>JAGIQG010000015.1:8532294-9929932 GCA_024679065.1 Sphyrna mokarran
ATCTTTGAATTGCCAAAATCTGTGCCCACTCGCTGCTGAGCGCCCCAGCCTGTCAGTTTAACTCTGCCTCATAAATGCACAGTCATTACCATCATCCCAGTGGAACAACTCCGTAACCAGTAAAATTCGACAATAACAGTGCGGGTCTAAAACTAGACTGTCAACAACAGCAATCCAAAAGAAAGACTTGTTTTTAATTAATCGCCTACATCATGGAACTCAGTGACCTTTTTGCCAATAAAAATATTAGGATATGATCCAAATATGACTTCTTCCTCCTACTGGTGCCCAGCTGCACCCCAATCCTTTGGGAGATGTAATACCTCAGTGTTGTGGACCTTCACAGGAACGTAAATGCCATCAAACGTTCAACCGCTGATCAATGTTTTCATTGAATCTTTTCAGAATGATAGAATCGTAGAATCATGGAACTCCCACAATGTAGAAAGAAGCCCTTTTTGTCCATCGTATCTGGTCCCCCATTATTCAATCATGGCTGATATTTTTCTCATCCCCATTCTCCTGCCTTTTCCCCATAACCCCCCGATCCCCTTATTAACTAAGAATCTAGCCATCTCTGTCTTAAAGACACTCAATGACCTGGCCTCCATGGCCTTCTGCAGCAAAGAGTTCCACAGATTCACCACTCTCTGTTTTAAAGGATCGTCCCTTTAGCCTGAGGTTGTGCTGTTTTGGTTCTAATTTTTCCTATTAATGGAAACATCCTCTCCACGTCTGCTCTATCCAGGCCTCGCAGTATCCTGTAAGTTTCAATGAGGTCCCCCCTCATCTTTCTAAACTTCAACAGACTCAGAGTCCTCAGCCATTCCTCATAAGACAAGCTCTTCATTCCAGGGATCATTCTTGTCATTGAATCATGGAATTCCCACAGTGCAGAAGGAAGCCCATCGAGTCTGCACTGACCACCCAGGCCTCTGTCCTTGTAACCCCCACATTTACCTTCGCTGGTCTCCCTGACACTAAGGAGAAATTGAGCACGGCTAATCCACCTAACCTACGCATCTTCCTTACTGTGGGGGAAACGGGAGGAAGCCCACGCAGAGACGGAGAGGACATACAGACAGCGTACCCGAGGCTGGAATTGAACCCAGGTCCTTGGCGCTGTGAGGCAGATGCTGGTGTCTGGCTCCCAGTTCCCTCGCCCGATCCCTCCACCACAAAAAGCAATGGTAGGAATCGGTGGAATTTCCTGATGGGGGTGTGGGTGCACAGTATATCCATTCTGGGCTGTGGGATCCTCCAGAAAGAGTGGGGAATGCCTTTATTGCCCCAAATCCTGGCTTTGTTTGAGCCACGTAGCCGACATTTAAAACAGGGGACATGTGAGCCTGCAAATTTGGAGTAGGAAGAGGCTATTCAGCTCCTCGAGCCTGCTTCAGCATTCAATTCGGCCGTGGCTGATCTGATTGCGTCCTCCCGATGACCTTTTACCCCCCATGTTAATCAAGAATCTGCCCATCTCTGCCTTAACTTATTCAAATACTGCTCCCACTACCCTTTGAGGAAGAGAGTTCCAAATACTCGCCACAAAAAATATTCTCCTCATTTCCAAATTAAATGGGGAGATGGAGTATGTGCTTTAATATTTAAAGATTTACATTTACATCACAATTTCAACAACTTCAGGGTATCTCAAAAGGTCTCACAGCCAATCAAACATGGCGTGTGTTCATTTCATGACAAACACAGCAGCCAGTTTGTACACAACACACTCCTATAAACAGTAATGATCAGAGGATCTGTTCCAGTAATATTGATTGAGGGATGATTGTTGGTGGCAACACGGGGGATAACTTCAAAATAGTGCCAAAACCGTTACGTCCATCTGAGAGTGAAGCCGGGATCTCGTTTTAACATCTCTTTGTAGAAAGATGGCACCTCCTACAGTGTGGTGCTCCCTCGGTACTGCACTGGGATGTGTGCCCTGGATTAGATGTTTGAGTGGGACTCAAACCCTCAACCTTATGTATTGGAGGCGACAGCGTTACCCCATGAGTCACAGCTGCTAAGACAGTGCTGGGCTGTGCAAGCTCCACATACTATCTATCATGAGTTGGTAGCATGGTGGTTAGCACTGCTGACTCACAGCACCAGGGACCCGGGTTCGATTTCCGGGTTGGGTCACTGTCTGTGTGGGGTCTGCACATTCTCCCCACATCTGCGTGGGGTTTCCCTTGAGTGCTCAAGTTTCCTCCAATGGATTGAATAATGTGCTGGTTCGGTGCATTGGACATGCTAAATTCTCCCTCAGTGTACCCGAACAGGCACCGGAGTGTGGCAACCAGGGGATTTTCGCAGTAACTTCATTTCAGTGTTAATGTAAGCCTACTTACATTAGGCACCAATAAGTAAACTTTAAAATTTTAACTTCAGGAGGGAGCCCAAGGTAAGCTCTTTATTTGTCCATCTGAGGGACTTTTGCCAGTAGGTATATCTTTCTGACCTGTGGTCAGAAAAGACCATTTACAGAGGTCTGTTTGACCAAAAAAGGAGACTAAAATCCATTCAATTCACCTTCTGCCTGGGAGTTATGTGATGCCGTAATATCGGATCACTGATGAGTGAATGATCACAATCTGTATCAATAACAAGCCCAGGCATTAGGTGGGGAAAAACTCATTGCTGGAGAGTTTTGGGCGTCTATGGTCTAAACTGACCTCAGTAATGGATGCCACACCTCCTCACCCCTGACACACACACATATACCATGTACACATATGCACATATCACACGTGCACAGACCACACACATACCTTGTATCATGCATCACACATCATGCACACACTGCACACACATCACATGCACACACACATCACACATAGACACAGCATGCACATCAAGCACACACATACATCATGCACAACACACATCACTCATCATGCACACACATCATGCAGACACACATGCATCATGACACACACACACATCATACATACACACATAGATACACATCATGCACATACATGACACACACACAAACACATACATATCAAATGACACAAATAACATATCCCAAAACATTGTTAGCCAAAAGAAGTCAATCTAAGGTGGCATGGATAAGGTGGGCCAAAGGCTCTATTTCCATGCTGTAAAACTCTATAACTTGATAAACTGGTGGCCTGTCTGTCTTCTCAGGTAGAGTTTGAACTCAAGTCCCAGCACTATTTTGAGCAAATGCATCATCCCTAGGTGTCCTGGTTAATATTCCTCCTTCATTGTCTCATTGCTTGTTGTGGGACCTTATTGTGTGCAAACTGGTTGAGCCATTTTCACTGAGGCTACACTTCAAAAGTACTCAACTAACTGGCTGTTACATTAAGAAAAGGCAGGTCTCATGATGTTATTGCGAGGCTATTAATCCAGAAACTCAACTACTCTCCTGGGGACCGGGGTTCGAATCCCACCACGGCAGATGGTGATATTTGAATTCAATAAAAAATATCTGGAATTAAGACTCCACTGATGTTCGTGAAACCATTGTTGGAAAAACCCATCTGATTCACTAATGTCTTTTAGAGAAGGAAATCTGCCTGCCTTACTCAGTCTGGCCTACGTGTGACTCAAGAACAGTTTCTTCCCTGCTGCCATCAGACTTTTGACTGGATCTACCTCGCATTAAGTTGATCTTTCTCTACACCCTAACTATGGTTGTAACAGCTCATTTTGCACTCTCTTCTTTCCTTCCCTACAAACCTTGTGCTTTGCCTTAATAGCGGGTAAGAAACAATATTATTCAGTGTATGCTAATACAATAATGTGGTCATAAATCAAATCAAATCAAAGAATGACTTCCAATGGCCCTTGGGCAAGTAGGGATGGGCAATAAATGCTGGTCTAGCCAGCGATGCCCATGTCCCACAAATGGATAAAAAAAAGGATTATGCAAATTTAATTTTTTCCTTTTATCAGACCACAATATTTGAGTTTAGCTATGCTATATCTCAGGGTTTGAAATTACTATTCACTCATGACCCAAAAAGCCAAAGTACGCTACCAGCCCTGCAAAGCTATCCGTAAACACAGAGAAATGAGACTCTTTATTCTGTATGTTTCCCCCCCCCCTCCCCCCCAAGTTCCCCCTCAAGGAAAGATTTAACAAAATAGAGAGAAAAGCAACAAGCAAAGCATCTCATCCTTCCTCCCTCCGCGGTGAGCGGCTGGAAAGTCTCACGTGGGAGGCAGGGAGAAGGGCGCCAAGGTGAGGGGAACGCAGGAGCACAGAATTCTCTCGGGCCCTCACACCCTCGAGCAGGAGTACGAGCGCACCCTCACATACACGGAGTGCAAACAAGTGGCTCGCTGACAGCCAGCCATTACATAATCCCTCATCTCCAGCAATGTTTAAATGTTCCGTGATTAGCGAATTCTGAATGAGACAGAAGTGTTGCCTTCATTACCAACAACAGGCCATTGAATCAGTCTGATGGGCCACTTGTCTTTGGCACTCAGCGGTTCTGAATTAAAGGGGAACTCTCCCCACCCCCCCCCACCTCTGTTTTACGACACAGCGCCCATCACCACTTCACAAAATCAGAACAAAGAATAACACAGCACGGGAAACAGGCCCGTCAGCCCAACGAGCCCGCACCGCCACCTCGACGTTCCCACTTCTACCCGTGACCTCTGCCTACGTTTATAGAAATCTGCATTGGAACCCAGGCCTGCTTCTCTTTATTGCCTCGTCGGGAGAGGTTTTCCACGAATGGGAAAGAGTCGTGTTGGCCTTGCTGGTGGAAATGGAGGGCATTGAGCTTCCACCCACCTCCCCCCACTGCCCAGGGAGGCTGAGGACAAAGCACGGATGCCTCAGACTGGCAATGCCAGCCTGGCACCTGGGCAATACCCATCGGGCAGGGCCTGAGGGGGAGGGGTCAGGTCTGCGATTGGTTGGGTTGGAGGGCTGTCCTCGAGGCTGCCAGCAGTAGGACTAGAAGCACTTCTCGGTTTTCAATCCCCCTTTCAGTTATTTTACTGTCTCACCCGCCGCCCCCCCCCCGCCAACAAAAGCCGACACCTTCTGTTTCCGAAGGGTTGGAGCAGCTACAGTTTCACCAATCCCATTTTCTCCCGGGATTTGGGCATCACTGGCAAGACCAACTTGCTGCCCATCCCTAGCCAACCTGGAGCCGAGTGGGATTGAACCACAACGTCACACAACCCTACCACAGCAACCTCTGCAAGACATGCCAGATCATCAACACGAATGCCATCATCTCACGTGAGAACACCAACCACCAGGTACACAGCACATATTCTTGCAACTCGGCCAACGCTGTCTACCTGATACGCCGTAGGAAAGGATGTCCCAAGGCATGGTACACTGGGGAGACCATGCAAACTCTATGACAATGGATGAGTGAACACTGCTCGACAATCACTGTTCCCTTCCTGTTGGGGAACATTTCAGCGGTTACGGGCATTCAGCCTCTGATCTTCAGGTAAACGTTTTCCAATGTGGCCTTCATGACATACGACAAAGTCACTGAGTCCCAGAAACAGATAGCCAAGTTCCGCACACGAGGATGGCCTCAACTGGGATCTTGGGTTCATGTCACGCTATCTGTAACCCCCATGATTTGCCTGGGCTTACAACACTTCACTTACTGTCCTGTTTGAAGATAATACACATCTCTTTAACCTGTGTTTAATACCATCTCCACTCACATTGTCTGCACCTTTAAGACTTGATTAGGTGTAAAGACTCGCATTGTGTGTGCCTTTATACGTCCTGTTTGTGATCAGAATTTCCCACTCCCCTGACGAAAGTGCCCAGAAAGCTAGTGGCGTTTACTACCCAACACCTTTAACCTGGTGTTGTGAGACTTCTTATTGAGATGGAATCCCCAGAGAAAGAGCTTGAGCTTCTGGATAGTTGGCACAGTGACATCACCATTGTACCTCCTGGGGCCATTTTTCACATGTGAGGCTATTCTGTCATGAGGAGCAGCAGAAAACTGAGCAGGCCCTTGTGTTTATCTGATATTACCCACCAGCACCAAGATTCCCAAACTCTACAACAGTAAGACCATTCTTATTGTTTTCAGGTGCCTCCATGGGCTCAACCTTCCCCTTTCTCCCCTCACTCTCTCCTTCTCTTTCCCACTCCCTCTCCTTTTATCTCTCTCACCCCTCCATCTCCTATCCCTCTCCCTCTCTCCTTCTCCCTCCTCCTCTCTCCCCTCCTTTCTCTCCTCCTCTCCCTCTCCTCTTTCCCTCTCTCTCTTTTCCATCCCCTCTCTCTCTTTCCCTCCCCGTCTCTCTCTTTCCCTCCCCGTCTTTCTCTCTCTCTCCCCTTCTCTTCTCTCTCTGCCCCTCTCGTTCTCTTTCCCCTCCCCTCTCTGTCTCTCACCTTCCCCCTCTCTTCCCCTCTCCGTCCCTCCCCCTCTCTCTATTTCTCGCTTCCCCATTCCCCTCTCCCCATTCCCTCCCTCTCTCTCGCTCCTTTTCCCTCTCCCTCCCCTTTCTCTGCCTCTCCCTTCCCCCTCAGTCCCCCTCCCCTTCTCTCCCTTCCCACCTTCTCTCTCTCTCTCCCTCTCTCTCACCCTCTTCTCCTCCTTTCTCTCACCCACCTTTCTCTGCTTCCCTCTCCCTGTTCTTTTCCCTCTTCCTCTCTCTCTCTCTTTCTCTGTCACCACCTCCAGATCCTTCACGACCTCTGCACTCCTCTGACTTATCTCTACCCTGTGTCTCACTGCTATTGATGGCCTTGTCTTCAGCTTGTGGACTCTAATCTCTACAATATCCTCTCTACCTCTCTCTATCGCTCCCTCTCCTTTGAGACATTCCTTAAAAAGCACTTCTTTGACCAAGGTGACCTGACCTCACATTTCTTCACGAGTCTTGGCATTAAAGTAATTTCTGATAACTCTTCTTCCATGGGATGGTGTAATAGTTTAAAGTTGTTCCATAAATACACATTCTTGATTTGTTTTATTTCCTCCTTTAATTAACCCCATTTGTAGTTCAGGATTTTGAGAGGCCAATTGTGAAAAGAATAGTTAATGGCCCAGCTGAGATGATCAGGGGAAGAACCTGTGATGTTCACAGGTTTAAAACTCCAATCCATTGTCTGTGGGAAATTAAAATCAGAAAACACCACAAAATCTATATAAATCATATCAACCTTTCAACACTCGCTGAGCACTGGACATTGATCCCGTGTAATTCCTTCACACACACAGCAGCAGCATTTCAATGCACTGTGCAGTGCTCTCCCCATCCCACATTCTATTTACTGAAGATGCGAAGGGTTCTTACTGCAAGCTGATGAATTGGAAGCCAACTACATTAACCAAGGTCAGTTAACTCACACAGTTCTGCAAGGTAAGGCCTTCGGCAAATGGCCACCAGGGCTGTTCGCGTTTTGGGTTGGGGGGTTCACAGACTTTGGATGGGGACAGGGGCGTTTGGTGGTGAATTAGCCAGAGTTCATGCTCCTGACCTCTTTCCGGTTAAACATTCTAAGTACGCAAGTGTGTGTGTGTTTGTCAGTGTGTTTTGTGTGTGTTTCTGAATGTATTTATCAGTCTGTGTGTATGTGCTTTTGTGTGTGTCGTATGTGTGTTTATCATGTGTGTTTGTGTGCGTGTCAGTCTGTGTCAGTATGTGGGTGTGTTTGTGTCAATGTATGTGTGTGGATGTCAATGCACGTGTGTCAATGTGTGCGTAGTCAGTGAGTGTGTGTCATTGTGTATGTCAGTGTGTCAGTGAATTTGTTAGTGAGTGTGTCAATGTGTGTATCAGTGTTTGTGTCAGTATGCATGTCAATGTGTGTCAGTGTGTGTGTGTGTGTCAGAGTGTGTCAGTGTGTGTATGTCAGAGTGCGTGTCACAGTGTGTGTGTCTATGCGTCAGAGTGTGTGTCAGTGAGCATGTCAGAGTGTGTCAGTGTGTGTGTGTGTGTGTGTGTCAGAGTGTGTCAGTGTGTGTATGTCAGAGTGCGTGTCACAGTGTGTGTGTCTATGCGTCAGAGTGTGTGTCAGTGAGCATGTCAGAGTGTGTCAGTGTGTGTGTGTGTGTGTGTCAGAGTGTGTCAGTGTGTGTATGTCAGAGTGCGTGTCACAGTGTGTGTGTCTATGCGTCAGAGTGTGTGTCAGTGAGCATGTCAGAGTGTGTCAGTGTGCGTGTGTCAGTACGTGTGTGTCAGTGTGTGTGTCAGTGTGTATCAGTGAGTGTGCCCCAGTGTGTGTGTCTATGTGTGTGTGTGTACAGATTTCGGGGCCGAATACAATGCAGGTTACTGCGGCTGAAGTTGTTTGCTGCTTTTTTGGACAATCGCTGAAAGTGAGATTGGGAGGAATCACCATTTCAGGTAAAATTGTGCCAGCTTATGTGAGGAAGGGAACGTGCAAAAATATCAAAGAGAGGAACAGGAAATAGAGCAGTCGGAGCTGTTTCCCACTGCCAAGCCAAATTTCCATTGAAGGAACATGCAGACAAATGTCTCCAGCATCCTCCAGGCTGTCCTACTTAGCATCAGTGTAGCCTCTTCAGTCTGATAGGCGCAAATACATAGCCAGAGCAAGAGCAGGGAAAGCAAGCATTGGATCTGCTACAGACATTACTGAAAAAATATAATCTGTCAGGGCCCACAGTGTCCTTCTCTCTTTAGCCCAATTCTAGAAAAAGGCACTGACCAAATGATGGAAATAATTGTGTACTCTTGACTAACTAAAGAGGTGATACATCTTTAGCTGGTGTTTTGACAACTCAAAATAAACACGGCTGAATATATTGAATTGAGAGAATGGTAGAGTCAGATCCCTCTTTCTGCCACAGAGGGGGGATTTACCCGCCCCGCCCACCACAGGAATCATAGCAGGCGGGACACGGACCATTGACCCCAGGTGGGATTTTCCGGTCTTCCAGAAAAATCCCTTTCGGGATTTGGAGCCGATTTGATAATGAGGTGGGTGCTCCGCCTGAACAGCGGGTGGAGGAGGGAATGTCCGACCCGGGCAACCATCAGATCAATGCCAGTCTCAGGTGGTGAGAAGTTGGTTAGCAAAAGAGCAGAGGGATTAGGAGCAGAAGTAGGCATCCAAGCCTGCTCCAACATTCAGGCTGATCTCTTCCTGGTCTCAGGAAGGAAGAAGTCAAAAGAAGAGGGGGTGGAATGTGGGCATTAGGCCTTCCATCTCCAGCCAGATGTATTCCTGTAGCCCTGTGAAAGAGCACTTTGCTCCATCACCTTTCTAATGCCTTATTCACATCCCTCCTCTCTGGGTCATAATCCAACTCCCTCTTAAATTTTATTTATTAGTCAAAAGTAGGTTTATATTAATACTGCAATGAAGTTACTATGAAAATCCCCAACTAGTCACACACCGGCGCCTGTTCGGGTACACTGTGGGAGAATTTAGCACATCTAATGCATCCTAACCAACACGTCTTTCAGACTGTGGGAGGAAACTGGAGCACCCGGAGGAAACCCACGCAGACATGGGGAGAATGTGCAGAGTCTGCATTGTCCCGCACTCTGGCGTTGTGAGGCAGCAGTGCTAATCATTGCACCACTGTGCCACTCTTAAATGCCTCAATTGAACCTTGCCCCCACCTCGCTCTCACGCAGCGCATTCCAGAACCCAACCACTCGCTGCGAGAGAAAAGGTTCTCCTTGTGTCTCCACGGCTGCTTTCTCCTCGATGACCTTAAAATCGATCCTTCCCGGCACGATGGCACAGCGGTTAGCAGTGCTGCCTCACAGCGCCAGGGACCGGGGTTCGATTCCCAGCCTCGGGTCACTGTCTGCGCAGAATCAGCACGTCCTCCCCATGTCTGCCTGGGTTTCCTCTGGATGTTTCTGTTTCCTCCCACCTTCCAAAGATGTACGGATGAGGTGGATTGGCTATGTTAAATTCCCCATTAGTGTCAGGGGGTCCATCCAATGCACAGGGTTCCGGGGATAGGGCCTGGGTGGGATTGTGGTCGGTGCAGAATCGATGAGCTCGAGGCCCTCCCTCTGCACTGTGGATTCTTTTCCACGCAGTTGCGGAGTAAGAGTGAGGAGGCAGCTTCTCCTCTACTCTGTCCAACGCTCAGTCTTCAAACAGATCAAAGGAAAAAAAAAATTTCTTTTTCTCCTGCCAGAGCTGCAGGAGGTCGGAGTTTAATCTTTAATTGCGTCCAGCTCCGGGTCAGCCCTGGAGGGTTGGCAAGCCTGATGGTGGGAGGGGATGGAGAAGGAGCAGGTTAGGGGTAGCTGCTGGGGTTGTGACACAGACACCTGGATGTGTCTGTACAGGTGTGCAGCCCTTGCCAAGCTAACGCCCACCACAGCCCCCCTGCCCCCAGGCAGCAGCGCAGAGATAGCCTCAAACGCGTCTGTTGTGGAGCTGCCACAGATGGCTCTGTTTGGAACACAAATGCTTTTTATTTTAACTGCACGAAATGTTCTTCCCCCTTATCTCTCCTGCAGTCACTGACTCACAGAACGGCAGACTTCCCTGCTTCTTTTGGTAAAAATGACGGAAGGATTTATTTAAAACTCAAAACCGATACCCCCGCCCTGTCACTGACCTGTTTGGATCATTTTTGACCAGGATGCACCCAGATTAGGAGAACTCTGATGTGAGTCAATATGTCCGGTTGCAAAATAGAATCACAGAATCATACAATCCCTCCAAGCCATTTGGCCCATCGAGTCTACACCGAGTCTCCCAACAGAGCATCTTACCCAGACGCTATCCCTGTAACCCTATATATTTATCCCACCAATTCCCCCCTACTCACACATCTTTGGTCACTAAGGGGTAATTTAGCATGGCTAATCCACCTAACCTGCACATCTTGGGACACAAATGTGCAATTTAGCATGGTCAATCCACCTAACCTGCGCATCTTGGGACACAAATGTGCAATTTAGCATGGTCAATCCACCTAACCTGTGCATCTTGGGACACAAATGTGCAATTTAGCATGGTCAATCCACCTAACCTGCGCATCTTGGGACACAAATGTGCAATTTAGCATGGCCAATCCATCTAACCTACACATCTTTGGCATGTGGGAGGAAACCGGAGCACCTGAAGGAAACCCAGGCAGACATGGGGAGAATGTGCAGACTCCGCACAGGCACTGAACCAAGCCAGGAATCAAATCCGGATCCCTGGCGCTGTGAGGCAGCTGTGCTAACCACTAGGACCAAGATGAGCTTATTGCCTTATGCCTGTTCTATCCTTCAGTTAGACCGCGGCTGGTCTTTATCTGAACTCTAACTACCTGCCTTGGTTCTGTTACTCTTCATACCTTGCCTAATATACAGCTATCATTGAATTTTTCTTTTGACTCCGAGCCTGAATCTAATTTTTTAGGAGATTTAAAGAGTTCCGCTACCCTCTGTGTGAAGTAGTGTTTCCTGACATTAACCCCAGCACATGGCACAGTGATTAGCACTGCTGCCTCACAGTGCCAGGATCCCAGGTTTGATTCCCGGCTTGGGTCACTGTCTGTGCGAAGTTTGCACGTCCTCCCCATATCTGTGTGGGTTTCCTCCAGGTGCTCTGGTTTCCTCCCAGTTTGAAAGATATGCAGGTTAGGTGCATTGGCCGTGCTAAATTCTCCCTCAATGTACCCGAAAAGGCACTGGAGTGTGGCAGCAAGGGGATTTTCACAGTAACTTCATTGCAGTGTTAATAAGTCTACTTGTGACAATAATAAATAAACTTTAACTTATATTTAAGGTTGTGTCCCACAGTCCTGCACTCTCCTCACCAAGGAAGTACTTTTAGCTCTGAACATCCCTCTAACCCAATTTAACACTTTAATTGGATCACCCTGTAACCTTCTACCTTCCATGGAATATGTCGATGCGACCCACACTCAGACATTAACCCTTTCAGCCAGCTGTCAATTTAATCTTTATTTTCAAATTACTCCCATTGCCTCTCTCCACCGTTGTAATCGCCTCCAGCCCAATAGCCCTCTAAAATATTAGCGTTCCTCAAATGCTGACCCCTTGCCCATTGTTACAAAGTATTCCTGCCTCTGAGAACTCAGACTGAAACTCCCAAAGAGGAGGACCTCACACTATATTCTGTATAAAGTGTGTGCGAAGTGATGTGACCTGCTGTCCAGCAACTTATAATGGTTAAATACAAAATAAATCCCTGACACTCTCTAAAATCAACATGTAGCTATTTATTTACCTAACTACCAATGAACAAATTAACTAAGCACTTAACAAACCCAATAAATCCCTACTATTAACTATTCCCAAATAAAACAGGATTCTAATGAAATACTGTTCTGATAAATACAATTCTCAGTTATTAACAAAATAGAATTTAGTCACTCTCCAAATTACAACCACGTTTTGTGTTTTTTGGAATTTTCTAGGCTATCTCTGTTGATTCTTCTGTCTGAAACTTCTTTCTTCTTTGGGATCTGTAATAACTCGATGGAGGCAAAAGTCCTTTCATCAAGTTATTTTATTCACACCATACATCTGTACACAGCCAGCTTTCCAGTTGCTCCCTGCTGAATGCAGGCTGGAAATCTGACACACCAGCTTTAAATAGGGAGCATTAATCTCCCTGATTTAACCATCAATTAGAACTTATCAGATAGTTTATACTCTAATAAGCCAACCTCCTAGTTGGAGTCATTACAGTAACTTTGCTACCTAGATGGTGCTTTCTCTAAACATAGATGAAGTTACGAGAGCCAGCCACTCTCTCTCTCTCTCTCTCGAGAGAGAGAGAGTTGAGAGCTGTTATCTCTGGCAGTTACTCTCCCTTTGTGTCCCACTGTCTTTTATATCTGTGAAAACATATCAACATTTCCCTCAATAGGATTGCTTTTAGCTTGTCAAAAACCATCAGATTTAAATTTAATAGGTTCTTGGTACCTAAGTGCCTGATTCAAATTGATTGGCTAAATTTAAAAGCCTGTAGGCTTGGTAAAAACTGCTGCTTGGTCCTTCGATATAAACGTTTTAGTTTGGGCTCTCTGTGTACTTGCATTTTTTTAAAACTCTTTAAGCACAGAAAAAGCACATCTTTTAAAGGGACCATGCACATTTTCCCTACCCCCCCCCCCCCCCCCCCCCCCCCCCCCCCCAAGTGTTTTATAATTTCATCATTCTTACAAACACCAAAATCTGATTTCCTACCTCCCAATTCGCAACATCATTCCCAATTTTAGTTACTAAGTTGTCTTGTCTCTAAGCTCTGGAGTTCTCTCCCACACCTCTCTATCTTGCTTCCCTCCTTTAAGATACTCACTGAAATTTATTCATTTGTGGGACATGGGTGTTGCTGGCTGGCCAGCATTTATTGCCCATCCCTAGTTGCCCGAGGGCAGTTGCAAGTCAGCTACATTGCTGTGGCTCTGGAGTCACATGTAAGTCAGATTGGGTAAGGATGGCAGATATCCTTCCCTAAAAGACATTAGTGAACCAGATGGGTTTTTCCAACAATTGACAATGGTTTCACAGTCATTAATAGATTCTGAATTCCAGATTTTTTTAAACTGGATTCAATCCCACCATCTGCCATGGCGGGATTCGAACCCAGGTCCCCAGAACATTAGCTGAATTTCTGCACTAATAGTCTAGCAATAATACCACGAGGCCATCTGCCTCTTTGAGCAAGCTACTGGTTATCTGACCTCATATCAGTCCAAAGATGTGCGGGTTGGGTTGAATGGCCATGTTAAATTGACCCTCGTGTCAGGGGGACAAGCAAGGCAAATATGTGTGGCTCCGGGGGTAGGGACTGGATGGGATTGTTGTTGGTGCAGGCTCGATGGGCCGAATGGCCTCCTTCTGCACTGTAGGGATTCTATGATGGAACGTATGGCACAAAAAACAGGCCATTCAGCCCTTCAAGTCGATGCTGCTATCACGCCCTGCACAAACCTCCATCCATCCTTGAGTTCCTTTCTCCCATATCCCCTTATCCAGATTCTAAGTACATCTTACTCATTCCGACAAGTTCTCAACACTCTCTGGGCAAAACAATTTCTCCTGAATCCCTGATTGGATTTACTGGTGAATATCTTGTATTTATGTTTGTATTTATATATATATATATCATCAGTTGTTTGTAAATTTCTTTTTTTTTGAACTAACATTGAATCTTTAGTGCCATTTAATGGTGTGCTATATAATTATCTGCGAGTTCCAATGTCTCTCATATCGGTGGGCTCATTAACAGAGCTCCCAAATTAACATATGGTAATCAGACCTTATTAAGTATAATACTTAATTTAAACCTAATGATTTCAGCATGCCACCTGTCTTTACCACTGCAGCAGAAAGAGGGGGAGAGCGGGATAGAGATGGAGGGGCGATAGAGAGAAGGAGAGAGAGCTATCAGTAAAATTAGATTTGCAGGTGATACGAAAGTGTGCTTTTGCAATACAACCAAGAGGCAGGGAAACTCTCTTTTGAATAAAATGGCCCCATCTGTCTGCTTGAGTGTAAATGATCCCTTGGCATGACTTTGAAGAAAAGTTGGGAGTTGTCTCCTTGCCAATATTCGTCTCTGAATTGACATCTCAAGAAAACAGATTGTGTGGTCATTTACGGTGTTCCGGTTTAGGAGAATTTTCTGAATCTACATAGGCTGCTGGTTTTCCAAACTCACACGAGACTGTACATTTCAAAAAAGCATTTCATGAGCTAGAAAGCATTTTTAAAAATCCGCAATGTAAATGTGGTGGACAGGCTACACTACATTGCCACTTGGTGTCAGAGTAAATGCCTGGGGTTACGGGGATAGGGCCTGGGTGGGATTGTGAGCGGTGCAGGCTCGATGGGCTGAGTGGACTTCTTCTGCACTGTAGGGATCCTATGTTCTTTGGAGTGTGGGAAGAAACTGGAGCACCCAGAGGAAACCCACACTGGCATGGGGAGAATGTGCAAACTCCACAAAAACAGTGACCCAAGGCCTGATTTGAATGTGGTGTTGTGAGACAGCTGTGCTAACACACTGTGCCACTCATTTTAGCTGTGGGTGTCACTGACTGGCCAGTAAATATTGACAACCCTCGAGGACAGTTAAGAGACAACCACATTGCTGTGGCTCTGGAGTCACACGTAGGCCAGACCGAGTAAGGATGGCAGATTTCCTTCCCCAAAGGACATTAGTGAATCAGATAGGTTTTCCAACAATAGACAATGGTTTCGTGGTCTAACTTTAGACATTTGATTTCAGATTTTTATTGAATCTGCCGTGGTGGGTCTCAAATCCAGGTCCCCAGATCTTTACCCAGGGATCCTCAGGATTAGTTATCCAGTGACAATAACACTATCCTGCCACCTCCCCCTCCCCTTCAATGCTCATGTAGTCATGGGTGACATGGTGGCACAGTGATTAGCACGGCTGCCTCACAGCGCCAGGGACCCGGGTTCGATTCCTGGCTTGGGTCACTGTCTGTGACACGGGGCACGGGGAGTCTGCACGTTCTCCCTGTGTCTGCGTGGGTTTCCTCCAGGTGCTCCGGTTTCCTCCCACGGTGCTGGTTAGGTGCATTGGCTATGTTAAATTCTCCGTGTACCCCAATATGTGCATGAGTGTGATGACTATGGGATTTTCACAATAACTTCATCGAAGTGTTAATGTATGCCTACTTGTGACTAGTAAATAAACTTTTAAACTGAGCATATTCAAAGCCAGAGTCAAAGAACAAAGAACACAACAGCACGGGAAACAGGCCCTTCGGCCCAACGAGCCCGTGCCGCCACCCCGATGTTCCCACCTCTACCCATCATCCCTGTCTATGTTTATAGATCTATGGATTAAAAACAAAATTTGAGACAATTTAGGGAGAATTTGTTTTGCCAATTAGCCTAAGAGCACATCTTTGGGATGTGGGAGGAAACCGGAGCGCCCGTCAATAGATTTTTGAACAGTAAGGGAATGCAGGGAGAAGCTGGAGTTGATGTCAGAGATCAGCCAGGATGGTACCCAATGGTGCAGCAAGTTCAATGGGCTGAAAGACCCTCTCTAGCTCCTATTATGTATGTTCTGATGTTCTACAGTAAAATAATCACAGATCTGCTTTGAGTCATACTGATTTGATGTGATTTCTTATTGTCACATGTATTAGCACACAGCAAGAAGTATTGTATTTTCCATGCTGTACAGACAAAGCATAGTGTTCATAGAGAAGGAGAGTGCAGAATGTAGTGTCACAATCATAGCTACGGCGTAGAGGAAGATCAACTTAATGCAAGGTAGGTCCATTCGGAAGTCTGATGACAGCAGGGAAGAAGCTGTTCTTAAATTGGTTGGTACGTGACCTCAGACTTTGATTTGATTTATTATTGTCACATGTATTAGTGAAAAATATTGTTTCTTGCACGCTATACAGATAAGGCATAACATTCACAGAGAAGGAAAGGGGAGAGTGCAGAATGTAATGTTGTAGTCATGGCTACAGTGTAGAGAAAGATCAGCTTAATACGAGGTAAGTCCATTCACAAGTATGGCAGCAGCAGGGAAGAAGCTGTTCTGGAGTCGGGGATTGGTACGTCACCTCAGACTTTTGGGTCTTTTTCCCGACGGAAGAAGGTGGAAGAGGGAATGGGGTCCTTAATTATGCTGGCTACTTTGCCACATTTTCTACGTTTCTATTGCGTGGAATGGGCTGCCAGCAACCGTGGTGGAGGTGGATTCGATAGGACCTTTTAAGAGACTTTTAGGTAAGTACATGGAACTTAGTAAGATAGAGACTTATAGTTTAGCCTGGTAATCTCTAAAGGTAGGGACACATTTGGCACAACTGAAGGCCCTGTACTGCGCTGTAGTTTTTCTGTTTTTCTAAGGCCGTGGGAAGTGTAGACAGAGTCAATGGCTGGTTTGTGTGATGGATTGTGTTACGTTCATGACCCTTTGTCGTTGCTTGCGGCCTGGGGCAGAGCAGGAGCCACACCAAGCATAATGAATCGACGCTTGTGGGTTGGCGTTAACTGAATTACTGGCCCTCTGCTTTGCTCTTGAAAGAGGAATTGGCAGAAGGTTAAAACCTCTCCCTTTCTGCTTCGCCCGGGGGCGGGGAGAAGTCTGGATGCTTTTCCTCCTCCCAGCTGCTAAACACTGACCTCTGCTGGCAAGGGCACACATGTCGATGTCAAGCATTCTGACGGGGGGGTGTACACAACTCCCTTTGCTTCACACCCGCCAACCAAGCCGCACGGGGCTCAGAGAGGCACAGAAAGGGTCAAATCCCAAACCGAGGAATAATCGTCGGGGGTGTGATGGAGGAGGGGAGTTGGTGGGGGTGCAGGGGGGTGGGGGGACAGGCCTTGTGTATTCACACGATCTTGCTAAATGGCTGCTATCAAACGTTGCTTTCGATCACCAAGCCCAGTGTAAAATATCAGATGCCTAATGAAATAGTGACAGTCTGTATAAGCCAAGATCGGCTTATTAAATGTTGCTATTAATAGAAAGGGCCTCAGGAACATCACACAGACATATGTTGAAGCTTAGCTGCCAAGCATTATTGAACCAGAATGAGAGGAGAGGCTGCCATAGTTTGTTTCGAATCGGAAGTAGCAGAAAGCGAGAGGGAAAAGAAAGGTTGAACGTACATCAAAGGAAACGAGGCGACTTTGGAGGGTTTCGCAGTGGCAGCAATTATCTTCCTCTGCCTTCTGAGTGCCTCAGCAAGGCAACAAAAAGGGCAACAAATCATTCTGACTACATTTCAAGCACCAACTCTTGGCAAAATACAATGACATCAAATGCTGAAAATAAGAAGGGGCTTGTCTTTTGTCTTTCTGTCATTTCAGGATATCTCGGGGCATTTTCCCTTGTGGAGGTGGGGGGGGGGGTGTGGGGTTCATTGCAGGATAACGCAGTAGCCTTTCATAGAACCCCCACAGTGCAGGAGGAAGCCACTCAGCCCATCTGGTGGGATTTTCCAGCCACATCCACCCCCAAACTAGAAAATCCTGTCCCAAGTCCTTTCCATGGATCGCCCCACACTTGCCAGGATTCCTGTGGTGGGCGGAGCGGGAAAACTTGCTCCATCAAAGTCTGCACCAGCGCTCAAGCGGTATCTTACCCAGCCCCTCTCCCCCTTCCAATCTCCAAAGCCCCACACATTTACACAATCCCCCTACCTTACACATCTCTGGACGCCAAGGGACAGTTTGGCATGTTGTGGGGATGCCGGTGTTGGACTGGACTGGACTGGGCACTGTAAGAAGTCTCACAAGATCAGATTAAGGACCAACAGGCTTACTTGGCGCCTCAAGCTTTCGGAGTGTTGCCCCTTCGTCAGGTGGGAGTTACTATGACCAGTTCGCCTAACCCGTACATCTTTTGGCTGTGGGAGGAAACTGGAGCACCCGGGGGAAACCCACACAGACATGGCGAGAATGTGTATACTCCACACAGTCCTCCAAGATCAGAATTGAACCGGATCCTTGGCAGCAGTGCTAACCACCTTGCTGCCAACTGTTCAGGATCAAGATGGCCAAAAAGCGCTCCTGCATTAGGGTGTCACTGGAGTTCAATTGGGAGGAGGACCTAAGGCAAGTCCCCCTTTTCCAAATGCAAGAAGCACTGAGGTCAATTGTAGTATCTCATCCTGGCTAAGACCAGTTAAGAAGTCTGACAACACCAGTTTCAAATCCAACCGATTTATTTGACAGTAAACTCGTAAGCTTTTGGCTCTATGGCCTTTGTCAGGCAAATGAGGTGTTCTGGTCTCCAGTAGCACACATATCAGCACAGACAGTTTACAGGTTACTGATTAGAATGCGAATCTTTACACCTAATCTGCTATTCAAGTCTTAAAGTGGCTAACAATGTGAGCTCCGCACACATGAGGACGGTCTTAACAGGGATCTTGGCTTCATGACACACTATCTGTAACCCCCGTAACTTGCCTGGGTTAGCAAAAAAACCTCACTTGCTGTGCTGTCTGGAGAAAATACACAATTCTCTAATCAATGCTCAGGATTCCCTTCACACACATTGTTAGCCACTTTAACACTTGAATAGCAGGTTAGATGTAAGGATTCGCATTCTATCAGCAATCTCTGACTGTCTGTGCTGATGTGTGCTATTGCAGACCAGAACACTGCATTTGCCTGAGGAAGACACAAGAGTGTTGAAAGCTCGCAATTTTACTATCAAATAAATCAGTTGGATTAAAAATTGGTGTTGCTAAATTCTTACTGAGTTCTTACCACCCCAATCCAACGCCGGCATCTTTACAACAATGTGAGTGGACAGAGCACTGAGCACAGGTTAAAGAGATGTGTATTGTCTCCAGACAGCACAGTAAGTGAGGATTTTTTGCTAACCCAGGCAAGTCATTGGGGTGACAGATAGTGTGACATGAAGCCAAGATCCCTGTTGAGACCGTCCTCATGTGTACGGAACTTGGCTATCAGTCTCTGCTCAGCGGCTCTGCGCTGTCGTGTGTTGTGAAGGCCCCCTTGAAGAACATTTACCCAAAGGTTGGAAGCCGAATGCCCGTGACTGCTGAAGTGTTTGCTCACAGGAAGGGAACAGTTTTGCCTGGTGATTGTCGAGCGATGTTCATTCATCCGCTGTCGTAGTTTCTGCATGGTCTCCCCAATGAACCATGCTTCGGGACATCCTTTCTTGCAACATTAAGACTGGCTAAACATAGGCTGCAGAACAGAGTGAGTTCAGACCCCTGCACATTAATGCTGATCCAGTTCAATGGAAGGATAGAAAAGGTTATTGATGGAGCTGGTATAAGAACGAAGACATTTGTATTTGCCTTCTTGATCACCTTACAGAACGTACGGGCCTTGGAGCGAGGCTTCCCAAATGTTGAGTCGAGATTCCGACTCCGCGGGGGTGGCAAGATCAGATCCGGGGCTCACAAAATCCGCAACAGCAATCTAAATCCTTCTGCTTTATTTCTCCTTCATGTGCTCCCCCCTCCCCCGTCCCCGACTTCTGCTCTGATGAAAGGTCGTCCAAACGTCATCCAAAATGCCAAACGTTGGTTCTATTCTCTCCCCACAGCCTGAGCTGCTGAAATTTTCCAGCATTTTTCTGTTGTCTTCAGTCCAGTGGAATGGAAGGATACAAACAAATGATCCAGTTGGACCAATGAGCTGCGCAGGCTTGGAAGGCCGAAGGGCCTGTTTCCTGTGCTGTACTGTCCTTTGTCCTATCCAAGCTGGGATTGTGTTCGAGTGGCATTGCTTTCGATTTACAGTTCAGCTGATTCCCCGAAAGAAAAGTACTCCAATGGAACCGATGACCGGAATTCTGTTTTCTTTACTGCAAGGTTCTTGCAGTCCGGTAACCAGCCATTGTAATTTTGCGCCAAGCTGTTTTTTTTTCATCGCATTGGATTGCCAGAGATTTTTTTTTACATTTTCCAACTTTGTAATGAGGAATTCATTCCGTTTATACATTGAGTAACTGGTTTAAAGTTTAATGAGAGAAATGCCTCCTGGCTCGCTGATAGCAATGAGTTTCACAAAATACAACGCTGAAATTTTATTTTGCGCTGTGGCACTGAAAGTGATGCCGAGGATGCCAAACATTCCATTGGGTGTGAACTTCAAAGAAAACCCACCCACCCCTCAAATTTATAGAAAGGCACCAGCTGACTGACTGAACACCAACTGATTCATAACTCATCCATAATGTAGAGGATATTAAAACAAAGGATTCCTCATCTCCCACCATCTGAAGGTTGGGAGTCTTTGAAAAAAAAAATTGAGATACAACACAGTGGGATAGAGAGAGTCATTTCAGCCTTATTGGAAACCAAAAAAAAAAATAGACTGGGGTTCAACCCCAACTTCTGGCCCTGGGAATGTCACTCAGACAGGGGCCCAGAGCTGCGAGGTCAGAAACATCATCCTTCAGGTAGGATATCCATCAGTAAGCTCTGTAGATCAGAGCTGGGGATGGGGAGGGTGATACAGGAACGTTAAAGATTATCTCCTGATGCAAGACCACAAGAAGTGGGAGCAAAGGAACCTGTTCTGCCATTCAGGGTGACATGGCTGATCTTGGGATTCAACTCCATTTTCCAGCCTACTCCCCAAATCTCTCAACACCCCTCCCCACTTCGGGAGACTAAAGGTCTGTCTGTCCCAGCTTGAAACGTAATCAATGATGGAGCATCTGCAACCCTCAGGGGTAGAGTAATGGTAGGCCCATGAAGTAGATGTGAGGACTGAAGCTTGGTCAAAGAGTTGGGTTTTAAGGAGCATCTTAAAGAAAGGGGTAGAGCTGAGAGGATTAGGGACAGCAATTACAGCCTTCAGCAACTAATTATGTATACAGCCCATGCAATATTCCTTACATAGATTTAAGGAATATTATAAGGACTTTGGGTGACACAGTGGTTTGCACTGCTGTCCCACAGCCCCAGGGAGTTGGGCTCAATTCGGGCCTTGGGTGACTGTGTGGACTTTGCACATTGTCCCTGTGCTTGTAAGGGTTTCCTGCCACACTCCAAGGATGTGCATCATAGAATGTCTACAGTGCAGAAGGAGGCCATTCAGCCCATTGCGCTTGCATTAACAACAGTCCCACCCAGGTCCTATCCCTGTAATCCCACATGTTTAACCTAGCTAGTCCCCCTGACACTTAGGGACAATTTATCATGGCCAATCCACCTAACCTGCACATCTTTGGAGTGTGGGAGAAAAGCAGTGCACCTGGAAAAAACCCATGCAGACACAGGGAGAACATGCAAATTCCACACAAACAGCAACCCTGGATTTGAACCTGGGTCCCTGGCGCTGTGAGGCAGAAGTGCAAACCACTGTGCCACCATGCCTCGCAGTGCAAGTTAAATGGATTAGCCATAGTAAATGTGTGGATTTAACAGGATTGGGTAAGGGAGAGGGTCTGGGTAAGATGCTTTTTCAGTGCAGATTTGATGGGCCAAATGGTCTCTTCTGCACTGTAGTGATTCTACTCTATGATCAATGACTTGCAAGGTAAATACAAATGTTTTTCTTCGCTTTACTTGGGGATTAAATGTTTTCTAGATCTGAGGTCAGAATCTTAGGGCGTTACAAATACCGCAATCAGTCTTGACGCATTTCTCTTCTTCCCCTGTATGGCAATCCACAGAATGGGCGCTATCAGGATGGTATAAAAGTTAGAATATGACTCTTCTAAGGAGACTTTCCCTCATCAAAAAGTTCATCAAACGAGTTCTTTCTTCCATCGGTCAATACAATTCCCTCACTTGTTGATACTTTCACTCTTGTTACAGATAAATACTATTCCACTAAGTAAAACCTGTAATTATAAATCAATCAATGATCCAGCCCTATTCTACACCAGTCAGTCTCCAACTTCTACAGGAATCTCTATTGGAGCCAACTGTTTTCCCACACGGTTATCAAATGATTCAGTGACAATCTTCAGTTAAACCCCTTCGCGGTGTCCACTGTTGGAGGGCTAGCACTGGATCAATAGCCCAGAGGTAGATTGACTTCAACTCCCAGCTTAACAGGAAAGGTTAACTTGGTGCAATAGATAATCGATAGCAGTATAACTTCTATAAACTTCAAGTCAATCTGAACCCTTTCCTCATGTTGGCTCACTTCTTCACTCTCAATGTGGAGATAAATGTAGTTGAAAAGCTGAGATATTGCTTTGCCAGCAAGCTAAGGCTGATGTCTACTTGCCATTCACCATTACTCCTAAAAACTGAACGTAATTCAGTGCAAAGCAACACTTTTCACTTATTCACTGGCCACAGACGGATTGCAACACCAACGGTGCACGGACTACAGCAAGGAGGTGAAGAAATTATGCACTTAAAATGGACATGGTGGATTGACAGATGCTCACATTTACCAGTATCATATTCATCTGCAACTAGTAAAAATAGAGTCAAAACTGTTGCAAGGATTGGTTGACAAAGAGAGTGACCAAGATGTATGACGCACAACACACAATGATGGCAATCCCATTGACAGCACAGGGAGGTCACAGCATTAGCTAACAGCATGCCACCTCCCGCTGTGGGAAACACCCCATGGAATGGGGCAGGGGGGGAGGGTTTGGACAGCACAAATTCTCCCTGTGTCATGATGTAGATCAACAGAACAAGGCTGTTTTTTAATTTATTTACAGGATATAAGGATCACAATTAAGGGAAACCTTTATTTCTCATTCCTTAGTGTCCTTGAGAAAGTGATGGCAAGCCACCTTCTTGAATATAACGGAGTATGAGCCATTTAAGAGTCTATTGCATTGCTGTGGCTGTTGGAGCCACATGTTGGCCAGACCAGGTAAGGATGGCAGATTTCCTTCCCGAAAGGATATGAATGAACCAGATAGGTTTTTACAACAATCGATGGTAGTTCCATGGTCACTGTTGCTGAAACGAGGGGATTTTAAGGCCTTGTTCGTACTGAAACATCCTGCCTGAGGTCAGCGGACCTTCCCATGCTCCGTCCCTTCCCTGCTCCGATTTCCGTGGCGGATGGGTTAGTAAAATACCAGCCAGGATTTTTATTCCAGATTTATTTAATCAATGAATTTTAAATTTCTCATCTGCCATGGTGGGATTTGAACTTGGATCAGAGGATGTCTTGCTTTCTAGATTGCTAGTCTACTAATATAATCACTGTGTTACTTTACCCTCTTTTGAATCATAGAATAGAATCCTAGGATCTCTACAGTGCAGAAGAAGACTATTCGGCCCATCAAGTTTGCACTGACAACAATCACACCCAGACCCTATTCCAGCAACCTCTTATATTTATCCCTCTAATTCCCCTGACACTAGGGTTAAGTTAGCATGGCCAATCAACCTAATCCACACATCTTTGGACTGCGGGAGGAAACTGGTCCTCCCTGAGGAAACCCACGCAGACATGGGGAGAATGTGCAAACTCTACACAAACAGCAATCCGAGGCTGGAACTGAACCTGGGTCCCTGGCGCTGTGAGACAGCAGTGCTAACCACTGAGCTGCCCCAAAACCTCTTCCTCTAATACCCCTTCCCTCCTACCCTTAATTTCCTAACCTATCTCCACAGCTATGCAGTCCCCTTTCAGAGGTAATAAAACACATGACCAATACCCTGAAGCACAATAAATTGCTAACTATGATAGGTGTTGTAGGGTTTAAACACAAAAAGAAAAAAAATGTAGTTTGCACACGTAGATTCAAAATAACAACTAGACATGTTGAAAAGCTGCTCTCTCCACAGAATAGAAACTGAAACTAAACACCAGCCTGTGAAACGCTCTAATAATACCACCATCAAACCTTGTGACTGGCCCCTAAAGCAATCATGCAACCACTTAAATATATAACACAATAGAGCAAACAGGAAAGGACAAATTTCTGTTATTAATGCAAGGCAGTCACTAAAGTTGAAGGTTTATTTATTAATGACAAGTAAGATGTACATTAACAATGCAATAAAGTTACTGTGAAATTCCCCCAGTTGCCACATTTCGGTATCTGTTCAGGTCAATGCACCTAACCAGCATATCTTTCAGACTGTGGGAAGAAAATGGAGCACTTGGAGGAAATTCACACAGGCATGGAGAGAACGTGCAAATTCCATACAGACAGTGACCTAAGCTGGGAATTGAACCCAGGTCCCTGGAGCTGTGAGGCAGTAGTGCTAACCCTAACCAGATAATATCCAAATTCAAAGCAATTGGTTGTAAGGATTGGATGGGGTGGGCTGTTGAGTGGTCATTTTGTCACCCAGAAGATCATTACCCTGGGGCGGGGGTGGTGGTCTTGAATTTACTGCTCAAATGGCTGGCAGAGGGTGCGAGAAAACACTGATCACATTTAAACAGCACGGGGACATGTACATTAAGGAACGGGATTGTATCAAGCACTCCAAGGAAGGCGGGATGAAATGAGCTAGGAAGCACACGATACAAGTGCAATGGGCTGATAGTCTCTTTCTGGGCCGCAGGCACTCTAATGTCTCTGTGACCCAAAATATTCCTCGCCCCCACCCTCCCTCAGACAACTGAATAGATTCTCGACAGTTTGTGTTCCTGCCGAGGGGACAGGTATTGCTTGCAACAACACCGCACGTTTTCCCTCATCTCTTACACACAGACACTCGACAGAATGGCGAAAGTGAGTGCAGTTTTCTGCAATAAATAATTTCCACTGCAACATGGGACTTCATTGCAGTGCACTTTTCATAATTAATATGACACATTAATAGCTTTAGAAAATCAAAACAAGTGTACAGTCAAATCTCATTAACACAGGTTTTGATACCGATACACTTTAATGCATTTCAGTAAGTCATTATTTTGTTGTTCTGTTCAATGTGCTTTAAGAGGAAGGGGCTGATAGTAAGTAGTGCTCTTGACAACAACTGCGTTACTGTCATTCCCATTGAAAAGATGCATCTGTCGGTGGAAGGGGTATGAGGGTGGTGGAGAAGGGAGGAAGGGAGGGGTTGGCATGATATCTTTTTATCTGAAATATTTCAGATCCCGGACACATAATTTCCCCAAAGCTTTTTTTTTGATAGGTTTGGCCGCTTTACACACGGATCCCCCTCAGGTTTCAGGGAGATCTTACTGAATGCTTCGAAGTAAATCCTCTTCTGCAAAGTGATACCCGGCCACACTCGTGCCCAATATGAAGTCAGCTCACTTGCAGGGCGGGACTTCCTGGCCTCTGCTCGCCCTGAAACCGGAACATCCTGCCCAAGATCAAAAGACCATTCCATGATCCCCACCACCCGCTATGGTTCCCGTGGCAGTTGGAATGAGAAAATTCGCCAGTTACTGTTGGGATGACACAGTGGTTAGCATTGCTGCCTCACATCGCCGGGATCTGCGTTCAATTCCAGCCTTGGGTCGCTGTCTGGGTGGAGTTTGCGGGTTCTCCCTGTGCCTGCATGGGTTTCCTCCGGATGCTCTGGCTTCCTCCCACTGTCCAAAGATATGTAGGTCAGATGCATTAGCCATGGTAAATTGTCCCTTAGTGTCCAAACATGTGCAGGCTAGGTGGATTGGCCATGCTAAATTGCCCCTTAGTTTCCAAAGATGTGCAGGTTATGTGGATTGACCATGCTAAATTGTCCTGTAGTGTCCAAGGATGTGCAGGTTAGGTGGATTGGCCATGATAATTTGCCCCTTAGTGCCCAAAGATATGTGGGTTAAGTGGATTGGCCAAGGCAAATTACTTCTTAGTGCCCCAGGATATGCCGGTTAGGTGAATTGGCCATGCTAAATTGCCCTTAGTATCCCAAGATTTGTAGATTAGGGGAATTATTGGGATCGGGCAGCACGATAGCACAATGGGTAGCACTGCTGCTCCACAGCTCCAGGAAGCTGGGTTTGATTCCGGCTCGGGTCAATGTCTATGTGGAGTTTGCACATTCTCCTCGTGTCTGCCTGGGTTTCCTCCGGGTGCTCCGATTTCCTCCCATAGTCCAAAGATGTGCGGGTTAGGTTGATTGGCCATAATAAAATTGCCCCTTGGTGTCCTAAGATGCTGAGGCTAGAGGGATTAGTGGGTAATAATATTTAGGGATATGGGGATAGGGCCTGGTTGGGATTATGGTGGGTGCCGACTCGATGTGCCGGAGGGCCTCTTTCTGCACTGTAGGGTTCTATGATTCTAGGAAATGCATGAGGTTATGGGGATAGGGATCTCCTTGTGAGGCGCTCAGTCGGAGAGTCGGTGCAGAGTTGAGGTGCCGAGCGGCCTCCTTCTGCACCATAGGGATTCCATAACACTTCTTTCTTCCTCCTCCCATCCCCTTACATTACGATAATGGACAAGCAGAATAGTGCAGATGTTGGCATGAGGAGGAGAGACAGAGAGAGAGGAGGATAGGAGACCAACGTGAAGCCATGAAGAGAGCACGGGGAGAGTAGACTTGGCTACACAGATGCACAGTTAATTCTCTTTCACGGTAACCAACCCAGCGGAATGCGTAGCCTGCTTCAAGATCAACTCCTTAACAATCTTTGCAATTCCCCCCAGCTGTCAGAAGTTTAATGAACTTGTTCTGATGATGCCAGACCCAGAGCCAGTGATAAACCAGTCAAATGGAGATAGCTATGCGGATGTTGATGCAATCTATTATTTTTAGTTGTCAAGCTGACACGCTGACTGACATCCTGAAAATCTCTCTGTACAAAGGTCACGCGCAAAATTGTTATTGCCAGAATACAAATAGATTGCATTGTTTTGGATGCCACTTGCCCAGAAGGGCAGCAACAAAGGATATTCTGATCCTCGGGGAGGGGGGAGGGGTTTATAATGAGGTTCAGCAGCTACGCAAGACTCACCTTCTCCCCAGTCTTTACTCTCTACGCAAGTGTTACATTGCGATTCTCCAATCAGCCCTTTCCCCTCTTGCCACCCCCACTCCCCCAAACCCCTTCCTCACAGCAAAGAAGTTGCCACTTCAGGATACAATTACTTACATGTTATAGTAACGGTTTGCATTGATATAGCACCTATTGATACATGGAACCCAAGCCAGTTAATAAAAAAATACAACGCAGAATCAGGGCCTTCGGCCCTCCAAGTCTGTGCTCATCATGATGCCCTAAGTAAACTAAAAAAAAACCTGTCCTTACTCATTCTGTATCTCTCTATTCTATCCCTATTCATGTATCCATCCAGATGCCTCTTAAATGTTGTTAATGTGTCTGCTTCCGCCATCCCCTCTGGCAGCGCATTCCAGGCATCCAGCCACTCTCTATATGAAAAACTCCCCCTTGTGCATCTCCCTTAAACTTTCCCCCTCTCACCTTGAACCTGTGCCCCCTTGTAATTGACACTTCCGGCAAACCACCTCCGCTGCCAGAGATCGTGACACCGGAGGGGCTGGAAAATCCCACCCTACATACTTCGAGTAGCCTCCTACAGTCCCCAAAGATGTACTGGGTGAGTAGGGGGGAGGCAGACATCTAAAATACTGTATTTCCTGAAGAACAGGATCTGTCAAGAAAAGACTTAGCTCTGTACTTCACCAACTTGCGTGCAGTTCTGTTCGCCACACTGTCAGAAGGACGTAGACTCTTTGGAGAGAGCGGAAAGAAGGTTCGCCAAGATGTTCCCCCTTTGGTTATGTCAGTTGAAGAATGAATATTGTCCGGGGGTTGTGCTGGACTATATCACTGCTGTTTTTCAATATTGTTCCATTGCCTTTTCTCTGAGAGGACAGGCAAGGCTTTGGTTTACACCTCTGTCTCCGAGAGTGCGGCATTGTCTCAGTCCAGTCCCGGGTGTGCCAGCTGGGATTCTTGCTCAGGCCTCTGGTGAGGGGTTCAAACCCACGTTTGTCTTAGAACTATCAACTGGGTCACAACTCACATGGTGGCTCACTTAATTGTCACAATTGCCTTCAGGACACCTGACAATGCAAAATCGTCAAGCAGAAACTGATAGCCAAGCTCCGCACAGTTGACTACAGCCTTGGGTTCATGTCATACTATCTGTAACCCCCACAATTTGCCTGGGCTTGCACAATCTTACTAACTGTCCTGGCTGAAGACAGTACACATCTCTTTAACCTGTACTTAACCCTCTCTTCACTCACATTGTCTGCAGCTCTAAAGATTTGATCACCTGTTAAAACTCACATTCCGACTGTTATCTTGTAATTGAGTTTGTGACTTTATATGCCCTGCTTGCGGACCAAACTCTTCACTTATCTGATGAAGAAGCAGTGCTTTGAAAGCTTGTGACACCAAATAAACCTGTTGCATTTTAACCTGATCTTGTGAGATTACTTAATTGTCACAATCAATAATTGCCCATGTGCAGGGCTTCTCCTTACCCTCAATCCTTTTAACTTGTGTCCCTCCCTCATTAGAACCTCTCCGAGCAAGGCTTAGATTTGGCGAGGGCCCACGTCAATAGTCTAGACATCCAAGATGACCCCTTTGAGTCAATAACACTGCTTCAAACTACGATGTAACCATTCTGTTTTCCTCTCTCCTCACAGGACACAGGGGGTGGGTTAATTTTGAGTGGGGAATGGTGGAAAATGAGAAATAGAGGATGAGTAATTACTCTGGCCCCATTCTCTCTGCTGTTCATTCCCAATTTGCAACACAGCCTGAAGAACAAAATCACCCTGGCAGCCCTTCCTGGTGCATAGTGATTAGCACAGCTGCCTCACAGTGCCAGGGACCGGGTTCAATCCCTGGCTTGGATCACTATCTGTGATCCTGCATGTTCTCCCCGTCTGCGTGGGTTTCCTCCGGGTGCTTCGGCTTCCTCCCACAGTCCAAAGATGTGCGAGTTAGGTGCATTGGCCATGCTAAATTCTTCCTCAATGTACCCAAACAGGCGTTGGACTGCGGTGACTGAGGATTTTTACAGTAACTTCATTGCAGTGTTAATGTTCGCCCACTTGTGACACTAGAAAGTAAACTATAAACTTTAACAATCAGATCCTCTGATGACAACTCAAAAGCCTGCCAAGGCAGTGGAAATAGAGTCATAGAATCCTTACAGTGCAGAAGGAGGCCATTCAGCCCATCGAGTCTACACCAACCACAATCTCTCCTGGGCCCTATACCTGTAACTCCAAATATTTGCCCTGCTAGACACTAAGGGACAACTTAGCATGGCCAATCAACCTAATCCACACATCTTTGGACTGTGGGATGAAACCAGAGCACCCGGAGTGGACCCATGCAGACGTGCAAACTCCACACAGGCAGCGACCCAACCCGGGAATCAAACCCGGCTCCCTGGCGCTGTGAGGCAGCAGTGCTAACCACTGTACCATCGTGCTGCAACAACAGTCTCAGCAACAAATGAAGGGCAAAGAAACAATGGGACAAAGTCACTGAGCGAGCAAAGAGCTCCAAAAGCTGGGGTGGGGTGGTTGGCCAGTTCTGCTGTAGCTCAAAGCCCTGTCACAGCTGTGAAATATTAGTCACAACAACAGAATTGAATCATCTCAACTCCACAAAGAAAATTGCACTTGACATCTGAATCAAAAGCAGGGAAGGAAATATTATAAAAGCCCTCAGAATAGCAGTAACCCCTTTGCCATGTGTGGTTGCTTGGGAACTTTTGAGTTGCATTTCAAATGCTTCAGGTTCTTTTTATAGTTTGCAATGAATCTCACAAGGGATGATTGAAATCAATGTTCAGACACCAAAGAAGTTTCAACTCACTTGATCCTTCTTAGGTCTGCTCATTCTTTCTTTCTCTCTCACTGATTTAACCATTGGAATTAAGATTAAAATAAAGACAGTCAGATCTGCAATCAATGAGTAGTTCACAGTTCTGGCACAACATTCCTGGAGGATTTCACACAAATGGCTTTTTCTCCCCGATGTCTATTCAGGCAGCTGTGACATGCAGGATTCATGCAGGACTGCCAGAATATTTACAGCACGGATAGGTTAGCCCTTTAGCCTAACTTACCCATGGACACATACTCCCCATGAATCTCTTCCCACTCTGAATGCATCTAAACCCTAACAGCATTGCCTTCCAAGTCCGAGAATAGAGGATGGAAGGTTTTCCAGTCAGGAGTCCTGGATAGGCAGCAGTGCAGCACCCTATAGACCATTTGCCATAATACATTCTTTAGATGGACTCGATTGATTATTTGCTGATATGCAGTATTCCATAAGCCCTGCATGTCACAATGCCTGGATAGACAACGGGGGGAAAGCTCTATTTGTGTGCTGATTAAGTAGATTCTGTATTCTGTTTGCTGCAGTGTGCTCTTTAAATAGACTCTGTAGACTGTTTGCTGCAGTGTGCTGTTTAAATAGACTTTGCAGACTATTTGCTGAGTGTGCTGTTTAAATAGACTTTGCAGACTATTTGCTGAGTGTGCTGCTTAAATAGCAATCAGACTATAGAGTCTATTTTAACAGCACACTACAACAGTCTACAAAATCAATTTAAACATCATACCACAGCAAACAATCTATACAGTCTATTTAAACAGCACAATACAACAAACAGTCTACAGAGTCTATTTAAACAGCACAATACAACAAACAGTCTACAGAGTCTATTTAAACAGCACAATGCAACAGTCTACAGAGTCAATTTAAACAGCACACTACAGCAAACAGTCTACAGAATCTATTTAAACAGCACACTAAGCATAAAGTTTACAGAGTCTATTTAAACAGCACACTACAGAAAACAGTCTACAGGGTCTATTTAAACAGCACACTGCACCAATCCATTCACAGAATCTATTTCATCAATACATCACAGCAAACTGCCACAGATCCTATTTAAACAGTATACTATAACGATCTGTCTACAGAGTCTATTTAAACAGCACACTAGAGCAAACTGTCTACAGAGTCTATTTAATTGTTTTGCGACAGCCATCAACCTACAGAGTCTATTTAAAAAGAGTCTGAATGAAGAGTGGCTAACAGAGCTCATTGAAACAAAATGAGTGATTTTCATTGAATACTTGCAGTGCTAAAGAGGATGTGTTCACATGTTGCTGCAGTTAAGAAAAGGGACCTCTGAAACATCCTGGGGCTTCCCAGGAAACTTAGGCGAGACTTCATCGACAATCCAGCAACATTTATTGTAGAAATTCAATGAAGTCACCAATAAAGCCTAAGTGCTTTGGTATTCCACCCCACGAGACACCTCACTAAGAGGTGCTTAATCATCAGTAACTTTCTGGGGGTCCATCATGATTTGGCTGAGGAATGGGGGTTGGGCATGAGGCCAGGCAAAACACCACCGGTTTTTGCAGGCGGCAGCATGTTGAAATAGTGGTTAGCACTGCTGCCTCATAGCACCAGCAATCTGGGTTTAATTCCTGGCTTGGTTCACCATCTGTGTGGAGTCTGCACATTCTTCCCATGTCTGCATGGGTTTCCTCCCACCATCTGAAAGACGTGCTGGTTAGGTGCATTGGCTGTGCTAAATTCTCACTCAGTGTACCTGAACAGTACGGCAACTAGGGGATTGTCACAGTTACTTGGTGTAGTTAACGTACGCTTAGCTGTGACACTGATAAATAAACTTTACAAAGTAGAGAGGACCTAAAGGGTGGGGTGGTGTCAGTCCCCCTGTGTTGGAGATTTTAGTTTCATTTAACAATTATTTGGAAATTTTCACACAATACTCACCGTGGGAAGCTGACAAGGTCAAGATGCCATTTTGTTCTAACATTGGCCAAAGCAGTAATATATTTAACTATACCAGCCATAACATCACACACAGATACTGAAGCTGAATTATTGTATCATTAGTAACCAGATACAGATGATTGAATATGCAAAGCACCTTAAATTATGATATAATTGAGGAATAGATAATAACCAAGCAGTTATTAATGTTGGGAAATGTAATGTCTGCATATTTGAAAGTATGAGTTATCAGCTTTGTCTGTGGACATGGGAGCATCAGGATCTCCGAGGAAGAACCTCCATTGCTTTTCCTCCGCCACCTGGAGTAGGTCCAGGATAATGAACAAATTTATTCCAAGTTCAGACATGGGAAGCACCCGTGAATCAGCAATGGACAACCTGAGAGGTGGTAAAATTCCGGCAATTGTGTTGACCCGCTGCCCCCACGCAGGGTTGCTATATTGCGTAGATTTCTATCCATCTAACTGGTCTGACTGAAGCGATTCACACGTGAAGCAGAGGGTGAGTGAAGTGAGGTGCGTGCTAATTGCTCACAACATTGACTGTGAGAGCCGGGTGCTCCCTCTACATCCAAAGTGTCAATATTTCTTTTGTCTTTATCATGAAAGGTGATGCGAGTTCTATTAATATATAAATTAGTATTTACTAAAACTCATTATGGAATATTCAGTGTGGACTAAGTGCATTTAATCTTATTCATGGTGAACAAGCCCAATTTCAATCTTGTGGCCCAGTAAGATGGAGGGGTTGCTGGGGTGAGGCAGAGCGGAGAGGGGTGGTGTTGAAGTGGGGGGCATCAATGCTGCCCGCTCACTCGTCTAGATTACCATTCATGAGCAGTCTCATCCTCGCTATGAGATAACGTGTTTGCAGTCACATTTCGATGACCCCACCATCAAGAACTGACCCACTGGCTGACTGCAGTAGTCTGGATGCAAGAGGCGTTAATGCAAATTCAAGGGTCAAAAATGGAGGTTTGGAGAACTATCTCTACTAATTAGTCAAGAGTGGGGAAGAAAGAGTGAGAGAGTAGAGGCAGAGAGAGATAGAGAGAGAGAGAGAGAGGGACTAGTTGTAAGATATGTTGAATGTTCCCTGGAGTAGGATTTCTGGGAAATCACTATTAGCAAGGAAACCAAAAGTCAATTTACAATTCTACCCAGACTGATCACACAACTCATGCTGTCAAAGATCAGCCTATATTTGAGAAATAGACCTTTATCATTTTAAAAATAAACTTTTAAAATTTACCATGCAAAGTACTGCACCCGCCCTAATTGATTGAAGTCTCGTTGGAACCAAAGTGGGTCTGTTCAGTTATAGAAAGCTTTAAGTCAGGTCGGAAAGATCAAAGTTTACAATGGTTACATGGCAATCCCTCCTGCTCTGGGTCTCCTCTTCCAGGGCACACATTTGAGATCCTGTACTACCCCTTCTTCAGTCTCTGAGCTATTGGTAATGTGTCACTGTGTGTCACACTGCCAATAGAAATAGAACCCATATAGAGTCAGAGAGTTATAGAGGTTTACAGCACGGAACTAGGCCCTTCGGCCCAATTTTTCCATGCTGCCCCTTTTTTTTAACCACTAAGCTGATCCCAATTGCTGACATTTGACCTATATCCCTCTAAAAAATATCCATCTCACCATGTAACCATCGCAATGCTTTTTAAAAGACAAAATTGTACACATTTCTTTTAAAAGTTTATTCTTGAAAGAAAAAGTATCTGCTCATCAAATACATAATAGACTTTGACAGCATGAGTTGTGTGATCAGTCTAGATAGAAGTGTAAATTGCCTTTTGGTTTCCTTGCTAATAGCGATTTCCAGAAATCCTATTCCAACGAGCACTCAATACATCTTGCAAATAGTTCCTCTCTTTCTGACTCTGGCAGCTTGTTCCACACACTCACCACCCTCTGTGTGAAAAAATTGCCCCTCTGTATGTATCTCTCCCCTCTCACCTTAAACTTATGCCCTCTAGTTTTATACTCTACTACTTTTGGGATATTGACTATCTAGTTGATCTATGCCCCTCATTATTTTATAGATCTCAGTAAAGTCACTCCTCAGCCTTCTACACTCCAGGGAAGAAAATCTCAAGCTATCCAACCTCTCCTTACAACTCAAGTCCTGGTAAATCTTTTCAGCACTCTTTCTAGATTAATAATTTCTATAACAGGGTGACCAGAACTGTACACAGTATTCCAAGAGGGGCATTACTAATGTTTTGTACAGCTTCTACAAGATATCCCAACTCATACATTAATGTTCTGCCCAATGTAATCAAGCATGCTGAATGTTTTCTTCACCATCCTGTCTACCTGTGTTCCACATTCAAAGAGCTATGAACTTGTACCACTAGATATCTTTGTTCTGTAACTCTCCCCAACACCCTATCAGTACCTGAGTAAGTCCTGCCCTGGTTTGATTTACCAAAGTGCATTACCTTCATTTATCTAAATTCCATCTGCCATTCATCAGGTCACTGGCCAATTGATCAAGATCCTGTTGTAATCCGAGATATATTCTACTCAGCAAAGTCCTTCTTTATCAGCATGTGAATGTTCAAGCTGCAAGTTTTTAAGTGACCTCTCAGGACATGCTCAACTTATGACAAGCATCAACTAAGCTGAAGTTTGTGTGCTAACTCCAACACTCCGATTAGCAATCCATCTCTTTGGCCCTTTGTCTGCACAAGCAACAATAAACAGCTCATGACCAAAACTACAGCAAGCTCTCCCAATGACTGCAGGATTAATTCTCCCACAAAATGAAAGCAGTGAAGGATAGTTAGGGATATAACTGAGCTGGGTAAGGTCTGATCCCAGTCACTTACAACAGTGCAGTGTCCAGATGTGAGGGATAGGAGGAGTCAAGTTTGAAAGTGGGTTAGGATGCATTCCCGCCAGGAAAAGCGTGCCTGACAATGGGCACTGGGTGGTGGCATCAAAATTACGGCCTTGTGGCATAGACCTCCCACACTTATATTCCAGGACATTATTTTATAACCAGGTGGATTTGGTGGGGGAGGGTGGTGATGGCTGACACCAGCAAAAACCTTCCCCATCCTCCATGGAGTCACACCTCTTTCATAGAATCCCTACAGTGCAGAAGGAGGCCATTCAGCCCATCGAGTCTGCACCAACCACAATCCCACCCAGTCCCTGTTCTGGAATTCACAATCCGCCCCCCCCATATTTAGCCTAGCCAGTCCCCTTGACACTGGGGTCAATTTAGCACAGCCAATCAACCAAACCCGCAGATCTTTGGACTGCGGGAGGAAACTGGAGCACTCGGAAGAAAACCCAGGCAGACACGGGGAGAAAGCTCTGCACAGACAGTGACCCAAGCCGGGAATCAAACCCAGGTCCCTTGGCAATGCGAGGCAGCACTGTTAACCACTGTGCCACCCTTCTCTGCCCACCCCACACTGGCAGTTAGATTTTTTTATCTGTAACCGCACCCAGGAAACAGGCTCGAGGAAGCGAGCGGAAGTGACGGTTCTGCTCTTGGCAATGCCACGCCCCCACGCTTAAAATTCCACCCTCCCATCTTGCCCGAGAAAAGCGTTGCCTAGCAACTGTGCCCTCTCTCTCTCTCTGTCTCTCTCGTGGCAAAACTATAAATAAACTGCTTTTGATAATAGGGGATGCAGCAAGGGAGAGAACACAAGGACGGTAATGATAGGCTTGGTGACACTATCGTTCCAACTAATGTCACCACACTGTTCGTCACGTTAGTGAGAATAACGGATGACCACAGATCCATTCCCCCTCCGGAGATTCAGGCATTGGCCATAGCTTTCCAGAGACTAAATTTAAACAAAAAAAGGAAGAAAAATCGAAAGCAATTCTGAACCCACAAGGTTAAAGCCCATTGATAAATGCTAAATAGGTTTCTGTGTTATTAAGCCTCGCATTTATGTATCTAGATATATATTTCTAATATGCTATCTACGCCTGTGTGCCTGTGTGTATTTTGTCTCGCTGCCGGATTATCAGTGAGCCACCTGTACTCTGATTAGCTTTGAACTTCTTAACCCAATGAGTTATTAAATAGAAAATTAGTTGTCACCAGAGTTGATGCACAGGCAATTGGCTGTCGAGCAAAGAGTTTAATTCCCTCTATAAAAGAGCACTGGCACAGCGGTTAGCACTGCTGCTTCACAGTGCCTGGGTTCGATTCATGGCTCGGGTCACCGTCTGTGCAGAGTCTGCATGTTCTCCCCGTGTCTGCGTGGGTTTCCTCCGGGTGCTTCTGCCTCCTCACAGTCTGAAAGAAGTACTGGTTGGCTGCATTGGCCATGCTAAATTCTCTCTCAGATTACCTGAACAGGTGCCAGCGACTAGGAGATTTTCACAGTAACTTCATTGTGGTGTTAACATATGCCAACTTAGACACTAGTAAGTAGACTTTAAATAGAGGCGTCTCTGTTGATGTCAGGGGTTATTTTTCTCCCTGGAAGCATAATGATTGGCTCTTCAATGGCACCGTGGTTAGCACTGCTGCCTCACAGCACCAGGGACCCAAGTTTCGATTCCTGGCTTAGGTTACTGCCTGTGTGCATGTTCTCCCCGTGTCTGTATGGGTTTCCTCTGGTGCTCCAGCTTCCTTTCTCAGTCTGAAAGATGTGCTGGTGAGGTGCTAAATTCTCCCTCAGTGTACCCGAACAGGCACTGGAGTGTGGCGACTAGGGGATTTTCACAGTAACTTCATTGCAGTGTTAACATATGCCTAGTTGTGACACTAATAAATAAACTTTAAACTTTACAACCCTTAATTTCCCCAACAAAGTCTTGTTTTCTTCCCCTTTCCAAAAGAGGGATTTTAAAGATGCCTTTTCTGGCCTTAGTTTGTTGCTCAGGCAATTAATCTGACGGTGGTTTTCCATTGTTATTATTTGTTAATACCAGCTCTTCTCAGGGTGGCATGTACACTATCTTTTGGAAACAGAGACATTGGCCCCATTTTATTTTTTTTTGTTGTTGGGTGTCCCACATTATTCCCACTTGACTAAAAGCCCTTCTCCTAGAGGGATGGCATATCTCATCTGAAAGACAGCTACTTTGACAGTGCAGCACTTCCTCAGCACTGCGTCGAGGGGCTGGCCCTGATTTTTTGCATGCAAGGCCTGGGGTGGGGCTTGAACCCTGAGCTTCCAGTATTTTAGGGGTGAAGTTGCTTCACACTGAGCCGCAACGCAAAACAATTTAACAATCTACAAGATGCACTGCAGCAATTCAGCAAAGATCTTTAGACAGCACCTCCCAAACTCACGACCGCTTCCATCTAGAAGGACAAGGGCAGCGGATAAATGGGAACACCACCACCTACAAGTTCCCCTCCAAACCACTCACCATCCTGACTCGGAAATATATCGTAAGCAGTCTCACAACACCAGATTAAAGTCCAACAGGTTTGTTTGGTAGCACGAGCTTTTGGAGTGCTGCCCCTTCATCAGGTGAGCGGGAGTTGTGTTCCCAGACAGGTGAGCAAACACCACTTGTGAAAGCAACTCCTACACACCTGATGAAGTGGCAGTCTTCCGAAAGCTTGTAGCTTGTGCTACCAACTAAACCTGCTGGACTTTAACCTGGTGTTGTGAGACTTCTTACTGTGCTTACCCCAGTCTAACACTGACATCTCCATATCTTGGAAATATATCGCCGTTCCTTCACAGTCGCTGGGTCAAAATCCTGGAATTCCCTCCCTAACGGTATTGTGGGTCAACCCACAGCACAGGGACTGCAGTGACTCAAGGAGGCAGCTCACCATCACCTTCTCAAGGGGCAACTAGGGATGGGCAACAAATGTTGGCCAACCAGCAATGCCCCCGTCCCACGAACGAATATTGAAAAAAGAAGGCAGTGGTATTGTCGCTGGGATCTGGGTTTGAATCCCACCATGGCAGATGGATGAATTTGAATTCAATTTCTAAAAAAAAAATCTGGAATTAAAATGATGGCCACAAAACCATTGTTGATTATTGTAAAAACTATTCTGGTTCAGTCGTGTCCTTTAGGGAAGGAAATCTGCCGTCCTTACCTGATCTGTGACTCCAGACACACAGCAATGTGATTGATTCTTCTTAACTGCACCTAATCTGACCCTAACAAGCCACTCCGTTGTATCAAACCGCCCAGCACTGTGGGCGTACCTACCCCATATGGAGTGCAGTGGATCAGGAAGGCAACTCAACACTCACCGCCTTCTTCAGCGACATTAAGAAATGGACAACAAATACCATCTGAACCAGAGATTCGATGAATGAATTTTAGTTTTTAACTTTAAGTTTATTTATTAGTGCCCCAAGTGGGCTTACTCTAACGCAGCAATGAAATTACTGTGAAAATCCCTGAATCGCCACACTCCAGCACCTGTTCGGGTACACTGAGGGAGAATTTAACATGGCCATTGCATCCTAACCAGCACGTCTTTTGAACTGTGGGAGGAAACCCACGTGGAGATGGGGAGAATATGCAGACTCTACACAGACAGTGACCTAAGCCGGGAATCACACCTGGGTCTCTGGTGTTGTGAGGCGGCAGTGCTAATCATCATGCTGCCCCTTTAAAAAAAGGTCACTTTTTTTTAATTAATTCATGGGACATGGGCATTGCTGGCTGGCCAGCATTTATTGCCCATCCCTAGTTGCCCTTGGAGGGCAGTTCAACCCTCATTGCTGTGTCTCTCTGGAGTCACATGTAGACCAGACTGAGTAAGGACAACTGATTTCCTTCCCTAAAGGACATTCGTGAACCAGATGGGTTTTCCCAGCAATGGTTTCATTCTCATTGGTAGATTCTCAAATCCAGATATTTTTTATTGAATTCAAATTCCACCAGCTGCTGGGGTGGGATTCGAACCCAGGTCCCCAGAGCGAAGCCCAGTGATTCAAAAGATGGGTTGGAACGTGCCTGGCAGCATCACACAGAGGGAAGGAGAAATGTCTACCGGGGGAAATATGAAACTGGTGCAGCGAAAGCGAACTCCTCTGCCTGATGGGACTGAAATAAGATTACGGGTCACAGGCTGTTAATGGTAAAAAACAAGAACTTGACACCAGATTTGATTTCACATTGAAGGGAATAAAAGGAAACTTTCATTGGAAGTAGAATGGAGAGTAAGGTACTCAATCAGTGTGTCAGTGTGCTGTGTCTCTACTCTCACAGTCCTGTGATTAATCAACTATCTCCCTCAGAAGCCTGGGGAGACCAGAGAAAATATATACTTGCCTGAATTCAGCCGGGTCCTGTGGAGCTCGCTGGTGCCAAGAATTTATTTTTCCGTCCTTACAATCACAGTATATCCTGTCCTGTCTCCGTGAATCCACGGGAGGCTGCAGGCATGGCCTGCAAACTAATCACTGAATCACTGATTCCCTTCGCCCCATCGAGCCTATACAGACACCTGAGAAACACCACCCAATCTCATTAATAGTGGCACACCACCATTAAGAGTGGCACGCTGGCACAGTGGTTAGCACCGCTGCCTCAATGCACTAGGGACCCGGGTTCAACCCCAACACTGTTATGCACATTCTCCCTGTGTCTGCACGGGTTTCCTCTGGGTGCTCCGGTTTCCTCCCGCAGTCCAAAGACATGGAGGGAAACACGGAAGATAGAAGGTCCTCCAAGCCTGCTGTGCCATTCCTTACGATCATGGCCAATTGTCCAACTCATTAACCTAATCCCTGCTTTCTCTCCATATCAGATTAGGTAAGTTGGACATGATAAATTATCTCCAGTGTCAGGAGATTAGCAGGGAAAATGTGTGGAGTTACGGGAATAGAGCATGAGCAGGATTGTGGTCAGTGTAGATGGGACAAATGTCTTCCTTCTGTATTGTAGGGATTCTTGGAGCACTTGTCCCATAGCCCTGAATGTTATGATGTGCTAAGTGCTCATCCAGGCATTTTAAAGGATGTTAAGCAATTCACCTCTACCACCCTTCCCGTCACCATCCTCTGGGTAAAGAAACTTTTCCTCACATCCTCCAGCACTTCACCTTGAATCCATGTCCCTTCACGACTGACTCTTCAAGGGGAAGATCTGCTCCTTACACACTCTGCCCATGTCTCTCATAATCTTGAACGCCTCGATCTGGTCGCCCCTCAATTTTCTCCACTCCAACGAAAACAACCCAAGCCTTAGCCAACCCCTCTTCATAACTTAAATGTTCCATCCCGGGCAGCATCCTGGTGAATCTCCTCCGCAGTGCAATCCCTCCAGTGCAACCACATCCTCTGCCCTCCCCTCAGGGACTGATTGAACCCCGAGGGATACGGAAACGAGCCATTGCCAAAGAAGGACCTGCTTTTCTCTTTACCAACAGGACTGAGGCAGCCAAGTTTGGATCTCCCATCGTGCTCTGCACTCGCTGACCCACGCTGACACCCCGATTCAGGAAAGCTTCAAACTCGAAACTGCCATCCCAAAAATACCCCCCTATATCCACAGCAACTCCACTGCAATGTAAACCTACTTGCGATACTAATAAATGAATTTTAAACATAAGCCAGGATGTCTTGATGCGAGCTCTCTTCTACTCTCTCATTGACAACGATCTTTGCCTTTTCTAACAGTCCTCGTCAACAGCTGGGGTAAGACACAAAGCTTTCTTAGGTTCAAGAATTACATGCATTAGGAGAGGGACCTGGTTAATAAATGCACAGGATTTTGTTCAGCTAATATCATTTAATCTACCTTCAAATACATCTGACAAGTCATTGATTAAACGCAGAGACCATTGGAGTTTCTAACGGAGTGACTAATTTACATTAAAAATCAGTTAAAACGAATCCCATGCAAGATTAAATATGCTAAATAGCAGGAGTGCTCTAATTTGCTTCAACTATTTTGAGCAAGCAACTGTCTAGATATGTGATCAACTATCATTTGTCATACTTACTCTCCACGTTGAAGAATGTAGGAGGTAACCACTCATAGTGGCCTTTTTCTGCATTACCACAACAACATTACTGGTGCATGAAAAGAATCTAATTTGTCAGAGAGTGTGTTTTTTTTGAAGCAGTTGTTCAGTACAGTTGTTGGAATATTGTACATCTGGCCCTCAGAAGAAGGTAGAAGATCTCTGACACATTGTGCATGATGTAGAGGTGCCAGCGTTGGACTGGGGTAAACACAGTAAGAAGTCTCACAGCACAGGTTAAAGTCCAACAGGTTTATTTGGTGGCAAACAAAGCCACTAGCTTTCGGAGCAATGCTCCTTCATCACCTGAGTAGCACTCCAAAAGCTAGTGGCATTTGCTACCAAATAAATCTACTGGGCTTTAATCTGGTGTTGTGAGACTCCTTACACTGGGGCACAGACAGAGAATTTGTATCAAGGATCTCTCAGGCCTTTGAATTATAGAATCCACCAGTGCAGGAGGAGGCCATTTGGCCCATCGAGTCTGCACTGACCACAATCGCACCCAGACTCTATCCCCCTAACCCCATATATTTACCCTGTTAGTTTCCCAAGCTCAAAGGCAATTTAGCAATCCCACCTAACCAACGCATCTTTGCACTGTGGGAGGAACCGGAGCACCTGGAGGAAACCCACGCAGACACGGGGAGAATGTGCAAGCTCTATACGGTTACAAAATCAGTTGCAAAACAAGCAACCTGAGTATGACCAAAGATAGGAAAACAATGGAGAATTAAGCTAACAGAAGCAGCGAGAATGATCCAAGAAAGAAAACCTTCCAGCAACGTAAAAACAAAGTCATTTTAAAAGTAAATTTGGGATAGAAATTTGAGAGGCTCAGCAAATGATGTACGTGACATTTTTTCCACATCAGTCTCCACAACTGGAGGTAATGACTGCTGATATATTTAATCTAACTACAGCAGAAGAAGCTATTCTTTTCCCTCCTGAGCTCCAAATATATCTTCATAAACACTCTTCCTCCTTCCTGCTGTGTGGTTTGCATTCCTTTGATTGACAAAGATAAAGGTGTGATCCAGTTGGGAGATTTGAGGTTATTAATCGAGGTAAGAGTGCAGGGTGAGAGGAAACCTTTTCCTCTCGTGGCGTATGGGGAATTAACCTTAAACTTAGAGCCAAGCTATCCAAGAGTGATGTTACAAACATATCAATTAGGAGCCAAAGTAGGCCATTCAGCCCCTCCAACCTCCTCCAATTCACAAGAAGAGCATGGCTGGTGTGTTTGTCTTTCAAGTCTGTGCGGAGTTTGCACATTCTCCTCGTGTCTGCATGGGTTTTCCCCCGGGTGCTCTCGTTTCCTCTCACAGTCCAAAGATGTGCGGGTTAGGTTGATTGGCCATGCTAAGAAATTGACCCTTAGTGTCCAGGGATGCATAGGTTAGAGGGATTAGTGGATATAATATGTAGCGATATAGGGGTAGGGCCTGGGTGGGGTTGTGTTTGGTATAGACTTGATGGACCAAAAGGCCTCTTTTTGCACTGCAAGGTTCTATGATTCTATGAAGTCTATATTCCCATTGACCTCTGAGAACTTTTGATTTCCTCGCTTAACGATGGCCCAGTGGTTAGCACGGCTGCCTCACAGCACCAGGGGCCCAAGTTCGATTCCTGGCTTTGGTCACTGTCTTTGTGGAGTTTGCACATTCTCCCCGTGTCTGCATGGATTTCCTCCAAGTGCTCTGGTTTCCTCCCACAGTAAGAAGTCTCATAACACCAGGTTAAAGTCCAACAGGTTTATTTGGGAGTAAACACCACTAGCTTTTGGAACGCTGCTCCTTTGTCAGGTGAGTGGGGAGTGGAGAGTGGGAACTCTCTGCTAACCTAATGAAAGAACAGTGCTTCGAAACCTAGTGGCTTTTGCTACCAAATAAACCTGTTGGACTTTAACCTGGTGTTGTGACATTTTTTACTGTATCTACCCCAGCCCGACACCGGCATCTCCACATCATTCCTCCCACAGTCCAAAGAAGTCTGGGTAAGATGGATTGGCCATACTAAATTGCCCCTTAGTGTCAGGGGGGCTATAGAGATAGGGCTTGGGTAGGATTGTGGTTGGTGCAGACTCGATGGGCTGAACGCGCTCCTACTGCAATACAGGATTCTATAATTATATGAAGAATTTATCTGCCTCTGGCTTAAATGACACCAATCCCACCACCTTCTGAGGCAAAGAGACTTTCAAAGTTGCACAACTCTCAGAGAAAAAAAAATTCTCCTCACCTCAGTCCTAAAAGGCAGACCTCTGATTTTAAAACAGTGCTGGAATTTTACTGGCACGCCTGCTCTGGAATCGGGGCGGACAAGGTTCACAGAACGGCATTCTCCATTGGCCTCGGGCTGGGATCTTACGAGCCTCGGGCAAGAGGGCCAGACAATAAAGTTCCAGCGCTGGACTCACACACAAGAAGAAACATCCCTTCCATGTCCACTCCATCGAGATTATTCAGGATCTCACATACTTCAATCAAGTCACCCCTCCCTTTTCTAAACTCCAGTTGAAACAAGTCCAGTCTGTCGAAACCTTTCCTCATATGACAACCCGCCCATTCCAATGTTTTAATGGACATTTTTTTCCCTACAAAGATAGTGAAAATCTGAAATTCTCTCGCACAAAATGACACCAAGGATGGAAATCAATTGAAAGCTTCTAAACTGGAATTTAGTTGTTAGTTGAGTGTATGAAGGGATGTGTAACTAAAGTGGGTAAATCAGGATGATTACAGATCAGTTGCAATCCAATTAAAATGATGGTGCAGACTTGAGTAATCGATTTATTACTTCTGTTCCCATGTCTTTTGGTTCCCTTCTTCCTGCTACATCAACCGACCACTACCGATGGCCTACTGGTATTATTGCTAGACCGTTAATCCAGAAACTCAGCTAATGTTCTGGGGACCTGGGTTCGAATCCTGCCCTGGCAGACAATAGAATTTGAATTCAATAAAAAAATCTGGAATTAAGAATCTACTGACGACCATGAAACCATTGTCAGAAAAGCCCATCTGGTTCCTTTAGGGAAGGAAATCTGCTGTCCTTACCCAGTCTGGCCTACATGTGATTCCAGAGCCACAGCAATGTGGTGGCACAGTGGTTAACACTGCTGCCCGACAGCACCAGGGACCTGGGTTCAATTCGGGTCACTGTCTGCGTGGAGTTTCTCACCGTGTCTGCCTGGGTTTTCTCCGGCAGCTCAGAATTCCTCCCACAATCCAAACATGAGTGAGTTTGATTGGCCAGGCTAAATTACCTGTTACCGGGGCTAACAGAGTAAATAATGTGGTGTTGAGGGGTTAAAGCCTGGGAGGGACTTTTGGTGGTGAGGACCTATTGGGCCAAATGGCCTCCTTCTGCACTGTAGGGATTCAATGTGGTTGATTCTCAACTGCTGCAGGGTAACTAGGGATGGGCAATAAATGCTGGCCAACCAGCCTTGCCCATATCCCAAGAATGAAAAGACAAAACCTCCCTTTTCAATCAAAAAATCTGCCTAATTCGATGACCCACCCTTCACTGCTCCCTGCAATGGAAAGTTCCAACAATTCACGAGTTTACATGATTACCAGGAAGTGAGAGTGTTGGGGGCAGGTTTGCACACATCCTCCTGGAGCTTGAGTGGGCTACTCTGAGTCCAGGGCAAGGCGTATGATTAGTGGTTGGAGCAACGTTGTTGTTTCTGTGGTGCTTTTTCATGAATCCGTTAATGTCTTTTAAACGTCAGCGGGGAACCAGCCAAAATTGTAGATTGTTCCTCGCTCCTGCCATTCCTTTTTAAAACTGCACTTACTCAGACTTTCCAAATAACAGAAGTCATGCAGCACCTTCCACAGAAGGTGACTGTATGCGCAATGTGGGCTGTAAACACTGTACGATGTGCAATGTGGGCAGAAGAAACACTTTCACATCATCCAAATTAACAGTCACAATTACTCAGTTAGCAGGCTGATTGCAGTAAGTGTAGGTTGAAAATGGGTTGGGATACGCAGTCCCGGTGCACGGTACAAGAAATAATTGATGGAGTCAAGGCACAGTAATCGACTTTGACATTACTGTATTTTCAAAGGAGCAGCCTGCATTTATATAGCACCTTCTGCTTTGACAGCAAGCCCCATGGATGGGATTTTCCAGCTACACAAGTTCCCCTCCAAGCCTCTCCCCGTCCTGACTTAGAACATTACAGCGCAGTGCAGGCCCTTCGGCCCTCGATGTTGCACCAACCAGTGGAACCAATCTAATGACCCTCTAACCTAAACTATTCTATAGACTTGGAAATATATCACCGTTCCTTCATAGTCCCTGGGTCAAAATCCTGGAATTCCCTCCCTAATGGCATCGTGGGTTAGCCCAGAGAACAGGGGCTCATCATCACTTTCTCAAGGGGCAACTCAGGATGGGCAATAAATACTGGCCTAGCCAGCAATGCCCATGTCCCAATTAAAAACAAAACTTGCCTCAAGGCCGGAAATATGTCACTTGGTTCACCAATGGCCCCTCCAGAGAAGGGGAAATCTGCTGTCTTTACCTGGCCTGGCCTAACGAACACTCCAGGTCCCACAGCAATGTGGTTGATTCTGAACCGCCTCCTGAAATGGCCGAGCAAGCTTCTCAATTCAAACAGCAATTAGGGATGGGCAACAAATCTCAGACCTGCCAGCATCCCATCAAAGAAAAATAAATGGCTATATGTCACCGAATCTTGCGGCACTGAATTCCATACTCGAACCACTTTCTGGGGCAAGAGGTTTTTCCTGAATTCCAATTGGGTTTTATTGGTGTCAATCTTTTACTTACGACTCAAGCCATTGAGAGGGTTCAGAGAAGATTTACAAGGATGTTGCCTGGATTGGGTGGCATGCCTTATGAAGATAGGTTAAGGGAGTTAGGTCTTTTCTCCTTTGAGAGAGGAAGGATGAGAGGTGACCTGGTAAGAGGTGTATAAGATTTTGAGAGGTATCAATCGGATGGATTCTCAGTGGCTTTTTCCTAGGGCTGAAATGGTTGCCACAAGAGTTCACAGGTTCAAGGTGCTGGGGAGCAGGTACAGTCAGGGGTAAGTTTTTCACTCAGAGGGTGGTAGGTGCGTGGAATCGGCTGCCGTTGGTGGTGGTGGAGTCGGATTGAATAGGGTCTTTTAAGAGACTTTTGGATGAGTACATGGGACTTAGTAAGGTAGAGGATTATAGGTAAGCCTAGTAGGTAGAGATATATTTGGTGCATCTTGTGGGCCGAAGGGCCTGTTTGTGCTGTAGTTTTTCTATGTTTCTAAGTTCTGACCTCACATGCGAGTGGACACATTTCTATCCCTCCCCAGTCAGACCATAATCTTAATGGCCTCAATCAAATCACCTCTTAACCTTTTCTAGTGTAGAGGACCCCATGCTCTTCATGATCACTACCTCCTCCTCGCCTTGTTGGAATCCATTTTTAAGTAGCATTTTTTAGAATTAAAGTGAGAAATTTCTTCACCCAGAGGGTGGTGAATTCTCTACCACAGAATAACTTTCCACTGAACTCATTATAAAAAGGACATCAACCGGAAATCTTGGAGTTCTCCCATCCTTTTGATTTGAGTTGACATTATTGTCACATTTATTAGTATACAGTGAAAAGTATTGCTTCTTGTGCATTATACAGACAAAGCATACCATTCATAGAGAAGGAAAGAAGAGAGTGCAGAATGTAGTGTTACAGTCAAAGCTAGGGTGTAGAGAAAGATCAACTTAAGTTCATTCAAAAGTCTGATAGCAGCAGGGAAGAAGCTGTTCAAGGAGGTAAAAAGTGAATTGAGGAGAGCTAAGAGGGGACACGAGAAGATGTTGGCTGATAGGATTAAGGAGAATCCTAAAGCTTTCTTTCGATATGTTAAGAATAGAAGATTGGTTAGGGCAAGATTAGGGCCAGTCATAGACAGCAGTGGGAAGTCGTGCGTGGAGCCTGAGGAGATTGGAGAGGTACTGAATAAATATTTCTCTTCGGTATTCATGCAGGGTGATGTAAATGTAGTTATGGAGAACACTGAGGTACAGGGTAGCAAACTGGAAAGTATCGAAGTAGATAGGGAGGATGTGCTAGATATTCTCAAGGGTTTGAAGTTGGATAAGTCCCCTGGACCGGACGGGATTTACCCTAGGATTCTCTGGGAGGCAAGAGAGGAGATTGCAGAGCCTCTGGCTCTGATCTTCAGGTCCTCGTTGGTTACGGTGTGGTTCCGGAGGACTGGAGGATAGCGAATGTGGTCCCATTGTTCAAGAAGGGGAAGAGAGACCTTCCAGGGAATTATAGGCCAATGAGTCTTACTTCTGTTGTGGGCAAAGTATTGGAGAGAATTATTAGGGATAGGAATTATAGTTATTTAGAGAGAAATGAATTGATTGGGGATAGTCAGCATGGTTTTGTGAAGGGTAGGTCATGCCTTACTAACCTCATTGAGTTTTTTGAGAAAGTGACCAGAGAGGTGGATGGGGTAAGGCGGTTGATGTAGTATATATGGACTTTAGTAAGGCGTTTGATAAGGTGGCCCATGGAAGACTTCTACAGAAAATGAAGATGTGTGGAATAGAGGGGGATTTAGCTAATTGGATTAGGAATTGGCTGGCAGATAGAAGACAGAGGGTGGTGGTTGATGGGAGATAGTCATCGTGGAGTTCGGTGACGAGTGGTGTGCCTCAGGGGTCTGTTTTGGGGCCCCTGCTGTTTGTAATTTTTATAAATGATCTGGATGAGTGTATTGAGGGATGGATCAGTAAATTTGCAGATGATACTAAAGTTGGTGGTGTGGTAGATAGTGAAGAGGGGTGTTTTAGTTTACAGAGTGACTTGGACAAGTTGCAGAGCTGGGGCGAGAGGTGGCAAATGGAGTTTAATGTGGAAAAGTGTGAGGTAATGCACTTTGGCAGGAACAATAAATGTGTAGAGTATAGGGCTAATGGTAGGGCTCTTAATAGTGTTGAGGAACAGAAGGATCTTGGTGTATGTGTCAATAGATTCCTGAAAGTAGGCAGTCAAGTGGATAAATTTGTTAAGAAGGCATATGGAGTCTTAGCTTTTATTGGTAGGGGGATTGAATTTAGGAGCCGCAGCATCATGTTGCAACTGTACAAAACTCTAGTGCGGGCGCACTTGGAGTATTGTGTGCAGTTCTGGTCCCCAAATTATAAGAAAGATGTGGAGGCATTGGAGAGGGTACAGAGGAGGTTTACCAGGATGTTGCCTGGTATGGAGGGCAGGTCCTATGAAGAGAGGTTGAAGGATTTGAGGTTGTTTTCGTTAGAAAGGAGGCGTCTAAGGGGGGATCTTATTGAAGCATATAAGATGATTAGAGGTTTGGATAGGGTGGACAGTGATAGCCTTTTTCCTAGGATGGAGAAAGCTAGCACGAGGGGACACAGCTTTAAATTAAGGGGTATGAGTTATAGGACGGATATCCGAGGTAGGTTCTTTACTCAAAGAGTGATTAGGGAGTGGAATGCCCTGCTTGCAGCTGTTGTAGATGCGCCAAGTTTGGTGGCGTTTAAGAGGTTAGTTGATAAGTATATGGATGAGAAGGGAATGGTTTAGTTAGGAGGGCATTGCTTTTTATTTTGGTCGGCACAACATCGAAGGCCGAAGGGCCTGTTCTGTGCTGTATTGTTCTATGTTCTATGTTCTATGTTCTATGAATCCGTTGGTATGTGACCTCAGACTTTTATATCATTTTCCCGAAGGAAGGAAGTAGAAGAGAAAATGTCTTGAGTGCGTGGGGTCCTTAATTATGCTGGCTGTTTGCTGAGGCAGTGGGAAGTGGAGACAGAGTCAATGGAAGGGAGGCTGGTTTGTGTGATGGATTGGGCTACATTCATGATGTTTTGTAGTTCCTTGCAGAGCAGGAGCCCATACCAAGCTGTGATACAACCAGAAAGAATGCTTTCTATGGTGTGTCTACAAAAATTAGTGAGAGTCATAGCTGACGTGCCAAATTTCCTTTATCTTCTGAAAAAGTAGAGGTGTTGGTGGGTTTTCTTAACTAGTGTCAGAATGGAGGCTCTCTTACTGCCTACAATGGACACACTATAAGGATTTACAGGCTGATCCTTAACCTGGTTGGCTAGATAATGAACACATTTATTGGCCATTTATTTAGCTCAGTTGGTTGGACGGGTGGTTGGTGATGCAGAGTGATGTCAAGTTTAGAGGAGTGAGAGGGGATCTCATAGAAACTTATAAAACTCTTAACAGAGTTAGACAGAATAGATTCAGAAAAAAATGTTCTCGAGGGTGGGGGAATCCAAAACTAGGGGGTCATAGTTTGATAATAAGGAGTAAACCTTTTAGAACAGAGGTGAGGAGAAATACCTTCACCCAGAGAGTGGAGAATGTGTGGAATTTGCTCCTACAGAATGTAGTTGACGCCAAAACATTGTGTGATTTCAAGAAGAAATTAGATATAGCTCTTGGGGCTAAAGGGATCAAAGGATATGTGGGGAAAGAGGGGGAAATCAGGATATTGAATTTGATGATCAAAATGAATGGCAGAGCAGACTCAAAGGGCTGAATGGCCTCCTCCTGCTTCTAGTTTTCCATGTTAAGAATGACATGGAAACTAAGCAGAGAGGAAGATTTTAATCACTCCATCAGCAGTGTCCACTCTTCCGGATGCCTGGATTCTAAACGCTGAAATTTCTTCTTGTTTCAAAGTGGGGGATCAGGATATTGAATTTGATGATCAGCCACGATCAAGATGAAGGGCCGAAAGGCCTACTCCTGCTTGTCATTTCTATGTTTTGCACCTCGCTATCTTTTTGGTAGTATTTATTGATTTTTTAGTCACAAGTAGGCTTACATTAGCACTGCAATGATGTTATGGGGAAAATCCCCTTGTTGTTACACTCCGGTGCCTGTTCGGGTACACGGAGGGAGAATTTAGCACAGCCAATGCACCAAACCAGCACATCTTTCGGACTGTGGAGGAAAGCAGAGGAAATCCATGCAGACATGGGGGGACTGTGCAAACTCTACAGATAGTGATCCAAACCAGGAATGAACCATTTTATCCATTTGCAGGTGGTCATTTTGTATAGAATCCTTGCAGTACAGAAGGAGGCCATTTGAACCATTGAATCTGCATTCCCAACCAGGCTCCATCCCCATAACCCCATGCGTTGACCTTATCTAGTCTACCTGACAGTAAGGGGTGAATTTAGCACGGCCAATCCACTTCACCAGCACATTTTTCGGACTGTGGGAGAAAACGGGAGCACTCGGAGGAAACCCACGCAGACATGAGGAGGACATACAACTCCACATAGTGGCCCAAGCTGGAAATCGAACCCGGTTCTCTGGTGCTGTGAGGCAGCAGTGCTAACCACTGTGCCACCCTGCTAGAGAATAAAGTGAAGGATCAAACTTGTTCACAGCTCTCATAATGGGAGTTCGAACCCATGATCTATGGAAGCCCATCATATGTCCACTTTTCAATTCTAAAAGGTATGACTCCTGTCTGTAAAATATTTTTTCAGTTTGGTTTGACTTCTCCTTCCTTGCGCTGTTCGTGGCTGACTCACAATATTGCTGCCCTCTGCTGTCTCTCCATCGAGGTAAAGAAGAGGAACACTTCATCAAATAGTCAATCCACAGGTAGCTGGAGGGGGAGGTCCTTAAGGGAAGCAGGGTGGGTGCTGCCTCTCTCAAAGCTTCCTCCTCCTCCCCTCACCCTTGCCCTACACCCTGGCATCCTTAAACAAAACGCAACGGCCAAATCAAACAAGAACAACAGGCTTCATCTCTGGAAAACATGTTTGTGTGGTATCTCCACATTTCATTCCAGTCTCCGAACGCTCCCCCGGGGGACCCCGTCAACATTTTCGAGGTGGTTTCTGTCAAGGATTGTCAGAGCATTTTTTTTTAATATTTCTGGCCACGATTAAACAGTTACGCTGCGCCAAATCAGAGGCGGAAGGAGGTAGAGGATGACATTTCCCTGGCAATGCGTCGCAATGCAGCTGGAATCATTTTGATCCGCAGCTAGGAGAGGAATTAATCAACTGGAAGCTGCTTTCCGAAGTCGCACAGCATATTCTGAAAAAAAACACAAAAGCCGCCTGACTCCAGGCCATGGAGAGGAGGAGGTTTTTCATCTCTGAGGCACAAGTAACATCTGTGACTCTAATTTCACATTCGCTTCGCTCCTCGGGGAAACATTCCAATCCTGAGGGGGGCGCCATTGTGGCATGGTGCAGCTCATCTGATTGGCTGATCTCCTGGTGGCTGGCACAAGGGCTGTGGCCGGAATTTTACCACCACGTCCGCCCTGGAAGCGGAGCGGGCGCAGCCCGCAGAACGGAATTCTCTGCTGGTCTCGAGCAGGACTTTTCCAGCCTTGCCTAAGCGAGGTCGTAACATACCGGCCTATGTCTCCAGACCCTGGGCTATTAACACTAAATTTGTAAGTGGGCTAGAGGGTGGAATTCTGCTTACCATGGGAATCCTAGCAGGCGGAACAGAAAATTCACGTAAAGGTGCTCAAGTGGAGGTGTGGGGGGGCGAGGGGCAGAAAATCGTGCCCAGAGAGTTTCTCTAGCTCGTCCTGGGGTTATGCACTCTGGTCCTGGACTCTCCCACAAGGGGGGAACAACCCCTCTCTAATGTTGCAATGAGAGTTCTCTCTAATTTCCTGGCCAATCAGTATCCCTTCAGCCAAAATCACTGAGATTACCAACTTGCTACTCTTGGGAGCTTGCTGTGCATCAATTGGCTGATGAGCTTTCCCACATGAAAAACAATTACTACAAGTACTTCAGGATGTCCTGCGGGTGGAAAAGGCACCACAGAAATGCAGGCACCTTTCATTCATTCATGCGATGTGAGTGTTGCTGGCTGGGCCAATATTTATTGCCCATTCCTGAAGACAGTCAACCACATTGCTGTGGCTCTGGAGTCACATGTAGGCCAGACCGGATAAGGATAGCAGATTTCCTTCCTTAAAGGACATTAATGAACCAGATGGGTTTTTATGAAAATCAACAATAGTTTCGTATCATCAGTAGATTCTTAATTCCAGATATTTATTTATCGTCGGTGGGATTCGAATCTTGGTCCCCAGAGTTTTAGTGGGGAGGTGATGACTGAGTGGTATAATAGCTGGATTGTTCTTCCAGAAATGCAGTTAACATTCAGGGGACCCAGGTTCATATCCTGCAAACAGTGGAATTTGAATTCAATAAAAAATATCTGGAATTAAGTATCTACTGACGATCATTTTCGATTGTCGGAAAAACTCATCTGGTTCACTAATGTCCTTTAGGGAAGGAAATCTAACCCGGTCTGGCCTACATGTGACTTCAGAACTGTGAACTGTTCTCCAAGGGGAACTAGGGATGGGCAATAAATGCTGGCCCAGCCAGTGACGCCCATGTCCCACAAATAAATAAGAAAAAACCCTCGGTCTCGGGATTACTTCCATTTCTGTCCCTTAATCTCCTGCGTGGACAGCCCCAGTCACTTGTCCAATTTTGGGCAGCATGGTGACACAGTGGTTAGCACTGCTGCCTCACAGCGCCAAGGACCCAGGGGTTCGATTCCAGCTTGTCCGTGCAGAATTTGCACATTCTTCCCGTGCCTGCGTGGGTTTCCTTCGGGTGCTCCTGTTTCCTCCCACTGCCCGAAAGATGTGCGGGTTAGGCGGATTGGCCATGTTACATTGCCCCTTTGCTTCAGGGGGACTAGCCAGAGTAAGGTTATGGGGATAGGACCTGGGAGGGGATTATGGTGAGTGCAGACTTGATGGGCCAAATGGCCTCCTTACGCACCGTAGAGAGTCTATGGCTCTGTGTTTTTTAAAATTTTCTGCCTGTTGTTAAACCTACTGCAGAAACAGCATGGGTTCCGCGATTCCAGGAGGCCAGCCTCCTACAGAGACAAGTTTCCCCTCAGGCAGTTCTGTGCTGTGACAGCGATGGAAGACTATCATCCAATTTTAGGTGCACATACGTTTCCCCCCCCCCCACCCCCTTTTAATTAATTCACAGAGCTATTTTTCCGCCAATCACTCATTCCGCAACAAAATTAGAAACTTTTCGCTCAGGTCTTAATTTGAACACCTTGAGTCATCAAGGGGAAAATAAAGCAACATGAGGTGAATGCAGACAGAGGCCAATGAATTCAGGCAAACCAGGCAAGATGTTTTCTGCTTTTTTATCCTTCCTAAATAGACAAGCCTTCGACAAGCTCCCTCAGACAGATGTCGAATTTCATACTGCAACCCGATTAATTAGTCTGGATATTAATTTTTTAGTGCAAGCCACAGTTCAGCCTTCAGGCCGCTGGTTTGTGTTTTCGTGCGAATGAAACCTCATTGTTAAAAGCATTGTCTCAGGTACCAGCTCTGTTTTGGAGGAGTGGCGGGGGTGGGGTGGTGGGTGGGTGGGGGTGGGGGGGGGGGGGGGGGGGGGGGGGGGGGGGGGGGGAACGGTAATGTCTGTGTCCCTGGAAACCCTCCCCCCACCCCCCCCAAACCCCAACAGCAATCTCCAGAGGTGAGCTTTCTTCAGCTGCACTGCCATCCCCCTGCAGAGACAAAGGAAAACGGTCGCAATGTGCCAGCCTCCTCAAAGACTTGTGAATCTTTGGAATTCTCTACCCCGCAGTGTTGCGGACGCTCCGCCATTGAATATATCTAAAGGTTGGAGGGCTGGGGAGAGGGGCGGGCGGTTCTGCTGGTGGAAGACAGAGATCTTCTCGGGGAGTTGGGGAGCAGGCACGAGAATGGAATCCAAGCCCAAGGTCAGTGACGGCCGCGTTGAGTGACTGGTGGTATTGTCTACCACTGCTCCTACTTGTTTGTGACACGGGTCCAAGGAAGGCTGATCCGTGCAAGTCAACAGAGTGTGTACCAAACCTTCCAGTCGCGTGGGGAAAGAGACATGAAACAGAAACACACATGCGTAATCGTGTTACGTTGCCCGTGCATCTGACCTGCAGTACGAAGGAGAGAGAAAAAGACAGCTTGCACATAACATCTTACATGCCCCCGGCACTTCCCAACCAGGGTAGTGTTGTCCGAAACTATCCGTACAACTAGAATGTGGCAAACAGCACGCTGGCACTGTGACCACCACGAGTGCCTCACAGTGCCAAGGATCCAGCTCCAATTCCAGCTCTGTCTGTGCAGAGTTCGCACCTTCTCCCTGCGTCTGCGTGGGTTTCTTCTGGGCGCTCCGGTTTCCACCCCCCACAGTCCAAAGATATGTGGGTTAGGTGGGTCCGCCATGTTAAATTGACACTTAGCATCAGGGGGATTAACAGGGTAAATCCGTGGGGTTATTCGGATAGGGCCTGGGTGGGATTGTTGTTGGTGCGGGCTTGATGGGCCAAATGGCCTTGTTCTGTACTGTAGGAATTTTATGAAATACAACAGTTATTCAGTGCCTTGCAATATTTCATAGCAATGTAAGAATCTGTTTTAATTATATTTCTGGAGAAATATTGGCCAAGAGTACTCCTGTTTTCCTTCAGGTACAGTGTTTTGAATCTATCTGAGAGTGTCGATGGGGCACTGGGTTAGATATCTCATCTCAAAGATGGCTCCAACCAATCCAACCAATCTGGTGCTGCATCGGTCTATCAGCATCCTGTTTATGCTCAAGTGTCTGCAAACCACAGCCATCTGACTCAATGCTGAGAAGTAGTCGTGACTAATACTGGAAGGTCATTCGTAGAATCCTCCAATACAAAAAGAGGCCATTCTACCCATCGAGTCCGCACCGGCCACAATCCCACCCACATCCTATCCATATGGCCCCATGTATTTACCCTAGCTGGTCTCTCTGACACATAAGTGGCAATTTAGCATGGCCAATCTACTTAACCCACACGGCTTTGGACTATGGAAGGAAACTGGAATATCTGGAGGAAACCCACGCAGATACAGGGAGAATGTGCAGATTCCACACACAGAGTGATGGAAGCCAAGAATTGAATTTGGGTTCCTAGCGCTGTGAGGCAGCAGCGCTAACCACTGTGCCAGCTTCCCTTCAATCTTGCCTCATCAAACTAGAAGACCCACCATCCTCATCATCTCTTCAAAACAATCCAGAGATAGTTTCTTCACTGCTCGACTCAAATAATTGTTCCAAGTATTGACATCACATCAACCCCTGATTTTTCTTCCCACTCCTCCAGTCACAATATGGAGGCAAAGGCATCACACTAATGATGTTAAAGGACCAGGAGGCTGCATTAATGATCCACCACAATAGTTAGAAATTTAAATTCAATAAGTAAAAAAAATTGCTATGAGAAATTTGGGGCAGAATTTCCTGACCCAACTGTGATCAGAATGAATGGTGAGCAGGCTCAAAGGGCCAAATGGCCTACCCTACACATTATTTATATATGTTTCTATTTATGACTCTTCCCACCAGCGGGATCTTCCAGTCCCGCCGATGGCTACCTCCTGCAGTTAGTTCCCCACAGCAGAGCTATTGAAACACTGTAGACATCAGCAAGAGCAGAAGGATGGCAGTAATGACAGCTGGAAAATATGCTGCGGGGGCACTGGAATCTCCCACCCCTCATCTCAGTAATAATTCAGTAAGAATTTAGCAACACCAATTATTAATCCAACCGATTTATTTGATAGTAAAAAAGCGAGCTTTCAACACTCTTGTGTCTTCCTCAGGCAAGTGCAGTGTTCTGGTCTGCAATAGCACACATCAGGGATCTTGGCTTCATGACACACTATCTGTAACCCCCGTAACTTTGCCTGGGTTAGCAAAAAACCTCACTTACTGTGCTGTCTGGAGAAAATACACAATTCTCTAACAATGCTCAGGATTCCCTTCACACACATTGTTAGCCACTTTAACACTTGAATAGCAGGTTAGATGTAAGGATTCGCATTCTAATCAGCAATCTCTGACTGTCTGTGCTGATGTGTGCTATTGCAGACCAGAACACTACACTTGCCTGAGGAAGACACAAGAGTGTTGAAAGCTCGCTTTTTTACTATCAAATAAATCGGTTGGATTAATAATTGGTGTTGCTAAATTCTTACTGAGTTCTTACCACCCCAATCCAACGCCGGCATCTTTACATCTCAGTAATAATGGCAGGCTGTCGCAAAAACTCATCTTCTTCACTCATGTCCGTTCAGGGAAGGAAACCCGCCAGCCTTACCTGCTGTGGCCTACATGTAACACCAAAGCCACAGCAATGAGGTCGACTCTCAACTGCCTTCCAAGGGCAACTAAGGGATGGGCACTAAATGCTGGCCAGCCAGCAACCTTTAATTACCCTCTGAAATGATTGATTCAAGCCAAGGGCAATTAAACTTGGGCAATAACTGTCAACCTTACTCACAACAGCCACATTCACATTTCCAAAGGAAAACCTAAACCACTACTATTCAAGACACTTTCAGCATTCCGAAAACTGAATCAACTGGTGCCAGATCTTGGTGTGTCTGAAACGACTGCCACGCTCACCTACAAAGCAATGTTTCTAGGTGTCCAGATCACCAACAATCTGTCCTGCTTCCCCCTATAGTTAAGAAAGTCCACCAACGCCTCTATTTTCTCAGAAGACTAAGGAAATTTTGCATGTCAACGGAAACCCTCACCAACTTTTACGGATGCACCGTAGAAAGCATTCTTTCTGGTTGTATCACAGCTTGGTATGGGCTCCTGCTCTGTTCATGATGGCAAAAAACTACAAAGGATTGTGAATGTAGCCCAATCTATCGTGCAAACCAGCCTCCATGGACTCTTCCCGCTGCCTTGGAAAAGTAGCCAGTATAATTAAGGAGCCCACGCACCCCGGACATTCTCTCTTCCACCTTCTTTTATCGGGAAAAAGATACAAAAGCCTGAGGTCATGTACCAACCGACTCAAGAACAGCTTCTTCCCTGCTGCTGTCAGACTTTTGAATGGATCTATCTTGCATTAAGTTGATCTTTCACTAGATCCTAGCTATGACTGTAACATTACACTCTGCACTCTTTCCTTTCTTTCTCTATGAACGGTATGTTTTGACTGTATAGCATGCAAGAAATAATACTTTTCATTGTATGTGAATACATGTGACAATAATAAATCAAATCAAAATTTCACATGGTCTATTCACTTTTACAGTTGGCAGAGTCACCCACTGGCCTTCACATTCCCACTACAACCTTGAGCCGGGAGAGGGGATGAAATGTCGGGAGGAGGGGTGGGGGGGTGAATACAATATCAAATCTCTGGGGAGTGAGTTAATTTCAGCTCTGCTGTCAGCAGCTTGAATGTGTCTCCATGGACACGGTTTTCTCATTGAGTCTGCACAGGTCCGCAGCTCCCTAAGACACATCCGCAGCAGCTGTCCCCATTCAGGGAGCTCAATGGAAGTGCCCGTCTCTATCCTCAGCTCACCTGGCACCTGCTCTGCTCCTGCAACCATCATCTCCACTCAGAAGCCCTCTCCACCCACTGCCCCCCCAACCCCTCCTGGCAGTGCCAAGCCTCCCTCAGCACCCATTTCATATTGACTGCCTGTTGATAGGTCAGTCAGCACGAAATCACTTTGAGAGGGCGGGGAAGGTGGGTGGGGAATCTCCCACACCGAATCAGCAGAAGATTCAGTTCTGTGAAGCATGTTTGAGGTATTTCCAATGGTGTGTTAATGCAAGCCCCTCTTTCTATGCCCTGCGTGACACCTCAGGTAGCGCGGTGGTTAGCACTGCGTCAGGGACCTGGGTTCGATTCCAGGCTTGGGTTACTGTCTATATGGAGCTTGCACATTGTCCCCATGTCTGCCTGGGCTTCCTCCGGGTGCTCTGGTTTCCTCCCACCCTCCAAAGATGTGCGGGTTAGATGGTTTGGCCATGCTAAATTGCCGCTTAGTGTCAGGGGGACTAGTGAGGGTAAATATATGGGAATAGGGCTTAGGTGGGATTGTAGTCAGTGCAGACTCGATGGGCCGAATGATCTCCTTCTTCACTGAAGAAACCCTCGCAGACACAGACAGAATGTGCAAACTCCACATAGACAGTGACTCAGGGCCAGGAATCGAACCTGAGTCCCTGGCACTGTGAGACAGGGTTAACCTGTGATGCCCCAGATTTATATAGAATTTGATAAGTTTCTATCTCATAGAAACTTTTAAGATTCCAACAGGGTTAGACAGGATGGATTCAGAAAGAATATTCCCAATGGTGGGGGGAAGTCTCGAAGTAGGACTCAGAGCTTGAGGAAAAGGGCTGAACCTTTTAGAACTGAGCTGAGGAGAAATTTCTTCACCCAGAGAGTGGAGAATGTGTGGAATTCACTCCCACAGAAAGTAATTGAGGCCAAAATGTTGTCTGATTTCAAGAAGAGATTAGATATGGGTCTTGGAGCTAAAGGGATTGAGGGATATGGGAGGGGAGTAAGGATCAGGATATTGAATTCGATGATCAGCCATGATTGGCAGAACAGGCTCAAAGGGCTGAATGGCCTCCTCTTGCTTCTACATTCTATGTTTCTACATTCAGAATGATGTGGAAACTGAGCAGAGAGGAAAATGCGAATGTGATTGCCTCGCCGACAGTGTCCATTCCTCCACTCACCTAGATTCTAAGCTTTGAAATTCCCTTCATTCACTTCTCATCCTTTTCCTTGTTTCCTCCTTTAAGGCGTTCTTTAAAACCTCCCTCTTTGGCCAAGCTTTTGGTCACCTGACCTGACACCTCCACGTATCTCCAGTTCTGTGGAAGACTGATAGGAACTTGACTGGTAGGAACTCGAACTCTTGTTTCTTTCTCCGCAAGTGCTGAGTGCTTCCAGCACTTTCTATTTCAGATTTGCAGCATCCGCAGGATTTTGCTTTTATGTCCTCATATGACATGGGGGTCGTATTCTCATTGCTCTCGCGGTGTGCCAGGGGATGTTTTATCACAGCGCGATACAAACAGTGCTTGTTGTCCTGACTCTGCGTAGGAGCAGCCAAGCTCACAGGCCACAGGAATAGACGCAAACAGAGAGTAGAAATGGACCTCACTTCCGCTCCTCAACGTCAATCATCAGAATAGACGTGCAAAGATGATAAAGGAGATCTTGCCGAGATGCCTGACACGATGATAGTGTACAATCTCCCCTTGTCTCCGGGTAATTTTGACTTAACCTCCTCCCACCACCGCCCCACACAACTTATTTTTCCTCTCTTCGCCCAGCCTCTGGAAGATCACCTGTCACTCTCCTCATTGTCACAAAGTGTCCTCTGACAGGAAAGCGATTTTTTTATTAACGATCTAGGGACTCTCTGCTCAAGTATTAAACTCCTGCTCCCCATTCTCTTTTACAGGCTGCTTTTCGGGAAAATGTCACACGAGGTCAATGAACGATCTCGGGATTCGTCAGCCCGACCATGTCAAAATCCATTGCCTTCGGTGGGACTGGAAGACCCTGCTAGTGGGCAGGACTGGAAGACCTTGCTAGTGGGCAGGACTGGAAGACGCTGCTAGTGAGCAGGACTGGAATGCCCTGCTAGTGGGCAGGACTGGAAGACCTTGCTAGTGGGCAGGACTGGAGGACCCTGCGAGTGGGCAGGACTGGAACACCCTAGTAGTGGGCAGGACTGGAAGATCCCACCAGGGATGAGAATCCAAATGCTCCAAACACCATCAGAATTTCTCTACAAATCTTTATCAACATGCCATCCATTCTCATGAGAGAGAAGACTGCAGAGTTACCTGAACTTCAATGTATTCAGGTTGGGTGGCACAATGCTTAGTGCTGCTGCCTCACAGCACCAGGGACCCGGGTTTGATTTCAGCCTCGGGTCACTCTGTGTGGAATTTGCAAGTTCTCTCTGTGTCTGTGAGTTTCCTACGGGTACTCCGGTTTCCTCCCACAGTCCAAGGATGTCAGGTAGATTTGATTGGGACATGCTAAATTGACACGTAATGTAAAGGGGACGAGGTAGGGTAAATACATGGGACTGCAAAGATCGGGCCTGGGTGGGGTTGTGGTTGATGCAGACTTGATGGGCCAAATGGCTTCCTTCCGCACTGTAGAATTCTAGACTCTATTCAATGACACATTTAACCATTCATAATTTCTGAGGCTTTGGTGGGGAGAGCTATCGAAAGATGGCAGAGTGTTATTTCTGGAGAGAAAGTTGGCATGTTTCTCCACCAGATCTTACCATACTCTGCCAAAAAAAATCAACAGGGTGTGATTCACATCTTCATGCAGGGGGTCGGGTCTCAACATGCCACTAAAACCCAGTTGATCTGAGATTGGGTGCCATCTTTTAATAGTGTCCCAATTGTAACAGGTCACCCAGCGATGGGGAGGCTGCTAGACTATTATCAACAAATGTTCTGAGGACCTGGGTTCGAATGCTGCCACGGCAGATGTTGGAATTTGAATTCAATAAAAATATCTGGAATTAAGAATTTACTGATGAACATGAAACCATTGTCCAATGTTTAAAAAAAAAACCCATCTGGTTCACTAATGTTCCCTTAGGAAATCTGCCATTATTACCCAGTCTGGCCTACATGTGGCTCCAGAGCCACAGTAATATGGTTGACTCTCAACTGCTCTCGGGCAACCAGGGATGGACAATAAATGCTGGCTCATGTCCCATGAATGAATTTAAAAAAAAGCCCAATATGGAGGTCTCAGGAATCCCCCTCTCAATCTCTGAAAAGAATGGGCACTTCCATCCCCTCCCCCCACTTCTCCTCGATCATCGGCCCCTCTCCTCTGATCAGAGACACCTTCACTCCTTTCCCCCGTGATCATTGGCCTTTCCCCCTTCTCTCCAATCATTACCTCTCCCCACTCTGCCACCGTTCATAGTGCAAGGAGATATTGGCGGAGAGGTGACATACATGCCGATGTGTATTATAAAGGCATCATCAGGTGTGACAAAGGACAAGGTTAGACAGCATGCTCCTTGTAATAAATCGAAGGAATAATCATAACAATTCCTTTCTCTACGAAATGGAGCAATGACAGTAAGAATGACCATTCTGTTTTAGAACCTGGAAGGACACAGTGGGCACAGTTAGAAGTCTCACAACATCAGGTTAAAGTCCAACAGTTTATTTGGTAGTAAAACCCATAAGCTTTTGGCACGCAGTTCCTTCGTCAGGTAAGTGGAGAGTTCTCTCCTCTTGGACTCTAACGTGGTGTTATTGGCCACCTTACTGCGTTCACTCCAGTCCAATGTGGCATCTCTACATCAAGACAGAATGGGCAATCAGTGGATGGGTTCATGTGGGCTACAGCATGCAAATGTTGACCACAAACTTCTAAAACCCACTTGCGCAAGGGTCTAGAACACGAAGAGTGATATTCTGTGGCCGCCCGCGGTGCGTTTCTCCTGGCAGGAGTCAACACACCGCTTGCTGAGGGCAGCATCTTCTGTTCGCGCCTCTTTCAATGGGATTTTCCATTGACTGCACCCCACACTGCAGGGAATCCATGATGGTGGGGGGAGAGGGGGAGAAGTGGGGTGGTATGGGAATGCACTGTTAACGGGGCCGGAGGATCCAGCCAGTGGGAGCAACTGGAAAATTCTGGCCAATGTTACAAAAATTAGGAATCACATCAAACTTCAGGGTTCAAGCATTTCGGCTAATACAAGGAACACAAGCATCCAAGAGACGAGGGAACGTAGGAACATGAAGAAGTTGTTCAATTAGAATCAGAGAATGGCTACAGTGCAGGAAGAGGCCATTCGACCCATCGAGTTGCACCAACTCTCAGATAGAGTAGTTTACCCAGACCTACCCTCATAACCTCATATATTTACCCCAGTAATCTGCCTAACATATGCATCTTTGGACACGAAGGGGCAATTTACCATGGCCAAACCACTTAATTTGCACACTAAAGATCAATTTAGAATGGCTAATCCTTCTAACCTGCACATTTTCGGACACTGGGAGGGAATTTAGCATGGCCAATCCGCCTAATCTGCACATTTTTGGATTGTGGGAGGAAACTGGAGCATCTGGAGTAAACCCACACAGGGAGAATGTGCAGACACCACAAAGACAGTGCCCCAAACCCGGAATCGAACCCGGATCCCTGGCATTATGAGGCAGCAGTGCTAATCACTGTGCTGTTCCATAAGCTTGTTCTGCTATTTAATGAAAACATACCAGATCTGTAACCCAACCCCATCTACCAACATTGCTTCGCAGCATTTAACAACCATGCTGATTAAAATCCTATTTGTCATTCTCAAGAGAAGTTTTCCTCATTTTTTTTCTTACTGTTAGGATTGGATAATGTTATTTCTTTCATATAGATGGCTTTAGTGAATGTCACCTCCCATCAAAGCTGCTCACTGTGAATCACTCAGTCACTGTCAAGTGTCCTTTAAAAAGCGCAAACACCTTCTGCCTCTTCCTCAGAAACCAAGTCCAATCTCCAAGTGTTAATTAGCGCTTGAAAGGAGTTCCCAAACACTTATCATTCACAAGGTATCTGCGATGTTTCGCTTACAACAGTCTGACACGTCATCTATTTCTGACATCCTGGTGTGCTGAAAGGGTGAAAAAGAATTTCATTCACAACTTGGAGCAAATTCTAATGCATCCAGTTTCCTTCCGTCTCATTGGTGCTGCATTCCCATGGTTCAAAAGAGCAGCGAGGGGTGGCTCCTTGACTGCAGTGCTCTCAGCGAGCTTGCCAGGGATAGCAGTCAATGCTTGGGAATGAGTATAATGGCTGTGTCGAGATTGGAAAGATCATAGAATCCCTACACTGCAGAAGGAGGCCATTTGGCCCACTGAGTCTGTATCAACTTGCAGAGTATATTATCCAGGGCCTCCTCTCTGCCATCTCCCCAGAACCCCATGCATTTACCATGGCTAATTCACCTAATTTACATTTCTTCACATGCTAAGAGGCAATTTACCATGTTCGATCCATCTATCCCACACAATTTGAGATGCAAAGTGGCAACTTGACATGGCCAATCTATCTAACCCACCCATCTTCCGATACTAAGGAACAATGTAGCATGTCCAATCCACCTAACCTGCAAATCTTTAGACACTAAGGAATAATGTGACATGGCCAATCCACCCAACCTGCACATCTTTACTCAAAAGGTCCAATTTAGCATGGCCAATCTATCTAACCTGCACATTTTTGGACACTAAGGGGTAATTTAGCATGGCCAATTCATCCAACTTGCACGTCTTTGGACACTAAGGGGTAATTTAGCATGGCCAATCTATCTAACCTGCACATTTTTGGACACTAAAGGGTAATTTAGCATGGTCAATCTACCTAACCTGCACATCTTTGGACACTAAGGGATAATTTAGCATGGCCAATCTACCTAACCTGCACATCTTTGGACACTAAGGGTAATTTAGTATGGTCAACCTACCTAACCTGCACATCTTTGGACACTAAGGGGTAATTTAGCATGGCCAATCTATCTAATCTGCACATCTTTGGACACTAAGGGGTAATTTAGCATGGCCAATCTATCTAACCAGCACATTTTTGGACACTAAGGGTAATTTAGTATGGTCACCTACCTAACCTGCACATCTTTGGACACTAAGGGGTAATTTAGCATGGTCAATCTACCTAACCTGCACATCTTTGGACACTAAGGTAATTTAGTATGGTCAACCTACCTAACCTGCACATCTTTGGACACTAAGGGGTAATTTAGCATGGCCAATCTATCTAATCTGCACATCTTTGGACACTAAGGGGTATTTAGCATGGCCAATCTATCTACCAGCACATTTTTGGACACTAAGGGGTAATTTAGCATGGCCAATTCATCCAACTTGCACGTCTTTGGACACTAAGGGATAATTTAGCATGGCCAATCTACCTAACCTGCACATCTTTGGACACTAAGGGGTAATTTAGCATGGTCAATCTACCTAACCTGCACATCTTTGGACACTAAGGGTAATTTAGTATGGTCAACCTACCTAACCTGCACATCTTTGGACACTAAGGGGTAATTTAGCATGGCCAATCTATCTAATCTGCACATCTTTGGACACTAAGGGGTAATTTAGCATGGCCAATCTATCTAACCTGCACATTTTTGGACACTAAGGGGTAATTTAGCATGGTCAATCTATCTAACCTGCACATCTTTGGACACTAAGGGGTAATTTAGCATGGCCAATCTACCTAACCTGCACATCTTTGGACACTAAGGGTAATTTAGTATGGTCAACCTACCTAACCTGCACATCTTTGGACACTAAGGGGTAATTTAGCATGGCCAATCTACCTAACCTGCACATCTTTGGACACTAAGGGTAATTTAGTATGGTCAACCTACCTAACCTGCACATCTTTGGACACTAAGGGGTAATTTAGCATGGCCAATCTACCTAACCTGCACATCTTTGGACACTAAGGGTAATTTAGCATGGTCAACCTACCTAACCTGCACATCTTTGGACACTAAGGGTAATTTAGTATGGTCAATCAACCTAACCTGCACACCTTTGCTCTGTGGGAGGAAACCGGAGCACCCGGAGGAAACCCACGCAGACATGGGGAGAATGTGCAAACTCCACACAGACAATGGCCTAAGCCGGGAATCGAACCTGGGTCCCTGGTGCTGTGAGCCTGCAGTGCTAACCACTGCGCCATTATGCCATCCCAAAATCAGAATGGAGAATACACACATCATGTTTGTGCTGGCCTTCTGGACGAGCCACACAATTACTCCCACCCACCTGCTCTTTCCACCAAATCCTGGAAACTTTTCCTTTTCCAAGTCGATGCCTAATTTCCTTTTTGCAAGTAGCGACTGGATTGGCTTCCGCCATTCCATCAGGCAGCACATTCCGAATCGGAGCAACCTGCTATGGAAACTCATCTCGCCTCGGGGTGTTCTGTCAATTAGCTTAAATCTGGCGTCCCCTGGTTACTGACACTTCTGCCTATGAAGCTCAGTCCCGAAGGTATACAGCATCCACATGCACCCATTTTAAATGCCTAATGAGGCATGTTACATACAGGGTCAGAATATATGTACATATATATATAGAACAGCTACATTGCTTCTTGTGTGTGAGCAGCACCATGCTCAGAAACAAATGCCTGCAGGGTATTTGAGTGGGAATGGGATGGTGTAATTGCTGAGAACCAATTTTGAGTTAATGCCATAGATAGTTCTATTTCAAAAACAGGAACAAGAATCCATAATTCAGCCCTCCTGAGTACATCTCGATGAGCTGATTTCTTTCTGAACTCCTGCCCCTGTCTTGGTGCTGCCTTGAGGCTGGCAACAATCCATCAATCTCAGACTCCAATTTCTGAATGATGCCGAACTGCACTGAACATACAGAATAGAAACAGTCCATTCGGCCCTTCCAGCTCATGGGGATTGGGTGGGGATGGGCCTTGGGTAAGATGTTCTCTTGCAGCGTTAGCCAGAGACCTGATGGGCTGAATGCATTGCAGGGACTCTGGTTCGATGTGAAATGTTTCTCTTCATCCCTTCCTGAACCCCAAACCAAATCACCTAATGAATGTCTGTGAACTATGTAAGTGTCAGGCAGAAAAGCACTTATATGGAAGTATTACAAAGTGTGGAGAGAGAACAGAGTTCAACGGTCAAATTGAAATTGTACGATGATACCCCAAAGCATCAACTTTGGCTCAGTGATGTCACTGTCTGCTGCAAGAACCTGCAAAGTGTTGTGAACATAGCCCAGTCTATCAAGAAACCATCCAACGACTCTGTCTACACTTCCTGCTGCCTCAGGGAAAAGCAGTCAGCACAATCAAGGATCCTTGACATTCTCTTTTCCACCTTCTTCCGTCGGGAAAAAGATACCGAAGTCTGAGCATATGTACCAACCGACTCTAGAACAGCTTCTTCCCTGCTGACTTCTAAATGGACCTACCTTGCACTAAGTTGATCCTTGTTTGCACACCCTAGCTATGACACTGCTTTCTGCACTCTCTCTTTTCCTTCTCTATGAACGGTATGCTCTGTCTGTAACGCGCAAGAAGCAATACTTTTCACTGTATACCAATACATGTGGGAATAGTAATTCAAATCAAATTAAACCAAAAAAACAAATCATCATATCTGGAATACTGTGCACAGTTGTGGTCTCCTTAGCTAACGAAAGATATCAAAGTGTTGCAAACTGCTCTGAGAAGGTTTACCAGGCTATTGTCAGTAATGGGTGGGTTGTCTTCTGAGAAAGAGTTAGACAGAAGACATTTGCTTGTAGCGGAGGCTTAGAAGAGGGTGACTTGATTGAAGCATATAAGGATTATTGACACGCGAAGAGGTTTCTTGTAGTAGAAACTAGAAGTATTCAGATAAAAAAAATGTTGCGTACTTAAGGCAGAGAAATGGAGAATTGTTTTCCCTGAGAAGGTTATTAGTCTGTGGAACTCTGAAGAGATGGTGATTGATAAACCGGCAGGGTTGGGGGAAGCAGGGCAATAAAAGGATATGGGGGCAGATGGAGATGAGCTTGGAAATGTAGAGATGAGGTTACAGCCAGATCTTACGAGCAGGTTCGAGGGGCCGAGTGGTCTACTCCTGCTCCTATTTGGTGTATCCTTATGTTGCCTCTGATTCAAAGTTATGGATTTGAGGCCCCCTCTAGGGACTTGAGCACTCGATCCGGACTGACACTCAGTGCTGCGCCGTGCAGTCTGCAGGATCATAGAAATCCTACAGTGCACAAAGAGGCCATTCAGCCCATCGAGTCCACACCGACCACAATCTCACTCAGGCCCCATACCCACATATTTATCCTGCTAATCCCTCTAATCTACACATCCCAGGACACTAAGGCACAATTTAGTACCTAACCCGTGCATCTTTGGACTGTGCGAGGAAACCGAAGCACCCGGAGGAAACCCACGCAGACATGAGGAGAATGTGCAAACTCCACACGGACAGTGACCCAAGCCGGGAATCGAACCCCTGGAGCTGTGAGGCAGCAGTGCTAACCACTGGGCCACCGTGCTGCTCCTACAGGACAGGATGGTCTCCTGTCAGCTGTCTCTAATGGTCTGTGACACGAGTTTGAAGAATAGCTAAGGAGTTTAGCCCGGTTCGATACTCATCCCTCAGCCAAAATCTCCAAAACAGATCATCTGGTCATTCTAACAGTGCCTAACCTTTTTCACGTTGCACATACTGCACTCAGACATGAATTTCCTTCACAACGAAGAGATATCCTGAGGTCCTGACTGTCAAAATTCTCCTTCTCTTCCCAGCTCCTGGAAGATAGGCCTATCCTCCCAAAATCCTTGGTGGTATACCGAAACCTTCCAACGTCATGAAGGAAAATCTTCATTCCCCACAAGAGCGAGAGCTAGTGTGGCCCGGGACACAGTGGGAGAAAATATCAAACAAGGCAGAAGGCTTTGGGCCTTGTACAAGTAGAGCCTTTTACTATTGATAACACCCAAGATAGTGCGCGCGGTGGGGGTGGTTCTCAATATTTCACAATAACCACAATTTACAACAAACCTAACAAGCACAATTCAAAACAAACAGGCATCCCGCTGCCTTTCGGAGTTGGGGATTTTTTGTTTCCGTCAAGGCAAACATCCATTGGTATCAATTATTGAAATCTTGCTCCACAGGATTCCAGGTAAAGGTAGCGTTCGGGCTGCACTGGAACACTGCGAGCAGCTGTTTGATGGAAGGCTTTTAAATCAGGGGGTCTGGATCGTAACAAGCAATCCTTGGCCAGATGTTCAACCCGAGTCAATCATCCTCGCCAGATGTTCTGAACCACAGGTCCTACGCAGCTAACAGCAGACCCAGGCTCATTTAACAATAAGTAATCGTGTGCTACACTACAAACCGTGCTCCTTAAACCTAGAGATCTTAGAGAGAATGAAAGGGTTCAAGAGTGCGGATCTGGAGAAGCTGTTTCCAATGGGTGTGTGTGCGTGTGTGTGTGCGTGTGTGTGGGGGGGGGGGGGAAACGCTGGATATCAATATTATAGAAAGAAGTCTGACAACACCAGGTTTAAGTCCAACTGATTTATTTAATAGTAAACTCACAAGCTTTTGTGGTTATATTCACCTGATGAAGAGGATAATCTCGAAAGCTTGTGAGTTTACTATCAAATAAATCGGTTGAACTTAAACCTGGTGTTGTCAGACTCCTTACTGTGTTTACCCCAGTCTAACGCCGGCATCTCTACATAATCAATATTATATACAGTACGGTGCCACCGTGGTTAGCACTGCTGCCTCACAGTGCCAGGGACTCGGGTTCGATTCGCGACTTGGGTTATTGTTTGTGTGGAGTCTGCACATTCTCCCCGTTTCCTCCGGGAGCTTCAATTTCCTCTCACGCTCCAAAAGATGTGCTGGTTAGGTGCATTGGTCATGTTAAATTCTCCTTCAGTGTACCCGAACAGGCGCCGGAGTGTGGCAACTAGGGGATTTTCACAGTAACTTCATTGCAGTGTTAATATAAGCCTGCTTGTGATGTGAATAAATAAATTTAAAAAAGGTAGCCGACTGGGAATTCCGAAGGATCTTCACCCGGGAGCAGTGAGAATCTGGAGTCACTGCACATTCATTGAAACACGTAACACGGATACATTTCAGAGGAAGTTAGTTAAGCACGAGATAAAAGCAACAGAGACCAAAAGAGAAAATGCTGGAAAATCTCAGCCTGTCCGGCAGCATCTGTACAGAGAGAAAAGAGCTGAAGTTCAAGGCGACCCTTTGTCAAAGCTTTTGATTTTGAAAGCGATGTCCTAGGAGAGGGAAAGCACTTACTTAGCAGGGATGAAGTTTAACCCGGAGGAAACCCATGTAGACATGGGGTGGACATGCAAACTCTGTGCAGACAGTGATCCCAGGCCGGGAATTGAACCGGGGTCCCTGGCACTGTGAGGCAGCAGTGTTAACCATCGTGCTGTGGGGAAGGAGCTGCATTATACCGTAGCAGTGATCAGGATACCGCAAATCTTGTCTAATTGCAGCCAGCATCCAAACAAGATGTCTTCATCAGAAACATTACATTCTCCCAGCCTAAACTAATCAATTACTCAACACCTAATTGAAAAACTGCTTCAGCATGTGGATCTGGTGTCAGTAAGAATGTTACACTGATGCCAAATAAAGAATGCCATTTAGTTATCTCAGCTATTAGCGTCCCATTTATTTTCACCATCTTCCTCCCTTCATCTTCCACCTCTTCCTCCATTCATCATTTTGTACCTAATTGCCAGTGCCTCATACCCAAGCTGCTGCAATTCAGTAACCAGAAGACCATTGCCCTTTTCCCCACGTGAAACGCAAGGTTGAATAATGATGCTTTTGTGGTAACCTTTACTTCCACTGACCTTCTCCACTGCGCACAGGCCAGCTCTCTAATTGGATAAAGCCTGTCTCATGCGTTCCATTGAACGCAATGGGTTCACATTCTCCTGAGTGCAGAAGAAGGAGAGATGATCTTACTGGAATAGAAACTTCTTAGAGAGTTTGACAGGATATAGGACCATAAGACATAGGGGCAGAATTAGGCCACTCGGCCCATCGAGTCTGCTCCGCCATTCAATCATGTCTGATATTTTTCTCATCCCCATTCTCCTGTCTTTTCCCCATAACCTCTGATCCCCTGATTAATCAAAAACCCATCTATCCCTCTGTCAAAGCGCTGGCCTTCTATGGCAAAGGGTTCCCCGGATTCCCCACTCTCTGGCTGAAGAAATTCCTCCTCATCTCTGTTTTAAAGGATTGTCCCTTTAGCCTGAGGTTGTGCCTCTGGTTCTAGTTTTTCCTACTATTAGAAACATCCTTTCCACATCCACTCTATCCAGGCCTTGAAATATCCTGTAAGTTTCAATAAGAATTTTCTCCTTCATCCTTCTAAACTTCAAGTAAACATTTTGGGGCTGTTTCTCCTTGATGGAGATTCCAGAAGAAGATCACAAAGGCTCTGAATGAGGGGGCTGAATTTTTGATTTGAATGTGTTTTTGATTTGATTTGATTTATTTTTGTCACATGTATACATTGAAAAGTATTGTTTCTTGCGCGCTATACAGAAAAAGCATGCCGTTCATAGAGAGGGGAAGAAGGAGGAGGGGAAGAAATGTAATAAAAACAAATTATTGCAGATGCAAGAATCTGAAACCAAAAGAGAAAATGCTGGAACATCTCAGCAGGCCTGGCAGCATCTATGAGGAGAGAAAAGAGCTGATGTTTCTCATGACCCTTTGTCAAAGCTCTGCAGAATGTAATTTTACAATTATAGCTGGGGTGTAAAGAAAAATCAGCTTAATATGAGATAGGTCCATCCAAAAGTGTGACAGCAGCAGGGAAGAAGTTGTTCTTGAATCGGTTGGTACGTGACCTCAGACTTTTGCATCTTTTCCCCAAAGGAAGAAAGTGGAGGAGAGAATGTCCAGGCTTCGTGGGGTTCTTGATTATGCTGGCTGCTTTTCTGAGGCAGTGGGGCAGAGTCTATGGATGGGAGGCTGGTTTTCATGATGGACTGTGCTTCATTCACAATCCTCACCAACTTTTACACATGTACCATAGGAAGCATTCTTTCTGGTTGTATTATATTTGGTGTGGCCCCTGCTCTGCCCAAGACTGCAAAGAACTAGTAAGGGTTGTGAAATGTTATAAATCTATGGAGGCGAAGGTCTCATCACCAAAAATTCCTTTATTTATTCCACATAACACGGTGCTCCCTGCATCAGCAGGCAGAGAGACTGACACACCTGCTTTAAATAGGGAACATCAAGCTCCCTGATTGGTTGTGAATCAGGATTCAGTCAGGGAATTCATACTCTAGCAGGCCAACCTCATTTGCCTGACTGAAATCATGACATGAATATCGTCCAATCCATCATGCAAACCCGTCACCCATGCGTTGACTCTGTCTACACTTCCTGCTGCCACGGAAAATACTAATACATGTGACAATAACAGATCAAATCAACTGACTGTCAAAGGCTAGATATATCCTGGGGGTTAGGATAGTGAAGAAACTGAGAGCTCAGGGAAGGGGGAATGGGGAGGGGGGAGAGGCCGGAGCTCTGATTTGGAGGGCAGACAGTGCGACTGGGATGAGGAGGTGACATCTCGGGGAGGAGTTGCCCTTGAGGAGTGCAGGATATCCACCGATTGTGTCACTATCTCCCCACCCTTCCATCTTACCCTTTCTCATACAGACCCTAAATTTATATGCTCCCCCACCCCACTACACCTCATGTGCAGAACATATAATCCAGTTCCAAATTGGACAGGAACTTTAAAGAGAAAAGACAGGTTGATAACTTTGGACACCAATCTTTCCTTGGTGACGTCAGCCTACATTTCCTCTTTATAGATACTGACAAACGTGTTGCGTTCTTCCAGCAATCTCTGCTTGTAATCTCATCTTCTCCTCTCTCTCTGTCACACACGTTTCTCCCTCACTCAAAGAGCAAAACATTGCTGAGACAACAAGTGAATTGAATTCGGGCACGGCGCAGGGGTCTGACACAATGTCAGAAGCTACAACTGTGTGCCAGCCTGGCCTGGGTGAAGTGAGTGACTCTCAGTGAGTTTCCAGTTTCCCAATTCCAGAGATCAGGAACGGGGAAATTCATCAAACAAACCAGGTGTGGCGCATAAATGCGGACAGGCCCCAGGGAATTCAGGCTGAGTAACTCAGAGTGTTGTTAACATTGCTGTCACAGTGTGTAAATCTACTCCGTAAAACCCAACTCATTTACCAACTCCCTCCATTGAACAATTAATCCAATAAGAATTAATTTCTAATGATATGAGTTTTGTTAATGCCGTTGAATGATGAACTTTGTGCTGATTTAACGGTCTGTGCTTCTAAACAGCGCACCTGCTTTGCACCCAGTAATGGGAAAAGGGGTTAGGATAGATAGATGGGTGATAGCCAGCACAGACACAATGGGCCGAAGGGTATCTTTCTGTGCTGTAAAACTGGACAAATCTACTCAAAGGCAGCACCAAGTGTTCCCAGTCACTGGTGGCCATTCCAATTCCCTGCTCCATCCAGATTTTAACCCCCAGCACACTCCCTGCCTCCCTCCACTGCCCTGGCCAGCTTTATCCTCCCTCAATAATGATGAGGACCAGTCCTCCACTTCCTCCAGATCACTAAGCTTCTGACCAGCAACATATTCACTACCACCAACCACCCCTCATCCCCACCCCCACCCCAATCACCACTCCCACTCCGATCCCACCCCACACTGCTGTTAGGGAGGGTGTTCCAGAATTTTGACCAGTGATTGTAAAGGAAGTAATGTAAAGTAAAGTTTATTTATTAGTCACAAGTAGGCTGACATTACCACTGCAATGAAGCTACGGTGAAATTCCCCTAGTCGCCACACTCTGGTGCCTGTTTGGTCCAATGCACCTAACAAGCACGTCTCTCAGAATGTGGGAGGAAACCCATGCAGACATGGGGTGAACATGCAGACCCCGCAGAGACAGTGGCCCAAGCCAGAAAATGATCCCTGATCCGTGGCGGTGTGAAGCAGCAGTGCTAAAAAATGATATATTTCTAAATCAGGATGGTGAGTGGATGGGAGGGGAGCTTGCAGGCAGTGGCATTTCTTTGTATCTGTTGCTCTTGTCCTTGGTAATGCTCAAAGGCTTTGGAAGATGCTGTCTAAGGAGTCTTGCTGCAGTGCATCTTGTACATACTGCTACACCATTGGATGCAAGGGTGCATCCAATGGTGTAGATGTGGTGTAAAGATGCATCCAATGGTGTAAAGATGCCCCAGAACATGTTTGTGTCCTTGTCCAAGTCTGCATTAGGGATAGAATCTTCAATTCTATCTTCAAGTGCCCCTTAGTGTCCAAAGATGTGCGGGTTAGGTGAATTGGCCATGCTAGATCACCCCTTCGTGTCAGGGGATTAGTTAGGGTAAATGCATGGGGTTATGGGGATAGGTGTTACTGCAGACTTGATGGGTCAAATGGCCTCCTCTGCACTTTATGATTCCATGTTGACATTTTCTGGGGAGGGCTGGGGAGAAGTGCACGACTTGCAGTAAAAATGCCAGGTTAGCAAATTGAAGAGCGGTGTGCCGATGCTTTTAATGGTGTTAAAACCCTCCCTGAGAACCAGCATTCACAAGGATAGCTGATGGATCCTACTCCCTTTTCACATTCTTCACCCATCCCTCAGCTCACTGTTCAGCCTGCCAGCTTTCCCCAGTCTCATTCCCATCCTCACTGTCCCGCTAATGTATTCGGAATCAGCACTGCGTGTCACACACCTTATCAGCATATCACACACTCTCAGGGCACACTGTCCCTACACAGAACAAACCAAGAAATTGCTTTTCCCTCCGTTATACATGGGAGCTGCTGGATTCCGCTTTTGATATCTTCTTACTGCTGCTATTCTTTCCTCTTGCAACTCTTTTCCTCGCTGGTCCATCAACCACTTGTGTTTAAATACAGCAGGAACTCCCCCACCCCACCCCACCTCACCAATGACACGCTTAGCAGGGGTGTAGTGGAGGATTTGGGGGCAGGAGGGAGGTTTGAAATTGTCCAGTCCTGCCGTTAAAGACACCATTCCCTGTTGCTCGCACTCTCCACAGTAGGCGAACCCACAGCCAGAGCTCGCTGTTGGTGGGATCAGACAGTCTCACCAGCAAGAATGGCCGGAAAATACCCCCTTCCCACTCACAAATGCCGTGAAACATTCCTGTCCCCTCATTAGTGCAAGTCTCCAACCAAATCCACAGCCAAGCCACCGCGAGATGGTGTTGGGACAGGTGACCAAAAGTTTGGTCAAAGAATTGGGTTTTAAGGAGAGTCTCCAAGAAAGATGGGAAGCTTGAGAGGTTTAGGGAGGGAATTTCAGAGCTCAGGGCCTAGGCAAGTGAAAGGCAGGGCCAACAAAGATGAGCAAATAGAATGTAGAACATAGAAAAACTACACACAAACAGGCCCATTGGCCCACATATCCCTACCTACTAGGCTTACTATAACTCTCAATCATATTAAGTCTCATTCAGAAGTCTCTTAAAAGACCCTATCGAATTTGCCTTCACCACCACTGATGGCAGCCTGATGTAGAAAAATCTGGGAGTAGAAGTAAGCCATTCAGCCCCTCTATTCTATTTCGCCATTCATGGAGATCTTAGCTAATCTACCCATTTGTTCCTATGTTGCCTGCCAAAGGGAATTGACTATTGGACTAAATATTCCCTTTGGGGCTAAAGATTTTCATGTCCCGTTTTTACCTTTAGCTTCACCCAGCCAGGTGGGAAGGCAAAAATGTTACAAGACAAAACGTGGCATAACCAACATTAATGGAACAAGGTTCTGAGGGGGTGGGAACTGATTAGCTGATATCCAGAACCACAATTTGTGAATAGAAAGCTTTGAGCAGACATCAACGGGCTTCACAGGGGCAAACATTAAACTAAATTTGATGCCTAGTTATATAAGGAGATAACAGGGAAGAGGACAAAACAATTGTTCAAAGAGGTAGCCTATGAGAGTCATAGAATAGAATCATAGAACCTTACAGTGCAGAAGGAGGCCATTTGGCCTATTTAGTCTAGACTGATAACAATCCCACCCAGGCCTGCAACTCCATACATCCATCTGCTAAACCCCCTGACACTAATGGATAAGTAAGCAGTCTCACAACATCAGGTTAAAGTCCAACAGGTTTATTTGTAGCATGAGCTTTCGGAATGCTGCCTCTTTATCAGGTGAGTGATGAAGAGGCAGTGATCTGAAAGCTCGTGCTTCCAGGTAAACTTGTTGGATTTTAACATAGTGTTGTGAGACTACTTAGAACATAGAACATAGAACATAGAACAATACAGCACAGAACAGGCCCTTCGGCCTTCGATGTTGCGCCGACCAAAATAAAAAGCAATGCCCCTCCTAACTAAACCATTCCCTTCTCATCCATATACTTATCAACTAACCTCTTAAACGCCACCAAACTTGGCGCATCTACAACAGCTGCAGGCAGGGCATTCCACTCCCTAATCACTCTTTGAGTAAAGAACCTACCTCTGATATCCGTCCTATAACTCATACCCCTTAATTTAAAGCTGTGTCCCCTCGTGCTAGCTTTCTCCATCCTAGGAAAAAGGCTATCACTGTCCACCCTATCCAAACCTCTAATTATCTTATATGCTTCAATAAGATCCCCCCTTAGCCGCCTCCTTTCTAACGAAAACAACCTCAAATCCTTCAACCTCTCTTCATAGGACCTGCCCTCCATACCAGGCAACATCCTGGTAAACCTCCTCTGTACCCTCTCCAATGCCTCCACATCTTTCTTATAATGTGGGGACCAGAACTGCACACAATACTCCAAGTGCGGCCGCACTAGAGTTTTGTACAGTTGCAACATGATGCTGCGGCTCCTAAATTCAATCCCCCTACCAATAAAAGCTAAGACTCCATAAGCCTTCTTAACAACTTTATCCACTTGACTGCCTACTTTCAGGGATCTATTGACACATACACCAAGATCCTTCTGTTCCTCAACACTATTAAGAGCCCTACCATTAGCCCTATACTCTACACATTTATTGTTCCTGCCAAAGTGCATTACCTCACACTTTTCCACATTAAACTCCATTTGCCACCTCTCGGCCCAGCTCTGCAACTTGTCCAAGTCACTCTGTAAACTAAAACACCCCTCTTCACTATCTACCACACCACCAACTTTAGTATCATCTGCAAATTTACTGATCCATCCCTCAATACCCTCATCCAGATCATTTATAAAAATTACAAACAGCAGGGGCCCCAAAACAGACCCCTGAGGCACACCACTCGTCACCGAACTCCACGATGAATATCTCCCATCAACCACCACCCTCTGTCTTCTATCTGCCAGCCAATTTCTAATCCAATTAGCTAAATCACCCTCTATTCCACACATCTGCATTTTCTGTAGAAGTCTTCCATGGGCCACCTTATCAAAAGCCTTACTAAAGTCCATATATACTACATCAACCGCCTTACCCCCATCCACCTCTCTGGTCACCTTCTCAAAGACACTTACAGTGTCTATCCCAGTCCAACGTAGGCAAATCCACATCATGGCTACTGATGGATAATTTATCACAGCCAATCCGCCTAACCTGCACACTTATGGTCTGTGGGAGGAAACCGGAACACCTGGAAGAAACCCACGCAGACACGGGGAGAACGTGCAGACTTTGCACAGATAGTGACCCAAGCCAGGCATTGAAGCCGGGTCTCTGGCACTATGAGGTAGCTGTGCTAATCACTGTGCCATCATACTGCCCAGGAGCTGCCAGTTTAAAACAGAGAGGCAGGGAGACAAGTGGAGAGATTTAGGGAAGGAACTGTGATGTCTTGGGCCTTGACACGGCCTTCAATGGTGGAATGGTTAATACTGTGATGCCTGAGAGATCATGGGATCCCAGAGAATCCCTGTGGTGCAGAAGGAGTAAACACCAGGTTTAAGTCCAACCGATTTATTTGATATAAACTCACAAGCTTTCGGGGTTTGTCCCTTCGTCAGGTGAATGGAGAGATCTGGCCTCAGATGAGGCCTAATGAAAGGACAAACCCCAAAAGCTTGTGAGTTTACTATCAAATAAATCGGTTGGACTTAAACCTGGTGTTGTCAGACTTCTTACTGTGTTTACCCAAGTTCAACGCCGGCATCTCCACATCATGCAGAAGGAGGCCATTCTGCCCATCAAGCATGCACCAACCACAATCCCATCCAGGCCCTATTCCCATAATCCCATATCAGACTTGGTAGAGCACAGGTCTAGACTTGCATCAGAGTCTGACCAGTTTGCCTTTCTGTCAAACCCAACAAGGTATTGAGATGAATAATTTGCTTCCGCTTCTGCCACTGATTCGATGCAAAGCCTCAACCCTCAAGACCTGGGCAGAAGGTACGACATTAGTGATGAAACAGACCGATTGGAGAGCAGTGGGTAAATCTTGGTCTGATCAAGGGTGACTGGATGTTAGCCAGCAAAAGAAAGCCACAATAAAACAGAAGGAAACAATGATTCTCTTGTACTGGATGAAATGATAAGAGCTAATAAATTCAGAATATTGCTGAAGAACGAAATGTGTTGCCAAATCTTGTTATCTTGCATTCATCAGGACAAATATAAGATCATAGAATCATTGAACCCCCACAGCACAGACGGAGACCATCAGCCCACTGAAGATGCACCAACTCTCCGAAAGCCAATCTTATCCAGGCTCTACCCACTACCCACCTAACTTGCACACCTTGGGACACTAAAGGGCAATTTAGCATGACCAATCCACCTAACTTGCACATATTGGGACATTAAGGGCCAATTTGGCATGGTCAATGCCCTCAACCTGCACATCTTTGGAGTGTGGGAGGAGACCGCAGCACCCAGAGAAAACCAACGCAGAGATGGGGAGGATGTGCAAATTCTATGCAGACAGTAGCCCGAGACTGGAATCAAACCTGGGTTCCTGGCGTTGTGAGGCAGCAGCGCTAACCACTGTGCCCACCATGTTGCAAAAACGCCAAAATTTCAAATGTTCACAACAATTTGTCCATTGCCACAGGGAAAGCAATGGGGAACTATAGGCTCCCCAAGCTCCCAGTCTCCACAACAAAGAGAAATATGTTCAAGTCTTGTGGCTTTTTTTTTGGAATTCCCTTTTGGGGATCCTATGGTTTCTCATTGCGGTCTCCATGGCAATGCCTAAGCCAAACAGCATTGGAATGCTAACCCATCAGCACTCTCTGGTACAAATCATGGTGACTTTTGAAATTTGGCATTCTTGCGTTTGTCCTGATGAGTGCGAGACGCAAAACTTCATCAAGACCTCTCTCCTGCGCGGTTCAAGTTAGGTACTGCCATGTGACTAATCAATTGATTGAAAAGGAAGTGCCTCGGGTCTCTCGCTATCGCCCCGCGTACATTACAGAGCATCTGCCCATCCAGCAGCTCAGTAAGTCTGTCATCCCCGAAACCATAGCGCGCTTCCCTCCCACATTATAAACGAAAATAGAATGCATTCACGTCCCCGCATTGAATATTATTTTTGATTTCAATTAATTCTGGAATGAGCAACAAGATTATCGCCGCACCGCAAACCAGCTTCGGCTCCAATAGGTCTTTTTCATCTCCATGGCAACCAGTTATCATTGTCATGGCTACCCCAGTGCCACATGTAATTGTGTGAATGTGAGCAGCGCTGATAATCCACAATCAATGGAAATGAAGTGAACTTTGTTTTTTTTTTCGGAACTTCGGCAACTTAATGTGTTGACTTGAAAGGTCGCTGCATTACGAGGTCAGGGTGCCTGCCAGGCCAGACAATTACTTAAATTGTTTTAAACCGCGCTTGCCAAGATCAAGTAATGTTCAAACCATCTCGGCTGAATAATGGAATTCAATTTCCATCCCCGCTCTGCTCTGAGGTAATTTGTTGTTCCTTTTTTTCCAGTTTTAATCACTGGGCTAATATCAATCCCATCGCTTTGTTTAATTGCTCCGCCATTGTTAACCACCCCCCCCCCCCCCCCCCCCCCCCCACCACCAATGCCTTCGCCTGTCCCTGTGACCTAGACACGGTGCCCCTTAAATTTGATTGGACCCGGTGCCAAATCAAGCGATCACCAGCAGCTGGAAAATGTGTTGAGGGGAGGTCTGGAAAACCCTGCCATCATTATGCAAAACTCCAGGGGGAAAAAGAAGCTAAAAGGCTCCAATGGTAGGCTGAAGGAATTGTGAGAGTTTCCTCTCTTTTTAAAAGATGTAACCCAAGCAACAGTTCCCCCTGGAAGCAAGTATTTTGTCTGTCAGAATTCTGATGGAAAATTTAAGCCCTTTTTCATCCTGTGCATTCATGGCGGTAAATGTGTACTTTCTCTGACTCCAGTAACTCTGCTAATCAGCTTTGCATCTTGCATCAACGCCCCAATTAATAGAATCTCAAAACAACATTGCTCGATATTTAATTAAGAAATCATAACCTATTTTCCTGATTGAAGCAACATTAATTAAAATACGTCAGCAGATGGAATTGGTTCTATTTCTCATCTGTACATGACACGGACAGTTCCGATTTCAATCCAATCTGATTTCCTTCTCCAGTAGCCTAAAGCTGAGAATTCCTTTCCACTGTCATAGCATCTGACGGTGCAGAAGGAGGCCACTTGATCCACTGAGCCTGCATTACCAACAACAATCCCACCCAGGCCCCATCCCCATCACCCCGCATATTTACCCCACTAATCCATCTAATCTACACATTCTCGGGCACTGAGGGGCAATTTTAGCACAGCCAATGAACCTAACTCGCATATTTTTGGAGTGTGGGAGGGAACCGGAGCACCTGGAGGAAACCCACGCAGACACGGGGAGAGCATGCAAACTCCAAACAGACAGTGACCCATGCTGGGAATCGAACCCGAGTCCCTGTAACTGTGAGGTAGCAGTGCTACCCACTGTGACAAAGTGGCGTCCAGGCCCTATTTAGCACGGCCAATCCACCTAACCCTCACATTTTTGGAATGTGGGAGCAAACCCGGAGGAAACCCACGCAGACACGGGGAGAATGTGCAGTCTCCGCACAGACACCGATTTGAGGCTGGAATCGAACGCAGATCCCTGTGAAGCAGCAATGTTAATCACTGTGCCACCGCGCTGCCCAACTGTATACAATTCGTATTATATTTTTCAAATGGGTGGCAGTGACATTACCATCCAGCTACTCTGCTTTGGAATCCCTTCTGAACCCATCCCTTTGCATAAGTTTTTATTCCACCTGCCTCTGACTTTGTACCTGTGTTAGGAATGATCTGAATACGCTCCTATGAAGCACTTTGGAATTCTTCATTGAAGACACTGTATAGATGGAAAGTTATTGTAGTTAACTGAACAGGCTGCATCGGCAGTGGCAGTGAGAATAATGTCAGCAGGAACATCTTTTGTTCCAGCTAAACCTGAAGCAAATGTCTCCACAGGGAGTCTGCACCTGGTTTAATGTGTGCTAGGAAGCTTACTAGCCTTTTACACTGGACAGTTTAAGGTTTATTGGGTGGCACAGTGGTTAGCACTGCTGCCTCACAGCGCCAAGAACCCAGTTTAATTCCAGCCTTGGGTCACTGTCTGTGTGGAGTCTGCACATTCTCCCCGTGTCTGCGTGGGTTTCCTCCGGGTGCTCTAGTTTCCTCCCACTTCCAAAGTTGCGCAGGTTCGGTGCATTGGCCATGCTAAATTGCCCTTCAGCATCCAAAGATGCGCAGGTTAGATGGGATTAGCCAAAGTAAATGTGGGGATTACAGGGATAAAGCCTGGGTAAGACACTCTGTCAGAGAGTCAGTGCAGACTCAAAGGGCCAAATGGTCTATCTGCACTGTAGGGATTTTATGAATCTATTCGATGATTATTTTCTCGTACTTGCATGCGAGATCCTAAAGCCTTCTCCTAGATTGTATGTGCAAAGTGAGCCCCTGCATGGAATGTGTGAGAATGCACGACACAGAATCAATCAGTAGACCTCAGGCGGAGGCCATTCAGCCCATGAGCTTCATGTTGGTAAACTAGGCAAACCAGCCGGAGCCTATTTGCACTCCAGTTTGGGAACGTGCTGATGTGCTGCCAATATCTTATTGACACAAACAACCTTTGCCAGAGATACACTCCGTTACAGCACCGCAACTTCACTCCTTCAGGACTCCCTATTTTGTTTTAGTCCTCTCATTCTCGCCCTTTCCGATCCTCTGCCTGTTTTCTGATCCTTTTCAGCACACACACACTAATAAGGTACACAAGGACGTTCTGTAACAGGTTGGGTACAGTGCTAATGCTAGTTCACAAAGAACAACCACTTCCTTCCTGCAAGACAGTTGCCCAATATTCTTTTCACAGCCCTCCTAGCACTGATAAATTGTGGATTTTGCTGGTAGCATTGTTGGAGTATAATTTTGTTTGTTTGATTTTTAAATTACTCACTCACACAACACAAATGCGAAGACACAAATTGACTGAATTCATAAACTGTTATGACAATCTTGACTAGTCATGAGTGCTGTTTTGCCTGTGAGAATTGAAAGGAGAGACTTTCTCCCTCACATCTCTCAGAGATCTTTGGAAGAATTCTGTGTCAAAATGAGTAATTTTGAAAGACACTGGCTGGGATTCTCCGGCCTTTCCGGCAGCTGGGATTCTCCGGCCTCTCCCAGGCCTGGGATTCTCCAACCTCGCCCCTGTGGCTGAGATTCTCTGACCTTGCCCAGGGCGGGGATTCTCCGGCCTCTCCCAGGGCTGGGATTCTCCGACCTCGCCCCTGTGGCTGAGATTCTCTGACCTTGCCCAGGGCGGGGATTCTCCAGCTTCTCCCAGGGCTGGGATTCTCCGTCCTTGCCCCTGTGGCTGAGATTCTCCAGCCTCTCCCAGGGCTGGGATTCTCCGACCTCTCCGGCAGCTGGGATTCTCCAGCCTCTCCTAGGGCTGGGATTCTCCGACCCCTCCGGCAGCTGGGATTCTCCGGCCTCTCCGGCAGCTGGGATTCTCCAGCTTCTCCCAGGGCTGGGATTCTCTGACCTCTCCAGCAGCTGGGATTCTCCGGCCTCTCCCAGGGCTGGGATTCTCCGACCTCTCCGGCAGCTGGGATTCTCCAGCCTCTCCCAGGGCTGAGATTCTCGACCTTCTGGGCAGCTGGGATTCTCCAGCTTCTCCCAGGGCTGGGATTCTCTGACCTCTCCAGCAGCTGGGATTCTCCGGCCTCTCCAAGGCTGGGATTCTCCGGCCTCTCCCAAGGCTGGGATTCTCCAGCCTCTCCCAGGGCTGAGATTCTCCAACCTCGCCCAAGTTTAGGATTCTCCAACCTCGCCCAAGTTTAGGATTCTCCAACCTCGACCGCGGCTGGGATTCCCTGACTTCGTCCAAGGCTGGGATTCTCCGACCTCACCTGCGGCTGGGATTCTCCAACTTTAACTGCAATTGGGATTCATAGAGTCATAGAGGTTTACAGCATGGAAACAGGCCTTTCAGCCCAACCTGCCCATCCTGCCCTTTTTTTAAACTACTCATTTGGCCCATATCCCTCTATACTCATCTTAGCCATGTAACTGTTTAAATGCTTTTTAAAAGACAAAATTGTACTCGGCTCTATTACTGCCTCTGGCAACTCGTTCCCGGCACACACCACTCTTTGTGTGAAAAAAATTGCCCCTCAGGACTGTTTTTTTTATCTCCTCCCTGTCACCTTAAACCTATGCTCTCTAGTTTTAGGTTCTAGTGAAAGACTTTAGCGACTGTTTGCCATCTCAACGAAATTTCTCTTTTTCATTGCAGAGTGTGGCAACAGGTGGGAAAAATCGCATTGAAATTCCAGACTCAATAGTGGCTTTCTCCCCATGTAGTTAGGGAATGTGATGGTGCTGTGCCTTCAAGGATTGTATTTGTGTCATATTTCTTGTACAGGATATTTTGTAAGCAGTTACTTCCATTCATCGGTGCCATTTTGTCTATAATCGGCATTCCCTGTTACTGCAGCAGCATAATTGATCTTGATTTCTGGAATGTTTCATTTAATCTGGGCCAATGCAGGGTTGTTATGTCAGTGATTTCCTCTGGAGTTTTTCAGAGTGGGATTTTATTAGAGTTTTGACTGGAAAAGTCATGTGACTGGTCAGGGCTCGGCTCACAGAGAGAGACCCAGTTCAGTTGCTGTTTGGGAGCCTTAGAGAGAAAAAAATGTCTCTGAGTTTGAGATCTGCAGGAAAATAGGTCCCTTTCTCTGAAGTTCTGCTGCTTGAAAGTAGGCCTTTCTCTGGAAACTGCTGTACGGGAGTCAGAAGGCTTAGTGTATCTGTCCAGACATTTTAAAAGGCTAAAAATCTAGTATTCATGTGAGCATACCAGAACTAACTGGTTCTAAAATAGGATGTATGTTTATTGATCTATTGCTTAAATTTGAACTGCAGATATAGCTAGTTGTTAAGAATGATGACGACATGTTTAATTATTTATATTGGTACAGGTTATGCTTGCTATATTATTTTTATTATATTCTGCATTCCTAGATAAGGTTTGTTTTGGCAAAATCTTCCTAGTGAGTCAATCGAATTATATTTGCCAGGAGATCTCATGAGACGAGAATTGGAAGATCCAGGCAGTGATGCTCACCTGCAGCCTGGCAGAACTTTGTCCTTCCAACACCAACCTCTGCCCTCTCAATACGCTCCCTGGCCTTGTTTTGTGACATCCATCACCAGGTGCTCACTGAGCTAAACAGTCGGGAGCCTTTGGAGGGCAGACGGAGATAGAGAGAATGAGAAAGTGAATGAATGAGAGAGAAAATGAGCAAGAGAAAGAGAAAATGAGAGAGTGGGTGAGAAAGAGAATGAGAGAGAAAGAAAGAGATGAGAGAGAGTGATTGAGAGAGTGAGTGAATAAGTGAAGAGTGTGAGTGAGAGAATGAGAATGAGAGGGAATGAGTGAGAGAGAAAGAAAACAAGAGTGAGAGAGAGAATGAGTGACCGAAAGAGATAGCGAGTGAAAAGAGAGCAAGTAAGAGAGTGAGACAGCACAAGAGAATGAGATAGCAAATGAAGATAGCAAATGAGTGCAAGAGAGTGAGGAAAGAGAGAGGGCAAAAGACAAAATGAATGAGAGAGAGAATTGTAGAGAGAAAGTGAGAATGAAAGATAGAGAGACTGAGTGTGAGAGAGAGAATGAGAGAGGAGAGCAAATAAAGAGAGTATGAGGGAGAGAGTGGGAGAGAGCAAGCAAAGAAAATGTGTGACAGAGAGAGAGTGAAGAGTGAGTGAATGAGTGACAGAGAGAGAGAGAGAGTGAGAGCAAGACAGCAAGTGAAGAAGATGAGAGAGAGAGAGATAGAGAGAGAATGTATGATTCGGAAGAGGATGGAAGTGAAACGGATGCGGTGTTCGATATTGCTACCACCTGCAGAAATCCAAAGGCTGAAGGGTAAAACGGTGGTGACTTGAATAAAGCCTTACTGCACCAGAAAATAATTAAGAAGTAAATCATTGAAAATAATTAGGAGAAATTCTGCAGAATAATTAAAAAGGATTCAAACAGTCAATCTGCTGAAATCCTTGGAAGTCTGGAATATCTGCTTTCAGGAGTTGGCACTTTTATGGCCATTTTAATTTAAACTAATACACCAGTAATAACTTTGAAATCCAATTTATAAAACAACGATGCAGGTCTCCCTGTAAATTTTCTTATCAGAGATACAGCTCAGGGGACAGAGCCAGAAACAGAGCCCGCATAAAGGAGAGAGCACAAACAGCACCAAGGGCAAAATCGGAACACTGTTCAGTGAGTGAGTGAGTGTAAGAGAGAGAATCAGAGGCAGGAAGAGAGTGAGAATGAGAGAGAGAATGGGAGAGAACAAGCAAAGAAAATGAGTGAGAGAGAGAGAGTGAATTTAGAGATAAACTGGTTAAAAAAAAACAAAACAGATCACATATCAGAACTTGAGAAGCTGAGTTACAGAGAGAGATTAAGTAGGTTAGGGCTTTATTCCCCAGAGCGTAGAAGAATGAGGGGAGATTCGATAGAGGCGTATAAAATTTTGATGGGTATAGATAAAGTGAATGCAAAAATGCTTTTTCTACTGAGGCTAGAGGAGAAAAAAAAACCCAGAGGGGCATGGGTTAAGGATGAATGGAGAAGAGTTTAAAGAGAAGATTTGGGGGGAATTCTTCACGCAGGCATCGTTGGGAGTGTGGAATGAGCTGCCTGATAAAGTGATAAATGCGGGGTCACTTTTAACATTTAAGAAAAACGTGGGACAGATATATGGATGAGAGGAGTGTCGAGGGATATGGTCCAAAGGCAGGTCAGTGGGACTAGGCAAAAAATGGTTCAGCACAGACAAGAAGGGCCAAAAGGACTGTTTCGCAGCTGTAATTTTCTATGGTTTCTATGGCTGGTTCTATCTGACCGGAATTAGAAGCAAGATCTGAAAACAGGGATGGAGAAAGAAGAATGGATATAAGGGGCAGGAGGGGGATTGAACCCTAATATAATTTCCCAGTAGAGAGCGAATAAAGGGATTGAGTGAGAGACAGAATGAGGAAGAGAGAGAATTATAGAGAGAGATTGAGAATGAGAGAGTGAGTGAGAGATAGAGGACAGCAAGAGAAGACAGTGAGTCTGAGAGAATGGGAGAGAACAGGTGAAGAAAATGAGTGAGAGAGAGAGAGCGCGAGTGAAGAGTGAGTGAATGAGTGACAGAGCAAGAAAGGAGAGACTGAGAAAGAATGATAGTGGGCGCAAGAAAAGCATTGCCTCCAGCCTCCGCAACAAGCAGCATCAGACAGAATCAATCAGAGATAGGTCAGTAACTGCACCAGGCAAAGGTAAAATGCAAGCCAAGACATTTTAATTAATAAATGCAAGAACCCATTTGTTAATCAACATTACATCTCCCATGTTCCAAATCATATGAAGCGTTGTCATCGCCAGCAATATATCAAAATGACTGCGCAGCTGACAGCTACCTTCGACCTCAATAATAAAGGTGCTTGTTTTGCACCTTCAATGCTGGGACGCAGTGAGGGAACCTATATCCATAATAATTATTCTTCTATTATTTTTTTGGTACACACTGCCGGATCAGAACAATGAATGACTTCAACGCTAAATTACCCCGAGTTATATTAGCTGCAGGAGGGTTGGGAGCAGTCTGGTGCATCCGCGTCTGCAGTGAGTGAAATATTACACCTCATGGGCCATTGACATTCAAAGAAAAGGAAGAATTGTTCCTGTAATGTCACAAGGGAATTGGGAGAATTGTTTAAATCAGGCAAACGGATAAACCATGATACAATTTGCCTCCTGTTTATTTCTCACTTACTGCGCCTTGGGCACTGGTCTGTACAGGGCAATCATAACCCCTCTCTCAAGCAGACACTGGTTTTGACTATCTTTGCCCCTCCAGCAGATACTGATCTCTACTGGGCAATCGTTCTCCTCTCTCTGGCGGACTCTGAATTCTTCTGGGCCATCATTCTCCTCTCTCCAGCAGACCCTAATCTCTGCTGTGCTATCATAACACATCTCTCCAGCAGACTCTGACAATGAACAGGCTATCAATTCTCGCTCACTCCAGGAAACATTCAGGCTGGTGAAGGCACACTGAGGATTTTGAGTGATTAAATTCGCAGGGAAGTAGACAAAGAGAGGGCACATTCATTAACAAGGTGACAAGACACTGGGGGCATGTGCACAGGTCACTCTACCAATAAAGAACCATAGACCCCAAGAGGTGGGAGCAGGAGTAGGCCATTCAGTCCATTGATAGCTGTTCTGCTATCCACTGAGATTGTGACTGATCTGATATGGGGGTAATCCTCAACTCCACCTTCCTGCCTTATCCCCGAAGCCTTTCTTGACCAGATAACCTTTTTCTTCTTTTGGCAAGTGCTTATATGAAGCGAATGGAGGGGTCAGATGTCTTTCTAAAGAGAGAGGATTCAGTGAGAATGCAGGGAGATGATATTGATCTATGAGAAATGGATAAACATATTTAAGCCTAACGACCTTTTCTGATCCTCAAAGGTCCCTCAATCCTAATACTCATTCGCTTCACTCAACAAGCAGATACCTGGTTAAGAGTCGCAGCAAAATGAGACATTGAAGCCGCTGCAATGTTTACTTGAAAGGGTCAATAAAATGTCTCTCTTACCTATAAATAACCAAATATTATTGTTACAGAAGCTGGAAGCAGAGAAAATTGGATCTTACACTCTATTATTCTGCAGTTTGGTTAAAATAGGTTTCAACTTGTTCTGCCTAGCTACACATTTAAGCAAAGCGCGTATACTTGGCAGGATGTTACTAACGTTACAGTAGGATTACTGTGATGTTGGACATTAGAATCAATTAAAACAACAAAATTAAATGCGGCTGGCTACATTTGGATATTGACTTGCTGCAGCATGTTTTACAGCTGGAATAATCCCTGTGCCAGTCTGCATTGGGAAGGCCAGAGATATCTAAACCTCTGGCATCCTGCACAGTTTGAGAAAGCTTCACCCCCCGCTCCGTGATGCTGGGAGAAGATCGCCAGCCCCCTTCTCACTTCTCAACCCCAGAACCCTCCCAGGCACATTCCAAGATGTCACAATATTAAACCGAGACAGGTAGCAAGGGCAAGAAACACTGGACTTCAATGCAACTCCATAGTAATGAAGTACTTTGGGGTATTTGTGAGAGAGTGTAATGAAGGGATGGCATGGTGGCACAGTGGTTAGCACTGCTGCCTCACAGCGCCAAGGATCCAGGTTTGATTCCAGCCTTGGATCACTGTCTGTGCAGAATCTGCATGTCCACCCTGTGTCTGTGTGGGTTTTTTCCGCATGCTCCGGTTTCTGCCCACACTCCAAAGATATGCAAGTTAGATGGATCGGCCATGCTAAATTGTCCCTTAAAATAGTAAGAAGTCTCACCACACCAGATTAAAGGCCAACAGGTTTATTTGGAATCACAGAATTTTCAGAGTGCTGCTCTTTCATCAGATGAAAGCTCGTGATTCCAAAAAATTTGTTGGATTCAACCTGGTGTTGAGACTTCTTACTGTGCCCATCCCAGTCCCAGTGCTGGTATCTCTACATCATGGTCTCCCAGAATGTGCAGGTTAGGTGGATTGGCCATGGTAAATGCGAGCAGTTGGGGATCGAGAGTCCGGGTAAGATGCTCTATCAGAGAGTCGATGCAAACCTGATGGGCCAAATGGCCTCTTCTGCACGGCAAGGACTATGTGACACATCTTTGAATCTTTCCTCAGATTAAAAACTCTGCCATATTCCCGAGGTAAAAAAAGGTTCTGTCTGTAAATTTAGAAAAATTACCACTTTGAGCTCTTAAATTATTGCTCTCAATGCAAGCAGCATGACACAAAAGCGATTCAAGCATTTATTTAGTAAAGTTCATCGATCCAAAATCTACTAAGTCTCCCACACAAAGCCATATGTCTTTTGTTCTTAAAAAGTTGCTGCTTTGTGTAGCGATTTCTACATTCTCCCTCCCTTCAGTTCTGACAAAAGGTCGATGACTCAAAACATAAACTATCTTGTCTCTCCCTACAGATGCTGCCAGACCTGTTGAGATTTTCCAGCATCTTCCTTTTTTGTTTAAGATTCCAGTGTCAGCTGTATTTTGCTTACTTAACACCCCACACATTCACTGACGTATAAATACCTCGTGCGGACAGTTCACGTGGGGGCGGGACTGTAAAATGCAGTGAGCCTTTCAAAATTCCATAGACTGCGGCGGGTCTGTAAAATCCTGCTGGTGTACAACTCCTCCCCTCATCCAGCCAATTTTAGAATTCTCTCCCCCGGTTCACAGACCTCACTCCTCCCTGTCTCTGCAATTCCCCAATATCTCAGTGTTTCTCCAATTCTGGCCTCTTGTGCACCCTCTTGTGCAAGAGTGCCTCCAGCAACTTTGCTTCCTAACATGCCCCGTCTCTCACTCTCTTCGTTTAGACACTAGCTAAGTTTAAAGTTTATTTATTAGTGTCACACATAGGCTTACGTTAACGCTGCAACTGTGAAAATCCCCTAGTCGCCACACTACGGCACCTGTTGGGCTACACTGAGGGAGAATTTAGCACAGCCAATGCCCCTAACCAACACATCTTTCAGACTGTGGAAGGAAACTGGAACACCCGGAGGAAACCCACACAGACAAGGGGAGAACATGCAGATTCACACAGACAGTCACCCAAGCTGGGAATCGAACCCGGGTCCCTGGCACTGTGAGGCAGCAGTGCTAATCACTGTTATACACAGTAAGAAGTCTCACAGCACAAGGTGAAAATGCAATCATTTCTGAACTCTTCACTCACCTGACAAAGGGCCAAACCCTGAGAGCTTGTGGGTTTACTATCAAATAAACTGGTTGCACTTTAACCTGGTGCCGTGAGACTGCTTACTGTGTTTACCCCAGTCCAACACCGGCATCTCCACATCATAGCCACTGTTATAACCATGGCTAAACCTTGCTTGGATCAAGTGCTTGCTTGCCTTGCTAACAGTACTTTCTTCAGCTCAGTGTCAATGTTAGGCTGTGAAATTCCTTGTGGTGTTTTCTTAGAATCATAGATACAGCACAGAAGGAGGTCATTTGGCCCATCGAGTCTGTACTTACTTCACAACAGAGCATCTTACCTCGGCCCTATCCCAGTATCTCCACGTATTTGCCCTCGTAATCCCCCAACATGCCTTGGGACACTGAGGGGCAATTTAGCACAGCCAATCCACCTAACCCGCACATCTCTGGGACTGTAGGAGGAAACTGGGGCACCCGGAGGAAACCCACACAGACACAGGAAGAATGTGCAGACTCCGCACAGACAGGCTGGGATTGAACCCACATCCCTTGTACTGTGAGGTAGCAGTGCTAACCACCATGCCACCCTTGTAATGTGAAATGTGCTACTTAAGTTAAGGCTACTGTTTTCATGTGGGGCTTTGGGCCGGCAACAGGAGCTGAGAAAATGTTAAAATACTTTAACACTCCAGCTCTATCTAGCCTTTCATGGTCAGATATTCTAATCTCTAACTTAAACATTGCGAAGCAAATTGCCTCTGAAATGAACTCAGCTTTGAGATGCAAACTTTCATTGATACAACACTAAATACAATGTCCTACATTGCTATAATCAAACATGTTTATCACTGTTACTTAAGAATGTATCAATCTCACTGTATGGAGCTTGATACAAGAGCATCTCTCACTATAAATGAGTGCTGCTCCGCTGAACTGGCAACTTAGCTCTGTGTGTTATCTGTAAGGATATTGAGAAACTGAGTCTACGTGTTTCAAAAAAAAAGTCATAACTTGTTTATTTTAATTTGTTTACAGCCTTTACTATGGGCATCACAGTGGTTGGCACTGCTGTCTCATAGTGCTAGGAACCCGGGATTTGATTCCCAGCTTGGGTCACTGTCTGTGCTGAGGCTGCACGTTCTTTCCCCGGCTGCTCCACTTTCCTCGCACAGTCTGAAAGACATAGTTAAGGTGCGTTGGCCATGCTCTCTCAGTGCACCCGAGCAGGCACTGGAGTGTGTAATCTAAGGAATTTTTATAGTAACTTCATTGCATGTTAATGTAAGCCTACTCGTGACACTGGCAAATAAACTTTAAAAAACTTTTAAATTGCACCGGGGGAATTCTCTACCTTGGACGTGTTAATCTTTGACGTGTAGTTTTTACCACACCAATGATTGTGAGAATTTTTTTCACACAGAGGGTGATAAATCATTGCCATTCTTTACCCCAGAGCGATTCGGAGACTCACTGAGCATGTTCAAAGATATAAATCGAAAGATATACGGAGAAAGTCAAATGATATGGGGATAGCACAGAAACATGGTGACAGAAACATAGAAACTAGAAGCAGCAAGGCCATTCGGCCCTTTGAGCCTGCTCCACCACTTACTTTCATCATAGGTAATCATCAAATTCAATATCCTGATCCCACCTTCTCTTTCCTCCCCTCCCCCCGCCATACTGCTTGATCCCTTTAGCCCCAAGAGCTACATCTAACTTCTTCTTGAAAATAGAAGTGATCAGCCATGATCTAGTTGACTGGCAGGGCAGAATCGATGGGCTGAATGGCCTTTTCCTGCTCCTATGTTCTGATGGCCAGTAACAGGTTATGCAATTCCAGTGATATGTTGTGGACTCACCCACCCACTAGGATTGGGATTGGGTACATCCCCAGGTCCACCAGCCAGAGATCATAGGCAACTTCAGCCTGATGAACTGGGCTGGACTTGGGACAGTGACCCAGAATGAAGAGACAGTGTGTTTATCCAGTGAAGCAAAAGATCCTGTTTTGACAGGTTAGAACAATAGTGACCATTGCATTGGCTGCCTACTATACCACTCCTCCCCCAAGTTTTGTACTTCAATTAAAAGTAGCAGAGTTATACAACACTCTAATTCAGAAAGTCCACCAATGCCTTTACTTTCTCAGAAGATTAAGGATGTTTGGCATGTTCACTCTGTCTCTCATCAATGCACCACATAAAGCATTCTTTCCGGTTGTATCACAGCTTGGTCTAGCTCCTGCTCTGTCCAAGACCACAAGGAACTACAAAATATTGTGAATGTAACCCAATCCATCACGCAAACCAGCCTTTCATCCATTGACTCCGTCTACACTTCCCACTGTCTTGGCAAAGCAGCCAGCATAATTAAGGACCCCATGCAACCCGAACATTCTCTCTTCCACCTTCTTCCATCGGGGAAAAAGATACAAAAGTCTGAGGTCACGTACCAACTGTCTCAAGAACAGCTTCTTCCTTGCTGCTGTTCAGATATCATACTAAGTCGATCTTTCTGTACATCCTAGCTATGACTGTAACACTGCATTCTGCACTCTCTCCTTCTCTATGAACGGTGTGTTTTGTCTGTACAGCACGCAAGAAACAATGCTTAGCACTGAATGTTAATACACATCTCAATAATAAATCAAATCAAAACCTCAACCCCAGTGTCAGGAAGGTTAAGGGGGTAAAAGCTTCCTTTAGTTTGGCAGACTTTAGCTGGCATTTGTGACCTTACCAGTGAGCTTTTTATTCGCATGTCGATTAGTGGACCCTATGACCACTGACTGGCCTCTTGAGCTTTGGTAGAGTGAGCAATGAATTAAAGCTGGTCTTGGTAATGGCGACATGGAACCATCATTGGTCATTGTGAAGACCCACCTTCTTCGCTCACATCCTTTAGGGAAGGAAATCTGCCATCCTTACACGGGCTGGCCTACATGTGGCCCCAGACCCACAGTAATGTGGTTGATGGCTAAATACCCTCCGAAATGTTCAGGGCACCTTGCCAATGATGCCCTGAAAGAATGAAGAATTGGGAGGGCAGGCAGGCAGGTAGATTTATACCAGGGGATCCCACTGTATCCCAATCTCGCCTGTCTGTGACAATCTAACACACTGAGACAGCTGAGTCAACGAACAGAGCAGCTTCTCCCTCTTTAAGCGTGTTACCGCATATTAGAATAAACAATTTGTGAAGCTATTAGGGAGTGTTATTGTTATTTATTAGTAAGATCTATTAGAGGTGAGAATCATGGCATTGTTACTGATATCCAAAGCAGAATATTGAATCTGAAACTAGCTGGTTACAAACCTCCGTGTTACTCTCGTTGAAAAGGTTAATTATTTTTTTAAGAGGCCCAGGCATGGCGTGTCCATTTGTTGGTTTCTTGTTGCTGAAGATGTGCAGTAATTAAGGAGCTTTTCATTCATTACAGGTGACATGCATGTGCGCGTCTCAATTTAGCACGTATCAGCACAGTGTGGGACTAATGAGGACTTCTACTGCTTTGCAAAGCTGCCTTGATTGCTTTTTGAACAGGCTGCAGCTCCGAGCATCCACTAGTGTTTGATTGAGGTGAGCCATCTCATCGTGCAATGCTCTTCAACAGAACGAGGAGAAAATTCCTATGGTCTCTTCATCTCAATTATATCCCACGCCGTTAATGCTCCATCTTCTCCCTGGGCAGTAAGCTGGAGTCAGGACCATTGATATTTCCTCCCGCAACTGACACTTCTCCTTCTTCCCTCTCTGCTCTAACCAAGTCAGCCTTGAGCTCTTGGCATTTAATTATTTCCAACTGCAACATCATTCTCGCAATTTGACCTCCTGGCGACTTGCCCCAGTATTAGGTATTTATGGTGCCCAGCATGACTGCATTGGAATTTCAGGAGTAATCATCATTTCTTTCCCCACATGTTCCTATGGTAAAGTTGGTTTGAGTGTTTTTTTTTAAACTTTATAACTTACAGCGTGTGTTTGAGAGGTTCAAGATTACACTTAGAAATGGGGGAACTGCAGCATGTTGTAACTTGCCGGCTTGACGGCCCAGTGGGCTAGTGTTGCTGCCTCATAGCGCCAGGAACCTGGGTTTGATTCCCAGCTTGGGTCACTGTCTGCATGTTCTCCCCTTGTCTTTCCTCTGGTGTAATCTTACAATGAAACACACACTTAACTGAAAGGAAAGACAGAAAAATGCTGGAAAATCTCAGCAGGCCTGACTGCGTCTGTGGAGAGAGAGTGGAGCCAATGTTTTGAGTCTAGCTGACCCTTCATTCGAGCTCTACTCTGCTTCCACAGATGCTGTCAGACCTGCTGAGATTTTCCAGCATTTTGGTCTTTTAATTCCAGACTCCAGCATATCGTACAGTTTTACAGCATGGAAACAGGCCCTTCGGCCCAACTTGTCCACGTTGCTCTTTTAAAAAAGTTGATTCGTTATTATCACAAGTTGGCTTATATGAACACTGCAATGAAGATACTGTGACAATCCCTTAGTCATCACACTCCGGCGCCTGGTTGGATACACTGAGGGAGGAGAATTTAGCATGGCCAACGCACGTAGCCAGTACATCAATCTGACTGTGGAAGGAGGCCGGAGGAAACCCACGCAGACACAGGGAGGACATGCAGTCTCTGCACAGTCAGCGACCCAAGCTGGGAATCGAACCCAGGTCCCTGACGCTGATAGGCAGCACTGTTAACCACTGTGACACTGTGCTAGCAAGGTGTGATATATTGTGGTGTTCCTCTGTGCTGTTCAGATGCTATGGTTCCCTGCCTGTATTTAAATTAAATGGCCAGCCTTTGTGGAATTGTAGATGAGATGTGGAATTGAACTGATAACCTGGATTTGACTCCCAGTTTGGGTCACTGTCTGTGTGGAGTCTGTATGTACTCCCCATGTCTGCGTGAGTTTCCCCCAGGTGCTTCCGCCTCCTTCCACCCCGACCCCCCGCACCCCCCCTCCATTTCTCCCAAGGTGTGAGTGAAAAAAAACCTAATTTCCTGGGCCAGTGTTTAATTCTCAGTCAACAAGTTATCTGGTCATTATTCCATTTGGTGGATATTCTCTTCAATAAACTCCAACAGCCACTACACATCAAAATCAATTGAAGGTGAACCATTGTGGGATGTCCTGGGGTCAGGGGAGAAATTATCTTCAATGCAATCTCAAGGAAACATCACCAGTTACACCAAACTTGCCATCTGTAACAGGGAGGCTCAGTGGTTATCAGGCGTAAGTAGGAATGTGGGGTCATGATCTAACTGAATGGTACAACAGGTTCAATGGGCCGAGTGGCCTACTCTCCTGCCCCTAATTCTGTATAACAGATTAATGGTTATCCAAGCGGACCCCAAAGGAATTTAAATAAGAAGAATTGCATCAATTTGACAAAGGTACAATTGAGAACGGAACAGGTATTTCCTGTTCCTGAGCTCCACTTTCCTCCCCTGGTCTGTGCTAGTTAGCTGCATTGGCAATGATAAATTCTCCCTCAGTGTTACCCGAACAGGCACCAGAGTGTGGAGACTAGGGGGTTTTCACAATAACTTCATAGCAGTGTGACTGTAAGCCCACTTGTGACATTAACAAATAAACTTACGATAAATGGACAATTCTTATTCCTATCTAAGGGAAACTCTGAATTATTTCATGGGCAAATCTGGAAAATGTGGAAATATTTGTCCTTGGCAATTTAGTTGTTGATGCTGAACCCTTCACAATTTCAGTGGGTTCTCTGTAAGTGATCTCTTCCTGATCCAGTCTGCCACTCAGCTTGCCAACTCTGATTGGAAATATTCCTGGGGAATTTAAAACAGGACATCCCAGATTCAATTCCCCCGCCCCAGCTTCCTTACTGGTGGGCTTCACACGTTGCCCCACCTCTACAGCCAATGGGACACAGATATACACACACACATATGAACACATACACACACAGATATACACACATACAGATATACACACACACAGGTACACATGCACAGGCATACACAGCTAGTTAGCCAATTGGTTGATCATTGCTTTTCTGTCCATTAACAATCTTACACCAGCTCCAATGTTCCAAAGGATGGGGAGAAAATAAATGTTTTCATGAATTTATCCTGGGTTCCCAAAAATGTCTTGGGATTAAATTTAATTCCAAAAGAATTCAGGGCAATCCTGGAGGATTGGAAACTGTGTTGTTTAAAGATTATTTAAAGCTCAATGATTTAAAATATACACACACACACACAAACACAACAGATATACATACACACACATAAACACACACGCAGACTGATACAGACATACAGTTACACACACATACATGTATAGATGCACACACGTACACATATACATATATGAACCACATACATATATTCACACACACTCAGATACTTACACACATACATAAACAGATACACACACACAGAAACACATATACACATATATATACACATGCACATATATTCACACACACACAAATATATACACATAAACAGATACACCCATAAACAGATACACACACACATATATATATACAGAAACACATATACAGATGCACATATATTCACACACAAACACAAACACATATACAGCTCTCATGTTAATAGAATGACAGCTTTTCTTTCTACTTTGCTAATTTCTTGCCAAAAAATAGTATTTTTTCTGCTGAGGTTTCTGACAGTAAGCCCTGACACCGCTGGTTCTAAACTGAACAATCATTAACAGGTTGCAGAATATGTAGGTCACTGCATGCAGTCACATCTGAGGGACTGGTGAGTCTGGGCTCAGAGCTCTGCTGTTAATCAAGTATATCAAGTGTTCTCCATTAGATACTTTCATTCGTAAACCTAATAATGTCCTTTACAGTGTTCCTTAATTCAAACCAATACAGTGTGTTGAGTAATGTATTGATTTTATGTCAATTTATTCTGATAATAAATGTCCAGTTTCCCACTGCCTCACATTCACATGAAAGCCTAATGCATTGTCTAATCTGTTGCCAATTAGTGGATGATTCTTTTATCAAATTACCAGAGCCATGCTGTAGAAAAGCTCAGGAAGAGCGTGGTGAGTCTTCCAGAAGCCTGAATGCTGAGGGAAAGGCACCAAGAAAGATCATCTATCAGGAGTAAAAGGTGGCACAGTGGTTAGCACTGCTGCCTCACAGCACCGGGGTCCATGGTTCAATTCCAGTCTCAGGTCACTGTCTGTGTGGAGTTCGTACATTCTTCCCATCTCTGCGTGGGTTTCCTCCGGGTGTTCCGGTTTCCTCCCACAATCCAAAGATGTGCAGTTAAGGCCATGCTAAACTGACCCTTAGTGACACAAGGTGTGTCGGGTAAATACAGAAATAGGACCTGGGTAAGATGCTTGGCTCAATGGACCAAATGACCTCCTTCTTCACTGTAGGGATACAATTAATCTTAAAATTAAAAGATCCCCTCCCATCTATCGGGCGTCCAGCACTCGGACTGCTGGGGTTGTCCCAGGATTTAAGAAGTCTCGCAACATCAGGTTAAAGTCCAACAAGTTTATTTGATAGCAAACCCACAAGCTTTTGGAACGCTGATCCTTCATCACGTAAAGGCACACACTGTTTACAGAATACTGATTAGAATGCGAGTACAGCTAATCTGCCATTCAAGTCTCAAAGTCTCCGCATCATGATCCCAAGACTGGTCATTGCTCCCGGTGCCATCCTCCAGGTTAAAACCTCTCCCACCTAATGCACCCATCCTCAAAACTATGGACAGGATTTTCTATCACCCAGATTTTGTGGCCCATCATCAGCCAGTGGTGGAATCTTTCTGTCTTGCCGCTGTCAGCAGGGGTGCCCCATTGTTCGCAGCCTCTCTCCACACCCCCGGGAAACCCTCTCCATCGCGCTGGAGCAAGAAAATCCCTGCCCACTGTCTCAGTGTGAGCGTTCATCAAGTTAACTGGGAAATGGCAGACAGCTTCACCCTCACCAGGGCACGCACCAGGTGAAACGCTACCCCACCACAAGCAGGGTAAAGGCTTTCTGTGCTGGATTTGACAGTGGTGTGTAAAGATGTGCAGCGACAGCTTATTCGACATGTGAGAAGCAGCTTGTTCCTGATAACATCAAAAACATTACAGAGACTGCCCTGACTATGATGTGCATATTTTATACAAACCGCAGAGGCGATGCCGCCCGCGGGGAGTAATAAGGTGTCTTCCTTTACAAAACAGGCTTGGCATTGATTGTCACATCCCAGATGGGGGACTCTGATCAGCTTGGAGCGAGCGCGCCTGTGAGAGAATTCCCACTCCGTTATGAACATAAGAAATAGGAGCAGGAGTGGGCCATCCAGCCCCTCGAGCCTGCCCCGCCATTCAATAAGATCATGACTGATCTGCAGTGGTTCAGTACCACTTTCCCGCTTTCTCCCCCTAACCCTCAATTCCCTTGTCAATTAAAAACCTATCCACTCTTGACTTGAACATATTCAGCGAGGAAGCCTCCACCACCTCATCAGGCAGAAAATTCCAAAGATTCACCACCCTTTGCGTGAAGAAATTCTCCTCAATTCTGGTCTGAACTGCCCCCCCCACACACACACACACACAGACACACACACACACACACACAGGTGTGTGTGGTTTAGGGTGGACAGGTTTAGGGTCCACAGGTTTAGGGTGGACAGTGATAGCCTTTTTCCTAGGATGGAGAAAGCTAGCACGAGGGGACACAGCTTTAAATTAAGGGGTATGAGTTATAGGACGGATATCAGAGTTAGGTTCTTTACTCAAAGAGTGATTAGGGAGTGGAATGCCCTGCCTGCAGCTGTTGTAGATGCGCCAAGTTTGGTGGCGTTTAAGAGGTTAATTGATAAGTATATGGAAGAGAAGGGAATGGTTTAGTTTGGAGGGGCATTGCTTTTTATTTTGGTCGGCACAACATCGAAGGCCGAAGGGCCTGTTCTGTGCTGTATTGTTCTATGTTCTAATCTTGAGGCTATGCCCTCTAGTCCTGCTATCTTTGCTAAGCGGGAAGAGTATCTCAACCGCTACCCTATCCATCCCCTTCATTATCTTATACGTCTCTATAAGATCCCCTCTCAGCCTTCTAAACTCCAAGGAGTACAAACCTAATGTATTTAGTTTCTCCTCATAATCCAGCACCCTCATCTCCAGTATCAGCCTAGTGAACCATCTCTGCACCCCCTCCAAGGCCAATATATCCTTCCTTGAATGCAGCGACCAAAACTGCACACACTACTCCAGCTGTGGCCTCACCAGTACCCTATACAGCTGCAACAGAACCTCCCTACTTTTATATTCTATCCCCCTAGCTATAAAGGTCAACATTGCATTTGCCTTCTTAATCACCTGCTGCATCTGCATACTGTGTTTTTGCAATTCGTGCACAAGGACCCCCAGGTCCCTCTGCACCATCGCATGCTGCAGCTTTTCACCATTTAAATAGTAATCCTTCCTACCATTATTCCTACCAAAGTGGATAACCTCACACTTGCTAAAGGTCCAGGTTCTGTGGATCTTGGCAATAGGTGAAAGAAAGAAACTTGTTCTTTGCTTACGTGAGCATATTTAGTTCACAGTCTTCTTTACATTCTCTGATGCGAAGTTTAAAGTTTATTTATTAGCCTCACAAGCGGGGCTTACGTTAACACCGCAATGAAGTTACTGTGAAAATCCCCCAATCACCACACTCCGGCGCCTGTTTGGGTACACTGAGGGAGAATTTAACACTGCCAATTCATCTAATCAGCACATTTTTCAGATTGTAGGAGGAAACGGGAGTGCTCAGAGGAAGCCCGCACAGACAGTGTCCCACCCAAACTGGGCAATCGAACACGGATCCGTGGCACTGTGAGGCAGCAGTGCTAACCACCGTGCCACCCCTGACTCAGCACATTTCAGGAACTGTGTACAAAACAGAAGCTGGCATTTCCGTGTTAGCACAAATGAATTCGGTGCAGGAGTAAGGCCATTCAGCCCCGTTCTAGCCTGCACTGTCACATGATTGATTGGATTGTGGTCTGAACTCCACTTTCCTGCCTGCTCCCCCATCAACCCTCCCCAACCTCCACACTCCCCCTCCATCCCCACCCCAACTCCATGTTCGTCAAGAATCCAACTACCTCTGCCTTAAAAAATATTCCGCCAGCCTCCCTCGACTGTTGTCGAGGAAGGAGAGTTCCAATGGCTCCGAGCCCTCTGAGAAAGAAACAATTCTCCTCATCTCTGTCTTGGGTGACATCTTATTTTAAAACTGTCTCTCTTCTTTCTGGTCTCTCCCACCAGAGGAAATATCCTCTCAACATCCACTCTGCTAAGTCAAAAGTTGGCATGGTGGCACAGTGGTTAGCCCTGCTGCCTCACAGCGTCATGGACCTGGGTTCGATTCCCAACCTCGGATCACTGTCTGTGCGGAGTCTGCACACTCACCTTGTGTGGGTTTCCTCTGGGTGCTCCACTTTCCTCCCACAGTCCGAAAGACGTGCTGGTTAGATGCCCTGGCCATGTTAAATTCTCCCTCAGTGTACCCGAACAGGCGCGTGGCAATTAGGAGATTTTCACAGCCACTTCATTGCAGGGTTAATGTAAGCCTATTTGTGACTAATTGTAAATGAAATAAATAAACTGAACCAAACTCCCCTCCTAGGTGTTTCAAGAAAATCACAGGCTGGAATTTTACCGGCACGCCCTCCCAGATTACGAGGGCGGATGAGGCTCTGAGAATGGCATTCTCCATTGGCCTCAGGCGGGATCGAACAAACCTTGGGCAGATAAAATTCTGCCCGCAACCTTCTACAACTTTGATGGATTGAGGCTGTTTATCCTTTCATTGTAAGAAGCATTGATGCTGCGCTTCCTATGAGGCATTGTATCAAAGTCTTGTCTCCTTGTGGGAGCGTTTCAGGTGGTAATACAGGCCGCACAGTCAAGGAGGAGGGGGGAATTATCCAGATGTTTTGTCGAGCATCCCTCCCTCAACTAAAATCACCCAGGATGGGTGCTGGTGCGTCATTTATTGGATCATTACGTGTTGTGTGCACACCGGGTGAGACATCTGTGTAATCAGTCCACGAATCTCTTTGGAGGCATTTTAGCCAAGCGCAACAAGGTGCTATGCAAATGCACTGACCCGTGCTTATTAAATTAACCCTGTCTCGACCGTAACAACCCTGGGCTCCCTTCAATACCATTTGGAATTTGTCTTTCAGGAGGTGCCAGTCAGGTCAACAGGGAGGAGGACAGAAAATCCAGCAACAAATAGAACATAGAACATAGAACAATACAGCACAGAACAGGCCCTTCGGCCTTCGATGTTGTGCCGACCAAAATAAAAAGCAATGCCCCTCCAAACTAAACCATTCCCTTCTCTTCCATATCAATTAACCTCTTAAAGCCACCAAACTTGCGCATCTACAACAGCTGCAGGCGGGCATTCCACTCCCTAATCACTCTTTGAGTAAAGAACCTACCTCTGATATCCGTCCTATACTCATACCCCTTATTTAAAGTGTGTCCCCTCGTGCTAGCTTTTCCATCCTAGGAAAAAGGCTATCACTGTCCACCCTATCCAAACCTCTAATATCTTATATGTTCAATAAGATCCCCCTTACCGCCTCCTTTCTAACGAAAACAACCTCAAATCCTTCAACCTCTCTTCATAGGACCTGCCCTCCATACCAGGCAACATCCTGGTAAACCTCTCTGTACCCTCTCCAATGCCTCCAATCTTTCTTATAATGTGGGACCAGAACTGCACACATACTCCAAGTGCGGCCGCACTAGAGTTTTGTACAGTGCAACATGATGCTGCGGCTCCTAAATTCAATCCCCCTACAATAAAAGCTAAGACTCCATATGCCTTCTTAACAACTTATCCACTTGACTGCCTACTTTCAGGGATCTATTGAACATACACCAAGATCCTTCTGTTCCTCAACACTATTAAGAGCCCTACCATTCGCCCTATACTCTACACATTTATTGTTCCTGCCAAAGTGCATTACCTCACACTTTTCCACATTAAACTCCATTTGCCACCTCTCGGCCCAGCTCTATGACACTAATGGGAAGGAGAACAAAAAAGGAGAGAGAAGGCACAGCACGGTTAGACTTGGATTGGTCTAGCAGAGGGCTGACACAAGACTAAGGTGGGCTGAATGGCCTCACTCTGTGCTGTACGATTCTGTAGACTTCTAACATGGTTAGAGCACAGGGAGAGGACATTGACACGGCCGTACTGATTCACTGCCAGATCAGCTCAGTTAGTCACACTCGCTTGAATACGCAGTGAACGTTTAAAATAATTTGTGCACCCGTTGTGTTGTTTGTGAGGAAACCTTATTGCAGTAAGAGTCCAAAATCAAATGGCTCTGGACTTCTCCTGATTGGTGAATGTACAAACTCTTGGAGGCCATTAAGCAGGAAGTCACCAGCTCAAAGTTGGATTGAATCCTCTGATCTCCCCACACTTTGTTTCCCGGGATAGAGATCAAAGAATCCTGATGGCGTGAATGGCTGGAGAATTCCACCTACCCCCCTCCCCGGCCTTCTCCCACTTCTCACTTCTGACTTCCTTTAAAAGTTACTCCAACTTTGCAGATGACACTAAAGTCGGTGGAGTGGTAGATAGTGAAGAGGGGTGTTATAGTTTGCAGAGGGACTTGGACAAGTTGCAGAGCTGGGCCGAGAGGTGGCAAATGGAGTTTAATGTGGAAAAGTGTGAGGTAATGCACTATGGCAGAAATAATAAATGTGTAGAGTATAGGGCTAATGGTAGGATTCTTAGTAGTCTTGATGAACAGAGGGATCTTGGTGTGTATGTGCATAGATCCCTGAAAGTAGGCAGTCAAGTCGAGAAGGTTGTTAAGAAGGCATATGGAGTCTTGGCTTTTATTGGTAGGGGGATTGAATTTCGGAGCCGCAACGTCATGTTGCAACTGTACAAAACTCTAGTGCGGCCGCACTTGGAGTATTGTGTGCAGTTCTGGTCCCCACATTATAAGAAAGATGTGGAGGCATTGGAGAGGGTACAGAGGAGGTTTACCAGGATGTTGCCTGGTATGGAGGGCAGGTCTTATGAAGAGAGGCTGAGGGATTTGAGGTTGTTTTCGTTAGAAAGGAGGCGGCTAAGAGGGGACCTAATCGAAACATATAAGATGATTAGAGGTTTAGATAGGGTGGACAGTGATAGCCTTTTTCCTAGGATGGAAAAAGCTAGCACGAGGGGACACAGCTTTAAATTAAGGGGTGATAGTTATAGGACGGATATCAGAGGTAGGTTCTTTACCCAAAGGGTGGTTCGGGAGTGGAATGCCCTGCCTGCGGCAGTTGTAGATGCGCCAAGTTTGGTGGCGTTTAAGAGGTTAGTTGATAAGTATATGGAAGAGAAGGGAATGGTTTAGTTTGGAGGGGCATTGCTTTTTATATTGGTCGGCGCAACATCGAAGGCCGAAGGGCCTGTTCTGTGCTGTAATGTTCTATGTTCTATGTTCTAACTCAGGCTGCTCCAATGACTGCTCGCCTCCCAGTTGTTCAATCTCTTCTCCCGAGACTGTGTCCCATCGCAGTCACGAAGCTGCACGCCAGCACTTATTACCGGCATCTAAGCTATTCCAAGTACAACTGCACTACTTGTGGACTTCCCCTAGTTTCACACAGCCAAGAGAACTGCCGTTCATTTCAGCTTTCCTGGGTTAGTCTTGGACTTCTCTGAAACCCAATTACTGCTGAGCACAATTCAGAGTAATCTTCTTGCCTGACTGATCTGGGCAACCGTGGATCACCATGAGCTGCCGTTCCCTCAGCAGCACGGGGATAATGGCAGCGCCTCAACTGTATGGAGCAGACCCTCCGCAACGTGCAGACTCTGAACAGACAGTGACCCAAGCCTGGAATCGGACTCAGATCCCTGGCATTGTGAGGGCTCGATTCCCGGCTTGGGTCACTGTCTAGGTGGAGTCTGTACGTTCTCCCCATGTCTGCGTGGGTTTCCACTGGGTGCTTCTCTTTCCTCCCACAATCCAAAGATGTGCAAGTTAGGCTCAATTGCCTCTTGGTGTCAGGGGGATTAGCAGGATAAACAAGTGGGGTTAAGGGGAGAGGGCCTGGGCGGGATAGGCTCGATAGGCCAAATGGCCTCCTTTTGCATTGTTGGGATTCTATGATTCAGAGATAATAAGTTGAATGTTCAAAGTACTTCACACATCAAAGTTATGAATTGGTTATTCATTAATCTACTTATTAATTTGAATCCAATATTAGGCAGAATTGTTGTTAGCTTTAAGTGGCAGTTTCTTAATTTGCACGTGTGGAATTCACACCATTGTCTTGTTCTCAATGAAATGTTAAATGCTCATTTTGAATTATACAAATATCACGCGGAATGAGAAAATTTTCCCTGTTGAGAATTTTCCATATGGAAGCACTTATTAAGGGATTTTCTATGGCATAGAAACCAGAGAAAATTACAGCTCAGAAACAGGCCTTTTGACCCTTGTTGGCCGAGGGAAATCCCTTTTTGCCTAGTCCCATTGACCTGCATTTGGACCCTATCCCTCCACACCCCTCTGATCCATGAACCCGTCCACATTTTTCTTAAATGTTAAAAGTGACCCCGCATTTACCACCTTATCCGGCAGCTCATTCCACACTCCTACCACTCTCTGTGTGGAAAATTCCCCCCTAATATTCCCTTTAAACTTTTCTCCTTTCATCCTTAACCCATGCCCTCTATTTTTTTCTCCCCTAGCCTCAGTGGAAAAAGCTTTCAATTTAACCGTACCCATCAAAATCTTATACACCTCTGTCAAATCTCCCCTCATTCTTCTACGCTCCAGGGAATAAAGTCCTAACCTATTCAATCTCTCTCTGCATTTCAGCTTCTCAAGTCCCGGCAACATCCTCGTAAACCTTCTCTACACTCTTTCAACCTTATTTACATCCTTTCTGTGGAAGGATGGTGGAACCACTACTGGGTGGCCTGTTGTCCAAGTAGGGATCTGAGAGCAACATCATCTACCTTTAACTGGTATCTATGAGATAGCAGTTCTTGTCTGACCTGTGTTTGGGAAGAACAGAGCTCTCTGCACGGCCACTGACTGAGCTACAGTGACTGTTTAAATACAGTTAAACTCTCACATTGGAAGAGGACCAATGGTAGCATTTTAACAAAAGCTGAATATTCACTTCTGGCCTTGTTTTAAAGTTAATGTTTATTTATCAGTGTCACAAGTAGGTTATATTAACACTACAATGAAGTTACTATAAAAATTCCCTAGTTGCTGCACTCCGGCATCTGTTTGGATACTCTGAGGGAGAACTTACCATGGCCATTGCACCTAACCAGCACGTTTTTCAGGCTGTGGGAGGAGACCAGGGCACCCAGAGGAAACTAACGCTGATATGGGGAGGATGTGCATATTCCACATAGATAGTGGCCCAAGCTGAGAATTGAACCCAGGTCACTGGCGCTGTGAGGCAGCAATACTAATCACGGTGCCGCTGTGATTGTGTGTAGTTGTGTGAAGTTTGCACATTATCCCTGTCTCTGGGTGGGTTTCTTCTGAGTGCTCCAGTTTCCTCCCACAGTCCAAAGATGTGGGGGTTAGGTGGATTGGCCATGCCAAATTGCCCCCTTAGTGTCCCAAGTATGTGTGGGTTAGAAGGATTAGTCAAGGGAGAGAACCTGGGCAAGACATTCCATCAGAGTTTGTGCAGACTTTGTGGGCCAAATAGTATCTTTCTGTTCTGTACAGATCCTGCAATTCTGTGATCCTACTAAGGACAGATTCTTGTGGTGGGATCAGGGGCTGGAGACCTGGCTCCTTTGGGGTTCAGACCACTGAATCAGCAGCCAACCCAAATGACGAGAGGCCACTTGTGGACCACTCCCTGGGAACAGGACTGAGAGGGAGGTGGGGATGTTTAGGAGGGAATTCCAGGGCTTAGAGTTTGAGTACAGACACCAAACAAAAAAAAAACGCAAAAAAAAGCACAAATTCAGCACATCCCACAGCTTCAAAACAAATGATGGATTTCTAACGTACAGTCACTGTTGTAATTATAGAATCCCTGCAGTGCAGAAAGAGGCAAATCGCCCTTTCAAATCTGCACTGACCACAATTCTACCCAGGCCCTATTCTCGTAGCCTCGCATTTTTATCCTCTGATGGGTAAATATTCAATGCTAATAAGTATGTAATAGTAAGCATGGATGGACTCCGTTAATGCACACAGTTTTAGTTCAGTCGGGCGTCATGATTAGCACAAACTTGAAGGGCTGAAGAGCCTGTTCCTGTGCTGTAATTTTCTTTGTTCTTATTCCCCTTGACACTGAGGGAGATTTTAGCATGGCCAATCAACTTAGCCTGCACATCTTTAGACCACGGGAGGAAACCAGAGTATCTGGAGGAAACCCATGCAGACACAGGGAGAACATGCAGGCTCCACACAGACAGTGGCCCGAGGCTGGGAATCGAACCCGGGTCCTTGGTGCTGTGAGGTAGCGGTGCTAACCACTGTGCCACCGTGAATGGAGGGTTACAGCAAATGCTGGAGCCAAGTTGTGCGCAGCGAGCTCCCACAAATAGCATTTTTTTTTTGAATGAGGGATCAACGTTGATGAAGCTGAACTCAAAATGGTTGCGGTGGAGTCAGTAAGGGGATGGATTATATATGACTGGTAGAGGCTGACTGAGTCGATGTGCTTCATGTTTGCCACTATCTGGTGCTCTGACAAAAGTAGACCACCAATGTCCTGTTTCTCTTCTATCATGGCGCATCAACAGGTGATTACGTTTTGATCTTAGATTTCTGTCAAATTTGCTGTTTCCTACTAAAATAACCCACTGATCTCTTTCTCTCTCTGCGTGCTTGATCTCATTGAAGGGAAGAAGAAAAAAAAGCTTCCCAGGGCCTTGTTTCAGTGCGCTGAACACATCCAACGCAGCCTCACTGTGGCAATTTGCATGAAAAATCCGTGTTAAACTCCTCCCTGGTGTTTTATCCATCACTGATTGTCTCCGGGAATAATTCCTGTTCTCTACAGTCATCCTTACCTGGGGAATACTCCCTGTAGCATATCAAAAAGAGATTGTCATTATAACCTTGAATGTTCTCTCCTGTTCAAACTCCACCGGCATATTAACCTTCACACATTGTAGCATGCATTTGCTTCAGTTTTCCATGTAAAAATGACACTATTTTAATCTACTAAAAGAAATCAAAACATGAACTGGTGCCCTTATGAAATGCTATAGATTCTATTCATCAGAGCTACTGATTCCACTTATTTACCTTACTTATCCCAAGAAAAAAAAAATAAATGATTATATATTTACTATGGAGATATCTAACATGTCAAATAAATAAACTTTTATTTATTAGCCACAAGAAAGGCCTAAATTAACACTGCAATGAAGTTACTGTGAAATTCCCCGAGGTGCCACACTGTTAGGGTCAATTATTTTATTTTGTCACAAGTCGGTTTACATTAACACTGCAATGAAGTTAATGTGAAAATCCCCTAGTTGCCACACTCGGGCACCTGTTCAGGTACGCTGAGGGAGAAATTAGCATGGCCAATGCACCTAACACACATGTCTTTCAGACTGTGGAAGGAAACTGGAGGACCCAGAGGAAACCCATACAGACACAAGGAGGATGTGCAGACTCCACACAGTCACCCAAGCCAGGAATCAAACCCGAATCCCTATCACTGTGAGACAGCAGTGCTAACCACTGCACCACTGTGTCATCCCAATGTTAGATTGGTAGAGAATAGAACTGGAACTAATCTTTGCACACATTTATTGAGAGTTAAACAGCGCAAGCATGTACCTCCTAACCGAACAATCTCAATATCAGTCTCTGGATGGGATTTTACATTGTCACTCACCCCAAAACCTGAAAATCACGCCTGAGGTCAACGGACCTTTCCATGGTCCCCAATCACTGCCACTCCAATTACTGTGGCAGGCAGGATAGTAAAATTCGCTCTTTATCCCTTTTGTGAGTATACATATATACTGAAACCGTGCAATCATCTTTCTTTCTCGAACGCATGCTCTGATTCATCAATTTGTGAGTAAAAGAGATTTAACATTTCAAGTTGATGACTTTCCACTGAACTCCTGATAAAAGCTCTGGATATCTTCTCCTTTTGATTTGATTTATTATTGTCACATGTATTGACATACAGTGAAAAGTATTCTTGCGTGCTATACAGGCAAAGCATACTATTCATAGAGAAGGAAACAAGAGAGTGCAGAATGTCGTGTTACAGTTATAGCTAGGGTATGGAGAAAGATCAACCTAATGCAAGATAGATCCATTCAAAAGTCTGACAGCAGCAGAGAAGAAGCTGTTCTTGAGTTGAATAGTACATGCCCTCAGACTTTTGATTATTTTTACCGATTGAAGAAGTTAGAAGACAGAATGCCCAGAGTGAGTGGGGTCCTTAATTATCCTGGCTGTTTTTCCAAGGCAGCGGTAAGTGTAGACAGAGTCAATGGATGAGATGCTGGTTTGTGTGATAAATTGGGCTACATTCACAACCTTTTGTAGTTTTTGTGTGGTCTTGAGCAGAGCAGGAGCTATACCATGCCGTGATACAACCAGAAAGAATGCTTTTCATGGTGCATCTGTAAAAGTCAGAGTGTTTCTCCCTCAGAGATCAATGGGAAATCATTCCATATCTACCGACCCTGACCTCATTAGTAATGCATCATTAGTGCCATATTTCACAATGGGGAGGGCTTGATTGCATTCATCCCAGGCACTGGACATCACTGACCCCCCAATGTTAAAAGAAGATTGTCCTCTGGATGAAAGAAGATGGACTTCCAGGAACACTCTGAGAATGGAAGATAGATGCCCTTGAAGACATAGAAGCTGGAAGATCCAACTGACAGATGCTCCTCCAAACCCAGTTGCTGGGGTTTCAATACACTTAGTCAGGCAATTGAAAAGTCTATGTAGATAAAAAGCTTAGAGATAAAGGTTGCCAGTTCCTAGGGCTGGCACCCGCTGGCAAAGACACTTAACGCCACTGAGTTACTGAGATCCAACATCAGCAATTAGCTGACATTGCGAGGGGGATCCAACTTCTCTTCCCCACCACAGACAATCCACTGGAGGGAAGGGATATTTCACCGTTTGCAAAGAGATTGTTCCCTTGTACTGCAGCAACTCCAGAACACACACACACATACACGCACCCACACACACATCACATGCACACATTCACACACACACAAAACATACACACATATGCACACACGCACACACACACACACACACACACACACACACAGAGTTAATGGCAAGCTGGCCAAAGACAGACTTAAAAAACAATTTTCTGCTCTTGTATAATGGACAGACAGTGCATGTTGTACTCATTCAGCCTTGGCAGACAGGCCACAGGCAATGCAACAACTCACTGGGGTGCACCTTCAAGTCTTTTCACAGGGTCTCAATTCACTCCTGCCCTTGGCACAGATTACCATAATGAATTGCTGCCAATGCTCCTTTAAAGGAGGGGGCAGGTTTGCGTTTTTAAATAGTTTGTTGGAGAGTTACTAAGACTGCAATCACGCCAACTTTAATCTGCCAAATACAATACGGTGCGTATTCTCTTCACCAAGGAACTGGGGGCGAGTGAGGAGGCAGGGGGGTATCATGATAAGATAATCATGAGCTAATTCCTGACAGGGTGGATGTGGGTATCTACCATCTGTTGCCCAACCCTAATTGCCCATGAGAAGGTGATGATGAGCTGCTTTTTGAACAGTTACAGGTCAAGCAAGTACATCATTATTAGGGAGGAAGTTCCAGGATTTTGGCCCAGTGACAGCGAAGGAACAATGATATGTTTCAAATGATACTAACCACTGTGCCACCAACTAAATGCATTCGAATCCACAGAATCTTTATCATCTTTTTTAGTTCATTTCTGGGACATGGTGTCATTAGCTGGTGCCACCCATTTTATTGCCCATTCCTAGTTGCCTGAGGACAGTTGAGAGTCAATCACATTGCTGTGGCTCTGGAGTCATGTGTCGGCCAGACCAGGTAAGGATGGCAGATTTCCTTCCCTAAAAGACACTAGTGAATCAGTTGGGTTTTTTCCAACAATCAACAATAGTTTCATGGTCGTCACTAGATTCTTAAGTCCAGATTTTTTTTTACTGATTTCACATGCCATCATCTGTCGTGGTGGGATTCGAACCCGGGTCTCCAGAATATTAGCTGAGTTTCTGGATTAATAGTCTAGTGATCATTCCACTAGGCCATCACCTCCTACAGTGCAGAAGGAGGTCATTTGGCCCATTCAGTCTGCACCAACTCTCTGGAAGCGCCTCCTTGTAACCCTGTGAACTTAACATGATTAATCAACCTAAGCTGCACATCCTTGGACTGTGGGAGGTAACTGGAGTGCCCAGAGAAAACCCATGCAAATGTGGGGAGAGCGTGCAAACTCCGTACAGATGGTGACCCAAGCCGGGAATTGAACCTCGGTCCCTTGCACTGTGAGGCAGTGGGGCTAAGCACTGGGCCACTTGTTCAACCACTGTAATTATTCTGCAGTTCTGGCTGTGATCCTATGGGATGTACCTGGGTTTCATTCACAGAACAGTGAAAATATTGTTTAAACCAAAAAAAAGTGAGCACAAATGGAAATTAATGTTCCTGGCGTCTGGAGAATAATTTCTATCAAATACCTTCCGTAACCTTTAGCTAAAAAATAAAATGCCCGTCTTTATGGAAAAGAATTGTACTCTTTCCCTTGAGATGTTTCAATTGCATAATAAATAAAAGGTGAGAGCTGGATGTAGAACTGGTTTCTGAAAACAGAATCAACTGCAGGTTCCTAACTGTTGGAACTTGGTATTGTGCTTTCTCTTCACTTCTGATGTTCTTCAAATACTCACTTCTTGAGGTGGCCAAAGCCGATTTCAGGACCTGTAGGATTTCTTTGTCAATGTTAACATTCTGGGGAAGACAACTTCCAAAAATACCATATACATAAAGTGGCTATTGTCCCATATGAGTCTGAGCAACAGTGTTCTCTTCCTGTCGGCGAACACTTCAACAGTCAAGGGCATCCAGCATCTGATCTTCAGGTAAACGTTCTCCAAGGTGGTCTTCATGACACACGACAGTGCAGAGTCGCCAAGCAGAAACTGATAGCCAAGTTCTGCACGCATGAGGATGGCCTCAACCGGGATCTAGGGTTCATGTCGCACTATCTGTAACCCCCATGACTTGCCTGGGTTTGCAAAACCTCACTTACTGTCCTGGCTGGAGACAATACACATCTCTTCGACCTGTGCTTAACCCTCTCTCCACTCACATTGTCTGCACCTGTAAAAACTTGGTTACCTTTTAAGGGTCACATTCCAACTATTATCTTGTAATTGAGTCTGTGTCCATTTATGCGCTCTTCATTCAAGTGAGGAAGGAACAGTGCTCCAAAAACTCACGCTACCAAATAAACCTGTTGGATTTTAAGCTGGTGTTGTGAAACCTTTGGAGTGGGAGAGCTGACTGGTGGAGATTTCGCCTCTGAGGATCACCAGGCCTCAGGTGAAGAGTGACGTTGAGAGAGCGGGGCCTCAACATGAAAACTCAACCAGCCTTTCCAAAACCAAATTGAGTGCTGATGTGGAATTTGCTCGTGAAGGTGGTTTGGATGTGTGTACCTATTGACTGACGGTGCCAAAAGAACCAGGAGATAGACTTGGTAGCTGGAGCTCTGTATTGTAGGTGTTGCATTGTTCCTCAGGTCTCAGATTGCTCAACCCACACTGGGATGAGCTAATCCTGATATGGAGATGCCGGCGTTGGACTGGCATGGGCACAGTAAGAAGCCTCACAACACCAGGTTAAAGTCCAACACGTTTATTTGGTAGCATAAGCCACAAGCTTTTGGAGCCACTGCCCCTTCATCAGGTGAGTAGGAGTTCTGTTCACAAACAGGGCATATAAAGACACCAACTCAATTTACAGAATAATGGTTGGAATGTGAGTCTTTACAGGTAATCAAGTCTTAAAGGTACAGACAATGTGTGTGGAGAGAGGGTTAAGCACAGTCTTTATATGCCTTGCTTGTGAACAGACTTCCACTCACCCTATGAAGGGGTAACGCTCCAAAAGCTTGTAGTGTTTGCTACCAAATAAACCTGTTGGACATTAACCTGGTGTTGTGAGATTTCTTAATGAGCTAATCCCCCAGGAATGTGCAGGAAACCGGAGCACTCGGAGGAAAACCACGCAGACACGGGGAGAACGTCTAAGCTCCACTCGGACAGATCTACCCACACTCTTAAAGGGGCGGTCGACATCCAACATAGAGGTAGCATGGTGGCACAGTAGTTAGCACTGCTGCTTCATAGCGACCCCAGTTCGATTCCCAGCTTATGCCACTGCCTGTACAGAGCTTGCACACTCTCCCTGTGCCTATGTGGGCTTACCTTCCAGTTTCCTTCCACAGTCCAAAAGGCCACGCTAAATTCTCACTTAAACAGATGCCGGAGTGTAGTGACTGGGGGATTTTCACTGTAACTTCATTGCAGTGTTAATGCAACTAATTTTAAATGAACTAAAGTCCCCCCTCCTATATGTTTCAAGAAAGTTGTCTCGCAATCTTCGAAGCCTAATTGTGATGCTAATACATATATGAACATTGTTCATTATACGCATGTATCACAGGTGGTGGGGGTGGGGAGTGAAGAAGTGGGGTAAGGATATGGGGAATTTCATAGCCATTCATTGCAGTGTTAATATGAGCCTTAGTTGTGACTAATAAATAAACTTTTTTTTCACTTTTTATATAAGCTACCAGAACTTGCCACAGCAGAGTCAATAAAGGGGAAAGATTGAATGATGAGTATCACGACGACAGAATTATGGAGCATCTGGGCTACGAAGGGAGTCTTCAGGTCCTTTATTTTGTTCCACCTCTGGCCTGGCTGATGTACCACACGCAGCCTGTGTGCTAATGAGATGCAATGCGGCGTGATTCTCCTGTGTTCTCTTCCAGCTGAGTGCACCGAGAATTGACCATTTATGATTTCATCTAACGACACCAGTTTTTTTCTCTCTCTCTCTCTCTCCTCTCCTCCCTCCGACACCCCCTCCCCCTCCCCAACCACCCCCAAGATATTCCCTTAAGCCTCCTTGCCGTACAATCACTTTCTCCGCTGATGCGTGACAGTGCTCTCTTTTCGTCTATGATTGTCCCGAGCCTCTCAATTGAAAACGGTCGACGCTTCTCTCTCACAATAGCTACGTGATACCGGCCCAGGCAGCTGGACTGCTTTCATCAAACCGCATTCAAAAGGCTGCTGAGATTACACACAATTCACCGTCGCTGTGGCAGCTAATCGTCTTCCTCTTGTCCCTGCCAAACCGTTCGGCAGTAAGGGTGAAAAACAACATCAAAAAAAAAACCTTGGAAATAAAATCGCCTGTATTTTGCCTGCCTGGTTTAAAAATAATAATCTTTAAAATGGAGATAGAATGTCTACAGTGCAGAAGGAGGCCTTTCGGCCCTTTGAGTCGATACCGACCACAACCCCACCCAGGCCTATCCCCACAACCCCAACTATTTACTCCCCCTGACACTAAGGGGCATTTGGCATGGCCAATCCACCTAAGATGTGGAGATCTTGGCATCGGATTGGGGTGGGCACATAGTAAGAAGTTTCACAATACCAGGTTAAAGTCCAACAGGTTTATTTGGCAGCATGAGCTTTCAGAGACTTGGGGTTCCTTCTAACACACACACAGTCCACCCAACTCACAAATCCTTTGGACTGTGGGAGGGAACCAGAGCACCCGGCTTGGGTCACTGTCCATGTGGAATTTGGACGTTCTCCCTGTGTCTGCGTGGGTTTCCTCCAAGTGCTCCGGTTTCCTCCCACACTCCAAGGATGTGATTATTAGGCAGATTGGCCGTGTTAAATTGCCCCTTAGTGACAGAGGGGGTTATATAGGGTTAATACATGGTGCTAAGGGGATAGGATCGGGGTGGGATTGTTGTCGGCGCAGGCTCAATGGGCCAAATGGCCTCCTTCTGCACTGTCAGAATTCTATAATTCCACGATTCTGTGAAATCCTCTCTGTACTTTCTTTCTTGAACATTAACTTAAACCGGAGTCCCCTAGTTACTGACCCTTGGCCAGTGGGAACAGTTCCACCTTCCTGACTGTCAAAACCCTTCACTATTTGGACTTATCTCTTGGCCACCCTGCTCTGTATATCAGCCGCTTGTTTAATATTTGCTCGCTGGCATGGAAGATGCCCCCTGCTCGCCTGCAAGTGGGCAAAGGGACAAACTTAAAAGCCATTCGCTGTGCCGATCCAGATTGTCTGTCCACGGGTCAGCACAGACCCACAGTTTGTTTCTTGCCAACCCTGAGTCAATGAACTGGGCTTCACTCCAATATTCCACATGAAGCTATAGTTCCTTTCTGACAAGACTAACTCTCGGCTAGCCTGATAGGGTGGCAGGGTGGATTGGTTGTGGGGTCTGGGGGGGGATCACAGTTGATATTAAAGTAGCAAAGATCCGGATGTACGTGGGTTTGAGATTGATTTTGTGTTTTTTTTCCCTCCCACTTTGGCACGGCTGTCTTCAGCGAGTGGCAAATGACACTCTTGTGTTGGAATTAAGTTCGTTTTGTTATTGTCACAAGTAAGCTGACGTTAAAACTGTGCCAGAGGCCCAACTTCGATTTCAGCCTTGGGTGACTGTCTGTGTGGAATTTACATGTTCTTCCTGTGTCTGTGTGTGTGTGTGTCCTCCGGGTGCTCTGGGTTTTCTCCCAAGGTGTGAAAGATTTGCAGGTTAGTTGAATCAGCCATGCTAGACAGTGATCCAAGATGGGGGAATTGATGGGGTAACTGTGTAGGGTTACAGGGATGTGGCCTGGGTACAACCCTCTGTCGGAAAGTCGGTGAAGAATGGACCAAATGGTAGGCATTGCTGCCTCACAGCACCAGGAACCCATCTTCGAATCCTGGCTTGGGTCACCGTCTGTGCAGTGTCTACATGTTCTCCCCGCCTTTGCATAGGTTTCCTCTGGGTGCTCTGGTTTCCTCCCAAAGACATGCTGATTAGGTGGATTGGTCGTGCTAAACTGTCCCTTAGTGTCCAAAGGTGTGTAGGTTAGGCAGATTGGCCATGGTAAATTGTCTCTTAGTGTCCAAAGATGTGTAGCTTACATGGATTGGCCATGCTGAATGGGGTTTAAAAGGGGTAAGATGTGGGTAAGATATGCTTGTGGAAAGTCAGTGCAATGGCCTCCTTCTGTCCTGTAGGGATTCTATGGATTAAAATCCTTCAATTTATGTGGAATACATGAAGTCTAAGGGCTGAATTTCCCTGGGTGGTTTGTCATTGGGGTCAATTCCAGTTGTGGAACAGAGAGCTGGCTATGACTAGACATTGAGTGAAATTATCCCAATGGTGACCAATTGAAAAGCTAACTCCGTTAGCCTCGTCCGGTTGGGAAATGGTGGTCAGGAGATCCATCCAATGCAGTGTGAGGGCCAGCTGTGTAAGATGACCAGTACTGAGGGGCTATGAGTTGGGTAGCCAGCCCCACCATGGAGGTCTCTCTTAGCTTCATTTTAAATCAATGATTATCCCATCCCCTCCACAATGTGGTGACACTGTGCATATGATCATAAGGTACAGGAGCAGGATGAGGCCATCGAGTCTGCTCTGCCATTCAATCGTGGCTCAAAACCATTCTTTTCCCCGTAATCTTTCATCCCCTTACCAAGCAAGAATCTATCTCTGTGTTAAATACACTCAATGACCTGACCTCCACAGCCTTCTGTGGCAATGAATTTCCCAGATTTACCAACCTCTGGCTGAAGAAATCCCTCCTCATCTTAGTTCTAAAGGGTTATCCCTTTACTCTGAGTCTATGTCCTTGGATCCCAGTCCCTCTGACTAATAGAAACATCTTCCCTATGTCCATTCTATCCGGGCCTTTCAGTATTCGCTAAGTTTTAATGAGATCCCCCCTCCTCCTTCTAAATTCCTAATAAGATGGCAAAAAAAAAGCAGTCTTTCAGCAAACCGGTGCAAGTAAAAATTCCAACCTTTCCTTTATTATCCAAATGACACGACACTTAATGATTCCACTAATTCAAACAATAAAGGAACACATTAATGGAGGCATACCCGGTCCATCATTTGTGTACTTCTCGTCATCTTTGATGACAGACTACCCACACAGAATAAATAATGATTTGTGGGTGAGTGGTCATACCTACCCTCCTATTGCTGGAAGTCTCCAGGCAAGAGTGTGTGTGTGTGTGTGTTTATATACGTGTGTATGTCAATGCAAATGTGTGCATATATACACATGCGTATGTGAATATCTGTGTGTACACGTGTTGTGTGCATGCCTGTGCATGCATGTATATGTTGTGTGTGTGCATGTGTTGTGTGCGCGCTTCTGTATGTGTCCGTGCATTTGTGAGTGTATATATGTGTGCATATGTGTATATGCCTGTATGAGCTTCTGTATGTGTGTGCGTGTGTTTGTGCGTGGAATGATTCCAGGGCTGAGTAACTTCAGTTGGAGAAGTTGAGACACTCATTCCTGGAGAAGTGAAGATCGAGAGGGAGACCCGATACAAGCATTCACATAATGAGAGATCTGGGTAGTGTTGATGGGGAAAAATTATTCCCAAGAATCCAGGCAGGTACGAAGGGGAAGAGGAATCCTCATAAATATCAGTGAGGGGGGTAGAATCTAGATAGGAGGAAGGGAGAAGAGTGTGGGGAGGTTGGCGGGGGAGGGGTGGCTGGTGTGAAGGGAATCCAGACAAGGAAGAGAGGGCAGAGGGATCAAGTAAAGCAAGGAGTGAGTAAAACTCATTTACCCTTACAGAGCGTCTCCTACCCACCCCACTCTGTGACCCGGTCAGCCTTCAGTCGGTGTGTCCAGTCAGCCTGGGGAGATTCTGATTCTGCTCAGTGCAGTGCTACCAGGAGGGACACGGTCACATCAGCAGGGGCAACATTTGACGGTACCCGGCAAGAATACTGAGGGAGAATTTAGCAAGACCAATGCACCTAACCAGACATCCGTCTCTCCCTCCTCCCATTGAGACAAGAGTCTATTTTTGCCAAGATCAGGTAACAGGTTCCCTTCCAAGCGGCGAGCAAAGAGAAAGCAGATGTCTCAGAGACATTGTAATGAAGTTCCTGTTCGAACATGGAACCTGGTGCGTGTCATCTCTGTGTATTGCCAATGTACGAAACACAAAAGGCATAGTCCTGCATTGAGGATTTCAGATTCAGGGCAACGAGACCTTTAGAAAGTGCTCGCTGCCATTTGGTTAACCTTTAAAAGCTTAACAATGATAGCCAGTCTAATTTATGTGTCACTACTGCATGTTCCATGTACAATGCGATTCATATTATGAATGCTCATTACTTATAATTGGCCTAATCTAAATAATATGTTGTTGCCCTTTTTTAGTTACCTTATCTCTGTGCATGCCACACTCACTGTGACTTGCTTTTATCCTGTTCCCCACAGTCATTAATCATTACCGTAACAACTGTGTTTGCACTTTGCATGAGAACACGTTTGAAAGACATCTTTTTAGTGTGGGCTGGTTACAATAGTAATCACGTCTTGAGTATTATTTTATTACTAAGCCGTGTGATGGAGTTAAACGCATGGGGCGAGTTCATAATATTTGGCTGGGACTTGACTAAACTGTGTTCTTTGGCGCGCATCGTAACATCGTTCTAGAGGTCATGGCTCCACCTTGCTGTGACACTATGCCCTGTTTAAATTTTCAATTGTAATCCAAAGCAGTCCCTTTCCTGGGTTAACATTCAATAATGGGATGGGATTCAGCACCATTCTCTCAGCGTAAACGTGGGGACAGATTTCAAAGCAACCTACATCCCTGCCTACTGAAGATGCTCACAGGGGTTAATGGTCTTGGCCGCTCTACCTACTGCGGTTACAACAGACGCTCCTCTCCCACCGCTTCACACTAATTGGCACCGACACCGAGTAAGGGAAAGGCTGCATGGATGGGTGGTGCGGGAATGGCGAATGCCATATGTCATCTTAAGGCAGCAGAAGTTGTTCTCCAGAGCTGATGATGGAGTCATGTTGGTGAGAGGCAAAATACAGTCTGGTGCGTGCATGATTGCTGCATGTTGGCGTGAGTCGCTGATGTCGGGGGGACGGGGCGGGGGTAAGTGGGAAGGGAGAGGAAAGGGAAACGTTCTCAGCAATTGGGAAGAATGACACAGAGAAGCAAATGCGTTTTCAGGAGCAATTTCCCCGACTCCACAAACTAGACCCCACTCCCACTCTATCCCATCCTATCTCATGCTTCCCCACCCTACCCTATTCCATTACATCCCATCTCATCCTACTCCATCCCATCCCACACTATCCCACCTTACCCCACCTTACCCAATTCCATTATACCCCATCTCATCCTCCTCCACCCCACCCCAACCCTTTGCCATTGTCAATTATCAGAAAAACCCATCTGGTTCACTAATGTCCTTTAGGGAAGGAAATCTACAATTCTTCCCCAGTCTGACCTACACGTGACTCCAGAGCCACAGCAATATGGTTGACTCACAACTGCCCTTGGGCAATAAATGCTGACCAGCCAGTGACAGCTACGTCCCACTAATGAATGAATCAATAAATTGCTCCAAATGAGGTTTGAGATCTCTTGTCAATGCCAGAAGTGTGCTACCCTACATGACAATCTTTCATAGGCCTTAATCAGGGCCAAGGATTTAAGTTCAGCGCATATCTTTGCCACAGAGCGATGGCTCTTTTCTCTGCACTCTTCCATGCTTTAAACTCAAAGGACTGAAACTCTCCAGAGAGAAACTAAAAACCAGGATTTTCTAGACAATTCGCCTTCTGGGTACAAACCCCCACTGGAAAATGATTGAAAGCAGATTAAAATACTCTCTACAGAGATACATGAATCATATTATTGTTATGGACATTTAATGCAAATATATCAAATTCTCCTTCCTGCAATAACCGAGTTAAAATAATTCAGCATTACATGTACATACAAGATATATTAAATATCTCAGGCTCATACAATCATAGAGCCTACAGAGGTTTACAGCACGGAAACAGGCCCTTCAGCCCAACTTGTCCATGCTATCTACTTTTTACCATTCACCTAGTCCCAACTGCCTACATTTGGCCCACATCTCTCTACACATCTTACCATTGTAACTGTTTTAATCCCTTTTAAAAAACAAAATTGCCTCTACTATTACCTCTGGCAGCTTTTTCCAGACACTCACCACCCTCTGTGTGAAGAGATTGCCTTTCTGCAATCTTCTATATCTCTTCCCTCTCACCTTAAACCCTATGCCCTCTAGTTTTACACTCCCTTATCTTTGGGAAGACCGTCAACTGATCTGTGCCCTTCATTATTTTATAGATCTCTATAAGATCACCCCTAAGTCTCCTACGCCTCAAGGGAAAAAGTCCCCGCCCATCCAACCTCTCCTTATAACTCAAACCAACAAGTCCCAGTAGCATCCTAGTAAATATTTTCTGCACTCTTTCTGGTTTAATAATATCCTTTCTATAAAACGGTGAAGGGTGACTTAATTCTATGGATTTGTCTCCAAGGTTATTTTACACATTTCAAGACAGCCCCGATAGTCCAGAGAACATTTTTTGTGTTGAGCAGTTCTTTTGGCAAAATTTGATTTACTTGAATTTTAACCTCCCTCCGACAGACAGGCAAAGAGAAAAAAGCCAATTTAACAACCTCATAGCTAAGGGAGGGGGCAAGCATTCCTTCTGGTTGTATCGCAGCTTGGTATGGGCTCCTGCTCTGCCCAAGACCACAAAGAACCACAAAAGATTGTCAATATGACCCAATCCATCACACAAACAAGCCTCCCATCCATTGACTCGGTCTACACTTCTTGCTGCCTCAGCGTAATCGAGGACCCCACACAGCCCGGACATTCTCTCCTCCATCTTCTTCTTCTTCTACTGGGAAGGGTTTCCATTCTCCATTGCTCCAGGAATATTTGGCAGTGGGGGGGGGGGTGCAGAGAGGCCTCACCTGTGCTCGTGATCAAGTAGTGCATCTGGGCTCACGCGATGTGTGCCCAGGCAGAATGCCTGCGGGCTCCCGGTGCCCCAGTGAGGGTCCACAACTTCAGGGGAAGAATGGAGAGGGGGAACTCCATGTTGGATGAGGTGGAACGGCAGTGGAATTGCTCGGAAGAGGAAAACTATTTCTGATTTGACAGTAGTGATTTCGATATCATTAGCGACCGAAATAATTGCCAGAAATTTCACCTGTCACAAGGGCCGGCAAGATACAAATAGTGACCAAAGAATCAGTGTGCTGTATTGATATGAGGTGTGTTTCTCCTGCTATCGAGTAGGATTTTGACTGTGTGAATGAAAAGATTATAATGAGCTTTCTCTTTTGAGCATTAACACTAACCAACTGTGGCAAAAATATATATATATATAACACCTCAAGGCTTTCAGCGTTGTGTCTGAAGTGGTTCGACAGCAAGCTGAATGATTCACGTCTCCCAAATCATGATCCTGGATAGTTTGCTTTTCTTTTAAAATACATTTCAAAAAAAGTAACAGAAATATCCTCCGACTTTGGCACAGCGCTCACACTAACGTTGGTATTGCCAAGGCATTTCGTGACAGAATCAATGCCAGCTGACTGCCAACTCTGGCTCAGTGGGTAGCCGTCTCACGACTGAGTCAGCATTCAAGTGGGTTAAACTTCCAATACCAGTGCAAGGCCCTCCCGGCTGAAATTCCAATGCAGTACTGAGGGAGTGCTGCACTGCCAACAGCACCATCAGTCAGATGAGATGTTTAATCAGAGCCCCGTCTGCCCCCTCCAGTTGTATCCTTTGGCACCATTCTCAAGAGAAGTGGGGAGCTCCCCCCAAGGTTTTTTTTTAATGCTGCAGTGAAGTTACTGTGAAAATCCCCCAGTCATCACAGTCCGGCGTCTGTTCGGGTACACTGAGGAAGAATTTCGTGTGGCTGTCTTTTGGACTGCGGAAGGAAACTGGAGCACCCAGAGGAAACCCACCCCCAGATACGGGGGATATTGTGCAGACTCCACACAATCAGTGACCCAAGCCAAGAATTGAACCTGGGTCCCCTGGCGCTGTGAAGCAGCAGTGCTAATCATTGTGCCACCATACTGCTCCAAGTTGTCCTGAAACAACATTTATCTCTCACTGGGCATCAGAGAGGGAGGACAATACCTGATCATGATCACAATGATGCCCGTGGGATCTTTCTGTGCACAGCTAGTTAGCCCTGCTGCCTCAGGCTTTGACCCTCAGCTTGGGTTGCTCTCTGTGTGCACATTCACGTCGTATCTGCGTGTGTTCCCTCCGAGCGCTCAGGTTTCCTCCCACAGCCCAAAGATGTGTGGGTTAATGGATTGGCCATGTTAGTGTCGGGGGACTCACTAAGGTAAATGCATGGGTTTACGGGGATAGGGCTAGGGTGGGATTGTGGTCGGTGCAGACTCGATGGGCTGAATGGCCTCCTTTTGCACTGTGAAGATTCTGTGTTTCCATGTTACAACAATGACGATACCTCAGAAGTACTTCATTGGCTCTGAAAAGGACTTTGGGACATTCTGAGGTTGGGAAAGGTGCTAAATAAATGCAGGTCTATCATTCTTTGTAATTATCTGGCACTTATATAATTAAGAAACGTCAGAAGCATAATGATGATTAACTGTCATGAAGAAGGGCATTCACATAACAGAGTGAACACTATAGAAAGAGACCAACCAGCCCCACTAGCTCCTATTACGCACATGCCTCTCCCCACTCTGTCTGTGTGTGCAATCTCCCCTGCTCCTGTCACCCCCTCACGTGCCTCTCTCTTTAAAAGCATCGACAATTCTAAATATAATCCACTGCCACCCGCATACTTAGCCGCGCCTTCAGCCGTTTGTTCAAACTATCTTTTGTGTTTTTCCGAAATGTTTGCTCTCAAATTAGGTGAGAGGGTGTTGGGAGGGGTGGAGGGGGTGAGATTTGGGGGTGAGAGAGTGTTGAAGGGGTGTCGAATGGATGGGCACCCATTTTGTGTCTATTTCAAGATTCCATCACATCTTCCCACAACTCGCTGGTTCACTTTGAATTCAGTATTAATGACATGAACTGTCATTGTTTGCGGCAATTAAGAGTTTTCCCGATCTTGGAGGGAAAATAATCCGAACGCAATCTCCCCCTTCTCCCTGCCAGTCGAGGACGCAAAGTTAGGCAGGGGCTGTATGGCCTCATTTTCCCACTGCTGTGCCTCCACTCCCCTCCCCAGCCCTCCCCCTCCCTGCAATAACCTGAAAACTCAAATTTTCCTACTCTGAGTTCTTCAGCGTGTAACTCAGTCTTCGATCAGTCGTTCGTTGCAAAACTTTAACTGTAAAAATCTTACCCTTCTTTTCAAATCTATCTCTGGCTTTGCCCCCGGAATCTCCACCAGCTTTCACAGCCCTGCACACATTGGATTCCAACCTCTCAAACACCCCGAATTTTAATCACTCCATCGCTAATTGTCTGTTAGTGTCGCAAATAAGGCTCACATTAATGCTGCAATGAAGTTACTGTGAAAATCCCCTAATTGCCACACTCCAGCTCCTGTTCGGGTACACCGAGGAAGAATTTAGCTTGATAGCCTACTGCACACACCCTTACCTCTCTCATTTCCTCCCTCTGCTTCTCTGCCTCTATTCACATCTTCCTTCCTTTAAGACACCCCACAAAAGCCCAACTCTTTGGCCAACGTTTGGGCCACTTTTCCTAGTCTGGTGTCAAATTTTGTGCTGTGACACTCCTATCTGGCATCTGGCACATCTGTTAAATGCACTGGAATCCCTACAGTGCAGAAGGAGCCATTCGGCCCATCAAGTCTGCACCGACAACAATCCCACCCAGACCTTATCTCCATTATCCCATACGTTTACCCTGTTAATCCTGCTCACCTATGCATCCCAGGGCACTAAGGGGCAATTTTACATGGCCTATCAACCTAACCTGTGGACTGTAGGGGGAAGCCACAGCACCCAGAGGAAACCCATGCAGACACGGGGATAACGTGCAAACTCCACGAGGCCGGAAATTGAACCCAGGTCCCTGGAGCTGTGAGGCAGCAGTGCTGACCACTGTGCCGCCTATATGGGTACAAGGTGTTGTGTGACAATATTATTTACATCACGTGTAGCCAGTTATCTGAGGCATTATGTGTACAGGATGGAATTTTTCCTGAGTTTGGTAGACTGCAACAGCAGGTGGGTAAAGTGGCATTGAAGCCATCAGCACCAATGGCTGCTTTCTCCGCCACATCCATGGGAATGCAGAAAAAGAATGGCAACATCATGCTGGCTGGGTGGGGGAGTGCAGGGAGCGGTGGAAAACAGACCCTGTTTGAGCTCACCTTCACCAGGAATGTCCTTTTGTAAAGATAGGAGCATCATTTCTAAAGGTGTGCAAAGGTTCGGTGTGCAAAAGTTCAGGTGGTATCCCAGTCAACCCCCCAGGCACCTCCCGGCCAACAGCCCTCCAGCCTGCCCAGGTAGCGCATACTCCAGACATTCTCTCTTCCACCCTCTTCCGTCGGGAAAAAGATACAAAAGTCTGAGGTCACATACAACCGACTCGAGAACAGCTTCTTCTCTGCTGCTGTTAGGCTTTTGAATGGATTTACCTCGCACGAAGGTGATCTTTCCCTACACCCTAGCTATGACTGTAACACTACATTCTGCACCCTCTCCTTTCCTTCTCTACGAATGGCAAGTTTTGTATAGCACACAAGAAGCTATACTTTTCAATATGTTCATAACATATGTGACAACAATAAATCAAATCAAAACTCAGCCATTGTGTCAGGAAGGCTAAGAGGTAAAAGCTCCCTTTGGTTTGGGAGACTTTGGCTGCCACTTTTTGGAAGAGAAAATGCCTGGGGTGCAATGGCTCCTAAACTATGATGCCTGCTTTTCCAAGGCAGCGGGAAGTGCAGAAACAGTCAACTGATGGGAGGCTGGTTTGCGTGATGGATTGGGCTACAGTCACAACTCTTTGTAGTTTCTCGTAGTCTTGGGCAGAGCAGGCACCATACCAAGCTGTGATACAACCAGAAAGAATACTTTCTGTAGTGCATCCGCATTTGTCGGTGAGAGTCACAGCCGATATTTCCTTAGTTATCTGAGAAAGCAGAGGCGTTGATGCAGATTTCTCAAAGAAGCCAAGGGATTGAATCAAACTGATACGCAGAAGTGAACAAAACCATGTGGGAGCAATATCAGAAAAGTGCTTGGACTGGAATTCAGATGAAGCATAGAAATCAGAATTGAGTGACCTCCCCTGAATTAATTATGGCATTTTCGCTACTTTATTTCATTTTTCCAAAAGTTCAGAGATTTCCTTCAATTATTCACAACAGTTGGGTTCCTCTTTAATTAACTAGGAGAATAATTATCTAAGAATTAGGTTGCTGCCTTAAATGCACGCGCCCTTATTATGAGAAGAACTTTATCATATAACCTGGGCTTAGTTCCAACTCATTACTCCAAATGAAAGTAGCAGCACTTAACTCCTTCAGAAACCCACACTGGTTGACTTCCTGTGAAATAGCAATTGTTATTCCCTCCTCAGCCTGCTCTGTGCCAGAACATTAACTTAACACCCGGCAGATTCCAAGCCCCCACACAAAAATAAACCGAGGCGCAAAGGAAGAAGATTCTGGAAGACAATGGCAGAACAAGGAGGTCCTCACTATCAGGACGGACTCCAGAGATTTGGGGCCTTTAGACAGGGTGAACCTGACGGTGGGTTTCAAATTCTGAAGGAGTTCGGTAGACGTGGAGAAGATGTTTTCATTCTCCGATATGGGCAGGGGGAAGGTGGGAGGAAGGAGTGTGGAGGCTTCAAAATCATAAGATAGTCACAGATATATCCAAAAAGATTTCAGGAGAAACTTCTCTGTATGATTTCAGCCAAGCTAATGAGATTAGCTTGTAGAGTATGAACTTCCTTATTGGGGGGGGGTGCCTGCCCCTTTTAGTTTGTCTGTAAGTTAATATGAGTTTGTTTACTTGTTGGGTAATATAAAAGGGGTACCTGATCAGTCCTGTTTGGGCTGTTCCCCCTTGCTTTGGAAAGCTGCTCCTCTTACTTTGTCCCGAAGTTAATTTGAGTTCTACTTGTTGGGTCGTCGAAAGAACTGCCTGATAGGTCTTGAGTGATGGTTATACAAGGAGCCTCGTGCTCCTTATTTAAAGCAGGTGTGTCAGACCCCCAGTCAGCGGGGAACAACTGGACAGCTGGTTGTGTACAGATGTATAGTGTAAATAAAGTAACTTTTTGGTGACAGGACTTTCGCCTCCGTGAAGTTATTACGGTCTCTGTCCAGAGAACGGTTCAAATGAGGAAGTCGCTACCAACTGGAGATCGGTCCATTTTTGGCGAAGCTGAAAAATCATGAAGGAGAAAGGGAAAGGTTGCACTGGTAGAGAGTAGGTAGAGAGGAAGCTGTGGGGGTCGCTTAACTCATTTAGCTCGATGACCAGGATGTGGTGCGGAATGATGCCAATCTGTACAATACTGGCTGTGATATTCCACAATGACTCTCACCAATTTCTGCAGATGCACCATACAGAAAGAATCCTTTTTTTGGACGTATCACAGCTCGGTGTGGCTCCTGCTCTGCCCAGGACTGCAATGAACTACAAAGGGTTGTGAACGTAACCCAATCCGTCACACAAACCAGCTTCCCGTCCATTGACTCTGTTCACGCTTCCCACTGCCTTGGCAAAGCAGCCAGCGTAATCAAGGACCCCGGACATTCTCTCTTCCACTTTCTTCCATCGGGAAAAAGATACAAAAGTCTGAGGTCACGTACCAACCGACTTAACAACAGCTTCTTCCCTGCTGCTGTCAGACTTTTGAATGGACCTACCTTGCATTAATTTGATCTTTCTCTACACCTTATTTGTGACTGCAACACTACATTCTGCACTCTCTCCTTTCCTTCTCTATGAATGATATACTTTGTCTGCATAGCGCGCAAGTAACAATACTTTTTACTATGTACTAATACACGTGAAAATAATAAACCAAGTCAAATCAAACCCGGGGGAATCTGCTCCAACCTGTGAGAAACATGCCTTCAAGGCAGCAATGCCACATTTTGTCATTTCAACATCATTTCCCTGTTGCCATCTGAATAGACCTACTTTCTCTACACCCTATCTGTGACACTATATTTCCTTCCCCCCGATGTACTCTATGAATGGTATACTTTGTCTGTAAAGCGCATGAGAGACAATAAGAAGTAAATAATACATTTCAATGTATCCCAATACACGCGACAGTAAGAAAGAAGTTCAATCGTGGAGGTCTATCTCCACACCTTGCCCCGTGCTTGATGCCCCACCACTTGTTTCTCAGTGAGATGTCTGTGGTGTCTTGTGAAGTATGGCTAAAATGCTAAAATAAAAGTATGGCTGAATGGCTTTTCTCTGTGCAATATAGTATATCCACTTTGCACTACATTATGGACAGACGTCTAATTCCTTAGTTACACCAGTGTGCTAATTAACCGCCACGTAGAACTAAATAGTTGTAAACTGTTTGGCTTGACGTGCGACCATCAGCAATCAACCCTTCCCTTTTCCGACGTGAACGCATCTCTATGTCTGTTCAGTCCCTTCGTAATTTGAATCAGGTACACGTTCTTGGATTTCCCCTGACAATCGTGCTCACTGGAAGCGCTGATGTTATGACAGCTCCACTCAACATGAAGTCAGCTTACTAATATAACATTCCCTGGAAATGCAGCATGACATGTCGGAAGCCCAGGAGGAGGGGGTTGATGATGGATTTGGGGTAATTCATGGTCACACACTGAGCACTGGCACCTGGTGGGGAGAGCATGGGATCGGAGGTGACACATGAGCAGTCACTGCAGTGGAGGTGATTATATACCAGGAGAGATTTGGCCCCTCGAGCCTGCGTGCTGGCTCTTAGGATGGTCTTGGGGCACCCTGGCAACTGCCCTTAGTTCTTGAGCCAAAGGAGAGGTGATGGCCTTGTGATATTATGGCTAAACTATTCATCCAGAGACTCAGCTAATGTTCTGGGGACCAGGGTTCGAATCCTACCACAGCAGATGGTGGAATTCGAATTCAATAAAAAAAAAATCTGGAATTAGGAATCTACTGATGACCATGAAACCATTGTTGAAAAAACCCATCTGGTTCAGTAATGTCCTTCAGGGAAGGAAATCTGCTGTCTTTGTTTGGTCGAGCCTACAAATGACTCCAGAGCCACAGCAATGTGGTTGACTTTCAACTGCCTAAGGAATGGGCAACAAATACTGGCCCAGCTCGCGATGCCCATGTCCCATGAATGAATTGAAAGCAATGTATCTACTGACAGAAGTTGACAACAGATTTCTTCTTTCTATTGGTGGGCTCAGAGTGGGGGAGCTGTGTCTTGAATTGTCATTCTACACTAACCCTGTGGTGCCAGAGCACTGTCCAGGAGAATTCCAGTCACCCCCGTTGATTAAAGTGCTGTTTGAGATTTTAATAGGCTTTGCACACAGATTATGTCTCGAATACATAATAGATAATATGCACATGACACTTGCTGGCCACAATGGGAACTGCTAAATACCGACACAGGAAGATGTCTATGTAACGTCAAGTACTTTCCCGTCAGAGAGAATTAAACAAAAATAAAATAGGAAGACCTAATTAAGGAATCTGACAGAAGCTTGCTGGTAACTATTTTAGCTGCTATTCCCAGGTGCCAAGAGTGGGAGAAAAAGGAACATCATTATGTGGAGAGAGCTTTATTCCAGAATGAAGATTATGTCAATCTCACCTTTTCCCTTTATTTTCTGGTGCCATGTAACAAAGCAAAGCTTGATGGGGTGCTTTCTCGACTTAGTTTGCTTGAGGTACCTGGCCTATAGATTCTGTCAGAGATGATAAAACTGCCCTGTCAAATGCCAGGCCTCTGGAGAGAGAAGCACCAAGGTAATAATGCATCGTAAACAGACAATGCTCCACATGGCAGCATGACAGATGACAGCTCCTGAAATAGATGCACCAATTGAAGCGACCATTGCCTTGGAAGAGTGTTTTCGGAGTTGAATTCTTCCCTAATGGCGACCAAATAAGTCAGTTAACAAGTGATTTACCTGCTGACTCCTTAATGCCTTTCCAAACTCGTGAAACAGCAACACTGAAGAAGCTCGACACTTTCCACTTTCTCAACACCCTCATATCCACCACCTCAAATATTCACTCCCTCCCCACCACTTCTAAACGTACCACTGAGAAGGGCAAGGGTAGCAAATACACAAAATAATTGCTACCTCCTAGTTTCCCTCCAGCTCATTCACCATCCTGACGTGGAATTATGTTCCCAACGCTGTTCCTTCACTGTTGCTGGAGCCTGCTCCCTAACAGCACTATGGGTGTACCTACGCTGCACAGACCGCAGTGATCCAAAGAGATGTTTCAACGCCACCTGTGAATCCCATCAGGACCGGTGAAGAAACCTGAAAAAATTCTGAATGAAAAGCCTGAGTTGATTGTTGTAAAAACCCACCTGGTTCAGTGATATCCCTTTACAAAAAGAAATCTACTGTACTTATCTGGTCTGGCCTCCAGACCCACAGCAATATGGTTGACTCTTAACTGCCCTCAGGGATGGTCAATAAATGCTGGCCAGCCAGTGACACCCACATCCAATATGAGTGGCACAGTGGTTAGCATTGCTGCCTCACAGCGCCAGAGACCTGGGTTCGATTCCCAGCTCGGGTGCTGTCTGTGCAGAGTCTACATGTTCTCCCCGTGTCTGAGTGGGTTTCCTCCCACAATCTGAAAGAGATATTGGTTAAAGGCATTGGCCACGCTGAATTCTCCCTCAGTGTACAGGAGTGTGGTGATGAGGGGATTTTCACAGTAACTTCATTGCGGTATTAACGTAAGCCTACTTGTGACGCTCATAAATAATCTTTAAACAGGTGATCCCAAAGTCGCAGCGATGTATTTGACTTTGAAATGGCATAGCAAACCACTCATTTCAAGGGGTAATTAGGGATGGGCAATAAATGCTGACCCAGCCAGTGACGCCCACGTCCCATCGGTGAATGAGAAAGAACTTTTCAGAAAGTGCCATGTTTAAGCATTTCCTTTTGTGGGACACAGTAGTCCACATATTTAAATTACTAGTGAAAATGTTCTTCGAGATTGCAGCCCAGACCTTGGCTTGGAGATAGTTATTACAAAGAACAAATGAAAGACATTATGGTAAAATGAACAAGTGTACACAGACAGAGTGACTGCACGGTTGCCAAGGGGGTAAAGGAAAGGGCTATGTGCTTTGATATGCAATGAATATGCTCTATTAATTTTTTTAAAGTCCCTCAGTGAGACATCGGCACTTTTTTTTTATATAAAGCACTATGGCAAAGTAATGAGAAGCTAATGTTCTTTATCAGCAAACAGGGAGCTGTGCAGACATGGCAAATGCACTGTGCTTACTAAACGGCCAATTAAGCGAATACAAATGCTGTGTCCTACACGACACAGATTACCAATTGCATTCCAAATGGGGGAGGTGAGGGGAGGGTTCACTGCGTGGCGCACAGGTCTTAATGTCCAACTCAGTTATTCAATTGTGAAACTTTGTGTTGAAATTCACTGAAACACTCTTGGCCAAGCTGAGTCTGGCTGATGCGCAGTTTGGTTGAAATGATAAAATGTCGCATCGCTGCTGTAAAGGCATGTTTCTCATAGTTCGGAGCAGATTCCTCCAGGTTTGATTTGATTTGATGTATTATTGTCACATGTATTAGCATGCAGTAAAAAGTATTGTTTCTTGCACTATACAAAGCATACCGCTCATTGAGAAGAAAACAAGAGAGTGCAGAATGTAGTGTTACAGCCATAGTTAGGGTGTAGAGGAAGATCAACATAATGAAAGGTAGGTCCATTCAAAAGTCTGACAGCAGCAGGGAAGAAGCTGTTCTTCAGTCGATTGGTATGTGGCTTCAGACTTTCGTACGTTTTTCTCAAAGGAAGAAGGTGGAAGAGAGAACGTTCGGGGTGCATGAGATCCTTAATTATGCTGGCTGCTTTGCCGAGGCAGTGGGAAGCATGGACAGAGTCAATGGATGGGAGGCTGGTTTGCGTGATGGATTGGGCTACATTCACGACCTTTTGTAGTTTTTGGGCAGAGCAGGAGCCATACCAAGCTGTGATACAACCAGGAAGAATGCTTTCTATGATGTACCTGTAAATGTTGGTAAGAGTCGTGGCTGACATGTCAAATTTCCTTAGTTTTCAGGGAAAGTAGAGGTATCGGTGGGCTTTCTTAACTATCGTATCATCATGCTGGGATGAGGACACGCTGTTGGTGATCCGAATGCCTAAAAACTTGAACTCTTGATCCTTTCTACTTCATCCCCAGTGATGCAGACAAAGGCATGTTCTCCTCTACGTTTCCTGAAGTCGATGGCAATCTCCTTTGTTTTGTTGAAATTGAGTGAGAAACTTCTGTTGCCACACCAGTTCACCAGATTCTCTATCACATTCCTGCTCCGTTGCTCCAATTTTCTCCCACATTCTGAAAGACGCGCTGGTCAGTGGTGCATTGACCTGAACAGGCACCAGAGTATGCTGACTAGGGGAATTTCAATACTGGAATTCAGAAGAATGAGGGGAGATCTTATAGGGACATATAAGATTATTAAGGGACTAGATAAGATTGAGGCAGGAAGTTGTTTCTACTGGCAGGTGAAATTAGAAATAGGGGGCATGGCCTTAAAATAAAGGGGAATAGATTTAGGACAGAACCATAGAACCCTACTGTGCAGAAAGAGGCCCTTTGGCCCACTGGGTCTGAACTGAACACAATCTCACCCAGGCCCTAACCCCATATCCCGACATATTATACCACTAATCCCTCTAACCTATGCATCCCTGGACACGAAGGGGCAATTTCTTAATATGGCCAATCAACCTAATCCGCACATTTTTGGATTATGGGAGGAAACCAGAGCACCCGGAGGAGTTGAGGAGGAACTTCTTCACCCAAAGAGTTGTGAATCTGTGGAATTCGCTGCCCAGTAAAGCAACTGAGGCTACCTCATTGAATGTTTTTAAGGCAAGGGTAGATAGGTTTTTGAACAGTAAAGGAATTAGGGGTGATGGTGAGCGGGCGCTAAGTGGAACTGAGTTCACGAAAAGATAAGCCGTGATCTTATTAAATGACGGAGCAGGCTCGAGGGGCCAGATAGCCTACTCCAGCTCTTTGTTCTTATATTCCTATGTATCCACAATATTAATGTAAGCCTTACTTGTGAATAATAATAAATAAACTTTGCTTTAAATTTTAAGGTGTGGGGTCGCGCTACATCATTTTGATGTTTTGCCACCTTCCCCACCAACCACCCCCCAACCAGAAAGAGATTCCCTGATAATTCTCACATTGCTGTTTATGGAGTTTGCAGTATACAGGTTGCCCGCATTACTGAAAGGGGATTTTTGAAAGGGATATACAGTAAGAAGTCTCACAACACCAGATTAAAGTCCAAGAGGTTTATTTGGTAGCACAAGCTTTGTCTGTTGGTTTGATGACAATGTTGCAGTTGAAGAGGGTGTAAGAAAAGATAGAGGGAGAGAGAGAGAGACAGAGACAGAGAGAGAGACAGACAGAGAGAGAGACAGACAGAGAGAAGAGACAGATAGAGAGACAGACAGACAGAGAGACAGACAGACAGAGAGACAGACAGACAGAGAGACAGACAGAGAGACAGACAGAGAGACAGGCAGGGAGACAGACAGAGAGACAGACAGAGAGACAGACAGAGAGACAGACAGAGAGACAGACAGAGAGAAAGAAGAGTTGGAATGTAGGTACACAAGCTAAAAATTTATTTATTAGTGTCACAAGTAAGTTTACATTAACAATACAATGAAATTACTGTGAAAATCCTCTATTGCCATACTCTGGTGCCTGTTCGTTTAGAACATACAACAGTACAGGCCCTTTGGCCCTCAATGTTGTGCCGAGCTATGTTCGAACCCAAGCTCAAGCTATCCTACTCCCTACCATTCTGGGTTCACAGAGGGAGAATTTAGCATGGCCAATGCACGGCCAGCACGTCTTTTGGATTGTGGGAGGAAATCGGGGCACCCAGAGAATACCCACAGAAGAACGTGCAGATTCCACACAGTGACCCAAGCCAGGAATCGAAACCCAGGTCTCTGACGCTGTGAGGCAGCAATGCCAACCACCATGCCATTAGAAAGAACGGTGGATATAAGCGCCACAGTTTAGAAAGCGTTTAAGGAACTGGGCCTTAGCTTTGAGGTGTTGGATTCAAAGTGAAGTGTTGCTACATGGAGCAAAATGAGAAAATACTGGAAAATCTCAGCAGGTCCTGAGAGCATCTGTGGAGAGAGAATAGAGGGAACACTTTGAGTCTGGGTGAACCTTCATCAGAGCTACTGGGAAACTGGGGGAACGTAAGGATGGGAGAAGCCATTCAGTTTGTTCTGCCATTCAGTCAAATCATGACTGCTGTACAATGTGACTACATCCTTGTCCTATATCACACTGGCATTCACTTCATTCCGATCAAACTGGAATGATTCTTGCTGTGTTTGGTTTTGACATTTAATTGACAACACTGGGCACCAGCTACAGGACTGAACCCCAACCAACGCAGCAGAAAGGTGACACATTTTACAGAATGTGGGTGAGACCTCATCCGATTTTGGGCACCATGCTTTGGGAAGATCTGGGACAGACTGACTCGAATGGTATCCGGGCAGAAAGGCTTCGGTCGCTGAATAGTACAAAGTGAGGTGTTCAAAGTCATGAGTGGCTCTGATTGACAGAGGCAAGAGAAACTTTGCAGTGATGGAAAGACCTGTAACTGGAGGAGTGAGGGGGTTGACGAGATAATGAGAGGCGACACAAAGAAAGGCTTTTTCAGCCTGTGATGTGAAATAACTAGATGATGGACATGGATTCAGCAGCAATTTTGAAAGCTTTGATAGAGACAGTCATTGATGTCAGGAAAATGCAGTGAAGGTCATACCCCTGTCTACATCAACGCTGATGAAATTTGATTTATTATTGTCACATGTATTAACATACAGTGAAAAGTATTGTTTCTTGCACACTAATATAGAGATGGTCGAGAGCTTCAGGTTTTTAGGTGTCCTGATCACCTTCTCCTGGTCCCCCCACACTGACACAATTGTTAAGAAAACCCAGCAATGCCTTTACTTTCTCAGGAGGATAAGGAAATTCGACATGTCCACTATGACTCTCACCAACTTTTACAGATGCGTGATAGAATGCATCCTTTCTGGATGTATCACAGCTTGATATGATTCCTGGTCTGTCCAAGACCACAATAAACTACAAAGGATTATGAGCACAGCCCAGTCAATCATGCAAGCCAGCCTCCCATCCATCGATTCTGTCTACACTTACACTACAAATATCAGCAAACACCAGTTGGATGGATGGATCATTGCTTTGCCTTCCACATGCACACTTTGGCATGTCAGCTATGATTCTCACCAACTTTTATAGATTCGCCATAGAAAATATTCTTTCTGGTTGTATCACAGTTAGCCTGCTGTAACCAAGACTGTAAGGAGCTACAAAGGGTTGTAAACGTAGCCTAATCTAATGCACAAATAAGCCATCCATCCACTGACTTTGTCCACAATTCTCGCTGCCTTGGAGAAGCAGCCAGCATAATCAAGCACCCCACAGATCCTGGACATTCTCTCTTCCACCTTCTTCCACTAGGAAAAAGTTACGAAAGTCTAAGGTCACGTATTAACTGACTCAATAACAGCTTCTTCCCTGCTGCTGTCAGAATGGACTTAAGTTGATCTTTCTCTATACCCTAGCCATGACTGTAACATTACATTCTGCACCTGATCCTTTCCTCCTCCCCTATGTACTCTAAGAATGGTATGCTTTGTCTGGGGCTGCTGGGGGAAGGGGGCGTGGGGGGGTAGAGGGTGGCGGTATTCAGGGCTATAGCGAGGAAAGGCTCTTGGTTTAAAGTCTATTTTTTAAAGTTTATTCATTAGTGTGAACAAGTAGGCTTACATTTACACTGCAATGTTGTTACTATGAAAATGCCTTATTCCGATGCTTGTTCAGATACATTGAGGGTGAATTTAGCACGTCTTTCAGACTGTGGACGGAAACCGGGGCACCCAGGGGAATTGCGAGTCCGACAGTGAGCGTTTGAGAGCGGGCTTTGGAGAAACTTATTTCACTCCACCTGTCACCCCGGCCAGGATAAATGTTTGCAATTAAAAAGAAATTAATTTGCCAGTGCCCCCTTTAACGGCCCGATAAAGCAATTAAAAAAAAAAGAAATGATTGACTTTTGAGAAAGAAAATGCCGCAAAGAGTGTATTCCTGCGGTGGAAACTCTGAATTTCTCAGAGCTGGTACATTAACATAAAGCATCGGCTTTCAGGAGTTATTACTGAATCTAATCTCACAACACTCAGGCATCACATAGAACTCACCGAAGAACAGATCAGCCACAATGCATTGCTCTTTGTTTTGTTGTTTTAGAAAGGAGAAGGAGTAAAGATTTACGATCACTGGGACTGAAAGACAGAATCATTTGGTTGGGAGGGAGACAATTCATATGCATCTCTGGTTTATCGGGACAATGAGTGTCAGTTTGCACACAACCCGCCTCTGATCAAGGAAACACTAACTGTTCCTACAACTAGCTCCTCACAATCTCATTGCCATTCACCTCAGCTTTCAGACAATCAAATGATTTGATTTGATTTGATTTATTATTGTCACGTGCATTAGCTCACAGTGAAAAGTATTGTTTCTTGCCTGCTATACGGGCAAAGCATACCCTTCATAGAGAAGGAAAGGAATGACTGCAGAACGTAGCATTACAGTCATAGATAGGGTGGAGAGAAAGATCAGCTTAATGCAAGAGTAGGTCCATTCAAAGGTCTGATAGCAGCAGGAAAAAAAGTTGGTCTTTCTCTCCAGATGATAATGCAATCTCCCCTCCACGTCCTGGGCGGAGAATTTGCTTATCATTAGGGTTGTTTGTGGGTCAGGTTATAAGGTCATTGTTTTATTGCCTCCTCTTCCTCCACACCTGCCTCCTCCCTCCTCTTCCTCCACACCAGCCTCCCCCCTCCCCTTCCTCCACACCAGCCTCCACCCCCACACTCTGCAAAGAAGCCAATAATGATTATACTTCTGGACAAGCATAAAGCAAAGCTCAGTCAAGAAGAAAATAGCCTACCCAGGCCAGAGTCATGCTAACAATCAACCGAACATAATCATAGAATGCCTACAGTGCAGGAGGAGGACATTCGGTCCATCAAGCCTGCGCTGACCACAATCCCATCCAGGCCCTATCCCCATAACCCCATGTACTTACCCTAGCTAGTTCCCCTAACACAGAGGGGGTTAATTTAGCTTGGCCAATCCACCTGGTCCAGTGGTTAGCACTGCTGCCTCACAGCCCAGGGACCCGGGTTCGATTCCCGGCTTGGGTCACTGTCTGTGTGGAGTCTCCATGTGTTTGCATGGGTTTCCTCCGGATGCTCCAATTTCCTCCTATAATCCAGCTGGTTAGGTGCATTGGCCATGCTAAATCCTCCCTTAGTGTACCCGCAAAGGCGCCGGAGTGTGATTTTCACAGCAACTTCATTGCAGTGTTAATGTAAGCCCACTTATGAAACTAATGAATAAATAAACGTGAACCCGTACATCTTTCAGATTGTGGGAGCAAACTGGAGCAACTGGAGGAAACCCATGCAGAACATAGGGAGAACTGCAAACTCCAGACAGACAGTGGCCCAAACCGGAAATTGAACCTGGGTCCCTGGTGCTGTGGAGTGGCAGTGCTAACCACTGTGTCACCGTGCTGCCTTATCTGGGAATATTTCAAACTCCACACTGACAGCGTTTTCCATGCAATCCTAATCGGCCTCGCTGCAGCAGCAGTTAGCGTTCAGCACAGTGGACTGCGATTGCAAACAGCTTGTGCCTTTTTGTTTAAAACAGCATTGGGAACAAAACTCAACTTTCTAGGAGAGGTGGAAGGGTGGGGGAGAGCGAGTCTCTTTATCTGATTCGCAGTCGTTGAAGGTTCACTTGCATTTTTCCGACTGTGAATTCAGCTTTCCGCTTGAAGGGAGAAGAAAATGATTTAATTGCTGCAAAAATGTGCATCTCGTGCACCTCTTTGCAGCATCTCTCTCCCTCCCACCTCGCCTCCCCAAAAGTCTATTCATGTATCCATTAAGCGTTCCCTTTTCATCCTGTTCACTGTACGCATGATTAGTTACCAGGTGGGGAATGATTATTATTCTCCGCAAATTAGACTTTTGCACCCCTCCCCTCCGCCACCTCCTTATCACCCACTCCGAATTAACACACACCACACCAAAAACAAACAACACTGATACATTCATTAGCTCCCTGGAAAACTGCTGTCAACACAACATCATCAGGGTTATTATATATCCAGGGAGGTGGTGGGGGAGGGGTAGCAAAAGCAGCTGAAAGGAGGTCTAAAGATTGACTCCTGTCCCTGCCGTCAACTCTTGCTTCATATCCAATAGCAGCGCAGAAAGCACCTTATTTTCCCACCTATTTTGTGACTTCAGTTGCACAACTTACATTTTTATTTTAGCCAATCTCAGTATTTGAGTACTTATTTTCCCAATCACATGATGCCGTGCAGGAATGTCTTTTATCTATGGGGTTGGCTTGATTGAAACATAGTCGAGATCTTTATTAATAGTCATATATCATCATAATCATTTGTTTCTTGTCTATAATTGACAAAAGTTATTGCTAATCTTCTTAAATAAACTGTGTGTGATAAAAGCTCCCTAGTGGGTCACTTGGATCAAACCTGGAGTGAAACATCGAATTTTATCATAGCCAAATTCAAAATGCAAAACATATGATTCAGGCAGGCTCCATAAAACACTTTGGAGTTTCTAATCTGAACCATAACAGAGGGGAGTAAATGCTTTCACTCAAGCGAGTTATAAAATGATCTAGAAAATCTACCAGAAATAAATTCAGTGGAGATTTACAAGTGTTAACTGGATTTAGACCTAAAAATAAACAAAAAAGGAGCAGGGGTGAAGGACTCAGTGATAGCTCTTTCAGAGGATAGCTGCTGGCTTGATGGGCTGAAGAGTTTTAGCTGTGCTGTACGATTCTCTGGTTAACAAGTCGATGTTATCGTAAGGATAGCTTTTGAAACGAAGATTGTCAGCCGCATCCCTGTCAATGGCTATCAATCTCTTTGGCTGGGCATTACAATGTGACATCTTAAGTTACTGTTCGCTGTTTTTTTTTTGAAAGAGTAAATCAAGATTGGGAATGCAGAGTGACATGGAGCTGCTTACAACAATCCTTTCTTGATCTCCCGCCGCTGTGCAGCCAAAGACCTCTGCGCTGACAATCAGATTTACTGCCTGAGATGCGGTGAGCTTTGGACTGCAGTTGCAGTGGTGATAGATTCTGAATAATGTTAACTTATATCAAAGCATTTTCCACTCATCTCTGCTGAGCCTGCTGATCCCAGGCAAGATGATGTCGAAAGCCAAAATAAGCTCGGTTTCTATTGAGTGGCTCTTTTTAGAACGTGCTTGTGTTGGCTGGAGGGACCTAGCTCAGCTCTGCCTTCCTTCATCTGTCAATGCTCAATGTACAAATCAGGAACAGGAGTAGGCCACTCAGCCCCTCGAGCTTGCTCCACACCATTCAATAAGATCATGGCTGATCTGATTTTGATTTGATTTGATTCGTTATTGCCACATGTATTAACATTCAGTGAAAAGTATTGCTTCTTGCGTGCTATACAGACAAAGCATATCATTCATAGAGAAGGACAGGAGACAGCGTAGAATGTAGTGTTACAGTCACAGCTAGGGTGTAGAGAAAGATCAACATAATGCAAGGTAGGTTCATTCAAAAGTCTGATAGCAGCAGGGAAGAAGCTATTTTTGAATCAGTTGGTGCATGACCACAAACTTTTGCATCTTTTTCCCAAAGGAAGAAGGTGGAAGAGAGAATGTCTGGGCTGTGTGGGGTCCTTAATTTTGCTGGCTGCTTTTAGCAGGAAATGTAGACACAGTCAACGGACAAGAGGTTGGTTTTCCTGATGGATTGGGTTACATTCATGACCTTTTGTAGTTTCTTGCAGTCTTGAGCGGAGCAGGAGCCATACCAAGCTGTGATACAACCAGAAAGAATGCTTTCTATGGTGCATCTGTAAAAGTTATTGAGAGTCGTAGTGGACACGCCAAATTTCCTTAGTCTTCTGAGAAAGTAGAGGCGTTGGTGGGCTTTCTTAACTATCGTATTGCCATGGGGGGACCCGGACAGGTTGTTGGTTGTTATCTCAACCCCACATTCCCGCCTGTAACCCACATGACAATAACCTTTCACCCCCCCCACCCCTTGTTAATCAAGAATCTATCCAGCTCTGCCTTAAAAATCCTACTAACTGTGCTGCCTTGAGATAGTTCACACCTCTTTATCTGTGATTATCCCTCTCTCCACTCACACTGTTTGTACCTGTAAAGACTTGATTGCCGGTGAAGACTCACCTTTCAACCATTCTTCACATTCCAATCTGCAATTATCTTGCAACTGAGTCTGTGTCTATGTATGCCGTGTTTGTGAACCTACCTCTCCACTCACCTGATGAAGGAGCAACACTCCAAAAGCTCGTGCTAACAAATAAACCTGTTGGACTTTAACCTGGTATTCTGAGACTTCTTACTGTGCCCATCCCAGTCCAACACTGGCATCTCTTCATCATTAAAAATATTCAAAGGCTTTGCTTCTACTGTCTTTTGAGGCAGAGAGTTCTAGAGACTCAGCACCTTCTGTGGGGAAATAATTTCTTCTCATCTCTGACTTAAATGGGGGTTAAAATCCAACAGGTTTATTTGATAGTAAATGCCACAAGCTTTCGGATCACGGTTCCCTCATCAGGTGAGTAACTCACTTGACGAAGGAAGAGCATTTCCAAATGCTTGTGGTGTTTATTATCAAAAAAACCTGTCCGACATTAACCTGGTGTTGTGAGACTTCTAAATGTGTTTATCCCAGTCCAACACCGGCATCTCCACATCATTAAACAGGTAGGCACAGTGGTTAACACTACTGCTTCATGAGAGGCATGAAGCAAATAAATTGGAAGAGGGGGAATGGGAGAGGCATAAAAATGGATCAATAGGAAAATAACATTTCTGGTTATCAGCTCCAATGTGGCTCAAACTTACAAATTAAAATGCACGAACAAGACGCAAACAGTGTCGATTGCTATAATATTGCTAAATATAACTGCTGCAATGTGGAACTAACGGGAGGGATTTGTCTCCCTCTCTGCGGTGTGTTTCGCAGTGGCAGGAGGTGACAGTGGGATGTTATGGCCCTACTGTCCTCAATGGGGTTTCCCGTTGAATGTACCCCTTGTTGCTGGAAAATCTGCCTCCCATCTAATCCCACTTGCCAGCACTTGGCCCATGGCCCTGAATGTTATGATGCGCCAAGTGCTCATCCAGGTACTTTCTTAAAGGATGTGAGGCATCCCATCTCCACCACTCTCCTAGGCAGCGCATTCCAGATCCTCACGACCCTCTTCTTCATGTCTCCCTCCCCCCAAACCCCCTGCTCCTCCTGGAACCCATGTCCCCTTAAGACTGACCCTTCAACTAAGGGAAGCAGCTGCTCCCAATCCACTCTATGTCCCTCATAATCTTGTACACCTCGATCAAGTCACTCCTCAGGCTTCTCTGCTTCAATGAAAGCAACCCGAGTTTCTCTTTAGAACTTCAATGTCCCATCCCACACAGTATCCTGGTGAATCTCCTCTGTACCCCCTCCAGTGCAATTACATCCTTCCTGTTTCTCCCTAGAGCTAGGGGCGGCATGGTGGCACAATGATTAGCATCGCTGCCTCACAGCACCAGGGACTCGGGTTCAATTCCTGGCTTGGCTTACTGTATGGAGTCTGCACATTCTCCCCATGTTTGTATGGGTTTCCTCCAACCGTCCAGTGCAGGTTAGGCGGATTGGCCATGCTAAATTACTCCTTGGTGTCTGGGAGACTAACTAAAGTCAATTTATGAGGTTATGGGGATAGGGCCTGGGTGGGATTGTGTTCAGTGTAGACTCGTTGGGCTGACTGGCCTCCTACTTCATTGTAGGAATTCTAAGGTGCTTTTGACGAGGTGGAGAAGGTGAATTGGATCTATTTAAATTGAAACCTGAGGTAAATAAATGAATGAATGCTTAGGCCAATAACAGGGTACACAGCGACAGAGTTACAGGATAGAGGGTTTGAGTAAATCTTGTGGCTGCCTTTAGAAGTTGCAAGGGATGATTTGATTGGAACTGTAACTTTAACATAATGTCCAACTCCTGTACTCAATATTCTGACTAATGAAGGCCAACGCACTAAAAATCTTCTTCTGCACCCTGTCTATGTGTGCTGCCACTTTCAACGAAATATGTACTTATACTCCGAAAACCTTTTGCTCCTCGACACTGCCCAGGGTCCTACCATTCACTGTACAAGCCCTACCCTGGTTTGACTTTCCAGAATGCAAAACGCTACAGTTTTCTTTTATTAAATAAAACATATTTGCGAGCATAAGTGGATTTTTGTTTCCGGGAGGGACGATGATAAAGCTTTGGATTCTAAAACGCACATTAATTAGTTATTTCTGTCTGTGCCTAGATATCTGATTATTTACTTACTCATTTTCTCACTCTTGTTCTCTCAGGAAGTGTGAAGTGCGCAGACAAAAAAATATGATTTGATTTTATGACATTTGTATATTCAGGGAGTCTTACCACTTTGTTACCATAAAAGTGAATTAAGTTACAAGATGGTATGCATTTGCTGACAACTTTCTTCGTTAGTGACACAATTATCTCCAGCAATTGCTTGTGTTCCATAAAGCATTGCTGCTCGGTGACACCACTTGTGTTGGCAGCACTCACTTTGGTTTATAGATGTATCCAAAGGTGTGCGGGGTTAGGGCGATTGAGCGTGCTAAATTGACATGAGTGTCAGCAGGATTAGCAGGGTAAAGGTGCGAGGTTACAAGAATGGGTCCTTGGTGGGATTTTGATCGGTACAGACTCGATGGGCTGAATGGCCTCCTTCTGTACTGTTGGGATTCTGTGGCAATCAACCATGATCGAATGGCGGAACAGACTTGATGGCCTAATCCTGCTCCTGTGTCTTATGATCTCAGACAGACGTCTCCCAGAGCAAGGTGGCCTAACCAACACTCCTCACTCACGCGACGCTGCCGCAGAAAACCAAGTTAATATTCCAAGGCTGTTTGCATTGCTTCACTGGTGCAGATTAACAGCCTCATTTGCATCCATAATAGCCACAGCACTCAAAAAGTTAGCTCATCCAGGCATTTCAATGCGATGCAAAATGCATAATTACCGATGTTTTTTTTCAGGGTGTGGCAGGAATTTCGCCCTCTCCCTCCAACGGGGGCCAAACACTCTCTGGACCACCACAGGGAAAAACCGTCCCCCTACCGCCATGTCAATTGTTGCGCATTTAAATTGACAAAAACAAACAAACAGCGCAGTCAGGGTCGCAGCGAGGGTTGCTCCCCACCTCCTGCCTCCCCGAGTGTCCATTCCCAATATGGTGGGGGGGGTTGGGGGGCGGGGGGGAATGATGTGACGCCAACACACTCGTGGCAAAAATTAGTAAACATTGGAAACTTTGCTCCACCCTTCTTTGCAATCAATTGAAAAAGGAACAGATTGGATCTGCATAAAAATCCCAATCGGAGACAAGACTGGGAAACTCCTGGTATAAATATTTATCAAGCTTCAATTCTCTCTGACAGAGAGAAATAAGCCCAGGTTGACTCTCTTGTAGGCCCATCACAGTACTTGCTGAAGATTCCACACACGCTGGCTCAGCAAGATACACAGATCCCGTGGCGGAATTATTCGAAGCCAGGCAGCTTCACCGACAGAGTTCATTTTCAATGCAGATTTCTATAGGTGTTTGGGTGCCAGGTGAAGAGTCAAACGCTTCACAGCTTTTGTTGAAATGAAGTAAATAGGGGTTGCACTGCAGGGAAAAATGTACCACTTCCACTAACCGCCTCCCCACCCCCACACAAAAACACAAACACACACGCACGCAAACACACACACACAAAAGCAAACACATACACACACACGCACGCAAACACACATACTCACACTACCCCGCCCCACACACACGCAAACACAAACACACACACACGCAAACATAAAGGCACACACACGCAAACACAAACGCACACACACGCAAACACAAACACACACGCACGCAAACATAAAGGCACACACACGCAAACACAAACACACACACGCAAACATAAAGGCACACACACGCAAACACAAACGCACACACACGCAAACACAAACACACACACACGCAAACACAAACACACACACACGCAAACACACATACTCACGCTACCCCACCCCACACACACAAAAACACAAACACACACGCACGCAAACACACACACAAAAGCAAACACACACACACGCAAACACACATAATCACACTACCCCGCCCCACACACACAAAAACACAAACACACACACACACGCAAACACACACACATATATGCAAACACAAACACACACACAAATACGCATACTCACATTATCCCCCACCCACCCACACACACACATATATTCACATTCCCCCTCTCCACCACCTCCTCCCCCCACCACACACACACACACAAACTCCTCCTCCCAGCCCCCACACGCACACACAGCCTCATATTCGGCACAGACTCACCAATTTTCCATTTATGTAGCTATGGTTCTCGGTCTTGTGGAGCTTCCCACTGGAATTGCCATTTCCGCTGGTGATGAACACCAGCAGAAAGATCCCCCCAAAGAGTTAGGTTTTAAGGGGCATCTCAGAATGAGAGACAGGGGCACGACACCACAAGCACAGAAAAATAGCCCTTTAAATTGCCTCTTTGTGTCAGGGGAATTTGCAGGGTAATTATGTGGGGTTATGGGGATTGGCCCTGGGTGGATTGTTTTTAGTGCAGATGTGATGGGCTGAATGGCCTCCTTATGTAGGGTTAATATTATTCTATGACCTAGACAGTGGCAGGCCTGGAGGAGGTTGCTGAGAAAGAGGGAGGTCTGTCCACAGAAGGATTTGAAAACAGGGACGAGAATTTTCAAACGAAGGTTAGGGGGCAAAAGGGTTGAGTGAATCAGGGCCTGGGGAAGCTCAATCCTCACACAGCTGTCTGGAGTGCAGAAGTCTTTCTTTCCTCAATATCTCAGCCAGACGTAGAGTACAGGTCTCATAAAAATAGAGTTCATGGATTAATTTACAGCTGGGAAAATTCAATAGCATAACCAAAGCTCCTCACAAAACACAATGGGCTTGTAAAAGAATTAACATAAAAGTAAGCTCCTTTGATTGGCTTTTGTGATAACATAAATGTCATTTTCCCTTTTGTGTCTGCTAGTTATGATCAAGTTTCCATTTCATGCTTTACACATATTAGAGATAAGGGAGATATATCATTACTTACATTACCGTTGAGCCTGGCCCGGTCACTGATAGGAAATTAATCAATTAATCCATTCAAATGTCAAGGGGAATGGTTATTCATAGGATAAGAAAATCCTTACAGTGCAGGAGGCCATTCAGCCCATCTAGCCTGCACTGACAACAATTCCACCCAGCCCTATTCCCATAACCTCACGTACTTTATCCTGCTAACCCCCCGACACTAAGGGGCAATTTTAGCATGACCAACCTAACCCGCACATTGTGGGAGGAAACCGGAGCACTTGGAGGAATCCCCTGAAGACATGGGGAGAATGTACAAACAGTGGGCCAAGGCAGGAATCGAACCCGGGTCGCTGGTGCTGTGAGCCAGTGATGCTAACCACTGTGCCAGCGTGAAAAACAAGAGAATGTAAGTAGGGGCTCAATTAGCTGGAATAACTTCTGCTTACAGCAACCTGGGAGCAATCAGTAATTTTAGATTATAAACTTGCAATATGTTGCCATGCATCTTGAGAAAGAGGCCATTCAGCCCATCAGGTACATGCCTGAGTTCTTGCTCCACCTGAGTCGCGTCCTGTCCCTTTCCACCCCAAACCACCAAATATTTCCAGCTATTTTGGTGTTCTTATTTCATCGAACAATAATCCGCCTCTTCTGTCACCACCTATCCCTGTCCACCTTAACCTCAGTAAGAAGTCTCACAACACCAGGTTAAAGTCCAACAGGTTTATTTGGCATCACGAGCTTTTGGAGCACTGCCCCTTCATCAGGTGAGTCCTCAGCTGAGGAAGGAGCAGCACTCCAAACCTCGTGCTACCAAATAAACCTGTTTCACCCTAACGTAACGTTGTGGGACTTCTTACCTAGTCTAAGATGGCCAGTGAGAAACTTCTCTTCCTTTCTCCCACACGTCAGCTTTTCCTTGAACGCACTCTGCTGCTCACTCCACATATAGCGCATTCCACATTCTACTGGGAAAAGACATTTCTCCCAAATTCCCGACTACATTAATTAGTGGTTATTTTGTATTTATGGCACTTAGTTCCGGCCTCCGCCTCACATGGAAATAACTCTATACCGATCCGGTTAAAACCTAATCAAAAGTTAACTGTACATTTTGCTTTGCTTCTGCAATACGAAATACGTTGTTTATTGGGATAAAAAGTGAACAGGATAAGCTGACACTACTATTAAGAAAGCCCATCAATGCCTCTACTTTCTCAGGAGGCTAAGGAAATTTGACATGTCTGCTACAGCTCTCACCTACTTTTACAGATGCACCATAGAAAGCATTCTTTCTGGACGGATCACAGTTTGGTATGGCTCCTGCCCTATTACAAGACCACAAGAAATCACAAAGGGTAGCCCAATTCATCACTCAAACTAGCTTCCCATCCACTGACTCTGTCTCCACTTCCTGCTGCCTTGGAAAAGCAGCCAGCATAATCAAGTATCCCAAGCTCCCAGACATTCTGTTTCCCATCTTTTTCCATTGGGAGAGGGGTGCAAAAGTCTGAGGTCACATACCAACCAACTCAAGAACAGCTTCTTCCCTGCTGCCATCAAACTTTTAAATGGACTTAACTTACAATAATCTTTGATTTGACTTGATTTATTATTGTCACATGCATTGGTAGACAGTGTTATTTCTTGCATACCATACAGGCAAAACATATTTTTCATAGAGAAGGAAAGCAGAAAGTGCAGAATGTAATGTTGCAGTCATAACTAGGGTGTACAGAAAGATCAACTTAATGTGAGGTTTCTTTACAATGGCTGTAACACTACATTCTGCACTCTCTCCTTCCTTTCTCTATGAATGGTATGCTTTGTCTTTATAGTACCAAGAAACAATACTTTTCACTGTATACAAATATATGTGACAATAATAAATCAAGTCAAATCTATCCAACACAAAGACTGGTTTCAGATTCTTCTTTCACCATCTGGCTTTCAGGCATATTTCACTGCATATTAACTAGTTAGAAAAAATAGTTTCTCACAGCTTCCTCTATCAAAATCCATTCATAATTTTGAACATCTTTATCAAATTGCCTCTTAGCCTTGAAAGAAAAGCAAAATACTGTGGAGTGTGGAGGAAATCTAAACAAATTGTTTAATATTTTGTCTAATTCCTTATCGACTACAATTTGTTGCATCCTGCTTTGTACATATTGGCTCTGTTTCCCTACCTTACAAAACTGACCAAGTACTTTAAATGTGAAGTGGTTGGAGAATATCTTGACATGATATCAAATAAGAGCAAATGCTTTATCTGTATACTATTTTTCAATGTATGTTTATACTTGTGACAATAAAAAATCAAATCAGGTCAGCAAAATAAACAGACATTTTTGAGTTGCCACATGTTTGCCTGGCAACAGTCTTTGGTCCCTGGATTCCAGCCCAAGTGATTGGTCAACTGGCCAAGCTGAGTGGTGACATGTGGAGGGCTGGATTTCTCCCTACACGTGGGGTGGGGTGGATGGTTAGATAACCCTACTCTGGGGCAAGCCAACATTCAGGGATTGGTGACATTGGTCAGGAGCTTAACGATCCCTTTGATGGGTGATCCAGGGCAATTGTACACCAAATCTCACACTTGGAAACTAGTCACAACTTGATACTGCTGCAGTGAATCTCAGCGATACCACTGATGGAGTGGAAGACAAGTAACCTATATAAATCCCATCCCTTATGCTCATAAATCAGGTAGAATAAATAGGCAACACATGATGTGACAGTCTCTTAAACACCCATTAAGTGCAAATTCACATGTGTTTCCCCATTCTTTCTATATTTTGACAGTGCTGGAGTGGATCTGAGATCCATTTCTAATATGTTCATGTTCTTTGTCACTGTTAATGTAACAAGTATGTGGCAGATGTTCATTCCCTGTTAAATTGTGACTGGCAATCAGAGGTTTATTCTACTCAACTGCGACTTGTCTCTACCCAGTTAGTGAATAAAATGAGGTTACTTTCTTCAGCTCCCATTCAACACAGAAGGGCAGCACAGTGGTTAGCACTGCTGACTCACAGTGCCAGAGACTCGGGTTCGATTCCAGCCTTGGGTCACTGTCTATGTGGAGTCTGCACATTCTCCCCGTGCCTGTGTGGGTTTCCTCTGGGTGCTCCAGTTTCCTCCCACAGCTCAAAGATATGCAGGTTAGGTTAATGGGCCATGTAAAATTGCCCCTTAGTGTCAGGGGGTTAGCACGATGAATGCATGGAGTTATGGGAATAATACCTGAGTAGGATTGTGGTCGGTGTAGAGTCAATGGACCAAATGGCCTTTTTCAGTATCGTACATTATTCTATGAAAGACTTTTCCTTCCTTTTCAGTCCAGAAGCATAGAAAGCTCACAGCACAGAAGGAGGCCATTCAGCCCATCTTGTCTGTGTCAGCTCGAGGAAACCTAGATGCCCACCTCCCTGCACCCAGCACATAGCCCTGCATCACTGAGACATGTGGCATTTATGTAGACCTTAAGGGGAATACAGTATGTGAGCAGGTATTTTATGAAAAGGAAAAAGGCAGTTGTTTCTCCCCAGAGAGGAATTTATACAAGTTTAATAGCTGTCCCCAGAGAGAATAAAGAGTGTGAATGGCCAAAAGGCAGAGAAGCTGAAGATGTTGGCGGGGGGTAGGGTGGGGAATGGGGCAGAGATAGAATGTAGAAAAGGGGAAGTGGGGAGAGAGGATGGGAAGGTGGGAGAAAAGGGGAAGGGGGAGAGAAAGGGAAGGGAAGGGAAGGGAAGGGGAGTTGAAGTGGAGGAAAGAGTGGGGCGGGGAAGAAAAATGAAGAAAGATACTAAAGAAATAAAAGGCAAGCTGTAAAATGCCTGGCCAGAAAATGAGATACTGTCCCTCCAGTTTGCGTTGAACTTCATTGGAATATTGCAGATGAGGGCACAGAAACAGGATTGTGTGTTAAGCTAACTTTTACATTTGAATTTGGTACAGATGCGCATAAGGCGTTTCACTCCAGGTACGATTCAAGTGACCCACTAGGAAGCTTTTATTAAACAATGTTTCCTTAAGAACACAGTTAGAATGAAACAAAAAAATTAGCATGATGTTTACCAATTACAAGACTTAAACATGACACAGCACAACTCCTAACATCGAGCTACCTCTGATGTTCCAATTTAAAGCACTACCCTAGAAACAAACACCCTTCTCCAGAATTAAGGAGCACTGAAAAACTATGCTTGTGTGACACTAGATTTCCAGCTTTTAACATCGATGGACAGAAATCCAAACATCTGTTTTCAGAGAAGGATACATCCACAAACAGAGAAGTGAATCTAGTCTCTCACAGCTTCCAATCTTCAGACTTCAGAGGGAGAAAAGGATACCTCTCTCACTCTCTCACTTACTGCTTCCAAAACAGTAACATTCAGACAGCAGAATCTCCAACTCCAGAGAGGGAACAAAAGAGACATGGCTCCCCCTCTCTCTCAACTCCAAACAGCATCTAAACATAGCAACTAAGCTGGAATTCTCTCTGAAAGCCTGGCTGTCTCCAGTCACATGATTTGATATGTCAATCCTCCCAATCAAGCTCAAATCTGCAATCCCAAGGGAACATTAAAACAGCAGAACACTGCATTAGTTCAGATTGAAACAAACATGGTATCAATTATATTGCTTCACTTACAACAGAGGATACCGGGGAATTTCACAGTAACTTCATTGCTGTGTTAACATAAGCCTACTTGTGACACTAATAAATCAACTTAAAACCTTAAAGTTGCAAACAAGACAGCTCTGATAAAATGCCAGGGTCTGCTAGAAATACCCTGCAGAGAAACAAGATCAAAATACATTTCTTAATGGCAATATTATTGTCATAGCATGTGAATCTCAATTGGGTGTCATTAGGGCCTCAATTTGCAAATGCAGTTGCTAAAGTTGCTGTTTCAGCTTGGCACCACGGATAGTAAATTACAACATTCCTCGGTTTGGTGAGGATTTTAGATATAATTGTGGAAAACCTATGGCTCATTTTCATAAGAAAGTTGGAAATAGAAGCAAGGTAGGCTATACAGGCCTTCAAATTAACAAGATCCTGTTTGATCTTCTATCCCAACCCCACTTTCCTGCTTGATCCCATTCTTCCAGTTTTCTGCTCAAAGAGAGACCCAACTCTCAGCACCATGACTTCTATCCTGGATGGGGCAAGGAAGCAGCTCCCAAAGCCACCCCTTGCTGTTGGCATCAAACTGATCCTCAACAATTGAAATAACTCCTGTGAGGCTGGTGTCCCTACACCAAATTGAGATTTATTTAATAGTAAGTAACTTCCTCGTATAGAGTATGAACCCATTGTGCCTCAGTGACCCCGATACTCCACATTACATGCACGCAGAAGGCTCCCTGATTGGACAAACCATTACTCCTGCAATCTGGGAGCTCGTATGCTAAAAGTTCACAGGGTAAGCCTTGCTACAGTCTTTGCACTGATTATCCAGTCAACAAAGCCGACCACACCCCTAGGAGAATGAGTTTCCTTTGATTCATTCGAGGGACATGTGAGCCATTGGCTGGCTGGCATTTATTGCCCATCCCTAGTTGCCCTGATTCAGAGGGCAGCTGAGAGTCAACCACATTGCTGTGGCTCAGAGATCACATGTAGGCCAGATCAGGTAAGGACGGCAGATTTCTTTTCTTAAAGGAAATCAGTGAACCAGGTGGATTTTTCAGTAATGATTTCATCGTCATTAGGAGATTTGTAATTCCAAAATTTTTTTTATTTGAATTGAAATTCCATCATCTGCCTGTGGTGGGATTCAAACCCGTGTCCTCAGAATGTTAATTGAGTTTCTGGATTCATAGTCCAGCGACAATACCATTGGGCCATCGCCTCCCCTCCGGTTTAAGAGGCAGAGACAGTGCCCAAGATGCCACAAGATAGACCTGTTCTCAAAAGAGCTGGCACACAGGCCTGATGGGCCAAATCTCTCTTGGCACACTAAGATGTGCCATGCATACATATTCCATTCATTCAGTGTTCTCATTGGCAAAAGTCTGGGCAACCTGAGCAGAAACTGCAATGTGTGGAGCCTGTTCCAGGCTAGAGTCAGCGCCTTCTCGTACTAAGAGGTGAAAAAAAAAATTAGAGATGTAAATGTTGTCAGCTAGTTCACTTTGTGCACCAGGGACATTTAATTAAGACCTTTGATTTTATTACCTACTGCTCCACAACTCAATTTTATTTTCGTCCGCTGGCATGTAATTCACTGTCAAGCGCTTTCTCCGCTCTCCTGCACCGACCAGATTTACTTGCAAATTAAAAGAATACTCTTTGACAGATCAATAGTATTTGTTTCAATTGGATTTACAATAAGCCATTATAGTTGTTTGATAAGTCATTTGTGTCCCAGACATTTGAGTTATTTGTGACAAAGAGGAAAAAAAAAATCAAATGAGATGGCGCACTGCCAATCACTTGCACAATGCTTCCTCTTGGCAGCGATCAATATATCGAATTGCAAAAATCCATATGGATGTTGACATCTCGGTCGCTCACGTGGAAGAACAGAGCAGCTCATAATACTGAAGTCCACAGATCCCTCTTGGAAAAAAAACTGCCTCTTATTGACAGTTGTGTCATTTGCCACCTGTTTGTCCTGAGCCGCACTAATGTGCCTATCTGCTTATTTCGTTCCCAATCATATCGATCTCAAACCACGGGTAAGACAGCCAGACTCCTGACAAGTGTCGACGGCCACTTTATATTAAGTTGATTTTTCTCTAACGCCCTAGCTGTGACTGTAACGCAACTTTCTGCACCCTCTCCTTTCCTTCTCTATGAGCATGATGCTTCGTCTGCATAGTGAGCAGGGAACAGTACTTCTCACTCTATACCAACAACTCATAGAATCTGTGTTGCAGAGACTGGCCCTTCAGCCCAAACTAGTCCATGCTGACCAAGAAGCCTATCTAAGCTAACCTCATTTGCCTGCATTTGGCCCATAGACTTTTCCTACCTATGTATCTGTCCAAATGTCTTTTAAATATTATCAATACCCCTTCTTCAACCACTTCCTCTGGCAGCTCATTCCACACACACCCTTTGTGTAAAAAAGTTGCTCCTCAGGTTCCCATTAATTCTTTCCCCTCTTAATTTAAACCTATACCCTCTAGTTCTTGATTTGCCAATCCTGGGGAAAAAACTGAGTACATTCACACTAACCATGCCTCTCATGATCTTATATACTTCCATAAGATCATCCCTCAGTCTCCTACACTTCAAAGAAAAACGTCCTAGTCCGCCTAATCTCTCCCTAGAACTCAGCTCCTTTCACCTTGGCATCATCTTTGTAAATCTCTTCTGCACTTTCTCCAGTTTAATAACATTTCTTTTTATAGCAAGATGACCAAAGCTGAACACAATACTCCAGGTGCGGCCTCACCAATGTCCTTTGCAACTGCAACATAACTTCTCAACTTCTGTACTCAATGCCCTGTCTGATGAACGGCAGCATGCTAAAAGCCTTCTTCACTCCCTATCTACCCGTGACTCCACCTTTAGAGAACTGTGCACCCAAACTCCAAGGTCCTTCTGTTCCACGATACTCCCTAAGGTCTTACCACTCACCATGAAAGTTCCATCTTGATTTGACTTCCCAAATGCACATTTATCTGGATTGAACTCCATTTCTCGGCCCACTTTCTCAGCTGGTCGAGATCCTGCTGCAATTTTTGATAACCTCCTTCACTCTCTACAATACCACCTATTTCAGTGTCATCGTACTGATCATGTCTTCTATGTTCTCATCCAAATCATTGATATAGATAACAAACAATGGGTCTAGCACTCACCCCTGAGGCACACCACTATTCACAGGTCTCCAAATGTGACAATAATAAATAAACCTAAATCAAATCATAAAGTGAGTGCAATGTGTATCTGGGCATGCTGACTTTCCAATGTCACGCTTGATCTGGTAGCCTTTTACCTCATCACCAATAATGTATCAAATCAACTGAAATGGGACAGAGGAAAAAGCCAACTTTTAAAACTACCCCTACAATCTTTCTAGCTGAACTAGTGGAACATAGTAACAGGAGTAGGGCCATTCAGCCCCTCGAGCCTGACCCGCCATTTAGTAAGATCATGGTTGATCTGTGATCTAATTCCATGTACCTGCTCTCAGCCCCTAACCCTGCTTCATAAAAAATTATGTCTCGGAATTAAGGGTAAGAATGGAAGCAGCATCCCATCACTGTTTGCTGAAGAGAATTCCAAACCTCCCCCGCTCTATGCATCTAGAAGTGTTTTCCAACATCTCTCCTGAACAGTTTGGCCCTAATTTTTAGATTATGGCCCCTCATCCTCTCCTGCAAAGATTTTGTAGTCTTCTATCAGGTCAGTCCTCAACCTTCTGAACTTGAGAGAATAAAGGCTTCATTTATCTAATCTCTCCTTATAATTTAATCCCTGAAGTCCAGGTGTCATTCTTGTAACCCTGTATTGAACTCACTCCAGAGCCAAAACATCCTTCCTGTGGTATGGAGTGCACTGCTGCTCACAGTACGTGTAAGTGGGTCTAACTTGGGATTTGTACAACTCCAGCGTAACATCTGCACCCCTATTCTCCAGCTCTTTAGATATGAAGGCCAGCATTTTGCTGGCTTCTTGACTAAGGGGAGGCACGGTAGCACAGTGGTTAGCACTGCTGCTCCAGGGACCTGGATTTGATTCCTGGTTTGGGTCACTGTTTGTGTGGAGTTCGCACATTCCTCCTTGTCTGCATTGGTTTCCACTGGATGCTCCAGTTTCCTCCCACAGTGCTAAAGATGTGCAGGTTTGGTACACTGGTCATGCTAAATTGTCCCTCAGTGTATCCGATCAGGCGCCGGAGTGTGGCGACGAGGGGATTTTCACAGTAACTTCATTGTAGTGTTAATGTAAGCCTACTTGTGACACTAATAAATAAAATCAATGTTTTCTGCATAGTAAGGAACTATGCACCTGAACACTCAAATCTCATTTGACATCCATTGAATTTAAATTTGTGCGTTCTGAAATGGATAACCTAATAGTGAGTTAGCGTCCCTGCCTCGGAGCCAGAAGCTCCGTCTTTGTGTCCCAAAGTGCATTCATGATGTGGCCAAACAAGTTGAGTGTGCCAACCTGTGTGTCCTTCCAACAGGCAGCATGAATGGGACAGATTCCTGATGGAATCCTGTGATGGAAAGGAAATTGCTCCTACAGTTTAATCTGCTACTTTATGAAAAGGATGGACGCTTTACAGTTCAAAGTTTATGTTTTAAAAGTTTATTTATTGGTGTCACAAGTCAGCTTACATTTACACTGCAATGGAGTTACTGTGAAAATCCCCTAGTTGCCACACTCCAGTGTACACCGAGGGAGAACTTAGCACCTAACCAGCGTGTCTTTGGGACTGTGGGAGGAAACCGGAGCACTCAGAGGAAACCCACACAGAGATGGGGAGAATGTGCAGGTTGCGCACAGTGAGCCAAGCCAGGAATCGAACACTGATGCTATGAGACAGCAGTGCTAATCACCGTACCTGAAGGTGGACAATTTTTCTTTGACTTGAGACAGAAGCCGGGGGAAATCAGGCTATCACTTCCCCTTATGTGCAATTGCATGTGAAACTTCCCAAGATGTAGAGATGCCAGCGTTGGACTGGGGTAAACACAGTAAGAAGTCTGACAACACCAGGTTTAATCCAACCGATTTATTTGATAGTAAACTCACAAGCTTTCGACCCTAAGATCTTTGTCAGCTGAATGAGGAAGACCATAGGGTTTCATTCACCTGATGAAGATCATCGGGTCAAAAGCTTGTAAGTTTCCTATCAAATAAATTGGTTGGATTGGTTGGCTGGTGTTGTCAAACTTCCCAAGGCCGGAGGTAGCCTGTTAGTCTGAGTAGGATATTAAAATATAAACAACCGTTTTTGGGACGTTGTATTGAAGGGGCATTAGAATGCAGCAGACCTCTTGTGGAGTTAACAGCTCCTATTGATTAAATGTCTTGAGAAACTGAGGCAGGATGGCTTCCATACAGTCTGCAAATTGAAATTCCACAAAATGGCCTTGAAGGAAAAGCACTTGATCACACTGAGTTGCAAATGACCCGAGAGTCAAAACCCCATTGTGCCGCCGTGGTAACGTCATCGGGAACCATTTGTGTGTGGACAATAGGGACCCCAGTAGCGCGGTTACATGACAGAAACTATGGTAAGAAACGCCTTATTAAAATGCACCTTAAATAGCCCAGGGCTGTCTGCCAGACACCACAGGGGGAAGCCTTGCATTTCCTTTCCGGCAGAGCAAGTGCGGCTACCCTTTCTTTGCTCTGCGTTCAAAGCAAATCACTCTCGGATACTGGAATCTGAAATGAAAGCAGAAAATGCTGGAAAAACTCAGCAGGACGAAGAGTGTCTGTGGGGAGAGAAGAGAGCTAATGTTTTGAGTCTGGATGACCCTTCCTGCGATCCCATTTGCTATCCCTTGGCCAAAATTCTCTTGTCTCGTCCGCTGCGGGATGGACAATTCAGCAGATCATTTAAAGGTTGAGCTTGGGCAGTGATTCCCGAAATTGGAGCTGGAGAATCCCACCTCTTTTCCTGTACGTGGGTGTGCCTTGTGTGATGCATGCTGCTGCGAATACATTTTTGATGTTGAGGAATTAAACGTGTTGTTCTTCAATTTAATTTAAACTTAATTTAGTTACCTAAGAAGGCCTGTCTTGTGTCTGCTGTTGAGAGTCTCTTCTCTCAAGAGAAAACTCTTCTCTGAAACCTATCTTGTCGTTGTTGATTGAGAGGTCAGTTATCAAACCAAAAAGGGCAGGGGCATCATTAATAAATCTCCATGTAGGCTTTGTGATCACTCAGCGAGAGATGAGTGGGAGAGTCTGAAACAAAGGGGGCATCGCTACAAGATAAAGGACCAGTCATTTAACACTAAGATGCGTAGAAATTTCACATAGGGTGTGTAACACACAGTGAGAATTTTTCCTTCAGATTTGCTTAGCCGACCACCGTCTGGGACAATATTCCAGGAATAATCCTGAAGAGCTGGCTAATCCGCCGTGCTAACTGTGATGGATGACGTTCAAAAAATGAATTCCAGAGAGCTTTTCTTTGTTCAAAGATCTACAGTGCCAGGAGGAGCAGAATTCCTCATTGCTTTGACAGCACAGAAGGACAAGAGGCAAATGGCCAGGGGAGATGGTTAAATGTTTGTCGATGCAGGCTACTAAACAAAACAGCAAGCGGACATTGAGTAAGGACATATGGTCCAGTGGTTAGCACTGCTGCCTCACAACATCAGCGACCCAGGTTCAATTCCAGCCTCGGGTCACTGTGCAAACTTCAGACAGACATTCTCCCAGTTTTGGTCTCAATTACATTCTTTGGTAATGAATTCCACACATTCACCGCCCTCTGAGTGAAGAAATTTCTCCCCACCTCAATTCTGAAAACTTTATCCCTTATCCTCAAACTATGACCCCCAGTTCTGGACTCTCCCACCATCGGGAACATTCTTTCTGAATTTACTCTGTCTAACCCTGTCAGAATTTTGTATGCTTCTTTGAGATTTCCTCTCAATCTTCTAAACTCCAGTGAATTCCTGACCAATTTAGTCCCTCCACATCCGATAGACCTGTCATCCCAGGAATCAGCTGATAAACCTTCGCTGTACTTCCCCTATTGCGAAGTCATCCTTCCTTAGATAAGGACACCAAAACTGCACACAATATTCCAGATGAGGCCTCATCAAGGCCCTATACAATTGCAGCAAAACAACACTATCCCTATACTCAAATCCTCTTGCTATTTACCTTCTTTACTCTCTGCTGTACCTACATGCTTACTTTCAGCGACTGATGCACGAGGATTCCAAAGTTTCATTGAGTGTCCACCTCTCTCCATTTGCACCCATTCAAATAATTATTTATCTTCCTGATTATTGCTACCAAAGTGGACAAAGAGCTGCATGGCCTCTTTTGGGACTGTTAGGGACTCTATGATTTTGTGAACTCAGAGGCCATTCAGCCCTTCAAGCCTATCTGCTCTCCATTCAATATAATCATAGCTATTCTCACTCGGCCTCAACTCCACTTTCTTGCTCTGCTGCTACAGTCCTTCAAACCCAAAATCTGTCCATCCCTCCCTTTAATTTATTCAGAGTCTTGGCATCCACTGCACCCGCCAAATTGGCAGAGAACCACTGCTGCCCACAAAACTATACCCCGGCATGGGGAGGAGGTGGGAGTGGGGAAACCTAGGCGTGAGAGAACAAACTGGAGTTTAACTGTGAGGCGAAGATGCCGACACTGGACTTGGGGGGTGGGCACAGTAAGAAGCCTCACCGGACCAGGTGAAAGTCCAACAGGTTTATTCGTAGGGTTCGCAAACACAGCATCTCCACTTCGCCTGACGAAGGAGCAGTGCCCCAAAAGCTCGTGATTCCAGATAAACCTGTTGGACTTTAACCTGCTGTTGTGAGACTTCTTACTGGAGTTTAACCGGCTGACATCATGACACAATCATAGCCAAAACTCGTGAACTCTACATCTAAATAATCACCTTTCCAAGTGCTTGTGTAAATATTAGTGCTGTAATCTGTGGCAATAACGTTCTACTGACACTTGAAGCCGTAGTGCATTGAAACAGCTCACAGTGCTTCAGGCTGTGAATTGTTTTTGGGCTTCAATTGGCGTCTAATGTAATGGAGATAGGATCCCACTTCAGTAATCAGTGCTTGCTCCCATACATTGAGTGAAGCCAAAGAGCAGCATTCTAAACCAGATTATATGCTGCCTTGGGACCCAGACAGCACTCACTCAATCGTGATGTTTAAGTGAAATTAAATTCCAGGCTTATCCAGGAGTCGTGATGAAGTGTGTGGCTAACGCAGTGGTGTTGTAATCCTACTTGCACAGCATCTTGCTCCGCCTCTCCCGAACCCTTCTCTCCCCTTCAATTTCATTTGATTTATTACTGTCACGCGTATTGGGATGCAGTGAAAAGTACTGTTTCCTGCGCGCTATGCAGGCAAAGCATACCGTCCATAGAGTACGTGGGGGAAAAGAAAAGGAGAGGGTGCAGAATGCTGTGTTGCCGTCATAGTTAGGGTGTAGAGAAAGGTCAATTTTATATGAAAGTTAGGTCCATTCAAAAGTCTGATGGTAGCAGAGGAGAATTACAGGATTGTTAGACAGTTGATTAGTTTTAAAAGTGTAGCCTGGCATAAGAGGGGGGCATGAGTCGACCCATGGGGATGGATAGAGGGCATAGCCTGGCATATAGGCCTGAGATGGCATGAATGGAGAATCTATGCTGGATGAAGGGCCACAAAGCTTTGGTATTTTTATAAGTGGGACAAGCTCCCGTAGCACCAAGGATTGCCTTTGAAATACCCCATCTGAACACCTCTGACATCCTGCCCAGTTGGGATGGCTCAACTCCAGCCTGCAATGCTCCCATCGCATCAATGAAGTGCCTGTCTCTGCTAACCACCGTGCCACCCATAACACTCTGGGGACCAGTGGTTAGCACTGCTGCCTCTCAGTGCCAGGGACCCGGGTTCGATTCCCGGCTTGGGTCATTGTCTGTGCAGAGTCTGCACATTGTCCCCTCCCCGTGTCTGCGTGGGTTTCCTCCAGCTGCTCTGGTTTCCTCTCACCATCCCAAAGATGCGCCAGTTAGGTGCACCGACCATGCTAAATTCCTCCTTCAGTGTACCCAAACAGGAGTGCGGCGACTAGGGGAATTTCACAGTAACTCCGTTGCAGTGTTAACGTGAGTTGATTTGTGACAATAATGAAATAAAACAAATAATTCACGTGAGCCTCTGGATTACTAGCCCAGCAACATTAACTGCACCATCACCTTGTCGCAGAGGAGAAGGTTACAGAGATAGGAAAAGTTGAGAATATGGCAAGAATTGAAAACATGAGGGAACAAAATTGCAGGTAAATTATTCTTGGGCTTTATTTACACTTAGACTTGCGGCAGGCAGTTAGTTGCTGATTTATTAAAAAAAAAACTCCTCATCTTTTACTAAATGTAGTTGAAAGGAAACAGAGGAAGAACAAACTGGTTCAAGTATAAACTTCATCAGTATGCAAATATATTCTAATTCAGTAAACAATTAGGCAGTTATTCAGTACAGGACATTGTATAATGATCCTTTCTGTTAAAAAGATAATAGCACCCTTGAGTGTAACAGTGGAAGTCCACCATTTCTGTATGACAAATAGATCATCTAACTCTGGGGTAATTAAAACTTTTCCAAAACACTGCCTTTCAAGCATGGTTTGAATTATAAAATGCTTGGCAGCGAAAGTTCAAGAGATTATAGGGTTAGGGTTTTAATCAGTAACAATGTGTAATCAAGACGATGCTTTATACAGAGACAAAAGAGTCCAATTCCATTAACCATGGAACTCAGAAATCAAATTGTGAGCCTTCCTTTGCTGAACGCAGAGCCAAAGCAATTGTACAGCTGTGCCAAAATCTGGTCCTGACTCACACCAACAGTGTAAAATTTTGAAGGTTTGCACTGAGGGTCAGGAGCTTCCATGTTCCCTATTTGTACTTACCCATAGAATCTCCCAATCAGTACTTACCCCATAGAGTCTCCCTATCAGTACTTGCCCTATAGAATCTCTCTGCAAGGACACCATTCTACCCATTGTGTATATGCCAGTTCTTTTAAGGAACTATCCAGTTAATATCCACTTCATTTTCTATTCATTCCTGGGACATGGGCATGATGGGCAACATTTATTGCCCTCAACTGAGTGTCTCACTAGGCCATATCAGGGTGCAGTTGAAAGTCAACCACACTGCTGTGGAGTCATGTGTAGGCCAGACTGGATAAGGATGGCAGATTTCCTTCCCTAGAGGACATCAGTGAACCAGATAGATTTTTCCAACAATAAGAGAATCACCGAAGCTACACAGCAGAAAGAGGCCATTTGGCCCATCAAGCCTGCTGCAACAACAATCTCACCCACACTCGATCCATAACCCAATATATTCACAGTCCTAATCTCCCTGACACTAAAGGATAATTTATCATGGCCAGTCAATCTCACCCATCTTTGAACAGTGGGAGGAAACCAGGAGCAAACCTACGCAGACACTGGGAGAATGTGCAGACTCCACAGAGTCACCTGAGGTTGGAATTGAAACCAGGTCCCTGGTACTGTGAGGTAGCACTGCTAACCACTGTTCCACCATACCCACCCCATTCACAATGGCTTCATGGTCATCAGAATATTCTTAATTCCAGATATTTTTACTGAATTCAAATTTTACCGTCTGCTGTGGTGGGGTTCAAATCTGGGTCCCCAAAATATTAGTTTGAGTTTCTGGATTCAACAGTCTAGTGATAATACCACTAGGCCATTGCTTCCCATTGCTCTTCCCTGAGTAGTCCGAAGTGTATCTTTATTCATTTTCTAAGAATTTACTTTCCCTTTGAAAGTTATGATTCAATCATCTTTCTAGGCAAAGAACTTCAAATCTTAAGAATTCATCGCCCCTTCTCCTTTTTGGACTTTCCTGTCAATTATCTTTAACCCTTCTATTGCCAACACTCTAGCCTCCAGATCCAGTTTCTCCAAATCCTCAGATCCCACACTCTAGGAGGCACCTGCAACCAGGAACTTCCATTAAATTGATTAATGGTTAAGCTGGGCAAAGTACAGCGATGGCTTGCCATTACCTTCTGCAATATAGCTGCTCTGACCACCTGACAACAGGCATGTTGGAAGAATTTACACGTGGCCATGTAACCCAGCACCTTCCATAGCTATTAAGTTGGGACCTGAGCTGATACTTTCGGCCCCAGACGGAGGGAAGCCACTGGACCTCCTGCTCCATTAAACATCCTCCTCACCTTCTCACTCTGGGATGAACAATCCCAGTTTCTCTAGCCACTCCACACAGCTGAGGTCCCTCACCCTCAGCGCCCGTTTTCAACTGCTCCTTTAACTCTTGTCACCTCTTTTTACCTTATGGTGCCCATTTGCTGAGAGATGTGGACCATCTTCAATATAAACTCACACAACTTACTTTCCTCACAAGTGTGTGACAGCAGAGGCTGATTTTGGCTCCACACATGGGCACACATACATGCACATGTACACACACTCACTCTCTCACACATACCAGCATGCATGAACATACGCAGACAGACTTGTGCAAGCGTGTACACACAAATGCACACATGCACGTGCAGACACTCACAGACAAGGATGGGGTGGCAAGGTGGCACAGTGATTAACACTGCTGTTCAACAGTGCCAAGGGACATGGGTTCAATTCCAGGCTTGGATGACTATCTATGCAGAGTCTGCACATTCTCCCCATGTGGGTTTCCTCCAGGCACTTCGGTTTCCTCCCATAGTCGAAAAGATGCACTGGTTCGGTGCATTGGCAGTGCAAAATTCTCCCTCGGTGCAGCTGAACAGGTGCCGGTGTGTGATGGCTAGGGGATTTTTCACAGTAACTTCAGTGCAGTGTTAAAGCAAACACACACACAGGCGTGCACATGTGCACGCGCACACACACATACACACACATGTCCCAACAGTATTTCCTACCTGTTAAGGGTTAAGGTACCAGTAATTGTTTACCAGGTGTTGAACTGAAGACTGACTAGTTTGATTGACAAGCCAGCTCTTAATTAGATGAAATGCTTTTTGAAACATTTGCAAGTGAGTTTCTCCAATGTGCTCGGCACATTTCCGTCCCTCAATCGACAACCCTTGGGAAAACAAAACGTGCTCTGGTCATGTCACTCACTGGCGGTTTGTGGGAGCTTGCTGTGCGCAGGTTGTCTGCCACGCTTCCTACATTATCAAAGTGGCTCCCTTTCAAAAATCATGTCGTTGGTTGGAAATTGCTTTGGGATGTCCTGAGGCTGTGCCGACTGTTAAATGAGCTCTAGTTCGGTCTTTCCTAGCCGTTTTTAAGTGGGTTCAAATAGGTTTGACAAGCGCAAAGCAGCCAGAATCTGAGAGGACAGCAGGGAGAGTTTGACGCAAAGAGATTGTGGAAATTAAATTTTGACAAACAACTCTGTTAAGTGATGGAAAATAATTATTAGCCTACTGGGCCTTCAGTGTGGCCAGCGTTCAGGATAAAAGATTAATCCAACCTTGTGTCAGTTTCACAAACACTGCATTCCAGACTAGGACACTGAATAAACACAAAGAACAAGTTACCATGACAATTACCAAATAACAAGATATATTGGCATAATTACGCTAATGAAGGAAACGGTTTTCTATCAGATAGGAAAAGGCAAAAAGCTATGCTATGATTGGCGGACTATGTATGCAAATGAAGAATTAGAAAGTTGCTCGTTGCTCATTTGCTGTAATTAACCATAACTGCTAATTATCCGTATGAATCCAGAGAACACCCATTGTGAAATTCACTGTTCATGCGTCTGTTCTCCTTGCTAGCAGGTTAGTAAAAACCTGAAAGATTTGCGTACTCACCGTGCATGTTTTGGGTTAACCCTTAACTGGGGTTTACAACGAAAATCAGAATAAACTGGAGCGGGATTGATGATGAAGCCTATCTGAATGGTACCAAACCAACATCTCATCATATAAATCTTATTCCACTTTCCTTGCCCCCAGCAGTGACCATGGGTCATCTAAACTCAAAATGTTGGTTCTCTTCTCTCTCCACAGATGCTGTCAGACCCGCTGAGTTTTTCCAGCATTTTCTGTTTCGGGTTCCAGTATCCGCAGTATTTTGCTTTTACCCCTCACGTTTCTATTTCAGTCCTATTCTCATTTCAGTTTTTCATACTAAGGGTCTCCGCTTTGAATGAAGATTCACTCAAGTGTTCCCTGGTTGAGAGATGAAGAGAGATTGAGCAGACTGCAGGTCAACAAGCCCTCAAGTTCAGGAGAATGAGAGGTGATCTCATTGAAAAGTAGAAAATCCCCAAGCGGTTTGAGACGGTGGATGTTGGGAAGTCATTTCCTGTGGCTGGGTAGTCCAGAGATTGGCACTTACTACATCAGAATTTAGGACTAAGATGATCTTGACCTAAGTGATTGGGAATCTTTGATTTTTTTTACTGCAAAGAGCTATGGATGCTTGACTGCTGAGTACATCCAGTCTGAGATTGACAGATATTTTTGGTTTGATGAAAGCTGAAGGGATATGGAGACTGAGGGAAGACACAACTAAGTTGTAAGATCAGCTTAAATCTCCTCAGGTGTCCTTGGAACACTCCACCTGCATGGTGACATGGTGGTTAGCATTGCTGCCTCACAGCACCAAGGTCCCAGGTTTGATTCCTGGCTCAAATCACTGTCTGTGTGGCATCTGCATGTGCTCCCCGTGTCTGCGTGGGTTTCCTTTGGGTGCTCCGGTTTCGTCTCTCAGTCCAAAAGATGTGCTGGTTAGCCATGCTAAATTCTCCCTCAGTGTACCCGAATACGGCGACTAGGAGATTTTCACAGTAACCTCACTGCAGTGTAATGTAAGCCTCCTTGTGACTAATAAATAAATAACCGTAGAGAAATATGGGCCAAGGGCAGGCAAATGGGATTAGTTAAGTTCAGGAAACTTGATGGCATGAATGAGTTGGGCCGAAGGGCCTGTTTCTGTGCTGTATTTCTCCATGATTCTATGACATCCAACACAACACGGCAGGATTCTCACAAGATTTACAATGGAATCACTTTGATAGACTCCAAAACGGTAAACTGGAGAGCCTGACAGATATAGTTTATTGAACTTTGGCATTGGGGAGAGTTACAGAACAAAGAGATCTAGGGGTACAGGTTCATAGCTTCTCAAAAGTTGAGTCACAGGTGGACAGAATGGTGAAGAAAACATTCAGCATGCTTAGTTTTACTGGTCAGAACACTGAGTTAGGATATTCTGTTAAAGTTGTACAAGACATTGGTAAGACCACACTTGGAATACTGTGTACAGTTCTAGTCACCCTATTATAGAAAGGGTATTATTAAATCAACAAGAGTGCAGAAAAAATTTACTAGAATGCTGTCAGGACTTGATGGTTTGAGTTATAAGGAGAGGCTGGATAAACTGGGGCAGTTTTCTCTGGAGCACCGAAGACTAAAGGATGATCTTATAGAGATCTACAAAATAACGAAAGGCTAGATAGTCAATATCTTTTTCCAAAGGTAGGGAAGGAGTCTATAACTAGGGGACATATGTTTAAGGTGGAAGAGGAGAAATACAAAAGTGTCCAGTGGGGCAACTTTTTCACTCAGAGGGTGGTGAGTATCTGGAACAAGCTGCCAGAAGTAGTAGTGGACGCGGGTACAATTTTGTCTTTTAAAAAACATTTAGACAGTTACATGGGTAAGAAGGATGTGGATGGATATGGGCCAAGTGCGGACAATTGGGACTAGCTTTGGAATTTAAAAAAAGGGGCGGCATGAACAAGGCGGGCCGAAGGGCCTGTTTTCATGCTGAAACCTCTATGACTATAACTTATTTTAGCACCAATGATAAAACTCACTTTCTCTGTTTTCTCCATGAATCGTAAACGATGCCAGGCTTGTCGCTATGTTACATAAGCATGTCAGTTCGGCAGAATAGTTAAAGTGAATAAATCTATTTACATTTTTTAGATGAATATTTATCTTCTAACAAGTGGAGTCAGTGCTGGGAACAAAATATTTGGAAGAACAAAGATCAAATCAATAAAGCTCGTTCTGTCTATCAAACCCACTCCTCCCACAAACTTGGTGGATTTTATGCAATGTTGTTCAACCTACTTAATCTTGACAAAAGGTTCTAGATAACTTTTGTCCCCCCAGAGATAATAAACTTCACAATTTGATCCTGGCCTTTGGCCCAGCATGGATAAGATCTTGCCCCTTCTCAGGCCTGAATAGAACAGAGAACAGTACAGCACAGGAACAGGCTCTTCAGCCATTCAAGCCTGCACTGATCATATTGTCCTATCTAGACCTGTATCCCTCTATACCCTGCCTGTTCGTGTGTCTATCCAGATAAATCTCAAATGTGGCTAACGTATCTGCCTCAATCTTGGCAGTGCTTTCCAGGCCCCAATCATGCTCTGTGTGAAAAACTTCCCCCGCACATCTCCACTGAACCTTTCCCCCCCCTTACCTGGAACTTGTGCCCCTTTTTGTTTGTCATTTCTGCCCCAGGAGAAAGATTCTAACTGTTCGCCTTATCTATACCCCTCATCATTTTACAGACTTCTATCTTTCCAGGGAGAACAATCTCAGATTATTCAATCTCCCATCATAGCTAATGCTGTCCATGTTATGCATCATGGCATATAAATCACCTAGTTGTATATGAGGAACGTAGGAAGAGAAATTGGACTAGTGATATTGGCTTAGCTAGATTACTAATCTAGAAACTCAGCTAATGTACTGAGGACCCGGGTTCAATCCCACAGATGGTGGAATTTGAAATCATTAAAAAAAATCTGGAATTAAGCACCTATTGATGATCATGAAACCATTGTCGATTGCTGGAAAACCCATCTGGTTCACTAAAGTCTTTTAGAGAAGGGAAATCTGCTGTCCTTATCTGGGCTGGCCTACATGTGACTCCAGAACCATAGCAATGCGATCAGCTATCCTCCAAGGGCAACTAAGAATGGGCAATAAATGCTGGCCAGCCAGTGATGCCCCAGCGCCACAATAAAGGAAGGCTTCTTTAAGTGAACGGGTCATGTGATCCAAGGTGTTGGTGAGCTCCATCTTCATCTTCAATGGGACCAAGAGATCCCCCTGCACCAACATTTGGAAAACATCAATAAACTGCCTGGCAGGGTGCTGGAAGCAAATGGAGCAGAAATTATCAGTGGCAGGTGGGGGCTATTCAGCCCATCAAGTCTGTACCGACCACAATCACGTAACCTCATGTATTTATTCTGTTAATCCCCCTGACACCAGGGTTAATTTAGCATGGCCAATCAACCTAACCCGCGCATCGTTGGACAGTGGGAGGAAACTGGAGACCTGGAGAAAACCCATGCAGACACGGGGAGAACGTGCAAACTCCGCACAGACAGTGACCCAATTGGAAAGTGAACCCGGGTCCCTGGCGCTGTGAAGCAGCTGCCCTAGACTAATACCCCAATGGTGCTATGTTACTTTTCATGCAAGGAGTCTAAGTTACTGTGGTAATTGTAGCCATCAACTGTGGATACTGACTGGAGAGGCTGACCAGGAATTTCTTCCAGTCTTATCGACTGGTGTGTTTTGGAAGTATTTGAAGGTTGATTGGCTGCATGATGAAAAGACCTTCCTTAGAGATCAAATCTTGGGATGCAATTCAAACCTGCAAATTCTGGTTCAGGGATAGAGGCACACAGACACAGACACACAGACACACAGACACACACACACACACACACACACACACACACACACACACACACACACACACACACACACACACACACACAGACTGAAACACACATACTGACACACCCACACACACACACAAGCTGATGCACAAACTGACACACGCACACACATACAATTATCAGACACAAATACAGATACTTACACATATACACAGACTGTCTCACACACACAGACGCACACACAAGCTGACACACATAGACTGTTAGACACAAATACACAGACTGACACACACACTCTGAGAGGAATTCTCTGTGGGAATTTTGGGAAAGAGCAGACTATAGGAGGACTAATTGAGTCACTCCTTCAAAGGAGCAAGGACAGACACAATGAGCCAAATAGTCTCCTCCTCTACTACAGAATTCTATCACCCAAAATAAAATGCTGTTATTGCTAGCTCTGTGTCAGAATTCATCGCTTTCTGCTCACTTTATCATTACATTCTGCAAAGATAACAAGCAGCAATCCCCGGAACATTTGGATTTTATACTTGGGTTTATTTCCGAAGATGGAAAATGCTGAAGCAGTGAAACAGTTTGTCAATTGATTTGAGAGTCTGCAGTTTGCTACCCCCCGGAATGAATGGGATTTGGAATGTTGTTGACTCAATCAGACAGTGGCTGCTCACAGATAAACATATAGAATTTAGTTTACATTCACAAATTACACAATACAATATATTCCAGTGAAAAAACTCAACAATGGGACTTGGCAGCTCGGTCAAAGGTCAGCTGAGGCTCTCTGCCAAAAAGGATGGAACTCCCTTTGATTTCAGCTGACAGAACGCCCATCAATTTTACCACAGTTTCACAATAAAGAAGCAGTTTCTTCCAAATCGCTGGGTGATCTGAGATTCCAGCAACGTTCAATCAATGGGAGCATGCAAGCTATGTGCATTTACATAGAAATATGGAGAATGGAAGCAGGAGGAGGCCATTCAGCCCTTCGAACCTACACCGCCATTCATTATGATCATGGCTGATCATCCAATTCAGGATCCTAATTCCCCTTCCCCTACCCCCATCTCTTTTGAAACCCCAAGAGCTATGCCTAATTTCTTCTTGAAATCGAAGAAAATTCCAGCACAGGAACAGGCCCTTCAGCCCTCCAAGCCCCCATCAACCATGCTGCCCAACTGAACTAAAAGCACCTGCCCTTCCGGGAACCATATCCCTCCATTCCCATCCTATTCATGTATCTGCCCAGATGCCCCTTAAATATCACTAACGTCTTGCTTTCACTGCCTTCCCCAGCAGTGAATTAGAGGCACCTACCAGCCTCCGTGTAAAAACTTTCTTCATACATCTCCTTTAAACTTTGCCCCTCACACTTTAAAATCTATGTCCGCGAGTAATAGACTCTTCTACCCTGAGAAAAAGCTTCTGACTATCCAGACAACGCCCAGAAATCAGACAATGTTTTGGCCTCAGCTACATTCTACACATTCACCACTCTCTAGGTAAAGAAATTTCTCCTCACCTCAGTCCCAAAAAGTTTACACTTACCCTCTTCCAGACTCCCCCACTATTGGGAACATTCATTCTGAATCTAACCTGTCTAACCCCTGTTAGAATTTTATAAGTTTCTATGAGATCTCTTCTCATTCTTCTCAACTCCAGTGAATACAATCCTTTGAGTTGCAGGAAATAGACCATGAAAACATCCTTTGGGGTGGGACCGGGTCCAGGATGGGATATAGTGCCCTGTCTTGTCGGGTTATAGAATCCTTACAATGCAGAAGGAAGCCATTCAGCCCGTCTCGTGCGTACCAACCACAATCCCACTCCAGCTCTATTCCCTGACCTCAGAAATTTATCCTGCGCATCCCCCTGACATTAGGGTCAGTTTAGCATGGCTAATCTACCTGACCCGCATCCCTTTGGACTGTGGGAAGAAATCGGAGTACCTGGGGGAAACCCAGGCAGATACGGGAAGAATGTGCAAACTCCACACAGACAGCGGTCTGAGGCCAGAATTGAGGCCGAAAAGTACCTGGCACCGTAAAGCAGCAATGGTAACCACCGTGCCACCATTGGGTCTTGTTTGTCTCTCTTGTGGGGACCATGGGTTGGATTCAGTTGGGTTTTGAGTTTGGTATTTGGAGTGAGCAGGGGAGTGGATTTGGGTTTCCCTGGTCCACTCTGAGCTTCAGCTTTGTGGCTTTGAGGATAGGATAAAAAATTAAATTTAAAATATGCGGTAAAAATAAGTCAGAGGCAGGACTGGAGGTGGGAGTGCTGTATAATTGCCCGGGGAGCGTGGGGTGCTCGTTTGCAGGCACATTTGGCAGCAGCGAGATGGGGGTAGTAGGGGAAGGGGAGATGGGTTGTTGGCCCACAAGTGCTGTGTAAGTTATTAAGTTGTTTAAAGGGCTTGGTGAAACTAATGTTCTGACGCTACTTGGAAGGTTCCATTTAGCTGGTAGACATAGCCAAGCTGACTCAGAAAGACAAGTTATTTTCCACGATCATTTAAATAACAATAAGTTCACATTGCTGCATAGGACAGACGTGCTACAAAATGACAGAGTTACATCCCAAATCATCGATGCTCAATGAGGTACTGTTACTCTTGTAGTGCAATGGACACGGCAGCAAAGAGAAGAATTCCCCCTGCACTTCCACAAAATACTGCCACGGGGCGACACTACTTGGGGCCTACTGCTGCCTCACAGCGCCAGGGACCTGGGTTCGATTCCTGCCTCAGGTCACTGTCTGAGTGGAGTTTTCACCTCCTCCCCGTGTCTGGGTGGGTTTCCTCGAGGGACTCCGGTTTCCTATCGCACTCCACAGATGCCCATGTTAGGTGGATCGACCTTGCTAAATTGACGCAGGGTGTCCTAAATGTTTCTGCGCGGTAGAGGGGATCAGGAATCTGATGATCAGCCATAGTCAAAATGAATGGCAGAGCTGGCTCGAAGGGCCTATTCCTGCTTCTAGTTTCTAAAATGTGTGGATTAGAAGACCAATTAATATTAGGATTGTGAGGTTGGGGTATGGGGGGGGGGGGGGGGGGGGGGGTGCCCACATTCAGTCAGGCATCGAGGGAGGATGTCAATTAGGTGTTATGCTGTGAACCAGAATTCAAACATGGCCGTCGCTGTGAGGACCTCCCACCTCCTCACTCCTCTCTTTATTTGTTACATCAACTTGAAAAGAGTGAAGAAATAGAGTTGACTAATATCCAAATGCCTTCAGCAGAGGACCCTGTGGTGCCAGACGCGCATGGCCTCACCTTCGGGCCTTTTTTGTCCATCCTTGTACTGCCTCCTCGGGCCTGGTGTGCGTCACTGCGAGTGTTGGTGACTGGAAAATGTAGCTGGACAACAAGAAACCGCATTCAAAAGCGCCTTTAACCAGCTCAACGACTCGTTTCTTCAACATCGACAGACGTTCTTCCAATTTCAGCAACCCGCTTGCCAGCTGCGGCAGCAGCGGAGATGGGCGGGATGACATCGGAATGGTGACTAGATGTCAACGTGCTGCATTTTGCGTTAAGCCCGGGGGGGGGGGGGGTTGGGGCCAACCTGGTGTGTGCTCGGAAAATCCAGCCCAATTTCCGGAATCTGGAGTGGGCTGCATGCAAATTGCTGTTGATGTGCTGGGTTGCAAATGGATACACGCTCAGGAAGATACAAGCCTGCAGCCATGCTACTGACAAGATATGGTTCAAAGATTACAGAATGAGGCATCCATCAAACCAGTGCTGCAGCACACACATTGATTACACTGTGGCAATTCTCTCTGATCTAGCGTCATGTATTGAGTCAGCAGGGAGACAGATGAGTTCCCTTCTTGGCCTTTTCTTAAACCCATTTTTCGGCCGTCCGCTCGGAGCACACTTTCCCCCTCCATCCCCACACAACCCCTCGCAGGTGCTGGGAGCACTGAACGGTACACCCTGCCCCAGTGCCATCGTTCGAGAGACTATCCCTCGGCACTGGCCAGCGATTCCCACTGAGAGACATCCCTCTCACAAGGCACTCATAAACTCCCACTGAATCCAGCAGCGCTGAACTTTGAAAGGTTAATAATCCAGTATGATCATCAACCCGTTGCATGGCACAGCACACAGGAGGTCGCTGAGCCAACCGGACAGGTGTTAGCTCTTTGAAAGAGTTACCCAGTTAGTTCCAACATCCTCCCGCACGCTCCTCACCCCCCCCAGTCCCTGCTCTCTGTCCCTTTGTTCTGTCTTTTAAAAGTTGCAAATAAATTGCTCCCATCACCTCTCAGTCAGTGCATCCCTGATCACGTGAGAGTGTCACAAATAGGTTTACATTAACACGGCAATGAAGTTACTGTGAAAATCCCCTAATCACCACACTTTGGTGCTTGTTCGGATACACTGAGGGAGAATTTAGCACAGACCTAACTCGCACTCCTTTCGGAGAAAACTGGAGCACCCAGAGGAAACCCAGGCAGACGGGGAGAATGTGCATACTCCGGACAGACGAGGCTGGAATTGAACCCGGGTCGCTGGTGCTGTGAGGCAGCAGTGCTAACCACTGTGTTGCCCAAATAGTTGTTATGACATAGTTCAAAAGCTTTTTACATTGTTGTGGAAATATCTAAGTTGGAGAGTCAAATGTTTGAGGACCACGGCCAGGAATTTTTGCTCCCATTTGCACTAGGCCATTTTGGCAATGGGACTGGAATATACTGCGAGAGCAGTAAAGGCACATTTTACATCAGCACAAAAGTGTGATACAATTGTTAAAATTGTTGGCTCTGCTCTCTTTCCATAGATGCTGTCAGACCCGCTGAGGTCTTCCAGCATGTTCTGTTTTTGAATCACAATCGTAGAATCATACAGCGCAGAAATGGCCCTTCAGCCCATCGAGTCTGTACCGACACACACAAAAAGAAACACATAAACTCCCATCTGTTTCCATTTACCAGCACTTGGCCCGTAGCCCTGAATGTTATGATGAGCCAAGTACTCATCCAAGTACTTTTTAAAGGATATGAGGCAAGAATTTCTGCCTAGGCTTTGTGGTGGTGACGAAATGTGTGCAGTAGTCTCATTAAGAAGTTTAAATTATCCACATGGTTTCCCAAACCAAAGAGAAAGTTTGGGAATAGGGATAATCGGTTTGACTCTCTATCTAGGAAATCCCAAATGTGGCTGGATGGCAGAGTAGTAGATTGCAGGGGATGGAGGGGGGAAGTATTGTCCTTTTCATAAGGATATTACCTGCACGCTTTTCTCAAAGAAGCAGCTAGCCCGCTTGAGAACAGCTTTGAAACAGGTTTTCACATCTGGGATAAAAACAGAAAACTCTGGAAAAAGTCAGCAATTGAAAAAAAAACACAGGCAGTTTCTGCTTGAGGCAGGAGCAGCATTGAAACAGGCAGAGAGAGAGAGAGAGGGTCTGTCAGAAGCTGTAAAAGAACTGTAGGTGCGGAACAGAAACAAAGGGTTCACACTGACAAGGAGACACAAAAGCTAAAAGTGCAGCGAGGTCCACGCTTGAGCTGGAATGTGCACAAGAAGTGTGTTACAAGAGTTGGAAGATCACTTTGTCGGATGCTATTGAAAGTATGTCAAAATATCTCATACCTTTGAGAACAGCAGAAGCACTGAGGAAAATCAAGTGAATTCCTGAAGGCTGTGACATACCTTGCTTTGGCCTCAGGAGGTGCGAAGGAACCCTCAAGATCCTGCAAACAATATGTAACTCTTGGGTGGATAATTGTGAATTTGTGAAAGGCACTGTACAAAGGCAAGCCTTTCATTCTAGCACCAGTGCGCAATATTTTTTTTTACGCTGAGTACAACATTTCAAACCAGAATAACTTGGAGCAGCTCAGTCCAAGCTCCTATTGGATGTAGGCCCACAGTGCAAAACTGCCATTAATACAGCAAAAGAATTGATATCAAACTGGCAGCTTCAGTCAGGGAAACAATGCAATGGTCAATGTTGGAAATGAAAAGTCACATGGCTAAGAAGGCGGGTGGGGGGGTGACCTTACTGGAGTTAAGGTACAATTTGGTGGCAGGTGGAAGGGGAGGCAAACAGGGAAGGATTCAGGTATGAAGAGTAAAGGAAGTTTGCACATCAAACTTGTGCATAACGTATTGCAAGGCAGCAATTAAAGCCAGGACTGACAGCAAAAATACGTAAACATATATCTGCAGTTGCTTGACACTGAGAGAAAAGGGTGGACAGCAGGTTTGAAAATGTTCTGGCATTGCTGATGAGCACTAAGCATTCAATTATAAAGACTCCCAAATTCAAAAGTTTGCTCTGTGGCATTTGCTGTAAGTAAACTTTCTGATGACAAGAATTTTGAGGAGATGGTAATAATTGATTAGATTAGATTAGATTTATTATTATCACATGTATTAGTACAGTGAAAAGTATTGTTTCTTGTGCACAACACAGACAGAGCATACTGGTCGTAGAGAAGGAAAGGAGAGAGTGCAGAATGTAGCACTACAGTCATAGCTAGGGTGTAGAGAAAGATTAACTTAATGCAAGATAGGTCCATTCAAAAGTCTGACAGCAGCAGGGAATAAGCTGTTCTTGAGTTGGTTGGTACATGATGTCAGACTTTTGTATCTCTTTCCCGATGGAAGAAGATGGAGGAGAGAACGTCCAGGGTGCGTGGGGTCCTTAATTATGCTGGCTGCTTTGCCGAGGCAGCAGGAAGTGTAGACAGAGTCAATGGATGGAAGGCTGGTTTGTGTGATGGATCAGGCTGCATTCACAAAACCTTTTGTAGTTCTTGGGCAGAACAGGAGCCCATACCAAGCTGTGATACAAGCAGAAAGAATGCTCTCTATGGTGCATCTGTAAAAGCTGGTGAGAGTCGTTGTTGACGTGCCAAATTTCCTTAGTCTTCTGAGAAATTGGAGGCATTGGTGGGCTTTTTAATCAGCTCTTTTATTGAGAGGAAGAGGAAATGACATTGAGTCCTTTAAACAATGCCGAAACTCCATCACAGGTACATGCTAATCAATGGCTGCTTGTCCTTTATCGATAGGCATAAATTCCCTTGTAAACAATTAATGAACTTTAAATCCAATTGTGCTTGCCTAGACAAGTTTATTATTGGGTAATGGATGGGTCACAGTGAGTTACAGGACACTCACTCAACCTGTGACATCTGAAAACTCAAATGATTTTACCCATGTCAGCAGAATGATGATGAGCATCTTGTCTTGTTCTCACTGCAGACCATTTCTAATTCTTTCCCACACACGCTCGATTGAATATTTTAGCAAACTTTGGAGAAAACATTTTCAGAATTGTTACCTGTCAGCAGAATGAAGCTTGGTAACAGGTAATGCAATTCCATAACTTCTCAGCTCCTGTCTCACGGTGTTGTGTTACAATCAAAAGATCACTCAGTCTTTTTGGTGGTGGGATCAGAGGGGAGGGGAATACAGTTCCAATTCTAACTAACTTTTACAGGTGCACCATAGATAGCATCCTTTCTGAATGTATCACAGCTTAGCGTAGCTCCTGCTCCAAACAAGGCTGCAAGAAACTGCATAGGATTCTGAACAAAGCCCAGTCCATCACTCAAACCAGCCTCCCATCCATTGACTCTGTCTACATGTCCCTCTGACTTGGAAAAGCAGCCAGTGTAATTCAGGACCCCACAACCCCTGGACATTCTCTCTTCTACCTTCTTCCATCAGGAAAAAGATACAAAGGTCTAAGATCACATAGCAACTGACTCAAGAACAGCTTCTTCCCTGCTGCCATCAGACTTTTGAAAGGATCCATCTTATACTAAGTTGATCTTTCTCTGCAGCCAAACCATAACACTATATTCTGCACCCTCTCCTTTCCTTTTCTCCTATGTATTCTATGAACAGTCTGTTTTGTCTGCATAGTGCGCAAGAAACAACATTTTTCACTGTAGCCCAATACTTGTGACAATAATACATCAAATCAAATGAAATCAATGTGAAGATACCCACTCATCACTCACGCAAGTAACTATTCATGTGGGAGCTACGACCTGGCAACCCAGTGAACTATCATTGAGCCTGCTCCTGTACCCCTCAAACAACACACAGACAGATTTGTCCGCCGTATGATCAAAACAGTTATATTTTCAGTATGGGAAGGGAGGAATTTAGGAAACACAGCCATCCAACTGTTAAATGTGTTTTAAATTAACAAACCATGGGGTTTTTTTGTTTTCGCTGCCAATCTGATTAATAATATTAAAATGAAATGAACATTGTTACATAGGAAGGATGGATGAGGAGAGTCCAACTGTTGGCTGGATGTGCTGGCAAGGTTCATAAAATGCAGAAAATCCCTGTACACGAGGGAGCAAGGTTGGTTCTTTCATGTCTGGGAACCTGGCATCAGCAGAAGCTGGGCAGTATTGAACTGGCTACCCACTATATATTCCAGTTCCAACTCTGTTCCTGCACTTCGGCAGACTTTAAACTGTTTCATTGCGAGTTATTCCTGGGAATGTCGCCAGGCGCTTATAGCTTGAGGGGCGCTACTCCACATCAAGTGTGGCTGACCAGGAGTCTTGCCCGCTCTTCCCGTTGGCCATTAGCATGTTTGGAAGGATTCTGCAAGTTGGCACACTCAATCTGTTTGACCCCAGAATGAAAGCACCTTCCTTGGCCATCAGATCCTGGGGTAGGATTCAAACCAGGAGCTTCCGGCTCAGAGTCAGGGATACTTATTACTCATTATGCCGCAGGACACCCCCCCACCCATTCTATACCCTGGTGGATTATCCTGTTGATTGACTTTAATGGAATCTATTGGCTTTATTAAGAGGTCTCACAACACCCGATTAAAGTTAAACAGGTTTATTTGGAATCACGAGCTTTTGGAACACTGCCCCTTCATCAGCTGAGTCTCCCTGACCGTTCAATGCCAGCACCTTGTGGACATTTTAGATCATGTTAACTTGTATTAGTGTAGTGCTTTCAACATAGTAAAAAGTCCCAGTGTGTTTCACAGAAGTGTTATCAAATAGAATGTGACTCCAAGCCATGTAAAGAGAAATTTGAACAGATGGAACCTTAAGAAGCAACACAGAGGTGGAAGGAGAGGCATTGAGCTTTAGTAAGGAAGTTCCAGGCCTTGAGAATTTAGAAGACAGAAGATTATAAGATATATAGTCTGCCCATTGGAACCGTTGATGTTGAAAGCATGATCACCAAGGATGAAGAGTTGAAGGTCAGAGGCTAGAACTGGATGATCGTTGAGAAATTGGACAGTTCAGACGAGGATGAAGAAATACCGGATATCATGACTGTGGAAGGATTTGAAAACAAGCCTGGGAATTTTTTATTGAGGCACTATTTAATCAGATGCCAAAGCGGGTGAACAAAAGGAGGAAACAAATGCAAAAGAGAAGGGTATACACATTCACCAACAGATTTTAACATTTAAATATAAACTTACGATTGCAAGGCACACAAATGTCACCAGAGTCTGGATCACTCAAACCTCATCTTTTACATTACAAAACAAACTCTTGCAAAGTAACAGGAACTTGGAACTAACTTTGTATTTTGCTGTCAAACGTACTTTTAATTTAGTTGATGAATAATGATGACATTATTGAGGAACTGTACAAGTGAACAGAGTTAATAGACAGTTAAAAATGATGTGATTACCAAAGCAGATCATGTTAATTGCTGTATTCTAATTATGCTAATTTATAGTCCCTTGTATTGGGGAACTGAGTCACACCTACAAGCAATTTGCCCTCTGTCACTATCTACGCACTGTTCACACAGGGTATACATACATACTGCATTAAGCTGTAGAATGCACTGCAAGAGATTTGCCATGGCTTCCTCGGCCAGTTTGGTGGTGGGATGGCATCAGATCAGCTGAGAAAGTGCCGGACAAGGTACCCCCCCCTACCTTCCCTCCTCAGCCCCAAATAATTCCACGTTGTGAAGGCCTGTGAATAGCTGTTCCATCAATGGAAGTCCTAAAGTGGGCAGCGAATGCCAACTCAGGGGCCCCATCCCAATGCTGCTGGTATTAACCCAAGGATGGGCAGGGGACAGACCATGAGGCCGGAATGGGGGTGCGAAGACAATGTGAAAACTCCACACTGACCGCTTTTACAAGGCTGGAATTGAACCCAGGTTCCTGGAAACGGTATGAGAGTAACGCTAACCACTGTGCCACCCACAGAGAGGAAAGTTCGGCCGATAAACTACGCCTTCACCTTGCCTAATGCGTTTTCACCTTTCTGTTTTGGTTTGGTCATTTCTCATTGCTTTCTTTCTCTCTCATTGCATTCACTTGCTTGCTATGTAGCCATTATCAGCAGTAATTTGCTTTTATTTTAGTTGTTGTTGAGTATTCAATCTGTTCATTGTCATAACACATGGTGCCACCTACTTATTTACGGGGGGGGGGGCCACCAACAGTGCACCAGCTCAAGCAGCTGGCTGGCATCTCAAGGTAACAACACCACCTCATTCATTACGTGGTTCTGCCACCGGGCATAAGAATTCAGCTGATTCAAGCTCAATCACTGTTGTGTAATTAACATTTTTACTGTAGGCAAAAGGCGCGAGAATTTGAGGTCCAAACCATATTTCTTCTGCATTTGATCTGATTGGCTCCCATTCCTGCCCTCTCAACATCTTTCAACGTGGAAAGCAGCACTAATCGCTAGTGATGCTTTCACCTCAGACACCAACTTAGCGAGACACCCTCCAGCTGACTGGCCAATGGCAGCCCATCTCATCGACTGGCTTCAGAACCTGACAGCCTTCTTCTCGTGGAGCAGGGTCTTCCCTTCCCACGCTCCACCTCGGGGTGAGCCCTAATGGTGACATGGGCATAAAACACCACAAGAATCAAAAAGAGAGATCCTTGTAGCTGACAGACTGTTTTTCTCGCCAAACAGAAAGGACATTTCCAGCCATAACCTTGGTCTTCATCTTGCCCAGGTTTCTTTCTCGTTTGGGTTGGTCTTTTCTCGTTCCTTTATTTCCCTTCATGTTGAATTCGGATGGTTGTCATGCAACAGTTAAGGTGGTTGCTATGCAGCCATTCTGATGGTTGCTACACAGTCATTAAGGTAGTTGCTATGTAGTCCTTCAAGTATGGTTGCTATGTGGTCATTCATCTGGTTGCCATGCGGCCATTCTAATGGTTGCTATGCAGCCATTCATGCCTCGTTACTGTACCCATCACCACACTCTTGGTTGTCGCATTATAAAATCTTTGATATTTTATTTCCTCTTTTCTCCACCCTATCACAGACCTTTGCTTTTGTTCTTCCTGCTGCCTCCCTCCTCCTACCCATTTAAGAACCCTCATGTTTCCATCTCTCGTCAGTTCTGAGGAAAGGTCATCCACCCAAGGCATTGACTGGAATTTTCCAGCTTCTCTGCAGGGCACATTTAGCCTTTGAAATTCCCGTTCACGTTGGCAGGACTGGAAATTCCCATCGGCGGGAAATGCTGGAAAATTCTCATCATTAACTCTGATTTCCTCCATAGACAGCCCATCCCCACTCAACCCCGCCCCTCCCGACCTGAGTATTTCCAATATCGTTTATTTTAGGTTCCTAACACTCAGTATTTTTCATTTGTCTGTGTGAAGCTTTCTTCATTGTAGTGATCATAGAACACAACAGCACAAACAGGCCCTTCAGCCCACAAATTGCACCGATCATAATCCTACCTTCCAGGTCTATCTATAACCCTCAATCCCATACTCATCCAGAAGTCTCTTAAAAGACCCCAGCAAGTTTGCCTCTACCACCACCGACAGCAGCTATCGTCTGAATGAAACTTACCCCTAATATCTCCTCTGTAACTACTCCCCAGCACCTTAAACCTGTGTCCTCTCATAGCAACCATTTCAGCCCTGGGAAATAGTCTCCGAGAATCCACCCTACCTTTACCTCTCAACATCTTATTAACCTCTATCAGGTCACCTCTCATCCTTGGTCTCTCCAGGGAGAAGAGGCCGAGCTCCCTCAACCTATCCTCATAAGGCTTGCAACCCAGTCCAAGCAACATCCTTATAAACCCTTTCAATAACTTCCACATCCTTGTAATGAGACAACCAGAACTGTGCACAGTACTCCAAGTGGGGTCTGACAAGGGTCTTATAAAGCTGCAGCATTATCTCCCAACTCCTAAAATCAATCCCTCGATTAATGAAAGCCAGTACACCATACACCTTCTTCACCTCATCCTCCACCTGCGAGGCCAATTTAAGAGTCCTATGGACCCGGACCCCAAGGTTCTTCTGATCCTCTACGCTGCTAAGAGAGGTTTGTGGTTTCCAACGTATCCTGACCAGGATGGTGGCATCAGCTGAATGAGCAGAGAGTGATGTTCCATCTGAAAGCCAATCCACTATTATCTTCTAAACAGTATGAAAAGGCCTGACAATAACCTATTACAGAGCACCACTTCTACATCCATCAAACTTCTAATCAAAGTCATTTGGCCCGTTTTCTGCAGTGCCCGTTACAACTTGCTAAGACCCTGGTGCATCGTGACGTCTGATGAACTCCTGACAGAAAAAAAATCCAGCTCATATCTCTCAACTATAATCATTCTGAAAAGGTCTGCTCTTCCTTTCACTTGAGTAAAGAGTGCCATAATGGGGCTACCTCAAAGCACATTGAACATCTTGCATCACCCACATAGCTCCAGGCACTTTTGACAACTTCTGGAAAACTTAACACATCTCAGACACAGGCAAAAAAAAAATCCACCTTGGTGCAATTCTTCATTGTACTCATTTACTTTGAGGTCGTAATAAATCTGTGGAGGCAGAAGTTGCTTCACCATCTTCATCCTTCACAAGGACGTTGCCTGGATTGGGTGACATGCCTTATGGGGATAGGCTGAGGGAGCTCAGTCTTTTCTCCTTGGAGAGAAGAAGGATGAGAGGTGACCTGATAAGAGGTGTATAAGATGTTAAGAGGTATTGATAAGGTGGATTCTCAGAGGCTTTTCCCCAGATCTGAAATGGCTGCCATGAGAGGATACAGGTTTAAGGTACTGAGGAGTAGGTACAGATGAGATATCAGGGGTCAGTTTTTCACTCAGAGGGTAGCAGGTGCCAGTGGTGGCTGTGGAGGTGGATTCTATAGAGTCTTTTAAGAGACTTTTGGATAAGTACATGGAATTTAGTATGATTGAGGATTATAGGTAAGACTAAGAGGTAGAGATGTTTGGCGCAACTTGTGGGCTGAAGGTTTCTGTTTGTGCTGTAGTTTTTCTATGTTCTAAAATCCCTTTATTTACAGCCTATTTCTAACAATGGTGCATAGAGTACTCACGGTCAGCAGCCTACCTCCAGGGGTATTACAGGAACTGACACATCCGGTTAAGTAGAATGCCGAGATTCCCTGATTGGCCCATCAATTGGATCCAATCTCTTTTGCCAACCAAACTGGCTAAATCAAATTCACCTGGGCTAAATTAGAACGGGGCGGCTCCCAGAAGGAGGAGAATCGCCCAAAACAAAAGACCAAATGGAAAGGAAACTTAAAACATCAAATTAAAAATGTGAGCGGAGAGGTCAATAATGCACCCCAGCCCCTGCGGTGCCCAGCGAGCATGGAAGGCATGAATGGTGCTGTCTGGCACCGCATGCTCCCTCTCCAAGACCACTCAGCCACAGATATAGTCACGGTAGAGAGAGACAGGCAATTAGTCCAGCAACCCCCTCAGTTGCCTGCTATTTGGATTTGTTTATCGCAAGTTTTACCATCAATTGAATCTTTAATCGGGGATTCATACTCCAATAGGTCAACCTCAATGGCCTGACTGAAGTCATTACAGAAGTAAAGATACCGGTTGAGAAATTGGGGTGGTGGGAGATTGGGGACGGAGTGAGGGGCTGGGGATGACACACTCTGGTCGATGGCGATTGGAATACAGAAGGAAGCTTTGATTGGATTTGATTTATTATTGTCATGCGTATCAGTATTTTTCTTTACACAGAGAGTGGTGGATGCCTGGAACATCAAACATTACGGCGCAGTACAGGCCCTTCAGCCCTCAATGATGCGCCGACCAGTGGAACCAATCTAATGGCCCTCTAATCTAAACTATTCCAATGTTATCCATATGCCTATCCGCTGACCATTTGAACGCCCTTAAAGTTGGCGAGTCCACAACTGTTGCAAGCAGGGCATTCCACGCCCTTACTACCCTCTGAGTAAAGAACCTACCTCTGACATCTGTCCTAAAACTATCATCCCTCAATTTAAATTCCCATCGTGTTAGCCATCTCCATCCAAGGAAAAAGGATCTCACTGTCCACTCTATCTAATCCTCTGATCATCTTGTATGCCTCAATTAGGACACCTCTTAACCTTCTTCTCTCTAACGGAAACAACCTCAAGTCCCTCAGCCTTTCCTCATGAGACCTTCCCACCGTACCAGGCAACATCCTGGTAAACCTCTTCTAAACCTCCTCTGAACTCACTGCATGACAGTGACTTTTAAGGGCGTCTTGACAAATACATGAATAGGACGGGAATAGAGGGATACAGTCCCTGGAAGGGTAGGGGGCTTTAGTTCAGTTGAGCAGCATGGTCAGTGTAGGTTTGGAGGGCCGAAGGGCCTGTTCCTGTAGTGTAACATTCTTTGCTATACTGTGAAAAATATTGTTTCCTGCGAGTTATACAAAGCATACTGGTCACAGCGAAGGAAAGGAGAGAATGTGGTGTAACAGTCATAGCTAGGGTGTAGAGAAAGATCAACTCAATGAGAGGTAGGTCCGCTCAAGGCTATTTGGCCCATTGCACCTGTGGTGGACCTTTGGGAGGGCTGTCCAATTAGTCCTTGCCCATGGTTGCAAAGTGTTCCTCTGCAATTATTAATCCAATTTCCTTCAGAAAGTTATTTTGAGAATCAGAAAGTCACGCATTATTTTCTCCAATGCTGAAAAGTTTCACATTTCAAAATGTGCTTACGTCTGAAGACTCTGTTGTTGGCAGTTAGACAATACTTTTTCACAATCAGACAAAGAAAATAGTAAATTATCAAGCTCATTATCTGATGGTTAATTTTTTTCTTATTGGATATCAGGAGCTAAATACATTTTTTCCACACACTATCTGCACTTGAATTAATAGTTTGCTGTCTTTGCTAATAGCTTAATATTTTTGACTCGATGTGGAGTACCTGGTGACATTACTTTGATACCTGATACATTCGTTTGTGTCTTGCACCTCATTTTATTTTCCCCTTGTGTGTGAGATGGTCATCCTCAATTTGTAATTTCCATTTTCTTATCTGAGGAAGAATGTCCTTATTATAGGAGAACAGCAAAGGTTCTCCAGGCTGATTCCTGAGATGCCAAGTCTGTCACATAAGGAGAGACTAAGCTGGCTATGATTGTTTTCAGTGGAGTTGGGAAGAATGAGAGGGGATCTCATAGAAACTTATAAAATTCTAACATGGTTAGACAGGGTAGATTCAGAAAAAAATGGCTGGAATTCTTCCATCCCACCCACCACTGGAATTTTAGTGGGTGGGTTGTGGAGAATGTGAAACCCCATTGATGGTCAGGTGGAAATTTCCAATTTTTAGACCAGTGCAGTCGGAGAATTCCGCCAATGTTGTCAATGGTGGGGAAGTCCAGGACTAGGGATCTTAGTTTGAGGATAAGGGATAAATCTTTTCGGATTGAGCTGAGGAGAAATTTCTTCATCCAAAAGGTGGTGAATGTGTGGAATTCACTCCCACAGAATGTTATTGATGCCAAAACATTGTGCGATTTCAAGAAAGAATTAGATATAGCTCTTGGGCTAAAGAGATCAACAGATATGGGGAGAAGGCAAGGGGGTGGAATCGGGATATTGAATTTGATGATCAGCCATGATCATAATGCCATGATCTTGGGCAGAGCAGGAGCCATTCCAAGCTGTGATACAACCAGAAAGAATGCATCTATTCTATGATGCATCTGTAAAAGATTGTAAGAGTCGCAGTGGCCATACCAAATTTCCTGAGAAAGTGGAGGCACTGGTGGGCTTTCTTAACTCATGGGGATGGTGCAGTACCTACCTGCCACCTCCCCTGATCATAGAATCCTTAGAATGCAGAAGAAGCCATTCAGTCTATTGAGTCTGCACCGACTCTCTGACAGAGTATCTTATAGAGGCCTTTTCCCCCATCCATCCCCATAACCCTGCACATTTTACTGTGGCTAATCCATCCCACTGTCACATGTTGGGACACTAAAGGGCAATTCAACATGGCAAATCTACCTGCCTGCCCCCCCTGCCCACTAAAGTTTCAAATTTACTTATTAGTCTCACACGTAGGTTTATATTAACACTCGAATGAAGTTATTGTGAAAATCTCCCAGTCACCACACTCTGGGGTCTGTTTGGGTGCACCAAGGGAGAATTTATCACAGCCAATGCCTCTAACCAACTCGTCTTTCAGACTATGGAAGAAAATCGGAGCACCCGGAGAAAACTCACGCAAACACGGGGAGGACGTGCAAACTCCACACAGGCAGTGACCTAAACCAGGCTTCGAACCCAGGTCCTTGGCTAACCACTGTGCCAGCCCTTGCCAACTAATACGACCCGGGGAGGGGCACAAGGTTCCTCCGCTCCTTGCAGATCCACAGCTGACTTGCTAATTAACAGACGCCCTCAATTTCACAAGGTTAGCTGCGAAAATCACAACTCAGCATCCTGTATTTGGGAGGGAGGTGAAGTTACCGTCACAGCAGCAGAACACATACCGCACAGCAAGTTGTACATGCATTCATAAAACTCCTGATGACTCAGAAATATCAGCGTTACTATTTGCAGAGTTATTTCATTGAACATGTTTAAGTCATGGGTAGATAGATTTCTGATAGATAGGGGAATTAAGGCCAAGGGGAGAAGATGGGAAAGTGGAACCGATCCACTTCAGATCAGCCGTGATCTTATTGAATGGCGGAGCAGGCTCGAAGGGCTACTCCTGCTCCTATTTCTTATGCTCTTATTGATCCAGGGCATGAGATATTCCTGCAGACTTGAATCAGCTATGTAACAATGAAGTATAATTTATTAGTACTTTGGTACAGAATAATCACTTATGCCGGAGGAAAAATGAATGGGTAAAAATAAGGAACTCTAAGAAGTAAATGTTGCAACACATTTTTTTGAAAGAAAGTCCGCTATAATCATATCTTTCAAGGCACCTGTCGGCATAATTCCGAAAACAGTTTGATCGCGCTGACAGCTTTGTCAAACGCTCCTCCTGTTGAAGGAGAGCTGTAAATAATTCCACGCGTTTGCTTTGAGCCACAGGGAGCAGAAACGCCAAAGACGTTTGGAATCATTGATGAGCAAACTTCTCCAGACTGTTCTCTGTTCGGGAAAACACAGTCATCAAGTTTCTGAGTTAACCCTGGGAGAGGGAGACCCACGCATGGGAAGAAAAGACCCCAGATAACATCAAGATCCGAGCGAGTTACTGTGGACGCTGGAATAATGAGAAACAGAAGCTGGAAGGTCTCAACAGGTCTGGCAGCTTCCATGGACAGAGAGGGCGGCACGGTGGCACAGCGGTTAGCATTGCTGCCTCACAGCGCTAGGCACCCAGCTTCAATTCCTGGCCTCAGGTCACTGCCTGTGTGTGAAGTCTACATGTTCTCCCTGCGTCTGCGTGGGTTTCCTCCCATAGTCTAAAGATGTGCAGGTTAGGTTGACTGGCCGTGCTGAATTGACCCACGTGTCGGGGTAAATGTGTGGGGTTAGGGGAACAGAGCCATGGTGAGATTGTGGTTGGCACAAACTCAATGGGCTAAATGGCCTCCTTCTGTACTGTAGGGATTCTATGAGTTATCAACCAATTAGCATCCCCTTTCTTGTGTATGTTAAATTGTTGCTCCTTTTGAAGTTCGGTATTTTTGTGTCTGTCCTGATGAGTAGAAGATGCAAAGATTCGACAGCTTGTGTCTTTTTCAGCAATAATTCCTTCACTGCATCACAATGTCATTAATAACAATTCCCACTTGGGTTTGCAACCCCTGTATATTTTCCTGGAGGTTTGCTCACATAACCTCCCAACTTTCACTAACCTACTCCCACACACCCTCCACTCAATGCACAAACTTCCCATGGTCAACAGAAACAAAGACAGCTTCTTCCTAACCGGATAGGACAACGCTGGGCTAGACAATGTCATCGCCACCTCTGCCGCCCATCTCCACCATTTCTCGTCATTAATGAGCAGAAATGTTCCGAAAATGAAAAAGAAAACAAATTTCTTTAACGCTACAATGGGTTTTTTTTCCTGCAGGATTTGTCACAGCAAAGTGCCCAGGCAATTAATCTTCAATCCTTGCAGACTTGGCAAGTGTACGTCCTGCATCAATCATCCTGCGGCCTCTCTGAGTGAAACGGCCAATTTTGAGACAGTCTGTGGCACGGGCTGCTTCCTGCACCGAAACAGACTCAATTCAGCTGCACAGAAGCAGCTCAAATTAATTTTATATTCGACTCCTCTGCCGCAGCAGAGAAGAGGTCACGAGCACCACGTCTGTCAGGGGTGGGTTTGAGTGCAAATCCGAGAGTCAAGAGGTCTGTGTCAGTCACCTTACACTGTCTGTAAATGCCAGCTCATCCAAAACTCTTGCATCTCTGTGTCCTAACCTGCACTATCCTGTTCACACATCACCCCGTGCTCACTGACCTCCACCGGCTCCTGATCCAGGGCAACTCAACCTTACAATCCCCAGTCTTGTCTTTCAATTCACCTCACACCTCTCTCACATCTACAATGTTTTGTGACGCTGTAAGAAATCTCACAACACCAGGTTTAAGTCCAACCAGTTTATTTGATAGCAATCCCACAAACTTTCGGAAACAGTGTCCCTTCGTCAGGTGTGTGGAAGGTTCTGTTCAGAGAAAGGCATATAAACTCACACACAGTTTACAGAATACTGATTCGAATACAAGTCTTTGCAGCTAACCTGCTATTCAAGTCTTAAAGATGCAGACAATGTGAGTGGAGATAGCTTCAACATAGGTTAAAGAGATGTGTACTGTCTCCAGACAGGACAGTTAGTGAGATTTTACAAGCCCAGGCAAGACATGGGGGTTACAAATAGTGGATAGTGTGACACTGTCACTGGTAGAGGGGCCCGGGCTAATGTCCAGGAAATGTGGTTCAAATCCCACCAAGGCAGCTAAGTAGAATTTAATTCAATTAATAGAATCTGGAATTGAAAGCTAATGATAGTCTCAGTAATGGCTACCATGACAACTGCAGATTGAGTGTTATAAAAACCCACCTGCTTCACTTTTATCCTTTAAAGAAGGAAATCTGCCATCCTTCCCTGCGGTCCAATTTCGATGCGGCTCCAAACCCACAGCAATGTGATTGACTCTTAACTGCCCCTCTGAGCTGACCTGGCAAGCCAAGGGCAATTAGGGATGGGCAATAAATGCCGGCCTTGCCAATGACACCCAACATCCAAGAAAGAGCAAAAAAAATCCTACAGACTTACAAGTGTCTCTGCGCTTCTCCAATTCTGCCCCCTGAAATGGCCAAGCAAGATGCTCAGTTCAGGGGCAATTAGGGATCGGCAAGAAATGTTGGTCTTGCCAGTGATATCCACATGCTGAGGAAAAAAGGTCAAATCCTAGAGGTTTGACAAGCCTGCCTTGTCCTCCTCTGGCCCCACCAACGGTGTCGATAGTAGTCATGATGTAGAGATGCCGGCGTTGGACTGGGGTAAACACAGTAGGATGTCTAACAACACCAGTTTAAGTCCAACCGATTTATTTGATAGTAAACTCACACAAGCTTTCGAGATGTTTCGACCTCTTCATCAGGTGAACTATCAAATAAATCGGTTGGACTTAAACCCGGTATTGTCAGACTTCCTACTGGCCCCACCAACTGTGAGCACTGTTTCCACATACACGTAGCAGGACTTGCAAATCGCGCTAATGCCACATATTCAGCACACATATCCAACTTTGATCACTCCATCACTGGTGGCTGTACCTTCAACTACCTAGCTCCTCAGGTCTGGGATTCTCTCCCTAAATCTCCCCTCCATCAACATGTTACTTTAAACCTAGTTCAATCATCAAGCCGTCCTCATATCTGTTTAAGGGTCTCATTGCCAAATTCTGCCTGATAATATTCATTTGAAGCATTTTGAGACATTGTACGATGTTAAACATGCACGCTGACCAGTCCCACGTGCTGAAATGCCATTAGCGTGATTTGCAAGTCCTGCGACATGTATGTGATCCTGCGACATGTATGTGGAAGCAGTGCTGACCAGTGGTGAGGCCAGAGGGGGACAAAGCAGGTTTGTCAAGTCTTCAGGATTTGAAAAAAAAATCCATTTTCTATGCCACTTTCTGTGCCTTTTAGCTTTGATAAAGGGTCACCTGGACTCAAAATGTCAGCTCTTTTCTCTCCTTGCAGACGCTGCCAGACCTGCTGAGATTTTCCAGCATTGTCTCCTTTTGCTCCAGGATTTGACCTTTCTTTCGCGGGGTGTGGGCGTCACTGGCTGGGCCAGCATTTGTTGCCCATCCCTAATTGCCCCCTGAACTGAGTGTCTTGCTTGGGGGAGGGGGCAGTTAAGAGTCAATCACATTGCCATGAGTTTGGAGTCATGTAGGCCAGATGAGGTAAGGACAGAAGATTACCTTCCCAAAAGGGAAAGTGGATAAATTTATGAATTAATCTATTCAGTGAGCATGCAATGTGCTGTCAGGAAAATAGAAGAATAAAAGGTTTCTAAATTCCCATGTAATTTACTTTAGGCTTATCCACGGATAATGTTATCTTTCAGACCATTTGTTCACAAAATAATTGGAAACAAGCCCTTTGGCCCAATTTATCCAAAGCCACCTTTTTTCCTTTAAAACCCCGAAGCTAGTCCCAATCGCTCGCATTTGGCCCATATCCCTCTATACCCATCTTATTCATGTAACTATCCAAATGCTCTTTAAAAAACAACATTGTACCCATCTTTACTACGGCGTCAGGCAGTTGGTTCCAGACACTCACCAACCTCTGAAAAAGTTTGTATCTCTCCCCCCCCCACTTTAAACCTATGAGCTCTAGTTTTAGACACCCCTATCTTTGGGAAAAGATATTGGCTATCTAGCTGATCTGTGCCCCTCATTATTTTATAGACCTCTATGAGATCACCCCTCAGCCTCCTAACATCCAAAAAAAAAGTCCCAGTCTGTTCAGCCATTTGTCATTGATGGATCTTGTTCGATCACTCACAATGACAATGAAAATGGCCAAAACTTGACTGACTGACTGACTGAAGGTGCAGAGCTGGTTTACTTCACAGCCATGCTTAAAGCTACAGTAGGTTAATTTTTTCATGCTTTTGCCTTTTAATGGTGGCACAGTGGTTAGCACTGCTGTCTCACAGCGCCAGGGATCCAGATTCAATTCCTGGCTTGGGTCACTGTCTATGTGGAGTCTGCACGTTCTCCCTGTGTCTGCGTGGGTTTCCACTGGGTGCTCCTGGTTTCTCCCACAGTCCTAAAGACATGCTGGTTAGGTGCATTGGCTAAATTCTCCCTCAGTGTACCCAAACAGGCGCCGGGCTGTGGCAACTAGGGAATTTTCACAGTAACTTCATTGCAGTGTGAACGCGACACTAATGTCAAAACTTTAATTACTTCTCAACCAGGGTTGGGGCTGGATTTTTTTTTTATTCATTCATGGAATGTGAGTATGGCTGGCTGGGAAGCATTTATTGCTCTTGAACTGATTATCTCACTTAGCCATTACAGGGAACGTTAAGAGTCAACCACATCGCTGTATCTGTGGTCTCACATGTAGATCAGACAGGTAAGAACAGCAGCTTCCTTCTCTAAAGAGACATTAGTGAAACAGGTGGGTTTTTAACACCAATCAATCTACAGTTGGCATGGACACTATTACTGAGTTGATAGCTTCATATTCCAGAGGTTATGCATTCATATTCCAGTAAGGTTGGCAGAATTCCTTCACTAAAGGGACATTAGTCAACCAGACGGGTTTTTATGACAATCAACAGTGGTTTTATGGTCATCATCAGACTTTTTAATTCCAGATTTTTATTGAATTCAAATTTCAACATCTGCCGTGGTGGGATACGAACGTGAATCTGCCAAGCATTACCCTGGGTCTCTGGATTAGTAGTCAAGTGATAATGCCTCTACGCCACTGCCTGCCCTAAATCAGATCAAATGATGTCACTCGCATAAAGGGCTCTGCATCTTTGAATCTCTATTCATCCTGTTAAGGTGGGAATCGAAGTGGAGGATGTGTGGAGAGGGGCAGAGTTTCATGGGATTGTCAGAAGATGAATGATAATTTAATTGACTGCCTATTGAGTACGGGATGAAAATTAATGAGATCTCTTTTGGAGAAGAACAATGAGGACAATAGCCAGATTATCCATCAAGTGCGTCAAACCAGCAAAGGTGGTGTTGACCAGGTCGATTCAATACGCCAACAGCTTTTTGACAATCCTTGAGAGCTCTTCACTGGTTAACTGCAAACATTTGTATCTCTTTGAATAAAGCTCTTCCCACTGGCTCCTTTAAATTTGCTCCCCGGTGCCCACTGCTCTTACAATTTGCACAAATTTGAGAAGCTGAGACATCGTTTCAATGAACGGGTCCTGTATGAAACTGAATTTACCCCTGATCCACCAAACTTGTTTCCAACACTTTTCTCCTATCTAAAATCTATTGACAGCATTTTTTACATCCCTGTTATAGTCGGGGAAAGTGGCGCAGTGGGGTTAGCGTCCCTGCCTCTGAGCCAGAAGCCTCAGGTTCAAGTCCCACCCCAGGACTTGATGGTCAAGGAAGGTGCGTTCATTATGTGGCCAAACATGTTGAGCCAGTTAACCTGTGAATCCTTGCAAACGCTCACTAATGGCTGGCGATAGAAGCAGGAGAGATTCCTGGTCGGCCTCACTTGATATGGAGTGATGCCCCTCAAGCTATAATTTCCTCGGTAACAGACTTGCGACCTGTTCCTGGAATCGCTAGCAATGGAAATGGGCAAACCTCTGCCTTAGTGCAAAATAAAGTTTATTTATTAATCACAGGTAGGCTTGCATTAACAGTGCCATGGAGTTACTGTGAAATTCCGTGGTTGTCACACTCCAGTGCCTATTCAGGTACACTGAGAGAGAATTTAACATGGCCAATGCGCCCAAACCAGCCCATTTTTCTGAATGTGGAGGGAAACTCAGGGAGAACATGCAGACTCTGCACAGTCACCCAAGCCGGGAGTTGAACCGCAGTCCCTGGCACTGTGAGGCGACTATGCCACTGTACTGCCCACTAGTGCATAACTAGGCGTAGGAAGAGAATTGACCATGAGACATATGAGCAGAATTAGCCCACTCGGCCCATTGAACCTGCTCCACTATTCAATCGTAGCTGAAATTTTTCTCATCCCCATTCTCCTGCCTTTTCCCCAGAACCCCTAATCCCCTTATTAATCAAAAATGTAATTGGAAATAAAGTGATGGGATTAATGCCCCAGAGAGCACAACTTACAAAAACAGACTGCATTTCTGTAGCAGCCTTAAATAAAATCTACCAATGGCGCACTTCATTACCAAATAAACTTGATATTGAGGGAGACATCAGGACAAGTGATCAATAAGAGGGAAGCTTTAAGAGGTGTCTTAATGGAGAAGTCAGAGATGGAAAGGCAAGGGAGGATTTACAGAGTTGAGGATCCTGAGGTGCTTCAGAGGCCAGAACTGGTGGATATAGAATCATTGAATCTCGACAGTGCAGAAGGAAGCCATTCAGACCATCAGATCTATACTGACTGTAATCCCACCCAAACCCTACCTCCATAACCCCACATATTTACAAATCCCTTTAACCTACACATCCTGGAACACAAAGAGACAATTTAGCATTGGCCAATGCACCAAGCCAGCACATCCTTGGACTGTGGGAGGAAACTGCAGCACCCGGAGGAAACCCACCCAAACACATGGAGAATGTACAAACTCCACACAGGCACTGACCCAAAATGGGAATCGAGCTTAGGCCCATAGAGGCAGCAGTATTAATCACTGTGCCACCGTGCCATCGCTTTCTCAGAGGGTTGAAAGAGATTACAGAAACAGGGAGTGGCTAGACCATGGGGATGTTCGAGACAAAGATAAGAATTTTATTATTCAGGCATCATCTGACTGGGAGCCACTACAGGTGAACGAGAACAGTTGATCATGAAAGGGTGCATGGTGGCACAGTGGTTAGCACTGCTGCCTCACAATGCCAGGGCCAGGCTTGGGTCACTCTCTGTGTGGAGCTTGCGCATTCTTCCTGTGTCTGCATGGGTTTCTTCCAGGTGCTCCAGTTTCTTCCCACACTCCAAATATGTGCAGGTTAGGTGAATTGACTGTGCCAAATTGCCCCTTAGTGTCAGGGGGTCTAGCTAGGGTCAATGCATGGGGTATTAGGGATAGGGCCTGGGGGGAGGGGGGGTCAACGCAGACTCGATGGGCTGAATGGCCTTCTTTTGCACTGTAGGATTCTGTAAGTCTATGAAAGGGGCAGGAAACCACAATCATTTGGGATATTGGGATGATCTTCACAAGGACAGAAAAAGACTTCTTGGAAGTTTTTCAAATGATGTAGAACTTTGGCAGGACGAGTAAGACAATGGATGGGATTTTCCAGCCCTTCCCAACAGGGGGTGTTCTGGCACCCCTCACCTCCGAAGCCGACATCCTACAGTGGCGGCTCTGGTCATCCATGCAAATCGGCAGGTCTGGAAGATTCCGCTGGTGGCCAATGGTGGACTGCCTCTGCTGCCAGGAATCACCTCACGGTTGCGAGGGGGGAGGGGGAAGATGAAAACCTTGGCCAATACGTCTCTCACTCCATTTTTAAGTCAGCGATCAGAGGACATTTGTTCAAAATTGTCACCGAGTGAGCAAAGATATTTGGAACAACTCCATTACCCTGGTATCTGTTGAAGCACAGAATGCTTGGCTATAATTTTGGGATACAATTTTGTCTTTTAAAAAGCATTTAGACAGAGGGATATGGGCCAAACACAGGCAATTGGGACTAGCTTTGTGGTTAAGAAAGAGGGTGGCATGGATAAGTTGGATCGAAGGACCTGTTAAATGCACAAGGATTAGAGTCATAAAGGAAACAGGCCCTTCAGCCCAACCAACTCATGCTATCAAATGGTATCCTCCCAGCTAGTCCCAGTTACCCAAGTTTGGTCCGTGTCCCTCAAATCCTTTCTCATCCATATACTTATCCTAAAGTAGGATAGCTGAGACTGAAACCACGCCATCCTTGCAGGAAAATGTGGATAAACATTTGAAGCAGGCACGGATCGAGGGCTATGAGAAGAGAGCTGAACGGTGAGATTAGCTCTGGAGGGCTCTGGAGAGGGTCTGATCTACTTTGGTATTAATGAAGCTCTACGGATCCGTGGCTTCACAGAGAAGACAAGTATAAATTACGAAAAAACAACGGACCTTGGGGAGCTCAGAAAAATCAAAGTAATCAGTCCCTGGAAAAGTCCTGACAACTCCTACTTTGTGAAACTGATCCAACGTGTTTGAGTTCCCGGAGATAGCTGGTCAGGAGTGTGCCCTGGGTAGTAATAAACACCCCTTGTTACATTCACAAGACATGTTCTGATCAAAAGGATATTCACATTTACCTTCCCTTTAACAGCTCCAGTGGGAAAACTGCAAATTGTATTTTTCTGTCTCAAATGGATGCAGTTTAAATCTCCATATCGCAGAAGCATCACCTCTGTTGAGGAATTAATTTTGATCTTGGTTTACAAGCAGCATAATTTCCCACGCATGCAAGTATTTTTAGCCAAACTTTCACTGGCACACGGACGCGACAACAACAGACAGAATGAATGTCGAAGAACTCACTATTCAATTCTAGTGAAGTATGGTTTGCTGCTTTAGCACGACAATATATGCCAACTTCCCCCCATTTTCTCCCCCTGCCCTTTGGATTTGGAAGTCAGTGGTTGCGACAAGAGTCGGAGGCTTGAGGTGGACAACTGTGCTGACCCGTGGAAATTTAGTTCCAGTTAAGTGGCACGGTAGCACAGTGGTTAGCACTGCTGCTTCACAGCTCCGGGAACCTGGGTTCGATTTCCAGCTTAGGTCACTATGTCTATATAGAGTTTGCACGTTCTCCCTGTGTCTGTGTTGGTTTCCTCTGGGTGCTCCAGTTTCCTCCCACAGTTCAAAAATGTGCAGTTTAGGTTGATTGGCCATGCTAAAATCCTGAGATGCGCAGGTTAAAGGGATTAGTGGATAAATATGGAGGGATATAGGGTCTGAGTGGAATTGTGGTCGGTGCAGACTCGATGGGCCAAAAGGCCTCTTTCTGCATTGTAGGGTTTCTATGATTTACACAGCGAAGATAATAGAATCCCTACAGTACAGAAGGAGGCTATTCAGCCTTTCCAGTCTGAATAGTCCCATTAGTCTATGTTCTGCGCTGTAATGTTCTATGTTCTATTCCTATTCTTTAACCTCACACATTTACCCTGCTAATCCCCCTGACACTCAGGTTAATTCAGCACAGCCAATCAACTTAACCTGCACATCTTTGGACCATGGGAGGAAACTGGGGTATCTGGAGGAAATGCAAACATGGAGAGGAAATGCAAACGCCACACAGACAGTGACCCAAGGCTGGAATTGGACCTTGGTCCCTTACGCTATGAGGCAGCAGTGCCAACAACTATGCCACCGTGCCATCCTAGATATTAAATATGTGATCTGGGGGATGGATAGAAATTTCAACAGCCACAGTCTAGGGATTAGGATAATCATAGAAAAGTTGGGGCAGAGAAGGGGGCCATTCAGCCCTCCTTGTCCATGCCAACCAAAATACACTAGATGCCCTTTCTAACGCCACTTGCCTGCACACAGCCCATACCCTGCAACTTAGGGTGAGGATGCAGGTGCTTTTTAAAAAAGAGCTTAGAGTCTCTGAATCCACCACCAATTCGGATAATAATATCACCTCCCCTTTCACAGGAAGGAAGCCACCGCCTCCCCTTTCATAGTAATTTCACTGTGGTCTTAATGTGGGCCTACTTGTGACAATAATAAATAAACTTAAACAAAGGAACTATATCTAAGTGAGTCAGTGCTGCTTCTATTACGGGAGTGGAACTAGTCAGAAAGCCTTTTTGGATAATTAGCATAGGCTCAACGGGTCAAATGGCCTCCTTCTGTGCTGTATTACTCTATGATTCTCTCCGTATGTAGGCAGAGTGTTCCGCAGGCATGGGATCGATCCCCTCTTTTACAGTATTCTAACAGGCAAATATTTTCTGCCCTTTGGAAACTCCTGGGAGGATCTGGTCCACCCTGGTCCCAGTCGGAGAAGACTATGAAATCCTCTAGTCTACTCAATCACAAGTGGCTCAACTTCAACCTGCAATCATCCTGAAACCCATTTCTAATCAAACACTAATCCGGCTCCTTGGTGACTGAGGTATTTAGACTCGTTCTGATTTGTCTTTCTTTCTTCACTGGGACTGGACTTTGTACCTTGGCTGCAGTGTGACACCTTCCTCGTTTAATGTGGACAATTCCCCAGTAATTTCTTTCACAATTAACATCCTTGACTCGCTGAATTACATTAGCAAAGGAAATGCGGTCCAATTTGTATTTGCAATACGACAGAGCATTACCTCCACATCACAAAGCAGGAGGCGATTACATCTCATGTAATTGTCTCACTTACATCACCTCCATTTCACTCATTATTGCTGATTACACAGCTCCTTTTGCTAACTCAGTCTTTTTCAGTATATTTGGCAGCTTTCAACTGGCTTGGTTGAAGATAGGCTTCAAATGACTTTCACCTCGCTTTTCAAGTCAGAATGAACCTCAGCCTTTGTTGCCTCTAGGTTTAGCTGTTCTAATGCACTCCTGGCCATCTTCCCATTCTCTACTTTCCATAGACACAAAGACAACACTGCTGTCCTTGCTGTAACTCACACAAATCTCCTGTTTGCCCAGTACGCTTTGCTGACGCACATTTTGATTCATTATTGTCTCTGCGCGCAATACAGAGAAAGCATACTGTTCATAAAGTAAATTGGAAAGAAGCAAAGGAGAGACAAAGCATACCATACATAGAGAAGGGAAGGAGAGAGTGCAGAATGTAGTGTTATAGTCATAGCTAGGGAATGAAGAAAGCCAACTTATTGCAAGGTAGGCCCATTCAAAAGTCTGGTGGCAGCAGGGATGAAGCTGTTCTTGAGTCAGTTGGTACGTGGCCCCAGACTTTTGTATCATTTTCCCGACAGAAGAAGCTGAAGGAGAGAATGTCCGGGATTCATGAGGCCCTTGATTATGCTGGTTGCTTTTCCAAAGCCGTGGGAAGTATAGGCAGTGTCAATGGATGGGAAGCTGATTTGCATGATGGACTGAGCTTCATTCATGATCCTTTGTTGTTCCTTGCGGTCTTGGGTAGACTAGGAGCTACATATATCAAAAATGTGATTCAACCATAAATAATACTTTCTGTGGTGCATCTGTAGAAGTTGATGAGAGTCATAGCAGGCATTGCCTCCCAGGTAAGCAACAATGCCATTTTAAAATTCTCACCCTCATTTTTAACTACCTCCATATAACATAAGGATCTGGCACACACAGGGTTAATGTGGATTGAGGACAGTATCGCTCACATAGTGAAGAAAGACAGCACCTGACCCACTTCCAGGGTCAAGATAATGTTAGCCAGCATAGAAACGGCTTGTATCCTTTACCATATGATTATAAATAGTTCTAACAGTCAAAGATTTGATCTGCTGTAGACCACAGAGGCAAAAATCTCAACAGGTCTGACAGCACTTGTGGAGAGAGAATAGAGCTGACCTTTCGAGACTGGATGATCCAACATTGGTTCCATTTCATCCCACAGATGCTGACAGACCTGCTCAGGTGTTCCAGCACTTTCTGTTTTTGTTTCAGATTCCAGCATCTGCAATATTTTAACTTAGATCAGGGAGGCTTTGTTAAAACCTACTGAAGTGTAACCAATGCCCTACAATATTCCATTGGCCTCATTCTCTCCATATATGTGTAATCTCCCTTCAGCACCACAACACTCAGTGATCTCTGACTTCCTTTAATTCCGGCCTCTTGTGCACCCCAAATCTTAATGGCTTCACCACTGTTGGCCATGCCTGGTCCTAAGCTTCAGATTTCACTTCCCATGTACCTTTGGCCCTCTCGACACTTCCATCCTCCTTTAAGACATCTCTGGAAACCCACTTCTTTGGCCACCCATCCCAGCATTTCCCTTGTCTCAGTGTCAAGTTCTGCTTTCTACAGCCTCTGTGAAGCGTAGTGGGACAGTAATTAAAAGTTGGCTTTGTTAAGTGAGCGGATTGGAAGACTTAGTCAAATACAACACGTACAGGATGTTGGTGAAACTATATTTGGAGTAGTGTGTCCAGTTTTGGTCTCATTATTTGAGGAAGGATGTGGTGACATTGAAGGCAGTTCAGAGGAGGTTCACCAGATTGATCCCGGGGATGAAGAGATTAACGAGGAGAGACTAAACAGTTTGAACTTCATAGTGGAATGAATGACACAGTGGTTAGCACTGCTGCCTCACAGCTCCAGGGAACCGGGTTCAATTCCAGGCTTCGGTCATTGTCTGTGCAGAGTTTGCACATTCTCCCCATGTCTTCATGGGTTTCCTCCGAGTGTCCCGGTTTCCTCCCACAGTCTGAAAGACGAGCCGGTTGGGGTGGATTGCCCAATAGGTGCTGGAGTGTGGCGACTAGGGGACTTTCACAGCAGCTTCATTGCAGTGTTAATGTAAGCCTTACTTGTGACTAATAAATAAGCTTAGCGTTTATAAGGATGACTGAAGAATATAAAATTTTAAAAGAGATGGATAAAGTGAATACAGACCAAATGTTTCCTTCTGTGGGACAATCTCGAACAAGCGGTCACAGGTATAGGTTGAGAGGGGGTAGATTTAAAACTGAAAGGAGAGGGAAACTACTTCTCACAGAGGGTGGTGAATTTGTCGAACTCGCTGCCCCACAACGCGGTGGAGCCTGAATTGTTGAACGTTTTCAAGAAGGAGATGGATATATTCCTGATAAAAGAATAGGGATAAGGGGATATGGGCAACAGGTGGGGAGGTGGACTTGAGACCAGGGAGAGATCAGCCACGATCTGATTGAGCAGACTCGAAGGGCTGAATTTGTCTACTCCTGTTCTTAATTCCTACATTCCTCTGTCCGCAAGAGACGCAGTCTGCCAAACTTAGACTCCTTTGTCCAATTTTCTCTCTCCTGCCAGTGGCAGAATAAAGCAGGATTTACAGCACAGGTAAAAGGCCCTTCGATCCAATTACATCATGCTGGTGTTAATAGTATACTTGAACTCCCTCTCACACCTCTTCTGCCTTTCAACATAATCTTTACATCTCAAGTGCTCATACCATTCTATTCACTTCCCCATGGCAGCCCATTCTTTGAGTAAAGAGGTCTTTTTTTCCTTGAATATATCATTGGAATTATTTGTGAGTACATCATTTGGAATTATTTATTTATATATAATATAATAATACATTATTATATATTTAATATATAATTAAATTAAATATTTAAGGTTTATTTGTGACCTTAAATATATTTAAGGCCCCTAATTCTGGGCTTCCTCACAAGTGGAATCACCTTCTCTACTCAGAACTTTCATTATCTTAACAACCGTTCTTATCTTCTGTCGGCCTTGGATACTGTCTGGGGCAAAACAGCTCAAATACGACCAGCGCCTGTGTGTTCATTCTTCATGTCTCAGTCTGGAGACTTAAGGGGGCAGTTTCCACCCTGCCTCTGGCCTGTCTCTTTCCTGAAAAATGGGCAAGTAACGGAGGGAAAATTGGGGTCATTATCGCTGAACTGCTTCGGGATGTTTCTGACAGCGACGATAAAGTGCGAAACAGAGGCAAAACTTGTTTCTCTCTCTCTCTCGCCAACTCCTGCAGCTAGAATTTGCAACTTCAGCATGGGAGTGAGTCCTGGGTTGCCAGGTTTGTGGAGATAAACTATTCATTGTCTTTAAGAAGTCGCATGGGCATAAATTAAACTCTGAGCCTGGCGAATGTAAAGTGAATAGAAATTGGAATTAATACAACAAATGGGACTGGCGCAATGATGCACCAAACCGCAGTCCATTTGAATATTGATTCAATTTGTTATTGTCTCTCATGACGGTGAAAAGTAAGATGGGTTCAAGCAAGTAGTTTAAGGGTAGAATTCGAGGGAGGACTTGCCCAATACAAGGAGTTGGCGTGCAACTGGAGACTATTTTGGAGACTAAGGAAATTTGGCCTGTCTGCTGTGATTCTCACCAACTTTTACAGATGCATCATAGATAAAGCGCACTATTCATAGAGTACACAGGAGAGAAGGAAACGAGAGGGTGCAGAATATAATGTTACAGTTATCGTCAGGATGTAGAGAAAGATCAACTTAATGTAGGATAGGTCCATTCAAAAGTCTGATGGCAGCAGAAAGAAAGCTGTTCTTGAGTCGGTTGGTACATAACCTCAGACTTTTGTATCTTTTTCCCGAAGGAAAAAGTGAAAGAGAGAATGTCCGGGGTACGTTGGGTCCTTGATTGTGCTGGCTGTTTCTCCGAGACAGTGGGAAGTATAGAACGGAGTCAATAGATGGGAGGCTGGTTTGATTGATTGATTCATGGATTGATTCAACCCCAGTGTGTGTGTAAGAGGCAAGTTTACTGATGACTGACTCAAGAGGTTCCTTTAGCTTGTGTTTTCAATAAAAACAGAAAATGCTGGAAAATCTCAGCAAGTTTGACAGCACATGTGGAGAGAGAATAGAACCAACATTTTGAGTCTGGATGACCCAACACTGGCTCTATTCTCTCCAAGCTGTGAGCCAGTCAGAAAGAATGCCTTCTATGGTGCAATAGTAAAAGTTGGAGAGAGTCGCATCTGACATGCCAAGTTTCCTTAGCTTCCTGAGAAAGTATGGTCATTGGAGGGCTTTCTTAACTATAAGGGACATGCAGGATGGACTGAATATTCATCCTTTCCTTCAAACATCTCCTGATTTCAGGATCAGATATGTTCAATCGTCTCCCCTACCATGACCTTTCGTAGTTTATTGCAGTCTTGGACAGTGCAGGAGCCATACCAAGCTGTGATACAACCAGAAAGGATGCTTTCAATGGTGCATCAGTAAACGTTGGTGAGAATCAGAGCAGAAATGCCAAACTACCTTAGCCCCCGAAATAGTTTCCAATTACAGGCCAACTCCTTGCTGTGGGTATGTCCTCCTTTGAATTCTACCCTTAAACTACTTGCCCAAACCCATCATATTCAGGTGATGAAGACACAAGCTCAAGGAACCTCTCAAGTCGCTCATTAGTTAACTTGCATCTCACACATACACACTCGGTTGAATCTGTCTAACCAGGACTATGACTTGTTGCAACAGATGATGGTGATACCCGATTTAACAGGAAGGAATAGCATTTATAATGCGAGTGACATGGGTACTCAGGCATATTAACATTTGCTTTCCAGCAAAACTTTCTCTCATCCAGTTGCTGTCTCCATCATAGTACCACCTCGCTGTATTTAATTAATACCAAATAACGTCAGTTTTTTTTACTCTAATGCGGGGCTAATTAAGCCGTTCAGTGAATATTGCAAGCATGGCTCAGGACTGACAGATCTGCTCAACAAAGTTATCATTGATACTGTCAAAATATTGGTTTGTACTCTTACACACACATACGTACATATATATATGTATATGTGTCTGAAGCAGTAGCTCACGTTGTGATTTCAACAATCAAGCCTAACACTGATCTGAGGGAGTGCTTCCCTGTCAGAGACACTATCCTGTAGACAAGTTGCTAAACCAGGAGCCCAACCGACGGATCCTAGTGATTCCAAGTTGAGTATTTCTTCAGCCAAAGGGTGGAGGAATCTGTGGAACTCATTACCACAAAAGGCCATGGAGGACAGGTCACTGAGTGTCTTTAAGACAGAGATAGATAGGTTCTTGATCAATCAGGGGATCAAGGGTTCTGGGGAGAAGGCAGGAGAATGGGAATGAGAAAAATATCAGCCATGATCAAATGGCGGAGGAGACTTGACTCACAGAATGGAGCTAGTGTTGGGTCATCCAGACTCAAAATGTTGGCTCTATTCTCTCTTCACGTGTGCTGTCAAACTTGCTGAGATTTTCCAGCATTTTCTATTTTTATTGAAGACGCAAGCTAAAGGAACCTCTTGAGTCATTCATTAGTTAACTTGCCTCTCATACACACACACTGGGGTTGAATCAATCCATCATGCAAACCAGCTTCCCACTCATTGTCTCCATTCTACACTCCCCGCTGGCTTGGAAAAACAGCCAGCGTAATCAAGGACCCAACCCACCCTGGACATTCTCAGATACAAAAGCCTGATGTTATTTACCAACCGACTCAAGTACACCTTCTTCCTACTGCCATCAGACTTTTGATTGTACCTATCCTATATTAAGTTGATCATTCTCTACACTCCAGCGATAACTGTAGTATTATATTCTGCACCCTCTCCTTTCCATCTCTTCTGTGTACTCTATGAACAATGGGCTAAATAATCTAATTCTGCTCCTTTAGTTACGGCTTCATAGAACTTCTTCCCGGTGTCCTGGCTAACACTATCTGGTCCCTGTGCATATACTGGCTGCCACTTACTCCTACATTATATCAGTGAACACAAATCTCAAAAGCACTCTACCACACAAGATGTCACCTGCATTTCATCAAATCCCTACAGTACAGAAGGAGGCCATTCAGGCCATTGAGTTTGTAGCAACCACAATCCACCCAGTTCCTATTCCCATAACCCCACACATTTATCCTGCTAATCTTCCTGACACCAAAGGGGCAATAGCATGGCCAATCTACCTAACCCGCACATCTTTGAACTGTCCAGAGCACACGGAGGAAAATCACGCAGACATGGGGAGAATGTGCAAACTTCACACGGACATTCAAGCTGGGAATTGAACCCGGGTTCATGGCGCTATGAGGCAGCAATTCTAACAACTGTGCCGCCATGCTGCATCAGTTCAGCATCTCCTGGTCAAAGTGACATTATTGACCCTGGAAGGGAAAGTAAGGATTTTTCTCCTTCCTGGCGATTGTTGATGATTTGTGATGACCTCGTTCTCATTGCCGTGTCATCACTCTGAGTCCGTCATGCCACAAGAAGAAACTGTTTTCATCTCACAATCACCATCGGGCTTACTCTCCTGCGTGCGTCTTACTTTTAGCTGCCCTGGTTAGCAGGGCTGAGGAATAATAACAGCGAATAGTTCTTTCAGAAAGCTGATACAGATACAATGGGTTGTAAAATTCTTATTCTCTCTGACTGTGCTGTTTGGAGCAGGGTCATTAGCCCATTTAATATAAATGCGTAGAGAGAACGCTCATCTGCATTGTGTTGCTTGTAACATGCTGCACTATTATTCTAACACGAACGCTTCTTTCTTCAACAGCATTGTCAATGAGTGCAAAGCTCATTGTACCTTTCCCGCCCACCACTGCTCACTGGAATAGCTGATGAGTTTTAGAACGTGTGCTCATAAAATGATGAACCTGTGTTACGCTTCCTCATTCTCAATCCACATGATAAGTTTTCAGTTTAGGTTTGTGTCAAACTTGGCTTACATTAATGTTGCCACTAAGTTTTTAGGTGTCCAGATCACTGGTCCTGGCTCTCCCCATACTGACACTATAGTCAAGAAAACCCATCAATGCCTCTACTCTCTCAGAAGACTAAGGGAATTTGGCACGTCGGCTATGAATCTCACCATCTTTTACAGATGCACCATAGAAAGCATTCTTCCTGGTTGTGTCGCAGCTTGGTTTGGGTCCTACCCTGTCCAAGGCCACAAGGAATTCCAAACTGTAGCCCAGTCCATTACACAAACCAGCCTGCCATCCATTGAATCTGTCTACACTTCCACTGCCATGGAAAAGCAGCCAGCATAATTAAAGACCCCACATATCCTGGATGTTCTCTTTTCCACCTCCTTCTGTCAAAAAAAAAGATACAGAAGGCTGAGTTCACGCATGAACTGACTCAAGAACAGCTTCTTCCCTGCAGCCATCAGTCTTTTGAATGGACCTACCTCGCAAAAAGTTGATCTTTCGCTACACTCTAGCTATGACTGTAACACTACATTCTGCAGTGTTTCACTTCCTTCTCTATGATCAGTGTGCTTTGTCTGTATAGCGCAGAAGAAACAATACTTTTCACTGCAAGTTAATATATGCGATAATAATAAATCAAATCAAATCATTGTGAAAATCCCTTAGTTGCCACACTTTGGTGCCTGTTCAGGTACACTGAGGGAGAATTTAGTATGGTCAATACACCTAATTGGCATATCTTTTGGACTGTGAGAAAAAAACCAGAGCACCTGGAGGAAACCCACACAGACACAGGGAGAATGTGCAGACTCTGTACAGACAGTAACCAAAGCCAAGAATTGAACCCGGGTTCCTGGCTGGGGAAGGTCTTGTAACAAGGGAGGAGCTGGCTTTCAGTGATCCACCCCCAGCTCCATCTTGCTAATGCAGGGTCCTTCAATCAGGCACCAAATGCTGGAAGGGGCTCCCCTGTGTGACTCCCATGAGCAAACAAGCCAAAGTTTTCTTGTCATGCTCCTTGCATGGCAGATGCACCATGGCAGTGTCAGGATAAAGTCTTTAACAGGTCAATAATTGCCCACTTATGTCCTTAATTGTTGGCAGGTCAGGAAAGCCATCTAAGGGCCTTCTGGCCACCAATGTTAATTGGCATGGCAATGGAAAGGTGGCAAGGTCCCTCTCTGTCACTATCACTTCCAATGAAAAGAGACCCCTCTCCCACTCCTCCGTCACTGAAATAAATCTCAAGCTTCAACCCCAACTCTTTGTGAAATGTGTATCTGGACCCTTTCTGCAAGGATAGACTTCATCATTAATGCCATGCGTCACGGCAGGAAGATGATAATGTTTAAAATCACTGCAGAACTACTTTGTTCTGGGGAGGCGAGAAGAATAAGATACATGACTACAAAAATACTGTTTGCCCAAAGGCACAGCAGTTAGCACTGTTGTCTCACAGCGCCAGGGACCTGGGTTCGATTCCCGGCTTGGGTCATTGTGCAAACTCCACACAGACATTCTCCCTGGATCTCCTCCAGGTGCTCCAGCTTTCTTCTACACTCGGGTTACGTGGATTTAAGTGGATTGGCCGTGCTAAATTGCCCCTTAATGTCAGGGGGATTAGATAGGGTAAATGCGTGAGGTTATGGGGATAGGGCCTGGGTGGGATTGTCGTTGGTGCAGACTCAATGGGCCAAATGACCTCCTTCTGCGCGCAAGCGATTCTCAGAAAAAAAATTCTCAGACTGCCTTGTCTGCATGAGACTAAGATTGAGGAGAGAGCTACCTCTCTTGCTCCTGGCGATCCATTACCCTATATGCCTTAGATTGCATGGAATTGCAATCAAATAGGTCGCCCTTCCAAATGGACTAACTGACAGGTAATTTCTGCATTCTCTCTGAGACTCTATAACAACAAGAAAAACAAAAACTTGCATTTATTTAGTGTCTTATCACACCGCGAGTGGTTTACACTTCCCAGTCGCTGCTATGTGGGTGAACATGGCAAAATGTTGCAGACAGTGTGAGATAAGATGGAAATAAAATAGTTTAATCTGATTTTGGCGGGGATTGGGCAGGGATAGGACAGGTATAAAGCTTTAAAGTTCATTTATTGAATATTTGAATCCATCAGAAGAGCAAATAGTGACTTGATGGAAAAGCACCAACAAAACCCAAAGATTTTTTATGAGTTCAAAAGACCAAGAGGTTGACTGAGGAGAAAGCAAGCCTAATTAGACACCATTGAGTTAACTTGCGTATGGAAGAACAACACAGAGACTTGGTTCAAAATACATATTTTGTGTCTGTTTTCATAGAAGATGTGTGGGTTAGGTTGATTGGACATGCTAAAAATTGCCCCTTAGTCTCAGAGGAATTAGCATGGTAAATATATGGGGTTACAGAGATAAAGCCTAGGTGAGATTGTTGTCAATACAGACTCAGTAGATTGAATGGCGTTCTTCTACAACGGGATTCTATGATTAACAGAGAGATAAAGTAGTTAAGAAGGAAGAATGTAAAGTATTAACATGAACACCAGATTTATCAACCACACTTACAAGACAGTCCCAAACATCACCCAAGTACAACGCAAGGCCATCCGTGCTCTCAAGACCAACCGCAACATTGTCATCAAACCAGCAGACAAAGGAGGCGCCACCGTCATACTGAACAGAACGGACTACTGTGAAGAAGTGTACCGACAACTAAACAATGAGAAACACTACAGACAGTTACCAGCAGATCCAACCAAAGAACACACTCGTCAACTCAACACTCTGATCAAAACCTTTGATCCGGACCTTCAGAACACCCTCCGGGCTCTCATTCCACGTACTCCCCGCATTGGAGATCTCTACTGCCTCCCAAAGATACACAAGGCAAACATACCCGGCCGTCCCATCGTATCGGGCAATGGGACCCTGTGTGAGAACCTCTCCGGCTATATCGAGGGCATCCTGAAACCCATCGTACAAAGAACCCCCAGCTTTTGTCTTGACACTACGGACTTCCTACAGAAACTCAGCACACATGGAGCAGTTGAACCAGGGACACTCCTTGTCACAATGGATGTCTCGGCGCTCTACACCAACATCCCCCACGACGATGGTATTGCTGCAACTGCCTCAGTACTCAATGCCAACAACTGCCAGTTTCCGGATGCAATTTTACAACTCATCCGCTTCATCTTGGACCACAATGTCTTCACCTTCAACAATCAGCTTTTCATCCAGACACACGGAACAGCCATGGGGACCAAATTCGCACCTCAGTATGCCAACATCTTCATGCACAGGTTCGAACAAGACTTCTTCACCACACGAGATCTCCAACCAAGGTTATATACTAGATACATTGATGACATCTTTTTCCTTTGGACTCATGGTGAACAATCATTGAAACAACTGTATGATGATATCAACAAGTTCCATCCCACCATCAGACTCACCATGGACTATTCTCCAGAATCAGTTGCATTCTTGGACACACGCATCTCCATCAAGGACGGTCACCTCAGCACCTCACTGTACCGCAAACCGACAGACAACCTCACAATGCTCCACTTCTCCAGCTTCCACCCTAGACACGTTAAAGAAGCCATTCCCTATGGACAAGCCCTCCGTATACACAGAATTTGCTCAGATGAGGAGGATCGTGACAGACACCTCCAGACGCTGAAGGATGCCCTCGTGAGAACAGGATATGGCGCTCGACTCATCGATCGACAGTTCCAACGTGCCACAACGATAAACCGCACTGACCTCCTCAGAAGACGAACACGGGACACGGTGGACAGAGTACCCTTTGTTGTCCAGTACTTCCCCGGAGCGGAGAAGCTACGACATCTTCTCCGGAGTCTTCAACATATCATTGATGACGATGAACATCTCGCTAGGGCCATCCCCACCCCCCCACTTCTTGCTTTCAGACAACCGCACAACCTCAAACAGATCATTGTTCGCAGCAAACTACCCAACCTTCAGGAGAACAGTGACCACAATACCACACAACCCTGCCACAGCAACCTCTGCAAGACATGCCAGATCATAGACATGGACGACATCATCAAACGTGAGGATACCATTCACCAGGTACACGGTACATACTCTTGCAACTCGGCCAACGTTGTCTACCTAATACGTTGCAAGAAAGGATGTCCCGAAGCATGGTATATTGGGGAGACCATGCAGACACTACGACAGCGGATGAATGAGCATCGCTCAGCAATCACCAGGCAAAACAGTTCCCTTCCTGTGGGCGAACACTTCAGCAGTCATGGGCATTCGGCCTCCGACCTGCGGGTAAATGTTCTTCAAGGGGGCTTTCGTGATACACGACAGCGCAGAGTCGCTGAGCAGAGACTGATAGCCAAGCTCCGCACACATGAGGACGGTCTTAACAGGGATCTTGGCTTCATGACACACTATCTGTAACCCCCGTAACTTGCCTGGGTTAGCAAAAAACCTCACTTACTGTGCTGTCTGGAGAAAACACACAATTCTCCAACAATGCTCAGGATTCCCTTCACACACATTGTTCGCCACTTTAACACTTCAATAGCAGGTTAGATGTAAGGATTCGCATTCTAATCAGCAATCTCTGACTGTCTGTGCTGATGTGTGCTATTGCAGACCAGAACACTGCATTTGCCTGAGGAAGACACAGGAGTCGAAAGCTCGCGTTTTTTCTATCAAATAAATCGGTTGGATTATAAATTGGTGTTGCTAAATTCTTACTGAGTTCTTACCACCCCAATCCAACGCCGGCACCTGTATATCACAAGTATTAACATTGTCAGGGAAGAAATATTACGGTTTTCAGCTTCCTTACAATGTGGCTAATTCATCAGACCCAGATGAAATGTATCAAGAGATAATATGGAGATGCCGGTGTTGGACTGGGAGGGGCACAGTAAGAAGTCTCACAACACAAAGTCCAACAGGTTTATTTGGTAACACGAGCTTTCAGAGCACTGCTCCTTCATCAGGTGAGTGTCGAGGGATGCTAAGGGAATCAAGGCAAGAAATAATGGAGGCTCTAACCATCATCTTCCAATTCACTCTGGCTATAGATAGACTGGTGCATTGCTGAAGTTGAATTGTTGTTTTGAAAAAAACGGGGGGAAGGAAGAAGAGCCTGAATAATTATAGACAAACAAATCTAACCTCGGTGGTGGGAAAATCACTGGGAAAAACACATTCCGAACAATGATAAAAGTCACCATTTACAAAAGGCACAGATTAGCAGGATAAGTGGATATGATAATCAGGAAGTACAGAATCATAGAATCCCTACAGTGCAGAAGAAGTCCATTCAGCCCTTTGAATCTATACTGACTATAACCCTACCCAGGCCCTATCTCTGTAACCTCATGCATGCACCCTAGTTAATCACCTGATACAAAGGGGCAATTAAGCATGGCCAATTCACCTAACCCACACATCTTTGAAGTGTGGAAGGAAACTGGAGTACCCAAGGAAACCCACTCAAATACAGGGAGAACGTACAGAGTCCACGCGAACAGTGACCCAAGCTGGTGCTGAGGCAGCAGTACTAATTACTATGCCATTGTACCATCCCATTTATTGGTCAAGACCCTCACTATAATTGCAGGCAGATTATGCTCAAATTGTATAAAGTGCAGGTCAGAGTGCAACGAGATTACTGTGTATATCGCTGGTCACTGCATCACTGGGAAGATATAATGACACCAGGGAGGGTAAAGCATGACTCATGAGAAATACAGAAGTTTAGCTATGAGACAATATTGGATGGGCTTGGCCTGTTTTCTTTGGAACAGACAGAAGAGAGCTGTAATCGAGGAATAAATTATGAGGGCGTTATATAGAGTGAATAGGAAGAGAATATAGAGTGGACAGGAGAGGAATATTGAATGGATAGGAAGAGAATGCTTCCCTGTACAAAGAGTTCAATAATGAAGGCCATGGGTTTAAATTAATTGGTGGAAGAATTAGCGAGGAGGAGTAATTATTTTTCACCTCGAAGGTGCTGGGGGTCTTTAATTCACTGGTTGAAAGGGTAGGGGCAAAAACCCTCACTGTACTCAAAAAATACGCTTGAATATGTAGGGGCCTAGGTTTGAGTTCCACTGCAGTTAGCAGTGAATTCAATGAAAATTGGGGCGGCAATGATGGTTAGCACCGCTGCCTCACAGCACCAGGGACACAGATTCAATTCTGGCTTGGTTCACCGTCTGTGTGGAGTTTGTACATTCTCCCCATGTCTGCGTGGGTTTCCTCCAGGTGCTTCTCTCACATTCCAAAGATGTGCAGGTTAGGTTGATTGGCAATGCTAAATTGCCCCTTATGTGGACGAGAGGAATTAGTGGGGTAAATGTGTCGGGATAAGGCTCTGTCGAAGAAGTGGTGCAGACTCGATAATTATCATCGAATCACAGAACATGTCGAATGTACATGCTCTATGATTCGATGATGATTTCCAGCACATCCTTATTTGTTTTACAGCCTGTGTAGGATCTGCAGAACATCCTCCTGTCGATCCACAAACCCTGGCTGGAATTTTATCGGCACATTCCTCCCGAGCTCATAAGATCGCATCTGTGACCAATGGAGCATGCCATTCTGTCAGTCTTGGAGCAGGCGTGCCAGTAAAACCAGGGCCCCTGACTCCATTCAACTCATCAACAACCTCTTGTGGTCCATGTCTGCAGTTTGTTCCAACACAACAGGACATAATGTGGCAAACTCAGCATTCTTTTCCAAAGATTCAGGTTTGGTTTCTTCGATATTAACACGTCCCTTTTTCCTGATAAAGCGATAGACTAGCAACCTTAATATTCATGTGCAACCCAGCAAATCTTAAAATAGTGAATTATATTTGATTATGTTTCATCAACTTGCAAATGTTTGCACATTCACACCAAGAGGGAAAGATTAAAGACACCACCTTGTACACAACTAGAAATTGCAACATTCTTTTCCTCTCCATTCAGACATGAATAATTAGTGTTGCAATAACAAGACCACTTGTGATACTGCACCTGCCAGGAATAAGGAGGTAGTCCAAAGTGCTATATTTTTGCTGGCACAACCATAGTTTTAGCAAAAAGCCTTTGTGTCGTTTGACTTTTGCAATTCCTAATACCCTCAAAAACACATCATCTACCAATAAACTTCCAATTGACAACTCATGGGACACGGGTGTTGTTGGCTAGGCCAGCATTTATTGCCCATCCCGAATTACTCTTGAACTGAGTGGCTTGCGAGGCCATTTCAGAGGCAACCATATTACTGTGGCTCTGGAGTTGCATGAGGCCAGACAAGGTAAGGATGACAGATTTCCTTCCCCAAAGGAACATTAGTGAACCAGATGGATTTTTCCGACAATTGGCAATGGTTTCATGGTCATCATTAGATTCTTAATTCCAGACATTTCTTATTTATTGAATTTAATTTCCACCATCTGCTGTGACAGGATTCGAACCTGGGTCCCCAGAGTATTAGTTGAGTTTCTGGATTAATAGTCTAGTGATAAATACCACTGGGCCATCACCTCCCTCACAATCCCAGGAGGAATTCCTTTACTCAATAGAGTGTGGAACTCTCTACCGAATGGGTGGTTGAGGTGAACAACATGGAGGCATTTCAGGGGAAGTTGGGTATGTACATGAGGGAAAAAGCAATCCAGGGGTCTGCTAATACAGATAGATGTAGAGGTGGGAAGAGGCTCACAGATAGCACAAATATCAACAAAGATCAGTTGGGTGGATGGCTGATTGTTTTGCCTTCCAATGAAACACAGAAACTGATGTACATTTGACATAATGCTATAATAATACACACTTTGGCATGTCAGCGATGACTCTCACCACTTTTACAGGTGCACCACAGAAAGGATTCTTTCTGGTTGTATCACAGCTTGGTGTGGCTCCTGCTCTGCCCAAGAGCTTAAGAAACTACAAATGTAGCCCAATCCATCACACAAACATCAGCCTCCCATCCATTGACTCTGTCCACACCTCCCACTGCACATCAGACACTCTCTCTTCCAGCTTCTTGGGTAGATAAAAAGATACTGAAGTTTGAGATCACAACCCCCGACTCAAGAACAGCTTCTTCCCTGCTGCTGTCAGACTTTTGAATGGACCTACCTTGCATTAAGTTGATCTTTCCCTATGCCCTAGTTATGACTGTAACACTACATCCTGCACTCTGTCCTTTCCCTCTCTATGAATGGTATGCTTTGTCTGTATAGCATACACTAGTACACGCGACAATAATAAATCAAACCAAATCAAATTCACCCCAAACTTTAAAGCGGTACGTTCTTTGTGGGTAATGTTGCTATTGATTTGATTCAATTTATTATTGTCACATGTACTAACATAAAGTGAAAAGTATTATTTCTTGCGCGCTATGCAGACAAAGCATACTGTTCATCGAGAAGGAAAGGAGAGAGCGTTAAAGTCACGTTAATTAGATTGTTGAGGTTCAGGGGAACAGGTGATATGTGTTAAATATTGCTGAGCAGATACAAATATGGAGGTGATAGCTGAGCCACTGGAGGGAAGCCATGAGACTAAACAAGTGAATAAACTCTCCGGGTAAAACACAGCTCTGAGTCTTTGACTTCACCAGTTTACAGCCTATTAACAACTATCATTGTTCCTGTTCTCTGTTCCCTTTTTATTTTTCCTACTTCATCTATCCTCTTTTCCATGGCACTTCAAGAACCCACCTGGGATGTCCCATTGCTCAGTCTGATGGCAAGAGCAAGCATTTCTGTCAGCATGGGGTCCAGTCTTTGGAGACTGATGCATTGCATTGTAAGTTGTGACCAGACCCACTTTCCGATGGTCATTTGATACATTGACTAGAAAGTGTGCTGATGAGTCGATTCACTAACTGGGGGACGCGGCGGCTCCCAGATGGATGAAAGAAGAAAGGTTAAGAATAAGGATACCCCGCATTTACTGTTTATTTTTCTCTCCCTTGGTGGTAAGACTGTATGGACCATTGCTGCACTTCCATGCACACACGTTTCACATAATTACCAGAAGGATAGGGCAGGAAAGGGGCAGCACGGTGACACGGTGGTCAGCACTGCTGCCTCATAGCACCAGGGACCCAGGTTCAATTCCAGCCTTGGGTGACCATATGGAGTTTGCATATTCTCCTCCTGTCTGTAAAGGTTTCCTCTGGGTGCTCCGGTTTCCTCCTGCAGTCCAAAGATGTACAGTTTAGGTAGATTGGCCATGCCAAATTATTCCTTCGTGTCAGGGCGAATAGGTAGGGTAAATGCATGGGGCTATGAGGATAGGATCTGGGTGGAATCATAGTCAGTGAAGACTTAATGAGCCAAATAACCTCCTTCTGTACTGAAGGGATTCCATGAATCACTAATGTCATCCACACTGGCCTCTGTTTTCTGGGGCTACCCTTTTTTTCAACAAGGGCTGGAAATGAAAAGACAGAGATTTAAGATGATTAACAAAAGGAAACCAAAGTGGACATGAGGAAAACCTTTTCTTCTCATCGCACTTGGTTAGAATCTGGAATGTATTGCCTGGGAGGGAGAATTGAATGTGGTTTTCAAACGAGAATTCAACTGAAGAAGAAGAACTGAAGAGCAACAGGGGAATGCTCATTTTATCATAGAACCTTACAGTGCAGAAGGAGGCCATTCGGCCCATCCAGTCTGCAATGACCACAATCCCACCCAGGCCCTATCTCCACAATCCCTTCATTTACCCAGCGATTCTCCCTGACACTAAGGGACAATCTGGCTTTGCCAATCCACCTAACCCACACGTCTTTGGGACTGTGGGAGAAAACGGAAGGAAACCCACGCAGATATGGGGAGAATGTGCAGACTCCACATAGACAGTGGACCCAAGCTGGGAATCAAACCCGGATCCTTGGCGCTGTGAGGTAGCAGTGCTAACCAAGGGCAGAAGAGTGAGTCCAGCTAGATCCTTCTTACAGAGATGCTGACACAGACATGAAGGGCTTGAAAACTGCGAGTTTTTATTTCAGATTTACAATCACTGGACTCAGATTTGGTGCAGTGTGATTTGAAGTCATATTGACTGGGTTATTAGCCCAGGTCGTTTGGATTGCTAAGTTTGTTTTTACTCATTAAGGCGACGTGGGTGTCACTGGGAAACATTTATTAGCCATCCCTAATTGATGTACTGCCTGCTGGAATAGGAGTGCTCAACATTTACAGAGGGCAGCTGCAAGTTAATTGCACTGACAGCAGGTGTTCTCCGGATGGGCTTTTCCAAACATCTCCCGGCCTTCCGACTCCTTCATTTAATTGCCCGATCCCCCGGCTGCTCAAGTGAGACTTGAATTCGCGCCTCCTGACGTAGCAGCCCAGGACGCAGAGTCCAGTAGCACAGCGTAGTGCACCAACACAGCAATTAGTGCTACTCAAGCCTTGTTGCAGAATAATCGAATCTTAGAATCCCGACAGCACAGAAGGAGGCCATTCAGCCCATTGAGTCTGCACGGACCACAATTCCATCCGGCAATCCCACGTATTTACCCTGCCAATCCCCCTGACACTGTGAAGCAATTGAGCACAACCTAACCTGCACATCTCACAGGGGTTCTAGAATGGATCTATCTCCAGGTGTAAGCAATACACCTAACTCTTCTGGAAGAGAATCACAAGGAGTCGGAACAGGAGTGGGCAATTCAGCCCCTTCGGCCTGCTCCGCCATTCAATATCATCATGCCTGATGTCAAAGAACAAAAAGAAAAATCACGCACAGGAACAGGCCCTTCGGCCCTCTAAGCCCCTGCCGATCACGATGCCCTAACTAAATTAATAAAAAATCTTCTGTCTTTACCATATTTGTAGCCTTCTTTTCTCTCCCCATTCAGGTACCCATCCAGATGTCTCTTACACGTTGCTCAGCTACCTACTTCCACCACCTTCTGTAGCAGCGTGTTCCAGGAACCCACCATTCTCTGCATGAGAAATTCCACCCCCCCCCACCCCGCACATCTTCCTTAAACTTTTCCCCTCTCACGTTGTACCTCCTTGTAACTTCTACCCTGGGAAAAAGCCGCTGAATATCCACCATAATCTTGTAGGCCTCTGTCAGGTCTCCCCTCAGCCTCCGTCTTTCCAGTTAAAATAATCCTGATGTATTAAACCTTTCCTCATAGCCAACACCTTCGAGACCAGGTAACATCCTGGGTGAATCTTCTTTGCACTCTCTCCAAAGCTTCCACTTCTTCCTAGTAGCATGGCGACCAGAACATCACACAATACTCCAAACGTTGCCTAACCAAGGTTTTACATAGCTGCAACGTGATTTCTTACACTCACCTTGGCCTCGACTCTACTTTTCTGCCTACTCACCGTAGCACTCCAAACCCATTTTTTGTCCATCACTTCTTTAAATTTACTCAAAATTCCACCACACTCTGGGGGTAGTGAATCCCACAGACTCACCACCATTTGAGAGAAGTCATTTCCCCCCATCTCTGTTTTCAATCTGTCGCCCCTTATCCTAAAACTGTGACCTCTTGTTCTAGAAGGAGTATGTTGGCCACATTCCTTCTAGAACCACAGTAATGTGGTTGACTCTCAACTGCCCTCCAAAGCCAAGTAGGGATGGGCAATCAGTGCTGACCAGCTATGCCCGTATCCCACAAATGTATACCAAAAAAAACCCCTCAAGAATGGATAGATATTTGGCAGAAAGGAACATACCAAAAGTGTGATTACTGCATAATATTTCTTTTAGCTTTGGGACTGGCCAGATGGAAATTCTGTGTATTTGTGCATTATTTATAGCACCAGAACCCAAGCAGTATTGGTTAGATGTTGATATTTCCCATCCATTTTTAATACACAACACCTACGATGATGGCTCCAATTTCTATGTTTATTTTTAAAGCTGTTTGCTGACAGAAAACGCCGCACCACAATTTCGGTTCTGATCTTAACATCAATATCCCGACGAGCAGCGTTGCTGAGAATATCTGGAACAGTCTGACGTGCAGGTTCTAATGAAAACCCTGTCACTACAGTATGCAAATTAGACACCGGCAAGTGCTGTGCAGGTTTCACATCGTATGATCAGTCATAATAGACATTTGTCACAAGCCATCGCTGACAGTCTGCAATTTGCATTCCAACTCTAACCAACCACGACCTTCAGAGAGAGTTAGGGAAAGGCAGTTCTTCAGCCACACATGGGATACTTCTCAATCATTTCTTGCCTGAGAATTGGCCTTGGAACACAGGGAGGTCAGACTTTTTTGTTTATTCATTTGTGGCACGTGGATATCGCTGGCCAGGCCAGCATTTACTGCCCATCCCTTGGTGCCCAAGGGCAGCTGAGAGTTAACCACATCGCCGTGGCTCTGGAGCCACATGGGGTGGCATGGTAGCTTAGTGGTTAGCACTGCAGCTTCGCAGCCCCAGGCAACCGGGTTCGATTCCCGGCTCGGGCCACTGTCAATGTGGAGTTTGCACATTCTCCCCATGTGACAAAAAAGGAGAATGTGACCAAAGAGGTGGATGGGGGTATGCAGTTGACGTGGTATACATGGACTTTAGTAAGGCGTTTGATAAGGTGGCACATGGGAGACTTCTGCAGAAAATGGAGATGTATGGGATTGAGGGTGATTTAGCTAATTGGATTAGGAATTGGCTAGCAGATAGAAGACAGAGGGTGGTGGTTGATGGGAGATATTCATCGTGGAGTTCGGTGACAAGTGGTGTACCTCAGGGGTCTGTTTTGGGGCACCTGCTGTTTGTAATTTTTATAAATGATCTGGATGAGGGTATTGAAGGATGGATTAGTAAATTTGCAGATGACACTAAAGTCGGTGGAGTGGTAGATAGTGAAGAGGGGTGTTATAGTTTGCAGAGAGACTTGACAAGTTGCAGAGCTGGGCCGAGAGGTGGCAAATGGAGTTTAATGTGGAAAAGTGTGAGGTAATTCACTTTGGCAGGAATAACAAATCTGTAGAGTATAGGGCTAATGGTAGGACTCTTAATAGTGTTGATGAACAGAGGGATCTTGGTGTATTTGTGCATAGATCCCTGAAAGTTGACAATCAAGTCGATAAGGTTGTTAAGAAGGCATATGGAGTCTTAGCTTTTATTGGTAGGGGGATTGAATTTCGGAGCCGCAACGTCATGTTGCAACTGTACAAACCTCTAGTGCGGCCGCACTTGGAGTATTGTGTGCAGTTCTGGTCCCCACATTATAAGAAAGATGTGGAGGCCTTGGAGAGGGTACAGAGGAGGTTTACCAGGATGTTGCCTGGTATGGAGGGCAGGTCCTATGAAGAGAGGTTGAAGGATTTGAGGTTGTTTTCGTTAGAAAGGAGGCGGCTAAGAGGGGATCTTATTGAAGCATATAAGATGATTAGAGGTTTAGATAGGGTGGCAGTGATAGCCTTTTTCCTAGGATGGAGAAAGCTAGCACGAGGGGACACAGCTTTAAATTAAGGGGTGGTGGTTTTAGGACAGATGTCAGAGGTAGGTTCTTTACCCAGAGGGTGGTAAGGGTATGGAATGCCTTGCCTGTGTCAGTTGTAGATGCGCCACGTTTGGTGGCGTTTAAGAGGTTAGTAGATAAGTTTATGGATGAAAGGGGAATGGTTTAGGTTAGAGGGTCATTGCTTTTTCTTAATTGGTCGGCGCGACATCGAAGGCTGAAGGGCCTGTTCTGCGCTGTAATGTTCTATGTCGGCGTGGGTTTCCTCCCAGAGTCTGAAAGACGTGCTAGTTAGGTGCATTGACCTGAACAGGCACTGGAGTGTGACGGTGAGGGGAATTTCACAGTAATCTTATTGCAGTGTTAATATAAGCTTTCATTGTGACCAATAAATAAACTTTACTTTAGGCCAGATCGGGTAAGAATGGCAGATTTCCTTCCCAAAAGGGAATCAGATGGGTTTTTTGCAACAATGGTTTCATGATCATCAATAGATTCTTAATTCCAGAATTTTTGGATTCAAATTCCATCATCTGCCAGAATAAGATTTGAACCCGAATCCCCAGGATATTTGCTAAGTTTCTGGATCAATAGTCTGGTTTAATATCACTCGGCCTGTCAGCTCCCCACTCTCACCAGGGCCAAAGGGGTTAGGTTATGGGGACAGGTTACATAAGCTAACCTCATACAACCATAGAATCCCTTCAGTGCATTCAGCCTGCATCAACAACAATCCCACGCAGGCCCTATCCCCGTAAACCCACATATTTACCCCGCTAATCACCTAAAGGAGCAATTTAGCATGGCAAGCACATCTTTGGATTTTGGGAGGAAACTCAAACAGACAAGGGGAGAACATACTGACTCCACACAGACAGTCACCTGAGGCCAGAATTGAATCCGAGTACCTGGCGCTGTGCTAACCACTGTGCCACTATACTATAAGAGATTAAGGACAGAGGTGCTGTAGAAGGGAGCTGGTGTGGCTCAGTGGGTAGCTTTCCTATCTCTAACCAGAAGACGCTGGGTTTGAGTCCTGCTTGTGGACTCGTCGACAACAAAGTCAGGGTAGAAATGTCAATTACTTGGGGACACGGGTTTAAGATAAAAGAGGGGGATGGTCAAAGGTGATGTGAGATTTTTACACAGAGGGTGCTAACTGCTTGGAATGTGCTGCCAGAGGAGGTGGTAGAAAAAGATATAGATGTTGAACAGGCATCTTGACAGATACATGAATGGACAGGTGATAGAGGGATACAGATTGCATTGAGGCAGAAGGTCTCTAAGTTTAGAAAGACGCCATGTATCAGCACAGGCTTGGTGGGCTGAAGGGTCTGATCCTGTGTTTACTGTTCTTTGTTCTGTGTGATGGTGCTGGTCCCCAGTCAGGGTAAATGGTGAATGGAATTAGTGACCAGAGGACATCAGTCTGGAAAACTAACTGCCATGTACTTGTTTTTATCTTACAGGTGCTTTGGTCCACCTTGTTGTCTAACAAGGGGCATACACGCGATGGGTCGTAAGAGGGCTGCTCTTGGATCTTTTTTGAGAGTATCCTAGTGCTTCACGTCATTAGTGTACGCTTGACCTGGACCATTTGATGGGCAACACAACAGCTCAGTGACTATCGCTGTGCTGTGCAGATATATGGATTTGGGCCTGTGCCTGTGGGAGTTTGCGCATTCTCCCCGTGCTTGCGTGGGTTTTCTCCGGGTGCTCCGGTTTCCTCCCCCATCCCAAAGATGTGCACTTAGGCTGATTGGCAAAACAAATTCTCCCTAAATTGTCTCAAATTTGGTTTTTAATCGATAGATCTATAAACATAGACAGGGATCCCGGGTAGAGGTGGGAACATCGGGGTGGCGGCGCGGGCTCGTTGGGCCAAAGGGCCTGTTTCCCGTGCTGTTTTGTTCTTTGTTCCAAATCCAAAACAATAAAAAATGACTGATACAAATTTGATTGACTAGCATTGCGATGACTTCACAGAAAAAAGAGCAGCATTGATTGAATGAAGGACTTAAGAGGATGGATATAAAACTGCTTCCTCTGGTAGCTAGTCCTGGAGAAGGGGGAAACAACCTTAAAATGGGAGCTATTCAGGAGCAACATCAGGGTAGGCACAGCGGTTAGCATAGCTGCCTCACAGTGCCAGGGACCCGGGTTCAATTCCATTCTTGGGTGGCTGTCTATGTGGAGTTTGCACATTCTCCCTATGTCTACGTGGGTTTCCTCCCACACTCCAAAGATGTGTAGGTTAGGGTGGATTAGATATAGTAAATATGCGAAGTTACAGGGATAGAGGGGCAGAGGAGAGATGGGCTTGGGTAAGGTACCTCTTCAGCGATCTGGTACTTGTAATTATCTTTGATTTATGGCCAAAAGAGAGAGCACTGGAAAAATCTCAGCAGGTCCAGCAGCATCTGTAAGGAGAGAATAGAGCTGACACTTAACCTTTTGTCAAACTTTGAGAAAGGATCATCTGTTCTCGAAACATCAACTTTTTTCTCTCCTTACAGATGCTGCCGGACCTGCTGAGGTTGTTCAGCATTTTCTCTTTTGGTTTCAGATTCCAGTATCTGCAGTAATCTGCTTTTATCTTTAAATTTATGGTTCTGGACTCCTTCACATTTTCTCCGCAGCTATTCTGTAAATCTTATCATAACCTTCAAGCTCTTTCACTCCACTCACTGGAGAGATGTAGGTTGAGAGGCGACCTGATAGAGGTTTATAAAATGTTGAGAGGGATAGAACATAGAACATAGAACATAGAACATAGAACATAGAACATTACAGCACAGAACAGGCCCTTCGGCCTTCGATGTTGTGCCGACCAAAATAAAAAGCAATGCCCCTCAAACTAAACCATTCCCTTCTCTTCCATATACTTATCAATTAACCTCTTAAACGCCACCAAACTTGGCGCATCTAAAACAGCTGCAGGCAGGGCATTCCACTCCCTAATCACTCTTTGAGTAAAGAACCTACCTCTGATATCCGTCCTATAACTCATACCCCTTAATTAAAGTTGTGTCCCCTCGTGCTAGCTTTCTCCATCCTAGGAAAAAGGCTATCACTGTCCACCCTATCCAAACCTCTAATTATCTTATATGCTTCAATAAGATCCCCCCTTAGCCGCCTCCTTTCTAACGAAAAACACCTCAAATCCTTCAACCTCTCTTCATAGGACCTGCCCTCCATACCAGGCAACATCCTAGTAAACCTCCTCTGTACCCTCTCCAATGCCTCCACATCCTTCTTATAATGTGGGGACCAGAACTGCACACAATACTCCAAGTGCGGCCGCACTAGAGTTTTGTACAGTTGCAACATGATGCTGCGGCTCTAAATTCAATCCCCCTACCAATAAAAGCTAAGACTCCATATGCCTTCTTAACAACTTTATCCACTTGACTGCCTACTTTCAGGGATCTATTGAAACATACACCAAGATCCTTCTGTTCCTCAACACTATTAAGAGCCCTACCATTAGCCCTATACTCTACACATTTATTGTGCCTGCCAAAGTGCTTTACCTCACACTTTTCCACATTAAACTCCATTTGCCACCTCTCGGCCCAGCTCTGCAACTTGTCCAAGTCACTCTGTAAACTAAAACACCCTCTTCACTATCTACCACTCCACCAACTTTAGTATCATCTGCAAATTTACTGATCCATCCCTCAATACCCTCATCCAGATCATTTATAAAAATTACAAACAGCAGGGGCCCCAAAACAGACCCCTGAGGCACACCACTCGTCACCGAACTCCACGATGAATAGATAGGGTGGACTCTTATGGATAGATAGGGTGGACTCTCAGAGACTATTTCCCCAAGCTGAAATGGTCACTACGAGAGGACACAGATTTAAGGTGCAGGGAAGCAAATACAAAGGAGATGTCAGGGGTAGGTTTTTCACTCAGAGGGTGGTGAGTGAATGGAACCGACTGCCGTCGGAGGTTGTTGAGCCAAACTCACTGGGATCTTTTAAAAGACTTCTGGATGAGTATATGGAAAAGAATAGGATAGGGGGTTATAGATAGGTCTGTGGATTGGTAGATGTGATCGGCGCAACTTGTGGGCTGAAGGGCCTGTTTGTGCTGTATTGTTCTATGTTTATGTTCCACCACTCTGTCTCCTTGTGCTCTTTTCTCCTTACACAAATGTGAATTAGGAGCAGGAGGCCGCCACTTGGCCCCTTGAGCCTGATCCACCCACCATTCAATGAGATCCTGGCTGATTTGAATGTCATCTCAATCCCCCACTCCCGCCTCCCCCGGGTAAGCTTTCGCCCCCTTGCTGATCAACAATCTATCTATCTCTCCCTTAAAACATATTTAGAGAACCTGCTTCCACCCCCCTTTTGAGGAACTGACTCACCATTTGCGGAGAAAAAGAGATTGTCCCCATCTCTGTTCTAACTTAACAAAGAACAAAGAAAATTCCAGCATGAGAATAGGTCCTTTGGCCCTCCGAACCTGCACGGACCATGCTGCTCGACTGAACTAAAACCCTCTATCCTTCCAGGGTCCATATCTCTCTATTCCCATCCTATTCATAGAATGTCATCGAACGCTACAGTGCAGAAGAAAGCCGTTCGCCCATCGAGTCTGCACCGACCGACCACAATCCCACCCAGACCCTATCTCCATAAACCCATGCATCCACCCAAGCTAGTCCCCTGATACTAAGGGGCAAGTTAGCTTGGGCCAATCCACCTAACCTGCACATTTTTGGACTGTGGAAAGAAAAGGGAACACCCATGGGAAACCCACATAGACACAGGGAGAACGTTCAAACTCCACACAGACAGTCACCCATGCTGGGAATTGAAGCTGGGTCTTTGGCGCTGTGAGGCAGCAGTACTAACCATTGGGCCACCTTGCCGCCCATTTCATGTATTTGCCAAGATGCCTCTTAAAACTCACTGTTTGTATCTGCTTCCACTACCTCCCCTGGCAGTGAGTTCCAGGCACCCCTCACCCTCTGTGGAAGAAGACTTGCCTCGTACCTCTTCTTTAAAGCTTACCCCTCACACCTTAAACCTATGCTCCCTAGGAATTGACTCTTTCAACCTGAGGAAAATGGACAGCCACTTATTTGAAATGGTGACCCCCCCCAAGTTCTTGGTACTCCTAAAAGAGAAAACATCATCTCCACAACAAAATCCTCTCTCAATCTGGTATGGTTCAATCAGCCATACAATCGACTCTTTGCAAATCCCAGTGGATACCAGCCCGACTTGCCTAACCATTCCTCATAACACATTCCCAGAAATTATTCCAGTGAACCTTCTCTGAATGGTTTCGGATGCATTCATATCTCGGAGAATAGTCCCAAATTTGTCCAAGATTTTTCCATCGTTAGAACATTTCAATCCTGCTATTGCCCTTACAAATCTTTTTTCAAACAAATTAGCTTCTGCCAAGGGAAAGCATTTCTTGGAGATAATTGCTTCAGATTTATGTCTGATTGGGTGAGGACAACTTCCAGGCAACACTGTTACTTTTCATTCCAATTACAGAACTATAGCTGAGCTGACAAGAACAACAAATGCTAGAACAAAAAAGAGGTCTGACAGCATCTGTGGGGAGACAATGGAGCCAATATTTCAAGTCTGGGTGACCCTTCAAAATGCTGGCTCTATTCTCTCTCCCCGCAGATGCCGTCAGACCTGCTGAGATTTTCCAACATTTTCTGTTTTGGTTTCAGATTCCAGCATCCGCAGTAATTTGCTTTTGTCTCGAGCTCAGCTAGGTGGGTGGGGCCTTCTTTGATAGTCGATGCTTCCCCAGTCAAAAACCCTTCATTAAGGCCGAGTTTATTTGAACGCTGTTAGAAGGGGAAGCAGTGGCGTAGTGGTATTGTCGCTGGATACTTAATCCAAAGACCCAGGGCAAGATACAAGGACCCGTGTTCAAATCCCATCACGGCAGATGGTGAAATTTGAGTTCAATAAAAATCTGGAATCAAAAGTCAACTGATGACCATGAAAAACCATTGTCAAGTGGTGTAAAAATCCATCTGGTTGACTAGTATCCCTTTAGGGTAGGAAATCTGCCACCCTTATCTGGTCTGGCCAAAATGTGACTCCAGATCCCCAGCCATATAGTTGATCCTCAGATGACTTCTGGAATGAAGGATAATTAGGGATGGGCAATAAATGTACCGTGTCCCATGAAATGAATAAACAAAAGGGTGTGAGATGCCAGCGTTGGACTGGGGTGGGCACAGTAAGAAGTCTCACAACACCAGGTTAAACCTGTTGGACTTTAACCTGATGTTGTGAGTAAACAAAAGGAAATCAACATCCTCAATGATCCAATTAAGGTCATCCTTCCCGAAAGTAAGTAGGAGGGATGAATGTTATCTTAATTCTCCTTCCATTCTGTCTACATGTATGCCAATCCATACTGTCACCCAAAGGCAGTGTCAACATTGTAGGAATAATCACACTCCTGATAGACAGAATGCTCTGGGAAGGAGAGGACATGAGGTTTAAGATGATGATGAAGGATGATCCAGACTCGAAAGGTTGGCTCTATTCTCTCTCAGTTAGAAGTCTGACAACAACAGGTTTAAATCCAACTGATTTATCTGATAGTAAACTCTCAAACTTTTGGGGTTTGCCCCTTTGTCAGGCGTCCATTCACCCGACAAAAGGGCAAACCCCGAAAGCTTGCGAGCTTACTATCAAACAAATCAGTTGGATATAAACCTGGTGTTGTCAGGCTGTGTTACCCCAATCCAACGCCGGCATCTCCACATCTATTCTCCCTCCACAGATGCTGCTAGACACAGATTTTCCAACATTTTCCTGTTTTTGTCTCAGGTCCCAGCATTTGCTTTTATCTGAGATGCAAGGTAGTTGGCAAAAGGACCAGAGGAGGAAATAAAGAACAAAGAGAATTACGGCACAGGAACAGGCTCTCTGGCTCCCCCCTCAAGCCTGCACCAACCATGCTGCCCAACTGAACTCAAACATCTTAATCTTCCAAGGACCATATCCCTCTATTCCCACCCTATTCATATATTTGTCAAGATGCCCTAAAAAGTCATTATCGTATCTGCTTCTACTCCCTCCCCAGGCAGCGAGTTCCAGGCACCCGCCACCTTCTGTGTAAAAAAACTAGCCTCATATCTCTCCTTTAAATCTTGCACCTTAAACCCGCGCCCTCTAATATTTGACTCTTCCACCCTGGGATAAATCTTCTGACTGTCACTCTGTCCATGCCTCTCTTAATCTTGTAGACTTCTATCAGGTCACCCATCATTCCAGTGAGAACAAACCAAGTTTCTCCAACCTCTCCTCGAAGCTAATGCCCTCCATACCAGGCAACATCCTGGTAAATCTTTTCTGTAACCCTCTCCAAAGCATCCATATCCTCCTGGTAGTGTGGTGACCAGAATTGAACACCATATTCCAAGTGCAGCCTAATTAACTAAAGGGCGGGATCATCAGGCCTCCCTACGGCACATTTTTCGGCAGTGGGATGCGGCACATCATTCACTGGTGGTGGGATCCTCCGCTCCCACTACTGTCAATGGGAATTCCCATGGATTCAACCCCACACTGCCGGGGAACCCGGAGCAGAGACTGCACCACCAGTGGGACACAGTGCCACAGGCAGAATGACAGAATCCAACCAGCGCGAGAATTCCAGCCAAAGAAAATTGTTTTTATGCACCTCGCTGCTCTGATCACAGAAATATGGGCAATAGGAGCATGAGTAAGCCATTCAGCCCTTCGAGTCTGCTCCACCATTCATTTTGATTATCAAATTCAATAGCCTGAATCCCGCCTTCATTTCCTCCCATATCCCTTGATCCCGTTAATCCTGGATTGCTTGCCAGAAAGGAGTAAGAAGGCAACTGCGAAGGTGAATTTCAAAAAGGAATTGGACATATGTGTGAAAAAGAATGGAATTGCAGGACTGAGTGCAGGACAGGGTAGAGTGAGGAGTGAATGTGGAGAGAGGTGGGGGGGGGGAATGAATTGGATAGCTTTTTGCAAAGAGTGACCACAGTTGAAGTTTGTGTATTATTGTCACAAGTCGGCTTACATTAACACTGCAATGAAATTGCTGTGAAAATCCCCGAGTCGCCACACTCCTAGCGCCTGTTCAGGTACACTAAGGGAGGAATTAGCATGGCCAATGCACTGAACTAGCACGTCGTTCGGACTGTGGAAGGAAACTGGAGTACCCGGAGGAAACCCACGCAGGCACGGGAATAACGTACAGAATCCACACAGACAGTGACCCAAGCCGGGAATCGAACCCGGGTTTGATTTGAATTGATTTGATCTGATTTGGTTTGAGTAGAAATGGTTAAGAGCTTCAAGTTTCCAGATCACCAACAACCTGTCCTGGTCCTCCTGTGCTGACACTACAGTTAAGAAAGCCCACCAACGCCTCTACTTTCTCAGAAGACTAAGGAAATTTGGCGTGTCAGCTACAACTCTCACCAATTTTTACAGATACACCATAGAAAGCATTCTTTCTGGTTGTATCAAAGCTTGGTATGGGCTCCTGCTCTGCCCAAGACCGCAAGAAACTACAAAAAGTTGTGAATGTAGCCCAATCCATTGCGCAAAGCAGCCTCCCATCCATTGCCTCTGTCTACAAAGCAGCTAGCATAATTAAGGGCCCCACACACCTCAGACATTCTCTCTTCACCTTCTTCCGTCAAGAAAAAGATACACAAGCCTGAGGTCACGTACCAACCGACTCAAGAACAGCTTCTTCTCTGCTGCTGTCAGACTTTTGAGTGGACCTACCTTGCACGAAGTTGATTTTTCTCTACACTCTTGTGTGTCATTAACACTACATTCTACACACTCTCCTTTCCTTCTCTATGAATGGTACGCTTTGTCAGTATCGCAAGCAAGAAACAATAATTTTCACTGTGTGTTAACACACGTGACGCTAATAAATCAAACGAGATCAACTCAAAGATAGTATGTGTGTGTCCTCTTGCAGGGAGCACTCGGCGTTACAGAGAAAGCTGGGCATTTCCACTGTTCACTAAAGGGGGAATTTCACCCGCTTGGGAATGGGATTATCCCAGTACTGCTCAGCCGAGACAACCTGGTCACAATTTTAATTAGTTTCTGTCAACTCCAAGTGTAAATCGCACTTGCCTGGTGGATGGAAAGGTGCAAATGAGGTCACACATAGAAAATCATCTAATAAGCTTTCACCGCCTACACTCAAAGATGGATCAAATATGTTACATTTTTATGATGTGTTCCACAGCTCAGACTTTGAAGGCACAGATAGCTCCATGCTGACAATATAGCAAAGCATCTGAGACACAGAAAAATATCACAGCAAGTGGAAATACTGCGGGGGCAAATTGTGAATTTATTTCTTTATTAAAGTCTCTGAATCATCATTTTGAAATCATAAAAACATCACGGAACTGTGTTTTCTGAGGACCCAGGATTGATTTTTAATAAACATGTTTTTTTTACCCCCTGTTAGATCTTTTTGTTTTTTGCATTTAACCTTTGCACTCCCCCGCCCGGCGGGGAATCTGAGTGCTTTTGCCTCAGCTCACTCACTGCACGCACTGCCCCACCGTGAAACTGACTCTGGGAGGCGGGCCTGCAACACACCTCAGTTTAATTGGGGTTGATTATCCAGCAATCTCTAGACAGCACTCCACTACCTTGCTCGCCATGGAATCACCGCAGGGTGAGATGTCCACAGCATTGAAAATCTCCGTTGACTTTGAGAAGGAACTTCCAATCTTGTCTAAGCGAGACTGCAAAGTTCCGCCCACAATGTGTCCACACGGACATAGTCGTAGAATCCCATTCGGCCCATCGAGACAACAAATCTCTGAACGGCTCGGTGGCACTGTGGCTGGCACTGCTGCCTCACGGTGCAAGGGTTCGATACCCAGCTTGGGTCACTGTCTGTGTGGAGTCTGCACATTCTTCTCATGTCTGCGTGGGTTTCCTCCGGGTGCTCCGGTTTACTCCCACTGTCCAATGATGTATGAGTTAGATTAATTGGCCGTGCTAAATTGATCCTCAGTGTTAGGGGGGGGCTAACGGGGTAAATAGGTGGGGTCACCGGGGATAGAGGCTGGGTGGGATTGTGCTGACTCGATGGGCCAAATGGCCTCTTTCTGCACTGTAGGCTCTCTACGTTTCACCAGCCCATATTCCTGCAACCACACTTATTTACCAAGCTATTCCCCTGACATCTAGAGGCAATTTGGCACATCCAATTCACCTAACCCGCACATCTTTGAACTGTGGGAGGAAACCGAGGCCCTCGGAGGAAACCCACACAGACACAGGGAAAATGTGCAGACTTTGCACAGACAGTGACCCAAGCCGGGAATTGAACCCAGGTCCCTGGCATTGTGAGGCAGCAATGCTAACCACTGTGCCACCAAAAGTCACCATAATTAAGAAGTTTATCAACTTCTGAACCAACAAAATCAGAAAAATACTGGAAATACTCAGCAGGTTTGGCAGCACCTAAATGGTCTCAAATTTGGTTTTTAATCCATAGATCTATAAACATGGACAGGGATCGCGGATAGAGGTGGGGTGGCGGCGCAGGCTCATTGGGCCGAAGGGCCTGTTTCCTGTGCTGTTTTGTTCTTTGATTCCTGTGATGGGTGGGACATGGGCCCATGCAAAGATCCGTTGACCTCTGGTGGAATTTCCCGGGCATGCTGGCCCTGAAACTGGAAAATCCCATCCTCAGGAGGCAAATTTAACATGGCCAATCCCCTTTTTGCGGGCTCTGGGGGAAAACCCATGCAGACACAGGGAGAACGTGCAGACTCCGCTCAGAGAGTGACCCTAGGGTGGAATTGAACCCGGATCCCTTGCAGCAGTACCATTATACCAATGTGATAGATTAGACAACGTACACGGGGAGATGGAGCAGAGTAGAAGGTCAGTGATTGGTGGGAGCTCAGAGAGATTGCAACAAAGATGTGTCGGTTGCAAGACAGAGGAATTGTTAATGGCAGCGCGAAGACGCTGGCAGGTTGCATTGAGGTAAGATATCAGAATGTGTTAATGGGACAATAAAGGTCAATGTTCAGTAAATACAAAACTGAAGAACAAGTAACACTTAGGCCAGAGGGGGAGGGGGAGGGCATTACATTGGGACAGAAAACATTCGTTTTATTTCCTCTCCCCCCGGGGTGCTGATTTGTTTCCAGTGTTTTCTGTTTCAGATTCCAGTATTTTGATTTTGTAACCAGCTAACCAAACCATCCAGAATCTCGGTGTCACTGGGAATTATTCGTAACCGAAAGACACATAGGCTTCGGAGCGAGGAGTCCCTTGAAGCTGAACGGACTGGGGCATGGGCTATCTGTGCTCAATGATCGAGAGCCAGTCAGACAGAGTGTGATTCTGTCAAAGCGATACATCAGAGGAGCATGGGACAATGGCAGAATGTTTATGTCGGGAAATGGGAACGTGTTTCTTGTTTTGTGTTGCACGCCCGATAATGACCTCAACACAAGCCATATTACGGGGAAAACAAAACGGGTGCACAGCTAAAAGTAACAAGAAATCAATTCAGGAACGTGATCAGTACAAACATTCTGCAGCAGGCCTGAACCAAGGCTTCCATTCAGAGTGTCCTCACTGTCAGTCAGCACATCAGGAACGACCCTCCTCAGCCACACGTTCGAATCAACGGCATCAATTTGACGATTCGGGCAAATCAATTTTGTGCCAATTTCGCTTGACAATTAAATGTGGAAAAACGGGTGCCTCGTCAACAGAGTTTGAGGAGTTCACTGGGAAGGCTACGGAGACTTGAGAGAGGCAAGTCTGCAAACCACAGATACAGGCAAATGAAATACAGCTCAGAAAGCAGGTGGGTTAGAGTCTGAAAAGACAAATGCCACAGACGCGCAAAGATATAATAATTAAAACAGCAATTCTGAGGGCCGTGCCACCAGAGATAAGGCAGGAACACCTGTATGCATGGCTAACTCCAGAACCACAGGAACCCTACAGTATTAAAAGAGGCCACTCAGCCCATTGAGTCTGCACTGACCCTCCACAGAGCAACTTCCCCTCCAGGTTCCCAGGTTCTCTCCCTTGTCCTATCCCCATAACTTTGCATATTTACCATGATCAATCCATCTAACCTGCACATCTTGGAACACTAAAAGGCAATTTAGAGCAGCCAGTCCACTATCCCGCACATATTGGGATGCTAAGGGGTAATTTAGCATGGCAATCCATCTAATCTACACATCTTTGGCAACTTCTATGGCCAATCCCTCTAACCCACATGTCTTGGAACACTAAGGAACAATTTATCATGGCCAATCCACCTAACCTGCACATCTTTCAACTGTGGGAAGAAACTGGAGCACCCAGAAGAAACCCATGCAGACACAGGGAGAATGTGCAAACTCAGCACAGCATGGTGTCCACCCTGTCAGCTGGTTGTGCTTTTCCTCTCACACTTGGGCAACCTGAGATTTGCTGTTTTTCTGGGAAAAGAAAAAAATTGAAGGATAGTAAGAGATTTTTCTTCACATTTTTATGGGATGTGGGTGTCATAAATTTGTTACCCCTGAACTGAGGGAGTTGCTAGGTCAATACAGAGGCAACCACATTGCAGTGTAGTTCTTTCGTCACATGAGACTGCCAGACCGGATAAGGATGGCAGATTTCCTTCCGTAAAGAACATGACTGAACTGGATGGGTTTTTGCAACAAGTGGCAGTTTCTGGGTCACCAAACCAGCTTTCTGTCAAGTCTGAGACTACCGAGAACTGGCACGGAAATCAAAGCACAGGAACATCAGGGTTTATTGATGAACTATATTTCTCGCACTTCAGCCCTCCACTGGCTGTAGGGGCAGTTCCCTGGGCAGGTCACCCCACGTCCTAGGTCACCTGATCCACCCTGATATGGAGTATTAATCCAGAAACTCAGCTTATGTTCTTGGGACCAGGGTGTGAATACTGACACGGCAGATGGTGGAATTTGAAATCAATAAAAATAATTATCTGGAATTAAGAATCCGCTGATGACCATGAAACCCTTTGTTGTTTGTCGAAAAAACCCATCTGGTTCACTAAATGTTCTTTAGGGAAGGAAATCTGCCATCCTAACCTGGTCTGGCCTACATGTGACTCCAGATTCCACAGCAATGTGGTTGACACTCAATTGCCCTCCAAAGGCAACTAGGGATAGGCAATAAATACTGGCCAACCAGCGATGCCCATGTGAATATTATCCTAACCGACTTAGTCTCATCTCATATGACAGACCTGCCATCCCAGAAAAAGTTTGCTGTACTGCCTCTATAGCAAGAGCATCTGGCTAAGATCAGTGAAATGGGATTGAATCTATGTGTACACCGAGTTCCATTTCATTGTCCAGATTCTGCACAAGTTGTTGTATGGATGGAAAATGGCCAGACTCGAGTTTGGACCACACTGGGATATCATTTAATGCAATCTCAAATGCACCAGTAGACATACACTGATATCATGTTACTAAGAAAGAACACCATCATACACGCATAGATCTGCTGACTCGTGTGCCAGATAGATACCAGATGTTTCCATGACCAAGTGAGAAAAGGGGTCTCTACCAATTATAATTCTATTAATCCTCAGAAAAGGCAGCAAAACTGCACACAATAATCCAGATGTGCCAACGCCCTATACAATTGCAGCAAAACATCCCTCTCCCTCTATTCAAATCCTCTCACTATGAAGGTCAGTGTACTACTTGCCTTCTTGACAGCCTGCTGTACCTGTAAAAAAATGATGTGGATGCATAAGTAAAGAGGTATGATATGCACACTGCACAGATAACATGCATTGTAATGCACTGGCAGACATCCGTCAGAAACATACTTACACAGACTTATCAGTGTCACTTTCTTGTTATTAGCTATTTGAATGGATTATCAACTTGTCCTTTGGGTATTAGCTTTAATATTTAACATTGACAGTTCTGAGCCACACGTGTGTACACTGTCAGCATACAGACGCGAGGAGGGAACTGTTTTGTATATTTGGACATGGGAAAGTGGAGGTGGTGGTGGGGGGTGGGGGGGGTGGGGGGTGGGGAACTGCCATCTCAAGCTGACGGGCGAGAGAGGCTGAGATTTTGAATTCCTGTTCACTCAACAGCAACACTCGCTCCCAAAGATTTCCAGATAGGTAATTTTGTCTCCTTCTTCTTGAATGTCTACCCTACCATCTTCCCATTATAACGTCCAACTGCAATTTAGCTGGATCGAGCCACATGCTAAACACTGTGGTGGGCGTTCAGGGGTTGCAAGGGTGAAAGCAGAAATGAAATGATCAGCTTGCTTGACAAGTCACGGGACAGACAATGTTCACTAATCTGTAATTCCACACTGCATCAGTCTGCAATCACACTATTACTGAGTATGAATTCACTTTACTGCATCATTAGTTCAATCAACAAGCATATTATTAGGGCATTTGCATTACACAGGTAATTTCTCTGTAAAAACACAATCTAATGTGTCATTACCAGAGACACACGTGTCAATAGCATGGTGCTCTGTGCGATGGTAATCATGGTGAACCACGGTGATTCATAGAATCTTTACAGGGCAGGAGGAGGCCATTCAGCCCATCGAGTCTGCACCGACTATAACCCCACACAGACCCTATCCCTGTAACCCCATGCATTTACCCTAGTTAGTCCCCCTGACACTAAGGAGCAATTTAGCAATGGCCAACCCGTTCAACCCTCATGTCTTTTGCTCTGTGGGAGGAAACCAGAGCACTCAGAAAAAGCCCACGCAGACACGGGGAGAACATGCAAACTCCACACAGACAGTGACCCAAGCTGGGAATCCAATCTGTGTGAGACTGTGTACTACTGTGCTGCCCACTAATCAATGTGTCCTCTGCATAAACCTTGGCAAAATTACTCCGATTTGAAAGCTGGGGAGGCAAAAAAAAAATTCCATTAAACACAACAGCCTTGCAATTACACAGAGCAACAGCATACAAGTGTTCATTCATTTGTAATGATTCAATTAATGTGTGGACTAAAGTAGCTGAGAGATGAGTTTCAGAAGGTAGATTTTCCTATTTGCCCATTAGAAATTCTACTGTGCCAACTTTTTTTTAGATAGAGTGCCTTCAATATAACAAAACATCCCAACGTACTTGCAGAGGCATTATCCAGCAAATCCTGACAAAAACCACACAGAGAGATACAAGGTTCAATGACTAAAAACTTGGTCAGAAGAGAGGAAGGTGGCACGGTGGTTAGCACTGCTATCTCACAGCGCCAGCGACTCGGGTTCAATTCTGGTCGAGGGTCACTGTCTATATGAAGTCTGCACATTCTCCCCATGTCTGCGTGGGTTTCCTCTAGGTGCTCTGTTTCTTCCTACTGTAGGAAACATGTGCTGGTTAGGTGCATTGGCTACGCTAAATTCTCCCTCAATGTTCCCAAACGGGCGTTGGAGTGGGGGATTTTCATAGTAACTTAAATGCAGTGTTAATGCAACCTTGGATTTCCTTTGGGTGCTCCGGTTTCCTCCCACAATCTAAAAGTGCATTGGCCGTGCTAAATTCTCCCTCAGTGTACCCGAACAGGTGCTGGAGTGCGGCAACCGGGGGATTTTCACAGTAACTTCATTGCAGTGTTAATGTAAGCCTACTTGTGACACTAATACATGAACCGAAAAATATTTAGATTTTGAGGAGCAGGGGTGAAGAGGTTCAGGGAGGAAGGATCTCTGACGATGAAAGGATTATTAGGTTGGAGTAATTTTAGCACAGATAAATGCCACATTAATTGTATAGAGGGACTCATTTTGAATTTATTTTGGAACATCAAATGTTACAGCTACAATATTCCTGCCTCAGCTATAAATTTTAATTGCACTATTATGTAATGTCTCATCCCATGAAACCTGCTCCTTTCATTTCAGAATATCTGTCTATTACTTCTGTTCGTAAAGGGGTTGTAACAACTCCACTTAGTTGAAGCAGCACAAGATGTTCTGTCCCGTTAAATATTTTGTGAGCTCATTCTGTACACAGCCCAGCAACGCACAGTATTCTTTCAGACATCTAAATTGACAATCATCCAGCCTCTTATGAAAGAGAGAACACTGACCCGTATTTATATAACGCCTATCATTACCTCAGAACATTCGAGACACTTTTACCATCGATGACATCCTTCTGCAATGTAGTCCCTTGAAAAACAGCAGCCAGATTGCGCACAGCAAGCTCTCACTGACAGCCATGTCACAGCGACCAGGTAATTTGTTTCCATGGTGAAGTTAAATTCAAGGATGAGTATTGACCAGTCAATCTCCCCAGAGTATTGACTGGGGAGAACTCCTCAGGTCTTCTTCAGAGTAATACCATGCCATCTTGTTACACCTGAGATGACCTCATTTTAATGTCGCATTCAAAAGGTGGCATCTCAGACACTGCTGGACCTCAGTACCAGCTCTTGTGAAGGTTCGAAATCTGACGAGGCGCCAATTAGCCTACAGCAGTGTGTGTGAAATGGAAGGGTTGCACAGAAGGTGGGGTAGATGGGCTATGGTGCATTGGTATGAATAAAAAGCCATCTTAGCTTAAGCATTAGTGCCACAAGTGTATAAGATTTTGATGGGTATAGATAGAGTGAATGCTTTTTCCACTGAGATTTAGAGGAAAAAAAAATCACGGGACATGGGTTAAGGATGACAGGAGAAAAGTTGAAAGGAAATGTTAGGGAAGGGCTTCTTCTCACAGAGAGTGTTGGGAGTGTGGGATGAGCTGCCGGATAAAGTGGTAAACGCTGGGTCACTTTTAACATTTCAGAAAAACTTGGACGGGTTCATGGACGAGAGGGTGGAGGGGTATTGTCGAAGTACAGGTCACTGGGAGTAGGCAAAAAATGGTTCAGCACAGACAGGAAGGGTCAAAAGGCTTGTTCCTGAGCTGTAATTTTCTATGTTTCTAAATAGGCTTACATTAATACTGCAATAAAGTTGCCATGAAAATCCCCCTAGTCACCACACTCTGGCACCCATTTGGATACACTGAGGGAGAATTTAACATGACCAGTGCATCTTTTGGACTGTGGGAGCAAACCTGAGCATCTGTAGGAAACCCATGCAGACACGGAGAGAATGTGCAGATGTTGCACGGACAGTAGCACAAGCCAGGAATCGAACTCAAATCAGGTGCCATGAAGCAGCAGTGCTAACCATTGTACCAACAAGCCAATCTAAGATTGAGGACTTACAAGAAAGCATCTGGAGACAAAAACACCATCCAAAACACTTGAGAATCAAGACATAAGAATGCCACATCTGTTTTTGGCAGGCAGTGTAACAGGTTCCAGGTCCAACGGATATCACCCCTGTATCAGGAGGAGTTAAGCTACAAGGAGAGATTAGAGAGATTAGGTCCTTAATCTATCAAATTCAGATGGTTAAGGGGTGACCTGATAGAAGTCTATAAGATCTTTACAGGAAAGGACAGGGTGGACAAGGATAAACTGTTTCTATTGGTTGAAGGTTCTTGAACCAGGGGGCATAATCTAAAGATTAGGGCCCAGCTGTTCAGGATAGAAAACACTTCTACGTAGAGAGGGTGGGGGAGATTTGGAAATCTCTTCGGCAAATTGCAATGAATGTCAGTTCAACTTAAGTCTGAACAGTGTTAGGGGCCGAAAGCAGATACATGCAGTTCGACCACAGATCAGCCATGACCTTACAGAATAGCAGAGCAGGCTCGAGGGGCTGAATGGCCTACTCCCATTCTAATGTTCCTAAAGATGTATAGAGGGCAGGTTTATTCCTGAACTGGGTTGTCGTTGATCAAGAGGTTAATCAGTGTTTTAACGTTTTTAAAATTTGTTCATGGGATGTAGGCATCGCTAGTTAAGTCAGCATTTATTGCCCATCCTTCTGGGGTGGCACGGTGGTATAGCACCAGGGATCCGGGTTCGATTCCAGCCTCGAGTCACTATCTGTGTGGAGTCTGCACATTCTCCCCATGTCTATGTGGGATTCCTCCGGCTGCTTTGGTTTCCTCCCACACTCCAGAGATGTGGGGACTAGGTGCATTGGCCATGCTAAGACGAGCCTATTGTCAGGGGATTAACAGGATAAATATGTGAGACGGCAGGGATAAGGCAGGACTTGGGTAGGATTGTTGTTGATGCAGGCTTGATGAGCTGAACTGTCCCCTTCTGCACTGTAGATTGTATGCTCCTAATAGAAGTTACCTGATATAATTTTATAAAATTATGAGAGGTATGGATAGGGTGAACAGTTGGAAGTTTTTTCCCAGGATGGAAATGACAATTACAAGGACGGTGGGGGGGTGGGGGTGGGGGTGGGGGGGTGAGTGGGGAGAGGATGGAGTACAAGTTCAAGGTAAGGAAGGTAAGGCTCAATTGAGAATTTTTTTTACACAGAGGGTGGTGGGTACTGGGAATGCACGGCCAGGTGAGGTGGTTGAGGCAGTTATGTTAGTGGCATTTAAGACTTGCCTGGATAGACATATGAACAGACGGGGAATAGAGAGATACTAGCGATTGGTCAAGGTAGGACAAAGTGATTAGTGCAGGATTGGAGGGCTGAAAAGGGCTTACTCCTGTATTGTTCTTTGTAATCGACCTGGAGAAGGTGGTGGTGAGCTGCTCGCTTACACTGGGGGATTCAGATTCGCATCCAGCCAGCAGGTTCCTGGGGTGTGGGGGAGGACCTCATTGCTCAGGTTGAGGCCTTTCAGAAATTATGGCAGACGGACAGTCCTCGATGGGCTTAATTTTATTTCTCTTTATTTTTGTCTTGAGAGAAAGACAGTGGGGTGGGAAGTGAAAGTCGGAACCTCTGCTTCTCAACTTGAACATCCAACTTTCCCTCTATGAAGAGCGACAAAAGGGTCACAATGAACTGAACGCAAGACCTCTCTTCTTGGCCAGAGGACTGTGTGCAACGCAGTCTTATTTATTTGGCACGACCGTCACATCTTATCAATAAATGATGCTGAAATCGGCATTGTATGAATATGAAATGATTGGCTCGGCTTATTATAACTAAATAGCCAGGATTGTTTCAGAAAAATATCCCCCCCACTTCATTTTTTTCATCATTTTCCTGAGATTGGATGTGGGAGGATCATTATTTTTAATGAGAATCTTGCTCCCCCCTACTTGCCCCTCTCCCTTTCTGGTATCTGCAACATGCCTTCCTCCTGCCATTCTGCAGACTGTGAATCGGGGCCCTGATGGGATAATTGCACTTTGAAGACAACGGTGGAAATATTTACATCAACACAGAAACATAAAAGATAGGGGCAGGAGGAGGTCATTCGGCCCTTCCAGCCTGCTCTGCCATTCATCACCATCATGGCTGATCGTGCAACTCAATAGCCTCATCCTGCTTTCTCCCCACAACCTTGATCCCATTCACCCCAAGTGCTATATCTTGAATACATTCAATGTTTTGGCATCAACTACTTCCTGGGGTAATGAATTCCACAGATTCACAGGGTGAAGAAATGTCTCCTCTTCCTCCTTCCTAAATGGTCTACCCCAAATCCTCACATTCAAGAGTAAAAGGAAACTCCCCGACGACACAGGGAAGCAGCATGGTGGCAGAGCGGTTAGCGCTGCTGCCTCACAGCGCCAGGGACCCAGGTTCGATTCCAGCCTCAGGTGACTCCTCTGCCTTTTTCTCACGATTGTACAACCTAACACGATGACTTCAGTTGAAGGCTGGAACATTACAGCCGTTCACACCGGCAGGATTTTCACATCCTGCTGCAGGGCACGAAGACTTGGCTGTGTGACAAATCCTTTGACTCCGCTACAGCACCAGCTTGGTGGGAAAGGCCGGTAAGACAGTGCCCTCTCCCCTTCCCCGCGCCTCGTGTATCTAAAGCGATATAGGTGAAAGCGCGGGAAACATTCACTGGGTACGGACATCATTGGAATCAAATAGGTACAAACTCTTTCCTCGGCGGCCCATTCATCTCAGCGTAATAACTTTGAGAGGGTAAATTCATTAAGTAACTCGCTAATGCTGCAAGGTCTACATTGAGAATTCAATACATAATCAGCTCTTTTGTCACGGACCCAACCACTGCTGGAGGATGCACTTCATAAAATTGATATATCTGTTGGCCATTTATCAAACAGGTGACAAAGGAGAATGTGGCCTCAGAAGGGGAGATGGAGAATTCACTGTTTTATCTATAATAAAATAAACAATAGACAATGAGGTCTTCCCAGGGCTAAGGCAACAAGCTCAAACTATCTGAGCCTTACCACTGCAGTTTGTGGCATCATCCCGACCTTCCAATTGTGACTGGTGTTTTCTCCCCATCTGTGAAATATTCGATTTGATTTGATTTATTATTGTCACATGTATTTACAGTGAAAAGCATTGTTTCTTGCGCACTATACAGACAAAGCATAAAGGAGGAAAGGAGAGAGTACAGAATGTAGTGTTACAGTCATAGCTAGGGTGTAGAGGAAGATCAACTTAGTGCGAGGGAGGCCCATTCAAAAGTCTGACAGCAGCAGGGAAGAAGTTGTTCTTGAGTTGGTAGGTACGTGACCTCAGACTTTTATATCTTTTTCCCGATGGAAGAAGGTGGAAGAGAGAATGTCCGGGATGTGTGGGGTCCTTGATTATGCTGGCTTTTTTGTTATTCATTCGTGGGACACGGGTGTCACTAGTTGGCCAGCATTTATTGGCCGTCCCTAGGTGCCCTTGGAAGGCAGTTGAGAATCAATCACAATGCCTTGGCTGTGGAGTCACACGTAGGTCAGGCCAGGAAAGGATGGCAGATTTCCTTCCCTGAAGGACATTAATGAACCAGATAGGTTCTTCTGATAATCGGCCATGGTTTCACAGTCATCATTAGACTTTTCCAGATTTTTTTTATTGAATTCAAATTTCACCGTCTGCCATGGTGCGATTCAAAGCCGGGTCCCCAGAAAACATTAGCTGCATTTCTGAATGAATAGTCTAGTTATAATACCACTTTGCCAGTACCTCCCCTAATGCTGGTTGCTTTTCCAAGGCAGCGGTAAGTGTATGCAGAGTCAATGGATGGGAGGCTGGTTAGCATGATAGATTGGACTACATTCATGAACTTTTGTAGTTTCTTGCAATGTTAGCAGAGCAGCAGCCCATACCAAGCTGTGATACAACCAGAAAGAATGCTTTCTATGGTGCATCAACACAAAATTCTAATTCAGAATTGCGAGCACTGCCTCTGATCCACAACTATCTCTTATTATTAAGAGCAACCTTTCAATAAACAAAGCTTTCCCTTTCTCTTTGTGTCTGGAATATTAAACAGGGACAGAACTGTGGTGAGATTTCAAACAAACAATCTCCTGAAATGGGATTTTCCAACGCTTTCTTGATTGCAATGCAAGACTTTCTTTTAAAGTATGCTTAAAATGATTTCCAGGGAGTTCCAGGATTTTGCATATCCACTCTCTCCATTTCCAAACAGCGGTCAAATGCAATCAAACAACATCACTGAAGTTTGAGATTTCACTGAGTCAAACCTGCCAGTGATAAAAATGGACAATTCTGAATCAGGATTGACTCAGTCCCTTACTTCTGGTTGTTGCAATGACTAAGCTTGAAGCAAGGTTCCACCATCAACAATCCGCACCAAAAAAAAACTCCGAAACAGTCACTGCTTATTGAGATGAGAATCGCCCCCACCCCCTCCAAAGGTCATGCGATGAGTACAAGTTTCCTTCTTCAATTCCTCCCTCTTACCATCTGATTAAAACAACTGTGGCACCATCCACAGTGACATCTGGTGGATTTAATCTGGAACTGCAGCATCACTGTGACCTGTTTACACAGGAAATTTCATTCAATCTCTTGGCAGTGCAGAAGGAGGCCATTCAGTCCATTGAGCCAACGCTGACACAAATCCCACCCAGACCCTATCTCTGCAGTCCCATATATTTACCCTGCTATGGGGACACTGTGATTAGCACTGCTGCCTCACAGCGCCAGGGTCCCAGGTTCAATTCCGGCCTCAGGTTGTTGTCTGTGTGTAGCTTGCACATTCTCCTCACCTCTGCATGGGTTTCCCTGTGTGTTCCGGTTTCTTCCCGCAGTTCAAAGATATGCAGGTTAGGTTGATTGGTCATGCTAAATTGATCCTAGTGTCAAGGTGATTAGCAGGGTAAATATGTGGGGCTGAGGGAATAGGGCCTGGGTGGGATTGTGGTCAGTGCAGACTCGATGGGCTGAATGGCCTCCTTCTGCACTATAGGGATCCTATGATTCTATAATCTCCCTGACACGAAGGGGCAATTTAGCATGCCCGATCAACCTAATCCGCACATCTTTGGACTGTGGGAGATAACCAGAGTACCCGGAGGAAACTCAGACACAGAGCAAACTTCACTTGCAGTGTCGCCAAGGGCCGGAATTGAACCAGGGTCCCTGGTGCTGTGAGACAGCAGCACTAACCACTGTGCCACCATACTACCCATTTCCATTATGGCTGATTACATAGCTGTTGTCAGTTTGTTTCAGTAGGTGGTCTGGTGGCACAGCGGTCAGCACTACTGCCTCACAGTGCCAGGGACCCGGGTTCAATTCCCAGCTTGGGTCACCGTCTGTGCAGAGTTTGCACATTCTCCCCATGTTTGTGTGGGCTTCCTCTGGGTGCTCCGGTTTCCTCCCACAGTCTGAAAGACATGCTGGTTAATTGCATTGGCCAAAACAGGCGTTGGACTGCGGCGACTAGGGGAATTTCACAGTAGCTTCATTGCAGTGTTATTGTAAGCCTTACTTGTGACTAATAAATAAACTTTATCTTTGGGGAAATAGTGGGGGAAGGATTGAGAAGCTAATTTTCAGCCCGCTAAACCGCGTTATGGATGATCCTTCCGCAGCCTACAATTCCCAATGTTGGGACTTGAGCCTGCTGCTTCTGTTCCAGAGGTAGGGAACCCTACCCACTACATCACAAGACTGTCTTGATAGTCAATGTTAAATATTGACTTCAAGGCATGAATAGGAAGTGTGCACACAGTTTAATGTGCACCTTACACAGGTAAACTGAGCCAGAGGCCTCCTCCTCTGTTATGTCAATCTCTGATGATCCAGTTCCTTAATGAACACACCAAGAAATAATAGAATCACAGAATCCCTACAGTGCCATTCGCCCCATCTAGTGTGCACCAACTCTCCAACAAAGCATCTTATCCAGGCTCACCCAAGCCCTATCCCCATAACCCCACACATTTAGCAACATTCTACCCCCCCAACAACCTACACATCTTTGGATGGGAGCACCCAAAGGGAACCCACGCAGACACTGAGAAAATGTGCAAACTCCACACAGTATGAAGTCTCACAACGCCAGGTTAAAGTCCAACAGGTTTATTTAGGGTCACCAGCTTTCGAAGCGCTGGTTCTTCATCAGGGTGAGTGGACACTGGTGTCGTGAGACTTCTTAGCGTGTACAACCCAGATCAACGCTGGCAGTTCCGCAACACTGACATTCACACAGACAGTGACCCAAGCTGGGAATCGAACCTGGGCGGTGAGACAGCAGTACTAACCACTGCGCCACTCCTCCGATGGAAGATCTTTTCATCGCTAGTTTACAAATCTTCAAGGGTGCGGAGGCACTGGACCTGATTAAGCGATCACAACTTTCCGTCGTACAAAGCTTGACTCAATCCGATTGGATGAGTGATGTGGATTGCAGCTTGTAAGAGATAAAAACCGCTTCACGGTGACAAGGTAGGGGAGAATAGCCATGATGATATACATGTTATTTCCACTGTTGTCTGCTCCTATACTTAATGTCGATGCTATTAGTGCAGCATCAAGACAATAACTTGCCGAGGACATATTTGGGCCAGTGTATGAGTCAGAGAATGACAGGGCCAGCAAGCAATAAAGTGCTCACTGAGAACGAAGGCTAATTTGATCACTGAACCTGCTGACCTGAGGAAAACAGAAATGAAGGTATTCACTTGTCAGGTTGAGACAGCCTGACAGCTGTTGCTAAGAAACAATCTGGTCGAGTCTTTAACTCACAATCCTAATAGATGTTTTCAACTGACACTGCCTTGCACTGACGGTTAACAAAAAAAAAATTCATCACTCTGGATTCGGGAAAGGCTGTCCTGTGTATGCAAGGACACCAGTATCTGCTGGGTTTCCATTTCAGAACTAAACCTTACTGGAATGGAGAAATGGTCTGGCAATTACACTTCGGAGGGGCGCACGGGGTGTCTGCTCACTTGAGTATTTCCACAGCGGAGGTAGATAAGGTTCTCGTTAGGCGAGGGAATCAAAGGTCATCGGGGCACGGGCGGGAGCGTGGAACGGGCAACACAAACAGCTCAGCCACAATCTCATCGCAGGGCGGCTCGGTGGCACAGTGGTTAGCGCTGCTGCCTCACAGCGCCAGGGATCCGGGTTCGATTCCCGGATCGGGACACTGTACGTGTGGAGTCTGGACATTCTCCCCCATGTCCTGAACAGACGCTGGACTTTCAGGAGAAGGGAAATTTCAGACTAGCTTCATTGCAGCGTTAATGTAAGCCTTACTTATGACTAATAAATAAAGTTTATTTTTTATGTGTGGGCTAGGTTGCTTGGCCGTGGTGAATCGACCCTCATGTCAGGGGATTCTAGGGGTAAATGTGTGAGGTTACGGGGATAGGGCCTGACGGGGATTGCAGTCAATGCAGACCCCGATGGGCTGAATGGTTTTCTTCTGCACTGTAGGGATTCTGTGATACAAGCAAAGGCAGATCACGGGCCTTATGTGCTTGATGGTTCAGACTGTAGAGGTGTCAATGTAAGATGTGCATCGAGAACGTCTTTGCACATTTCTGACTAAACATCAGCACCTGAGCAACTGAAGCAGACAGATCTTAACAGCCGTTAACACATTGCTTCTGAAACTGAATACATTTGTGTCACACTTTACATTTCCCTCCGATGGTTTAGAGGCCTCATCGTGTGAATCAGCGCTGCCATTTCATTCCTCCTGATCAGTACTTTTGTGTGAGTACGGCAAAGGCTGCTGATTGCTCTCAATACATTTTGAGGACAGGAGGCATCCTGCCTCGTACAGAACAGAAACACTGGGTGAATAATTCAGCAGCGAGGAAGGAAGACAGAGCACTGAAGCATGAAAGGATTTGCATTTCGGCAGAGATTTCTACGTCAGTCTCCCAGCCCTCTCTACACAAATGCACATATACGCACGCAACAGATACCGACATACACGCATGCACACACGCATACAAATAAGAACTCATACACACATCAACAACCATGCATGCACACACGCATACCTGCTCACAAACCAACATGTATGCACATACACACAAACACAGGCACACACACACCAATATGCATGCACACATGCACAAAACAAGTACACACAGCAACATGCATGCATGCACATACGCACACACCAGCAAGCACGCATGCATGTATACACACATAAATATGCACACATGCACGCACTCGCACACACTAACATGCAGGCACACATGCACACACACCAACATGCATGCACACACTAACATGCAGGCACACATGCACACACAGACCGACATGCATGCACACAGACACATAACACACAAACACAGGCACACTCAAACTAACATGCTTGCAATCATGCACATGCACACATACACACACACCAACATGGATTCATGCATGCACATGCACAAAAACAGGCACACACACCAACGTGCTCACACAAACACGTTGCTGAAACTACTGTGATTGCTGGGGTATTGTGGCAGCGGCGAGCGGAGGAGAGGGGAATGGGGGTGGGGGGAGAGAGACAAACTTCCTCTTAACGGTTTCTGTAATTAAAGTGTGTAATGTGGCGTTCAGTTGTTCAATGGTTGATTATGAGAGTTTGGTAGCTGATCAATCCTCACTGTACTTGATCAATTGAGTCTGGGTGATGATGGAGAGCTAAGTTAAGCAGAGACTGGAGAAGCTCAGTCTGGGGTAAAGCTGGTGCAGAAATATAATGGAAAAATTGGACAAACACAGGGATCTCCTGCACGTTCCGGCAGGTTGATGGTTTGTTCTGAAAATATATTATTTTATAAACTTATATTTCTTTTTGCTCGGTGTATAGGAATCTCCCTGTTCCTCCCAGGAATCTTGGTCTAAACACTGGCTATAATATATAAAAAAAATTACAAGCACTCTTCCTGTCATTATAAGAACCTGATTATTAAAGTGGTCGTTCTTTTTCTGGATAGTTGCAATTCTTTCTCATTAATTGACCTCACTGTAAAGGAGGCTGCTCCAAAACACCAGATTGCAAAGAAACGCTTGATTCAGCCACAGAAGGCAAAGCTGTATTTAAAATATATCTCTGACTTTAAACAGCTCTCGATTCCAACACCGAATTGACAAAGCCTGTAGTGCAGAAGGCGTCCATTCGGCCCATTAAGCCTGTAGCAACCACAATCCCACCCAGGCCCTATCCCCATAACCCCATGTATTTACCCTGCTAGTCCCCCTGACACTACGGAGGGGCAATCCACCTAACCCGCGCATCTTTGGACTATGGGAGGAAATCGGAGCATCTGGAGGAAGCCCATGTGGACATGGGGAGAACATGCGGACTCCACGCAGACAGTGACCCGAGGCCGGAATCGAACACAGATCTCTGATGCTGTGAAGCAGCAGTGCTAACCACTGTGCCACCATCTAACTCAGGAGCCACCTCGAGACTGGTTTGCTCTAACCAAGAAGCTGCAGAGTGAGACGTGTGCCTGTGGTGAAAGGCAATGATGATGTAGAGAAGCCGGTGTTGGACTGAGGTAAACGTAGTAAGAAGTCTCACAACAACAGGTTAAACTCTAACCTGGCATTGTAAGACTTCTTACTTTGAAAAGTGTAACCAGGGCGTAAATTATATGGTTGCATGAACATATTGCAGGTTTATAGATTCATTCATCATTTTAATGGCTTATCTCTATTCTAACATTCCCCCCCTGCTCATCACAGATCATATTGCATACTTTGGTTGTCCCCAATCGTACTCTGCGCCCCCCTGCTCGCCCCAAAAGCTCCCACCCCCTTCTGCCGGCCATTTCCCAAAAATCACAGACTGGATTGACAAAAAACATGAGAAACAACCCTTGGATCGAATCTTCCCATAATGTGCTAGCCTCTGAAAAGCACTAACAAGAAACTGCTTCTATTTCACGTCCATCCGATTGTCCTCCCGGGAATAGAGAGATACAAACAAATGGTCTACTTGGGCCAGTGAGCGGCGCAGGAGGGCCGAAGGGCCTGTTTCCTAGGCTGTACTCTTCTTTGTACTCTTCAGGAGTGAAATGATGGCCTAGTGGTATTATCGCTAGGCTATTAATCCAGAAACTCAGCTGATGCTCTGGGGACCGGGGTTCGAATCCCCATCACGGCGGAGTTTGAATACAGTAAAAAATAAGTCTGGATTTGAAAATCTACTGATGACCGTGAAACCATTATCAGAAAAACCCCATCTGGTTCCCTCCTGGGGAAGGAAATCTACCATCCTTACCTGATCTGGCCGACATGTAACTCCAGAGCCCCAGCAATGTGGTTGATGCTGAACTGCCACTGTGTTAGCACTCTCTTGGGTAACAGCAATCCAAAGGCACTTAGTTGACTCCTTATACAACCAGCAGTGGATACCAATGCAAGGTCTTTAATTACACGTGCACAAGGAGAACTCGCTACGGCCAACACGAAATGACCAAAGCAGTTCTGAGGTTAACAGAAACAAGCTCAGCAGTTATAGCCACTTACAGCAAATCAGAAACAAGAGATTTTTCTCATCTTTCGTCAACATACAGATTTGCCAATTAAATCCTGGCCTTTCATCCTTTCTCACTCGATAAAAAATTGACTTTTGCTCATCCTTCATCTGCATACAATAACCTCATATTTGGTATTTGTTATGGAAAAAAATCTGGTCTTGCTCACCCTCTGGTGAGGGCCGAAGGAGGAAAATGTAACTGGGGCCTGTGAAAAAAAATAGCAGAGACTGACCCTTTTGAAGGTCAGTAAGCTGATAAACGTTTCCCACTACTGTACAGAGGAAGCATGAGTTTTGAATTTGAACGCTTTAACTTATGCACAATTTAACTTCCAAACCACGAAACTCCAATCTGAACTTTTTATTTTCCACACCTCGGGCAGCTGGGGATGGGCAATAAATGCTGGCCAGCCAACGACACCCATGGATGGATGAGAAAAAAAAGCAGCGGGAAGGAACATGGAGGGTCAGCCCCTGAAGCATGTTTGCCAATGCCTTCTGCTTCTAGCTTGCTCGCCATCCCCGCTTCCCTCGCTGACATTAGTGGCGCAACATTCTCATTCCCGGATGGCAAAGGGATTGAAGAGTCAGCTAGATGGCAGATTGACTGTGGGGTGGGGTGGGGAGGGGATAGTCACCCCTGGGAAAAGAACCTGCTGTACCTAAAGGGACAAAGGGATATGGAGAGAATGTGGGAGTGGCGTACTGGAAGTGCACGATCATCACATTGAATGGTGGTGCAGGCTGAAAGGGCTGAATTGTCTAACCCACTTTCTCTAGGCCGAATAGGGCTTTTTTCTTTCATGTCTGAAAATCCTTGCATTCAAACACAAACTTTTCTCGTTGCAATAAACTCCTCCAACAGTTTCTGCAGAGGTGCTAATGTATGCAGCGAGGAAGTTGAAACTGAGATGTGACGGGCTCCCATTGCTCCTTCCACACTGTTTTTGCCTCCTCTTTGCAAGCTCTTATCATCTTCAGACATCCTCGTGTTAACAAGCTGGGGATAACAGGGCCAACGCTTCGGGAAAACTGGTACGATTGCTGCCAGCAGGACTTTGTAGCAAACGAGAACTGGGCTAGCAAAAAGGATGCAATTACAGGATGGTAAATGACCATTGCACTATCAGTTATAACTCACTGATCTCCTACTTTCCATTTAGAATTGAACTGTGGTGTGAGTCAGCCCGCGTTGCTGATTTGCTTTATTTATTGTAAATTAGTGACCTACCAGTGCAACTTTCTCTTTCGACCTTGCACAGAACAGTTGCTTGAAAGATTCATTAAGGAAAAAAAAAATTAAATAAACCGATGTTCTAAACTGTTCTTTTGACACCAATGAAACAAATTTACGAGACAATGCCGGTCCACATCTCCGGCCATGCAGACTGCTATTAAATACAGAATAATAGAAACCTATGGATAGTTATAAGGCAGCAGCAATTTAATTGGGGGGTTAGATCATTTATCTGGAGAATAATAAATATCTGGGCAATATTGCAATCTAATGAAGGGATGCAGATGACGCTGACGGAGAAAAAGAAATGGTAGCGAGTGGCTGCAAAGCTGCAACCTTGTCTTTGAGGGAGAAATCTGTCCGCAATATTTTCCAGGAGGATCTTGTTGTGACGCAGTTCCAAAACCCCTCTGAAACACATTGTCTGCCATATTGGTCTCATTAATATTCATGCGTCTCAAGTGGCCTGCTTAATGGTGGACGAGCATCTTCAGACGGTCTATTAATGATTTTAATAATTTTATCCTAGTGTTCTAAGTCCTCCACAGCCCTGCCTTTCCCAAGCTCTTGAATCACCCAGCACCCTGCTGAGATCATTCTGGCTCCTCCAGTTCTGGTCTCTTGGAGTGAGTTATAAGCTGGAATTTAAATGAAGCGTTCAGAAGGATATAAAATAATGGAGACCAGAAAGGGTGTTACAGATTCAACAGGAGTTCAGGTCATTTGTAGAGAATAGAATACAATCATCGAATTCCTACAGCGTCATTCGGCCCATTGAGTCTGCACCAACAGCAAACCCACCCAGGCTCTATCTCTATAACCCCACATATTTATTCCAATAATCCCTCTGATAATAAGGGGCAATTTAACATGGCCAATCCACCCAAGATGCATATCTTTGGAGAGAATAACAAGGTTCTGGGCGATCACCAGTTGAGTGAAAAGGCTTTGCATACACTGAAATTTTTTCTTAAATTCATTCGTGGGCCATGGGTGTCACTGGCTGGCCAGCATTTATTGCCCATCCCTAGTTGCCCTTCAGAAGCTGGTGGTAAGCTGCCTTCTCGAACGCTGAAGTCCATGTGCTGTGACCCGCAATGCCGTTAAGGAGGAAGTTCTAAGATTTTGACCAAGCGACTGTGAAGGAACGGCGATGTATTTTTCCTAAAGTTTATTTAGGCTAACATTCACACTGCAATGAAGTTACTCTGAAAATCCTTGAGTTGCCACACTCCAGCACCTGCTTAGACACACTGAGGGAGAATTTAGTATGGCCAATGCACCTAACCAGCACATCTTTGGAATGTGTGAGGAAAGCGGAGCACCTGGTGGAAACCCACCCAGACACAGGGAGAATGTGCAAACTCCACACAGATAGTGACCCAAGTCCAAGAGAGGGTGGTGAGTAGCTTGGAGGTGAACTTGCAGATGGTGGTGTTCCCATGTATCTGCTGCCCTTATCCTTTGAGATGAAAGTGGTCTTGGGTTTGGAAGGTGCTGTCTAAGGATCTTTGGTGAATTGCTGCAGTGCATCTTATAGATAGTACACACTACTGCTACTGAGCATCGGTGTTGGAGGGATTGATTGTTTGTGCATGTGGTGCCAATCAAGTGGGCTGCTTTGCCCTCGATGCTGTCAACCTTCTTGAGTGTTGTTGGAGCTGTTCCACAAAATCTGAAGATTATAGTCATGAAATCTATTGGAGCATGTGTTATTGTTTCCAATATACAATTTGAGTTTACGTCCTTTATTTTATTCTGTATTAGTTTGTTTATGTGATGGCAGCATCTGCCAAGCTGGAACAACTGTAGTACGTTCCATGCCCTTGAAACGTGGTGATTCTCACAGGACAGATTAACAGTGTTGACATAGCAGATTTACCAACATCTAATCTGCCTTTAATTGCAAGGCAAGGCCTGCGTCCATTAAATACACTATCCTTAATTCCAAGCCGCAGAGTCTGACATATCTGAATGTTTCCTCACCCTAAGATGGGTAATTTCTCACGTTACTGCGTTATTTACACTGCTTAGCTTAATCATTGTGTAATTCAAAGACTTGCGGCTGGGAGAACGGTTCTGAATTATTGGAGAGCTGGTCGCAGACATTGGGTCACAGAATATCCTAAAAACCTGCAGCGGTGATAATCACAAACTACCTGTGTTCTTCCCTGATCCTCAAGGACACTGGAGTCTCAGACTTGTGGTTCTTGTTTTCATTTGCAGATGCGACTAGAAGCAGAGTAATCACCATCTTACCTTTGTTCCTGTTCGTTGATTGGTAGCAGGGTAACTGGTGTTCACTGAATTCATTTTTGCCCATATTACATTTTTATTAAGCTGAAAATTACACCCCAAATTATAATGAGTGAGCATTTCCTCTGGACACTGTCTGTGTTATTAACACTGCAAACACAGCAGGGAGATTCTGAGTGTGTGTGTGTGTGTGCGTGCGTGTGCGTGCGTGCGCACGCATTAGTAATACTGTCAACACAATGGGGAGATTCTCTTTCTGAATGTGTGTGTACGTGTGTGTGCACGTATACGTATACGTATGTGTGCATGTGTTGTGTCTGTGTTCTTAACACTGTAAACACAATGGGTGTGTGTGTGTGTGTGTGTGTGTGTGTGTGTGTGTGTGTGCGGGGACATTCCCTCTGTCTTTCTGTGTATTAGTAACACAGTGGGGATATTTTCTCTTTCTGTAAAGTGTGCACTATGAAAACAAGCCACTCCAGAACACATCTGGAACAATTTGATATGCAGATGTTGGGATTCACCTGAACTAATCACTGGGACTACCTCCGGAATTCAGGATGGAGGCTGGCAACTCTGGACTCTGGAACACCACAGCAGTGGGTGGGGACATCATCTACAGGTGGATCTTCCAGATTCCATGTCATCCGGGAAATCCATCCACCAGTCTCGGAATTTTCCTGAAGACTCATTTCAAAGGGTCCAGCTTCCTTCGTCAACGGCAGGTCAGTGATTTTGGGCATCTTTTCAAAATGGCACCTGGATATGTTGGCAAAATTCATGCCATCATGCCCGTCCTATCACAGAGTAGAGCGTAAAACCATCGGGAGGGGCATTGTTAATGAATTTGAGACTGGGGAATTTGATGTGGTTACCTTTTGGCCTCCACTATGAGGTTTAGTTCCAGATGGAAGAATTCCACCCTACGGGTGGGGGGAGATGGTGAATGATGTCACACACAATAACTGTGACCTTTACTGATCTTCTAATCCCAACTTCAATCTTGGGCATTCATTTCTCATGGAATTAAACAGAAACAAAGAAAAAATATGTGGAACTTCTAGCCGGCCAGGAGACCATTGAAATGTGCAAAGCAACATTCCAAAGGATGCTACCGTAACAGGGTAGTTGTGACCATCAGGAAAGGATATTTTCTTTAGTAAGTGGAACTGAACCCACTATCCGGGTAAGTGGAATTGAACCCATTATCAGATCAGCCATGATCTTGTTGAACGGTGGGAACGGTCTCCTGGTGATTTGGAAGCCGATACTGTGGTGTCACCAAAGCCGGCTAGAAGTTCCACATATTTTCCCTTCATTCCTGTTTAATTCCATGAGAAATTAATTCACAAGATTGAACCTAGAAGTTAGGGTTACAAAGTTAGTAAAGGTCACAGTTATTCTGTGTAACATTCACCATCTCCCCCTCATGTGTAGGGTGAAATTCTCCCATCTGGGACTAAGCCTTGTGATGAAGGCCAAGAGGTAATTACATCAAATTCCCTAGCCTCGAATTCATTAACTATGCCCCCAGTAGTTTTACATTGTACTCTATCATGGGGACAGGTTCGAGGGGCTAGATAGCCTACTCCTGTTCCTATTTCTTATGTCTTAGAGCCGAACAGTGATTCACTGCAGGTCATTCAATTATGGCAGGGGAGGTGGAGAGCAATGAAAATAATTTCATCTGCAGACAAGTCCAGGGTCCTTTCGGGGTCAACAATTTAAGGTAGTCACTGTTTCTCTCTCGTGTATCTTCACACACATACTATTTATACCCTTTACAGGGGATTAGTGAGGGAAGGTATAATAATCCCAGGAGTCGGCGATAAAGGAAGAGCGCGTGCTTTGGTTACACAAAATGAAGTAAAGCAAAAGCCACAAGCCTGTGATGAACACAAACAATGGGGACAATGGAATAATGGACCCGCTCAAGGATTGTTTTATACAGGACAGGGCGGACAAGCTCCACCTGGTGAGTTAGTTACCTAGGGTGGCACAGTGGTTAGCACTGCTGTCTCACAGTGCCAGGGACCTGGGGCTCAATTCTGGCCGTGGGTCACTGTCTCTGTGGAGTGTGTACATTCTCCCCCATATCTGCATGAGTTTCCTCCTGGTGCTCCAGTTTCCTCCCACAGTCCAAAGATGTGCTGGTTAGTGGATTGGCCATGCTAACTTGCTCCTTAGCGGCAAGGAGATTAACTGGGTAATTGCATAGGGTTACAGGGTTAGAGCCTGGCTGGGGTTATTGTCGGTGCAGGCTGAATGGGCTGAGTGGCCTCCTTCTGCAGTGTAGGGTTCTATACTGATACCCAGGGAGCTTATATTCAACAAGCTATTGGGGGAAGGGAGTCAGTGACTCCTCATGCAAATCTTGGGGTTTATCAAGAAGGATTCCTCTATTGATTATTAATCCATTGAACCATGTTGAACATTTCTTCCACGGCCAACAGACTGGACTCAAACCCAGAGCTGCTGATGCAGCGGGTAGGGGTGCTGCTCACTGCACCACACAAGGGAAGGGACTTTCCAGCCACACTCACCCCAAAACCAAAAAATCCTGCCCAAGGTTTATGGATTTTTACATGATCTACCCCTCCCTCCCCCCTGCTCGCCAAGGTTTCTATAGTGGTTGGGACGGGAAAACTGCCCCCCACCCCGCCAAGCCTCCCAGCCTACAAGTTCTCCTCCAAACCAATTACCGATCCTATATATTGCCATTCCTTTGCAGTTTCTGGGTCAAAATCTTGGAATTCCCTCCCTAACCCACAGCACACTGACTGCAGCGATTCAAGGTGGGCCCTTCTCAAGGGCACCTTGGGCTAGGTGATAAATGCTGGCCTAGCCAGCGACACCCCTGTCCCACGAATGAATAAAAAATAAATCCAGGAGGGAATACAAGGAAAACTGCGCCCTTCCGAGAGGGGAACGGGCAACCTCGCGGAGTGGTCGAGGGTGACTCAGAATGAGGGTGAAAGGGATTTGAAGGATACGCTGATAGGTTGAGTTGATGAGGAATGGGAGGAGGCAGGTGCGGGATGTAAACACAGGCAGTGCCTGTTCTGCTGCTGTGCGCTCAGTGTAATGCTACGTTACAACTGCAGATGTGAAGCCTTGTCAGTTCGGAATTGGATTTGCTCATCCTGTTGCCAAAGGGTCCGTAGCAATTTACTTCCATTTTGCCTCCCCAGATTTCTCCTCCGTTGAACTGGAAGCACTCATAAGTGAACTGCAAATGCCTCTACGAGTCTGTACCCAATGTCACTCTGCATTATTGGCTTTGACCAGGCATCCCAAGGAAAGAAAATCTCAGCCACAGCATTGCTGTGGTGCACAGTGAACCGGGGTGGTATTTACATCTTATTTTATATCAGGTTCAGTGGTTGATTTGGATTTTTTTTTCAGTCACATTTCCTCAAACTGCTGAAGAAACTGTGAGAACAAAGGACCTACCGTGAATAAATGTTTGTGTCCCGCACTTACTCAAACTGGGATGAATGAATTACCTATGAATAATACCCACCAAACCTTCAAAACCCTTTGGAGCTGTGTTTAGTCACACCGTCAGCTGTTCGTTCAAAGTAGGGTTGGGCATCCAATACTCAGGACATGGTGGCACAGCGGTGAACACTGTTGCCTCGCAGCGCCAGGGACCCAGGTTTGATTCCCGTCTCGGGTCATTGTCTGTGTTAACAAAGGACAGTACAGCACAGGAACAGGAACTCCAATTCTGTGCTGATCACGTTTGCCGATCTAGACCAACCTCTTCCATCCTTCTATTCCTCGTTTGTTCATACGTCGATCAGAATAAATCTTACAAGTGGCTAACGTAACTGCCTTAACCACCTCACTTGGCAGTGCATTCCAGGCCCCAACCACCCTCTATGGAAAAAAACTTCATCCGTGCTTCTCCACTGAACATTCCCCCCCTTATCTTGAACTTGCGCCCCCTTGTATTTGTCATTTCTAGCCTGGGAAAAAGCTTCCAACTGTTCACCCTATCCGTACCTCTCATAATTTTATCAACTTTTATCAGCCTCTGCCTTTCCAGGGAGAACAATCCCAGTTTATTCAATCTCTCCTTATAGCTAATAGCCACAATACCAGGCAATATCCTGGTAAACCTTTTCTGTACTCTCTCCAAAGCCACCTGGTAGTGTGATGACCAGAATTGGACACAGTATTCTACATGTGGCCTAACCAACGTTTTACACAACTGTAACATAAGTTACAGTCTGCATGGATTTCCTCTGGATGCTCCAGTTCCCTCCCGCAGTCTGAACGACATGCTGGTTAGATGGATTAATCTAAGTTCCCCTTGATGTCCAAAAACATGTAGCCCGGTGGATTAAGTTTAAGCTTATTTATTAGTGTCACATGTAGGCTTACCTTAACACTGCAGTGCAGTTACTGTGGAAAATCTCCTAGCCTCCACACCGCAACACTTGTTTGAATACACTGAGGGAGAATCATGTAGCAGGCTGGAGGAGCCAAATGGGCTACTCCTGCTCCTTACCCAGACATTGATAATGAATGGGACAAGAAAGGGCTATCAAATTCTTTGCTGTTTGTGAAATTAACCAAAATCAATGGAAAAGCGACTTATAAAGCAATGGGGGGGCGGGGGGTGATGGCCTAGTGGCCATCACTAGATTATTAATCTAGAAATCTAGCTAATGTTCTGGGATTCAAAAATCTGGAATGAAGACCATAAAACCATTGTAGATTGTTAGAAAAACCCATCTGGTTCATTAATATCCTTCAGGGAAGGAAATCTGCCATCCTTATCTGGCCTGGCCTACATGTGACTCCAGAGTCACAGCAATGTGGTTCATTCTCAACTGCCCTCTGAAATGGTCCAGCTATTAGGGATGGGTTATAAATGCTGGCCCAGCCAGCGGTGCCCATGTCCCAATGAATGAGTAAAAAACATAAATAAAAAGTGAGACTTTTGGACAGTGGTTTAGGGACTCTTACTGCTTTTCCTTTCAATGGAATTATTCACCCTGCCACAAGTCCAACTCCTCAGATTCTTCTAAATAATAATGGTTACAAATTTATTCCATAACAAATGAGAGCAGTCATGCCAATGGCAAAACATGGCATGGACTTTAGAGGCAACGGAAGCCATTTTGTGGCCATGATGGGTGGCGATTTGTGGTGTAATCTCTGTCGGGTTGAGTGGACTTGTTATTTATTTCGCCGACCTGCCACCTCCAAGCACTGGCTCAGGATCTGGCCCCAATGGTCGGCAGGCTTCTCATTGCCAGGTTGTGAAGTGCCTTACCGAAGATAGCTGTGCCCAGCATTAATGCAGCTTGAAATGGCTTCTGATCCACAACATTTGCTGCTAATTGGACAATTTCATGCACACTCCTCAAATTAATGGTCGGCGTGATAGCTGAAAGACATCACATTGGCCGTTCTCCTAAGGTTGTTTTTCAGGTTCTAGAATGAGGCAGGAGAGCATGTAGTCTGCACCTTGCCCAATCTATAACGAGACGATTAGAGTAGAGGAATAAGGAACACTTGCCACCGGTGCACAGGGTTTTGGTGACACTGTATCTGTACAATTCTGGTCTCTGTTTTTAAGAAAGGATGTACTTGCACTGGAAATGAAAGAGGGAACTTTTATTGTCGTAGCCCCTGGGATAAAGGGGTCGTCCAATGTCGAGAGGCTGCTCAAGTATCTCCAGAGACTCAGCTGGGTCAAAGTCTTGGAATTCCCTTCCTCACAGTCCTGTCACCATAGAATCCCTTCAGCCGGGGAGGTCACCATTTAGCCCATCGAGTTGTCACTGACTCTCTGAGAGTGTATCTTACCCAGGTCCTCTCCCCGCTCTCTCCCATAACCCTACAAGGCTACTCTATTTAATGTACACATCTTGGGACATCAAGGGGCAATTAATTAAATAGGGCCAATCCACCTGATCTGCACATCTGTGGGAAGAAACTGGAGCACTCGGAGGAAAATGCAGATGTATGGGATTGAGGGTGATTTAGCTAATTGGATTAGGAATTGGCTAGCAGATAGAAGACAGAGGGTGGTGGTTGATGGAAATTATTCATCGTGGAGTTCGGTTACCTCAGGGATCTGTTTTGGGGCCCCTGCTGTTTGTAATTTTTATAAATGATCTGGGTGAGGGTATTGAAGGATGGATTAGTAAATTTGCGGATGACACCAAAGTCGGAGGAGTGGTAGATAGTGAAGAGGGGTGTTATAGTTTGCAGAGAGACTTGGACAAGTTGCAGAGCTGGGCTGAGAGGTGGCAAATGGAGTTTAATGTGGAAAAGTGTGAGGTAATTCACTTTGGCAGGAATAACAAATGTGTAGAGTATAGGGCTAATGGTAGGACTCTTAATAGTGTTGAAGAACAGAGGGATCTTGGTGTATATGTGCATAGATCCCTGAAAGTTGGCAATCAAGTCGATAAGGTTGTTAAGAAGGCATATGGAGTCTTAGCTTTTATTGGTAGGGGGATTGAATTTCGGAGCCGCAACGTCATGTTGCAACTGTACAAAACTCTAGTGCGGCCGCACTTGGAGTATTGTGTGCAGTTCTGGTCCCCACATTATAAGAAAGACGTGGAGGCATTGGAGAGGGTACAGAGGAGGTTTACCAGGATGTTGCCTGGTATGGAGGGCAGGTCTTATGAGGAGAGGCTGAGGGATTTGAGGTTGTTTTCGTTAGAAAGAAGGCGGCTAAGAGGAGACCTTATTGAAACATATAAGATGATTAGAGGTTTAGATAGGGTGGACAGTGATAGCCTTTTTCCTAGGATGGAGAAAGCTAGCACGAGGGGACATAGCTTTAAATTAAGGGGTGGTAGTTATAGGACGGATGTCAGAGGTAGGTTCTTTACCCAGAGGGTGGTAAGGGTATGGAATGCCCTGCCTGCGGCAGTTGTAGATGCGCCAAGTTTGGTGATGTTTAAGAGGTTAGTAGATAAGTTTATGGACGAAAAGGGAATGGTTTAGGTTAGAGGGTCATTGCTTTTTCCTAATTGGTCGGTGCAACATCGAAGGCCGAAGGGCCTGTTCTGCGCTGTAATGTTCTATGTTCTATGAAACACACCCAGACATAGAGAGAAGGTGCAAACTCCACGCGGACAGTGAGCTGAGGTCAGAATCGAACCCAGGTCCCTGGCGCTGTAAGGCAGCGGTGCTATCGACTTTGCCGCCTGAAGTGCAGTGCAGCTGGAGCCTAAGATTAGCCACGATTGCAGTGAATGGTGGGCAGAACAGGCTCGATGGGCTGAATGGCCTCCTCCTGCACCCACTTCTTTCCTTACGTGACGTGGGATCGCTTGAAGATAATGATAGGTGACAGGAATAAACAAAGAGGGGGTGACTGCCCGGCACAGACATCTCCTGATCTTGACAAGTGCCTTTCTAAATCTTTCACCATAAAAAAAAGACTATATTATCCAGTGTGCAAGCTGTACGTCCCCTTTCATGTACGAAGATTGCTTTCTCACTGACTGAAATGTTATTGAAACGTGCTGTAGCACAGCGAGTGACGGTAGTTTATGACGGTAACTTTATTTTTTTTCTCTATTCCTTCAACTTTCTTGTGAAAAATTGGAGCATTTTTGTGAAATGATGTCACATCAGTTCCAGCCTGCCATCCAACAATCTCCACAAACCAAAGGCAATTTAGGAGGAGGGTAAGAAACACTGTCGGCAATAAAAGCAAGTGAAAGCTTAAGACAGCTGCGTGACACTCATCGCTGTCCTCGATTTAATTGCGGGAATTAACCTGTTTTTATTTAGGCAGGGTACTCGGACTGTTTGCGCTGGGGGTAGAGAGATGACGGAGGGTGTGCTGAATGAAAGCTTGTGAAATTACAAGGGGGGTGTTAGATAGCGAGAGATCATTTCGCGCTGCTCGGGGAGGCAGTCGTCGATTTAAAATTGTCTCCGAGAGAGGGTGAAAAGATGAGAGAGATTTCTTTATAAAGGGAGCCGTCGGGGCGTGGGATGTTGAGCCGAAAGAAGCAACCGGGATATAGACCATTACATCATTTGAATGAAAACTGAGCACATTGTTCCTTCTGTTAGCCTGAAGCAGAGACAGAAACGAGGAAGATAGCACAGCACTGCAGAATCACAGAATAATATAGAGGCCCTTCAGCCCATCGAGTCTGCATCGAGGCATGGAATGCCCTGACCTGCCCACCTAATCCCACTTGCCATGACATGGTCCATAATCTTGAACTTACAGTGTGCCAAATACTCATCCAGGTGCTTTTTTAAAGGATGTGAAGCATTCTGCCTCCACCACCCTCCCAGGCAGCAAATTCCAGACCCCTGACCACCCTCTGAGTAAAAACGTTTTTTCCTCACGTCTCCCTTAACCTCCCAACCCTCACTTCTTTCCTTCTCTATGAACAGTATGCTTTGTCTGTACATACACCTCTGTATAGGGTTGCTCCAGCATTTTTCCCAAATTTAGAATATTAAACCTTTATCCTTTATTTTCCAGTACATGCATTGGACTTTCTCTCATCCTGATCACCTGAGATGCCTGACTCTCGCAAAGATGCCTCAAGGGTGCCATCTGCAACTCAGTGAGCAAGAGAACACAGCCAGAGTCTGGATGACCCTTCAACCTTGGCCAATAACTATCCCTCAACCAAGCCCTGAAACAGGCTGTCTGGTCATTGGCTTCGTCTTTTTTATGGAAGATTGCTGGTTGCAAACTGACAGCTCTATTTCCCACAATGATCACGCTCACATAGAAGCTAGGAGCAGGAGGAGGCCATTTGACCCTCGCGCCTACTCCTCCATTCATGGCTGATCATCCAACATAGTTGCCTAATCCTGCTTCCTCCCCATAACCTTTGATCCCGTTCGCCCCGAGCGTTATAACCAGCCGCCTCTTGAATACATTCAATGTTTTGGCACGTCAAGGTTGAAACTTCCCATTGATTACAAAGTGACTTGGGAATGACAAAGAAAAAAATGCAATATCTTTCCTTCTGACTTCCCAAACTGTGTATACAGATGAATACAGCTTCCAAACCATTACGCATTTGGGTGATGGGAGGATAGGAATCAGTTAGAGATAGCACACATCAGCCTATAACTAAATAGGAGTGTTGTTTAATGAGGACTCACAATGAGAACTGAGTTTTTTTTAAAAAATGGACCATTCAGGAGGGATATGTACATCTGTGAGCCCAGTCCCCCAAATTATCTTCACAAACAGTGACCTCTTCATGTGCGGTTTTGCATTACCTTCGGTGAAAGCTGATTCTTTCAAACCTACAGTAAATGATGATCTCAATCAGGGCATACAGATGCTCCAGTCTTTGCGAGGTGTTAGGGAGGCCGTGTCTCTGGGAAGGAGGGGATGGGGAAGTTAGGAGTGTGGGCCGATGGTTGTAAATACCTGTCAAGCTTATTACTGTAATTTTACAGCTCAGTTTATAATAAAGAAGAGATGGTGACTCGAAAGATGCATTGGCAGCGCGGAGCCCAGAATTGCTGCGTTCGAGTGTCCCTCTTTATCTCTCTCACACACACACGCATTCTCGCTCTCTTCAAAATCAGAATTCTATTCATGTAAATCACTCCTCAGATTGTGGCTGGTGAAAAAAAAGACAAGAGATAATGATTCATAATTACAAGTAATAGCAGCCAAAGTAGGGAACAAGTGAGTTAAATTGCAGCCGGCTCCCACTGGAACCCACAGTGAGGGGTCGCAGTGAGTCAGCTGCAGTTACCCACTGCTTTTGATCAAACTCCCCTGTAGTGCTATTACAGATTTCTGGACCATCATTCACACGAGGTATCGTCCTGACTAGAAAACTTGGGACTGGTGACAGTCAACACGTAGTCGTTTGGCCACGCGGAAAGTGGGCATCGGTGAAAAAAGAAGCAAGTCGAAGCTTTTCATCTTGTACTCATCAGGACACTCCACAAGAATACCAGTATGTGAAGAAAACAACAATTAATAGCTCAGGAAAAGAAAGTGCTGATCGGTTGGCAAGCGGACTCTGATTGATAGAGGCATTACCATGGAGAACACGCCAGTTTTGATGGTGATTGACAGCCAATGGAAAACAGCTGATTGGTCAAGGCATTGTCCTGAGGATTGAGTTGATGAATTGTTTTCACTTATTTGGCGAAGCCGAAATGGATGCAATGTGTGTACCTGTTCTTTCTTTCTGCATAGAAACAGGGCCCCGTGTGTTAATATAGAGCAATACATGCAAACACGTCACAATGAAAATCTGAAATTTTTTGCCAGTTTTTAACACACTGAAGATTATTTAGCAAATGTTGTCCAGTCACGGAATTACATTTAATGTTGGACAATGTGTTTTGAGTTTTACATGCATGGACTGGTCCGGTAAGGCCTGTAACTTGCCTGGTGCTCTTTAGATTTTGATTTGATTTATTATTGCCACGTATATTAGTATACAGTGAAAAGTATTGTTTTTTGTCCAATGTATAGACAAAACATACTGTTCATAGAGAAGGAAAGGAGAGGGGGCAGAATGTAGTGTTACAGTCATAGCTAGGGTGCAGAGAAAGATCAACTTAATGAGAGATAGGTTCATTCAGAAGTCCGACAGCAGCAGGGAAAAAGCTGTTCTTGACCTGATTGGTACGCGACCTCAAACTTTTGTAGCTTTTCCCTGATGGAAGAAGGTGGAAGAGAGAACGTCCAGGGTGCATGAAGTCCTTGATTATGCTGGCTGCTTTTCCGAGGCAGCAGGAAGTGTAGACAGGGAGATGGGAGAGCGGATTGAATGATGGTGAAGAGCAGCTGGGATTTGCAGTTTGGAATGACCCTCTGATCTTTGAGACATAAATACCTAACATTACACCTGCACTGAAGTTCATTAGTGTGATGGGCAGAACATATTTTTGTCTCGATGGAGACATCCGGTTTCATGGGTGCACATCACTTGTATTGCCACTGCATGGTCGCAGTATGGAACAGTTCACTTCGCCTGTCGCTCAAACACAACAGTCAGGATTTTCCGGCTGTTCCTGTTGGCAGAATCTTCTGGTCCTGCCAATGATGAAACCAAGGTGCGTGTAACAGGAAACTCTGTTGACAGAAGCAGGACTGCATGATCCTGTTACTGGATAATGTTGGGCTATTTCCACCATGGTGGGGTTCGGGGGGGAACAGGGAGGGTGGGTGGGGTGAATCCCACCTGGTGCTCAAAACAACAATTTATATTCTGTCATCTTTTGCCGCTAGTCCCCTATTTCAGTCAGGGCTATACCTGATGTGAATGAAAGTCCAGGAATCTGTAACAGCCCCACAGTGGAGTTTGATCAAAGAATTTGAGTACCTCCAGCTGACTGACTACAACCCCCCCATTCTGCATTTTGGGTGCCATTACTTATCGCTGTTGGCCCTTAATCAGTCCTCTGGCAAAGCATCCTGATGAGTACAAGGCCAAAAAATTTAACAGGTCTCTTTTCTCAGCAGCCGTACTGCTGCCAAATTCACCAGCCCCAGTGCGGAGACTGAGCACTTAGCATTCGCCAGCTTAGACTGAGCTGGAAAGATGCCTAAAGACTTTCATTCCCCTTCCATCCACTTCTCCCATTCCAATTCCTTTCTTGTTTCTCAATCTGCTAACAAATTCAAGTTATCAAAGAATTTTGTTTTTAAAAGCCACAATATTCCTTAAATGTTCCTTTAGGCAGGATTTTCCAGCCGCACTCACCCCAAAGTTGGAAATTCCTGCCTGAGGTCAATGGACCTTTGCATGGTCTGCCCTTTCCCCGCACGCCACTACCATCCTGCACCCCCACCCCGCTCTTGCACTCTCCCCCCACCCCTCCCCATTACGATTCCCAATGGTGGGCAGGAGGGGAAAACTCTCCGCCTTTGTCTTTTCCCCTGGGTTGCTGTCAGACAATATTAATCACCAATTGCTGGAATCTCAGGATAAACCTTGACAGTACTGCCCTCAAAAGTTACCTGAGCCCTCTCTGAAACTGGCTTAAACCTGATTAAGATGCAAGCAATTTTTATTTTCTTGTTGCAATAAATGTCCTATCTGCCCCAGTGCAGTTCTGGTCATCGTATTACAAAAAGGACATAATTGCTCTGGAGAGAGTGCTGAGGAGCTTTACGGGAATGTTGCCAGGGCTGGAAAAGTGTAATTATGAGGAGGAATTGGGTAGGTTGGCATTGTTTTCCTGGGAACAAAGAAGGCTGATAAATGATTTCATTGACAAAAACTATGAGGGCAAGACATAGCGTGGACAGGATAAAATTATTTCCCTCGGTGAAGAATTCCAGAACCAGGGAACACAGATTCAAGATCAGTGGCAGTAGATGTAGAGGGGATACGAGGAAGAACTTTTTCACACAGAGGGTGGTCTGGAATTCGCTTGCCAAGTTGGTGGTGGAAGCAGAGAACCTAAACTCATTTAAAAATACCTGGATCCACACCTTGAGCGTTGTAAGATACAGGGCTATGGGCCAGGCGCAGAATGAGGGGTTAGAAAAGACACCTGAGTGTCCTCGGGCTGGCATGGACAATGGCCTCCTGTACTGCAACTTCTCCATAGTTCCCTAGTTCCCAAAGAAATTGAAAGCAATCATATCATGTTATATAAGTAACAGGTCGATCATTAAATCGTTAATAATAACAACAGGGAGAGAAGAGAGAGACAACTTCCTCTCATCAGCTGTGAGATCTTAACAGCGGGTTCCGGAGTACTTGCAAGAAATGTAAATTGAAGCCAAGTGTGAAGAAAAATAATAGGAGGAAATCTCCAGGATCCTGCCAAACTGGAGGACCTCAAATGCAACAGGCGAGTACAAGTTTATTATTAGCAATCCTGTGATGTTGGACATGGCCCAGTTGTTAGTATTCTCACCTCCGAGTGCTGAGCGCCGAGGGAGTGCTGCACCGTAGGCAGTGATGTCTTTCAGAGGAGATGTTAAACCCAAGGCTGTTGCATATTTTATGCATCTTAGAGTGCTGCAGAGATGACGTTAGTTTCTAAATGTTCAACAGCTTTATTTACAAGAGTTTTAAAATATCCCTGCGATCTCAAAATGGCTGCACCAGGTGCACTCCTGGCTTGGGCTTTGAACAGCCTGCGTCTGCTTGCTTTGCTGAGAGTCCACACTCGAGCTTAACCAATCGAGCACCGTGAGCACAGGTCAGTTATCAGACTGATATAATCGAACACAGAACGCTTGAACAACTGACCACAATGGACACCCCATCTGCTCTCTCAGGGAGACGTAAAAGATCTGATGGCACTGTTACAAAGAAGATTACTAATTGGTCTCCTGGCCAATATTCATCACTCAACCATCAACACATTGAAACAAAGCAATGTGTTTACCATTAACAGTTTGTCATGAGGAAAGACTGAACAACTTGGGCCTATATTCATTGGGATTTGGAAGTGATCTGCTTGAAATATATCAGATTCTGAAGGAGCTTGGCAGAGTATTTTTTTTTATTCATGAGATATGGGTGTTGCTGGCTGGGCTTATGAAACCTGATGAAGGAGCAGTTCTCTGAAAGCTTCTGCTACCAAATAAACCTGTTGGGACTTTAACCTGGTGTTGTGAGACTACTTACTGTGCCCAGCCCAGTCCAACACCGGCAGCTCCGTATCAAACCTAATTTAAAAGGAGCAACAGTTTATACTGCATGAGAAAAGGGCGCTGATTCGTTGGCAAACCCCTCTGATTAGGTGAAGAGCAGCTCTGGAGATTGCAACAGGAAACTAGTATTCACCTTGCTTTTCTAAACTTGAAAATGGTGCAATGCCTGGACATGTCCCTTTTTTCTGCAGAGGAACTGACCAGGTGCAGCCTCTGGCAAGCATGAGCCAGACACAAAGCCAACTGACAATCTTAAATTGATTGATTGTGTCATGCTGACTACAGGTATGTCAAATGATGAACTTTCAATCATTCCTTTAAAAACATTGGACACAGGCAAGTTAAGATGGCTGCCACAAATCATGTGACTTTTGATGTTTGGATGACAGATGGTGTCAGGTTTCTGGTGAGTACCTAGATAAATATAGACATAGATGAGGGCACCCTACAGTCATTTGTGGATTTCACACAGCTCATTCCTTAAGGATGGACCAATATCTAAAGGCTGAAGAAGCCCCAGACTGCTGGTCTCCAGACTTCAGACTGGAAAAAAGAGAAATTTGAAACTCAATGGCCACTATCATTTTCCCATTGTGGCATGATGGATTCCGCCATCTAAATTAAACTGAATGAATCTTATAAATATTATCCCAGTGATCAGGTGATCAAAATTGTTATTAGGGACAGTACCTTAATATCACAGGATCGAGCAGATTCACGGTAACCATCTGAGAACCTGACCCTGAAATTAGCAGCAAGTCATTCAGCAGGCAACATACATAATCATTCCAGTTTCAAAGTTTACCTCAAAACCAACCCACTCGATATTTGACTATGCAAATCCTTGCAATCTGTCGTGAATCTTTCACTTTACAAGACCATCGCTTCAATTCTAGATCTGTCACACTGTCTGTACAGAGTTTGCACATCCTCCCCATTTCTGTGTGGGTTTCCTCTGGGTGCTCTGGTTTCCTCCCACAGTCCAAAAGATGTGCTGGTTAGGTGGATTGGCCATGTTAAATTCTCCCTCAGTGTACAGGTGCCAGAGTGTGACCGGCTAGGGATTTTCACAGTAATTCCATTGCAGTGAGCCGACTCGTGACACTAATAATTTTAAACTTTGAACTTTACTAAACTTAAAATCATAACTTCCACCACCGGTGCGCAATTTGGAAAATCAGAAATCGTAAATCAGCGATTGAATTGACTAAGTGGGGCCCCTTAGGGGACAGACTAGCAACCTGTTCCAGGATAGAATTTGCTATAGGAGAACGGATGAAAGTCTACCTTGAGCACTATTCGATGCAGGAAATGCAATAGCAGTGACACAAGCAACTAGGAGTGGGCAATAAATGCAGGCTAGCCAGCAACGTCCATGTATCATGAATGAATACAAAAATAGGATGCTCGCTATTGTGTCAAATAAAAATGATTCAGAGAGGATGCTGCAGCAGCACAAGGAATTATGATGTTCCCTGAAGGTCAAAAGGTTTCCCGCAAAAACCCATCTGCTTCATTAAAGTCCTTTAGGGAAGGAAATCTGCCATCCTTACCTGTTCTGGCCTCCAGAGCCACAGCAATGGGGTTGACTCTCAACTGCCCTCCAAGGACAACTAGTGATGGGCAATAAATGCAGTAAGAAGTCTCACAACACCAGGTTAGAATCCAACCAAATTTTGTACTTGCTAGTAATCTCACAAGCTTTTGGAAATGGTGTTTCTTGGAACTTTCCACACACCTGACGAAGGAACACCGTTTTCGAAAGCTTGTGAGATTATTATCAAATAAACTGGCTGGACTCTAACCTGGTATTTGAGAGACTTCTTACTGTGTTTACCCCCAGTCCAATGCCAGCATCTCTACATCAATCAATGCTGGCCCAGCCAGCAACGCCCATGTCCCACGAATCAACATAAGAAAATGCACCGCCTGTGAAAGTGTAAACAGACAACAGCTGATCGGCAAGCGAAACTTCATTCATTCTGCGTTGAAGGGATACGGGAGGCAGAAGCACATTTTGCGAAGAAAAGTGTTATTCAGTGAACAGGCAGTGCACAGCTGCAATGTCTCAGAGTAACTGAGCACCAGTTGAACTGAACTTGTTGTTTGCCTGATGAAGTTGCATTTGTAGCTGCTGTAATTTGAAATCTGTGCTGCGTGCTGTTGCAATTCCCATCCTTTGTGTTGGATTAGTATTTCTTTGCCTTAAAACCGATTGTTTGTCAGAAAATCATTCCGGTGCAGGGGGGGGTGGTAAAAAATGTACTGTGTGTTTGCATCTCTCAGTTTCTCCACGCAAACCAGCGTTCCAACCACTCGCTGCAACTTGCATTCCTAAAAATTATAGAGTTAGCGGCAGGTGTTGAGAAAGGAAGAATCGTAGAATAAAAAACTCTACGGTGCAGGAGGCCATTTGGCCCAGAGTCCGCACCAACTCTCCTAAAGAGCATGAGGATAAGGGGCAAATCTTTTAAAACTGAGGTGAGGAGAAATTTCTTTGCACAATGGGTGGTGAATGTGTGGAATTTACTACCACAGAATGTAACTGAGGCCAAAATATTGTGTGATTTCAAGAAAAAATTTGATATAGCTCTTGGGGCTAAAGAGATCAAAGATATGGGTGGGGGGGAGGGAGGAATCTGGACATTGAATTTGCTGATCAGCCACTATCAAAATGAATGGCGGAGCAGACTCGAAGGGTCAAATGGCCTATGCTGCTTCTAGTTTCTATGTTGCCCAGGGCCCCCCTCATTCTATCCCAATAACTGTACACATTTACTGTGGCCAATCCATCTAACCTGCACTTTGTTGAACACCAAGGGGAATTTAGCATAGTCAATCCAAATAACTTGTCCACCTTTGGACGCTAAGTGGCAACTTAGCATGGCCAATCCATCCCACCTACATATCTTTGGACACCAAGGAGGAATTTAGCATGGCCAATCCACCTAACCCACACATCTTTGGACTGTAGAAGGAAAACAGAGCACCTGGAGGAAACCCACGCGGACATGGGGAGAACATGCAATTTCTACACTGACAGTGATCCGAGCAGGGATCAGACCTGGATCCTTGCCGCTCTGAGGCTGCAATGCGAACCTCAGGGTGGAGCCAAGCAGAAATATTCACAGGTCTGCTTGATTCACAGGAGGCAAAGGCAGCGTAGGTGGAGGTCTGAGGCAGGTATGAGGTGCGTCAGTATGACAGTCACGCGTGGATTACAGTCAGGCATCTTTTCATAACATCTTCTCAGACTGAGAAAGCTCAACGGGTTTGAATCTCTGCCCTGGATTATCTGCAAGAAATTCAGTGCTGGGGTCAATCCAATGATGAATTCATGTGGATTTGTAATCACCAGACCTGCAGGAGTGTGCGCGCCACTAAAAGCTATAAAATAAGTTTGCATTAATGTTTATTTTTGTTTTATTGAGGCCTATTAGAGCACAACAGGCACTTTTTAATATGCATCCCTTGCAGTGCGCAAGCACACAGTGAAGGAGCGTTAAACTGCCTAGTTCATCCTTTACTACAATGGGTGAAAATCTGGATGAAATGTCTGACCCACCCAAGACTTTGAATTCTTCATCATGTGTAGCATCAAAGGGGTCTACAGCACTGGGGGGGGCTACAGCACTGGGGGGGGCTACAGCACTGGGGGGGGCTACAGCACTGGGGGGGGGGCTACAGCACTGGGGGGGGGGCTACAGCACTGGGGGGGGCTAACAACAATGGGGGGGCTACAACAATGGGGGGGGGCTACAGCACTGGGGGGGGCTACCACTGGGGGGGGGCTACAGCACTGGGGGGGGCTACAGCAATGGGGGGGGCTACAGCAATGGGGGGGGCTACAGCAATGGGGGGGGCTACAGCACTGGGGGGGCTACATACAGCACTGGGGGGGGCTACAGCACTGGGGGGGGCTACAGCACTGGGGGGGGCTACAGCACTGGGGGGGGCTACAGCACTGGGGGGGGCTACAGCACTGGGGGGGCTACAGCACTGGGGGGGGGCTACAGCACTGGGGGGGGCTACAGCACTGGGGGGGGCTACAGCACTGGGGGGGGCTACAGCACTGGGGGGGCTACAGCCTTTGGCCCAACTTGTCTATGCTGCCCTTTTTTTTTTAACCACCAGTCCCAATTGCCCGCGTTTGGCCCATCTTACCCACATAACTGTCTAAATGCTTTTCAAAAGATGAAATTGTACCCACCTCTACCTATACTACTGGCAGATTGTTCCAGACACTCTCCACTCTGTGTGTGAAAAAGGGGGGCACGGTGACTAGCACTGCTGCTCCACTGCACCAAGATCCCAGGTTCAATTCCCAGCTTGGGTCATTGTACAAATTCCACAAAGACATTCTCCCCGTGTCCGTGTGGGTTTCCTCTAGGTGCTCCGGTTTCCTCCCAAGTTCCAAAGACCTGTGGGCTAGGTGGATTGCCCATGCTTAGTATCAGGGAGACTAGTTAGAGTAAGTGCATGGGGTTAGGGGGATAGGGCCTTGGTGGGATTGTGGTCGGTGCAGACTCGATGGGCTGAATGGCCTCCTTCTGCACTGTAGGGATTCTATGATAAAAAAATGTAGTGTATCCAACCTTCTTCAAATTAGTAAGCATTTCTGTTCATTTTGGGGGTCACTGCAAAGGTCCACATTTATTGTCCATCACTGAGAGACTGCGATGTAACTGTGTTTTCCACTGTGGAGAAAGACATTCTTCCTCCAGCACACCGGCCTCACAGCACAACATGGCACCCTTTCACTGTTCATCCCTCCTCTCTCGAAGACATTAATGCAATGCTGGACCAGTATCATGTTAGTAAAATTGCCTTCTAGTGCCCAAAGATAAAATCCTAGGATCCCCTACAGTGCAACTGGAGGCTATTTGGCCCATCGTGCCTGTATCGACTCTCTGACCAAGCATCTTACCCAGGCCTATAACCCCACATATTTACCCCACTAATCCCCCAAACTTACACATCTTGGGATGCTCAGGGGCAATTCAGCAGGGGCAATCCACCCTAACCTTGGAGAAAGTCGGGGCGCCTGGAGGAAAGCCACGCAGACACGGGGGGGAAAAGGAGCAAACTCCACACAGACAGTCCGTCACCCGGAAGCTGGAATCGAACCGGGTCCCTGGTGCTGTGAGGCAGCAGGGCTAAACACTGTGCCGGATATGTTGGGTGGATTAGGCATGGTGGATGTGTGGATAGAGCGGAGGGGAGGGGGAATGCTTTTTTGGGGAGTGGGTGTAGACTCACTGGATCAAATGACCCTCCCTCTGTATAGTAGGCATTCTATGGTTCTATGATAACCTGAAGTTCCTCAATAAATAATGAACTTTACAAGTGAGCTAACATGGAGGCAGCACAATAAAATTTAAGTTTTACGAAGACATACATTAAACTGCAGGATTCTGTATGAGAGCCTCGCTTCTCCCTCCCTCTGACTAAAGAGATAACAAGGTTACTCCTCAGTTCTTACTCTCTGCTTTGCCAGTTAAAGTCACTGGTCCTGGTTTTATATCCAAATTACCTCACAGTATTCCTGTAATCTGAGTGGCTTGAAGCTGTCAACAGCACTCACAATTGAATCCCATTGGCTCTGTGTTTTTGAGTGCTCACTTTCAAAGTGGTTAGCACTGCTGCCTCACAGTGACAAAGCTGGAATTTGACACAAGCACTATTTTAGATCTGTAAGACTGGGCAAGATGGGTGAGAACAAGCTCTAATCAAGTCCACGGTCGCACAAAATTCAGAAGTTTTGAAATAGCAGCTCAGGAGCTCGGCTGGTGACGAACAACAGCAAAAAGAAGAGACAAAAATACTGGACAAATCTTCCATTCTCCTGATTGCCACAGGAATGGTTCTGAGTGGGATGGAGAATTCGATGGACAAGCAAAAGATCCATTGACCTTGGGCAGGGATTTCCAGCACCGGGAAGGCTGGAACTCAAAGATCCTGCCCACTACTTGCTCCAGAATTTTGAAGCAAGTGTCAAATTCCCGGTACAAACAACACTCAACACTAAGAGTACTCAGACTTCCAAGCTTTAACTACTTGAGCACAAGTGAGGACACAATACAGCGCTAGACATTGCAGGGTGTTCTGTTGATTCATACAGAAAATGTAATAGTTATAGTTCACCATATCTTGCTCTTTGATATTTTGTTATTGAAAGGGTCTTATTTTCATCCTGTGGCCAACAGTGGGAACAAAGTGTTTATGAAATTGACATAAGGTTTAGATTAGTTGCTTAACCTAAATACACAAACAATGGTCTCACTGAAGGTCTCGCTTGCTAATTAGCATTTTCCATGACTTGACAAAGTTGTGTGTCATAAACTTAATTTCCACAATTGTTGTAACTTAATTTCTGCACTAGCATCTGCAGTTTTTGACTGCTTTTGACTCCAGTTTCACAAGTTCCAGCAACCTCATGGCGTTTTATTTGAAGTGAGCATCCTCAATCTTTCAGACCAAAGTGAGTTAAATATTTGGCCATAGCTGGAATTACAGTTAAATTTCCACATAAGATCTATGAACGTAGGGAGTTACAAATTCAACACAAAGGAACATAGCTATAATGGCAGAGTTAAAATTGCACGTGGTGCCATTGCAAAAGTTCAATCCAATTGTAGCTCAGAAATGGTGCAGCTGCATCAGTGAATACGATGATGTGGGAGGAAAATGAGTCAAGAATCAAGAAATGCAATTTTTAATCAGTGAGATCATGTTTCCCAATTTTTCACACCCTTCCCCAATGATGTTACAAGGTTCATACAGACAAAAGATGAGAACCTCATTTTAATGCTTTTTATTTATTTATTCGTGGGACAGGGATGTCGCTGGCTGGGCCAGCATCTATTGCCCATCCCTACTTGCCCTTGGAGGGCGGTTGAGAATCAACCACATTGCTGAGAGTCTGAAGTCACATGTAGACCAGACCAGGTAAGGATGGCAGATTTCCTTCCCTAAAAGGACATCAGTGAACCAGATGGGTTTTTATGACAATCGACAATGGTTTCAAGGTCATCAGTAGATTCTTAATTCCAGATTTTTTTTATTGAATTCGAATTCCACCAGCTGGATTTGAACCAGTCCCCAGAACATTAGCTGAGTTTCTGGTTTAATAGCCCAGCAAGAATAACTTTCATTCATTTTAGTCTCATAACTCAGACCATCTCATCTCCCCACCCCTCCCCCCCGAATATCCAAACCCTAAGGTACCCTTGACAGTAACGGGCAATTTAGCATGGCCAATCCACCTAATCCGCACATCTTTGGACTGTGGGAGGAAACTCATGCAGACACAGGGAGAATGTGCAAACTCCACACAGACAGTGACCCGAGTCAGGAATCGAACCCGGGTCCCTGGTGCAGTGAGGCAGCAGTGCTAACCACTGTGCCACATATCCAGGTTTGGGAACAAACAGGCATTGAAATGATCAAAAACGGTTTCACCTTCCACAACAATCCTTCCAGCTGGAGTTATACGTAGACCAGACTGGGCAAGGAAGGCAGATTTCCTGGAAACAGATGCATCCAGATTTTGCTAAAGGTAGACAGATTTTACAACTTGTCTCAGAAGAGGTGGAATTTAAGGTCAGCGCTGACTGCGGTGCCCTTTAAGAATGTCCTATGTCTGATGGAGCCGACCTTGCCACCTCTACCAGGCCCTACCACACCACTGTGAACCACATTTCTGATTTTGTTTCTGTCAGAGTGCCTCAAGATCTGGTCTGAAAACCCAGCAGTGCATCGGGAGAGAGAGAGAGAGAGACTGGTTTTAATCAGACTGCAATTTATCTCAAAGTAGGCAAGGTTTAACATCATGAAGAGTTTTGATGACGTCTATAAGGTGAAACATTTTCCATTGGCAGTATGATGGGTAACCGGGAAAATTCAAATTTAACATCATTAGCAAAAAAATGGCAGAGACTATTTCCTCGGATGGATGTAGCTGTTACTAGGAGGCATAACTATGAGGTTCATGGAGGGAGATATAGAAGAGATGTCCGAGGTACATCCTTTACTCAGAGAGTGGTTGGGGTGTGGAATGCACTGCCTGCTCTGATAGTGAAGTCGGACACTTTAGGAACTTTCAAGCGGTTATTGGATAGGCACATGGAGCACACCGGAATGATATGGAGTGGGATAGCTTGATCTTAGATTTGGACGTAGCTCAGCACGACATCGAGGGCCGAAGGGCCTGTACTGTGCTGTACTTTTCTATGTTTCAAAGTGCAGATGTATTTAATGCAGCAAGTTGTGATCAGGAACGCACAGTCTGAGAGAATAGTGGAAACAGATTCGATAGCGCCTTCCAGAAGGAAACTTAATTGAATTGAGATTTTACTGAAACTTGCAGGATAATGTCAGGTCCAGATAGAGTGGACATGGAGAGGATGTTTCCACAAATAGGAGGAATTAGAACCAGAGGGCACAACCTCAGGCTAAAGGGATGATCATTAAAAACAGAGATGAGGAGGAATTTCTTCAGCCAAAGATTGGTGAATCTATGGAACTTTTTGCCACAGAAGGCTGTGGAGGCCAGGTCATTGAGTGTCTTTAAGACAGAGATAGATAGGTTCTTGATTAATAAGAAGATCAGGGGTTATGAGGAAAAGGCAGGAGAATGGGGAAGAGAAATATATTACCCATGATTGAATGGTGGGGCAAATTCGATGGGCCGAGTGGCCTAATTCTGCTCCTATGTTTTATGGACTTACTTCCCTGACAAATAACATTTTGTGGAATAATGAAGAGGGAGAAAAGTGAAGTGGAACTAATTTATTAAGGATGTACAACGGGCTGATCGGACTCTCCTTCCAAAGATAGGATCCAGGGAAAAAAAAGCTCAAAAATTTGGGCGTATCAGTATGACGGAGTGAAGAAGATTTTCAAAGTTATGAAACGTTTTGAGAAAACCAAAAATGAAAGCTTGCTGGGGAATACGTAACAAGGGGGATTAGTCAGGATTATCATTAGAAGAAGCAAAGAGATTTTGAGTTATAAAACAAAGGGTTATTAAAGCATGCAGTGCCTTACCACAAGTAACTCTTCAGGGAAAAACTGTCAAAGATTATAACACAATTTGAAATTGAATTGGACGTGTATGAAAAGATAGGTGGAAAGGGATGCTAAATTGGATTAGAATAGATAGTACAGTTAAGGAGCTAATCCAGGGACAGGTATGATGAGCTGAATGGTCTTATTCTCTGTTCTGATACCACTCAGTACAGATTACAAACTGGCCTTCAAGCCTCCTTGCGCAACAAGCAAAAAGAATACTCTCATTACGCTGACTGTGTGTCACAATTATGCAGTTCCACTGACAGAATTCGAAATAAGAATGCCACTAAGTGCTACAGTGTCTGACACACACTATCTTCCAGGAGGACAGAAAACAATCCCCTGGCCCCATTTCGAAGGGCAAGCAATGGGAGTTCCTCCTGGTGTCCCTGCCAGACCTGATGGGCCAAATGGCCTCCTTCTGCACTGTGAGCATTCAATGATCCTGTGAAACTGGAGCAGCTGGTGGAAATCCCCCACCCCTGCCTCCAGACCCGGGGAGAATGTGCAGACACTGCACAGATAGTGACCCAAGCTGGGAATTGAACCCAGATCCTTGGTGCTGCGGGGCAGCAGTGCTAACCACTGTGCTGCTCTGTTTTCTATGTTACAACATGACTACCTTTCCCAAGCACATCATTGGTGATGAAGAGTTGTGGGGGGGGGAAGGAAGCCTTACACGGCTGAGAGCACTGGCACAGAAGTTTCTTTAAAGTTTCTCCGCTGTCAGTATTAATAATAAAAGAAATGCATATTCATTTGAATAAGCAAGTATTTACATGCGGGGGAGAGTGTGGGAGGTGGAAGAGGTGCTAATATTAGAACTGACACATCATTTGCAGGTGTCCTATGTGATAAACCTGGGTTTCTGCTGTCTGTCCTTGGAGTGAAGCAATGATGCCAAGCCCATTTCTGTACACCACACCTTCAGCAATGTCACCACCTCCACAATCAGCAGTGCGACACGCAAGCTGCTGCACAACCCATCTGGTATTTATCATGCTTCACGGAGTCAAAGAACAGGTTTGCCTTTATTAATGCTTCCGTGTTCTCTGCTTTTCTGGATGCTTTTGATGGCCAGCTTGTCAATTCCCAAGAGTTTACCTCATTATTTTATTATTTCACTATTTTATTTTCAGGATGGCACACTGGTTTAGCACTGCTGCCTCACAGCACCAGGTTCTGGCGTTCAATTCCGGTCTTGGATCACTGTGGAGCTTGTACATTCTCCCCATGTCTGCGTGGGCTTCCTCCGGGTGCTCCGGTTTCCTCCCACAGTCCAAACATGTGCGGGTTAGGTGCATTGGCCATGCTAAATTGACCCTTAGCATCAGGGGGATTGGCAGCATAGGGCTATAGGGATAGGGCCTGGGTGGGATTGTTGTCAGTGTAGGCTCGATGGGCCAAATGGTCTCCTGCACTCTAAGGATTCTATGAAGTTTTTCCATCTTTTTCATTCACTGTTCCATCGGCTTCACGAGGGTCAAGTGATCCATTATTGGTTTAAGTGAATTCATTTGCTCATAGAGCTGAGGAGAATCTTATTCTCATCACCACCTCAATACAAAAGAACTTAATTCGGAAAGTGATCCAGATTTTGTTTTCCCAGTTGAATGTAGCACAGTGGTGGGCACTGCTGCCTCACAGCCACCAACGAACCAAGTTCAATTCTTGGCTTGGGTCGCTGTCTGTGTGAAGCTCACACATTCTCCCTGTCTCTGCATGGGTTTCCTCTGGTTGCTCTGGTTTCCTCCCAGCGTCCAAAGACATGCTGGTAGGTTGACTGCTCATGCTAAATTCTCCTTCAGTATACCCAACGAGCGCTGGAGTGTGGCGACTAGGGGATTTTCACATTAACACTGCAATGAAATCAATCACTGGAATCTAAGTGGCACAGTCTCCCCGGAATCACGGCAGGCCAGGCTTGCAGAACGGGATTCCCTGTTGGCCTTGGATGGACCTTTACGAGCCTTGCCAGAGTACCATCATAAAATCCCCGTGAATGTAAACCTACTTGTGACTCAAATAAATAAACTTTAAAAACTGTTCCACAGGCTTCATCCACTCTCCAGGGCTAAGTCGTTCTTTGATAGCTAAATGAGTTTCTTTGTTCTAAGAGTTGAGGTGAATCTCATTCTCAACCACCCCACCCCCCAAGAAAAAAAAAACAAAGAAAGTGATCAAGATAGTGATCCCAATTTTGTTCCTCCTGTTGAAGGAACAAGGAACATTGAAAGCGAGCATGCAGGTACAGTAAGCAGTTAGGAAGGCAAATGGTACGTTGAACTTTATAGTTATAGGGGGCCTCTTCATTCCCCCCACTTTGACATCCACTCCAGATAAGCATATAATTTAGGTTGATGCTTCAATGCAGTGCTGAGATGGAGCTATAATATTGGAGTTACTGAATTTTGGATGTAACATTAAACAGAGACCTGATGTGTTACCTAAGAAGGCCATAAAGGGTTGCTGTGACACTATTCTGATGAATAACAGGACAGTTCATTTATTAGTCACAAGTAAGGTTTACATTAACACTGCAATGAAGTTACTGTGCGATTCCCTTATTGCAAGCAGACTTGAGTGCAGGAACAAGGAAGTCTTGCTACAATTGTACAGTGCTTTGGTCAGACTACACCTGCAATACTGTGTTTAGTTTTGATCTCTCTACTTAAGAACATGGGGGTATAGCCACACTGGAATTAGGAGAGAGAGTAGGCAATTCAATCCTTTAAGCTCATTCTATATGATCATGACTAATCTTCATCTCATCCTAACTCCACTTTTCTGTCTTTTCCCCATTATCCTTTATCCTGCTTTTGATCAAATATTTATCTATCTCTTTCTTGAATCCATTGATTCTGCAACCACCGCACTCCGGGCCAATCCTCCATGAGAAGTAGCTTCTTCTTATCTCTCTCTTGAGCATCCCCCCTCCTACTCTACAACTATGACCTCTTATTCAAGAATGTTCAAGAAGGGGGAACATTTGGTTAGAACATAAGAATGTATGAACTAAGAGCAGGAGTCGGCCATTCGGCCCCACGAGCCTGCTCCGCCATTCAATAAGATCACGCATGATCTTTTTGTGGACTCAGCTCCACTTACCCGCCTGTTCTTTTCAAAGATTTAATTCCTGTCCTGTTCAAAAATTTATCTATCCTTACCTTAAAAACATTCAATGAGGTAGCCTCAACTGCTTCACTGGGCAGAGAATTCCACAGATTCACAACCCTTAGGATGACTGAGGAGCAGGAGTGTGTGTCAATGTCTTGTTGATTACATCGCTAAGGTTTGTTAATGTCAGTTACATTGTTAAGAGAAACATGCGGTGTGTATCATAACCTTTGGGCATCTACCAATAGGCGGTAGCTAGGACACTGGGTTGAATGGGAGAAGAGCTGTGAGACTGAACATGTCAGTAAACTCTCTCCGATAAAGAAAAAATCTGTGTCTTGGTTTGGGTTTCACCAGCTAACTTGGGTCTGACTTTGAGCCTGCTCCACCACGCAGTAAGATCCTGGCTGATTTATGTTGTAAGGTCACCTCCACTTTTCTCTCTGCGTCAGTAAGGATGGTGTGAAATCAGGGGACATCGACTCAGAAGCACGGGTTAGCCGGTTGGGAACGCAATGAGAAGGAATTTCTTCACTGAGAGGGTGGTGGAATTCTCTATCCCGGGGCTGTGGACATTCAGTCACCAACTGTGGTCAAAGAAGAGACAGATTAATTTCTCGATCCATCGACATCAAGAGATGCCGGGATAGTGTGGAAAGATGGTGCTTAGATTTACGATTCTATGAGGTAGAAACTCAGCCATAATCTGGGTAATTGGAGGAGAAGCAGTGAGTTGGATTTCAAACAATGTTGAGATAGAAGGCAGAAATGAGATAGAGAATCTACTGAACTCATGCAGCGACAGTTCTCCCTCAATGTCAACAAAATGAAGAAGATTGCCATTGATTTCAAGAAGCATAGTGGAGAACATGCCTTTGTCTACATCAGAAATGGTTGAGAGCTTCAGGTTTTAGGTGTCCAGATCACCAACAAACTGTCCTGGTTCTCCCATGCCAACATTGTAGTTGAGAAAGTCCACCAACACCTCTACTTTCTCAGAAGACTCTGGAAATTGGGCATGTCAGATACAATTCTCATCAATTTTTACAGATGCACCATAGAAAGCATTCTTTCTACATGTATCACACCTCGGTATGCCTCCTGCTCCACCCAAGACCACAAGAAACTACAAAAGGTCATGAACGTAGCCTAATCCATCATGCAAATCACTTCCATCCATTGACTCTGTCTACACTTACTGCTGCCTTGGCAAAGCAGCCAGCATAATTAAGGACCCCACACATTCTCTCTTCTGCCTTCTTCCATCAGGAAAAAGGATGCAAAAATCTGAGGTCACATATGAACCATTTCTAGAACAGCTTCTTCCCTGCTGCCATCAGACTTCTGAATGGACCTGCCTCACATTAAGTTGATCCTCCTCTACAGTCTAACTATGACTGTACATTCTGTACTCTCTCCTTTTCTATGAATGGTATGCTTTGTCTGTATAGCATACAAGAAAAACACTTCTCACCATAAGTTAACACATGCGCCAATAATAAATCAAATCAAAAGAAGGCTCCAGGAGATGAATGGCCTATTCCTACTTGATGTTTCTATGATCCTGAGATCATTTCATATCTGTCACCCATTGAGTTTCAATGTCTCTATTGTCCATGGTCCTCTGCATTGTCACTGCATCTTTAACAAATAAATGCGTGGAGTTCACAGTTGTCCATGCGTGATTATATAGTTGCTTGAACATAGAACATTACAGCACAGAACAGGCCCTTCGGCCTTCGATGTTGCGCCGACCAATATAAAAAGCAATGCCCCTCCAAACTAAACCATTCCCTTCTCTTCCATATACTTATCAACTAACCTCTTAAACGCCACCAAACTTGGCGCATCTACAACTGCTGCAGGCAGGGCATTCCACTCCCGAACCACCCTTTGGGTAAAGAACCTGCCTCTGATATCCGTCCTATAACTATCACCCCTTAATTTAAAGCTATGTCCCCTCGTGCTAGCTTTTTCCATCCTAGGAAAAAGGCTATCACTGTCCACCCTATCTAAACCTCTAATCATCTTATATGTTTCGACTGAGATTCAGGACTGGCTGGAGCAACATATTGCCAAGTTATATGATATGCCACAGCCTCCCATTTAAATATCTTTTGTTGTCTATTTCAAAAAGACAACATAGCTTTAAAGCTTGCAGTATCTCCCTGCCTGTCCTTGGGCATGATTATAAAATTTGCTTATTTGTGTCACAGGTAGGCTTACAGTAACACTGCAGTGAAGTTAATGTGAAAATCCCCTAGTCGCCACGCTCAGGGTACACTGAGGGAAAATTTAGCAATGCCGATCCACCTAACCAGCACGTCTTTCGGATTGTGCGAGGAAACTGGAGCACCCAGATGAAACCACACTGACACAGTGAGAACGTGCAAACTCCACACAGACAGTGACCCGAGTCGGGAGTCGAACCCAGGTCCCTGATGCCGTGAGGCAGCAGAGCTAACGCCCTGCTGACTATGCATGCAAACAAAAATGATCCCAAGTGTATGTCCAATCACAATGACTTTGACCCCAAAAAAGAATAATATTTACTTCACGTGCAGTGCAAGGCTGCTTGGAGCTGGATGTAGGATCCAGATCAGATGGAATGATTTGAGTCAGGCTGCTCTGATAAAGCACTGCAGTGGGTGCAAAGCACCACCAGGCATTGCGTGCACTGTGATTAATAGTGGTGGGATGAATGAAGAAGTTTCAATTTGAATGTTTTGGGTCTGTTACAACTGATTGAAGGATCCATGCGCCGTATACAATGACATCATAGGTCAGGGAGATCAGGCCCAGGACTTTTGTCAATTTCTCCCACGACTCCAAGGAGGTGTGGTCCCCCTTTTGTGATGCCCTCTCAATGATGCGTGTCACCGTATCACCTTCACTTTTGGGGTGGGGCACAGCTTAATGGTCTCTAAAGAGGAGGCATGTATCAAATCTTTTCCACAAAGAATTTAAATACAAAGCAAGTCATAGGAACACAAGAGGAGTTGGGCCATTCAACCCATCAAGTTTGCTACATCAGTCAACCATTTCATGGCTGATCATCTATCTCAATGCATTACCCCCCACTGATCCTCATATCACTTTGGCATCATTGGTATCAAGGAATCTATCGATTTCTGTATTGGATATATTCCTTCATGCACAATTTTTTTTATTTAGCACTTTTGCGTCACAGCACCAGGGACTTGGATTTGATTCCTGGCGCAGGTCACTGTCTGCATCGAGTCTGCATGTTCTCACAATGTCTGCGTGGGTTTCCTCCAGGTGCTCCTGTTTCCTCCCACAGTCTGAAAGACATACTGGTTAGTTGCATTGGCCATGTTAAATTCTCCCTCAGTGTACCTGAACTGTCACTGGAATGTGGCGATTGGGTGATTTTCACACTAGCTTCATTGCAGTGTTAATGTGAGCTTACTTGTGACATTAGTAAACAAGCTCACTGATTGAGCTTCTAGGGTACAGAATTCCAAAGATTCACTACCCTCTAAGTGAAGAAATTCCTCCTCATCCCAATCTTATTCTGAAAGCTGTGTGCCCTGATTCAATGACCAGAGAAGAAACCTATCTACAGCTAACTTGTCACGCGCCTTTTTGTAAGTTTCAGTGACAGCATCACTCATTCTTTGAAACTCAAAAGAAGACAGGCCCAGTTTTCTCATATTTCTCCTCCAAAGACTCTCATGCCATGCAGCGACTGACGTGGTAAACCTCCCTCCCTGTGGCAAATATATCCGTCCTGAGATAAGAGTTCCAAACTGCACATAATACTCAATGCATAGTCTCATTAAGACTCTGTATAATTGCAAGAAGATAGCTTTTACATCTGTTCTTCAAATTCCCTTGCGATGAAGGCCAACATTGTGTCATGTTAACCCTCCACGCCTGTTTCCTAAATATTTTCCTTTAGATCATAAGATATAGGAACACAATTAGGCCACTCGGCCCATCGAATCTGCTCTGCCATTCAATCATGGCTGATATGATTCCCATCCTCGTTCTCCTGCCTTTTCCTTGTAACTCTTGATCCCCTTATCCATCAAGAACCTATTTATCTCTGTCTTAAACACACTCAATGATCTGGTCTCCACAGCCCTCTGTGGCAATGAGTTTCACAGATTTGGCTGAAGAAATTCCTCCTCATTTCAAGTTTAAAGGAGCGTCCCTTCACTATGAGCTTGTGCCCTCGAGTTCTAGTCTCTCCCACTCCCGGAGACAGCTTCTCCACGTCCACTCTATCTGAATATTCTGTAAATTTCAATTAGATCCCCCCTCATCCTTCTAAACCCCATCGAGTTTAGGTCCAGACTCCTCAACCATTCCTATATGACAATTGGCTCATTCCTGGGATAATTCTTGTGAACCTCCTCTGGAACCCCTCCTAGGCCAGCACATCCTTCCTTAGGTATGGGACCCAAAACTGCTCACAATATTCCAAATGGAGTCTGAGCAGAAGTCTTACACAGCCTCAGCAGTACATCCCTGCTCTTGTATTCTAGCCTTCTGGAAATGAACGTTAAATATTGAATTTTCGTGCAAAGGTTCAATATCCTTGTGATAGCTCCTGGTGAAGTTGCTGATACCAGTTTTAAAGGCATTATATTCCACACTGTAACAATGTACAAGGTCAAAACTAGTGGCTGCCTCAAAGATGAAGGAATGATATAATCGAGCTAAAGCAGTTAGCCTGTTAGATCAGGAGAAACTATGTTCTCTCACTGGGAGGATCAAGAACAAGGCATATCAATCAAATAAGCAAACTCAAATCGACTTCAGGACAAATTAAAAGGGCAGCTCCTCAGAAGGAAGGGGAACAGCCTGAAAAACAAAGTACAAAGAAAACGTTAAACGTTAAATCGTAATGTGATTGTCGGGGGTTAGGACTCAGCAGGTAGTTTATTCTCGAGCAAGCCAACCTCATTAGCCTGGCTGAAGTCATCACGGTCACTGTCTGTGCAGAGTCTGCATGTCCTCCCCGTGTCTGCTTGGGTTTCCTCCCCCAGCCCGACAGACGTGCTGGTTTGATGCCGTGTACCCGAATAGGCGCCGAAGTGTGGCAACTAAGGAATTTTCACTGTAACTTCATTGCAGTGTTAATGTCAGCCTACTTGTGACTAATAAATAAACTTTACTTTTTTTGTGGGTAGAATGAAAATAATAATAGCACAGGAACAGGCCCTTTGGCCCACCAAGCCTGCGCCCACACGCGGCACCTTTCTAACTAAAGACCTTTTGCCCCTATTCCATATCGCTCTATTCCCTGCCTACTCAAGCATCAGTCAAGATGTCTCTTAATGGACATTAGCCCTTCAAGTTAGTACAGAGGAGCGAGGATGAGTTATGGTGTGGAATTTCACATCGACACCTTCAGGGGAAAAAAAACTGTCATTTTATTCTACTGCTAAGAATCTGGACAAAAACAACATCAAAGTATCAGATAGGAATAGGCCACATAAACCCATTGAGCCTACTCTGTCATTCAAATCCATCATGGCTGATCTTTGGCTTCAACTCCATTTTCTGGCCCCACTCCCTTAATTCCCAGATCTGTCCATCGTAGTCTTAAATACATTCAATGACTGAGCTATTCCACAACCTGGCTTCCACATTCAGTTTCCTCCCACAATCTAAAGATGTGCTGGTTAGGTGGATAGGCCATGCTAAATTGACCCTTAATGTTAGGAAATTAGCAAGGCATATAGGTGGGATTATGAGAATAGAGCCTGGGTGGGATTGTGGTTGGTGCAGAATGGCCTCCTTCTATACTGGAAGGATTCTATGATTCTAATGGTCTGGGGTAAATAATTCCAAAGATTTGCCACCCTTAGACAGAAGTGATTGCTCCTTATCTGCTCCCTCCCCATCTTCAGATAGTGCCCACGTGTTTTAGATTTGCTATCTAATGGAAACAGTCTCTCAACCGCTTAAGGGCTGGGAATGGCAATACTAACCTTGCACAGTATAGACACAAACAAAAATGACTCCAAGTATATCAACAAGCCCCTTCAGAATGTTATAGATTTCAATGAGTTCGCCTCTCAGTCTTCGAAACTCCAGGGAATATAAACCCAATTTACTCAAGCTCTCATCATAGAACAACGCTCTTACCCCAGGGACCAATGTACCGAAGCTTTGCTCTACAGGCCAGGAATATGGATGGGAAAAGTTTAGGGGAATGTGGGCCAAATGCGGGTGAATGGGATGAATTCAGTTCAGGAAACTTGGTTGGGTATGGATGAATTGGACTATGTCTCTGTGCTATATGACTCTACTGATACTAGTCGCAAGGCTGGAAAGTCCCACCCGAGGTTGACAGATCTCTGCATGGCCCATGTCCCATTCGCTAAAATTCCCATGGTGGGCAGGACAGTAAAATTCCACCCGACCGCCTCCAAATAATAATACATCCTCTCTCAAGTGTGAATATAAAACCTACACACAGGATTCCAGGCCTTTTCAAAACACTGTGCTACTGTAGCCAGCCTTTTATTCTAGTGCTCCAATCCCCTCGCAATCAAGGCCAACGTGCCATTCGCCTTCCTTATTGCTTACTGCACCTAACTTTCTGCGTTGCTTGTACCAGCACACTCGAGTCTCTTTGAGCACCAAATTAAATGGATAAATAAACAGATAAATGAAAAAAAAATGACTAGATATTCTATTATGATTCCCTGCCGAGAGATAGACTGTGATTTTTGTGCGTTGATTGATGGAGCGCTGTCTGAAGTGTTTTGACCTCTGTAACCGGGGGATAATCTGTTGAAGGTCTGAACAGAAGCTTCCTGAAGAAAGCCTGTCAAGCTCTTGGTGTGAAGGAATAGACTGCCACCTGGTGCAGTGAATTTACAATCAGTCGAAGCTTCGGGAAGGGAAAATAATTTCCTGATTCAGCAGAGGCGAGCGGGATTATGAGCTGGGCACGTGAGGGAAGTACAGCGCACGTTGCGACTGAGGTCCTTGCTAGTGGGCTACTGGAAAGGTGGGTGGGGGGAGTAGGAGCGCCTGGTTTCTTGGAAGCAAATCCTGTTTCAGGATGGAAGGGAATAAAATTCAAAGGATGCAAAAACAGAATCCCTACAGATGGAGGCCATTCAGCCCATTGAGTCTGTTCCAACTGTAATTGCACCCAGGCTCTATTCCCACAACCCTACACACTTACCCTGCTAATCCCCTTGACACTTCAGCACGGCCAATCAACCTAATAGAAGTCTATAACGTTATGAGGGGCATGGAGAGAGTGGATAGTCAGAAGCTTTTTCCCAGGGTGGAAGAGTCAATTACCAAGGGGCAAAGATTTAAGGTGCAAGGAGCAAGGTTTAAAGGAGAGGCAAGTGTTTTTACACAGCGGGTGGTGGGTGTCTCGAACCCCTTGCAAGGGAAGATAGTGGAAGCAGATACGATAATGATTTTTAAGAGTGTCTTGACAAATACACGAATAGGTTAGGAATGGAGAGATACGATCCCCGGAAGGGCAGGGGGTTTTAGTTCAGTCGGGGCAGCATGGTCGGTGCAGGCTTGGAGGGTCGAAGAGCCTGTTCCTGTGCTGGAATTTTCTTTACTGTTTGTGCTCTTTGTTCTTTATCTTTGGGCTGTGGGAGGAAACTGGAGCTCCCGGAGGAAACCCACGCAGACATGGGGAGAAGGTGCAAACTCCACACAGATGGCGACCCGAGGCCAGAATTGAAACTGGTTCCCTGGCACTGAGAGGCAGCAGCGGTAACCACTGTGCCACCGCGCCACCCACAGAAATAGTGAGGAAGAAGAACAGCTTAGAATGAAGATTGGCACGCTTGAAAAAAAAAGCATCCCATTAATATATTTTCTTCGACAGCACGTCGAGTGCTTGGAGTTCAAGTTCAATTGCTGACAGATATTCTTCAAGTAATGTTTTTACAGACACAACCTAATCAAACTGGGCTTTACCAAAAGGAATCAATAAACTATAAGCCGGCAATTGAATGTTAAATAGATAGCAGAAGGAAGGGTTTTAGAAAAATCCCTTTCCAAACACTTTAGCGAGTACTGAGGAACAGTCTGAATATTTTTACACTGATGGTGTTTTCCAAAGGCTCTCTGAGCTCTGTGCTGGCCTCACAATAGAGCAGATCTAAGCAGTGTTTACAGTACAGCTGGGAATTTGCATTTGTTGAGAGTTTTACAGCAGATGCTGGTTCACATTTACATATTTTGAACAGCGGGTAAGCTGCTTTCTTGGATCCTGCTTCAGATTGCACACGCTGCCGTCAGCTGGCCTCAATATAGAAGGAGAACTTTTCCTTTCCTTTGTTGGGACGTTGCTGAACACTGGCTCCTGGTGCCCACCATCCAATTCTGTTCGGAGGCATTAACAGATCAACCCTGACAAAGGTCAGCATAGGAACAGCTAATGGCAGAATGTTGGAGGCAGAGCATCAAAGATGCAACACAAACACGCATGCTCACACTGCGCACACGCACACACACTCACACTGCGCGCGCACACACACTCACACTGCGCGCACACACACTCACACTGCGCGCACACACACTCACACTGCGCGCACACACACTCACACTGCGCGCACACACACTCACACTGCGCGCACACACACTCACACTGCGCGCACACACACTCACACTGCGCACACACACACACTGCGCACACCACACACTCACACTGCGCACACAACCTCACACTGCGCACACACACTCACATGCGCACACCACTCACACTGCGCACACACACTCACACTGCGCACACACACACTGCGCACACACACTCACATGCGCACACACACTCACACTGCGCACACACACTCACACGCACCACAACTCACACTACACACACACTCACACTGCACACACACACTCACACTGCACACACACACTCACACTGCACACACACTCACACTGCACACCACACTCACACTGCACACCACACTCACACTGCACACACACACTCATGCTCACACTGCACACACACACGCTCATACTCACACTGCACACACACGCTACACACACGTGTGCTGTGCGCTGCGCACACACACTGTACACATACACGCTACACACAAAAGCTGCACACGTGTGCACATTCATGCGTGCATACTCATGCACGCACACACAAATACGTGTGTGCATACATACACTTATATATATACTCACATATACACACAAACACTGCATTTACACACACACATGCACACACTTATGCATTCACACATGCCGCACACATGCAACACACACACACACTTATCAAATGCTCAGTCACATTTGATCAGAAATTAGCCAAAACTATGCCGGGTTGAAGATAGTAAAGTTGTCTCTTTGATTGACTGAACAAGCTTATAATAAGATCGCAATCTCAAATTACATTTATATAAATAAAGGCTCCTCAGGAGACCAATTCTTTCTGTTGTTTGATGGGGTGTAAGTGTTGCTGGCTGGGTCAACATTTGTTACCCATCCCTGATTGCCTTTGAACTGAGTGTCTTGCTGGGCTATTTCAGAGGGCAGTTGAGAGACAATCACATTGCTGTGGGTCTGGAGTCACATTTAGACCAGGCTGGGTAAAGACGGCAGATTTCCTTCCCCATTAGTGAACCAGATGAGATTTTGCAACAATCAAAGGTAGTTTCACGGTCACCATTACTGACAGAGGGTAACCCTGAGAAGAAGAGGTTTCCCTCCGATCTCAGTCTGATTGTAGTCAGTGAATGGAAACCAATCAGGCAAACTGAGAGTGACCAGGAAGCCAGAGGAAGATAGAGAGACAGGGGAGTAGGAGAGGGTTGGGGTGGCTAGGAAGCTGGTTGGGAGCCTGAGCAGAGAAAAGAAGTAAAATGGGAGACTAGTACTCAGAAATATCGGAGGACTCGTGGAGAAGATTGGAATTTTGGGAAGACCCAATGGGAGGGGAGAATGAAGGCATTGGGAAGGAGATCAGAGATTAGTCAATGATTGGGGAAATGCAGCATTCAATGATTCATTTGTTTGGTGTTTGATTAAGAGTCTGGCAACTGCATAAGTTCATAAGATATAGGAGCAGAATTAGACCATTCAGCACATCAAGCCTTCGATCATGGCTGATATTCTCCTCATCCCCATTTTCCTGCCTTCTCCCCACAACCCTTCAACGTGTAACCAATTAAAAATCTGTCCGACTCTTCCGTAAATTTACTCACCGTCCCAACATCCACCACACTTTGGGGGAGCGAATTCCACAGCTTCACAATCTTTTGGGAGAAGTAGTTTCTCCTCAACTCTGTTTTAAATTTGTTGCCGCTTATCCTAAGGCTATGACCTCTCGTCCTAGAAGGACATGGACCACATGGATGAAGCATCTGCTCCACGTCTACTTTATCCATACCTTTCATCATCTTGTTTACCTCAATTTGATCTGCCCTCATTCTCTATATTCCGAAGAATATAGACTTAAACGGTTCATGATTTAAACAGTTCTCTTCAGTCCAATGAGAATCATAAAGTGGTAACTCCGTTTTTCTCTCTCCACATTTGCTGCCGGACTTGCTGGACCTTCTTTTATTTCTGGCAAATTCTGTTCTTACTTCGGATTTTCAGCATGCAGTTTCATTTGCTTTTATATTAAAGGTAGAATGTCAACGTGCAAATCTTTCTAACACAGGCCGAGGATAGGTGGTAAGGGTGGGAGAGATTCCTGGTCAGAGAAGTCGTGGAAAGGATGTCGAAGCCCCTACGGGATGCATAGCTCCAGACTACAACTGGTGTGTATCCACATTCTCTGAATGAACTGCCACGCATTACCACCATTTTACACTGATGGCCAGATTTGACCTCCCCGACTTGTAGGAACGTTGGTCGGAATTCTCCGGCCGTTCATTCCGGCCGGATTCTCCAGTCCCGCCAGCAGTGCAATCTCCCGCCTGCAGATTTCCCGCCGGTGCGAGGTGACATCAGCGGGAATTTCCATTGACATAGACAGGACCAGAGGATTCTGATCACCGGCAAACATCGTGTCACCTCTCACCAGCGGGAAACACGCAGTTGGGAGGTCAGAGAATCTCACCCAGTGTCTCTACATCTACCCTCCTGAGCCCCTTCAATGTATGAAGAATGCTACATTTCTGTGCTGCGGAGTGTATTAACATGAAAATAAACCCACCACTCTTTAAATCATTGACATCTCATTCAGCAATGGGGCTGCAATCTAAGAAACACGCACTGCGTGTCTTATCTGACCTGCTTATGCCGGATTAGAAGCAAATTATGCAAAATAATTCGAACAGAATTTAATTATACTAATTGTGTTTGAATGTGGCATCTTTATAAGGCTTTTACATTAATCACCAATTTAAATATAAGACATTTGTCATACTTGACCCATTCGTCTTGAACAAGAACGTGTATTGTACCATTTTAATACTCAGCCACAATGAGTTGGAGAGATCGGTTTCATGCATATTCTGCATTCATTGTGAAGAGGATTGACTGATTGAGAACAACTCCTGCTTGGCACTTCATCTTTCTTTCACATGGATACTGCTTAAGGGCTCCAACTCCAAAACAGAAACAGGACAACCATTGATTTTTCACAAGCAGGAACTTGTAGCGTTCAATTAACTGTTCGGTGTTTGATGACATGTATCTGTTGACAGCCTTGTGTTTGCTTTGATTTATTATTGTCAGATGGTTTGGGATGCAATGAAAAGTAGTATTTCCTGCTCACTATCTGGACAAAATAAACACTTCATAGGGTACATGGGGCGACATGGTGGCACAATGGTTAGCACTGCTGCCTCACAGCGCCAGGGACCCGGGTTCAATTCCAGCCTCGGGTCGCTGTCTGTGCGGAGACTGTACATTCTCTCTGTGTCTGCATGGGTTTCCTCCTACAGCCTAAAAGGGTGCATTGGCCATGCAAACTTTTCCCTCGGTGTACCCCAGTGTGGTGACTAGGGGAGTTTCACATTAACTTCATTGCAGTGATAATGTAAAACTACTTGTGACAAATAAAATTCTTAATAGGGGAAGAGGAAAGGAGAGGATGCAGAATATAGGTCGAAAGTTTACCACCTCACCCGCCCCAAAATTGGGGCAGGCAAGGTTTCCAGAATGGAAATCTCCATTGGTTTCAGGCAGGAGTTTACAATCTCGCCCATAACATGATCCTACTCAGTATCCATGTTACAGCCAAAGCAAGGATGTAGAGAAAGATCAACTTAATATAAGGTAGGTCCACTCAAAAGTCTGATGGCAGCAGAGAAGAAGCTGTTCTTGAGTCAGTTGGTACATGACCTCAGACTTTTGTATCTTTTTCCCGACGGAAGAAGGTAGAAGACAGAATGTCCAAGATGTGGGAGTCCTTAATTATGTGACTGTTTTTCCAAGGCAGCATGAAGTGTAGGTGAAATCAATGGATGGAGGCTGGTTTGAGTGATGGACTGAGCTTATTTCATGAGCCTTTGTAGTTTCTTGCAGAGTAGGAGCCATACCAAGCTGTGATACAAATGGAAAGGATGCTTTCTGTGGTGCATCTGTAAAAATTGTTGAGAGTCGTAGCAAACATGCCGAGTTTCCTTAGCTTCCTGAGAAAGTAGAGTAAGAAGTCTCACAACATCAGATTAAAGTCCAACGGGTTTATTTGGAATCATGAGCTTTCGAAGCGTTGCTCCTTCATCAGGGAAGTGGAGAGGTAGGTTCACAAATGTGGCATATATAGATTATATAAAGCAGTGCTGTGAAAACTCATGATTGCAAATAAACCTGTTGGACTTTAACCTGGTGTCGAGAGACTCTTTACTATGCACATCCCAGTCCAACTCCGGCAACTCCACATTACGTGAAAATAGAGGCAATCAGATTTTCTTAATGGTAATGTCAGTGCGTGTGCTATCACTGAAGCTCGGGTGTGGTTACTGTGAAACAGAAATTAAATGGGAAGTGTGGACATTCCAGAAGCAATGTAAACAAAACTTGTGTATGGAAATCAAAACCGATGCATCATCTCTGCTGATATCCGAGGCACACAATGCATCAACTGGTGACAGAGCTGGAGAATTGGCAACGTTTCCCACCTCCAGCACTCTCCCATCCCTGCTGGGTAAGTATTGGCAACATTTCCCATCTCCAGCACTTTCCCATCCCTGCTGGGTGATCCACCGAAGTAGTGTGATCAATGCGTTTTCGGCTTCATTTGTCCCGGCTGTAGATGATCCCTAGGTAGCAGTGACCCTGGGAGAAGGGGCTACTTTGTCTATTGTCTCGGGATGAGGTAGGTCAGTGAGTATTTGAGCAGGTCACAGAATTCTTTGCAACCTCCCCATCAAGCTTGCAATGTGCCCTCTTGTTTTACGGTCCCTCGTTGCTCTCACTTGTGTGTTGATGCGAAAGGCAAATCCTGTAAATAAGGAAGGATTACATTGTCTACAATCTTAATCATCCATCAGATAATCATCTGGTGGGGTCTTCAGGCTTGAATCCAAGCCTATCGAAAATCCTACGCCCCTCATCCACCCCCCCGACCCCGCCTTCATTTTGTCTGGTATTAGGTCCTCTTGAAAAATATTTGAGGCCCAAGAAAAGTTTGATGCTAAGCTGAGATGCCATGGTCGGGTACCCTCTGAAAAATGGTGCAAATTGTGGAAGGCACCCATTGGTTCCAACGTGTCTGGGTTGGGGAGTGGGGGGGGGAATGTAACACGTGCTTCAAGTAGATCCGCTTTGGAAAGGTGTGTAGTGAAATAACTCCTCACAGATCAGTGTCTCTTCATGAGACTTGCTTCATTTACAAACTCTATTTCATTCATAGAGTGCTTTTGGTACAACATTAGAATCTGGAGTGCCAGAAGAACTGACACTCCCAGTTTTATATACCCATGTGACATCCTGATTGGGCAGGCAATTACAACCTCAGTCAGGGAGTTCGTACTCCGAGAGGCCAACCTCATGTGCCTCGCTGAAGTCATGACGTGTAGGCTGAAGAAGACGACCCTTGTCCTGAGGTACGGAGTGTACATGCCATCACGGACAGTAAAACACCGGGTCATTTTAATGATTGTTCAGTGGAGATTGCAAACATTTGATCATTCTTTCGCCTGACAAAAGTATTCATATTGAGCAATACAGTCCATCACTGTTATTTTCCAGATCTTGCTCTCATTTCTGTGACAGACGTTCTTCAAGCTTGTGATGGGTTTATCTTTACAGTTTTTGGGAACTGTCCAGTTCCCACTGTGTGACAGAAACGTCACACAGGACAGGCTCACATCCCACAAAGCCAAAAACAGACGTTTGGTGGGGTGGGGGGAGGGGGTGGGGGGCGTCAGCATTTTCGATAGGTTTGGATTCAAGCCTGAAGACCCCATCAGGGCACACAATTATCTGATGGATGATTCACATTGTAGACAATGTAATCCTTCCTTATTTATGGGATTTGCCTTTCGCATCAACACACAAGTGAGAGCAACGAGGGATGGTAAAATGAGAGTGCGCATTACAAGATTGACAGGGAGGTTACGAAGAATTCTTTCACAAGAACACAATTATGAAGTGCATTACCCCAAGTGGCTGCTTAGAAAAGAGCTTACATTTATGTAAAACTATTCGATTTCGCAAACTTTGAGACAGTTGCCATTTGCAAAACGTGCTGGGGTATCCCAGAATTTGAAATGACTTGAAATAGATGGAAATAGATGGTCCAGAGCTTCAAATTTTCAGGTGTCCAGATCACCAACAACCTGTCCTGGTTCCCCCATGCCGACACTACAGTTAAGAAAGCCCACCAACGCCTCTACTTTCTCAGAAGACTAAGGAAATTTGGCATGTACACAATAACTCCCACCAACTTTTACAGATGCACCATAGAAAGCATTCTTTCTGGTTGTATCACAGTTTGGTATAGGTCCTGCCCTGCCCAAGACCGCAAGAAACTACAAAGGATTGTGAATGTATCCCAATTCATCATTCAAACCAGCCTCCCATCCTTTGACTCCGTCTACGTTTCCAGCTGACTCGGAAAAGCAGCCAGTATAATCAAGAATCCCATCCACCCCCTCTTCCACCTTCTTCCATTGGGAAAAAGATACAAAGTCTGAGGTCATGTACCAACCATCTCAAGAATAGCTTCTCCCCTCCTGCCATCAGGCTTTTGAATGGACCTACCTTACATTAAGTTGATCTTTCCCTACACCCTAACAAAGACTATAACACTATCATCTGCAAGCTTTCATTTCCTTCTCTTTGAGCAGTATGCTTTGTCTGTGTAGTGTGCAAGAAACAAAACTTTTCACTGTAAGCTCATACACGTGACAATCGTAAATTAAATCAACAATAAAGCAAATCAACTCATCATCATCAATATCAGACCTGGTCATTGCACAATGCAAAAATTGCAAACTTCGACTACGCACCAATCTTAAGATGTCAACAAAACAATCATTCCAAACAAGTGTCCATTTCCTGTGATCCAAAATCTATCGATATCATTTCATAGCTCCTCACAATTCCTCCTCCTTCACAATGCCAACCGGGATGGAGCTATCTACAAGTTCTAACACAGCAAGACCAATATCTCGCAGCCACGTTAATAAAACTGGCCCAGGTTACACATCCGGGAAAAAATTTCATTTGGAAAAGAAATAAACAATGACATTCCATTATGCTGTCCAATTGTTTGTGTAAGATTTTAACATTAGTGATTATAAAAAGGATTTTTATTGAAAACTTAAACCATAAACAAACCAGTGCAGGATGGCACAGTGGCTAGCACTGCTGCCTCACAGCGCCAGGGACCCGGGTTCGATTCCCGGCTTGGGTCACCGTTCTGTGCGGAGTGTGCACATTCGCCCCATGTCTGCTTGGGTTTCCTCCGGTTGCTCCGGTTTTACTACTACGGTCCGAAAATCCCTTAGTGTCAGGGGGACTAGCTAGGGTAAATGCATGGGCTAATGGGGACAGGGCCTGGATGGATTGTGGTCAGTGTAGACTCAATAGGCCAAACAGCCTCCTTCTGCACTGTAGGGATTCTATGACTTTCAAATGCGATTTAGGCGCAATTTCCCAATTCTGCTCAAAGTGGAAGATCTGTCTTGTTGTTAACACTTTGGTGCAGACAATAAAAGTTCCATGGAATCAGAATTACAGGTATTTCAGGCAGATGTCAATTACTTGCTCCGACAGGATACAAGATCTGTAAGCATTCTGTTTTTCTTTTCCAGGCGCATTTGATCCTTATCGTTGGTAATTCTCTCTTAAATTGCCTGTGTAACAACATTGATTGTGCTCTGAAAGTAATTCAATGCTGGTGAAGTGCTTTCCAATACTTCATCTGAGGTGTGTTACGCAAATGCAAGTTCTTTCCTCGTACACCTCAGCCTGAACAGCCACTTGGGGTAATGCACTTGATCTTGCAAAGGAATTCCTTGTAACCTCCCCTTTTTTCCCCTGCTCACTCTCCTGTTCTGATCCTTTGTTACCAATGCACTGCTCACTATAAATAATCTTTGCTCTTAACTTCACTAGCAACGTCTAAAGATTTCCCCGAGATTAACATTTTTCACCTAGTCTACTTTTTAAATCTCTCCTTATTGCTGTAATCAAAGTGAATCAGAGATCACATATATAATCCCTACAGCGCAAAGGAGGCTATCGGGCCAATTGAGTCTTTACCAACTCTCTGACAGAGTACCTCACCCAGAACATCTCCCCTGCCTGATCCTTATAACCCTACATATTCAAATGACTAATTCACCTCATCGTGGGACACCAAAGAGCAATTTAGCATGGCCAATCCACCTACCCTGTCCCAAGCCCTATCTCCATAATTTAACATATTTACCCTGCTAACCTCTCCAACCAACACATCCCTGGACACTCAGGGGTAATTTAGCATTGCCAACCCACCCAACTTGCACATCTTTGGAGTGTGGGAGGAAATTGGAGCAACTGGAGGAAACCCGCGCAGACACGGGGAGAATGTGCAAACTCCACAGAGTCACCCGAGGCTGGAATTGAACCTATGCCCCTCATGCTGTGCCTCGCTGCAATCACCTCGTCTGTGGCTCGAATATTCACTCTGTATTGGGAAATCTCCAATCTCCAATTGGTTTAACCAATGCCCTGAGCAGATCATGGTTGTATTGTTTTGGTAGGCAGGGATTTGAATGGGAAGCTGGGCTGATGTTCAAGAAGAGGGAGTTCTGCAGTGGGTGGTGATGGTTTCTCTTTTCATAAGATTATGCAGATACACGTGGAAGATTCCACTATCACTATTGAGGAAAAGAAGGGGAGTTCACCCGCAGTGACTGGGCTGATATTTATCCCTGAAATGCCATCGCCAGAACATGCGATATTGTTTGTGGGATCCTGTTGTGCACAACACTGGCAGCCATCTTTCCCACATGACAAAACTGAACATTTTCCAATGCACCTAATTCACTCAAAAGTGCTCTGGATGCTCCAAAGGTACAAAGTAAATCGGAACACTTCCATTGCTTCAATGCACCAATGCAATACCCTCAATTCTTGGGTGCCCTTTTTCACAGCTATTCCTATTTGCAGCCTTTTAGAATCCCTACAGTGCAGATGGAGGCCATCCAGCCCGCGTCCACCACTCAGCCTGTATTCCCGTAACTCTATGTATTTATCCATGTGCTAATCCCCCTGACACGATGGGGCAATTTAGCGTGGCCAATCAACCAAAATAGGAGCACCCGGAGGAAACCCACGCAGACACAGGGGAGAACGCATCGACTCCGTACCCACAGTCACCTGAGAACAGAATTGAACCTGGGTCCCTGGCGTGCTAACCATTGTGCCATCCTAACCTTCTTCATAACCATCTGCATATCTTGGATCTCTTTTCTCCAGTCTGGCGTGAACCTCATTCTTCTGAGTGCATTTCCAATTTTGTTATTTTTCTAAAACTTAACCAACCTCACTTCCAAGAAAAAACGGATACATTTTTCCATTTTGATTGCACAGATGTCAAGACACTTTGTATGGGCGTTTTCTAAGGACCTTTTGATTACCAATTCTTCTACGTCTGTATCAATGGAACATGCTTAACAGAGATGATCTGAGAAATGCTTTGCTTTAATTCCCACTCAGTTAACAGATTGCAAGTGTAAAATGCATGAGGCAATTACTCTGCTAAGCCTATTCACAAAGTCATTTTTACTACCCGTGTGTTTGTTTTTTTTTGTTCCTCGATGCACCGTTTTCACGATAAGTATCATGGGTTACACAAAAACAAGAGGAAAACATCATGGCCAAATATAACATCAGGTAACATCAGCCTTCCACTCTATCATAGCCCTTCCCTTTTATTCTTTCCCCACCCTGATCCCATTTAGTTGGTAAGAAGCAGGAGTAGAAACAAGAGATTTGAACCCTTCAGTGTACACTACTATTCAATATGGTTATGACTGATCATCCACCTTTCCTATCTAATTTCATAACCCTGGCTCCGCTTTTCCTTTCTGCTCTACAATCCTCGAACATTTTCCAAACCCATTCCCATTTTGGCCAGAACTCAATGTCATAATCTCTCAAGGGAGTATAGAGAAGATTTACCAGGCTGATTCTTGGGACTGATGTATGAGGAAAGATTGATTAGTTTAGGATTGTTTTCACTCGAGTTCAGATGAATGGGGGAGGCGGTGGGGGTGGGGGTGTGGGGCTTCTCATAGAGACTTGTAAAATTCGAATAGGGTTGGTCAGGGTCGATACAGCAAGCAAGTTCCTGATGGTGAGGGTGTCCACATCCAGGGATCATAGTCTGAGGATTTGGGGTAAACCATTTAGGACAGAGATGAGGAGACATTTCTTCACTCAAAGAGTGGTGAGCTGTAGAATTCAGTGCCACAGGAAGTAGTTGATATGGCCTGGAAAACATTGCATGTATTCAAAAAATCTGGAACTTGGGGCGAACAAGATCATAGGTTATGAAGGGAAAGCAGGATTGGGCTATTGAGTTGGACTTTTAGCCCAGGAATTCAGCATGGACTCCCTCACACATTCTCTCCTCCTGACAACTTCCCCCCTGGTGCTGCCCAGGTTCCTGCACACCTTTCCCCTGAGTGACGCACTCAGCTGAAGGGAGGTTGGCTCACCAGGTACACATTCTCTTGGGGGAGCGGGAGGGGTGGGGAGGGGGTGTGGTTGGAGGGATTTACACCGCCCTACCATCATGACAATGTGGATAATGATAGGGGTTGGGGGGGGGAGGCATATAATGATTCAGATATCGAGGCTGCCTGGTAATGATATGCTAATTAATTCAAAGGATGTTCCTAATGTCAAACATTGGGAAACATGTCCTAACACTGACAGTGGGAGCTGGAGAGATAGTGGGGGGGACGGTTGCAATCAAGGGCCCAATCGTGATACAGCAGCACGGTGGCACAGTGGTTAGCATTGCTGTCTCACAAAGTCAAGGATCTGGGTTTAATTCTCAGCTTGGATCACTGCCTGTGCGGAGTCTGCACATTCTCCCCACGTCTGCGTGCGTTTCCTTCAGATGCTCCAGTTTCCTCCCACACTCCAAAGATGAGCGGGTTAGGTGCATTGGCTGTGCTAAATTCTCCCTTAGTGTCCTGGGATGCATAGTTTAGTGGGGTAAATATGTGGGGTTAGAGGAATAGGGCCTGGGTATGATTGTTGTTGGTCTAGACTTGATGGGCCGAATGGCCTCCTTCTGCACTGTAGGGATTCTATGATTCAGGCCAACGAGGAACATAATTCTCCCTCAGTGTACCCGAACAGGCGCTTGAGCATGGCGACTCAGGGATTTTCACAGTAGCTTCATTGCAGTGTTATTGTAAGCCTGCTTGCGACACCAATAAAAAAAATACTTTATGAGAAGTGATCGGGCTTTTCCCCATAGGATTTCCTGTTCCTGTCACCGAACCTGCCGTCGCAATGGGAAAACCTGGCCACTACCTAATCAGGAGTTGCTTCAGCTGTTGATTAGAAAATCTCGAGCTTCTCCCAATTCTCACAACCTGAGATGTCATCTCTGTTTCTCCCCCTCCGCAGACATTGTCTGAGGCCCTGAGAGATTTCCGACATTTTCTTCCTTACGCTGCAGGATGCATTAAAGTGCAATTGCTTGAAAAATGCTATGCTTTCGTGCCTAGGTCTGGATTTCTGTTTTGAGATTGCATTCAGGATGTGTTGCTACGTGTATTAAATCTGTCACTGTTCCGTCTGATGGGGAGTCCCTCTGGTGCAAAACTGACAACTAGGGCGTGCTGAGACAAAGCAACAAGTCACCTCACTCAAGCCTGAATAGCAGATTGTGTTTACTCCCATTGTACTTTGGTTATTTTTACCCAGGGATGGATCGGATGGTATAATCTGCCTCTGTCTTTCACGTACTGCGCCAACCCAGTAGCCAGCTGGAGTGGCATGAAGCTATATACCCAGAGTCTATCCCTCACTTGAAATGCTGCAATGGTTAGAAACCATACATCTTCTCCATCCCTCCAAACAATGATAAGCAAAAACTTTTAATCAGGCAAGCACTCTCGTAATATATGCCGCAGATGCAAGTGACTGCAGTAACAGCTTGCATTTCTATAGCACAATCAACGCGTTACAATATCAAAAGGTCATGAATGAAGCCCAATCCATCACGCAAACCAGCCTCCCATCCATTGACTCTGTCGACACTTCCCACTGCCTTGGCAAAGCAGCCAGCATAATCGAGGACCCTACGCACCCCGGACATTCTCTCTTCCACCTTCTTCCGTCAGGAAGATGATACAAAAGTCTGACGTCACGTACCAACCGACTCAAGAACAGCTTCTTCGTTGCCGCTGTCAGACTTTTGAATGGAGCTACCTTGCATTAAGTTGATCTTTCTCTACACCCTAGCTATGACTGTAACACTACATTCTCCATTCTCTCTTTTCCTTCTCCATGAACGGTATGCTTTTTCTATCTGGCATGCAAGAAACCGTACTTTTCACTATATACTAATACACGTGACAATAATAAATCAAATTTTTTAAAAAATGACTGAATGGGGAGCAGACTCAATGGGCCAAATGGCCTTTCTGCTTCTTTATCTTATTTCCCACTGGTGTTCATGAAATAGAACATAAAACATGGAACACTACAGCACAAACAGGCCCTTCGGCCCACAAGTTGCGCCGATTATATCCCTACCTACCAAACCTATCTATAACCTTCAATCCCATTAAATCCCATGTACTCATCCAGAATTCTCTTAAAAGACCCCAACGAGTTGAAATGATTGATAATTGTTGTAAAAACCCATCTGGTTCACTAATGTCCTTTAGGGAATAAAATCTGCCATCCTTACTCGGTCTGGTCTACATGTGACTCCAGACATGTGTTTAACTCTTAACTGCCCTCTGAAACGGCCTAGCAAACCACTCACTTGAAGAACAATTAGGCAGAGGCAACAAATGTTGACCTTGCCAGCGATGCCCATGAGAAAATAAGTTAATAATCTGCTGAGGTGAAGGCAATGAGAGAGTGCTGGGCAATATGTTGATTCCCCAAGCAATCAGCCCGAGCAAGGAATCATAATGAGAAAGGCAGAGAATAAGAAGGAGCGGCAATTATCTTCACCATTTTGTCTGAGTTCTGTCAATGTATTGAAAACTTACATTCAAGCTGTAAATTGCTAATAACATCATCAGTTAGCAGAGCAAGAGGAGTTAATGTACTGTGGCAGAGCCAGCTTCCCATGCACAGTTCCAGCTGTTGGGCAATGACTGTTAACTCAGCTCCCTCGCACTGTCAATCTGGCTAACCTCTCTCGGTTAAATTTTCCCCCAGTGACCTTATGTACATCTGAGAGAGCAATATCCCACCCCCTCCTTACAAAGATTTAATTCCGATTCTTAGGTTCTCACAGAACTGGAACAGATTAAAACATTAAATACCGCCAGTAATTTACACGGGATGGGAATCTTGTTGGCAGAGGGCACACACAAGGTGGAATGCTAAGTTCTCAGCTTGTGTGTTAGCCTCGCCAATGGGGACTCGGTGGCTAACTCTCTTGCCGCTAAGGCACAAGCTTGTGTGTTCAAGCTCCACGCCAGAGACCTGACACACATGGTGTGGCACCGAGGGAAAACTGCACCGTTGGAGGTGCCATCTTTCAGGTTCACCATTGAACCAAGACTCTATCGAACCTCTTGGCCGGACATGGTCTCACTTTGAGGAAGAGCAGGAATCCTTGTTTCATAGAATCCCTACAGTGCAGAGGGAGGCCATTCAGCCCATCAAGCCTGCACCAACAACAATCGCACGCACCACCCAGCCCCTATCCCTGTAACCCCACATATCTACCCTGCTAATCTCCCTAACCTACACATCTTGGGATACTAAGAGGCAATTTTAGCATGGCCAATTCACCTATCCTGCACATCTTTGGATTATGGGAAGAAATCGGAGCATGCAGAGGAAACCCATGCAAACACTGGGAGAATGTGCAAATTCCATACAGACCTGAGGCTGGAATTGAACCCGGGTCCCTGGTGCTGTGAGGCAGCAGTGCTAACCACTGTGCCACCTGCTGCCCAAGCTAACATTCCTCAGCTGACATCACGAAGGCAGGTTATTAGGGCATTGTTGTTTGTGGGATCTTGCTGTGCACAATTTGGCTGCCCACGTTGCAACACTTCAGGAGTACTTCATTATCTGTAACAATGTGGGGTGCCATGGGGTTGAGTCCAGGCGCTATATGAATGCAACACTTTCGTTCCTTCCTTCCCCATCACCAATGAGTTTGAAGAGTGCTCCGCAGGCCAGAGGTGGTTTTATTCTCTAACTCCGAGCTCACTGGAGTGGTTAATTTTCCCTAACGTTTGAATTTAATGATTTCCAACCCAGAAGGAAAAGAAAGAGTTCAGACCAGTATTCTTTCTTATCCATTTTGCTGGTGTTCATATTTTTGTGTGTATAAAACCAGTTCAGACCAGTAGCCAAAAGAGAAAATGCTGGAAAATCTCAGCAGGTCTGGCAGCATCTGTGAGGAGAGAAAACAGCTGATGTGTAAGTCCAGATGACCCTTTGATAAAGGATCCTCTGGGCTCGCAACGTCAGCCCTTTTCTCTCCTTACAGATAACTGCCAGACCTGCAGAGATTTTCCAGCATTTTCTCCTTTGATTTCAGATTCCAGAATACGCAATGATTTGCTTTTATCAGACCAGTAATCTCTTTAATATTGGAAAATATCTCTTCATTGCATAGGCCCAATATCTAATGCCGAGTAATGTAACGAGATTGAAATCGCCATAGTCCCAGACGACCCTAGTTTGCTCTCCCTCCTCACAGAGGAATTTTTCCTCACACGGGAATAGCACACAGTGGAATTTTTCCTCACACGGTGACCCTGAGGGTCACCACACTTCAGGTGAGGTTAAGAAGACGGAACCTTGATGAATAACCTCAAAGAGTCACCTGGACTCGAAACGTCAGCTCCTTTCTCTCCTTACAGATGCTGCCAGACCTGCTGAGATTTTCCAGCATTTTCTCTTTTGGCTACTGGCCTGAACTGGTTTTAGACACATTAAAATAGGAACACCGGCAAAATGGATAAGAAAGAATACCGGCCTGAACTCTTTCTTTCCCTTCTGGGTTGGAAAGCATTGAATTCGAACAGAATGGGAAAAAGAAAGTTAAAATTCCTTCCGCAACTGTTTTCTTCAAGATGTAATCACTTGCGAATTTTTTTTAAAAAGTTCTTTGACAGGTTGTGTGCAACACCAAGGAGGCCAGCTGGTTCTCCAGCTGAGGGATATGACCGCACCGCACCACACCACCGCCCCCGCCCAGATATTAATTTACACCTTAAGACTTCCTGACCTTGCTGGAAGAGAGCTCTCCATTCCACTGCCACTGACACCGATTCTACACCACCATTCATGGCAATCACAGGGGAATCAAGAGATGGCAGGGAGAGGGAAGAAAGTTTACTTAAGGCCCCCACGGTGAGATCAGCCATGATCTTATAGCGCAGCCTCGATGGGCTGAATGGCCTCTCTCTGCTCCTATTCATTATGATCTTACATGGTGACAAAGAACAGTACAGCACAGGAACAGGCCCTTCAGCCCATCAAGCCTGCTTGACACCTTTCTAAACTTTTGTCTCCACGGGATCTGTATCCCTCTGTTCCCTGCATATTCATGTATCCATCAAAATGCCTCTTAAACATTGCTACTGTATCTGCTTCTCCCATCTTTTCTGGCAGCACATTCCAGATACTTATCACTGTGTAAAATAAAACTTGCTTCTCACATCTCCTCTAAACTTTCCCTCTTTTACCTTAAACCCACGTCCCCGAGTAATTGACATTATTATCCGGGGGGAGAGATGACTCCATTCCATCCATTTTTTTTTTTTACAAGTAGGTCAGTGGCTCCCTGATTGAATAGGATACAGGAAGGTCATACCGGGATGGATTTTGAAGTATTTCACATATTGTAGAGTTGGGTACACTCATAGAACATAGAACATAGAACATAGAACAATACAGCACAGAACAGGCCCTTCGGCCCTCGATGTTGTGCCGACCAAAATAAAAAGCAATGCCCCTCCTAACTAAACCATTCCCTTCTCATCCATATACTTATCAACTAACCTCTTAAACGCCACCAAACTTGGCGCATCTACAACAGCTGCAGGCAGGGCATTCCACTCCCTAATCACTCTTTGAGTAAAGAACCTACCTCTGATATCCGTCCTATAACTCATACCCCTTAATTTAAAGTTGTGTCCCCTCGTGCTAGCTTTTTCCATCCTAGGAAAAAGGCTATCACTGTCCACCCTATCCAAACCTCTAATTATCTTATATGTTTCAATAAGATCCCCCTTAGCCGCCTCCTTTCTAACGAAAACAGCCTCAAATCCTTCAACCTCTCTTCATAGGACCTGCCCTCCATACCAGGCAACATCCTAGTAAACCTCCTCTGTACCCTCTCCAATGCCTCCACATCTTTCTTATAATGTGGCGACCAGAACTGCACACAATACTCCAAGTGCGGCCGCACTAGAGTTTTGTACAGTTGCAACATGATGCTGCGGCTCCTAAATTCAATCCCCCTACCAATAAAAGCTAAGACTCCATATGCCTTCTTAACAACTTTATCCACTTGACTGCCTACTTTCAGGGATCTATTGACACATACACCAAGATCCTTCTGTTCCTCAACACTATTAAGAGCCCTACCATTAGCCCTATACTCTACACATTTATTGTTCCTGCCAAAGTGCATTACCTCACACTTTTCCACATTAAACTCCATTTGCCACCTCTCGGCCCAGCTCTGCAACTTGTCCAAGTCACTCTGTAAACTAAAACACCCCTCTTCACTATCTACCACACCACCAACTTTAGTATCATCTGCAAATTTACTGATCCATCCCTCAATACCCTCATCCAGATCATTTATAAAAATTACAAACAGCAGGGGCCCCAAAACAGACCCCTGAGGCACACCACTCGTCACCGAACTCCACGAAGAAAATCTCCCATCAACCACCACCCTCTGTCTTCTATCTGCCAGCCAATTTCTAATCCAATAGATAGATTGGCAGCAGCCTTTATTCAAAGAGCTATGAGAACAATTTCAAGAATAAATGATTGGAATCATAATTCTTTTCCACCTTCCTTCCCAGAAGACACAATGATAAACAAAAGCACTGCGCTTCCCGACTGTGATTGTTTTATTTCTCTGCTTTGGACCTGTCCCATTTCTATTTGCAGTATTTCATTAAAAAGAACCTGCCCTCATGAAATCTCTGCAATTTGCAAAGAAATCGAATGCAACTGCTCCTTGACTTCAGAGATATATGGCCAGGATTTGGTGTCATTAATAACTTAAAACTGGTGCTGTCTAGCATTCTGAAAACTGCATTTACTCCTGTCATAATGTAATGCTGCGATATTGAGAGTATGACTTCTGGAAAGGAGAGAACCAGACAGAAAAGGTGGGGGGTTGGGGAGAAACTAATTTATAAAATAAAGAAAAATAAGGACAGGATATAAACCTAATGGCACAATTTTAGATAGGGATGCAGAAACATTCACCTGGGGGTATGGGAGTTCATATCTACCAGTCTACCTACCAGTCCACTGCAACACGATGGCACAGTGATTAGCCTCACAGCGCCAGGACCCGGGTTCCATTCCCAGCCTTGAGTCACTGTCTGTGAGGAGTCTGCACATTCTCCCAGTGTCTTCAAGGGTTTCCTTAGGTTGCTCCATTTCCCTCCCACACCAAGAAAGACGTGCTGGTTAGGTGCATTGGCCTATGTTAAATTCTCACTCGGTGTACCCAAACAGGCACCAGAGCATGTGGCGACTAGGGGATTTTCACAATAACTTCATTGCGGAGTCGGCATGTTCTCCCCATATCTGCGTGGGTTTCCTCCAGATGTTTAGTTTCCTCTCACTGTCCAAAGGACAGGCTGTGTAGGCACATTGGCCATGCTAAGTTCTCCGTCAGTGCACCCAAACAGGTGCCAAAGTGTGTGTGACAATCAGGGGATTTTCACAGTGACTTCATTGCAGTGTTAATGCAAACCTACTTGCGACACTGATAAATAAACTAAATAAATGTAGGTGGCAGGACAAGTCAAGGAGGCCTGTGTGAAAATCAGACGACCTGGGGCTATAAATAAAAGCCAGCCCAACTTTCTACACAGCCTTGGCATAATCACTGGGCCTCGCTCATCCCAAAACCCTGCCCAAGTTCAACGGACCTTCCCATTCTCTGCCCCTTGCCCGCTCCGATTCCCATGGCAGGCAGTAATATCACAGCCAGTGTGTGCAATTGTGGGAATGAACTTTGGGGAAGATATCAAGGCATTGGAGAGGTCTGAGAGTGCTTTGTAATTGAACAATATCAGAGGACGAAGCATTGCAGCAAGGTGTAGAGAACAGAGAAGCAAAGATTGTTGTCCTTAGAGCTGAGAAGCGAAGGAGAGATTGAATAGAAACGTTCAAATTGAAGAACCACTTTGATAGTTGTGGATAGGGAGAGAATGTTTCCCCTTGAAGTGGATAGGGAGCATGAATGCACAACAAGACTGGCAAGATGACCAGTGGGAGAATGAGGAGAATTTTGTCATGCAGCAAGTAGTTAAGGGCTGAAAGCCACAGACTGAAAGATGGGTGAAGTGGTTTTAATTTAAATTTTCGAAATAGAATTGGCATGTAATTGAAAAGGAAACACTGCAGAAAGAATAAGTGGTGTGACTTGAGATATAAAGTAAATATACCATTGAGAGAGCAAACCTTAAATTGTAGCCAATTACTACCACCTCAACAGTGTAGAGGAATGAGACAGAGAATCTGATGAAATGGTGCGACAACAATAATCTCTCCCTCAAAGTTAGCAAAATGAAGGAAATTGTCATCGGCTTCAGGAAGCGTAAAGGACAATGTGCCCCTGTCTATATCAATGAGGACGAAGTAGAAAGGATCAAGAGCTTCAAATTTTTAGGTGTCCAGATCACCAACAACCTGTACTAGTCCTCTGATGCTTGCACTATAGTTAAGAAAGTCCACCAACGCCTCTACTTTCTCAGAAGACTAAGGAAATTTGGCATGTCAGCTACAACTCTCACCAACTGTTGCAAGATACACCATAGAAAGCATTCTTTTTGCATGTATCACAGCCTGCTCTGCCCAAGACCACAAGAAACTACACAAAGTCGTGAATGTAGCCCAATCCATCGTGCAAATCAGTCTCCCATCCATTGACTCTATGTACACTTCCTGGAAAAGTGACCAGTATAATTAAGAACACCAGACGTTCTCTCTTTCACCTTCATCTGCTGGGAAAAAGATAGAAAAATCTGAGGTCATGTACCAACCAACTCAAGAACAGCTTCTTCCCTGCTGCTGTCACACACTAAGTTGATCTTTCTCTACACCCTAGCTATGACTATAACACTGCATTGTGCATCCTTTCCTTCTCTTTGAACGGTGTATAGTGTGCAAGAAACAATACTGTTCACTGTGTACCAACATAATAATAAATTTAATCAATAATAAATCAAATCCAATTTTTTTTATTCTTTATTAGGATGTGATATATTAGTCTCATTATATGTGGTCAATCTACAGGCAGCAGGAGGCAAGATCAGATATATTATATGTAGTCTCCTTGTTAATACGGTCTATATGTATGATCCTCGAATGAAGAATCCACAGTATTGTTTCACCAGTCAGTACTGAAATGAAGATTGTGACAGGGTTAATAGAAGAGCAGGATTAAAGAATTAGTGCAGGCTAAATGGGCTGAATGGCCTCTTCCCATGCTGTATATATCTTTGTCTGCATGCCTAAAGTAATACGAGAATAACCACAAGCCTGTCCTGTCTTGTATTTGCAATATTGCTCCGTGCTAAAACATATTGGATGAAATGTCATACGTTCAATGAATTATTGAGATGTCAGCATTGCTGGCAAGACCAACATTTACTGCCCCTTCTTAATTTCTCCTGAGAAGGTGATGCTAAACCACTTTGTCTTGAACCACTGCAGACCATAAAGTGTAGGTACACCCACAGTGCTGTTAGGGAGGAAGTTCTAGGATTTTACCACTGAAACTCAGCTGGGCTCACTGCATAAACTGTGGCTACAAGAGCAGGACAGAGGCTTGGAAAACTGCAGTGAGTAACTCCCAACTTTTCAAAGCCTGCTCACCACATGAAATACATAGGTCCAAGACTGCACTGGAATACTTGCCTGGATGGGTGCAGATCCAACAACACTCAAGAAGCTTGACATCATCCAGAACAGACCAACCCACTTGACATCTACAAACATTCAATCCCTCCACCACTGATGCTCAGTAGCAGTAGTGTGTACTATCTACAAGATGCACTGCAGCAATTTATCAAAGATCCATAGACAGCACCTTCCAAACCCATAACCACTTCCATCTAGAAGGACAAGGACAGCAGATATATGGGAACACAACTAAGTTCCCCTCCAAGCCACTCACCATCCTGACTTGGAAATATATCGCGGTTCCTTCACAGTCACTGGGTCAAAATCCTGGAATTCCCTCCCTAACGGCATTGTGGGTCAACCCTCTGAACATGGATCGCAACGATTCAAGAAGGCAGCTCACCACCACCTTCTCAAGGGCAACTAGGGATGAGCAATAAATGGTGGTCAGCCAGCGATGCCCATGTCCCATGAATGAATAAAAAATGTCAGGATGGTGAGTGACTTAGGGGAATACCTATATTCCCATGGATCTGCAGCCATATTTGACCAGATGGTGGAAGTTACAAATTTGGAAGCAGTTGTCATAGAGAATCATAGAATCCCTACAGTGCAGAAGGTGGCCATTCAGCCTATCGAGTCTGCACTCACAACAATCCCCACCCTGGCCCTATACCCATAAACCCACATATTCATCCCACTAATCCCGCATCCCGGGACACTCAGGGGCAATTTAACACAGCCAAACCACCAAACCTGCACATCTTTGGAGTGTGGGAGGAAGCCAGAGCACCTGGAGGAAACCCATGCTGACAAGGAGAGAATGTGCAAACTCCACACAGACAGTGACCCAAGCCGGGAATTGAACCCGGGTCCCTGGCACTGTGAAGCAGCAGTGCTAGCTAAGCACTGAGCCACCATGACGCCCGTCAAAGGAGCTTAGATGTTACTGTAGTGCACCCTGTCGATGATATACATGAGACTGATGAGTGCATTTCCTCTGATTTTAAAACGTTGTGGAAGATTTGGAAAGGAATGTCTTATTCCAGCTTAGAAAATATATAATTTTTTTACCTCAACCAGCTATTTGTATGGTTGTGCTGAAGCTGCTGATGATCCTAGAGTAAAAAGTCTGACAACACCAGGTTTAAGTCCAACCGATTTATTTGATAGTAAACTCACACACTCCAAATTTACTACCGAATAAATAGGTTGGACTTAAAATTGATGTTGTCAGACTTCTTACTGTGTTTACCCCAATCCAACGCCAGCATCTCTACATGATGATCCTAGATCCATAGAATCTCTACCATGAAAAAGGAGGCCAATCGGCCCATTGAGTCTGTACCAACCACAATCCCATTCTGCCCTATTCCCATAACCCCAAGCATTTGCCCTCCATAGTCCTCTTGCCAATAAGGGGCAATTCAGCATGGCCAATCCACGCACATTTTTGGAGTGTGGGAGGAAACCGGAGCACCCGGAGGAAACCCACGCAGACACAAGGAGAATGTGCAAATTCCACACAGACAGTGACCCGAGCCGGGAATCGAACCCAGGACTCTGGAGCTGTGAAGCAGCAGTGCTAACCACTGTGCTACCGTGCCGTCCTGGGTCCCAGGCGCTGTGAGGCAGCAAAGCTAACCACTGAAAGAGTGATCTGAGGGAGACCTGCCTTTATCTTTCTGTGTGCCTTCTGTGACTCTGCAATCATTGAAATAGTACACTATGGGAGAAGTCCATTCAGCCCATCAGGCCTGTGTCAGCCCTTTTAGAAGCACAATCCAGTTAATTCTGCTCTCTTGCCGTTCCCCCGTGAGCCTGCAATTCTTCTGCGCTCTGCGTTCACAATGACGGGATAAAGATTTTAATAACATGCTGCAATGAGGTAATGCTCTGGAGAAGCGTGGTGAGAGATAGCAGGGTCCCAAGGATGCACAGGGAATCTCAGTCCAAATGCAGAGTAGCAGCTGCTGAATGGCAGCTAATCTCCAACAATGAATAGCAGGCTCAGCGGAACAAAGGCAAATCTTTTACAATATCACGAAAGAAAAACCATTTGGCCCATCTTAGATTCGCTCAACCAGAAACAATCTACATTTCTCCCCACTGCTACATCCAACTGTTTTACAAATTATTCCAGGGATTATACCTCAGCTGCTTATATCCAGGAATCTGTTCCGAGTGCCGACAGCTTTGTATGAATATCCTTTTCATGTATCAATCATAAATTTACCTTGAACCCGTTGCTCCTCGCCCTATTCTCACAATTTAATTTAAAATAATATTCTGCATCTACAAGTAATTGGGTTGTTCACACCAAGCTTGAAAAAATACTTTTTTTGTCAAAGTTTTTCATCTTGCATTCATCAGGACATTTGTGAGAATACCAAAGATAACTTTGCACTGTATGAGAGAGAACGGAGTGCCGATTGGTTGGTGGAAGCATTACCCAGAGTCTGGATCAGTCACGATCAATTGTGGCATTCTCCATGGCAACACCGCTACCAATCAAAATCTACTTGTCAGCCAATCAGCACTCTCTTTTCATACCACGTAAACATGGTTGATGTTCCTTACATTGTGTTCTTTCAAATGACCTGCTGAGTGCAAGATGGAAAGTTTTGACAGAAGTTTCAGCAATCCTCATTTCCCTACACTTGGTTCCCTTCAACACATTGTCTCAAATGTCTTCTTACGAGTTACAGTTTCCCTACTTCTTCCAAACTCAAACCTCTACCACAATAACATTTGCTATACCACCTCAATGTGGTTCTGTCATGTCTTGGCAACTGGAACTGGGTGGAAACGCATGCCCCTATTAACTGATCATCTATGCCCATGCTTTTCAGAGCACCAAGTCAAAGAGAACATAGAAACATTGAAAATAGAATCAGACTTAGGCCATTCAGCCCCTTCAAGCCTCGTCCACCATCCATTTTGATCATGGCTAATCAATATTCTGTTTCTGCCTTCCCGCAATGGAAAGAAACATTTGTACTCTCGTCACTGTCCAAGAGGCGAATCCTTAGTGGGAGGCAATGGTGTAGTGGCATAATCGCAGGACTATTAATCCAGAAACTCAGCTAATGCTCTGGGGACCCTGGTTCGAATCCTGCCACGGCAGGTAGCAGAATTTGAATTCAATGATAAAAATCTGGAATTAAAAATTTACTGATGACCATGAAACCATTGTCGATTATTGGAAAAAAAAACAAGTGGTTCACCTTGCTTTTGAAACAAAGATCAGTCTGCCAACCTACACCAGGTGTAGGGATTAGGATTGTCCAAATTTAGATAATGGTGAGTGGGAGGGTAAGTGGAGCTGTGTCCACAGAATGATCAACCATGATCTTATTGAATGTTGGAACAGGCTCAAGGGGCCAGATGGCCGACTCCTGCTCCTAGTTCTTATGTTCTTATGAATGAAACACATTTAAATTATGAACAATTTAAGAGGAGGGGTTGACCTAGTAGTATTATCACTAGAGCATTAATCTAGAAGATCAGCTAGTGTTTAGGGGATGCAAGTTCGAATCCCATCATGGCAGATGGTGGAATTTGAATTCAATAAAAGAAATCAAGAATTTACTGATGACTGTGAAACCATTGTCAATTGTTGGAAAATCCCATCTGGTTCAGTAATGTCTCTTTAGGGAAGGAAATCTGCCATCCTTACCTGATCTGGCCTACATGTGACTCCAGAGCCACAGTAATGTGGGTTGACTCTCAAATGCCCTTTGGAATGGAGGGCAGTTAGGGGTGGGTACTAAATGCTGGGCTAGCCAGTGATACCCATGTCCCACAAATGAATAGAAAAAGAATTAGAATTGGCAGAAGACGTTGCAACTAGAATTGAGCATAAACACTTCCCCAGGTGGGAGAAAGGGAAGGAAATCAGGGAGATAAGCCTCAGACTTGGCTGCTGAAGGGGTCTAATTATAAAATGGGATGGGCAATAAATGCCAGTGATGCCCACATTCCCCAAATGAATTGTTTGTCAGTTGAATAGGTCATTTGTCTGGCCTTACACAACACTAGAACACCTGGATAACAAAGACATTTATATATCAGACTCCTACTTATTGACTACAGCTCAGCCTTCAACATCATTATCCTGACAAAACTCATCTCCGTGGCCCAGGGCTCAACACATCACCCATATATAACATTCAAATCAATTTGCTCAAAGAAAGGCCACAGATACATCTTAACTGCTTAAGCTGCAGGGCATTCTTACCGTCAACATTTCAGATTGAGAAAAATACACGATAATGCAATAATGAGACTTGCCTCGCAAGCGTCAATTAGTCAGACTTCAGGTTGGTAGTCAGACTATGCATTGCTCTTGAGAAGGTACTGTTGTGCAGTCCATATACCACAATACATCATATACACAATACACCATGGAGTAGGTCCATCCTCCCCCACCGCATCCCCACACAGCAGCCCCACCCTTTCTCAGCCACAGGTTCCCTAGCTGCAGAGGGTGCGAATAATGTGAAACCTTGTCAACTGCAGTGTGATCTTAAAACCCCATTGCTGGCCTACAGCTAGCCACCTCCACCACTATAGAACACGTCATGTAGGGAGGAGCCCACTTGATTTATATATTCATCCCAAGTTTATCTTCCCATGTGGTCTGTTTCATACTACCCCCTTCTCAATCTCAAAACAGTTGGAAGCTTTTTCCCAGGGCAGAAGTGACAATTACAAGGTGGCACAAGTTCAAGATGACGGTGGGGAAAGGTTCAGTGGAGATGTGTGGGGGTTCCAAGTTTTTTTTTACATGATGGTGGTGGGGACCTGGAATGCACTGCAAGTGAGGTGCTTGAGGCAGATATGTTAGCCACATTTAAGATTATCTCGATAGACACATGAACAGATAGGGAATAGAGGGATATAAACAGTTGGTCCACATAGGTAAATGTGATTGGCGCAGGCTTGCAGGGCTGAAGAGCCTGTTCCCTGTGCCTAGGACATGACTTTCTAGTGCTATTTTTCAACTCAATCATTTCAAAGAAGGTTGTGCACATTTCCAGTTCAGGTTCCAGTTCAGGGTTCTTTGTTTATTGTTCTATAACTATCTTCTACCTTCTCAAACCCATTCCCCTCCTGCTGTAGTGGATCTACAGCCAAGGAGAACTTGAAATATTATTGGCTCAGAGCTCAACTCCCTTTGGATTAAGACAGTGAAACATGTAGGAGGGGTCCATCTGTGCAATCTTCACACAAATGCCGTGAGGACATTTTTGGTCTTTCCCCCACTGGCTGCATATTTTCAACACCTCCCACAATTTGAACAGAGCGTGTCCAAACATACTATGGTGTGTTTCACAGGGCAGCTGTGGTTCCCACCGCAGTCTAGATTGCATAGATGGACCCCTCCCACATTCTTCATTGCCTTAACCCGAAGGGAGTTGAGCTCTGAGCCAATAATATTTCAAGTTCTCTTCGGCTGTAGATCCACTACAGCAAGAGGGGAAATGGGTTCAAGAAGCTGGAATGTAGTTATAGAACGGCGGACAAAAGAACCCTTAACTGGAAATGTGCACAAGCTTCTTTGAATTGATTGAGTTGCAAAATAGCATCAGAGGGACATGCCCCCGGTGCAGTCAGATAGCTGATGTAATAGATCAGCTCATATTGTTCTTTCAAATTGGACTCCAAAGCTTCAGCGGGTCGGGAATCAAGTGAGATCACAAATTGTAATTCAGTTAGCAAAGTCCGCAGAGCCATTTGAGGATGACAAATGCAGGAATTAATCTGGAATATGAATAGTCATTCTGGCATCCGTGCTGCCCCAAAACATAAGGAAAAGGCACAGTTTCCTTTCAGCTGTGGGATGCAGGCATCATTGACAAGGCCAGCAGTTTTCACGCAAACCCCAAAGCCCTTGCACTGAGCAGCTCATTGCAGACGGGTGTTAAGAGTCAACCACACTCCGTCAAGGCATTACCCCTGCCTGCCCTTGTCTGCTCACCGAACTTGTTACGCCATCAGTCCTCAGCTCTGAGGCTGAGGTGGCACTCAGAGTCAACACTACTTCTAGAGTCCTCCCGTGTACGAGAGATTACATCTAAGCCTTCCTTCCTGAGGAAACTATCCGTCCTTTCTGCCCTCTGCAATTCAGCAATTACAAACGATAAAGGAATAGGAGGTTTGCGTGCATTCTGCATAGAATCCCTATAGTGCAGAAGGTCATTTGGCCCATTAAGTTTGCAGCAACAACATTCCACTTAGACCCTTTCCCCATAACCTCTATTTACTTTACTGACCCCCACCCCCTCATCCGTCCACTGACACTAAGGGTAATTTAGCATGGCCGATCCACCTGACAGCAGATTTTTGGAGGAAACCGGAGCACATGGAGGAAACCCATGCAGACACGGGGAGAATGTGCAGACTCTACGCAACCAGTTATTCCAGCATGCCAGATCAATTGTGATGTTCCTCTGACCCAAATTCCAAATAAGTTATGTTGATTGGCCATTGCTAAATTAACCATAGTGTCAGGGAGATTATTTGGGAAAATATATGAGGTGATTGGAATAGGCCCTGAGTGGGATTGTGGTCGGTGCAGACTCGATGGGCTGAATGGCCTCCTTCTGCATTGCAGGGATTCTATGAAATACAGGTAAGCTGGCTGGTTGACTGCATTCAAAATATTGTGTTCGTTTCTGTTATTTGCTTTTGCCAGTTCCTCTGCTGAACCAAAAGATTTTGAAATTGCTGCAAAATTTTGCATGGGCCAGTTGATACAATTACAAAACTAGTCAGCTCAGTCTCTGAACCTGCTTACCTGCCACCCTCTTGCTCCACCTGTCCCTAGCTTCTGGCCACCTGAGACCTACTGGAGGATAAAACAACAGCCAAACTCCCACATAACTCCGGAGTTGCGATCAGCGAACGGCACTGGGCTTGCTCACCAGCTAACCCTGGGTTTGGTGGCGGAGTCAGCACTCGAACTCTGAGTAAAAAAGTTTTTCTCAAATCCCCTCCAGAATCTCCTGTCCCTTACCCAGAAACCATGCCCCGTTGTGATTGACCCTTGACCAAAAGGGAAACAGCTGCCGTCCGTCAACAGGGATCAAGTTGCAACCACAAGACAAATGCTATAGGTGGTATTTTGCTGCCCCACTCGCCATGGGAATTATAGCGGGTGGCAGAGAGGCAAACCAAAGACCCTTGAGTGGGATTTTCCAGCACTGGCGTGAGCCATAGCTGGAAAACGTTGCCCTATGTGTCACTCCAGACCCCTTGTACCATTTCCAATCTTTTCTCCCTCAAGCCTGAGGTGGCAAGTCTGTCAAATGAGGAGAGACTGGGTCGATTAGGGTTATATTCACTGGACTTTAGAGAGAGGATCTCATAGAAATTTATAAAGTACTAACGGGGCTGGACAGGGTAGATTCAGAAAGAATGTTCCCAATGGTGGGGGAAGTCCAGAACTCGGGGTTATAGAAGATAAGGGGTAAACCCTTTTAGATTTGAGGTGAGGAGAAATTTCTTCAACCAGAGGGTGGTAAATGTGTGGAATTCACTACTGCAAAATGCAGTTGAGGCCAAAATATTGTGTGATTTCAAGAAGAAATTAGATATAGCTCTTGGGACTAAAGGGAGGGGAAAGGGAGGAAATCAAGATATTGAATTTGATGATCAACCATGATCGAAATGAATGTGGGAGTAGGCTCGAAGGATCAAATAAGACCATAAGACATAGGAGCAGAATTAGACCATTCAGCCCATCGAGTCTGCTCCGTCATTCAATCATGGCTAATATTTTTCTCATCCCCATTCTCCTGCCTTTTCCCCATAACCCCTAATTCTCTTATTAATCAAGAACCTATCTCTGTCTTGAAGACACTCAATGACCTGGTCTCCACAGCCTTCTGCGGTGAAGATTCCCACATTCACAGAATGGGCTGCTCCTGCTTCTGGTTTCTACGTTTCCCTGAACCGGAGATTCATTTCCCTCGAAGAAGACTCCCCCTGTATACACTGACTCCTTAAAAAAAATCAGTGAACTTCCAACGGAGAGACGTTATATTTAGACAATCCGTCAGCGGACTAAAACACACAAAAGCCATGCACAAAAAGGTAATCAGGGAAAACCAAACAATTTACAGGAAGAAGGCACCATATTGATTGTAGGATTTTATGTGTTGGTTTATACTATAAATTCGAACTGCAAACATAAAGTGATTGATGGTTCCTTGGGCACTGCTCAGGCTTAAAGCAAACTATGTGTGTGTTGCCTCAAGGTCACACAGCTATAACAAACAAATGGATTTTTCCACTCAGTATATTTCCTTGATGGGCAGTTCAATAAGTCTTTCCAGAAAATAGCCAATTTAATGAGTTTAACTTGTGAGCCTTTATCTAAATTATGACGATAAAATAAAATAAAGAGAAACGAAAAGTCGGCTTTTACCAAATCCCACAAATCAATATGGCAGCAGGCAAGGTTTGGGGGTGGGGGTGGGGTGGGGGGGGGGGGGTGGGGGTGGTAGTGCGGTGGAGGGAGGGTGGTGCAGAGGGGAGGGGGAGATTGCTTTGCAAAGTGCACTGATGAACAACGCTAGCACTAAATTAACAAAGGACTCTCATTTGCCTTGCGTGTCAAATTAGTGGACGCGCTAATGAATTGTCGGATACTGCTGCACGCAGTTCCAAGGTTTCGCACCTTGAAATAATTACTTGTAATGTCCTTCAGGAGACTGGAATTAGCACTTTTTCCTTTGGCTGGCGCGGTCGGCATGTCAGGATATCTGCGAATGTGCATTCGATTAACTACCAAGGCCCCAATTTAAACCAGGTTATTCGCAAAGTGCCAGCACCCCTTTGGTGTTGGGCATAGTGCTGCAAAAGGCTTGAAGAGTTACTTTTACATGAACTCTAAATCACAAAAGTATCACATCAGATTTCTAAATAGTGGAACCTCACAGCACCGTGGACCTGGGTTCGATTCCCGGCTTGGGTCGCTGTCCGTGTAGAGTCTGCATGTTCTCCCTGTGTCTGCGTGGGTTTCCTCTGGGTGCTCTGGTTTCCTCCGAAAGGCGTGCTGGTTACTAAGTTCTCCTTCAGTGTACCCGAACAGGTGCTGGAGTGTGGTGACTTTTTCATAGCAACATCATTGCAGTGTTAATGTAAGCCTATTTGTGACACTGATAAATAAACTTTAAAAATATGTTCGAGAACAGGGACACCACTCAAGGAAGCCACCACCCATGTTCACAATGGCCTTGCTACCTTCTGATAGAATCAACAGAAAGAGGCCATTGGGCCCATCAAGCCTGCACTAACAACAATCCCATCCACGCCCTATCCCCACAATCCCATATACTTAGTGTCGGGGGAGTAAGGGGCAATTAGTTAGAGATAAGATTGGCCGAGGGACAAGGCTGTCCCGTTCTTTCTGTAGAAACCAGGGCGCTTGGGGAGGGGAGCTTTGCTTGTCACCAGGCTGTCTGAGGGGGGCAGGAAGTAGTTTGAAAGCCACTTATCAATCCCTGTCCCCCAGTTAAATTTCTTGCTGCAGACCAAGTTTTGACAAGGCCTACTGACATGCATGTGCAAAATCTGCATTAAAGCTGTGGCCAACTCATTGTTCATTGGGATTATCATGGAACCCTGCAGTGCAGAAAGAGGACCTTCAGCCCATTGAGTCTGCACCGAACACAATCCCACCCAGGCCCTATCCCCATATGCCTACATATTAAACCATTAATTCCTCTAACCCATGCATTCCTGGACACTAAGGGGCAATTTCTTGGCATGGCCAATCAACCTAACCTGCACATTATTGGTGTAAAGTCTTTCTCTTGCCTGGCAAAACAGTTGAAAAGTATCCTAATTACCTATCTTATATATTTTAGTGAAGGTATTGTCTCAATTGAGATTAACGAGATTTCTGTGTGAAACTACAGAGTGACTACATTTATACTCAATATAATTGGTAGTCCTACTTATGAATAACAACTTAAAGTCATTGAATATATCTAGAATGACACAATTGACAGTGATCATCATATCATGAACTGGATTGCCATGAGTAGTCCAAGAATTAATCTCTCATACACTACTCAAGGAATCCCTGCAGTGCAGAAGGAGGCCATTCAGCCCATCGAGTCTGCACCAATCACAATCCTACCCATGCCCTATTCCCGTAACCCCTCATATTTACCCTGCTAATCCCCTCTGACACGGCCAATCAACCTAACCCACACATCTTTGCACTGTAGGAGGAAACCCATGCAGACACAGGGAGAACGTGCAAACGTCACACAGACAGAGGTCCAAGACTGGAATTGAACCCGGGTCTTTGGCTCTGTAAGCAAACCCAAGGGAAAGCAAAAGAAAAATCATTGTTGAGTTATAAAATGCACAAGGCTCTAATTATTTAGTTATAAAAATATTGGAGAGTGTTTCACTAACATTCAAAATTAATTCAACTGGGCATCAAATCATCTGTTCCCTGAACATCCAGCCTTGGGCTAGCAGCAGGGGGGTTGACTAATGATGGACCATAAAGTGGTGGGGCAGTTCATGCGATGAGACGTCCCATAAGTTTCACAATCCTGATTTGATTCATTGTTGTCACGTATCAGGTACTGGAATACAGTGAAAAGTGTCTCTTGCGCACTACATTGACAATACTGTTCATAGAGTACATAGACGAGAAGGAAACAAGAGAGTGCAAAATGTAGTGTTACAGTCACAAATAGGGTGTAGAGAAAGATCAATTTAGTGCGAGGTGGGTCCATTCAAAAATCTGATGACAGCAGAGAAGAACCTGTCCTTGAATTGATTGTTGTGTGATCTCAGACTTTTGTATCATTTTCTTGATAGAAGAAAGTGGAAGAGAGATTGCCTGGAGTGTGTGGAGTCCTTAAATTCTGCTGGCTGCTTTTCTGAGTCAACGGGAAGCATAGACAGAGTCAACGGAAGGGAGGCTGGTTTGAGTGATGGACTGCGCTATGTTCACAATCCTTTGTAATTTCTTGTGGTCTTGGTCAGAGCAGCAGCCATATGGAGCTGGCTCGTGTTTTCTATCTTCTTCAGGTTGACACCCTCTTGTGTATGATCCTCCTCGGGCAGCCTACTGTGATGGTCTTTTAGAGAATTTCCTGCCAGGTCTTTGCGGCCTCTGAACCCCCATCCACCCCACTCCCAAACCCCTCCACTTGCTCAGATCTTCACCCAGGGTAGCTTGAAGTAACTCATCCATAAATTAGTCTTTCTGTCCCTTGATCTCTGACCCCAGCACTCCCAACTGATGCCTTGCACAGTTGGCTTAATGCAGAATAACATTTATGGACACAACACAGCTTTGGAAAGGACTACTGTGTGATTCATCAGCATTATTACTGGGTTATTTTATCTCTGGCTGATTAGCTGACTGCTCACTTGTGCGGTTATTGTCATGCGAGAGCTGTAAGCAAACCTTTGTACACCAAACAACAACGTCATTTAAAAGGGAGTGTGATTGCAAAGAACGAAGAGAACAATCTCTAGGACATCATCCTTGTCTTCAAGGTCTGAGTGGGAATGGAGAGAGATATCGCAACAGGTAAAACTCAATTTCTTAAGCCCAGAGAGAATCATGTTAATGGGAATCTTATTGAAGTCGAGGAAACATTTAAGTGGTTTAAGTAAGGATAGATTATAGAATCCTGCCGTGCAGAAGGAGGCCACTCAGCCCATTGAATCCCAGCCAGGCCCTATCCCCACAACCTCATGCATTTACCCTCGCTAGTCTCCCTGTCACTAAGGGGGCAATTTAGCATGGCCAATCCATCTAACTCGCACATCTGAGATGAGAGAGGAAATTGAAGCACCCGGAGGAAACCCACGCAGACATGGGAAGAATGTGCAGACTCCGCAGAGACAGAGACCCAAGCTGCGAATCGAACCCGGATCCCTGGCACTGTGAGCAGCAGTGCTAACCACTGTGCCACCCCTAAACAAGAGGTGACAACAATCACGCCCAGTAAATGTCTGAAGTGTGTGGGGGAAATCTCGAACTCCTGGACCCCCCACACACCTTTGGACTACACTAACCTCCCACGCCCCAACCATCAGCAAACCAGATCGGTTAAAATGCAGCCCCATCTGTCCGAACTCTAAGAGGCACTCAGTATGGCAATCATATATATTTCAACCAAGTTCACTCTCTGAGTTATCAATGCTTTATCACATTTGAGCAAGGTGAGTCTAACAGTGCAACATTCAGATGTTGTTAGCAGAAATTAACCTTGAAGTCAAACCCAATTTCTACCCGATCTTTAAAATATGATGTGGAGATGTCAGCATTGGACTGGGGTAGGCACAGTAAGAAGCCTCACAACACCAGGTTAAAATCCAACAGGTTTATTTGGAATCATGAGCTTTCTAAGCACTGGTCCTTCATCAGGATTGTCACCGGATGAAGGGACAGCGCTCCGAAAGCTCGTGATTCCAAATAAACCTGTTTATTTCGGGTGTTGTGAGACTTCTTACGACATGTAAAACTACAAGGTAGCAAGCAGAAAATAAAATGCAACATGATAAATGTTGGGGTTCTTTTCAACTTTTGATTGCAGGATTCTGGTCGTAGTCTGAACGTTAAGTTTGTAAATAATCTCAAAACTGCTTGCCAGAAGGGCAGCACTGTGACAAAGTAATTAGCACTGCCGCCTCAGAGTGCCAAGGATCCAGGTTCAATCCCTGTCTTATGTAACTGTCTGTGTGGAGACTGCACATTCTTCCTGTGTCTGCATGGGTTTCCTCCAGGTGCTGCAGTTTCCTCCCACAGTCCAAAGATGTGAAGGTTAGGTAGATTAGGTAGAATGCTAATTTGCCCCTAAGTGTTAGGGGGAGTAGCTAGGGTAGACAAATGGGGTTAAGGGCATAGGGCCTGGGTGGATTGTGGTCAGGACAGATTTGATAGGCCAAATGGCCTCCTTCTGCACTATAGGGATTCAATGATGAATATTATTTGTAGAGCTTTGCCTTTAGTTGGTATTTTTTGCCCTTTGGTTATAATTTTATTAATAAGCTATGTTTGCCATCCTAGTTGATCAATCCGCTTGTGGAGCAAGATCTAACTCTGTAAAGTTTTGTTAAGGTTATCTATTGGTTTCAATATATGGTAAGTCAAGTATCTCCAAACAGAAGTATAGGAGATAGCAGCAGGAGGCGGCCATTCGGCCCTTTGAGTCTGCTCTGCCATTCATTACAATCATGGCTGATCATCCAACTCAATAGCCTAATCCTGCTTTCTCCCCATAACCTTAGATCCATTCACCCTAAGTGCTATATCCAGCTGCCTCTTGAATACATTCAATGTTTCGGCATCAGGTACTTCCTGTAGAAATGAATTCCATAGGTTCACCGCTCTTTGAGCGAAATGTCTCCTCGCCTCTGTTCTAAATGGTCTACCCCGAGTCCTCAGACCGTGACTCCTGGTTCAGGACTCTCCCACCATCGGGAACATCCTCCCCATATCTACCCTGTTTAGTCCTGTTAGAATTTTATTAGTCGCTGTGAGATTCCAACCCCCTTATTTGTCGGAACTCCAGCGAAAGCAATCCTAACCTAGTCAATCTCTCCTCATGCATCAGTCCCGCCATCCACGAAACAGAACTATTGATAAGTGTACAAGTGCCTGCTTGCTTGACAAAGAAATAAAGGCTTTCCTTTTATGACCTCTGCAATGTCCTGAAGCCAGATAGCCAGTGAAATATTTCCAAAGTGCTGTCTCATGCAGAAAACACGGCAGCTAACGTGCCTGCACAGCTAGCTCCCAAAACCCAGCAACATGATAACGATCGGATCATCTGTCTTGTCTGGTGACGTTGATTGAGGGATAAATATTGGCCAAGGTGCTTCGGGCATCTTCCTCTTCCTCCGGGAAATACTTTACATTTCACAAAATAGGCTCAGAGATCTCCATCAATGGCTACGTGCCCTCACATTTCTAGGATACCTTCCTCATGTTGTAGAATCAGGCTATTTGTCAAATGTCCACTTGGCTTAACTGTTCATCACTCTCCCCGTGAACTGGCACGTGCTGATGTCTGCCCTCAGTTTGTCCTTCACAATTCTGAACCTGCGTGCGGCTGTGTATTGGCCTTGCTATTGTGCTTGAGACCTGGTAGATGCTTGACCGTGTTTGAGCTTTGTCCAGCTAAACTATTTGGACTCTGCAGAGGGCAATAGTTGAACTGGTGATAATTATACTGTAAATGTTGGGATTTTTTTCAACTTTTGACTGCAGGATACTGAATGTTAAGTATGTAATCAATCCCAGAAATGCTTGCCAGAAGGGCAGCACAGTGGTTAGCATTGCTGCCTCGCAGAGCCAGGGACCTGGGTTCAATTCCAGCTTTGGATCACTGTCTATGAGAAATTTGCACATCCCCCCCCCCCACCCCCACGTCTGCGTGGGTTTCCTCCAGGGACTCCTGTTTCCTCCCGCAGTCTGAAAGACATGTGGATTAGGTGGGTTAATCATGCTAAATTGCCCCTGTCAGGGGAAGTAGCTTGGGTAGATATGTAGTTACAGAGATAAGGCCTGGGTGGGATTGTTAGCAGTGCAGACCTGATGGGCCGAATGGCCTTTTTCTGCACTGCAAAGATTCTACGATTCTACATTGTCTTTTCTTGTCCAAAGACGTGCCAGCTAGGTGGATTGGTCATGCTAAGTTGCCCTTAGTGTCTGGGGAACTAGCAGAGTAAATACGTAGGGTTATGGGGATTGTTGTCAGTTCAGGTCTGATGGGCCGAACGACTTCCTTCTGCACTGTGGGCACCCTATGATTCTATTCTTCTGCCTTGTATCCAACTGTCTAACTTTGTAGCATGGCAGGCTATAGTATCAAGCTTCGGAGTTTGCTGATAGAAGAATTTTTGGGTGTTCACCAGGGAAAGAGATAGTCAATCAACACCCAAGGAAGCAAGTAAACTTCTCGATATTTATCTTTCCCTGTCCACCATCTCCTTTAGGGCAGAGTTATCTTTGCTTACCAGCACTAGGGACTCGAAGTCAGCCAATCCTTCTCCACTACCGTACATTAACTAATCTCTCTCCTCAGTTCCCTCTCATCTTTTAGTTCCCAAAGGAGTCTTGAGAGACCAGTTGAGTTCTCTGGAAATAGTTTGCACAGAAATGCAGACTTTCGGGCCGGCTGGAGATTTGAGTCACTACGTGGCAAGGACTCATTACCCTAATCATATTTTGTATAAGTAGTGATTTTTCAACACACCGCTCCAGCCTGCGCGCTTGACTGCCTCCTTGAGAATCTGCCACGATCTCCCCTCATTGTGCTGCCCTACACTTCTTTACTCGGTGACAGGGCCATCTCGAGTCAGCACAGCGTTGGGTGATTGATTGAAACTCCCACTGTGTATAAATCCTCCAACCCATCATCACCTGTCACCGGGGTTGGATTTAGTTAAATATGGATGTGCCAAACACCAGATGCTAATGCAGCCAAGTAAAATACCTCTCTTATTTTCTCCCTTTTTGAAAAGCTCTGTGATTTAAAACACTTTTATAATTCCCTGACAGCGACAGAACGCAATCCGGAGTGAAAGACCAGAGGGGATTGGGTGCAGCAACGGGGCTAAAACACTGGAGGGACTTCTTCATTTCTCAGGGACATCAGTTTACTGGGGAGGCGATGGCCTAGTGGTATTATCGCTAGACTATTAATCCAGGAACTCAACTCATGTTTTGGGCACCTGGGTTCGAATCCCGTCATAGCAGATGTTGGAATTTGAATTCAATAAAAGAAAATCTGGAATTAAGAATCTACTGATGAAATCATTGTTGATTGTCGGAAAAACCCGTCTGAGTCACTGATGTTCTTTAGGGAAGGAAATCTGCCGTCCTTACCTGGTCTGGCCTGTACCTGGATGTTGCCTGGTATGGAAGGTCTTAGCTATGAGGAGAGATTGGGGCAGACTTGAGTTGTTCTCCCTGGAAAGACGGAGGCTGAGGCGCGACCTAATGGATGTGCGTAAAAGTATGAAGGGCATAGATAGGGTGAACAGCGGGAAACCTTTTCCCAGGTCGTGGGTGACAAAAACAAAGGGTCACAGGTTCAAGGTGAGGGAGAGAAAGGTTTAACACAGATGTCAGAGGGATGTATTTTACACAGAGGGTGGTGGGAGTCTGGAATACAGTGCCAAGCAAAATGGTAGCTTGGGACACGCTGGGATCGTTTAAGACTTATCTGGATAGCCACATGAACAGACTGGGAATGGAGGAATACAAACGAATAGTCTAGTTGGAAGCATGAGCGCCAGAGGCTTGGAGGGCCGAAAGGCCTGTTTCCCGTGCTGTATCGTTCTTTGTTTTGTTCTTTGTCTACGTGACTCCAGAGTCACAGCAATGCGGTTGGCTCGCAACTATTCCCGGGCATCCACAGATGGGCAATAAATGCCAGCGTTGCCCACGTCCCGCGAATGAATAAGAACAGCTCCACGTCATTTTGTGAAATCTTGCCCGAATGAGCAAACCCAGCAAAGGCTTTGATTTGGCACGTGGCCTGCGCTGAATTGGTCGATCTCAGCCGGCAAGCTGGGAGCGGTCACTGGAAGTGGCACTAGGGAAGGATTTGCGCACTTTTCCTTTGCTGTCCATCAGTCCGTAGTGGGGAAACGTGTACATGGATCACATTCATTCAAAGATAATAGAAAATAGGAGGAGGAGGCCGTTCAGCCCATCAAGCCTACTCCGCCATTCGGGACTCCGATCTGTACTCAATCGAGTATAGAAAGATGGGAGGGGGGCAGGTTCTTACTGAAACTTATAGAATAGTAAAAGACTGGGAGGGGATGGACTTGGGAAAGATGTTTCCATTAGTAGGACAGACTCAGACCCAAGGGCGTAATCTTAGGGTAAAGGGACAACCCCCTAGAATTGAGATGAGGTGAAATTTCTTCAACCAGAAGGAACATAAGGAATTCATTGCGACAGAAGGCTGTGGAGGCCAGGTCATCGAGTGTATTTCAAACAGGGATAGACAGGTTCTTGATTGGTAAGGAGAGCAAAGGGAGAAAAGTGGAAGGATAGAATTGAGAAACATATCAGCCACGGTGGAACAAATTCGATGGGCCGATGGCCAACTTCTGCTCCTATATCCTATGATCATGGCTGATCATCCAACTCAATAGTAAAACATAGGCAGGCAGCCAACAAAGGCCTACTACACTGCCAACTAGAGACCACTTAAAGTGACCCTCATTCCCCAGGATGAGGAGTCATAGCCAGCGGGCAACACCTTCAGAAATCCAAAACAGAAGGAATAAAATTGAAAAGTTAATGACAGGAAACCTAGAAAGCAGCCCTGAGCTGAAGGGGTTAAAGTCTCCATTATTTTCTGGCTGCCAAGCTGTGAAGATTCCAAGCGAGAGGAAGAAGCTCGATTTTGCTTCGGTTCAGCTCCTAGTGAATGCGGTTTTACAGCACAAAGGTCTGACATCCTTTGTAAGGCTTCAAGTAGGAATGGCTAACGCGCAGAGCAGGAATCTTTCACTGGGCAAAGGGTCCAGCTCTGAGATTTAGAATTAAGATTAAGTTTATTTATGAGTGTCACAAGTAGGTTTATGTTAACACTGATGCCAGCGTTGGACAGGGGTGGGCACAGTAAGAAGTCTCAACACCAGGTTAGGACTAAGGAAATTTGGCATATCAGCTCCAACTGTCACCAACTTTTACAGATGCACCACAGAAAGCATTCTTTCTGGTTGTATCACAGCTTGGTATGGCTCCCACTCTGCCCAAGACCACAAGGAACTGCAAAGGGTCAAGAACGAAGCCCAGTCCGTCACGCAAACCAACCTCCCATCCACTGACTCTGTCGACACTTCCCCAGCCTTGGAAAAGCAGCCAGCATAATTAAGGAACCCACGTACCCCAGACATTCTCTCTTCCATCGGGAAAAAGATGCAAAAGTCTAAGGTCATGTATCAACCAAGTCAACAGCAGTTTCTTCCCTGCTGCTGTCAGACTTTAGAATGGACCTACCTTGCAATAAGTTGATTTTTCACTGTACTGTAGCTATGACTGTAAATTACATTCTACATCCTCTCCTTTCCTTCTCTATGAATGGTATACTTTGTCTGTATAATGCACAGGAAACAATACTTTTCACTGTATCCCAATACACGTGACAACAATCAACCAAGTCAAATGAAACAGGCATCCATTTATTTCCTCCACTGATAATGGCTAATAAACAAAAATCAGTGGACAGTTGAACCATGTCACGGAAGAGCGACTGTGACAGTGTGATAGCCACAGAAGAGTTTTATATAATTCAGAATAAAATAAGATCGCTTCCCTCATTTGTAAAGAGCGGGCTGCTCATTTTAGCACCTGAAAAAGTGACCCCTGAGGTGCACATGACACAATAAAACATAGGTCCAATAAAAAACAGATCCGATTTAATAACACTGGCATTTTATTTGTGCATGAGGATGGCTTTAACAAATGGACATCATCAACACCAGAGGAGAGAGAGATCCAAACGGTTTCATTACGGGAGGCAAAATATTGCAGCATTTTCAGATGGGAACAATAATTGAGCTTCCTACTTCCTGAAGCATCTACCAAAGGCTCAACCATTTTCCATGTGTTTTATATGAATACCATCTAAGATTGTGTAATACAGGATACAAATCATGCTGTAACCTTCAGGGGCATTTCTCTGAATGGTCCATAATGTCTTTCAAACCTTTAAGTAGGCACAGAGCTCAAACACGCTCCCGAATACAATTTTGATTTTCATTACATTGATGGATATATAGAGAGACTGTAAAATATCATGTTCTTCTCTCCTGGACATCTTTACCCCCTTCCCATTCTGAAGGTGCTGACCCTACTCGAGAGCATGTTGCCGCCTTCCTGGTATCTCTCTCTTCACGGCCCACTCACCCCCTCCCCCCCTCAGTATTGGTGTCAGGTCTGCCTGGACCTTGAAGTCCCCTTCTCAATTCCCCTCTCCACCATCAGAGATCTGTTACAGTGGCCCACCATGGCTGCCCCACTTGACCTCTCCCTCTCCTCCTCTTCATTCATTCATCATGGGACACGGGCGTCACCGGCTGGGCCATCATTTAATACCCATCCCCAGTTGCCCTTCGAGGGCAGTTGAGAGTCAACCACATTGCTGTGGCTCTGGAGTCACAGGTAGGCCAGACCAGCTAAGGATGGCAGATTTCCCTCCCTAAAAGGCATCAGTGAACCAGATGGGGTTTTTCCTGCAATTGACAATGGTTTCATGATCATCTTTACATTCCAGGTGATTTTTTTCAAATTCCACCATCTGCGGTGGCAAGATTCGAACCCAGGTCCCCAGAACATTAGTTGGGTTTCTGGATTAACAGTCCAGCGATAATACCATTAGGCCATGATTTACCCTTGTATCGTTCAATGTCAAATTTGTTTTGATGCCTTGATGTAGAGATATTGGCAGTGGACTGGGGTGGGGCACAGTAAGAAGTCTCATAAAACTAGGTGAGTCACCTGATGAAGGAGCAGTGCGCTGAAAGCTTGTGTTACCAGATAAACCTGTTGGACTTTAACCTAGTGTTATGAGGTTTGTTTTGATGTGTTCCTGGTTAAAAGCGCAGTGTAAAGTCATTGTTGTTCTACAAATTGACTGCTATGTTTTTTTTTAAACTCCAAAATAACAGTGACTGCACATCACAAAATTCCATCCAGGCCACAGCATTTTGCATTCTTCATCGGCAGAGGCTGTTTGTGGAAGATCAGCTCCCGGAGAGATCATAACTAACACTGACAAGTGATTCTGCAAATTGAACCGATTCATCAACCCAGCTCCCACCACAGTGCAGTGAATGGGGGGAAGCCATCTGTGAGAGGGGATGGAATTATGCCCCACGGAGTTCAAAGTAAATCTTAGCCAGCAGCAAGTCAGGGAGCCATCAAATGAATGGAAACCAGACAGGTCAAGTGTGAGAGCGTTGAGGGATCCCTTTTTCCGTCAGCTACAGAAGCAGTACTGAACAGTTCTAAGTGCCAAGACAATACACTTCATTATCATTAGAATTTGAGTTCAGAAGTAGAGATTTCTCTCTGCAGTTATACAGGGCCTTGGTGAGATCACACCTGGAGTATCACTGCAGTTTTGGTCTCCCTACTGTGGGGTGGCACTGTGGTTAGCACTGCTGCTTCAAAGCTCCAGGGGTAGGGGTTCGATTCCCGGCTTGGGTCACTGTCCGCGCGGAGTTTGCACAATCTCCCGTGTCTGTGTGCGTTTCCTCCTGGTGCTCTGGTTTCCTCCCACACTCCGAAGATGTGCTGATTGGCCATGCTAAAATTGCCCTTGACAGCCTGGGATGCGTAGGTTGAAGGGATTGGTGACTGAATGTGTGACGATGTGGTGCTGGGGCCTGCATGGGATTGTGGTCGGTGCAGACTCGATGGGCCAAATGGCCTCTTTCTGTGCTGTAGGGTTTCTACGAATCTACGATTCTACCTCAGGAAGGATATACTTATCTTGGAAGCACTTGCCATCGAGGCACTAAACTGATACCAGGGTTGGTGGGACGAGGAGAGATTGGTTTAACTGGGCCTATACTCAGTAGAGTTTAGAACAATAAGTCATCTCACAACACCAGGTTGAAGTCCAACAGGTTTATTTGGTGACATGAGTTTTCAGAGCTTTGCTCCTTCACTCACCTGAAGAGGCAATGCTAACAAGTAAACCTGTTGGACTTTAACCTGGTGTTGAAAGGCTAATTACTATGCTTACCCCAGTCCAACGTCAGCAGCTCTGCATCATAGAGTTTAAAAGGATGAAATAAATCTGAAGGAATGGTTGGAATTCTTCAGTCATGTTGGTCTAAAGCTGGAAATTCCCGCCCAACTGTCAACGGGCTTCCCATAGTCTGCAACTCACAATTGCATGGCGGGCGGGATGGGACAATTCCGGGAATAAAAATGTAAGAAGTGCTGCCCATACCAACTGCAGGGAGGTAACGTAGAGCCAGGGGACCCACAATTTTACCAGTGCGGCGAGGTTGGAGAATTTGGCGGCTAGCCAAATTTCCGTGCACTGTGGCGGGATGGGAAAATCCCGGTGGCGTGAATGGTGGCAAGATTCCAGCCACAGTTTCAGGATACGGGGTAGACCAATTAGGACTGAGATGAGGAGAAACTTCTTCTCTCAAAGGGTAACGCGCCTGTGGAATTCTGTCACACTAAAGGCTATGGAGGGCAAGCCATTGAATGTATTCAAGAAAGAGGAAGATTTCTTTTAACAGCACAAAGGAGGTATGGGGAGAAAGTGAGAATATGACATTGAGATCGAAAATCAGCCATGATAATGTTGAATGGCAGAGCAGGCTCAAAGGGCTGAATGGTCTTCTCCTGCTGCTACTTTCTATGTCACACAGCCAAGCATTGGAGTTGAAGTGCTTTTAAATGTTTTGATGATACAATAGGTGCTACGCAATGGCAACTTCTCACTTTGAACGACCTCCACAGTTTCTGTGCTGGTGGGACATCTCACAACACCCCACACTTTGATCAGCACATCTGTAAATTTAACTTTCCACCATGTATCTCTGTTTAGTCTCCATGTAATCCCACGATTGTGCTCCCACTCCCTAATAACAGCACATAGCAAACATTGCAACGGGTTTGTGAAGGAAAACATGCTTCGGAAACAAGGGGGAGCATCTCACTGGTTTTCAAATCAGTACTTTTACTAAAAAAGGGGTGGGGGGAAAGAAAATCACTTTTCATCTTGCAAGAGAAAACCTCACTCAGGAACTGGACATTGAGAATGCGTTCAATGAATCTTCTGGGTTGGATAAATTTCGGAAACCATGGGAGATGTTCCCCTCAGTAGACTCATTAGCAAAGAGTACTAGTTTTACATCCTTCACCACCTACTCCGAACAGCGGTGAAGCGTCTCTCGACTTATCCCAGTTCCCTCCTTCCCTCCTCTGTGGAATGACACCTCCAGCCCACTCCTGATACAGCACCTCTGCTGTTGCTGTAACAACCTGTACGTGGCTTATCAGAGACTGGATACAAAACATCTCCCTAATGAGGGGAAATCAAATCACACCTTCCATCAAGGAAAGGAACAGGCAGTACAGATGTGGCAGGTTCACTTACGGTTGATTCATTGATTTTGAGAAATTTGTAAATTACACTTTAGATTGGAAATACAGCTGAGGTTAAGCAGAATTGCTGGATTATTACAACACAGAAGGGGGCAGTCCAGCCCATCATGTCTGCCTCAGCTCTCTGAAGGAGCTAATTACCGTTATAAAGTGGAGGTTGATTCCCCCACACTGCCTCCGAAAGCTAACACCAAAACCCCCAAAGAGAAATACCTCATCCTATAATCTGTACAAAGTGTGCGTGAAGTGGTGTGAGCTGCTCTTCAGCAACTTCTAGAGGTTAAATGCAAAATAAATCCCTGACTCTCTCTCTAAAAATCAACAATTTATCCAACTAACAATAAGCAAATTAACTAAACTTGTAACAAACTGAATAAATCCCTTCTATTAACTAATTCCTGAATGAAACAAGATTCAAATAGTACGCGATTCAAATAAATACAATGCCCACTCTAACACAATAGAATTTAGTCACTCACTAAACTACAACCAGGTTTGGTGACTTCTGGAATATTCTGGGTTTTCTCTGTTCGTTCTTCTATCTGGAACTTCTTTCTTCTTCAATACCTTTGCTATCTAGATGGTGCTTTCTTTAAGACACAGATGAAACTATGAGATCGATTCTCTCAAAGAAAGCTCCACGTTGGAAGTCAAGCTCATAATTCAGGCTTATGTTGCAGTGCAATACTGAAGGGGTGCAGCATTGTCTGAGGTGTTGTGTTTGAGAGATGAGGCATTAATTGTGACCGTCTTAGCTTGTTTAGGTCATTTAACGTCAAGTGAAGGGTTTTCCCTTCAGATTTTGCACCCCCCCCTTGCACTAACAAAAACAAGTGAATGTAGGGCAATGCAAACCAACCTCCCCATCCATTGACTCTATCTATACTTCCTGCTGCTTTAGCAAAGCAGTCAGCATAATTAAGGACACCACACACTCTGGACCTTCTCTCTTCCACCTTCTTCTGTCGGGAAAAAGATACAGAAGTCTGAGCACACGTACCGACTGACTCAAGAACAGCATCTTCCCTGTTGTCATCAAACTTTTGAATGGACCTACCTTACACCCTAGCTATGACTGTAACACTACATTCTGCATTCTCTTGTTTCCTTTTCTATGAACAGTATGCTTTGTCAGTATAGCACGTAAGAAACAATACTTTTCACTGTATGCTAATACATGTGACAATAATGAATCAAATCAAATCAAACATGCTATTTATCCATCTTCACTCCTTCAAAATGATCAGACCAATCATCATCTATGCTACCTTTGCTCATGTGATTATTCCAGTCTATGTTTAGATTAAAATCCCCCATGATATTCTTTCTAATGAGCACCCATTACCTCTTGGATAATGACAAAATAATGTGGATGCTGAAATCTTAAAAAAAAGACAGAAAATGCTGGGAAATCTCAGCAAGTCTGATAGCATCTGTCGTGAGTGAATAGAGCCAACGTTGAGTCTGGATGACCCTTTGTCAGACCTTATTTGTAATGGAGAAATTGTTGGCTGAATTTTCTCTCTCACTCAACAATTTCTCCTTTCCGACAGCTCTGACGAAGGGCATCCAGGCTCAAAATGATGGCTCCATTCTCCCTCTACAGACGCTGACAGATCTGATGAGATTTTCCAGCATTTTCTGCTTTTGTGATCCATTGCCTCTTCTTTGAGACCCTCACTTGCCTTGTGATGAGCCTTAGGGAGAATATAGACCAATCCCACCAGTTGCTTCTGGCCTACATTATTCCTTGTTCCTCTGGGGAAACGGCACAGAAAAGGAGCTGAGGCCGGCAGAGAACAGCCATGATTGCATTGAATGGCTTGAAGGGTCTGGTGGCCCATTCCTGCTTCTATTTCTTATCTCTATCTCTCCCCAAGCTGCTTCTACCCCTTGGTTTCCTGAACTTGGGTCATCTCTCACTCCTGTGCGTATGTTGTCTTTCATTTACAGAACCATCTCTCTATCTTTCCCTAACCTCCTTCAAGTCACATACCCTTCAAAATTCAGATCCCAGTCTATGCCATGTCTCCGTAATGGTTATCAGAATGTACTTATTTATCTAGATTTGCACTATCAGTTCATCTGTATTCTTTTGAATGCTATCTGCATCCTGATAGAGTTTTGTTCTTTTATTATTTTTGTAACCTTCAGCCCCAAATATTGATTCACTCTTACACCTGTACTCCAAATTCCCATCAAAGTATACTTATCATTTTCCATACAAATACCTGTCTTCTCTGACCTTGTCTCTACTCTTTGATATCCCTCATCTGCCCATCTGTGGTCTTGCTCCCAAAGGTTTCAAACCCTCTCCATTTCCTTGGTTATGCAGTTCACAGCACAATTCAATGTATAGACCATCCTCGCAGTCCATTCCCAACTTCTCCCAATACTGTTCCCAGTACCCCACAGGCCAGAACACATTTCTCCCCAAGTCATGTATTATCTCTCTAACTTTATGTACCCTATGCCAATTTGCAGGAGGTTTATAACCTAGACATGATAACCTTTGACATTCTACTTTTTAATTTAGTGCCTTGCTCCTTATGCTCACCCTGCAGAATCACTTTTCTAGTTCTACCTACAGAATTATAGGATCCCTACAGTGCAGAAAGAGGCCATTCCGCCCATCGAACTTGCACCGACCAGAATCCCACACAGACCCTATCCCCGCAATCCCATGCGTTCACTCTGCTTACCTCCCTGGCATTAATTTAGCACTCAACCTAATCTTTGGACTGTGGGAGGAAACCTGAGCACCCAAAAGAAACCCATGCAGAGACAGGGAAAATGTGCAGACTCCACACAGAGACCTGAGGCTGGAATTCAATCCAGGTTCTTGGTCCTGAGAGGAATACTGCTAACTACTGTGCCATCTGAATGTCATCGGCATCTCGATGGACCATGGACATTTGGATCAACCCATTCCCACTCCACCCCAGAGCCCAGGTTTCAAACCAATTTACTGGCCTTCATCAACTAACCATCTATAATTCTTGCAAAAAGTAACAGGAATCACATGACTATTAATGTACAATTATACGTTTGGCAGATTGTGTGGGAAAGCTGAACTTCTGCTCAAATATTTGAATAGACAGTTATTTTCCATTCTAATTTAGCTAAGAACTGTAGGCGGCAAATGCTTGAAAGTTGGCTTGGAGACCTGTTCCTGTGCTATCGTCTTCTTTGTTCGTCGCTATATTTCGCTGGGCAGAACCATAAGTGTGCACGTGTGCCTGGCTTTTTAACGTTTATTGATTTATTAGTCACAAGTAAGGCTTATATTAACACTGCGGTGAAGTTACTGTGAAATTCCCCCAGCGCCACACTCCAGGGCCTGTTCAGGTCAATGCACCAAACCAGTCTTTCACTCTGTGGGAAGAAACTGGAGCACCAGCAGGGAACCCACACAGATACAGGGAGAACGTGCCAACTCCACACAGACAGTGACTCAGGGCTGGAATCAAACCCGGGTCCCTGGCACCGTGAGGCAGCAGTGCTAACCGCTGTACCATCAACACCACGGCTTCTCAAATGCAACTAAGACTAAGATGGAATAACAACTAAGCTTATTCTATGCTTGGTTATCATGAATCTATCATTTTATTAATACTTCCTTCTGAATATCTACCCAATCTCCTCCTCATTTTAACTTCTTTAAATTCAGCCTGATATATATTTAAAAGGGCTGTTTTTATTTAAGAGTTGATCTCATGATTTGATGTCATTAGGGTGTTTGCACAGATAGCTGTTTTACTTTCAGTTGTGCATTTTGTGCAGAGCAGCGAGTAGCTCTTCAATAAAACCTGCTGAGTGCTATTTTGAATCTATGTGGGCAGGTTATGTTCCTTTTCTTTTTTGCTAAAACCGATAACCCTGATATAGTTAGGACATTACACACCTACAAAGGCTGTGGACTCTGGGAGGGCAGGAGAGGCAACTGACACTTCCAAGAGTCCAATTAAAAATTTGTTGGCAGGATCATCAATCCCACAGATTGTGGGTATCATTGCGAGTGAGATTGGAAAATTTGCAGAGTGCCCAAAAGAGGATTCTCCTGTCCTATCTGCAATGATACCTGGGTGGATAGGACAATCCCAGTCATTGCTTCTTCATTTGGTGCTAACAGTATTTTCTTCCTCTGTCTTACTTACGTTTCCCCTCAAATGCCTCCATGCTGGTAGCAAGTTCCACATTCTAACAACTCTCTCAGGAAAGACGTCATTCCCGAATAACCCACTGGATCTTCTGGGTGATTATTTGACATATTTGAACCTGGTTTTTGACATCCCCACTAAAACTATCCTATCAAACTCTTCCATGGTTTCAAACATTTCCTGTTAGCTCACATGGAATCATTGTTTAGTGAAAAAAGCTCCCACTCTGATCAGCCTTTCCAACTCTGATACAATTTCGCTTTTCTAAAAGCATTTAGACATGGGTAAGATGGGTATAGAGGAATATGGGCCAAATGCGAGCAACTAGACTTGCTTGAGGGTTTAAAAAACAGGGTGGCATGGACAAGCTGGGCTGAAGGGCCTGATTTCAATGCTGTAAACCTCTGTGAATCTACAATAAATAAAGTTATTCCTGTTCAACATAAATAATCACCACACTCACAGCAAAGTCAAATCCACTTCCATACAACCAACTATTACACTCAACTCAGGATGGTCCAAGAATATTAGAACATAGAACATTACAGCACAGAACAGGCCCTTCGGCCCTCGATGTTGTGCCGACCAAAATAAAAAGCAATGCCCCTCCAAACTAAACCATTCCCTTCTCTTCCATATACTTATCAATTAACCTCTTAAACGCCACCAAACTTGGCGCATCTACAACAGCTGCAGGCAGGGCATTCCACTCCCTAATCACTCTTTGAGTAAAGAACCTACCTGTGATATCCGTCCTATAACTCATACCCCTTAATTTAAAGCTGTGTCCCCTCGTGCTAGCTTTCTCCATCCTAGGAAAAAGGCTATCACTGTCCACCCTATCTAAACCTCTAATCATCTTATATGCTTCAATAAGATCCCCTCTTAGCCGCCTCCTTTCTAACGAAAACAACCTCAAATCCTTCAACCTCTCTTCATAGGACCTGCCCTCCATACCAGGCAACATCCTGGTAAACCTCCTCTGTACCCTCTCCAATGCCTCCACATCTTTCTTATAATGTGGGGACCAGAACTGCACACAATACTCCAAGTGCGGCCGCACTAGAGTTTTGTACAGTTGCAACATGATGCTGCGGCTCCTAAATTCAATCCCCCTACCAATAAAAGCTAAGACTCCATATGCCTTCTTAACAACTTTATCCACTTGACTGCCTACTTTCAGGGATCTATTGACACATACACCAAGATCCTTCTGTTCCTCAACACTATTAAGAGCCCTACCATTAGCCCTATACTCTACACATGTATTGTTCTGTGTTTAACTCCAATATAGCAAATTATACAGCTTTCACAGTAGAGAAGCAGCCCAGTTGGCCTCGGATGATCAGTACTGACATTTATGTTATGAACAAGCCTCTTTCCACCTTGGTTCATCTAACCCTAGCAGCAAAAATTATTTCCCATTCATTGGAGCATTTTTTATTCAGGATCAAAAGTCATAATGAAGAATAAAGAACTAAGTCGGGCAACAATGATTAGGTAAGCACAGGTTCTAAAAGCTTACAAGTCATAGAAAGCAGACATAGCAGAGAGAGGAGATGAACTGTAAGGTTTTAAAGTGCCAAGTACAAAGCTCAAAACGTTCCGACATTATCACTCTGTACGTTGCCAAGTTTTACCTCGATCCAATTGCTCGACAGCAGTTGGCTTTGTTGCCATCACTTTGGTACAGTCAGATTGTTAGCCGTGAATACAAATCCTGGTCTGCGCGAGATGCAGGCACATCTGTGCTCTGCTGGCAGGGTAAAGGCATCAACATTACAGTTAGCATCAAGGGAGAGGGGAGAAAACGCACTGTTGATGGTTATGCAGCGATTGCTTGGGAACGTGCCTGGCTACGAATGTCAAATGAAGTCAAGGCTTCAGTCACAAAGATTGCTTGAGAACATGACGCCCTCCACTGCCCCCCTCCCTCTGTCTGGCAATTTAGCATGGCCAATCCATCTAAGCTGCACATCCTGCGACACTAATGGACAATTTAGCATGGCCAATCCACCCAACCCACACATCTTTGAGCACTAATGGACAATTTAGCATCGCCAATCCACTTAACCCATACATCTTGGGACACTAAGATAACTTAGCATGGCAAATCCACCCAACTTACACATCTTTGGACACTAATGGACAATTTAGCATGGCCATTCCACGCAACCTTTGCATGTTTGGACACTAATGGACAATTTAGCACGGCCAATCCACCTAACCTGCACATCTTTGGAGTGGGGGAGGAAATCGGAGCACCCGGAGGAAACTCACGCAGACAGGGGGATAATGTGCAGAGTCTGCACAGACAGACAATCACCCAAGATTAGAATAGAACCTGGTTTCCTGGCACTGTGAGGCAGCAGTGCTAACCATTGTGGCACCGTGCCGCTGTGAATGGTACTGCGTAATTGAAGGTCTTCTTTTTGGAACAAATTGGATTACATGGGAATCCTGCATCTCTTGCAGTTTATTGGTTCGTTCACTGATGTTGTACCTGCTATTTTTGACACACTGCATACGAGAAACAATTTCACACTATGCCAAACCAAACATGTAACTAGTCTATCCAGGGCTGAGTGTCTTTTATCTCCCATTCTCAAATCTGTTTTCTCAACGCTGCATTTGAAATATCGCCGTAGCAAATGCCATACATCTTCAGTACAACAACGCTGCCTAATCAACTCCGAGGGTGAGAGAGAGAAATGCAGAAACAGCAAAAAATTAAGAATGTGAAAAGAACGAATTCATTAAACAGATTGAATGAACATTCTCCGAGGTAATTGGTATTTGGGGCAATGAAAAGACTGATGATGAGGTAGGCAGGGGTGCAGCATTTAATCAGATGAATGCAGGAATATTTCTGCAAAGCTTTCTCTTTCTGCGGTGCCTAAAAGTCAAGACACTGCATCAAAGGGAAAAAAAAAAAGCTCCTCAAGAAAGCAGATTGGAAGCAGAAGTCCCATCCTTCAAGCTAAAAGAACCATTCATTTTCAATGAGTGAATTTATACCGTGCCAGTCCTAATCAGGAGGACAAACTTTGCTTTTCATTTTTGCACAGTTTGCACTGCTAATATTGGCTTTCCAAACTGTTCCACCTCCAAGATTGATATGGACAGAGGAGGAAGATTTACATTGTTTAAAAAGCGGGAGATAAATCCTTTCCTCAATATGTCTCTCAGTGTCCTTCTTACAATCATCGGGATAGGTTAAGGCAATAGTTCTTCACAAACCGGTGTCACAGCACCATCTAGTGTAATTACTGTGTCAGTGACTCAATGAGGACCGCCTTGTCTTTCGTTGATTAACTTACAAGGACGTGGCAAGGCCTGGGTGGAGTGGACATGGAGAGGATGTATCCACTTGTCGAAAAAACCCGAACTAGAGGGCACAACCTCAGGCTATAGGGACGATCCTTTAAAACAGTGATGGGGTAGAATTTTTTCAGCCAGAGAGTGGTGAATCTGGGGAACTCTTTGCTGCAGAAGGCTGTGGAGGCCAGATCATGGAGTGTCTTTAAGGCAAGAATAGGTAGGTTCTTGATTAATAAGGGGATCAGAGGCTATGGGGAAAAGGCAGGAGAATGGGAATGAGAAACATATCAGCCATGATTGAACGGCAGGCCTTATGAAGATAGGTTGAGGGAGCTGGGACTCTTCTCACTGGAGAGATGTAGGTTGAGAGGCGACCTGATAGAGGTTTATAAAACGTTGAGAGGAATAGATAGGGTGGACTCTCAGAGACTATTTCCCCGAGCTGAAATGGTCACTACGAGAGGACACAGATTTAAGGTGCAGGGAAGCAAATACAGAGGGGATGTTAGGGGTAAGTTTTTCACTCAGAGGGTGGTGAGTGAATGGAATCGGCTGCCGTCGGAGGTGGTTGAGGCAAACTCGCTGGGGTCTTTTAAAAGACTTCTGGATGAGTATATGGGAACGAATGGGAAAGGGGGTTATAGATGGGTCTGAGGATTGGTAGATATAGATGCGATCGGCGCAACTCGTGGGCCGAAGGGCCTGTTTGTGCTGTATTGTTCTATGTTCAGAGCAGACTCGATGGGCCGAGTGGCCTAATTCTGCTCCTATATCTGATGGTCTTATTTGCACTTGATTCTAAGTATTAGGAATAAAATAAAATGAGGGCAATAAAAAAATTTCTTATTGTTTCCGTATATGTTTTCATGATTCACAGTCTTGTGAGGCCACCGCTGCAGGTTATGTGTGAGCGAGGGAGGTAAGGGAAGTTGCCTAGAGAATTGTAATCTTGTTGGGCATTCTTTTTCTCCCCAGTGGGGAAGTGCTAGGCTCTTTTTGAGTTCAGATATGTGCCAACTAAGGGTTTCGCAGTCACAAATTCTCACCCAACCACCATCCTGTTAATGGCAACACCAGAATCAGGTTCCTCAAACCATCCCTAAAGCCACATCTCTGCCATCTTGAATGGCATGGGTAGCACAGTGACACAGTGGTTAGCACTGCTGCTTTACAGCTCCAGGGACCTGGGCTCGATTCCAGTCTCGATTCCAGTCTGTACAGAGACTGCATGTTCTCCCCATGTCTGCATGGGTTTCCTCCGGGTGCTCTGGTTTCCTCCCACAGTCCAAAAAGATGTGCTGCTTAAGTGCACCGGCCATGTTAAATTGCCCATTAGCATCCCAAGGTATATAAGTTAGGGGGATTAGCAGGGAAAATACATGGGGTTATAGGGATAGGAGAGAAGGTGTAGGCTTGATGGGCCAATTGGCCTCCTTCTGCACTGTAGGGATTCTATCACCAGAAGAGAGTGTACAGAAGTGATTCACTAAAATAAAGAGAGTGGCATAATGCTACTGATCATTCAAGTCGATGCTCCAGCGAGCTGGGTTTGAATCCCATCACAGCCGCTGGTGGAATTTCAACTGAATTAATAAAGTTGGAATGGAAATCAAATTTCAGATCATAACAACTATCTGATTGGCTGGCAGCTCTTACAGTGCCAGAGCTCAAAGGTAGTGGGATACAGCTGGGATTGGAAGGCGATCCATGAGGAAGTGTCACGTCTGGGAGGCAGGAGGAGTCCGAGGTTTCATGGGCAGCAGGGAGGGTTTGCATTCTATGGAGGCGTTAGAGGCCTGAGGAATGATTGGAGGGAGGTGGGGGTGCCTCAATGCACACACAGCAACCCCTTGAATGCTGTAAATACCTCGACCCAAGAGCGGCTTCTTCCCTGCTGCTGTCAGACCTTTGAAAGGACCCAGCTTATAATAAATTGATTTTTCTCTACACCCTATGTACCACTACATTCTGTGCCCTTTCCTTTCCTTTTCCCCTTATGTTTTCTATTAACAGTATGTTTTGTCCTTAAAGCGTGCAAGAAACAATACGGCAGCATAGTGGTGCAATGGTTAACATAGCCGTCTCAGATCACCAGGGACTTGGTTTGATTCCTGGCTTGGGTCACTGTCTGTGTGGACTTTACACATTCTCTGTGTCTGCCTGGGTTTCCTCTGGGTGCTCTGATTTCCTCCTAATTCTGAAAGACATGTTGGTTAGGTGCATTGATCTGAACAGACAGCAGAGTGTGGCAACTAGGGGAATTTCACAGTAACTTCATTGCACTGTTAATGTAAGCCTTACTTGTGAATAACAAATAAACTTTATTGTTTGCATTGTATCCCAACACACGTGACAATAATAGATCAAATCAAAACAAATTGAACTCACTATTCCGACTGTGGGTGGCACAGTGGCTAGCACAGCTGCCTTACAGCACCAGGGACCCATGTTTGATTCCTGGCTTGGGTCACTGTCTATGTGGAATCTGCATGTTCTCCCCATGTCTGCATGGGTTTCCTCTGGGTGGTTCGGTTTTCTCCCATAGCCCGAAAGACATACTGGTTAGGTGTACAGACCATGCTAAATTCTCCCTCAGTGTACCCGAACAAGGCACTGGAATGTGGCGACTAGGGAATTTTCACAGTAGCTTCATTGCAGTGTTAATGTAAACCTCTTGCGACATTAATCAATAAACTTTAAAAAAAATTTAAAACTGGTGACTTATATAGGTTTGGCAATAAGCCTTTGCAATAGGCACTATTAAAATGTGCACAGATGCAAGACACAGTAAGGTCCTACAAGCCACATTGAGAGAAACAGACAGATGATCAGTTCATGATGGATTAATTTTTTTTGCTGAGACCTTGAGAACTGCCTTGCCCTTCTCCCCATTGGTATTTTTTCCTTGCATTCTCTGAATGATACGGGGGGGGGGGGGGCCTCAGTGTGATATCTCGTCTGAAAGATGGATACCCGAGACAGAGTAGCATTCTTCCAGCGCTGCGTGCAAGTGCCAGCCTAGATTACATCCTTTAGTCTCTGGAGCAGGTAGGTTAGAAGAGGAGCAATGCTTCTAATAACAGCCCTTGGGAGACTCCAACTCTTATACCGCTTGGGTCGAAAGTCATCCATTAACCAGTACAGATTGTTTTCTGTACTGAAATCAACTTGCTGTTCGTGTTGTTACATTTCATTGCATTCTGTGAGTCTTCAGTTTATCAATCAGGGTTCCACTGTGGCATGTTATCAAACACCTTTTGAAAATCCATCTATACAACATTAGCTGCATGTCTCTTATCAATACATTCCATTATTTCCTCACAGAACTCTATTAAGTTTGCTAGGCATGACTTGGGTTTTATCAATTCATACGTGCCAGCATTAATTAACTTATGCCTTTCTTGGTGAATATTAATTTGGTTCCTTGAAGACGTAACTACCATCGTATGGTCATTCAGCAGATATTATTCCTGCACCATTAACCCCCAGCCCACCAAGTTACAATACAAAATATAGCATTATGTTTAATCCTGCTTAACAATCTAAATCTACCTGCCCCTTTTTGAGGGTGTAAAGAGCAGGGTAAATGAAGGGAACTCAAAGGATATGGCAATTTCAGCGTTCATTCAGGAAGATGCCACACAAAGTGTGGAATTTCACCATCCTGCCCACCACGGGAATGATAGCGGGCAAGACACAGACCCTGCAAAGGTCCGCAGACCTTGAGTGGGATTTTCCAATCCTAGGGCGAACTCAGCTGGAAAATCCAGCCAAAAGATTTGTGATTCCAGATCAGGACTTCGTGGAACTGGGATAATATATTTGAGAAATGGTGAAAGGATAGAAAGTAGGAATAAATGAGTCATTTTCAGGATGGCAACGTGGAAGTAGATTGTTGCAAGGATCAGTGCTTATCCCTCAACTGCTGACAATATATACTGACAGAGGTGAGATTGTTATGTACAATGTATCCTAGTTAATAGATAAAACAAAGCTAGGTCAGAAGAGAAGCTGTGAGGAGAACACAAAGCTGCAAAGGGATATTGACCAGTTGAGTTTCAGTTTATTTATTAGTGTCACAAGTAGACATTAACACTGCAATGAGGTTATTATGGCAAAGCACACTCTGATGCTTGCTCGGGTATACTGAGGTCAATTTAGCATGGCCAATGCACCTAACCAACATGTCTTTTGGACAGTGGGAAGAAACCCACACAGACATGGAGAGAATGTGCAGACTCCACACAGTACGTCACCGGGAATTGAACCCAGGTCCCTGGCACTGTGGTGCTAACCGCTGTGCCAAGTTGAGTAAGTAGCTTTGGGAAGCACGGAACTGACTCTAACAAAAGGAATGGAAAAACAGGACAGTTAGCGTGAATATATTTTAAAAGGTAATTAACATGTCAGTACTTAGAGGGATTTGAGAACATCAGCGACAGAATGTTAACAAGTCGACACAGCAAGCAATTAGCCTGATGGTCTTTATTAAGGGATTGGAGCCTTAGAATAAAAGGCTCAACAATGTTTCTTGGGGTTTGGTGGGACCACACCTAGAATACTGTGTAGTCTTTAACTCCTTACCTAAGGATACACTTGCCTCAGACAGAGTGTATCAAATGTCACTACATTGAGCACTGGGAGGGTAACCACCCTACAAAGTGTGAGCAAATGGAATGGGCAAACAGTTTCTGGAGATTAGAAGCATATAATTACAGAATCACAGAATACAACAGTGCATAAGAGACCCTTTGGCCCATCAAGTCTTCACTGATATACGAAAAGCCCTGACCCTGCCTCCAAATCCCACTTGCCAGCACATGGCCCATAGCCCTAAATGTTATGATGCCAAGTACTCATCCACTCTTTAACGGATGTGAGGCATCCCTCCTTCACCACCCTCCCAGGCGGCGCATTCCAGACCTTCACCATCCTCTGGGTAAAAAAATTTCCTCAAATCTCCCCTAAACCTCCCACCTCTCACTTTTAACGTGTCCTCTCATACCTGACCCTTCAACTAAGGGGAACAGCTGCTTCTTCTCCACTCTGTCCACGTCCTTCATAATCTTAAACCCCTCAATCAGGTCGCCACCTCAGTCTTCTCTGCTCCAATGAAAACAAATCAAGCCAACCAATCTCTCTTCTTAACTTAAATTTTCCACCCCAGGCAGCGTCTAGTGAATCTCCTCTGCACCACTCCCCTATCCAATGACCTCATTTAAAATTCTTAGTGTCTTTTTGCATTTATTTACAGGATGTGGGCATTGCTCTCCAGGACAGCTTTCATTGAACATCCTTAATTTCCAACCAGAATGTGGTGGTGAGCTGTCTTCATGGAAACTTCACAGACCATGTGATGGAAGTACACCCACAGTGCCGTTAGGGAGGGAGCTCCAGCGACAGCAAAGGAGTGGTGACATATTTTTAAATTTGGAGGTTGTGTGAACGGAGATACGGCTGGGCGCCAGATTCTCCATCCTCGCTGGCAGCAGGGAGTGAACGAACAGAGAATTCTGCCATAGATCTCTGCATCACAAAGGGATGAAAACTGGTTCTGCATTCATGTGTTATCCAGACTTGGGACTGTGGGGAATGGCCGGGATGACATTGATGCGTTTATGGGGGGAGGTTAGATAAGTACACAGTTGGGAGAAAGGAGCTGAAGGATTTGTTGATGGAGCTGATGAAACAGACACTCATGTGGAGCATAAACACTGGCACAGGCCAATGGGACAGAACTGCTGCAAGGTCTATGTTAGCTACTCAGGAATGTATATATTCAAACACATCCTGCACATTATAGAAACAGAAATACACTCTCGCCTCACCAAAGACATAAGCTAGTGTCAAACAGAGTACCAAATACCTATAACTAAGACACAGCTGAATGCCTACACTTTGAGAAAATTCCATCCATCAAACTGTTGGCACCAGTCAATTGCTGCAACTTACAAGTGCCCCTCCTGGGATTAGATGCAAGGTAGTTGTAAATTTCAGATAGAGAGCTGGGAACTTAACTGCACTGCAGGACTGAAGCCAGTCTTGCACATGCAGTTAAAACCAATACCTCGCTCAATCACTGCAGCATCATTTGTGAAATCGCTGCAGGATAATTCAGTAAAGATCTTTGCAGGATAATGTACTCCCTGAAGGGCTAAATAGGAAGCTATTAAAGAGCTGTGGCTTGCAGAGACTGACATACATACACAGCATGGCAATGGCCCACAATTGCCTGTTACCTTTCTGTTAAGGAGTGTCCAATATTGCTTTACTGCAGCTTTCTGTGAAGGTATCTGTGAGTCTTCTCCCTGCATCTTTACAGATAATGACCCAGGCCACGGCTTGCACCATTGTGTTGGAGAAGGCAATAGGGGACATGATGGCCTAGTGCTATTATCACTAGACTACTGATCCAGAAACTCGGCTAACATTCGGGGGAACCCGGGTTCGAATCCCGCCATGGCAGATGGTAGAATTTGAATTCAATAAAAAAAAATATCTGGAGTTAAGAATCTACTGATGGCCATGGAAACATTGTCGGAAAAACCCATCTGGTTCACTAATGTCCTTTAGGAAGGAAATCTGCCACCCTTACCTGTGACTCCAGAGCCACAGCAATGTGGTTGACTCTCAACTGCCCTCCGGCAACTAGGGATGGTGGTAATAAATGCTGGCCCGTACCCTATGAGTGAACAAAAACAAGTACGGGGTGGGGGGGGAGCAGTGGGATGGTCTTTTTCCTCCCACCTTGTGAGGGGAATGCCCAAACTGTGAACAAGTTGCACCAAGAATTGTAGCTTCACTTCCTTAGCACAGTCCATGCCAACAACTGAAAAGTTAATGTCCTTCCCGTGACTGGCGTGGTTTAGAAAAAGGAGAATGCTCAATCCCGAATTGTGGGTTCAAGGACCGCACCAGAGACTGGAGCACACTCCCAGCGCCACCTCTAAGCGAGCGCAACACCCTTGGAGGCAGTGTCTTTTGCACGAGATGTTAAACTGAAGCCACTCAGGAGGCTCCACTGTTCAATTTCAAAGGAGTTGAGTTGTTATCCTTAATCCCCTGATGCAAATTTATCGCTCAGCCACAATTGCCACGTCGATTGCTGTTTATTATCACATTGTTGTCCACGCGAGCTTGCTGTGCATGAATCCGTTGCCATGTTTCCTACACGACCACAGTAACTGCCCTTCAAACACACCTCATTTGGCTGCAAAGTGGTGTGGGCCATCCTGAGGTCAATGAAGGTGACCCACACCGTGCAGGTACCTTCTCTTTTCTTACAGGTTGACTTTTTTTGGGAGAATAAAATGCAAATGGCCCCGGGCCCTTCCCCATTGGGAGTGCTTGTCACTTTACCAAAGGAAGATTTCCAGCGCAAATTCTTCAGCCTGTGTTCCCTCAGTCGAACTAAAGCAGCAAAGTTTTTCACACTGAGCAACTCTTCGCAAAGAGGCAGGGATTTTGTGACCTCCCAAAACTGTAAAATCCTGCCCGAGGTTGTGGAATCATCACACCATCTAATGTTGGCAACCCAATTCAAATTTTACTATCTACCACGTGCTGGGAGTTGAACCTGGATCCTCAGATCTTGTCTGGAGTCTCCAGCTTACTAGCTTAGAGACAATACCATGAACATTCCCATACTCTGCCCCCTGGCTGACTCTAATTCCCATGGCAGGCGGTCTAGTAAAATTCCAGCCACAGATCGCAAGTGGCCTGAGTGTTTCAGGAACAAGGAGGGGCAATGGGATTCCGGTTGGGTGGAAGTGGGGGACAAGTTATTTTTTAACTCATATGTTGGGAATGGGAATCAGTGGCTGGACCAGCACTTATTGCCCATCCCTAACTGCCCTTGAACTGCATGGCTTTCTCAGGGGACATTGAAGAGTCAATCACAGAAACTGGAAGCAGGAGTGGGCCCTTCAAGCCTGCTCCACCATTCATTTCAATCATGGCTGATCACCAAATTCAATATCGTGATGCCCCCTCCCCCACATCCCTTGATCTCTTTAGCCCCAAGAGCTATATTTGATTTCTTCTTGAAGTCAGATAACATTTCGGCCTCAACTACATTCTATGGCAGTGAATCGCATATGTTCAGCACTTTCTGGTGAAGAGATTCCTCCTCATCTCAGTTCTGAAAGATTTAGCCCTCATCCTCTAACTATGATCCCTAGTTCTGGACTCCCCCACCATTGGGAACATTCTTTCTGAATCTACTCTGTCTAACCCTGTTAGAAACTTATAAAATTCTATCAGATCCCCTCTCACTCTTCTAAACTCCAGTGAATATAATTCTAACCAACTTAGTCTCTCCTCATATGGCAGACCTGCAATCTCAGAAATCAGCCCGGTAAAGTTTCACCGTACTCCCTCTGTCGCAAGGATATCCTTTCTCAGATAACAAAACTTCACACAATAGTCCAGGTGTGTTGCTGTGCCTCTGGAGTCACATGTAAACCAGACCAGGTCAAAATGACAGATTTCCTTCCGTAGAGGGACATTAGTGAACCAGATGGATCGTTATGATAATAAACAATGGTTTCATGGTCATTAAATTTTTAATCCCCGTTTCCTCCAGGGGTGCTCCAGTTTCCTGTCTCACTCCGAAGATGTGCAGTTTAGGTGGATTGGCCGTGCTAAATTGCCCCTTAGCATCGGGGGAACTAGTTAGGGTAAATGCATGGGGTTATAGGGTTAGGGCTTGGCTGGGATTGTAGATGGTGCAGACTCGATGGGCCAAACGGCCTCCTTTTGCACTGTAGGATTTATAATAAAACAAATGCATTGCATTCCAATTCTACCATTTGCTGTGATGAGATTCGAACCTGGGTGCCCAAAGCATTAGGTCCCTGGATTCCTCATCCAGTGACAATACCACCACACTACTTTCCCAACATGTCAACTTCCTCAGTGGAGCCTTCTGTCAGTAAGTGTTCACTTTGGGGTGTCATTGAGTGGAGGATGATATTAAGCAAGGAGACGACCAGCACAAAGAGCCTCGGTATTGCCCAATGGAGACTTGGGTGCAGAGAGGTGGGCTCCAGATGTCAGCAAAACTTTGTACTGACACAAGCCAGCACTTTCAGAAGAGAAGGCGTAGGGAGAGACATGTGGGAAGTTGATATGTCAAGGTATTGACTGAAGAACAACAGGCATTATTCAACTGCAATATTGGTGTCATCAGAATATGTCACAGGAATTATATTTGTGTTTAAAAGCTCAATTCAAACAAAGCAAGTGTGTCAGTTGGTAAACTGGATTTTGTTGCAAGCTCGAGATTGATGGGATGTATTTGATCTGATGCATTATTCTTTAATGATAGCGTACTGAGGGTGGAGCAAGAAGCATTATTTTCAAACAGAACAATTTTATAAATCAAACAGGCATCCGGGGGTGGCTCTAGCAAGCTCAAAATGAAGGGAGCTACAATGGACATTTATTCAGGCTGGGGAAGGTTCTGCAACGTCCACAGTGCTTGAACAGCAAGGCTGAACTGACCACGCAGGGCGAGCCAAAGGAAAGCTGACATGGGTGATTCAAGTGCGAGTGATTCAACTTTGCCAAAGGCAATGTGGGGCAACATGGTGGCACAGTGGTTAGCACTGCTGCTTCATAGCGCGAGGGATCCGCGCTCCATTCCCAGCTTGGGTCACTGTCTGTGCGGAGCCCTGCATGTTCTCTCCATGTCTGCCTGGGTTTCCTCCCACAGTCCAAAAGATGCGCTGATTAGGTGCTAAATTCTCCTTCAGTGTACCCAAACAGACACCGGGATGTGGCAACTCCAAGATTTTCACGATAACTTGATTGCAGTGTTAATGCAAGACTGAATCTCCTCCGGATGCTCCGGTTTCCTCCCACAATCCGAAGGTTAGATGCATTGGCCGTGCTAAATTCTCCCTCAGTGTACCCGAACAGTTGCCGGAGTTTGGCAACTCGGAGCTTTTCACAGTAACTCCATTGCAGTGTTAGTGTAAGCCTATTTGTGACACTAATGAATAATCTTGTTCATGGAGTGAAAGTTTATGTATTTCAGGTCGTGGAAGGTCAAGGGATTTACAAATGGCGGCTGCCATTTACAATAAATATGAATAAAGACACTCTGAATCAGAACAAATCACATAATTCACAGGATTCAGAGTTCTTGTTAAAATGTTAATATTGTTTGTGGCAATTTGCAGTTAGATTGTGTGGTGCCTGCTTCAGTGAACTTTGATAAGGTTCGTTCAACTCATCTGCATATTTATTATCACTTTAAACAGGAGTCTAAACATTACTTTATTGAGTTAATTACTTTTCAGTTTCTTTTAAAAGGATACGTTACAATATTCCAAAGATGTGGCTTTGTTCCAAACTTAGTCATTCTCCTGAAGCAGAATTCTCAGGAACATGGGATCCATCAACTAGCCTTGAAAAGGAATTCTAAAGAGTTATATTGGTTTCAAACTCTGTTTTTCTCTCTCTCTACAGGTGGTGCCAGACCTGCTGCGCTTTTCCAGGGCTGTTTGTTTATAGTTCAGGCCTCCCATATCTCCCTGAATCAGATGGTGTATCTTCACTCCTTTTACCCCAATGCAGTTCTGTAAACCTCAATGAATGACTGGCTTATCACCAGTTTTAAACAAAAAGGAAACCCACGCAGACACAGGGAGAACGTGCCGACTCCACAGAGACAGTAACCCAAGCCGGGAATCAAAACTGAGTTTTCTGGCAGCAGTTCTAGCCACTGTTTGGCAAACCAGACGCCAATTTCATTATTATTCGACACAGCTTGTATTAACTCTCGTTAAATTTAGCTGTAAAAAAAAAACAATCCAGCAATTTCACCTAATCCTCTCTAGAACAATAGGTAGACACATCACCTATAACTGGCAGTGGCTTCACAGCCAGTTCTGCACAGACACATCGAGGGACAGACAGTTTAATTACTGTAAATTATCAAAGGCTCCCGCAAGAAGTTTAGCAGAAAGCCTTGTTTTTCCACTTTTTTCTCCATTCGGAAGGTATGGATATCAAATGTATAATTACTGTTTTCTTAAGGTTAGCTTTCATAGTGTTTTCTACAGAGGAAAATATCTGTGACTCCTCACACCAGTTGCAGACTTTCCTTTGTAGAATTGAATGGAGTAAAATGAAGAAAAGTGGCTGGCCTCACAGATGTAGCCTAGCTGTGAGTTTAACTATTTATCAGTTGGTTGGTAGTGAGTCCCCTTCCTTCACAGCCTCTAGGGACTAGTCTTGGATAAGGTGAAGAGCTTTCTTCCCACCTGGAGCTTGACTTAAAACATAGAAACCAGAAGCAGGAATGCACCATTTGGCCCTTCAAGCCTGCTCCACCATTGATGACTTCCCTCATCACTTCAAATGATTTACACCCAAAGAAATATTTAACCTTTTGTGAAAATGTACAAGTCATTATCAAAGCTAATTCTACATCATTACTTTTGATTTGATTTATTATTGTCACGTGTTAGTATACAGTGAAAAGTATTGATAGTTATTGATAGTTATAGGACGGATATCAGAGGCAGGTTCTTTACCCAAAGGGTGGTTCGGGAGTGGAATGCCCTGCCTGCAGCAGTTGTAGATGCGCCAAGTTTGGTGGCATTTAAGAGGTTAGTCGATAAGTATATGGAAGAGAAGGGAATGGTTTAGTTTGGAGGGGCATTGCTTTTTATATTGGTTGGCGCAACATCGAAGGCCGAAGGGCCTGTTCCATGCTGTAATGTTCTATATTGTTTCTTGCATGGTCTACTGATAAAGCATATTGTTCATAGGGAAGGAAATGAGAGAAGGCAGAGCGTAGTGTTACAATCATGTGTCAAGAAAGATAAACTTAATGTAAGATAGTCTGACAGCAGTCGGGAAGAACCTGGGTGATACAAAAGTCTGAGGTCACGTATCATTTTTCCCGACGGAAGAAGACAGAAGAGAGAATGTCCAGGGTATGTGGGGTCTTTAATTATGCTGTTTTGTTGAGGCAGACGGACATGTCAATGGATGGGAGATTGGTTTGAGGGATGGTTGGGCTATATTCGCAACCACCTTCAATGATGCCACTAAAATGTCACCGTCAATGATCTATGTATATGTACACCCAGGTCCGTCTATCCCCGCACCCCTTTAAGAAGGTCGCCCTTTATTTTATATTGTCATTCCATATTCTTCCAACCAAAATATATCACATCAGATATCTCTGCATTGCTAAGATGAGAAGATACTTAACAATGGCTGTGACCCACAAAATCAGACTCAACAACGGACAATGTTGAGGAGATTGGAGGAAATATTTGGTTCTGCCAATGTATTGGAAACTTTCATTTAAGCTGTAGGTTGCTAATAGCATCATCAGTTAACAAGCCTGGGAGGAGTTAATGTACTGTGCAGAGCCAAATTATCATGCATATTTCCAGCTGTCGGTCAATGAATGTTCCCTCGCACCGTCAGTCTGGGTAACCTCTTTCCCCTTCTCAAGTGCATATCCAATTCTTTTTGGAAATTGGCATTGAATTCTCTACTGCCACTCTTTCAGGCAAGTGTACACTAAATCGTCATAACTCACTGCATTCAGTATATCTCATCATCCCTCTAGTTATTTTACTAATGATCTCAAATTGGTTACCGACCTTCCTGCCAATGGATGTAATTTCTCTCCATTTACTCTAACTCAACCTGATGTCATTTGAAACATGCAAAATTGCAACCAGTTTCTCTGGTATAGTTGGAAATGCACTGGAAGGCCAAAATTTTATGCATCTCTCCCAGCGAGATATTACACTCCCGCCAATGTAAATGGCAATTTAAATTGCCCGTCACATTCACCATATGGCAAGGTCCCAAAATCTTGGCTCAAGTCTTGCAGCTTCACCAGCGAGGGAATCAGACTGACTATTTCACGTCCATGGCCTCCTCTCATTAAAACCTCCAGACTCTCTCGCTGTGGAAATGAAGTGTTCAAATCCAGCCACGGCCAAATATTTAATTTGATTTGTCCTGCAAGATGCTCATTTCAAAGAAAGCACCGTGGAGTTTCTGGGGCTTGTGAAACTAAAGTTAAAAGCAATTCAAAACTGCAGATGTTGATATGGAAATTCGGTTACAACAACAATGGCATGTGGCTCAGTCAGAAAGAATGGAAACAGAGCCTCTCTGAGGTCAATGGTTGTGCAATCACGAGAGACTAATCTAACCTTGTGTCAGTTTCATAAACACTGCATTCCCAGGCTTGGTCACAGAATGAAACAAAAACATGATAAATATAATAAAAATAAAATATGTAGACATATTATACTAATGAAGTAGACAATTCTCTATTGGATAAGGGCAAAAAGCTATGCTATGATTGGTGGACTATGCATACAAATAGAAGGATTACAATGTTGCTCGATTCTCATTTGCTGTAATTAACCAATTGGCTAATTATCTATATGAATTGACAAAACATAAGTGCGAAGTTCACCGTGTCTGTTCTCCTTGCTGGCAAGTCATAAAAACTTGGGAGATTGAGTACTCACCGAGTAACCCTCAGCATTGCCTCCCCCCAACTGTAGCCCCCTCATCCCATTTCAGTAAACCTACAGGGATAATTTTCCATCCTCAGAAACCCTAAGTAAAGATGAAAAGATATGAGAAAGAAGTATTTTAATCACAAACAGCCCTGGAGATAGTTTGCTGCTTGGAATCACTCCGGACGGGATTTTCCAGCGCGCTCGTCCCAAGGCTGAGAAATCTCACCCCAGGTCAATAGACTGCCATTGCGCGTTGTGTGTCCTGGGATTCCTGTAGCTGGTAGGACAGGGAAGTTCAGCCCCAGTTTTGAAGAATGAATTTATTGGCTTTCCGGATTAGTTAGGAGACTGCAGCCACACAGTCAGTAATGGACTAGTACTAATGGAGCATCAATTGCATTTGGTATTCAAGTACAACCATGGACTCATTGTAAAGCATGAAGCCTAAAGGGTGGCATTTGCTAGCTGCACTCACCCTCAAACCAGGAAAACAGATCTTTGCATGGTCCACCCACCCCTCCATCCACTATGATTCCCGTGATGGGCAGGGCAGGGCAGGGCAGGGCAGGGCAGGACCCCCCCCCCCCTCCCCCCACCACATTGTTACTTTTCTTACAGGGAGACAGTGGTATAGTGGTCATAGGAACAGGAGGAGGCCATTCAGCCCATTGAGCCTGTCCCACCATTCAGCGAGATCATGGCTAAACTGTGGTCAAACTCCATGTACCTGCCTTCAGCCCGTTTCCCTTAATATCTTTGCCTAATAAAAATTAGCAACTGTTCCAGCATCAACTGTGGTTTGTAGAAGAAAGTTCCAAACCTCGATCACCCTTTGTGTGTGTAGACGTACTTCATAACACCTCTCTAAAACGGCCTGGCTCTTATTTTTAGGTCATATCTCCTAGTTCTAGAATCTCCAATCAGTAGAAATAGTTTATCTCTATCTATCCTGTCTTTTCCTGTGGGTATCTTGAAGACTTAAATCAGATCACCCCTTAATCTTCTAAATTCTAGAGAAAATGTGTCTCATTTGGTTAATATCTCCTCCTAACTTAACCTGAGTTCTAAGTATTAATTTTGTAAATGTTTCCTTATAAAGGTATCACAGTGGTTAGCATTACTGCCTCACAGCATTAGGAACCCAGGTCACTGTCTGTGCGGAGTCTGCACTTTCTCCCTGCGTTTGCATGGATTTCCTCTGGGTGCTCTGGTTTCCTCCCACAGTCCAAAAGACATGCTAGTTAGGTGCATTGGCCATGCTAAATTCTCCCTCAGTGTGCCCGAACAGGTGCTAGAGTGTGGTGACTAGGGGATTTTCACAGTAACTTCACTGCAGTGTTAATGAATGCCAACTTGTGATCAATAAATAAATGCTATTTTTTTTTAAAAACAGTCATGAGACTTGTAACGTCAGAGTAATGCTCTGGAGGCCCAGATTCAAATCCACCATTGCAGCTAACGGAATTTGAATTCAGTTGGTCAAGAATCTAGAATCCAAAGCCAGCCATCACAATAGTGACTGAAGCTGTCAGCAAAATCTAACTAGTGACTAGTATTAAATCCCCATCTGGTTCACCAATGTTCTTTTAGGGAAGGAAATCTCCTGTCCTTACCTGGTCTGGCCTACATGCGACTCCAGAGTCACAGCAATGTGGTTATCTCTTAAGTTCTATACCTTTAACTACAGCAATGTGACACGTCAGTTCAAGATGTGGAGATGCCAGCGTTGGACTGGGGTAAGCACAATAAAATGTCTCACCAACACCAGGCTAAAGTCCAACAGGTTTAGTTGGTAGCTCAAACCCGAGTGGCTTGTGCTACCAAATAAACCTGTTGGATTTTAACCTGATGTTGAGAGTCTTCTTATTATGTCACTTCAAGGGCAGTGTTGTCCTCAACCCAGGAAATAATAACTGACAAATGAATGACTGCTCCTCTCTATTTCCTTTCCAATACTGGCATAACCAATACGGCACACTCAATTCACCGTGATACGGCACCGTCATGTTTTTTGTTGCTTAGCTAATTTATGGTGAAGAAGCAAAGCCATTGGGGTTGGGGAGTGGGGGCATAGCAAATGTCTGTTTTACTTCAGATTTCCAGCATCCGCAATATATTCCCATTATTAACCTGTTTTTCTCTCACTCTTGGGGTTAAAATAATCAAAGGATATGGTGGTGGGGTTGAGGTCGGGGGAGGGGGGGGGAAATGGGATCAGGATATTGAATTTGATAATCAGACATGATCCAAGTGAACAAAGAACAAGGAAAATTACAGCACAGGAGCAGGCCCTTCGGCCCTCTAAGCCTGCATTGATTATGCTGCCTGACTGACCTAAAACTGCCTACCCGTCTGGGTACCATATCTCTCTATTCCTATCCTATTCGTGTATTTGTAAAGACACCCCTTAAAAGTCATTATCGTATCTGCTTCCATTACCTTCCCTGGCCATAAGTTCTAAGCACTCACCACCCTCTCTAAAAAAAAATTTGCCTCATACATGTCCTTCAAATCTTGTCTCGCGCACCTTAAACCTATGTCCCTCGAGTAATTAACTCTTGAATGGTGAAGTAGACTCAAGAGGTCGAAGGGCCCACTCCTGCTTCTGTGTTTCTATGTTTCTCCTGCAGGGGAAGTCCAGAAACAAGGGAGTGTACTCTTCGAATTGGAATTATGCTGCCCTTCGGCGATGTCAGGAATCGTGGTCAGCATTTTATGACTTTTTCCTCAGGCTCATAAAATCCCACCTGTGGTCAATGGAGAATTCCACTCCGCGAGCCACGCCCACCCATTGCCCGATTTACAGGACACTGAAGAGTGCAGTACAACAGAGGGATCTGGGAATACAGATACATAATTCTCTAAAAGTAGCATCACAGGTAGATAGGGTCAGAAAGAGTGCATTTGGTACATTGGCCTTTATAAATCAAAGTACTGAATACAAGAGTTGGAATGTTATGGTGAGGTTGTATAAGACATTGGTGAGGCTGAATTTAGAGTATTCTGTACAGTTTTGGTCACCTAGTTACAGGAAGGATGTAAATAAGGTTGAAAGAGTGCAGAGAAGGTTCACAAGGATTTTGCCAGAACTTGAGAAACTGAGTTACAGAGAAAGGTTGAATAGGTTAGGACTTTATTCCCTGGAGCGTAGGAGAATGAGGGGAGATTTGATAGAGGTGTATAAAATTATGATGGGTATAGATACAGTGAATGCAAGCAGGCTTTTTCCACTGAGGCTAGGGGAGAAAAAAAGCGAGAGGATATGAGTTAAGGATGAAGGGGGAAAATTTAAAGGGAATATAAGGGGAGGCTTCTTCACACAGAGTGGTGGGAGTGTGGAATGAGCTGCCAGATGAAGTGGTAAATGCGGGGTCACTTTTAACGTTTAAGAAAAACTTGGACAGGTACATGGATGCCAGGGATGTGGAAGGGTTTGATCCAGGCAGAAAAATGGTTCGGCACAGCGAAGAAGATGTTTGTGCTATGGTTCTATGCTTCTGGTGAGGGTGAGGCTGTAAAATTCTGGCGCACATCTTCACGTAAAATGCTGTTGGAATTATCACTGGGGGCAAAAACTATAGTCGGAGGCTTTCAGGTCTTTGAGGTGAATGTTAAGATGGGGGCCCAACAGCCCTTCCTTTCTATAATTACCCCGTGATCTTGTAATGCTGAACACTTCATTGCTCAGGATGGAAATGGGTGAGCAAGGCCAGGTAATCCTCCAAACATAGAACACTACAGCACAAACAGGCCCTTCGGCCTACAAATTGCACTGATCATATCCATACTTACCAGGCCATAGAACTATACAGGCCATGTAACTCCGAATCCCATTAAATCCCATGTACTCATCCAGAAGTCTCTTAAAACACCCCAGCGAGTTCGCCTCTACCACCACCGACGGCAGCCAATTCCACTCATTCACCACCGAGTGAAAAACTTACCCCTGACATCTCCTCTGTACCTGCTCCCCATCTTAAAACTGTGTCCTCTTCTAGCGACCATTTAAGCACTGGGAAATAGCCCCCAAGAATCCACCATATCTATTCCTCTCAACATTTTATAAACCTCTATCAGGTCACCTCTCAACCTTTGTCTCTCCAGCGAGAAGAGACCTTGCTCTCTCAATCTATCTTCGTAAAGCATACCTCTCAATCCAGGAAAAATATCTGTTTCCATTCAGAAAAATACCTCGTTTCCCCCAGTCAGCTGCTTCCTCAATGATCCCACAGTCTTTGCACCACCTGAATTTCCCTTCCCTACGTTGATCGAACTTTCAGTTACTGACATCTTGAATTTGCCTTGCACCAATTTGAACCTGTGCCCAACTGTTCCATTATCGCAGTTTAATTCAAAGCCATGTTCCGTTCTTTCCCCATGTCATTTACAATTTTATCTTTGAAATCTCCGTTTTCTGGGCTAAGAAGCCTGAAGCAACCTCACAAGGAGTGATATTTTTCAACCGCTTTCTTTAAAGAATATCAGCGCCAGTGTAATTCCAGCAGGGGTCAGGCAGCAGGTTAATTGTTTTACAGAGTCTCATTGCCTGCCGTTCCTTATTCATGAGCTGTCCTGAAAAGCAAGTTAGTCTGTCAGGTGAGGAGGAATGTACCCGTGTTATGAATGGATTAACTCTATTTTCAGCCTTTGTTCTCTGCTTTCCAAAAGGCTATTTCATACACAATACACACACACACAAAACACACGCATTCCAATGCGCATAACACACACAACATACACACATACCAGCGTACATAATACACGCACGCACACCCCAGTGCATATAGCACATACCCCCAACCCCTAATCACACAACGCACATCCCTCCCCCAATCGCACATAATGCACACATCCCATACACACATATATAATAGTAATTAGAAGTAGAAGTGAGCAAATTCAGCCCTTCAAGACTGCTGCACTATGCAATCAGATCATGCCTGATCTCTCCCTGGTCTCAAATCCACTTTCCCACCTGTACCCCATATCCCTTTATTTTAAAAAAATATATATCTACTTCCTTCTTGAAACCATTCCACGACTTAGACTTTACCGCACTACAGGGCAGAGAATACCAGAAATTCATCACATGCAAGCGTATGCACGATAATACACACACAAACATGCTGTGCAATGATTTCTTGATAATAACAATCTCCTGTGTCAGATTACTGACCACGTGTCGAAACCCAAAACATCTACCCCCCGGCCCATCCAAAGGTTGATCGCTCGAGAATTGTGAGCTTTGTACAATATTCTTTACTCACGTGTGCTACCATTTTCATTGTCTTTTATTTATTTAAGTTGTTCTCAGGAGACGGTCACGGGTTATTTTCAAGCGATAGTGTGACTGCCGGTCTTTTTAAATGTGCAAGGGGTGAGTTTATTCAATATTCAATGATTAGATTCAATCATTCAGCGCTCCTATTTATTAAGGCAACAGTGGGCTAATCTGTCAATGGCAGGGCCTGGACTAAGTTTTTAATCCAAGTTTCAGCAGAAATGTGTATGCTCAGACAATACATTTAAAAACAAGTGTCCAACTCTAATGAAGACCCACCTTGTTTGAATTCCTAACTTCATTCCAATCTGCTCTTGAACCATCTGAAGTGGAGAGTAGCCAGCTGCCACCCAGGGAAGCTCTAGTTATTAGAGCAGGGGACCTTCTTACCAACTTCACACCAGAAGCATGGTTGAAACTTTGAACAGTAATTACACTTCATCCCCACTGTTCCTCCAAATTTCAACCTGTGTTTTGTGTGTGTGTGTGAAACGCAGTCTTGGTAAATCACCCAAACCCACCCCAGTCACAACTTCCGAATTACTGTGTCAGACACAAGTAAGGAAAAGAAAAGTGCAGATTAAGATTTCTTATGAGATTTCAGCAACACAAGAAGTGCTTGCAAGTCAACAAACAAAGCAAAATTCAGAGGGCAAAATTCCTGAGGCATTCAAGCTGGATTCTAATTAGAAATCTGAGGGAAGTCTGTGTGATCCCATTCAGGATCAGTTGATTCCCCAATTAACACACGCGTGCTCCCATACTTCCATTTTAACTCAGGAGGGGGTCGTGTGCGACAGGGGAGGGTATAGCATTCCGAGCGTTGACAATTACACAGGGATTATGTTGGATAGCAACATGTTCACACGATAAACCGCACCTCTCCCTCCACAATATCACCCACATTATTACAGAACATTATGGAGCATTTTTGCTGTTCCAGGAAATTTACTGTCCTTGTGTCAGAAGTACGACTCAATTCTTTTCCCATTTTTGCAGACAGATGCGATAACTATCTGGTACAGAACAAGATAATATAAATGAAGCAAGCCTGATACAGACTGCTCCAGTCCTGCTGGCTGACAATAGAGTTTCTGCCTGCAACATTTTCAATGGAATATTTCAAGGCTAGATTAGTCAAAGCACTATGTAAGCAGTTTCTTTAAAAAAATAACTTTTTATACTGTCCTTTTTTCCGTCTTTGCAGGCTTACGCATTTAATCCGTGCGGAAGTGGTTTCAGACAAACCAAATACTGAAAGCGACATATTATCTGAAATGTTTACTCAAAGAATCTGCCACATTGCTGATTTGACTATGATATGTGAAGTCATACAATCATTCAACTCAAAGTGTACTGGCCTACGTTGTTGGAGGTGTGGAATAATGAGAATTTGTTTCCAAATCCTCCCTCCTGCAGAACCTCTGTTTTCCCATTGTGTCTACACTGTAAGGCACTTGAATGGGTCCAGATGCTTTCCTAAGGGATGGGATGGATGTCATAGGGAAACGAATGTAAAAACAGACGTAGACCATTCAGCCCTTTGACTCTGCTCCGAAATGTAATGGACTATTTGAGAATCTATGCTGGAGACTGGACAGCACATTCATCAGGGGAGCCCTGATGAAACTAACACAATTCAGCCTCTCTTGCAGCTGCTCTTAGCCAACATATCCTCTACTCTGGGCAAACGGAAATCACTTTCTCAATGAATGTCCAGCAAATAGGACACAATCTTCACAATGATATCTTAATGTAAATACTGTTTTGAAAATATTTCTGATAAATATTAAAAATAGAAATGGATCTCAGAATAGATTCAACACTTAGTTGCTTCCCCTCCCGTTTCTAATGTTCACTATAATAAGTCCTGAGAAGAAGTTGTTCTTTCACCAAACTCCTTTTATTTACAAGTCTGACAACAACATAGAAAGTGCTTTCAATGAGCAGTCTATACAGGAGTTCCAGAGGAACTGGCACTCCTGGTTAAATACAAAGCAAAAGGTTCAGTGAATAGCCCATCAATTTGGCCCTTAATCAGGGAGTTCATATTCTAACAGGCCCACCTCAATTGCCTGATGATAGTCGTTACGTTCACCTTCTCCATCTGCGTTTTCTTCAATGCCTAATCTTCCTGTTGGAGGTTGGGAGTGGGGGTGAGAGAGGAGGGTGTGGATGGTGGAAGGACACTAAACTTTCTTCCGAATCTTGATCTCTCACTGCATTTGATACTCACGGGGGAGAATATGCATTGAGCCTCTCTCTTTAACTCTCCTATCATTCTGTGTCAACACATAATTTAATCTCCAAACACCACATGAGACACACTTGACTACAAGGGAATTGAGTAACAATAGATATTTAGGCTGGTAGAGGATCGATAGAATCCAAGCAACAAGCTAAAAATGGTTAGTAAACAGAGACAAAGTGCTGAATCTATTAGGCACCATATTTGGACAATGAGGTTTCGGTTGGAAGCCATTGATTGGTTTAGCAGGTTTTGATCATTTAATTTTAATTTGCCCATAAAAAAGTATTAAAATCATGTGATTAGGTGGTGTGTGTGCCCTCTGCATATGCCAGTGCATGCAATATCAACACAGTATAAGAAATAAAAAAGACTTTCATTTGAGAAGTATGCAAGTGATTACTTTGACACATTTGCCAGGGGGATTATCTGGGGACATCACCATCCCTTTTCCCCACTGGCCTGGTGGGGAGAGGAGGAAGGTGGGGAAGGGAAGGAACGGGGGCAAAAGGTGGGGGGAGGAAGGGTAAACATTGCTGAGATCTCCAAAAATATATTCGACCTTTAGACACCATCAAGGTTTCTTTACTCCAGTTAATAGATTACCAACTTACGATTTCTCAGTGAACATCCGATACGCAAGACAACACCTCCCCCAGAGCCCCACCATCATCCACTTTCTACCCAAACTGATCATCACCATGAAACAAAGGAGAGAGCAATGAGAAATTCTCAAATGCATTACAAGGCTTGCGAGCTGAAACTATGTTGTGCAGTGTCAGAAAGAAATATGCATTTGGTACTTTAATGAGGTGTAACAAGAGATAAGAGAAAGTTATAGCCAATACTTCATGAGAGAGCCAAAGCGATTCCAACCAGGAATCAGGAATCTGAAGCCACACAACATCCCGACCACCAGCTTCATACACAGCGATCGTGACCAGGGCTGGTGCAGCAACATCTACTAAAATGACAAACAAATACATTCCAATTGCATTTGGTTTGCTGTTTTTATCATCCTGTGGCAGTCATTATCAGTGGGTGCTGTTTAAAATGGGGTGAAGATTTCCAATCTGATTAAATCGTCAGCACAATCTCCAGTACAAAAGAAAAACATCACCCGGCCAACTTATTTAAACTCTACCACAGCACAACGAGTTTTCAACATTCCTGCCCAGCGAGTGAGTTCACCGCAGCCAGACATTAATAACACTTCAAACCTTTGCCAAATGAATGGAGCAGAACAGGACCTACCTGCAACGAGATTTGATGCCCCCCTCTTCCTTCATCAAAGGCAAGGACAGAAGTAAAACCCTCGTGTAGTACATAGCAACATTTTCCAACAAACTTCATCAAAAGTGGACAAGCAGTGGCATTAGGAATGTAACCAAGGTCAACGGGACTTTGTAAATATCCATCTGCCTTAACCAACCACTGTAATCTCTCAAACAAAATCCACCACATTGCAGGACATGCTAATAATCAAGAGAAAGTATCTGTTGACACTATGAGGAGGAAGCACTCAGAGCAAATGGAGTCGAGAGTTCACATCTGGATCCAAACCTAGCCTTGGACCAACAGTCAAAACTGGAACTCGTCCCAAAGCAACAACTGGCTGATTTCTGCAGTCCTGTCATGGATAGGTTAATATTTGAACAAAGGGAAAGATGCCATTCCTGCAGCACTTTCTAAGGCCAACTTTTGCCCTTCAGCCGACACCAAGTTGTTTAGATTTTGAATTTTTTCTTTCCCTTTACAGACAGAGCAAATACCTGACAGAAAATAGAGAAGGCACTGAAACAACCTCCCTGTGCCGTGCCGTTCAAATATATAATTCAAATTATCGGACCACTAGAATTGCCTTTACCACAAGAAAAAGAAGGCCCTTGAAATAACTCGGAATGGGGTTATCATAAGGTAAAGTGTGGACAACTTGACAATCTGGAACACTCTCTTTATAGAAACAAATTAAAGTCCAAATGTGGTTCCAGGAGAGGCACCATTCAGTAGGTAGGTAGGTGAGAAATTCTTCTAATGTACCAGGACAAGGCTGGTCAGTTCTGATGATTGGAGAGGTGGAACTGCCAAGGGCAGTGCGGAACCTCAGGGGGCAGCCATGCCACCAGCGACAGCTCTCCACGAACCATGGAGTGGTCGGAAAGAAAGGCTCCCACCACTATCCCCTCCAACAAACCGCCCCAAACTCCCAATCCCCACTCGCCTCCAGGATACTAAAAATGATTCGCTATCTGCCTGATGGTCTTCCTGCCTGTCAGGGGCCTGCCCCGATACCAGTTCAACTGCAGGTGGGAGTGGGAAGTGAGGGCTCCATAGGCTGCTAAATTTCCAGTCCACCAAGGGGGTGGCCAAATCCCTGGTGTTGCCCGCTGCTGGGAATATTGTGTGTCACGGAAAGATGTCAAGGGTTTCCCTTGTGACGCCTTCGGCCGCCAATGTACAAACCCTCCTTCCCCCCAACCCCGAGGGCTGGTCAAAGCCCAGCCCAATTCAATTTTAATAGGTTAGGTAGGTGCTCGATGGAAAGCAGGACAAAAGGGATATGGAGAACACATGGGAGTCAGGACACTACCTCTCTGGTGGAGAAGCACCGATGGGTTTGGGGTGGGAGGTAAGTGGGGGTGTTGGGGGCTGGCTACATCAAAAGAGCTTGTGTGAGATATTGTAAATTTCCTGTAATCCTAAGTCCATCTCTATATTCCAAGAGAGAAAAATGGGCAAATGTTTCATAGGCACCCCTTTCCCCAAGTACAGAAACTTTCCAGCCTATTTCAGGCACTAATTATCTACACCGGATTAACCAAGAGGGACAATTGTCTTTTCCTGAACTCTGCTCAGATGTAGTGGGAAAATCTTCCTGTATCCAAGATAGCTAAACAGGTGGATATTTCAAAACCACCCCAGCACCCCCGCATGTCCCACGATAAGAACAGACAATAGTATAGCCTGCTCGCACCAGTTTTTCCCCACGTGTCCAGAATTGATGGCATTGCCTTAACTACAAGACCCAACAAACTTGCACTCCAAGCAAAGAACTATCATTTCTTTTGGTAGAACGTTACTTGGCACATTTTGGTAAAACTGCCCAGCAGATGATTGATATATGCCATCAAACAATTTATTCCAAGCAGGTTAATGATAAAGTAGGCCATATGTCAAACACAATGAACAGACAAGCAAGAAAATAAACCACGTTGGATCAATAACAACCCCCCCGCCCCCCCCAAAGGCTTTCTTCAATCACAAGAACTTTCAAGATGTCAGGCCAAGCATTTCTTCCGACCACCCTTCCCCACCCCTCACCGCACTTCTTGTCACGGCGCTCAAGAAGGACATCCCCCCCCCCACCCCTGACATTAGGAAAGCAATTACTCAAAGACACATCAAGCTCGGCAAGCCAAAAGAAGAAATGGGAGTAAATGAAAACAAATCACTCACGGTCGTTGCATTGACTGCCTGTGTACGAGGTCATGGAGCAGTCGCAGGTATACCCCTCCCACTGTTGGATGCAGATCCCGTAGTTGGTGCAGGAATCTTCTTGGCAGGTGGTGCTGGGACCTTGGGAGGAGGAGACAGGAAAAGAGCAAGACAGTTAACAGGGTAGTTGGGAGAACATGCCTGCCTGATTTGTAAGGAGATTAGTTACACTTGTGCCTGGAATATTTCAAAACACACACACTCACACTCGTACATGGCAATACGCACAAACCCACAAGCCTAACCAGGTTAGACTGCGAACAACATTCCCTCCAAGGACATTTTGTAAACCTCCTGCATGGGAAAATACAAGTAGGTTATTTACAATATGTATCGAAAGAACTACATGTATTATAGTGACAGATTCTTGAATGTCAAGATGAATTTACCAGTTAAAATGACGCAAAGCTAGATTTCGGAGTAAACCAGCTTTATGGAGTGTTTTCGCAGCTTGGTTTATAGAAGCTGAATGCTATAGTTACAACAAAATAGCGTTTTGATGATTAGATTCCCCTTTTACCACCACTCCTCTCTCGAAGGTATTAGGTGCTGGCATGAAGAATAGAACATAGAACATTACAGCGCAGTACAGGCCCTTCGGCCCTCGATGTTGCGCCGGCCAGTGGACCCTCTAACCTAAACTATTCCAATATCATCCATATGCCTATCCACCGACCATTTGAATGCCCCCAAAGTAGGCGAGTCCACAACTGCTGCAGGCAGGGCATTCCACTCCCTCACCACCCTCTGTGTAAAGAACCTGCCTCTGACATCCGTCCTATAACTACCACCTCTTAATTTAAAGTTATGTCCCCTCGTGTTGGTCATCACCATCCGAGGAAAAAGGCTCTCACTATCCACCCTATCCAGTCCTTTGATCATCTTATACGCCTCAATTAGGTCACCGCGTAACCTTCTTCTCTCTAATGAAAATAACCTCAGGTCCCTCAGCCTTTCCTCATAAGGTCTTCCCACCATACCAGGCAACATCCTGGTAAACCTCCTCTGCACCCTTTCCAATGCTTCCACATCTTTCTTATAATGCGGCGACCAGAACTGTACGCAATACTCCAAGTGCGGCCGCACCAGAGTTTTGTACAGTTGTAACATAACCTCACGGCTCCTAAATTCAATCCCTTTACCAATAAAAGCTAACACACCGTACGCCTTCTTAACAACTTTATCAACCTGGGTGCCAACTTTCAAAGAGCAATGTACTTGTACCCCAAGATCCCTCTGCTCGACAACACTATTAAGGGTCCTTCCATTAGCCCTATATTTCATATACCTCTTATTCCTACCAAAGTGAATCACCTCACACTTATCCGTATTGAATTCCATTTGCCACCTCACGGCCCAGCTCTGCAACCTATCTATGTCCCTCTGCAAACTGTAACATCCATCCTCGCTGTCTACAACTCCCCCCACTTTGGTATCGTCAGCAAATTTACTAATCCAACCCTCTACACCCTCATCTAGGTCATTTATAAAAATGACAAACAGCAGTGGCCCCAAAACAGATCCTTGAGGTACACCACTTGTAACTGCACTCCAGGTTGAATATTTCCCATCAACCACCACCCTCTGTCTTCTATCAGCTAGCCAATTCCTAATCCAAACTGCTAAATCACCTTCAATCCCATGCATCTGCACTTTCTGCAGTAGCCTACCATAGGGAACCTTATCAAACGCTTTGCTAAAATCCATATACACTACATCAACTGCCTTACCCTTATCTACCTCTTTGGTCACCTCCTCAAAAAACTCAATAAAGGTTTGTGAGGCACGATCTACCCTTCACAAAACTGTGCTGACTATCCCTAATCAATTTATTTCTCTCCAGATGCTTATAAATCTTATAATTCTTTCCAACACTTTGCCCACAACAGAAGTCAGGCTCACTGGTCTATAATTTCCAGGATGGTCCCTACTCCCCTTTTTGAACAAAGGGACAACATTTGCCATCCTCCAGTCTTCCGGCACTATACCTGTAGCCAACGACGACATGAAGATCAAAGCCAAAGGCTCTGCAATCTCCTCTCTAGCCTCCCAGAGAATCCTAGGGTAAATCCCATCTGGCCCAGGGGACTTATCAATTTTCATACCCTCAAGATTCACTAACACCTCCTCCTTATGAACCTCAATCCTGCCCAGTCTACAACCTGGTATCGCAGTATTCTCCCTGACAACATTGTCTTTCTCCTGCGTGAATACTGACGAAAAATACTCATTCAGTGTCTCTCCTATCTCCTCAGGCTCCACGCACAACTTCCCACTGCTATCTCTGACTGGCCCTAATCTTGCCCTAACCAATCTTTTATTATTTATATACCTGTAAAAAGCTTTAGGATTCTCCTTAATCCTATCCGCCAAAGTCTTCTCGTGTCCTCTTCTAGCTCTTCTCAACTCCCTCTTTAGCTCCTTCCTGGCTAATTTATAGCTCTCCAGTGCCCTAACTGAGCCTTCACATCTCATCATTATATAAGCCTCCTTCTTCCTCTTCACCAGAGATTCAACTTCCCTAGTATACCATGGTTCCCTCACTCGACCACTTCCTCCCTGCCTGGCAGGTACATATTTATTACGGACATGCAGAAGCTGTTCCTTAAATATGCTCCACCTTTCAGATGTCCCCAGCCCCTGCAATATCCTGCTCCACCCTATGCATCCTAAATCTCTCCTAATAGCCTCATAATTACCTTTCCCCCAGCTATAACTCCGGTTATTCGGTATGTGCCCATCCCTTTCCAACACTAAGGTAAATGTGGTCACTATCACCAAAGTGCTCACCCACCTCCAAGTCTAACACCTGGTCTGGTTCATTACCCAGTACCAAATCCAATATAGCCTCACCTCTTGTTGGCCTATCTACATACTGAGTCATGAAACCTTCCTGAGTCATGAAAAGCTGTGGACTTATTGAAAAGACGGATGAATAAGCTCAAATAGGACAAACAGCCTTCCTCAACTACACCTGTCTCGTGCCGTCAGCTGAGGCTGAAATCTTTCAGACTCGCATGCCCCACTACCGGCAAGAATGGAGAACATGGTGCTCAGCCAAATATCCATTCACAGCAGCGAGACTGGAGAATCCCAGCTATGGGCAAGGTTGGAAAATTCTGACCCATGCCACATTCACTGTGCACTTCCCAAGTTTCTCTTAATAGTAAGAATTGGCTCGCAGAGGGGTCTGTTAGCTCATTTGACTAGATGGCTAGTGTGGGATGCAGAATGATACCAAGAGCAAGGGTTCAATCCCTGAATCGACTGTGGAGGTTCATTCAGGTTGCTTCCCTATCTTGTGCCTCACGTTACATTTAACTGTCTCTGTCTCTCTCTGTAATATATCTTTGTAATATATAGAGATATCTTTGTGGACAAGGGTCAACCACCAAGGCTGCCTCAGGGATTGGCTGTGCTATATACCTCCTGGTATTACAGGTGGTAAGCACTGATCCCCTTGACATCTTCAAAAGGGAGCGGGATGAAAATGATCAAGACTGTGGTCAAAAAGTGGAGGATGGGATTATATAGAACTGCCCTTTCAAACAGCCAGTACTGGAATGATGGGCTGAATGGCCACAAATCCATGGTGTGACTTTCCATCACTGAATGAAAACATGGCGGTAATAATTTTGTTAAAGAAATAGGAACAGGAGGAGCCATTCAGCCCTTTGAGACCATTCTCCCACTCAGTAATATCATGGTAGATCTAACATTCACTGAGTCCATTTTCTTGCCTTGTCTTTGTAACACTTAATTCTTCTTCTGACTAAAAAAAACTATCAATCTCAGCCTTGGAAATGTTCAAGGACTCATCCTCACAGCTTCCCAGGGTAAAGAATTCCAAAGATTCATCACTCTCTGGGAGAAAAAAATCTTCCTCAAATCCATCTTCAATAAGCATCCCCTTTATCCTGCAACAATGCCCTCTGGCCCTATATTCTCCCATGAGTGGAAGCATCTTTCCAATATTTACCCTAAGAATTTCTTCCTAATGTTGGGAGAAAATGGCTCTTTGATTCCAAAAAGCTAAAATTACTCCTACTCCCTGTGTCTGCATGGGTTTCCTCACATTATCCAAAGATGTGCAGGTTGGGTGGATTGGCCATGTTAAAATGTCATTTAGCATCCAAAGATGTGCAGATTAGGTGGGGTAACCATGCTAAATTGCCCAAAAATGTGCAGGTTGGATGGATTGGCTATGCTAAATTGCCTGTTAGTGTCCAAAGATGTGCAGGTTAGGGGGATTAGTGGGACTAAATATATGGGGTTACAGGCATAGCTTCTGGGTAAGATACTCCATCGTAGAGTCGTGCAGACTCTATGGGCCAAATGGCCTCCATCTGCATTGCAGGGATTGTGTGATTCCAGCTGAATTATAAAATTGCTGCTGAGAAGCAGTCTGGTGCTGGAGTGTTTATTATTTTCTTTGGTTGAAGTACCCTTACTTTGTGCTGATGGCATGCAAGTGCTCAAAATAAACTTAACAGGGGAAAAAAAAAAATCTAACTCATTTCCAAATCTGAATTATTCGAGTCAATCTGGTTTTGGTCTGGTGGGACATGGGTTATCCACACTCTGAATTCTTATTGTGAGGGCTGTGCAATTTGTGCATTTGATAAGAGTTTCTGAGAAGGATGAGTGTTAAGTCTTTCACAGTACAACGGGCACAGAATATTAAGTGTTACTATCTGTTGTGATGATGCAAGTTCAATGGCTCCGAATACATGTTTTTTTTTGTGTTTAAGGGGAATGTTTTAAAAATCAGCTTTTTTTTTCCCATTGTAATATAAATCAGATGTTGGGACAGCAGCATAATTATTCAATTTAGCCATGAAGTGTTCATTTAAGAGCTAATTTTTGTTTTAAATCAAGATTTCCCTTGGGGCTTTTGATTGATTAGTTTGTCAGATTGAGGTGATAATGTGGTTAATGGGAGGAGATAGGTCTGTAGGAGAGAGAATGAAAAACAGCTTTTCAGTTCTAGCAAGGGTTTTGTTTGAAGGCAGACTTCCACAAGTTGCTCTGCAATTCATTTTCTCTTTCAATGTTTCAACACTGTCTAAACTTATTATAGCAAGTATATATATGGCTGTTAACTGTTTTTAAAATGGCATTGTACGTCTGTAAGAGGAATGTTGCTTGTTTGGAACTGAAACAATGAATATCTAACAATTAAAATTCTGTTCTGGCAAAGGGTCATTTTTTTTTTTCTTCATAGCTGCTGTCAGACCTGTTGCGATCTTCCAGCATTTTCTGTTTTTGTTAAAAATGTAATGTTATTTCCTTTCATTTTTAAATATTGTTCAACTGTTAACAGTTAAGCTGTTTCATTTGTTAGAGTTATAATTAAACTGCGTTAGTTTGCTCCACTATACAGTATCAGTGGAATTATCCCTGGAATGAAGCAGTCTATCCTCAAATTTAAAGTTATTTATTAGTCACGAGTCAGCTTACATTAACACTGCAACAAAATTACTGTGAAATTCCCCTAGTTGCTACATTCCAGCCCACGTTCGGGTCAATGCACCTAACTAGCATGTCTTTCGCACAGCGGGAGGAAACCGGAACACCTGGCGAAAACCAACACAGACTCAGGGACAACGTGCAAACTCCACGTGGACAACGACCAAGGCCGGGAATTGAACCTGGGTCTCTGGTGCTGTGAGACAGCAGTGCTAACCACCGTGCCACCATGCTAAAATAGAATAATTGTTGGGATCTCATTTGGCTTCGTAACATACATTGGGATTCAGGTCCAGAACCTTTGCACTTTTCTCTGACTCCAGGACTCAACTCCCCATTTTAGCAGCAACGACCGTTCAACAGAGGCAGCATGGTGGCACAGTGGTTAGCACAGCTGCCTCACAGTGCCAGGGACCCAGGTTCAATTCTGATCTTGGGTCACTGTCTGTGTGGAGTTTGCACATTCTCCCCATGTCTGCGTGGGCTTCCTCCAGATGCTCTGGTTTTCTCCCAGAGTCCTAAAATGTGCAGGTTAGGTGGATCAGCTATGCTAAATTGGCTCGAGTGTCAGGGGGATTAGCAGGGTAAACACGTGGGCCTACAGGGATAGGGCCTGGGTGGGGTTGCGGTCGGTGCAGACCCGATGGGCTGAATGGCTTCTGAGCTGTACGGATTCCATGAACACTAAGAAAAAAAAAAAAAAATCCACCAACATTTATGATCAAAATGTTTGGAAAATGACTGACCTCAGACCAAAACGTCTCTGAGGAAATACAGCTGGCCATTCTTAACTGGATATTATTAAACTAGAAAAAGTGCGGTAAAGATTTATGAGGATGCTAACAGGATTTGATGGTTTCAGTTATAAGGAGAGACTGGATGGATTATGACTTTTTTCCAGGAGCATAGGAGACTGAGGAGTGATCTTATAGAAGTCTATAAAATAATGAGGGGCACAAATCAGCTAGATAGTCAACATCTTTTCCCAAAAGTACGGGAATCTAAAACTAATGGGCCTCGGTCTAAGGTGAGAGGGGAGAGGTACACAAGGGTCCAGAGGGGCAATTTGTTCAGGCAGAAGGTGGTGAATGTCTGGAACAAGCTGCCAGAGGTAGCAGTAGAGGCAGATACAATTTTGCCTTTTAAAAAGCATTTAGATAGTTACATGGGTAAGATGCACATAGAGGGATATAGGCCAAATGTGGACAACTGAGACAAGCTTAGTGGTTTAAAAGAAAAGGGCGGCATGGATAAGTTGTACCAAAAGGGCCTGTTTCCATGCTGTAAACCTCAATGATTCTATGACAGGCTTTCTATCTTGGAAGGAGCAGGAAGGACATAGCTGCCTCTGCAATCAGATTGGCAGCCAGTTACATCTGGTACCTTTGAGGGAACGCAGACTAGAAGATGAAAAATATAAAACAGAGAAGGTTATTTGCTGCACAGAGCCACAATTCAAATATAGGCAAACAACCTGCTTGAGATAATATTCACATCATCGATAGTTTGAAGATTGAACGCAAAAGAATTGAAACGATTTAAGCACTGCATTCTTCTGCACACTCAGAAAGGCAGAACCAAACAAAAATGAGACTGAAAGTGCATCTTGTACAATGTATGGTGCACTGCAGCTGCCAACTCAATCATTACTGAAGGAGGTCACATTTTACAGAAGGGTTCCAGAGGACACAAACTGTGTTAGGTCCTGGATTTTTATTCCCTAGAAGTGTGATTTACTAAAGAATTGTTCAGTTATCATATTCATCTCCCCCTGTCACACTCCAAAACAAGACCTTTCCGACAGGAACATGGGAAGAGTCCACTCATCCCTGATGTCTCGCACCTTTCAACACGATAGTGACATCCAGATTCCGCTCTTTCACACCACTCAATGCCTGTCGATATTTACCTTAAGAGGCTGCATTTGCTAAGAAGAAATTGTCAGGTGCTTTGGAAAAATGGGTAAAAAGTGTGTTGTGTTCAACCTGATAATGGAAGTGAAGGAAGGGAGACCACAGCATTGTACTTTTGGAAAGGATTTAGTCAGGAAAGGGTTGGGGGTAGAGGGGAGGTTCAGCTTAGCTGGACGCTGGTTAGTGATGTGAACAACTCTAACAGCATGGATTCAACTCCTGTCCCAGCTAAGGTTATTCCCGAAGACCCCACTTTACCCCTCACCTGAGGCGTGGTGACCCTCGGGGTAAATCACCACCAGCCAATGTATGGTCATTTTGGACTCTGGTGACTTCACCTTAATTTTTCCCTTGCAATAGTGGATATTCCAGCAATTTGCATAATTTGATTTATTTTCCAAAACTCACTGTTCACTCAACAAGAGTGGGATTTAATTTCCCCCACAGTGGGTTTGGGGTTCATTTAATCAGGGAGGAGCAAGACTTTCTTCCTACCACCCCAATTAAATCTGTGGCATGAAGACCCCGAGACGGCACAGCAACCCAAATGCGGCTCTTGAGCAATTAAAACCCATTTAAGGATCCCATCCCACCACCACTGGTATTAACTCAGTGGCGGGCAGGGTGGATGTTGCTCTGCAGATTACAGGATAATGAAATGTTAGCTTGGGGATTCCCAGTCAAAGTACTCCATGTCTGATCAAGGGATCCAGCAATGTGAAGGAGGGGAATGTGTGACCTGGAGTCAACCACTGCCCCCCTCTGGCCCTTGCTGCCCATGGCACCTCTTCCTCCCTATGACGCCACTTCCTGTGGTCACTCACCTGGGGCCCAGTCACAATCCTGGGCCTTGGATGGGTGGGTGAGTGGGTGTCATGTTGGCAGCAGCCCACACCTCCCCTGGGGCACTGCCAATCAATGGACGGCTGATCTCTTGTTGGCTGGCAGCTCTCAGCTGGCTAGGGTTCTGCTCCGAGGGTCCTGGTGCTGGGAAAATCCCACCAATTAAGTGCCTGAGTGGGCATTTAATTCGGGTAGTCTTTTATAGAAGAGTTAATGGGGTGTCCGCTGGCTCTGCAGTTAGTGGGGTGGGACCCTGTTGCTTGGAATAATTTCCACCTCATGATAGCAATTTGATACAACTGTTAGAATCCCTGCAGTACAGGAGGCCATTTGGCACATTGAGTCTACCTCAACTCCTTGACAGAGCATCCTACCCAGGTCTATCACTGTAACCCCACATATTTACCCTGCTAATCAACCTAATCTACACATCTTTGGACGCTTCAGAGGATTAATTTACCAATCCACCTAACCTACACATCTTTGGACTGTTGGAGGAAACCAGAACAGCCAGAGGAAGCCCGGGTAGAGATGGGGAGAACGTGCAGACTCCGCACAGACAGTGACCCAAGTTGAGAATCAAACCCAGGTTCTTGGCATTGAGAGGCAGCAGTGCTAACCACTGTGCCACCGTGCAATGGGCAATTATGAGTTAAACACATTGGTTCGGGGTATTATCCTATTCGGATAAGGATATCAGGTTTCCTTCCCTGAAGGACTTTGGCAAACCGTTTTTTTTTTCAAACAATTATTGGATCACTTTTGTTCATTTTTATGAGAAGTTAATTTAATTCAAATTCTCCCAGTGGATCTTCTCTCTCAAGAGGATGAAGCTAGCCTTTGATTTAATTATAACTCACCGTGTCTTTGGGCAAGGAATATTCAAAGCCCCTGCAAAAGCCTTGTTGTAAAAATTGCAGATTTGCCTGGCCAATAAATGGTTTCAGCTAGAGAGCCACTGAAACTGGAGAAGGATAACACACTGCACTGCAAATGACCACAATACCCCGATTTCGATCATGGCTCTGTTACAAGCTCACATAGCTAGGCGGCCATCTTTGCTCCTCGCTAGAAGGATGGAGCAGAGATATACAAAGTGTTTTGCAGAGAGAATTCCAGAGTGTCTGAGCGAGTCCGGCAAGTAAACTAGCTGACTGTGTGGCCAACTAAGCAGTCCCTGACCACAATGCCTCAGATGAGACCAAGGAGCTCTCTCTCCCTCCTCTGACCTATCCCATCTTCAAGCTCAGCTGAGCAATTAACCTTGGGGCAGGTCGACTACAGGAATCTATGCAGCTATTGAGAAATCTCTGAATTTTCACAAGGCCTTAAATCAACTGAGAAACTTTATCATGGAAACACTACAGTACAGAAAGAGACCATTTGGCCCATTGACTCCGCACCGACTACAATCCCACCCAGGCCCAACGCCCAAATCCTTACATATTGTACCCACTAATCCCTCTAACCTAAGCATCTCAGGACAATTTTAGCATGGCCAATCAACCAACCCACACATCTTTGGACTGTGGGAGGAAACCCATGCAGACAAGAGGAGAACATGCAAACTCCACACAGACAGTGACCAAAGCCGGGAATTGAACCCACATCCCTGGAGCTGTGGAGCAGCAGTACTAACCACTGGGCCACCCCTAACTTGCCTGAGAAACATCAGGCCTACACCCCATGAGAGACCAAGTTGAAATTCAGAGTGTGTGCGTGCGTGTGAGAGTTGTGAGAATGAAACTGAGTACTGGAGGTTAGCCTCCAGGTTGAGTGTGTAAGAATCATAGAATCTACAGTGCAGAAGGAGGCCATTTGGCCCATCGCGCTTCCACCAACTATCCCACCAGGTCCCGTCCTATCTCCGTAATGCCACGTATTTACCCTCCTAACCCCTGTCATTGAGGGACAATTTAGCATAGTCAATCAACCCAACCCACACATTTTTAAGACTGTGGCAATAATCTGAAGCACCCAGGGGAAACCTACGCAGACACAGGGAGAATGTACAAACTCCACACAAAGAAATAGAGTAACCTTCTTCATTTTTAACCACAAGAGCTTGCAGCTGGATCATTGCAATGGATCAATCACTCTGCAGATAAGAAAGTACACACACCCACACTCCAATATATCTGATCACAGGTAAGTCAAAGGACACACCTAAAAATTATCCCCAAGGGTGGACGCTGGGAGAATGTTTCTGCCTGTGGGGAAATCCAGAACCAGACAGCACCATTTGAAAATCAAGGATCTTGCAGTTAAGACGGAGCTGAGGAGAATTTTTCTCTCAGTGGGTTGTTAATCTTTGGAATTCTTAGGTTATGGAGGTGGCAGGTAGGCAGGAAGATGGAGTTATGGCCACAATCAGATCAGGGGTGGTACAGTGATTAGCACTGCTGCTTTAGAGCACAAGGAACCCGGGTTCGATTCTGGCCTTGGGTGACAGTCTGTGTGGAGTTTGCACATTCTCCCCATGTCTGCACGGGTTTTCTCTGGGTGCTGCTGTCTCCTTCTACACTCAAGATGTGCACATCAGTAGATTAGCCATTCTTAATTGCCCCTTGGTGTCCCAGGATGTGCAAATTAGGTGGATTGCTCATGCTAAATCACCTGTTAATGTCCTAGGATGTGCAGGTTAGGTGGATTGGCCATCTAAATTGCCGAGTGTACCAGAATGCGTAAGTTAGGTGGATTGGCCATGCTAAATTACTCCAGTGTCAGAAGGATTAGCAGGGTAAATGCATGGGGTTACAGGAGTAGGGCCTGGGGTGGGATTGTGGTTGGTAAAGACTTGATGGGCCAAATGGCCTCCTTCTGTGCTGTAGAGATTCCATGATTCTAAAATTGTCCTTTAGGTGTCCCATATGTGAGTAGTTGTAGAATAGCAGAGCAAGCCTGAGGGATTAAAAGCCTACTCTTGACTTTATCTCTTGTGGTCTTATTCACTCAAACGCTGTTAAGTTAATTGGTCACCGCAAGTAGCAAAACCAACACGGTTCAGGAATTGACCCCAAGTCCATCCAAGTCTGAACAACTCAGTTTTATCCCATAAAACCTGCCAAGAGGGACAACAAACACTTCTTGCTTTCTAAAAAAAAAAATAGCTTAAATTTGCACTGTCAAGATACGGTCAGAGGACACATTGTGCCCTCGATGTCAGTATTATGATAGTGAAGCCTTTTTGCGAGGCGTGTTACCATGGCACCAATATCTCCAAGTGACAAATTTACCAGGACCTTTTCTTCCACGCCAATACAACCTCACAAGGAACCACACGGGGTTGATTGCAAAAAAAAAAAAAGCCTTAATTATCACGTTTCATATCATTATCTTCCCTTCACAGAATTGCTCGGCATCCAGGCCGACATGCTTTCAATCCTTATACAATTCATCCTGTTCTGGAGCGTGGCTGATATCATAACAGTGTCTGCCGGGATCAAGCCGTCCAGCTCATGTCAATTAACCTGCGTCTTGCATATAGATAGAAAAACAGGGAGCCTCGCTTCAACTCCCATTTGAAAGCTGCTCGATGGCCACAATTTTTTTTTGGGAGGACTATTATATCACACAGCAGTTCATATCGTATCGCACAGCAGCAGGGAACGGCACGGCGGTTAGCGCTGCTGCCTCACAGCGCCGGGGATCCAGGTTCGATTCCCGGCTTGGGTTACTGAGTCTGCACATTCTCCCCGTGCCTGCGTGGGTTTCCTCCCACAGCCTGAAAGTTAGGTGCGTTGGCCCAAACTGAGTGCGGAGACGAGGGGAATTCCGTAGTAACTTCATTGCGGTGTTAATGTAAATCTTACTTATGACTAATAAGTAAACTTTTTTTTAGAACTTTGGTTCATTCCACTTAGCGAAAATTCACTCACTGTGCCTCGTGCCCAGGTGCGCACTAACTTGGGGTTGTCCACGTTGGAGATGTGACCCATTTTCCCCTCCAAGAGGATGCCTTCGGCTGCAACACGGATACAGACCATCACATGACTTGTTGTGTTTCAGATGTTCTCAGAGTTGCTGCTTGTTCATGAGTTGATAACATTGTGCCCAGAATTCTGTCTTAGTTCTGTTCCAGTGCGAGCGATATAACCTGTAACTTCCAGCACTGTGGGAGCGCTGCACTCCGGGGGGGGGGGGGGGGGGGGGGGGGGGGGGGGGGGCGGGGAGGGTACCATCTTTCCACTGAAATATTAAAATGGAATCTACGCCTGCCCTCTGAAGTAGATGTCAAGGATTCCATTTTCTTTCCTCCCTAGGATAGCAGGGAAGTATCTCCTTAGTGTCTTGGGCAATATTTATCCTTCAACCAATGCTATGAGGGATGCAAGAGGGATATCTTGCCATTTATCTCGCTGTTTTTTTTTTACAGTCTTTCAATCTTTCAGAATCATTTATATGGTTTTTCATTCGGGCTGATTTTATAATATACTCTCCAAATGGATATTAAACAGCAACAGCAATCCCCAGAGAGTGCTCTCTCTCCCAGGTGCTTTTACCTGTGGGATCCTGTTGTGCGCACACTGACTGTCAAAAAGTAGCTGCACCTCAAAACAAAAAGTACTTCTTTGACCATCAGGCATTTGGCACCCTTTTGCGGTCAAGAAAGATGCTATGCGAATGCAGGTTGCATCCTTTCCTTTTGTAGATTTCTGTGGTTCTTTCACAACATCAGGGACATTGAGTGAGAACCCCCCCCCCCCCCCCCCCCCCACCCCAGAGGAAACCCGTGCAGACATGGGGAGAAGGTGCAGAATCCACACAGGCAGTGATCCAAGCAGGGAATCGAACCCGGGTCCCTGGCGCTGTGAGGCAGCGGTGCTAACCACTGTGCCATCCCACTCTGACTGTGGCCGCAACTCCACCTCCCTGCCACCTCCACAACCTAAATAATTCCAAAGATTAACCGCTGGGGCGCCGGTGAACGTGAAGGATCGATGTGCTGAAGTGGGTTTGAACAGGATTTAATAGGGAGCTGGAGGCAGCATGTTTTGTTAGCCCTGTGTGGAGTGAGCAACGCTGCAGCGATCCTCATTCTAACTCAAGTCTCTCAGTGACGTTTGCTCTGCTTCCTTCACCAGTGAGTCACTGGTACTTTGAAGCCCTGCTCCCACTATTCCTTAATAAGAATTTAGCAACACCAATTATTAATCCAACCGATTTATTTGATAGTAAAAAAGCGAGCTTTCAACACTCCCGTGTCTTCATCAGGCAAGTGCAGTGTTCTGGTCTGCAACAGCACACATCAGCACAGACAGTCAGACATGTATGACAGACTGTATGACAGACTGGACATGTATGCCCAAGCCATCAGGAGGTGCGTGAACACCAGATTCATCAACCGCACTTACAAGACAGTCCCGAACATCACCCAAGTACAACGCAAGGCCATCCGTGCTCTCAAGACCAACCACAACATTGTCATCAAACCAGCAGACAAAGGAGGCGCCACCGTCATACTGAACAAAACGGACTACTGTGAAGAAGTGTACCGACAACTAAACAATGAGAAACACTACAGACAGTTACCAGCAGATCCGACCAAAGAACACACTCGTCAACTCAACACTCTGATCGAAACCCTTGATCCGGACCTTCAGAACACCCTCCGGGCTCTCATTCCACGTACTCCCCGCATTGGAGATCTCTACTGCCTCCCAAAGATACACAAGGCAAACATACCCGGCCGTCCCATCGTATCTGGCAATGGGACCCTGTGTGAGAACCTCTCTGGCTATATCGAGGGCATCCTGAAACCCATCGTACAAAGAACCCCCAGCTTTTGTCTTGACACTACGGACTTCCTGCAGAAACTCAGCACACACGGAGCAGTAGAAACAGGGACACTCCTTGTCACAATGGATGTCTCGGCGCTCTACACCAACATCCCCCACGACGATGGTATTGCTGCAACTGCCTCAGTACTCAATGCCAACAACTGCCAGTTTCCAGATGCAATTTTACAACTCATCCGCTTCATCTTGGACCACAATGTCTTCACCTTCAACAATCAGCTTTTCATCCAGACACACGGAACAGCCATGGGGACCAAATTCGCACCTCAGTATGCCAACATCTTCATGCACAGGTTCGAACAAGACTTCTTCACCACACAAGATCTCCAACCAAGGTTATATACTAGATACATTGATGACATCTTTTTCCTTTGGACTCATGGTGAACAATCATTGAAACAACTGTATGATGATATCAACAAGTTCCATCCCACCATCAGACTCACCATGGACTATTCTCCAGAATCAGTTGCATTCTTGGACACACGCATCTCCATCAAGGACGGTCACCTCAGCACCTCACTGTACCGCAAACCGACAGACAACCTCACAATGCTCCACTTCTCCAGCTTCCACCCTAGACACGTTAAAGAAGCCATTCCCTATGGACAAGCCCTCCGTATACACAGAATTTGCTCAGATGAGGAGGATCGTGACAGACACCTCCAGACACTGAAGGATGCACTCGTGAGAACAGGATATGGCGCTCGACTCATCGATCGACAGTTCCAACGTGCCACAACGATAAACCGCACTGATCTCCTCAGAAGACGAACACGGGACACGGTGGACAGAGTACCCTTTGTTGTCCAGTACTTCCCCGGAGTGGAGAAGCTACGACATCTTCTCCGGAGTCTTCAACATATCATTGATGATGATGAACATCTCGCTAGGGCCATCCCCACCCCCCCACTTCTTGCTTTCAGACAACCGCACAACCTCAAACAGATCATTGTTCGCAGCAAACTACCCAACCTTCAGGAGAACAGTGACCACAATACCACACAACCCTGCCACAGCAACCTCTGCAAGACATGCCGGATCATAGACATGGACGACATCATCAAACGTGAGGATACCATTCACCAGGTGCACGGTACATACTCTTGCAACTCGGCCAACGTTGTCTACCTAATACGTTGCAAGAAAGGATGTCCCGAAGCATGGTATATTGGGGAGACCATGCAGACACTACGACAGCGGATGAATGAGCATCGCTCAACAATCACCAGGCAAAACAGTTCCCTTCCTGTGGGCGAACACTTCAGCAGTCATGGGCATTCGGCCTCCGACCTGCGGGTAAATGTTCTTCAAGGGGGCTTTCGTGATACACGACAGCGCAGAGTCGCTGAGCAGAGACTGATAGCCAAGCTCCGCACACATGAGGACGGTCTTAACAGGGATCTTGGCTTCATGACACACTATCTGTAACCCCGTAACTTGCCTGGGTTAGCAAAAAACCTCACTTACTGTGCTGTCTGGAGAAAATACACAATTCTCTAACAATGCTCAGGATCCCCTTCACACACATTGTTAGCCACTTTAACACTTGAATAGCAGGTTAGATGTAAGGATTCGCATTCTAATCAGCAATCTCTGACTGTCTGTGCTGATGTGTGCTATTGCAGACCAGAACACTGCACTTGCCTGATGAAGACACGGGAGTGTTGAAAGCTCGCTTTTTTACTATCAAATAAATCGGTTGGATTAATAATTGGTGTTGCTAAATTCTTACTGAGTTCTTACCACTCCAATCCAACGCCGGCATCTTTACATCATGCCCACTATTCCTGCCTGAACCATCAATATTTAAACCTGGGCCAGCAAAGCAGACCACTGCTGGCATGTCTTTCACACCCCCCCCCACACATACACATCTGGCAGCCTGAATTCCCTATTCACAGCCCGCCTGCTGTGCATTTAAATTACTCCAGGATTGAGCAGAGACAGAATTCTTCAGCCATACATTATTGGACACAGTCATTCCTGCTACAATTGTTTGAAAGTGGAAGGGCGGGTTGAGGAATTACTGAAAAAGGGATTCAGGGTTTAATATATCAAACCCTGGATTACACCCATGGAATCCCTACTGTGCTGAAACAGGCCATTCGGCCCATCTGGTCTGTACCAACTCGCTGATGGAGTATTTTACCCAGGCACATGCTCTATTCCCCTAACCCCGAAGTACTTGCCTGACTAATCCCTCTAACCTACACATCCTGAGATAGAACATTACAGCACAGAACAGGCCCTTCGGCCTTCGATGTTGCGCCAACCAATATAAAAAGCAATGCCCCTCCAAACTAAACCATTCCCTTCTCTTCCATATACTTATCAACTAATCTCTTAAACGCCACCAAACTTGGCGCATCTACAACTGCTGCAGGCAGGGCATTCCACTCCCGAACCACCCTTTGGGTAAAGAACCTACCTCTGATATCCGTCCTATAACTATCACCCCTTAATTTAAAGCTGTGTCCCCTCGTGCTAGCTTTCTCCATCCTAGTAAAAAGGCTATCACTGTCCACCCTATCTAAACCTCTAATCATCTTATATGTTTCGATTAGGTCCCCTCTTAGCCGCCTCCTTTCTATCGAAAACAACCTCAAATCCCTCAGCCTCTCTTCATAAGACCTGCCCTCCATACCAGGCAACATCCTGGTAAACCTCCTCTGTACCCTCTCCAATGCCTCCACATCTTTCTTATAATGTGGGGACCAGAACTGCACACAATAAAAAGGATAAAAAGGGGCAATTTAGCATGGCCAACCCACCTCAACTGCACATCTTTCAGGCTTTGAGGAAACCCATTCAGACATGGAAGAACATGCAAAGTGCATAGAGGCTGGAATCAAACCCAGGTCTGTGGCACTCTGAGGCAGCAGTGCTAACCATGGTGCCATCTGGTGTGCTACTCACTCGCTAAGTGCGGGCTCTCCTTTAGTTGGGCCGAGATGTCTCGCCCTGCTTCAAATTTTGTGCCGACAGTTCTTCAATCGTTCCGAGATGAGACTTCGATCGCTCTCCAGGAGGAAGTCCTGCCTCAGAGAGACCAAGCAGAAGATGGAAGGACTACCAAGGGAAATGGGCCACGGTCGGTTCTACAGCAATCAACGCACCACGATTCCAAACCCATGACCTCTACCGTCTAGAAGGACAAGGGCAGCAGATACATGGGAACACCATCTCCTGCAAGGTCCCCTCCAAGCCACACATCATCCTGACTTGGAAATATATCACTGGGTCAAAATTCTGGAACTCCCTCCATTACGGTATTGTGGGTTAACCAACACCATACAGACTGCAACAGCTCAGCCACTCCGTCAAGGGGCGATAAGGGATGGGCAATATCTGCTGGCCTAGCCAGTGACACCCAAGTCCTGTAAAAGAATTCAAACTGGATAGCTTTCAAACAGCTAAAATTGAAGTTTCTTCATTAGTGTCACAAGTAAAGTTTACTTTAACACTGCAATGAAGTTACTGTGAAAATCCCCCAGTCGCCACATCCCGGCGCCTGTTCGGGTGCACGGAGGGAGAATTTGGTATGGCTAATGCACCCAACCAGCAAGTATTTTGGACTGTGGGAAGAAACCGTAATGCCTGAAGGGAACCCACGCAGACACGGAGAGAACGTGCAAATTCCACACAGAAACGACCCAAGCCGGAAATTGAACCCACGCCCCTGGCGCTGTGAGACAGCAATTCTGATCACTGTGCTGTCCACGCTGATGTTCCAAAAGGCCTCCTTTAATTTATCATATTTCTTGTTCAATTAATTCGCTGAAACACCACGGCCGAGACCCTACCACTGAGGTTCCCAGGACGGAAATCTCTGTTGGCCTCGCGTGGGATTTTTATGATCTGTACGAGGCTGTAAAATCCCGTCCACTATCTAGTTATTTTCACATTGCTGTATGTGGAAATTAGTCTGGACAAACTGACTGCTGGATTTCCCACATTACAATATATCAATTGCAACCCCAGAAGTGCTTCATCAGCCATGAAACATCCCAAAGCCCTACAGGGCTCAATGCGAATGCAAGTATCTTTTCTCCCCACTTTCAGATATATTGTTCAACTTCCGCGTGAGATGAATACCACCCCCTCAATACTCTGGAGTTTAACTGGATGGGACACTTCAACACGGTGGCTACAAGAGCAGGTCAGAAGCTGGGAATTCTGCCCTAAGTAACACCCCTGACTCCAAAGCCTGTCCACAAGGCACAAATCAGAAGTGTGATGGAATACTCTCCGCTTGCCTGGATGGGTGAAGCTCCAACAACATTCAAGAAGCTTGACACCATCTTGAACAAAACAACTGGTCCACCATCTTAAACATTCACCCACTCCATCACATAGAAAGATCCAACGCTGGAACTCAAAGCTCATGGAATCACTATAGTGCAGAAAGAGGCATTTGGCCCATTGAGCCTGCCCTGGCAATAATCTCACCCAGGCCTATCCCCGTAACCCCACGTACCTACCTTGCTACTCCCCTTGTCGCTAAGAAACAATTTAGCATGGTCAATCAGCTTAAGCTGCACATATTTGGAGTGTGGGAGGAAACCGGAGCACACGGAGGAAAATGCAGGCAGACACAGGGAGAACATGCAAACTGCATACAAACTGCCACCCAAGCCGAGAATCGAACCCTGGATCCCAGGCGCTGAGAGGCAGCAATATAACTCCCAAGCTCCTCCGACCGACCTTCCAAACTCACAACCTCTACTGCCTAGAAGGACAAGATGTACAGATGCCGGCGTTGGATTGGGGTGGTAAGAACTCAGTAAGAATTTAGCAACACCAATTTATAATCCAACCGATTTATTTGATAGTAAAAATGCGAGCTTTCGACTCCTGTGTCTTCTTCAGGCAAATGCAGTGTTCTGGTCTGCAATAGCACACATCAGCACAGTCAGAGATTGCTGATTAGAATGCGAATCCTTATATCTAACCTGCTATTGAAGTGTTAAAGTGGCGAACAATGTGTGTGAAGGGAATCCTGAGCATTGTTGGAGAATTGTGTGTTTTCTCCAGACAGCACAGTAAGTGAGGTTTTTGCTAACCCAGGCAAGTTACGGGGGTTACAGATAGTGTGTCATGAAGCCAAGATCCCTGTTAAGACCGTCCTCATGTGTGCGGAGCTTGGCTATCAGTCTCTGCTCAGCGACTCTGCGCTGTCGTGTATCACGAAAGCCCCCTTGAAGAACATTTACCCGCAGGTCGGAGGCCGAATGCCCATGACTGCTGAAGTGTTCGCCCACAGGAAGGGAACTGTTTTGCCTGGTGATTGCTGAGCGATGCTCATTCATTCGCTGTGACCACGACCATTCATCCGAGACCATGCAGACACTACGACAGCGGATGAATGAGCATCACTCAGCAATCACCAGGCAAAACAGTTCCCTTCCTGTGGGCGAATACTTCAGCAGTCATGGGCATTCGGCCTCCGGCCTGCGGGTAAATGTTCTTCAAGGGGGCTTTCGTGATACACGACAGCGCAGAGTCGCTGAGCAGAGACTGATAGCCAAGCTCTGCACACATGAGGACGGTCTTAACAGGGATCTTGGCTTCATGACACACTATCTGTAACCCCGTAACTTGCCTGGGTTAGCAAAAAACCTCACTTACTGTGCTGTCTGGAGAAAATACACAATTCTCTAACCAATGCTCAGAATTCCATTCACACACATTGTTAGCCACTTTAACACTTGAATAGCAGGTTAGATGTAAGGATTCACATTCTAATCAGCAATCTCTGACTGTCTGTGCTGATGTGTGCTATTGCAGACCAGAACACTGCACTTGCCTGAAGACACAGGAGTCGAAAGCTCGCTTTTTTACTATCAAATAAATCGGTTGGATTATAAATTGGTGTTGCTAAATTCTTACTGAGTTCTAGAAGGACAAGTGCAGAGCTGCACAGTAGTTAGTACTGTTGCCTCACAGCGCCAGGGACCCGGGTTCAATTCCCAGCTCGGGTCACTGTGTGAGTCTGCATGTTCTTCCCTGTGTGTGCATGAGTTTCCTCTGTGTGCTCTGATTTCTCCCACTGTCCAAAGGTGTGCTGGTTAGGTTGATTGGTCGTGCTAAATTGACCCTAGTGTCAGGGAGATTAGCAGGATAAAGATGTGGCATTACAGGAATAGGGCCTGAATAGGATTGTGGTCAGTGTAGACTTGATGGGCCAAATGGCCTCCTTCTGCAGTGAAGGGATTCTATGATTCCATACAGTCCTGAGAGAATATTTTCCTCACACGCACTGCAAAACTCACCCCTATGCAAGGGGAATGAGGCGTGGGCAATCAATGTTAGCTTCCTAGCAACAGTCACATTTGTACAAAGAACTAGGAAGAAGGGTCTCACTTGGTTGAAATTCCAAACATTGTCTTAAAGTCATAAATACATAGAGTTTTACAACATGGAAACAGGCCCTTTGGCCTAACTTGTCTATGCCAGTTTTTAAACCACTAAGCTAATTCTAATTGTGCACATTTGGCCCATATCCCTCCATGCCCATCGTACCCACGTAACTGTCTCAATGCTTTTTAAAAGATAAATTTGTCCCTGCCTCAACTACTGCCTCTGGCAGCTCATCCCAGACATTCACCACCTCCTGTGTGAAAAAAAAAATGCCCCTCAGTTCACTTTTGCATCTCTCCCCTTAAACTTATGCCCTCTAATTTTACACTCCCCTACCTTTGGGGAAAAAAAAGTGTTGAATATCAGGTTTTTGCTCACTGCAGAACATTGGAGTTGAAACGGTTTTGTTCGATGTGAGATGTACCATCACATTCTTAAAGAGTTCTTTTGCCTGCCAGTTATATCTTCTTGAAATAAATGGAATTAACACAATTACAAAAATAACTGGAAAAGAAATTCCCAATATTGCTGTATTCAGCACTAAAGAAAGTGTGACATTTCAACCATAATAATTGTTTGTTATTTCTCACACACTAGATTTTGAAAATTATTATTTACAGGGGGATTTTCTATGCTTCTGCCAGTTAGACGCTGATATACAGCCTGGAACAGTCGCTTTGGAATCGACTGTTCTACTTGGATCTCGCTCATGGTAGTTGACTCTCAGGAGGATACTGGAAACACTTTCGGGAGTATTCTCATAGCATCCCTGAAGAGGTCAAACATCCCCACTGACTCATAGGAGATCCCAGTCTGTGACTGAGCAAAAATGGGAGATGTTTCACTTGGGGATTGAGAGACCAAAGATCTCAAGAGGTTACATCAAGAGCACAGTGTGCAAGTCAAGGCATCAGAGGAAGTGTACAAACCTCCAAACAGCTACCCATTCCACCAAGTGCCACCTGCTCTGCACTGGTCAGAGATTGCAGGTCACACAATTGGCCGCTGTCTCAGAACCCATCGAGCCAGAGTGAAAGTGAATCAGCTTCGAGGGACTGCCCAAGAATGTTTTGTGCTCACTGTTTCGCAAAGCACGTTCAGAGCGGAGAAGGCAACTGACATCGGCATGGTGGCACTGTGACCCAGGTTCAATCCCAGCCTCGGGTCATTGTCTGCGTGGAGTTCACACGTTCTCATGTCTGTGTGGGTTTCTATTAGATGCTCTGATTTCCTCTAAATATATTCAGATTGGGTAAATTGGCGATACTAAATTGACCCTTAATGACAGGGGGATTAGCAGGGTAAATATGTGGGGTTACGGGGATAGGGACTGGGTGTTATTGGTGCAGACTCGATGGGCCAAATGGCTTCCTTCTGCATTGTAGCCTTCTATGATAGCACCAGTCTTGAGTGAGTCGGACCGACATTCATCAAATCAAACAGCGGACGTTTGGTTATTTAATAACGGATACAGCCATTCTCACTTTGGTGCAAACAGTGAGTCACATATGATCGAGGTTAATAACTATGTCACAGAACAGGAGAAGAACAAAAATCACAACTTCATCCCCATAACTACACAAGGAATTCATAGTCAGGACTAACAGTGGAATTGGAACAGTCAGATCAGTGGGCACAATTTATGGTGTTTCTCAATTGGATTTGACAGAGCAAGACTTTGAGGATTGGAGAAGCGAATATTTAAAACAAAAATATGAAGTAGTGGGTTTTTTGTTTAAGAGAGTGCAGGAACAATAGCACAAGACATGACACAGAGCAACTTTCAGTCAAGTCTAGAATGAAACATAACTTTCTACCTTGTAGATTTGCCTTGGTCAATTGAACTTTGTTCGTGAAAAAAAAAACAAAGAAGCAAAATAATAGCAAAGGTTAGTCAAATGTTACTAAAAGCAAACAATGTGATTATCTTGGAAAATTAAAAACATGCAGCATTAATATAATCATCAAGCACATACAAAGGTGAGGGCATTTATAGTTCTGGCAAGTGATAGTAATGTGATCTGCACACTTACCGTGTATCAACTGGCATCCAAATTTTGCTTTACAGTTCCCTGTGACACGTGGCTTTCCTGAGCTGGTCTCAGTGATTACAAATTACTTGCCCAACTAAAGATCGCCAAAGCTAACTCAAAAGAAGTTTTTTTTATATATATCAGAGCAGAAACCGAGTCATTTTAAGAAAAAAATAAAAATATAACAAAAATCTATGGGTGGCACAGCGGTTAGCACTACTGCCTCACAGCGCCAGGGACCTCGGATTCGATTCCCAATCTTGGGTCCCTGTGGAGTTTGCACATTCTCCCCGTGTCTGCGTGGGTTTCCTCCAGGTGCTCTGATTTCCTTCCACATGTGCAGATTGGGTGGATTGGCCATGCTGAACTGACCCTTGTCAAGGAGACCAGCTAGGGTAAATGCATGGGATTATGGGGATAGGGTGGAATTATGATCGGTGAAGACTCAAATGGGCCGAATGGCCTCCTTCAGCACTTCAGGATTCTGTGATTCAAAAATAAAGTCACACTCCAACAGAACAAAAATGGTAGAAACATACTTCACTCACAAAATATGCTTTTCTTTGCAGTTTCAATTTTATGGTGATTTATCATTTGCCAATGTAGTGTTGAAATAAAACTCAACAAGGCAGATCATTCAAGAACCTGTGATCATAACTACATCCACAACACCTAATAGCACTTGATAGAACTAAGGATCAGGAGAAATTTAATTCAGAGAAACTATGAACAGGGAAAAAATACCCATCACTGTACTACATATCACAACATGAGTCTAATCAATAGACACAGAAGATAACGGATACTTATTACAATGAAAAAGGTTTGCTCTTCTCTTTGCAATTGTTAGCCAAGGTGTAGTGGTATTTTCACTGGACTAGTAACCCAAGGGTAATACTCCAGGGACACATGTTCAAATCCCACCAAGAAAGATGGTGATAGTTAAATTCAATTTTAAACAAACAGTCTGGAATTAAAAGTCTAATGACCATGAAACCATTGACAATCACCGGAAAAACGCATCTGGTTCACTCACGTTCTTCAGGAAAGGAAATCTGTTGTCCTTACCTGGTCTGGCCTACACGTGACTCCAGCATTGTAGTTGACTCTTTAGCACCTCAGGGATGGGCAATAAATGCTGAACCAACCAGCGATGCCCACATCCCATATACCAATAAAGAAAATTCCGGTCTGTCTTCATTTAATATCTTCACCTTTGATCTCCTCTCTATGTAATGTGTCTAATTTCACATATTTATTTGATCTTCAACAAAGATTATATGAGAAGATCACGTTACAGAGCTGTTTCAGCTGCAATGATGTATGATATGGCACAAGAGGAGGCCATTCGGCCCATTGTGACTGCACTGGTTCACTGAAAAAGCTGTCCAATTAGGTCCAACTCTTGTATGTTTTCTTCACAGCACGTCTCCATTTTCCTTCATTGAGTCTTACTCCAATTCCTGTTCCAGAGTTATTGCTGCTCCTGTGCTTATTGCCCTCACACACACTGCACTCCAGGTTAAAACCTGGTGCAGAAACAGACTGATGTCTTTACCCCAACTATCTCTCTTCATACATCAGATACTAGAGATCTGGAAAAGGAGCAACCCAGCAAGTCTGGCAGCACGTGTGGAGAGAGGGGCCCTGTTAACGTTTCTTTGAGTCAAACATACGCTGCTTCAGAACTCAAAAACCTAGTTCGGAAGACTAACCTTGGACTCAAAATACTAGCTGAAATTGTCTCTCCACAGAGCTGCACCTTGGCACAGTGGTTAGCACTGCTACCTTAGAGCAGTTACCGTAGAGATAGTAACTTGCTTGAACAAAGGCTTGTGGATTGGCCTCAGTACCCTTATTCTGAGAAAGGGGGGCAAACACTTCAAACTTCTCTGAAGCCAGGGAGGACTCAACATCTTCAGAACAGGAATTATAGAGCACTTACAGTGCAGAAGGAAGCCATTCAGCCCATCGAGTCTGCACCGACTCCTGACTTGGGTCACTGTCTGTTGAGTCTGCGCGTTCTCCCCTGTTTAGATGGGGTTCCTCCAAGTGCTCCACTTTCCTCCGAAGAAGTGTGGGTTAGGTTGATTGGCTATGCTAAATTGATCCTCCATGTCGGGGGATTAGCAGGGTAAATATGTGAGGTTATAGGGAAAGGGCCTTGGTGGGATTGTTCTTGGTGCAGGCTTGATGGGTCAAATATCCTCCTTCTGTCTGTAGGGTTTCCATGATTCTATGCTAGGTTGTTCCAACACTTCATCTTTATTTTAAAATCTCCTCCTTCAGAGTGGGTATCACTGCTACCTCTCAGCGTCAGGGACCCGGCTTCGATTCCCAGCTTGGGGCACCGCCTGGGTGGAGTTTGCACATTCTCCCCATGTCGGCGCGGATTTCCTCCAGGTGCATCCAAAAGATGTGTCAGTTAGGTGGATTGGTCATGCTAAGTGGCCCCTTAGAGCCCCAAGATGTGTAGGGTATGAAGACGAGCTGGGTAAATATGTGGAGGTTTTGGGGACTGGGTTTGGATAGGATGCAGTCGGAAAGTCGGTGCAGACTCGATGGGCCGAATGGCTTGTTTTTGCATTGTACAGGTTCTATGATTTCTGTCCTGAAGATGTTGAATCTTACCCGGCTTCCTTCCAACTTGAAACTACCACAAAACATTAACACAACTGATCTACACACACACACACACACGTATATATATTCATGAGTACCCTTGGGCTTGACTTTAAATGGTTGAAGCACTATTATGTTAACATGAAAAAAAGTTATTTTTCCCTAAACCATTTTATCATCACCCACTGCAGGTGGGCCAGTGTCTTCATACAATGATGTCTAACGGCAACAGCTTAAACAAACGTAAAGCCTTCCAACAATGCAGCAGGGGAATTACTCTCTCTTGCTGTGCTCATTAAGCCACTGGCAACAAACTTAGTCCATGTGGCAGGTCCAAAATTGATTGACTCAGACACATGTCAACAAGAAAACTCCGTTCATCCCTCTAACTGAACAAGTGTAAGAGCATCTGATTTCCATGCTCATACATTCAATATCAAATGCTGTGGGCAGAAGCAAATGTAAGTCATCTTATTGCTTTTCTTATAACTTGTTAGTTGGTGGCAGAGAAAGAAGAGATATCTTTCCTCCAGCTTCATTTTCACCAGTGCTTTTAACCGTTAGAATGTAACCAGTGATGACTTTGTATTGGATGTAATGTGACCTGTGGTAACAAGCTGTAAGCATCAGCTGATCCAGTAAACCATGGAACTAATGACATAATAGTCAATTATAAATAAGAACCTGTTTGGAATTGTGGAGCACTTGCAGTGGCCCCAAGTTTGGAGCAATGAAATTGCTTTATTAAACCCTTTCTTTGATTTATATGTTGGAATAATTGTTGTTATATTTTCATTTAAGATTTCCTTCTGAGGGAACATTAACCAGAGTCACACAGCTGTATGAAGTTAGACCTCAAGCCTGTAGCAGAGGCCAGGGGTAGGTAGAAAACTCAGCAAGTCAGGCAGCATCAACAGAGAGAGAGAAATATTGTTTTGAGTCTGCCCAACTCCAAGAGAGTTAGAAACATGACGCATTGAAGAGAGTGGTTGTAGCAGGTGGAACAAAACAGAAGGAGCTGAGACCACATTTGGAATATTGTGTTCAGTTCTCGTCACTCACTATAAGAAGGATGTGAAAGCATTGGAGAGAGTGCAGAGGAGATTCACCAGGATCCTGTCCGGATTGGAGGGTAGGTCTTATGAGGAAAGGTCGAGGGAACTGGGGCTTTTCTCTTTGGAGCGGAGGAGGATGAGAGGTGACTTAATAGAGGCTTATAAGATGGTGAGATGGATTGATAGAGTGAACGTGCAGAGATTATTTCCTTGGGTGGATGTAGCTGTTACTAGGAAGCATAACTATAAAGTTCATGGTGGGAGATATAGGAGAGATGTCTGAGGTAGATTCTTCACTAAGAGAGCGGTTGGGTTGTGGAATAGACTGCCTGCTGTGATAGTGGAGGTGAACACTTTAGGAACTTAAGTGGTTATTGGTCAAGCACATATAGCACACCAGAATTATAGGGAGGGGGAAGCTTGATCTTGGGATTGGACACAGCTCAGCACAACATTGAGGGCTGAAGGACTTGTACTGTGCTGTAATGTTCTATATTTTTATGTAGAAATTCAAGGATAGGCAGGAGCCCAGGAGAGAGAACATGACAAAAGGGGTGTTAATGATAGTGCTAATGATGAAAGAAATGGCTAATGGTGGCAGATAGGCCAGACAGCACAATGTGCTAATAGCAGAACCAGGATTCAGCACTCAGTGCTGTTACACAAGTTACAGAGATGTCCTGGGTGAGAGTGGGAGGATGCGATTGGAAACTAATCAGAATGGAAGACAGAATTCCTGGTCAGAAGTTGTTGTATTCAATGTGAAATTCAGAATGCTGTCAAGCGTCCAATCAGAAGATGAGGTGCTGTTCCTTGGACTTACGTAGGATTTCAGTGAAACTGGCAGACAGAAACGCGAGCATGAAAACAAGATGGTGAATTGGAATGGCAAATGCCTGCAGACTGAGCGAAGGTGTTCTACAAAACGTTCAAAGCTAAAAGATCCGTGCATGAAACTATCTGAAATTGAAAAACATAAAATCATCATAGACTCCTACAGTGCAGAAGGAGGCCATTTGGTCTATCAAGTCTGCATCAAATCGCCAACAGTGCATCCTACCCAAGCTCCATCCTGGTAAGCCTGCACCAACAACAAACCTGCCCAGGCTCTTTCCCCATAACCCCACATATTTACCCCACTAATCCCTCTGACCTCCACATCCCAGGACACAAGAGGGCAATTTAGCACAGCCAATCTATCTAGTCTGCACATCATTGGATTGAGGGAGGAAACCCACGCAGACAAAGCACGCAAACTCCACAAAGATGGTGGCCAAAGCCGGAAATCGAATCCAAGTCTCTGAATCTATGAGGCAGCAGTGCCACCCTGCCAACACATGTATGGAAGGGAGCTTTGTCTGTGCTGACAATAATCTTATTGTCTTAAAATGTCCGTCAGCGATATTGGAGAGTCTGCTGGATTCTGTGGCCAAACGGGCCATCTAAAATGGCGATTTGTGAAGCACTCTCGCACAATTGGGCAAGAACTAAAATGACAGACTGCAGCCTAAAAGGCGAGAGATTCACATCCTACAACCCAGCCAAGTGATTCCACAGGATATGGGTCATCTCCGGGACAAAAGGGACTTTCTGGTCAAACTGGGTTGTTTATCAGAAATAGGGGCCCTATAACCCCTTATTTGTGTATTCTACATGCCCCCAGCATCTACAGACACGGGCATTGGAGACACACCCAGAGATTGGTGTGGCAGCACCCAATTGGAATTTATTGATCAGGATGATCAAGTCCTAATTGATTGATTGGCAATGGCCAAAAGGGGCACAAAACCCAACAGGGTATAAAGGGTGCTGCACAACCAACAATCTCTCTCTCTCTCTGACCCCTTGAATGAGTTACAACAATGATGACCGTTGCCAGCACTGACCAGCACAAAGAGAGCCACCACATCCGAGAAGGAAAGAAGACCACAGTCAGAGTGCCAGGCCACAAGGGGACGACTGAGACCAGCTTATAAATAAAGGCCAATATCTGCTTGGGTACTTGCCAATCACGCAAAGTTAACTCAAGGTTTTAACTTGGACTTGAACTTTAGTATTTTCTGTCAGATGATTTATTGTTGGTCTGGGTGAGCGATTATTGATTGTGTGTTTTAAATAAATATTGGTTATACTAGCAAGATGACTATACACAGTTCTTTGTCCATCGTATAAGGGTTAAAACAGACTGTGCAGCAGGCACGACAATTCCTGCACACATCCAGTGCAATGCTTCTCTGTGCACTAAACGAAGACAGGCTCCATTGGACCAGAATTTTGGGCCAGATTGCTGATTTGCTCACTCCAAGGCCTCCACCACCCACTCCACTTCCCCACTCCCACTCCACATGCACCCCCCTCCTCCCCATTGTTGGTCTATGATGAACGTGAATACTGCTGAGTCAAAAGAAACAAACAACAGGAAACTGGTACAATGGTTCTGTTCAGTGAAAACAGGAGCAGAGACAGAGACTCCAAGTTAAAGACAAGGCTACAAGGTGCAGTGCTGGAGATGTTAATCTGCAAGAAGCCAGACATATCTGAGGTGGTCCCAAGTCTAATGAAACCTTAATACAACCCTATGAAGCAGTGGTGTTGTTATCATACCTGGGTACCAGAGATTGTGTGGAATCTGTACTAAATGTAGTGATCCTGGGCAAGGGAATACCAAAAGGAGAGGCTGAAATCCTGGAGGTGGATCCCTGGTGAAGGTGTGCAAGAAAAAGTGTCATTTGGGAAGAAGATTCCAAAGCCTGTTTTCTGAGAGCAGGGACTGGAAATTCTTGTGTGAATTACAAAGTTCCAGTGAGACCAATTTGTGTGACAAGCATCTGGAGGAAATTGATGTGAAATCCACAAAAGTTGTAATGGGGTGACATCTGTCGCATGGTTTCAGAATGTGGTGTATCTGCACAATTTACTGATTGGTTTAGACGTACTGTGTACTTTCAGCTGAATCAACAGTGCAAGCTGTAAGGGAACAGCTCAATAAGGCACAAAAGGAAAGTGATGTCTGGCAAGAGAGCTTCCTTCCCTAAATAATCGTTACACTGGGAGCAGGAGGCACATGATAGAGCATGTTGTATAAAGAAAGAACTAGATTTAATACCAGATAAAAAGTGAGCAGTCAGAAAGGAGAGGCTTTGACAGAATTAATCCAGCAACAGCATTTCACCTCCTCTGAAGCAGACCACTCCCTGCTGTTACAGTGCCAGCTGATATCACCACTGGACAAGTTGGATCCCAGGATGGAACCTGGCTTGATAGATCCTAATCTCTATTTTCTTGTGTATATAGATGGATGAACAAAGACACAGGGCTGCCAATGAATGTTTAACTAAAGAAAGCAGCATTAATTAAGCAGGAAAAGACTAGCTATCATATACTAAAGTAAAATATAACAATTCCGTCAGCTCAGTTATACCTTTATAGCTATATACACATCTGCAAGGAGAACATTGTAAAAAATTTATCTTAGACTCTGATGTGCTAAGTATCCAAAGCATTGAGGTTGTGCAGAGTAAGATAAGCAAATATAATGAGGCAGATGAAATGTGGGAGTGATTAGTTACATGTGAAGTAGATGTTATGTGAGCATGCATGATTAAACTGCACTGGAGAATGGGTTTTGATTTGATTTCTTATTGTCACATACATTAGCATAAAGAGAAAAGTATTGTTTCTTGTGTGCTATACAAGCAAAGCATACTGTTCATCAAGAAGGAAATAAGAGAGTGCAGAATGTAGTGTTACAGTCATAGCTAGGATGTAGAGAAAAATCAACTTATTGCAAGGTAGATCCATTCAGAAGTCTGATGGCATCTGGGAAGAAGCTGCTCTTGAGTCAGTTGGTTACGTGACCTCAGACTCTCTGTCTTTTTCCCCCCAAAGGAAGAAGATGGAAGAGAGAATGTCTGGGGGTCCTTAATTATGCTGGCTGCTTTTCCGAGGCAGTGGGAAACGTAGACAGAGTCAATGGGTGGGAGGCTGGGTTGCATGATGGATTCGGCTACATTTCTTGAGGTCATGGATACAGCAGGAGCCATACCAACCCATGATACATCCAGAAAGAATGCTTTCTATGATGTACCTGTAAAAGTTGATGAGAGTCATAGCTGAAGTGCCAAATTTCCTTAGACTTCTGAAAAAAGAGAGGCATTGGTGGGTTTTCTTAACTATACCGTTGACATGAGGAGACCAGCCATGTTCAACTATTTGACAAATTGCACGTGACATGAAATGGCATCAGTAAGAAAACACAGACAGGATTTTCCAGCCCTCTCTCCTAACAGGATCTTCCCCATTCCCTGGGCCGTAGAGGTGACCACCCTGAACTCTCAGCCACGTTTCCTGGTGTCCATTGGTCAGAAAGAACCAGTGAATGACACAAAACCAGCCCTGAGAAATGAATTATAAAAATGAGCGCTGGGAGACAGGGGATTGTCCTTCTCAGGCCATCCTCAAAAGGAATATGGTCCAAAATCGATCAGGAAGACGAGAATAGCTCTGCCCTCAAATGTACTGAGATCAATCCACTCTGGACCAACCATCCATTCAGCCTCTGAGATCAGTGAGCTGTCATTGGTGAAATGGGCACCAAAGGTATAGAACCAATGCACAATATCAAAACTGTCCCTCCTTTAAACAAACTTAGCCAACTGTTATAAAATTACTTACAGATACTTGACTGCCTATCCTTAAGTATCCGTGACTGCAATATCTTTCAGGAGGATCATGTAAGTGGAATGGTAACCAACGTGACACGTAGAAGATCTCTCCCCCCTTCCTTACCTTCACATGTTTGTATTGTTCCCACCAACACTAACTTCATCATCCTAATCATCATCCTGAAATATGGACAAACTAAGAGTCTGATTTTATTCTGAAGAGGAATTTTGAACAATGCTAATTCCATTTTTTGCAGGTCTTCAAATGGTTTCCTTCTGACAGTACATAAAGCTGCAAAACAATTAACATGATTTGTTTCATGGTAAATGTGTCTATTTTTGTTCCACTGTGACAGGATTTGGGCCTTAATTATAGACGCTAACACGGTTGCTTGCTGCTCTATTTCTATGCTAATTAAAAGGAACTGACCAAAGACTTCAAACACTATTTCATTTCTATTACTGGCCTTCAAAAATCTGCAGCCACCAGGGAAGGTTCACTTGGCCCCAAGACATACTGGTCCCAGCTTGTCCAAGGGATCATTATCAGTCCCCATTCCCACAGCAGTCACCCATGACCGCTTATCACGTGGCAATCTAAATGGAAAGACTATCCGACAGGTTATTAACATTTGCACAGGGAGTCAAACAACTCAATCCTGAGCTTGTACAACACTCACACGTACATGGTCTATCCGACAAGGACTGCTGATGGAAATTAGCATTGACCTGGCAACAGAACTATTCAGTAAGAATTTAGCAACACCAATTATTAATCCAACCGATTTATTTGATAGTAAAAAAGCGAGCTTTCAACACTCCCGTGTCTTCATCAGGCAAGTGCAGTGTTCTGGTCTGCAATAGCACACATCAGCACAGACAGTCAGAGATTGCTGATTAGAATGCGAATCCTTACATCTAACCTGCTATTCAAGTGTTAAAGTGGCTAACAATGTGTGTGAAGGGAATCCTGAGCATTGTTTAGAGAATTGTGTATTTTCTCCAGACAGCACAGTAAGTGAGGTTTTTTGCTAACCCAGGCAAGTTACGGGGGTTACAGATAGTGTGTCATGAAGCCAAGATCCCTGTTAAGACCGTCCTCATGTGTGCGGAGCTTGGCTATCAGTCTCTGCTCAGCGACTCTGCGCTGTCGTGTATCACGAAAGCCCCCTTGAAGAACACTTACCCGCAGGTCGGAGGCCGAATGCCCATGACTGCTGAAGTGTTCGCCCACAGGAAGGGAACTGTTTTGCCTGGTGATTGTTGAGCGATGCTCATTCATCCGCTGTCGTAGTGTCTGCATGGTCTCCCCAATATACCATGCTTCGGGACATCCTTTCTTGCAACGTATTAGGTAGACAACGTTGGCCGAGTTGCAAGAGTATGTACCGTGCACCTGGTGAATGGTATCCTCACGTTTGATGATGTTGTCCAAGACGAACACGGGACACGGTGGACAGAGTACCCTTTGTTGTCCAGTACTTCCCCGGAGCGGAGAAGCTACGACATCTTCTCCGGAGTCTTCAACATATCATTGATGACGATGAACATCTCGCTAGGGCCATCCCCACCCCCCCACTTCTTGCTTTCAGACAACCGCACAACCTCAAACAGATCATTGTTCGCAGCAAACTACCCAACCTTCAGGAGAACAGTGACCACAATACCACACAACCCTGCCACAGCAACCTCTGCAAGACATGCCAGATCATAGACATGGACGACATCATCAAACGTGAGGATACCATTCACCAGGTGCACGGTACATACTCTTGCAACTCGGCCAACGTTGTCTACCTAATACGTTGCAAGAAAGGATGTCCCGAAGCATGGTATATTGGGGAGACCATGCAGACACTACGACAGCGGATGAATGAGCATCGCTCAACAATCACCAGGCAAAACAGTTCCCTTCCTGTGGGCGAACACTTCAGCAGTCATGGGCATTCGGCCTCCGACCTGCGGGTAAATGTTCTTCAAGGGGGCTTTCGTGATACACGACAGCGCAGAGTCGCTGAACAGAGACTGATAGCCAAGCTCCGCACACATGAGGACGGTCTTAACAGGGATCTTGGCTTCATGACACACTATCTGTAACCCCCGTAACTTGCCTGGGTTAGCAAAAAACCTCACTTACTGTGCTGTCTGGAGAAAATACACAATTCTCTAACAATGCTCAGGATCCCTTACACACATTGTTAGCCACTTTAACACTTGAATAGCAGGTTAGATGTAAGGATTCGCATTCTAATCAGCAATCTCTGACTGTCTGTGCTGATGTGTGCTATTGCAGACCAGAACACTGCACTTGCCTGATGAAGACACGGGAGTGTTGAAAGCTCGCTTTTTTACTATCAAATAAATCGGTTGGATTAATAATTGGTGTTGCTAAATTCTTACTGAGTTATTACCACTCCAATCCAACGCCGGCATCTTTACAACAGAACTATTCAACAGCTGTAAATTGGGAGAGGGGAGAGTACAGCAGGACCTGGGTGTCCTTGTGCACCAGTCATTGGAGGTAAGCATGCAGGGGCTAAAGGTAGCAAATGAGATGTTGGCCTTCATTGCGAGAGATTTCAAATACAGGAGTAGGGATGTTGCAATTATGCAGCGTCTTGAGACCACACCTAGATATTGTGTACAGTTTTGGTATCCATTTCCAAAGAACGATGTTCTTGCTCTTTAGGGAGTGCAGTGAATGCTTACTAGACTGATTCCAGGGATAGCAGGACTGATGAATGAGAAGAGATTGACTAGTTAGGATTGTTTTCGCTGGAGTTCAGATGAATGAGCGGAGTGGGATCTCAGATTTATAAAATTCTAACAGGGCTAGACAGGGTAGATATTCCTGATGGTAGGAGAGCCCAGGATCAGGGGTCACAGTCTGAACATTCAGGGTAGCCCATTTAGGATGGAGGCGAGGAGATATTTCTTTACCTAAAGAATGGTGAGCCTGTGGGATTCGTTAGCATAGGAGATGCCAAAACATTGAATGTATTTAACAGGCAGCTAGATTTGGCACTTGGGGCGAATGGGATCAAAGATTATAGGGAGAAAGCAGGATTTGACTACGAGTTGGACGATTAGTATTGACCGTGATGAATGGTGGAGCAGGCTCGAAGGGCCAAATGGCCTCCTTCTGCTCCTATGTTTCTATGAATCATTAAATATTTGGGAGAACTCAGGTACGGGCCCTTTACAAAATCCATTTCTTCCAGTGAAGCTCTGGGATTTTGGGACCTTGAATTCCAAGGAGTGTTTTGCTTGGGCAGAGTGATGTTTGGGCAGCACAGTGATTAGCAATGCCACCTCTCACCTCCAGAGACCTGGGGTGAATTCCTGGCTCAGGTCACTGTCTATGTGGTGTATCAACGTTCTCCACGCGTCTGCGTGGATTTCCTCCGAGTGCTCCGGTTTCCTCCACAATCCGAAGATGTGCGGGATTAGGTGTATTGGCCATGCTAAATTGTCTCTTGGTGTTATGAGATACGTAGGTTAGAGGGAATAGCGGGGTAAATATGTGGGGTCACAGGGACAGGTGCGATTGTTGTCGGTGCAGACACGATGGGCTGGATGGTCTCCTTCTGCAGTCTAAGGTTTCTATGGTAACTCATGGAAAGATTATTGCTTTGTACCAACCAAGCTGTAACTCGCCTGAGGCCACTTAGTTGTCTGAAATAGAACAGTTCCTATTTCTAAGGATTCCAGTTGGATTGCTACAAAAATTGGCAAAAAAGTGGAATGAAAAATGAAGGAAATTTGAAAGCAAAAAAAAAAAAGCTTTAAAATCTTTTGAACATTAAAGTGAAATGGATTTTTTTTCTTGGTTATTTGTACATAATTTGTTTCACTTAAATCTGAACAAATGGTTAATTAACGATAGGCTCGCTCAATAAATTACTGTCCATGTACAAGTTGGCAAACTTTACAAAAATCCTGCATTAACAAGATTCACCAGATGTAGAAAAGTTTTTTAAAACTTCATATTAGAGTCCCAAGTAGACTTGCATTAACACTACAATGAAATTACTGTGAAGAATCTCCCAGTCGCCACACTCCGGCGCCTGCACGGGTACACTGAGGGAGAACTTAGTTTGGGTAATGCACCCAATGGGTAATTAGTTTGGGTAATGCTCATGTCTTTCAGACTGTTGGAGGAAACCGGAGCAGCCAGAGGAAAGCCACGCAGGTATGAGGAAAACGTGCAAACTCCACACAGACAGCGATCCGAGCCAGGAACCAAACCTGGGTCCCTGGGGAGGTGAGGCAGCGCGCTAACCATTGTGCCAATCCAAATTTCCACTCCAAATGTGTGCATTAAACAAACTTGGGATTAGAGACAAATGGGTTTGGTTGAAAATAAGATACTCAGTAAGACATAGTTTATACAGTGTATCAAGGTGTAAAATCTCCTTGTTCTTGGCCATGGAAATGGAAGGAACATAATGACATGGTATTTGTGGTGGGCAACTTTCCCTCTGGTTTTGGGAGAAGTCATGGACAAGTAGTTACACTGTAGAATTAGCAAGCTTGTTGTATGCACAATGTTGCCAGCACCCACCATGTAGACAGGTGGGGGAGAGGGGTAACTTCCTTTGGGTGAAATAAAACCACAAGCACATGATAACTGAACAGAGGAAAGCTTCCATCATGGCTAGAGGAGAGAGTCCTTCCATGTGAAGGCCTGACTGATGAATAATCAAGTTCTCAATCACGATTTGAGAGTTTTTCCCCCTCATTGAGTAACTCACTGCTCAGTTTGCTCAGTCTTGAATCCTTTCTCACTTTTGGTTTGTTGTGCGTCCTGCCTACCCCTGTGACCACCAGCTTCTTTTACATTTAAAATGTCTATTTTGTCCCCATTTGAGAACCGAAGAACAAAGAAAATTATAGCACAGCCCTTCAGCACTCCAAGCCTGTACCAGCTATGCTGCCCGACTGAACTAAAGTCCCTTAGCCTTCTGGGGACCATGTTCCTCTATTCCCATATTTGTCAAGACGACCCTTAAAAGTCATTATCGTATCTGCTTCCACTATCTCCCCCATCACCCTCTGTGTGAAAACTTGCCTCGTACATCTCCTTTAAACCTTGCCCCTTAAACCTGTGCCCCCAAGTAATTGAGTTTTCCATCCTGGGAAAAAGCTTCTGACTATCCACTGTGTCCCAGCCTTTAGTCCCTCAACTGCTATTGTTCCAGTGAGAATAGACCAATTTTCACCAACCTCTCCTTGTAGCTAATCAATTGTTTTCTGGCAAATTATTGAGAAACAGAATTTGCCAGTGGATGAATGTTTATATAAACCACAGAAAAAAAAATGATAGCATACAAAGAATGTGTACTTTGGTATTAAAACACTGTGAAAGCTACAAACATAAAAGCAATTATGCGTGAATTCAATTGGCTGATAAGTAACAATTTCTTGTTTTTAAACTATGTAAATAATTGAGATGTGAGAATTCGGCACAGCTTGTGAAAAGGAATGTTAAACTGTGCTAATTTGAAGAAGATGAATGGTGTCTGATCAGGCTAGATCCTTGGTCTTTCACATGGGATATGGACAATGCATCTTCTGCTATTCAATGGCAAGCTGTGTGGGTACAGCATTGGCTTCTGGAATGTCATATTTGGACAAGCTAATATGTGAAGTTGGACAGCAAATTTCATGTGTCTATGCCCCCAGTGGTTGATTCTGACTGAGTTCAGCACCAACTTGACCACGCGCTGTGCACAACTCTGAGCTCTTGATATTTCACCTCATGTACCCCAATTTTCACCATTCTGCCATTGATGGTAAAACAGCTGCCTCTGTACTCAGCTACAAACATTCAATCTTTCCAGCAATAGCAGTGTGTACTATCAACAAGATGAACTACAGCAATTCACCAAAGATCCTTAGACAGCACCTTCCAAACCCACGACCACTTCCAACTGGAAGGGCAGCAGATATATGGGAACACCACCTCATGCAAGTTCCCCTCCAAGCAACTCACCATCCTGACTTGGAAATATATCGCTGTTCCTTCACAGTCACTGGGTCAAAATCCTGGAATTCCCTTTCTAACGGCATTGTGGGTCAACCCACAGCACACAGACTGCGACTCACCACCACCTTCTCAAGGGCAACTAGGGATGGGCAATAAATGGTGGTCAGCCAGCGATGCCCATGTCCCACGAATGAATTAAAAAAAGCACCACCCCCCCCTCAACCTTCCCCCCCCCCCCAAAACCAAACCCCCCCCTCACCCCCCCCCCCCCCAAAACCACCCCCCCCTCACCTTCCCCCCCCAAAACCATCCCCCCTCACCTTCCCCCCACCTCCCTCACCTCCCCCCTCCCCCAAAACCCTCTGTCCCCCCCCCACCTCCCCCCCCAAAACCCCTCTGTCCCCCCCTTTCCCCAAAACCCTCTTCCCCCCCCCAAAACCCCTCTCCCCCCTTTCCCAAAAACCCCTGTCCCCCCCCCCTTTCCCCCAAAACCCCTCTGCCCCCCCCAAAACCCCTCTGTCCCCCCCCTTTCCCCCAAAACCCCTCTCCCCCCCCCAAACCCCTCTTCCCCTTTCCCCAAAACCCCTCTGTCCCCCCCCCTTTCCCCCAAAACCCCCCCCCCCCCCCCCTTGTCCCCCCCCCAAACCCCTCTGTCCCCCCCCCCCAAAACCCCCCTCCCCCCCCCAAAACCCCGCTGTCCCCCCCCAAAACCCCTCTGTCCCCCCCCAAACCCCTCCCCCCCCAAAACCCCTCTGTCCCCCCCTTTCCCCAAAACCCTCTGTCCCCTCTGTCCCCCCCCCCAAAACCCCTCTGTCCCCCCCTTTCCCCAAAACCCCTCTGTCCCCCCTCTGTTCCCCCAAAACCCCCTCTGTCCCCCCCCTTTCCCCAAAAAAACCCTCTGTCCCCCCCCTTTCCCCCAAAACCCCTCTGTCCCCCCCCTTTCCCCCAAAAACCCCTCTGTCCCCCCCTTTCCCCCAAAACCCTCTGTCCCCCCTTTCCCCCAAAACCCCTCTGTCCCCCCCCTTTCCCCCCCCTCTGTCCCCCCCCCCCCAAAACCCTCTGTCCCCCCCTTCCCCCAAACCCCTCTGTCCCCCCCCTTTCCCCCAAAACCCCTCTGTCCCCCAAAACCCCTCTGTTCCCCCCCCCAAAACCCCTCTGTCCCCCCCCCCCCCTGTCCCCCCCCAAAACCCCTCTGTCCCCCCCCCCAAAACCCCCCCACCCCCCAAAAAACCCCCCTCTGTCCCCCAAAACCCCTCTGTCCCCCCCCCCCCTGTCCCCCCCCAAACCCCCAAAACCCCTTTGTCTGTCCCCCCCCCCAAACCCCTCTGTCCCCCCCCAAACCCCTCTGTCCCCCTTTCCCCCAAAACCCTCTGTCTCTCCCCCCCCCCCAAAACCCCTCCCCCCCCCCCCCTCTCCCCCCCCCCCCAAAACCCCTCTGTTTCCCCAAAACCCCTCTTCCCCCCCCCAAACCCCCTCTGTCCCCCCCCCCCCAAAACCCCTCTGTCCCCCCCCCCTTTCCCCCATCACCCCTCTGTCCTCACCACCCCCCATCTTTTCCCCTAAACCTCTCCACCTTGGCTTTCTCTCCCTTTTTTCAACCACCTCTTTGAACCGTTCACTCTGGGTGAGCTTCAGTTCACCTGACATCTCCTGACATGACTCTCTGTCAAACCTCTTTGATAAGAGCTCCTGTGAAGCTTCTGGGAACATTTTACTTGAGGCTATGTAAATGCAGGTTGTTGTTAATTGTTCACAGAACTTACTTTGAATTTCCACCAAGCAATGACAGAAGCACCAAGATGAAAGTCATACCACAACTTCCTGTGCATAACAGATGCAAACATAGGCAATGATATACCCCATACCCCTTCTGCACAGGCACTAGTTAGTTCTGTTCGAATCCTCACTCAGACTGACACCTCTGTTTATTCAAAGTAAAACTCAGCTGTTCCAACTCATCACTTTTTGATGAGCAATTGCACAGCTGAATGTGTTAGAAGATTCAACCCTCAGAGCAATTGACTTGTCTGCAATGATCAATTTGTGGAGTCAGACACAGCCTTCCACCACTTATCCCACTGCTAGACAGCTTTGAAATGCTCCTGATACAACAGCATGCAGCCCAGTATCACTCAAACAGATTGTTACAAAGGCTTCACATGTCACTTAATACCTCCAGGAAAGAGGCTGGGCTCAGGCTACTTTCTTGAAAAACACCAATTTCGAAGTTTTGGGTCACGGCTGTTGAAACTTTGATCCGGACACTTAACAACATAAATGGCTTGCATACAATTGGCTGGAAATACCAAATGACAATAACTTGCCAGCACAATGGGTTGGGTTGGATTCCTGGCTTGGGTCATTGTCTGCGTGGAGTTTGCACATTCTCCTCGTGTCTGCGTGCGTTTACTCTGGGTGCTCCAGTTTCCTCCCGCAGTCCAAAGGTGTGTGGGTTAGGTTGATTGGCTATGCTAAAATTGCCCTTAGTGTCCTGAGATGCAAGGTTAGAGGGATTAGTGGATAAATACGTAGGGATATGGGGCCTAGGTAGGATTGTGGTCAGTGCAGACTCGATGGGCCAAATGGCCTCTTCCTACACTGCAGGGATTCTATGAATTTCTATGAATAATACAATCAAATTCCTCTCTGGTATTGTGATCCTGCAAGACTGGCAATTTGTCCACCAACTGACCTCCGTTTAAGATCTCTTGTATAAAATTATAGAATCCCTACAGTGCAGAAGGAGGCCATTTGGCCCACTGAATCCGTACTGACCACAATCCCATCCAGGGCCTATTCGTGCAACTCCTTCATTTACCTGCTAGGGTCAATTTAGCATAGCCAATCAACCTAACCTGCACATTTTTGGACGAATAGAAAGTACATACCGATAGATTCTCTATTCCTTGGTTTTCACAAAAGCTGCATAGTCTCAGGGCCCCATTGGTATTAGGGCTCCATTATCTTGCCAGTACGGGAAGCAATGGCCTACTGGTATTAACACTGGACTATTAATCCAGAAACTCAGCTAATGTTCTGGGCACACTGGTTCGAATCCCACCACGGCAGATAGTGGAATTTGAGTTCAATAAAAAAATCTGGGATTAGGAACCTACCAATGACCACGAAACCATTATCGATTGTCAGGAAAAACCCAGCTGGTGCTGCTTAAGGGCAGAAATCTGCTGTCCTTACCTGGCCTACATGTGACTCCAGAGCCACGGCAATGGGGTTGACTCTCAACTGGCCTCCAAGGGCAAGTAGGGATGGGCAATAAATGCTGCCCAGCCAACGACGCCCACGTCCCACAAGTGAATTAAAAAAATATAACCACAGATTAACTCAATGAAGGTCAAGGCAAAACAGGGTGCATACAGATAAACTTGCATATGGTACTAGTGTTGAGGCTATAGTGGAAGAGCTCAGCTAGAATGACAGATAGCTCTGGTGCACATATTCTCAATGCGACATGCAATGTATCATCAGCGCCCATACCTTTTGCTATGATCTGGGCACTCAGGTCTTCAGCGTGCTGCCTACTTTTTCTTCAAGGTCTGCCATCTTCCGTAGCTGTTCTCTAATCTTTCAGCTCAGTATTGAACCTGTCGTTGTGTGATGGGCAATAACTTTGCTAAAAGTGTCTTACAGCACAGAAATGGAACATGTCTCACAGCCCCAGGGACCCAGGTCATTTCTGGCCTTGGATTACTATCTGGGTGGAGTCTGCACATTCTCCCCATGTCCGTGTGGGTTTCTTCTGGGTGCTCCGGTTTCCTCCCACAGTCCAAAGATGCGCAGATGAAATGGATTGGCCATGCTAAGATTTCCCCTTACTGTCCAAAGATGTGGAGGTTTGGTGAATTGGCCATGCTAAATTGTCCCTTAGAGTTCCAAGAAGTATAGGTTAGGGAGATTAGCAGGTTACATACCTGGAGTTACAGTGATAGGGCCTGGGCAAGATAAATAGGATGGGTCAGTGTAGACTCAATGGGCTGAATGGCTTCCTTCTGCACTGTAGGGATTTGATAATTCTATTGTCATATTTGTCGTCAAGACAACTGCAACTATTATATTTGTTTGAAACTAGAGAATTTTAAGTTTGTTGTATTTGTATTTGTAGGTGCTAGAAATAACTTATAACTTTAAGTTTAAATTTAATTTATATTTTTGTTTTAGTGTGTTGGAAAGTGAGATCCTGATTTTTGATTTCATTTTAGATAGTTGGCTGTAAATCTAGAGGGTTTGTTTGTCAACCTGCATATTAATGAGGTTTTATGACCCTTGAAGTAGAGAACTGTATTATCAAGGATTTTTAGAATGTAACGCTAAGTAGAGAAACTGAGTTGTATCCTAACAAGAGAAGACCCACAGAGACACAAAAAAACAGAAAACAGTTTTAATTCAGTTGAAAGGAGTTGTCAGGGGAAATGGGACACGGGAAAGGGAATAGCAGAAAGCAGTGTACCCTAAAAAACAGGAAAAAGGCCCTGAAACCAAAGGATGGGAGGAAAAGAGAGTCCCAGGAAGACAGTTAAGCCAAGGAACAAAAGCAAGATATTCTTCAGTGAAGTTAAATTAAGGAGCAGAGGAAAAAGCTCTAAATTAAAAAGAGAAAGCTGCGGGGAGCAAAATCACAGCAAAGAGTGCTCATGAGAGGCCAGAAGATCAGTGGGGACAGCCAAAGCTTTGTGAACCCTTACAATGGCTCTGTGAAGCAGTTTTGTTCCACTGTCGCGGCTAGGTGTCTGAGGCTGCGTGGGTAAGGCAAAGTTTGAAGACATGTTACAAATTCAGCATCAGAAGGAGAGATTGAAACTCTGGAGGTGGATCCTTGTGGAAGACATTCAAGGGAAGGCACAACTTAGGAGAAGATTCCAAAATGAATTCTTCGAGTATTGAAATTGGAATCCTTGGGAGAAAGATAGATTTTTATGAGAACAATCGGCTCATAGTGTGATAAGCACCTGGGAGGATTTGATGAGAAGTTCAAAGCGTTTGCTTTGGGTGGTACCTGTCACTTGGTTTCAATGTCCAATCACAGGTTGCCTGTTATTTGCATGGACTGTTATATCTGTAAATATTAGAATACAAGATAGGCTTTATAACTTCTGTTACACTTACAAAATTATATACATTTATAAGGATATAATTGAGGTGAAGGAGTAGTGTAATATAGTTAACCTTTTCTTGTTTAACAAATATTTTATTTCTTTTTTAGAAGTTCATTAACAGACCCTGCGGTTGGAATTTTACCAGGCACCTGCCGTGGGATTTCGGAGTGGGCAAGGGCAAAGCACGGGAAGGTCCATTGACTTCAGGTGGGATTTTACAGTTTCAGGATGAGCGGGGCCATAGAATCCCACCCCGTGACTCAGTTCAGTGGCTATCCTTCAGATTTCTAAACACGAAATAAAAATTCCAGTCTTATCGAGCCAGGTATCCAGTATAAAACCATTGTCAGTTGTTGGAAAATGTCCTTTAGGGAAGGAAATCTGCCATCCTTACCTGGTCTGGCCTACATGTGACTCCAGAGCCAAAGCAATGTGGTTGACTCATGACTGTCCTCTGAACAAGGGCAACAGGGATGGGCAATAAATGCTGGTCAGCCCGCGACACCCATATCCCACAAAAAATAAGAGAAAAGTGCTCAGGCACATGGTCCTGAAAAGTAATCGTTCGTTACGATATGTATTACATACACTTGACTTTCAGATGCCTTTGTCCAGTCTAGGACCTATTCTACTTTCACTGAGATACAATAGCTGGCTGATCTGTCTGATCTAATGACAAGGTTGTAGTTGACACACAATACAAATTCACTGGAGAGTCATTATGCATTTCATTCAAAGTCAAACGCAAAAAACAAAAGTCACAACTAATGCAAATCTCAAATAATTGCATCCAATATTAAAATATTATGTGAACTTCCACAGTTCTGTATTGATCTCACACCATAATCAACTCGTTCTGTTGGTGAACAGTCTGAATGAGCTGAAAATAAAGGAATATTAGTATTGTTTAATACTGCCTTATGATAAAATGTTAATAAAGTATATAAAGTCCCATCTCCTGTGAATTAAGATATCTTAGGAAAGAGTGTGGCCATGTACAAAATGAGATTGCAATGCCATGATGAAAAGATGCTTGTTGTCCCCCACCGCCCCCCAGAACCTCCTCCAACCTTCGCCCCCGACACAACCAATAAATTAATCTTTCTCTTTTTATTTCTCCTATGACTTTCACACGGATGAGATCAGATGGCATCTGCACAGCGCAATAAAGGAAATAATAAAAAAAATGACTATATTTATATCTCTTCTTGTTATCCAATATTGGAATCAGAGATGTACAAGGAAATTGCTTTTATGAAGAAGGATGCTAACTTCGACTTCAAGCCAATGATGCCACAATGAAGCTTGGCCCTCGCTCAAACCTATTGCAGGGACGGTGAGATGGGGAGGGAGCTGGGAAATGAAGTAATTAAAATTAAATTATTTTGTCTCGGTTGGAAACAGAAGCGGTTTGGCCAGGAATATAAAAAGTGGAATAATTTCATCTCTGGCTGGCTCCAGGAAGGATGCAGTAGTAAGTTCCAACCTTGAAACAATTTTACTCTCAAACCATTTCCTTTACCCCCAACCTCCTTTGTCTCAGCAAAGTTCCTGACTCACGTTGGTGCCAAAACTGTTACCTGCCCATTCTTTTTTTGTGCCAGTCCAGATAATGGGTGGGATTTTCCTACCCCACCCCGCCTGCCCCCACACACCCTGCAGCATATTTCGCAGTGGCACACCACTCACTGGTGGGGCATCGTTCACTGCTGGCGGGTTCTTATGGCCCCCATCGTTGTCAGTGAGGTTTCCCGTTGAATGTATCCCGTGCTGCTGGGAAACTGTGAGGAGGGCTCCACCATCGGCAGGACTGTGAGATGCCACCAACCAGAATGGCAGCAAGATTTCGGTGAATTTCGGCTGGACACCAAGTTGAACCCTAGAGGTCTCGAGGCCAAATTGGCCCTCGCTTGAAATCTACACGTATGGGCCAAATCACCGTTTAGGGACAGGGGTCAGGGTCAGGAATAGTCACAATTACACCCCCCCCCCACCAGCTCTCACCCAGTCCCATCCACTGCCACCCCACCACCCTACCTGGCACCGAGGGGGGTTGAAGTCAGTAGCGAGCATCCCAAGTGCCGCTGCAGTCAAAACTAACTTGGCAAAGATTGGAAATTCGACATGGGAACCTTTAGTCGATATGGCCAACCGATATAGCATCCTGTGATACAACATGCATGGAGTCCATTCAGCCCATCGCGCCAATGCTGGCTGTTTCAAAGAGCTATTGAACTGCTCTCACTTATACACTCCTTCCAGTTACTTGAGCACAATATTCAACTGCAGAAGCCCATATCTGTACTTCTAAATCGCTTTGAATCTTGTCGACGGATTTCAATGAAACTTAAAAATGTGCCTTAATGCAAATTGAGTGAAGGGAGCAAAATAAAAGTTTCTTAAACAAAAAAGATCATGATAGGCAGGGTTTGTTTTTTTGATAAATAATATATTTACTCATTTACAACGTACATGTGTAAGTCCAAAAATAAAGGAGCAGTCTCACGCCTGTTTTTACATACACGAGCAGTCGGTTGGATGTACAAGTTTGGCATAGGTTCTACAACGGAGGCTGAACTGATCAAACGGACAAGTCCAGAGGTGAACAAATGATTACAATGGAAGACACTGTGATGACGCTTAGCAAAATGGAAAGTTTCTCAGATGGAAGCATGTGTAGGTGTGGGTTTGAGCTACTGTTCGAGTTGACGAGAGACCCTGAGCTAGCGTTTCTAAAGCCTGTACCTTCACATCCACGTTCGATTTGCCCACTCCGGTGCAAGGCGTCATGAATCAGGTCCGGCAGCCTTCCATTGAGATCTACGGAGGCCAAGCAACCCTGAAATCCATCTCTCGAGGCGACAAGCTTTGGCAGATTGTTGTACATGCCTTGAGCCAGTCCAGCAATGTATAGGACGCCTGGTGAGACAAAGGCAGTAGAATTACCCATAACTTGCTCAAAAGGGGAAAATTCTACCACAATGCAGTAATCATAGAGGCATAGCCATAGGGGTTTACAGCATGGAAACAGGCCCTTCAGCCCAACTTGTCCATGCCATCCCTTTCTTTAACCCCTAAGCTAATCCCAGTTGCCCGCGTTTGGCCCATATCCCTCTACACCCATCTTACCCATGCAACTGTCGAAACACTTTTTAAAAGACAAAATTGTACTTTGAAGGCTTTTGAAATCTTTGATGCAATGGGTTCTCGAGTTCCAAAGCACATCCCTTTCAACTCAACAAATTAAGTATATTGAGCATGATTTTGTGGCCTCTCTTGTCCTGAAACCATGAAGTCCCATTCCCCAGGTCAACAGACCTTCCCATTGTCCGCCCCTCGCCCGCTCCGATTCCAGAGATGGGCGGGGCGGTAAAATTCTGGCCATTGTCTTTATACCAGATGTAATGGGTGTAATTTTACTGACACTCACACCTTCCTGCAAATAAGGATGGAGAATTTGGCACCCACTTTAGTGGTATAAGAAAATCTCGCCGGCTACAAGATTTCGCCCAATGTTATTTTATGTAAAGAGAGACAATGACATAGTGCTAATGCCACTGGCCTAGTAACCCATGATGCCTTGGGGACATGGGTTCAAATCCCACATGGCCTACTTCAGCCATGGTCTCTCTTCCGTGGCATTGCTTAAAGCAACAACTGTGAGTCTCTGATCGACTGGCCAGCAGATGTGACCCCGCTCTGATACCACAACAAGATTCTGCCCCCTGTTGGGGGCATCAGGCTAAAATCACTGACAAAATCCATAGTACAACAGAAAGGGAGTCCATTCAGCCCATCATGCCAATGCTAGCTGTTTGAGAGAGCTATTGAACTGCTCTCACTTATACACTTATCCTTCCAGCTATTTGAGCACAGTAGTTTAGCATTTTAATGAGTGACTTGGCCCTCCTGAGTTGGGTGCCCCAGTCCCTCCCCCAGCTAATCTGGATTTAATCTTTCCTCTCTTTCTGTACCAGGTTTCACAATTTCCTGGGTTGGGAGGGATGGCAGAGAGAAGCAGTGGTACATGATTTCTTGGGGTTGGTGGAGGGGTTGGGGGGTGCATTGACTCCAGTTTGCCAGCATCCTGAGGTCTGTCAGCGAGGTTAGGTCCTCTCCAAATTGTAAGGTGAATGAATTTAATTTATTATAAGCTGAACTGACTGAATTAGGTTGCAGGACAGGGGTGGGGCGGTGCAGTTTTTGGGAAGGGGCTAAGTTGGGAGAAGCTCACCTTTCAGGTCCAGGTTTTTGGCACCATTGATGATCTGTGTCACTGATCTAGCGTCCACCTTCAGCGTGTGAGTGTTGCTGTTGTCCCTCGTGATTACCACATTGTGCCACTGATTGTCACTCAAGGCTTTTTCAGAGTTCCCCTTGATAACATTTGGCCCGTTTCCCAGATCAAACACATAGTGGATGTATCTGCAGAAAAACAAGGATTCATCACGTTTAAGAGAAAAACAAAAATCCTGGAGACCAGACCGAGAAACAAAAGATATCGACAAACAAAAATTAAACATAGAAACATAGAAGATAGGGACAGGAGGAGACCATTCGGCCCTTCGAGCCTGCTCCACCATTCATCATGATCATGGCTGATCGTTCAACTCAATAGCTTAATCCTGCTTTCTCCCCAAGAACTTTGATCCCATTCGCTAAACTTAGTGGTCTCTTGAATACATTCAGTGTTTTTCCATGAAGATAGGAATTGGTAAACATTATTGCAACATAGAAAATAGGAGCAAGAGGAGGACATTTGGTCCTTTGAGCCTGTTCCACTGTTCATTACGATAATGGCTGATCGTCCAACTCAATAGCCTGCTCCACTTCCCCCTTTCCCGCATATCCTTTGATCCCCTTCGCTCCAAAAGTTTATTTATTCATGTTGCAATTAGGCTTATATTAACACTGCAATGAAGTTAGTGTGAAAATCCCCTAGTCACCGCACTCCGACGCATGTTTGGGTAACACTGAGGGAGAACTTAAGCATGACCAATGCACCTAACCAGCACGTTTTTTGTTGGATTGTGGGAGGAAACCCACGCAGACACAGGGAGAACATACAGACTCTGCAAAGACAGTGATTCAAGTAGGGAATCAAACTGGGGTCCTCTGAGGCAGCAGTGCTAATCACTGTGTCACCATACTGTCCCGCATTGAGGAGTTACATCTAACTCCTTTTTAGCTCAACTGCGGTTGTGAATTACACAGGTTCTGGGTCAAGAGACTCCCCCCCATCTCAATCCTAAAAGGCTTACCATGTATGACCCTTGGTTCTGGACACCCCCAGATCCAGGAACACCCTTCCTGCATCAACCCCGTGGGCGACACGGTCGCACAGTGGGTTAGCACTGCTATTTCCGCAGCTCCAGGGACCTGGGTTCGATTCCCAGCTCAGGTCACTGTCTGTGTGGAGTTTGCACATTCTCCTTGTGTTTGCATGGGTTTCCTCCGGCTGCTCTGGTTTCCTCCCACAGTCCAAAGATATGCGGGTTAGGTTTATTAGTCATGTTAAAATTGCCCCTTAATGTCCTGCAATGCATAGGTTAGAGGGATTAGTGAGTAAATGTGTAGAGATATGGGGATAGGGCCTGGGTGGAATTGTGGTCGGTGTAGACTCGATGGGCCAAATGGCCTCTTTCTGCACTGTAGGGTTTCTATGATTCTATGAGGTAGTTTGAAGTTACAATGCAAGACTGGAGGAAATGAACAAAATGCTGTCGTACCTCTACCTACCTTTATGATTTTTGTCATTAAAATAATCGATCGTTCAGATTCAGTCACTGACAGAAGTGAAGGCAGACTAAGTGAACTCACAGTCAAGACCAATTAAGCTAAATCATTCCCCCATCAGTCAACAAACCAATAATTAATAGCGGGGTGGGGGGGGTGGTTGGGGAATTAGCTGTGTTAAATGAGGGTATCACGGTGGCACCGCTGTCTCACAGTGCCAGGGACCTGGGTTCCATTCCAGCTTTGGGTGTCTGTCTGTATAGAGGTTGCATGTTCTCCCCGTGTCTGCATGGGTTTCCTCCGGGTGCTCCGGATTTCCTCCCGCACTGTAAGGCTGTGCACGTTAGGTGTTTTATCCATGAATGTGTGTGGGGTTGCGGGGATGAGACAGTGAAGAAGGCCTGTGTAAGGTACACTGTAAGAACACCAGGTTAAAGTCCAACCAGTTCATTTGATAGTAAACACACAAATAAAACCCGCTATCAAATGAACTGGTTGGACTTTAACCTGGTGTTGTGAGACTTCTTACTGTGTTTATGCCAGTCCAACACCGGCATCTCCACATCACAAGATACTATGTTTCAGAGTCAATGGGCCAAATGGTCACCTTCTGCACTGTAGAGATACTAGTTGAATAAGCACTTTTCCGAATTTGTTTTAAAGCTTGTTGTGACAAAACAAATATAAAGTTTAAGGAGCAGTTTCAATGTTCAGATTTAAACTGCTGGTCACACTCAGGTGACAGCCTGATGTGAAACAAAGGAGTTTTATTTGACAGGTTTATGAGCCTCGCCTACTCCCTCTTTACACAGGCCCCATTATCCAAGAGAACTCTGACCAACAGCAGAATTGGTGACTCCAATCAGACTCTCCTTACCCTTTCACCAATTCCACAGCAATGAAGTCGTTGCCGTCTCCGCTGTTGAACAGGATGAAGCCATCGGGGGAAGTGGTCTTGAACTGGAAGAAGAGATGCATGGACGTGTAGGCCTGCAGAGTGGCCAGCGTCAGATAGCTGTTCTTGGTTTTGAACGTGACGGGATCCGCGATGATGGACCTCATGCCGAACCTGGCGTTTATTTCACAGTACTCAATGTCTCCGTTTTTGCACAGGTCGATGTACATCATTCCGTTGAACATCAAGCTCTGCAGGTGTCCGATGAAGCTGGACGGGGCGACGGAGATGAAACGCCGTTCCGTCATTATCCCCGTCTCGATGTTGTGGAACTCCAGCCGGGTGTGGTCACCCAGCATTTGACCTGAAATGATAAATAAAGCACATCATCGTCAGTGTTGACGAGCTCAATCCCCACCTTTCCCAAACTGCACCCGCTCCCGAAACCTCCGGCCTCCTCCGCGGCTGAGATTCTCCAGTCCCGCTGCAGGGAACGGAGTTTGGGCTGAGTGCCGAATTCTCCATACCCGCTGACAGCAGGGAGGAACTTGATCGGATAATCCCACCCTACGTCTTGTACAACAAGAGAGCAGCACAGTGACATCACGGTTAGCGTTGGTGCCTCATGGAAACCCAAGTTCAATTCTGGCCTTGGGTGACTGTCTGTGTGGAGTTTGCACATTCTCCCCGTGACTGCATGGGTTTCCTCCAGGTGCTCCGGTTTCCTCCCACAGTCCGAAAGACATGCATTGGCTGTGCTAAATTCTCCCTCAGTGTACCCGAGCAGGCGCTGGAGTGTGGCGACTAGGAGATTTGCACAGTAACTTCATTGCAATGTTAATGTAAGCCTATTTGTGCGACTAATAAATAAATTTTTAAAAAAAGGAGTTGGCCATTTGATCCTTCAGGTTTCCCCCTACACTCCAAAGAAGTGCAGATTAGGGGCAGATTGGCCCTAAGTTGACCCAAGTGTCAGGGGGAGCAAATATGTGCGGTTGCGGGGGTTACTGGATAGGATTATGTTAGGTGCAGACTCAATGGGCCAAAGGGCCTCCTTTTGCACTGTAGGGATTCTCTGATCTATTTGCAGTGAGCACAAGCGGGCCAGGTGCACCTCGACACAGGGGAAACCTTTCATTACTTTGTCTCCACTGTTTCCATTTGTTGTATCTGTTCATTGAAAGGGTTTTCTGGCGCATCCAACATTCATTGTCCATTCCTAATTGCCCTTAAGAAGGAAGGGATGGCATGCTAGACCAACTTACAGGGCAGGTGTATAGTCAACTGCATTGATTCTGAGTCACAGATGAGTGTGTGAGGACAGTCGGTCCCCCTTCTCCCTAAATTACATCAGTGAACCAAATGGGTTTGGACAGCATCCTGATTGTATTATGATCACTACTAGTAATACTTTTTATTCCAGATTTATTTCACTACCTTAACTTACAATCCCCAATTGTCACAGTAGAATTGGAAGTTAAGTCTCCAAATTATAAGGGGGAGACGGTGGTTTAGTTGTAATCTCATTGAACGAGTAATTTGGAATAAAACAAAACCAGAAAATGCTGGAAAATCTCAGCAGGTCTGACAGCCAACATTTCAAACCTAGATGACCCTTCGCCAGAATAATTTGGAGTGTTCCGGAACACTGGTTCAAGTCCCAGCAAGAATTTTAGTGCAATTAATAAAATCTGGAATGGTGACCGTGATTGATTGTCATGGGGAGAGATCAAACAAATTAGGCCTCTTTTCTCTGGAGTTTGGAAGGTTGAGGGATGATCAGATCAAAGTTTTCAAAATGCCAAAAGGAAAAGACAGGGTAGAGGAAGATAAAGTATTTCCGCTGGTTGGAGATTCTGGAACCAGGGGACATGGTGTGAAAATTAGGGCCAGGCCTATCAGGGGAGATGTTCGGAAGCACGTAGGGTGGTCAAGGTTAGGAACTCTTTTCTACAAATGGCAGTCAATGCTACATCAGTTGCTAATTTCTGTTACCCAGAGGTGTTAAGGGAGACCAACCAAAGGCAGGTATATAGAGTTAGGCCACCGTTCACTCATGATCAAGAGCAGTGGGGGAGGGGGGTGGTAGAGCTTGCCAACAACACCCACATCCCATTAAAAAATAAGATGAAAGAACAGTCTAAACTGTCAGATTGCCAGTCCATTAACATAACCAGTCTACTGCGGTACCTAATAAAGTGCTTAAATCCTCGCCTCAGGTCTACAAAATCTTGAAATGTCTAATTTAGGACCAGTTTGTGCCAATGAGATTCAGTGAACCTACTCTGTGGTACGTTATGTTGTTCAGTTCCCCAGAAACAGCTAGACTTTATTTTAGCTAAAGAAAGAAGCATCCATATTTGCCTAGAATTTGATTTATCGTGAACAAAAAGTCACTTTAATGCACTTGGTGTCGGAAGGGTGTATTTATTTCGCAATTGTTGAGTCAGTACCTTATATGGACCTGATCTTTCTCTACACCCTAGTTATGATTGTAACACGATATTCTGCACCCCCGCCTTTCCTTCTCCCCACATACTTCATGAACAGTATGCTTTCTCCATATAAAGTGCAAGAAACAATATTTATCACTAAATCCCAATACACGTGACAATAATAAATCTAATCCAATCAGTGGACAATGTAATTTCGATGTATACGCAGCCTAGCCTGATCTCACAGCAGAACTAGGCTGAGAGATCATAGAATCAGATGATCAAGTCTGCACTGATAACAATCCCTATTCCTGTAACCCCATATTTAATACCCTCCAAATCCACTTGGCATTGAGGAGCAATTTACTATGGCCAATCAATCTAACCTACACATTTTTGCACTGTGCGGGGAAACTGGAGCACTCAGAAGAAATCCACGCAGACATGGGGAGAATGTGCAAATTCCACACAGACAGTGACCTGAGGCTGGATTCGAACCCGGGTCCCTGGCGCTGTGAGGCAGCAGTGCTCACCTCTTTGACTGCAACATGAAGGCACCCTTCCTTTTTTTTGCCAAGTTCTCGCTCCATCCTTCTCCAACCCAATTTCTGGTTGCTTGGCAACTCTGTCTTCACCTTTGTTTGCGTGCAGGTTTAGAATCGTAAAATACATACAGTGCAGAAGGAGGCCATTTTGCCCATCGAGTCTGCACTGATCACAATCCCACCCAGTGCCTATCCCCGTACCCCCTCAGATTCACCCTGCGAATCCCCATGACACTGGCATGGCCAATCAACCTAACCTGTATATCTTTGGACTTTAACTCTGGAGCACAAGATGCTGTGGACCACAATTTGCTTTGTCTCGATTCTTACCGCTTTTGATTTAATGATATTTCTATGTTATAAAGGATTAAACAATCGTGCCTGACTGTCAGGGGGTGGGAATTCCAGCTCTACACAGTCACCGAATGCCATCTGCTGGCTGATCCCAGCAATGACAAGATAAGTTTTCAACCAACAATCCTGAACACTTCCCATGTTCCCAAGAAAATACCGTCAATAAAAAGCTTGTGAGAAGGTGGGTTTAGAAGTCGCGGGATAAGCTTTGCAATGTACCGATCACAGAAGTCACTTTGCATCAGGACTGATTTACTTTGATGTGACCAAGGCTAATTAATTTGAGAGGAGTTGTTGAATTCGATTCGGAAGTCTGTAAAGTGCCCAGTCAGAAGGTGAGATACTGTCCCTCCAGTTTGCGTTGAGCTTCACTGGAGCATTGCAGCAGTGACGTGGAGAAGCTGGTGTTGGATGAGCTTGTGGGATCCGAAAGCTTGTGGGATTTACTACCAAGTAAGCCTGTTGGACGTTAACCTGGTGTTGTGAGACTTCTTCCACTCCAGTAGGCCAAGGACAGACATGTGGGCGTGGGAGCAGGATGATCGTGTGTTAAAATGGCAAACAACCAAAATGTCAGGGTCCTGACTGCTTTGACAGAGGGTCATCTGGACTCGAAACATCAGCTCTTTTCTCTCCTTACAGATGCTGCCAGACCTGCTGAGTTTTTCCAGCATTTTCTCTTTTGGCCAATTGATTTGATTAGATTTATTGTTGTTGTATGTATTAGTGTACAGTGAAAGGTATTGTTTTCTGTGCGCCATACAGACAAAGCACACTGTTCATAGAGAAGATAACGGGTGACACAGTGGTTAGCGCTGCTGCCTCACAGCACCAGGGACCTAGGTTCGATTCCCAACTTGGGTCACTGTCTGTGTGGAGTTTGCACATTCCCCCCACCCCACCCCCTGCCGTGTCTGCGTGGGTTTCCAGTTTCCTCCAAAAATGTGCGGGTTAGAGGGATTGGCTATCCTAAAATGCCTGTTAGTGTCAGGGGGACTAGCTAGGGTAAATGCATGAGGTTCTGTAGATAGGGACCTGGGTGGGATTGTGGTCAGTGCAGACTCAATGGGCCAAATGGCCTCCTTTTGCACTGTAGGATTCTATGACTCTAAGGAAGAAAAGGGTGCAAAACCTTCCTGACAAAGGAACACTGTTTCCGAAAGCTTGTGAGATTACTATCAAATAAATTGGTTGGACTCTAACCTGGTGTTGTGAGACTTCTTACTCTGTTTACCCTGGACCAACACTGGCATCTCTCTATCATCAGGGTCAAGCCCATAGATACTTTGGAAAAGGGCAGCACGATGGCACAATAATTAACACGGCTGCCTCACAGTGCCAGGTTTCGATTCCTGGCTGGGGTCACTGTCTGCAAAGTTTGCGTGTTCTCCCTGTGTCTGCATGGGATTCTTCCAGATGCTCGAGTTTCCTCCCACAATGTAAAAGACGTGCTAGTTAGGTGCATTGGCCACGCTAAATTCTCCCTCAGTGTCGCGAACAGGTGCCGGAGTGTGGCGACTGTAACTTCACCGTTAATATAAGTGACTAATAAATAAACCAATAATATAAATAAGAAAGGGAAGCTGGGTGAGGGAGAAAGGAAGAGAATGTGACACTGATAGAGTCAGAACCTTACCAGCCCCGGGAAATTGGATTTAGCTGAGAGGCAGAGCGGGAGAGATCCTAGAAAATTTAAAGGAGATCTTTAGGCCTGTTATCCTTCTGCCCTTCAAGAGATGTTCACGGAGGCAGGCTCTCTGTGGCAGCTGCCCATCTGTGGCAGGTAGTCAATCAAGGTGTTTAGTAGGGCGATCAGCCCTCAATAATGCACAAACAGCCGAATCTTGCAGAAGGTGTACAGCAAGCCCCTTACACTGCATCAGTGTCAGGAGCAGGACATCACTGGGAATTCAGAGGCTGCTGTCCATGGTGCTAACACACAGCAGCAGAGCAAAGATATGCAGGTTGGGGAGATTGGCTATTCAAAATTGTCTCTTAGTGTCCCAAGATGTGTAAGTTATGTGGACTGGCCATCTTAAATTGTCCCTTAATGTTCTTTGTTCTTTGTCCCAAGTGTGAATGTGAGGTGAATTAGCCATCTTAAATTGTCCCATAAGATGTGTACGTTTGGTGCTTTGGCTGGGTTAAATTGTCCCTTACTGTCCGAAGTTGTATAGGTTAGGGGAATTAGCAGGGTAAGTCGCATGTGACAGGGCCTGGGTTGGATGTTCTTTCAGAGAGTCAGTGCAGACTCAATGGGCCGAATGGCCTCCTTCTACACTGTAAGAATTCCATGATTCTACTCTATGATGATTGATGGTCATTGGACGAATTCAATGTACACTGAGCATCAGCTGGAGAGTGTAAAAGGGAAACAACACAATGCTCTTGGCTTTGTACTTCCTGCCCAATCCTATTTCACCCCAGCTAATACTTTGGTGCTTTCGAGAAAAGTGACTTAGGAAATTGAAAACCACACTTGGATGAATTTTACCCTATCCCCATCCCCCCTGCCACAAGAATCAGAGCAGGCGAGGAACGGACCATTCTGTTGGCCGTAGGCAGGGTTTTCTGGTTTGGGGGCTAGCAAATCCGGCTCCCTCTCTCCCCTCAGTGAGATCCTCAATAAGGAGGTTAAGTTGCAATTAATGTGTCACGTCGTCAATTCCACCCTCTGCATCCACCCCTCCCCACATAAGATGAAAATTACTGTTACCAACTACATCTTAAAATATGAACAAAGTCATTGAAAAGAAACATGAAAAAAAATGATGTCACAGTGGTTAGCACTGCTGCCTCACAGTGCAGGGGTCCGTGTTCGATTATCGACTTGGATCACTGTCTGTGGAGCCTGTACATTCTCCCCATGTCTGTATGGGTTTCCTCTGGGCGCTCCGGTTCCCTCTCACAGTCTGAAAGATGTGCGGGTCAGGTGCATTGGCCATGCTAAATTCTCTTTCAGTGTACCTTAACGGGCACCAGAATGGCAACTAGGGGATTTTCACAGTAACTTCATTGCAGTGTTAATGTATATGCCTATTTGTAACACTAGTATATACACTTCTTTAAAACCTCTTGCACACCGAACTCCAAACGAACTAACTCTCTGGAAATTAAACTGAAGGTTATTACCCTTTCTCCCGGCTACCGTCAATTTATTTATCCACTTTGTGGGCCATTTATGATGGGTGGCTGGGTGATCTTAATAATGTGTTTCGGATTAAAACGCTGGGCCTGGTTGCCAAGGTCACCCTAACCCCTGTTGGTAGTATTATATAAACTGGTATGTGATTAATGCAATTTGATCTCCAGACATCCCATGACAGGAATCAAGTACTTATTGAAGTGTAGTTATTGTTGTAACAAAGGAAACGTGGGAACCAATTTACACTTAGCAAGTTCACACCAACAGCAGTGCAATAACACGGAATTCTGTTTTTTTTAATTCACTCCTGGTAAGACCAGCAGTTTTGCTCATTCCTAAGTTGCCCCTGAACTGAGCGGCTTTCCTTAGTCTTTCCAGAGGGTAGTTAAGATTGATGGAATCATAGAATCCCTACAGTGCAGAAAGAGGCCATTCAGCCCATTGAGTCTGTACCAACTCTGCGACAGAGCATCTTACCCAGGCTCTATGCCCGTAACCCCACATACCTAGTCTGCTAATTTCCCCGAACCTACACATCTTGAGGATAAAGTTAAAAGTTTATTTATTGGTTGCAAGTAGGCTTACATTAATACTGCCTTGAAGTTACTGTGAAAATCTCCTGGTTGCCATACTCTGGTGCCTGTTCAGAAGGACAGAAGGAGAATTTAACATGGTCAACGCACCTAACCAGCACATCTTTTCGACTGTGGGAGGAAACAGCAGCACCCGGAGGAAATCTGCGCAGACATTGGGAGAATGTGCAAACTCTGCACAGTGACCCAAGCCGGGAATCAAATCGGGTCCCTGGCACTGTGAGACAACAGTGCTAACCATTGGGCAACTATGCCTCCCTACTACTTACTTATGGACCAAACAGCATGTCCAATCCACCTAACCGGCACATCTTTGGACTGTGAGAGGAAACTGGAGCACGCAGAGGAAACCCATGGACATGGGGGGAAGGTGCAAACTCCACACATACAAAACAGGAATCAAAATTGGGTCCCTAATGTGTGAGGCTGCTGTGCTAACTTCTAATGGGTGCCACTCATTGTCAACTACATTGTTGAGAGTCTGGAGTTACATATAGGCCCACACCAGGGTATGTATGGCAGATTAATGAAGCATGTTACAATGTGCCTAATGATAACATGCTGTGAGCTGTTAGCTGACCTTATAGACCATGTAACCAATGGCAAAGTGATATGCTGGTCAGCTGACTGGTATAAATAGAAAGCATGTGGGGATTATGGGGAGTGTTTATGCCCCAGGCAAGTGATGGTATGATGAAGTTTCTTTATTAAACCCTTTCTTTGATTTACTTGGCGGAGTTAGATATTGCTTGCTACTTGACTGCCAGATGAACAAAGCAGATAGATTTCAAAGTAAAGTTTATTTATTAGTCACAAGTAAAGCTTATATTAACACTGCAATTAAGTGAAATTCCCCTAGTTGCCACATTCAACGCACCCCTAACAACCACGCTTTTCAAACTGTGGGAGGAAACCCACGCAGATGCAGGGAGAATGTGCAAACTTCACACAGGCAGGGACCCAAGCTGGGAATCGAACCTGGGTCCCTGGCACTGTGAAGCAGCAGTGCTAACCACTGTGCCACCCCCAACAAATCACTGATCACTGCTGCTCCTCATTACTGACTCTAGCTTCCAATTCCCAAATTATCAATTGAATTTAAGATGGACAAGTTGCCATGGTGAAATTTGAACCCATGCCTCCAGGCCTCTGGATTACCAGGATGGTGACATTACCACCAAACTACTGTCTCCCTTCCTCTCAGTCTACTGTTTTTTATCAAACTCAATCATTAAATCCTTCCATTCCTTGTTTCTTATTTATTGAAGACATCTACGCTGGTTGCCTCAACTGTACCTTGCATTAGGGAGTCCCACATTCTAACTGCTCACTGGGTGGAGACATTTTTCCTGAATTCCGTAAGGAATTTATGAGTGACTTTGGGTAGAATTTAATGGAACCCACTAGAGTGGGCAGAATGACAGACAATTGAGTGGGCGTCCCCACAACTGGACCCTAGCGATGGAAAAACTCTTCCATGTTTGGGGGTGAGCAGGAATAGCGCAATCCAGGAATTCCACCCACTGGCATTAATGAACCACTACAGAGCAATCATCTCAGAGCCCATGGGATTGGATAGCAGTAAGAAGCCTCAGGTTAAAGTCCAACCATCACAGAATTTCACAGATTGGATTTTAACCTGGTGTTGTGAGACTTCTTATTGTGTTTACCCCAGTCCAACACCAGCATCTTCACATCATTGAACGGCAGCGCAGAGATTTAATGGCAACTTGCACAAGTCTCCCCCACCTCCAGAAAGCCAATCAAAAGGTTCCTGTCAGGTTTGCCTGGGCCCTGATAGGAAGGGGCATTCTCATTCACTGGCACTCAGTTCCCAACCGTGAGATATCAGGAAAGGTCGGGCGTGGTCACTGAAAGACTCCCTCCTGTCTTTGCACCTGATCTCCAGTCCCTCGCCAGCCATCACTGGTGATCCAGTCCTCATGACCCCCAATGCTTATCTGTCTCCAGGGGTCCCAGTGACAATCCCTGGTGAAGGTTTCAGTGTATTCATGGCACTGGTCAGCACAACTAGTGCTGGAAAGAGCTGCTGTCCTATGATTGGCTGGCATCTTTTGGGGTGGGATTCCTGTCTGACTTGGTGTTTGATCAAAATGGGGAAGGGGGGAGGAACTATTGATATTCAGGTAAGTTCCTGGCTGTACATAAATTACGTTGGGCTTCCAGGTGAAAACAACAGCACGTTCCCAAGGGTTTGCCAACTATGTGTGGGACTCATGTTGCCAACTCTAAATTCCATTCTCTTTTATATTTATGACCCTTTGTTGTGATCTCCTCGACATGTGAAAACCTCTTCACTCCATTTACTCCATCAAATCCTTTCCTAATCTTAAAGAACTCCACCATCCATTTCCTCCACATTCTACAGAAATAAGCCAAAATCTGTTAAATCTTTCCTGATAAAATGCCAACAGTTCTCCCCGTGAGTTTCCTCCCACAATCTGAAAAGTGTGCTGATTAGGTGCACTGACCTAGAGTGTGGCAACCAGGGGAAATTCACAGTAACTTCATTGCAGTATTAATGTAAGCCTTACTTGTGACTAATAAATAAACTATTTAACTTTACAGTTCTGGTATTATCCTTTTTTTAAAAACATCATTTCCTTTTTATAATACAGAAACATGAACTGTTTGCAGCAGCCCCTATTTGGTGTGATCAAAGTTCAATACAAGTTTAATATAATTCCCATTGGTTTTGTTTCTGTTCTTCTAGAAATGGAGGTCGGCATTTTGTTTAAATGATCTTCCTTCCTTGTTCCGTTTTCCAGTAAATGCTGTGTTCTTTCAAATACTGTCACAGCAGCACATATGCCAAGGAGAGGTGAACATCAAACCCAGCACATTAGCTTGTGTGGCGCAGATGGAGATTGTAGCTGAGACCTTCCTGCATTATATAATGCATACTTACTCGGGTCAACTGGTGTAGCAGTAAAATGAGGTGCTAAATGGCCATTATTTGCTGTCAAATTAATCTGGATTCAGGGAGCATCATGTACTTTTTAAATGATTTATTCATGGGATATGGGCATCGCTGGCTGGCCAGCATTTATTGTCCATTCCTGAGGTCATTTAAGAATCAATCACATTTTGTTGTGGATCTGGGAACATATTTAGGCCAGACCGAGTACGGCCGGCAGATTTCCTTCCCTAAAGAGACATTTAGTGGACCAGATGGGTTTTAACAACAATGGTTTCATGGTCATCAGTAGATTTGTAATTCCAGATTTTTATTGAATTCAAATTTCACTATCTGCCATGGCAGGATGCGAACCCAGGTCCACAGATCATCACTCTGGCTCTCTGGATTACCAGTCCAGCGAGAACATTACAGCACCACCGCCTCCCCAAATCATTAAATCAAAATCGCTTCAAATTCATTAAATGTCAAAGATCAAAGAACAACACAGCACGGGGAACAGGCCCTTCGGCCCAACGAGCCTGCACCACCATTTTAACGTTCCCACTTCCACCCATCACCCTTATCTATGTTTACAAAATGTCCTTGGAGACAATTTAACCCACTCTTATCTTATCGAAAACGTGAGTGTAGACTGGTTACAGGAAAGAAACCATCGTACCTTCTGCAGTGACTTCATCGACCATCAGCTTCAGATTTTTACCTCGGCGAACCACTCGAACAGTGTGCCAATCATTGTCGTTGAGTTTTTGTCCAGCATATATTGTCTCTGGTCCTTTACCTGGGGAAGGGTTTGGGCAAAAAGTGTTACTTTGCACATTTGAGATAAGCCTTTTGACATCACATACATCAGGGCTGCAATAAAGACTCTGGACAGAACTCCTGGCTGTGCTGGTCTAAAAGCTGGAAATTACCGCTTGATCATCACTGGGGTTTCATATTCTCCGCAACCCACCCGCTAAAATTCCATTGGCGGGCAGGATACAAGAATTCTGGCCTCTAGTTCTGCATTATTTCTTTTTTTAAAAAAAGCATCTTCACTTGAGCATTCATTCAAAGATCTCTGACCCTTCATCCTGCCAAATCCGGTCGCACGCTTGCCACAAAGAAGCTTGACATTTTGACTCTATTCTCCCAACTCTCCAGAACAAACCTTTATCACAGCCCTAATACGAGGCAATAAAACAAAGACAATGTGTGACAAAACATCAAACTCAATAACGCCCCATCTATTTCAATATTGTGGTGTGGAGTAGCCAGCATTGGGCTGGGGTGGGCACAGTAAGAAGTCTCACAATACAGGTTAAAGTCCAACAGGTTTATTTGGTAGCACGAGCTTTCGGAGTGCTGCCCCTTCATCAGGTGACTCATTGGATGAAGGAGCAGTGCTCCGAAAGCACGTGCTACCAAATAAACCTGTTGGACTTTAACCTGGTGTTGTGAGGCTTCTTGCCGTGTCTCAATATCCACCTTAGATTCACACTGACTTTGAAGGACTTTTTGATATTCCGGTTTTAAAGTGTGGTGAGGTAAATAGGCAACTAAGAGGGAGGATTTTTCAGCCCTTCCCACTTCCAGTCCAAACAAAAGTGAGTCCCCCTCCCCTCCCAGGCGGCGAGGTAGGTGAGGTAGCAAAACGCCTCAGACACCAGCCAGAACGGGAGATCACAAATGATCACAAAGATCCGTCAGCAATTCGAGAGAAACAATTTTGAATCCGTTTAAGGAATGTGATTGATTTGAACTCTTGTTGAATCATTTTTGATTTGATTTGTTATTGTCCCCTGTATTAGCATAGAGTAAAAAGTATTTTTTTGTGCACTATTCAGACAAAACATGTTGTTCATACAGAAGGAAAGGAGAGGGTGTGGAATGTAGTGTTACAGTCATAGCTAGGGTGTAGAGAAAGATCAACTTAACACCAGGTAGGTCCATTCAAAAGTCTGATGGCAGTAGGGAAGAAGTTGTTCTTAAGTCAATTGGTACATGACCTCAGACTTTTCTATCTTTTTCCCGATGGAAGAAAATGGAAGAGAGAATGTTCAGGATGCGTGGGGTCCTTAATTATACTGCTGTACACACCCTTAATATTAAACCTAGATACATCTCCAACACAAGCATAGATGACTATGGCTGTTGATCTCATATCGTTCTGAAATAAGTTACAAAAATACGACAGAGATGTTGAGATGTGGTGGTTGTTTTTAATTGGCCTGTATCACCTGCTGACAACGATAATCACACAAGCATTGTACTCAGTTTTAATTTGTCGCTGGCCCTTCTTTTCGGTTATATGCAACTTTCTCTGTGATTAGTTTTTATATAAAACAAAAGCCATGATCAAGGGTGAGCACGGCTGTGAAACAACCTGGGTGCCTTATTCCCAAAGGTAGGGGAGTCTAAAACTAGCGGGCAGAGGTTTAAGGTGAGAGGGGAGAGATACAAAAGGGTCAGAGGGGCAATTTTTTCACACAGAGTGTGAAGAGTGTCTGGAACAAGCTGCCAGAAGTAGCAGTAGAGGCGGGTATAATTTTGTCTTTTGAAAAGCATTTAGACAGTTAAAAGCTAATTACTGCGGATGCTGGAATCTGAAGCCAAAGAGAAAATGCTGGAAAATCTCAGCAGGTCTGGCAGTAAGGAGAGAAAAGAGCTGACCTTTCCAGTTGAGACAACCCTTTTTCAAAGCCATAGAAAGTGGGAGAGATTTTCCACATATTTTTATATATTTTAGACAGTTACATGGATAAAATGGACATAGAGGGATATGGGCTAAATGGGGGCAATTGGGACAAGTTTAGTGCTAAAAATTGGGCAGCATGGACAAGTTGGGCTAAAAGTCCTATACTGTAAACCTCTAAGACTTCATGCGCCTGGTTACTGAGTGTAACCTTGTTGTAAAGTAGGGGAGTGGGCCAGCACTTTGCTGCAAGGAAATGAATATTCCTCCACTACACAAGTAAAACAGGGCTTAGGCAGTCAGGCTGCCATCTCGCACATTTCTCCATGGTGGCCTTCAGGATATACCAGCACCTGAGCACTCTGACAAGCTGAAGCTCCAGCACACCCCATCGCGTACAGGTAGTTTCATGCTTTCCGTGACAGATTGCCCAGTCAAGCTGTTTTCTCCTGGAGATTGGGGAAAGTTAAAGGGAGAAGCCAATGTTGCTTCACCTGTTTGAGTGAACGGTTTAGGCCAAAACTCTCTGGAATTTAACTAAACCTGCTTCCGCTTGTGGGGCATTCTAAGACGAGAGGTCTTAGGATAAGGGGCAGCAAATTTAAAACAGAGTTGAGGAGAAACTATTTCTCCCAAAGCGTTGTAAATCTGTGGAATTCACTACCCCAAAGTGCGGTGAATGCTGGGACAGTGAGTAAATTTAAGGAGGAGTTAAACAGATTTTTAATTGGTAATGGGTTGAAGGGTTATGGGGAGAAGACAGGAAAATGGGGATGAGGAGCATATCAGCCATGATCAAATGGCAGGGCAGATTTGATGGGTCAAATGGCCTAATTCTCCTCCTATATCTTATGATCTTATGAACCAGATTTGTCAGTGATGAAGTGGTGGAGGCAACAGGGGAAAGTGAGGAGGAGAAAATGATTTGGAAAGAAATGAGTGACATTGGCCCGGGGAGGGAAAGCCAATAAAGCAGGAGAACAATTGAATAGGTCATACAAAATCTGCACTCAAAAATGCTAACTGAAAACATTTAATGAAATATCTCTTCTTGTAGCTTACTGTGACCGTATGTAACCTGGATGGCCAAATGATAGCACTTCTAAAGAATACTGCTCAGAAAATCATGTAGAATTTGATAACAGAGAGATTCAGACGAGTATTTGAATTAGAACACCCTCTAACAAACTTCTACCATAGGCATTTCATTCTGTTGCATTTTTCATCTGTGTGCGTGCATGCGTGCGTGTGTTAGCATCATCATGTGACATTACAGTCATACAGCTAAATACTTTGTGACAAAATCCAGAATTCAGAACCCATTGTAGCAGTTTGGGATTTTGAATTAAATTAAATCTTGAGTAAAATTGATCTTGAAACTGTCCGATAATTATTTTAAAATTGTTTTATCAATGTCTTTCAAGGAAAGAAACCTATCATCCTTATCCAACAAGGAAAATGTGGGACTTCATCCCTTAATAATATGCTTAACTCATAGGTGCCCACTACATGGTAACACAGTGGTTAGCATTGCTGCCTCACAGTGCCAGGGACATGGGTTCAATTCCTAGCTTGGTGTGTGTGAACTTTGCATGTTCTCCCAATGTCTGCATGGGTTTGCTCCGAGTGCTCCGGTTTCCTCCCATATTCCAAAAGACATGTTGGTTAGGGTGCATTGGCCGTGCTAAATTCTCCCTCAGTGTACCCGAACAGGCACTGGAGTGCGGCAACTAGGGGATTTTCACATTGCAGTGTTAATGTAAGCCTACTTGTGACACAAATAAATAAACTTTAAACTTAAACCTTTGATCTGTGGGAGGGAACTGGAGCGCCTGGAGGAAACCCACACAAACATGGGGAGCACATGCGGACTCCACGCAGACAGTGACCCAAGCTGGGAATCGAATGCGGGTCCCTAGTGCTGTGAGGCAGCAGTGCTAACCACTGTGCCAAACAGTTCAGTGACTTTTAAAATTTGAAGTGGATAAAAGCAACAGGTGCCCAAAGTGGGAAGTAATTTAGTTGATGCTGCTTAAATATAACCTCCTGTATAATAACCTGAGGCCTACAGGCACAATGGAACCTTCAGAGCTTTGAAAAGGGGCACTCCAGTGTCAAAAGAATAAAAACGTAAAAAAGGAACCACCCCCAAAGATACAAAACAACCCTGCCAACCCTGTACCCTTCCCATGGAAGGCTCCCCTTCCCTCCCTCCCCCCTCCCCGAACAGGAGCATTGTCGGGTTACTGCCTGGGCATGACTACCCCCCCCCCCACCCCCCTCCCCCTCCAGCCAGGGATTGTACTGGCCTAGGCACCCCGGTTCTGTTCACCAATTTCCCCATTTTACAAAACCTGCCGTAAACCTCACCGATACGAGGCCATGTCAGCAGGCTGGGGAATTCCCCACAACAGAGAGGCCCACTCAGTAGATGTGAATGTGTGCCAGTGAGGTTGCTGACCTACCATGGTGGGAACCCCATTATGTCATTAGGGGTGGCGGTGGCGGGGTGGGGGGAGGCGACAATCTCGACGGCGTTGTAAAAGTCACACTGGGAACCCTTCTGCAAAAAACATGTTGGAAAGTCTCCCCTTCAGGTTTGTAAAGAGAGATAGAAGCTGCTTCCAGAGGTAGAGGAACAATGATGCCTATTGATTGTAACAATTTGAGGTTTATGCCTATTCTTTTTTCCCCTGCCAACAGCTGAGCTTTTCAGACTTTCTCTTCCTCCTACCAAACTTCCATTCCTCTCTCCCAGAGGTCGTAGACAACTTTACACCATGGGTTTTAGCACTGGGCTCAGTGTTGAGTCATTATTTAATGGATATCAGCAAGACTTTACACACTGGGACACAAAGGAGAAACCCAATGGAGTTAGAACAGCCATATCAACATCGAAAGGTGCTTCATCCCTTTCCACTTCTTGCGCCCACAACTTGCTCAGTTGAGCTCACATTGCGAGCAGTAAGGAAATTAAAGGAAAAATAATATTTGAAATAATATGGTCAGCTGGTCACATTAAAGACCCCTTTGGCAGTTTCAACTTCTCCAGCTTACTCTATGGCTGGGCAGAGAGGGCATCGGGGCTGGGGGAGCACCGCATTGTCAGAGGTGCCATCACTTGGATGAGATACAAAAGCATTGACGTATTCCCTGCCCTCTCAGTTGGAGTGACGTGGAGATGCCGGTGTTGGACTGGGGTAAACACAATGTTGTCAAACTTCTTACTCTCACTTGGGGGTCAGGGCATGATTCAGAGATATTTCGCAAGTGCCGTAAACCATGATGTAGAAAGTGGGATTTAGCTCACCGTCTCTTTTCAGACATGGAGGCCTCCCTCTCTCCCTTCCCCACCTATTCCTGTATCCCTGATTTTCAATCCTTCCCATCTTTGGGCCTACAGTCTATACACTTTAAAATCTAAACATTCCATGCATTTGAAACATTGCATGTATTTAATAACGGAACATTACACTAGCCTTTTCAATCACTAAGAACAAAGAACAGTTCAGCATGGTGTTGCCTAAGGAAATCTTCGGACACATAGCCAGAGACTTTGGCCAGAGTGAGATGTTGAACGTGTTATCGGAAGGGAATAAGGGAGATGCTAAGCACTTTACTGAAGGAATTCCAAAGCAGTTGAAGACATGTCTGCCAACAGTGGAGTGATGGAGATGATGGGCAACTTAGTGGCCCAGTGATTAGCACAGCTGCCTCATAGCGCCTGGCTCAGGTCTCTTCTGTGCAGAGGCTGCACATTCTCCCCATGTCTGCATAGGTTTCCTCCGGGAGCACTGGTTTCCTCCCACAATCTGAAAGAAGTGTTAGTTGGGTTTATTGATCCGAACAGGTACCGGAATGTGGCGACTAGGGGAATTTCACAGTAACTTCATTGCAGTGTTAATGTGAGCCTCACCTGTGACTAATAAATAAAATATTTTGATAACCACACAACAGGTCAGAAATGAGGATTCCAGATATTTTCCACACAACATTTAAGAAGCATTTAGATGAACACATGGAACACTGTATCATGTATAATAATGGACCAAGTGCTGGAAAATAGGATTAGAATAAATCAGTGCTTAATGGTTGGCGCAGATGTTGATGGGCTGAAGGGTCTCTTTTTGTGCTCTAAGACTCTATGGGCAGAATTTTTCCATCCCGCGCACTGCAGGAATTGTAGAAAGGTTGACCTTGGGAGGGATTTTCCAATCTTGGGGGCAAGCGTGGCTGGAAAATCCTGGCCTATGACTCTGAAGCTCCATCTTGTGGGCCTGCAGGATGTTATGCAGATAGGGAGGGAGGCGCTGAGGCTATGAATGGTTTTGAATCCATGGGCTTACACTTTTGAGTGTTGCAGCGTGAAAACATTGGTTCAGGTTTCTACAATCAAAGCAGAAAATGCAGGAAAATCTCAGCAGGTCTGGCAGCATCTGTGTGAAGAGAGCAGAGCCAACGTTTCCAATCTGGGTGTTTCCAGACTCGAACCATCGACTGTGAATTTCCAGCACGTTCTGCGTGCCGCAGATCGCATTGGACCGGAGGAGGGTCAGAGAATCGGGGATGAGGGCTCAAGTGTGTTTGGCACCGGTGCAAATTCCCATTGCGATCCTGCAAGCTCTTAATGCCAGATTAGCAGGTTTAAATCAGCATTTATACATAACTAGTCTGTGTGAGATCTGTTTCTTCCTAGTCCTGGGATTCTCCGACCCTGGGGCGCAGAGGGAACCCAGTGAGAATCACAACTGGCCTCCACAAATGTAGACCAGGCATGATGGCCCTGCTGGCGGTGGGGTACGGGGGTGGGGGTGAGGGGGTTGGGGGCTCAAAGGCCATTGCGTGTTCGAGAACATGGCTGGGCAGTGTCCACTTGGCATTCTCTCCCCACTGGTGCTGCCAGACCACTGAGATTTTCCAGCGTTTTGGTTTCAGATTCCAGCATCCGCAATAATTTGTTTTTACCTCAGATCCTAATTCCACTAATGAAATCACTAATTCCAAAACAACTGCCAATGTTCAGGCACTGCTCCCTCTCTCTCCTGCTATGTTAGAATCATAGAATCCCTACAGTGCAGAAGGAGGCCATTTGGCCCATCGAGTCTGCACATCCAGGCTCTATTCCCGGAACCCCGAATATTTACCCTGCTAATTCCCCTGACACTAAGTGGCAATTTAGCCTGGCCAATGCACCTAACCTGCACATCTTTCTGACACTGCATTGTGTTCTTGACCAATGATATCCCATGGTATTGGGAGGTAGAACCATTTCAATCACCTGACTGACTGGAACATTCTGGTCCTCTTCCATCGACCTTCACTGTTCCCAAATATTAACTAAAGGCAATGTTTCAACAACAAGACAGAATTTCAACCACTACACCTGAGCACTTTACCACCCATTCACAGCGATATTACATCAACCACGAGGCTTTTAGTCTGAAGTCATTTGTGAGGTAAATTTGGACAATTTTGTAAATGCAAAGTTGTTATCCTTCAATTTCTTAACTAAAGTTTCAAAGTTATATTTTCCCTTGACTTTGATTGGACTCGTTTTCTTTGGAACTGCTTCTCCAGGCCAAGCACCGCACATTGGAAAGTTGATGAGCAGATGGGCCCTGTATGTACAGGTTCCAAGCAAGGTCGTTCTGACAAAATGGAAGAAAACAACATTTTCTCCTTGCAGGAAGGTGTTACTGTGGTTTGATGCTTCCCTTCCGAAAACATTGTCCAGAGTATCAAACAATCCTGTGAAGGATTTTATCATCTATCGGGACTATGTCACTTCATCTAGTTTTAAATACAGTATCACGTTTGGGACTCAATTCCTTGATGAAATGGGGCACGATGGGAATGTCTCAGTTGTCAACATTTGCTCTACTCAAAAGTCCCTACTTCTCAAATGGGATATTTTTGTCCAGCACTCCCCCCTTCTTTCCTGAGGATATTAGCATGGGCCTTAATTTTATTCTTTTCTGCATGTTCTTATTTACTCTTTCATGGGATGCATTTGTTGGACCTCCCTAGCCACTCTTGAGAAGGTGATGGTGAGCTGCCTTCTTGAACCACTGCAGTCCACGTGGCGCAGGTGCACCACGGTGCGGTTAGGGAGGAAATTCCAGGATTTTGACAGTGAAGGAACAACCGACATATTTCCAAGTCAGGATGGTGAGCAACTTGAAGGAGAACTTGCAGATGGTGGTGTTCCCAGGTATCTGCTGCTTCTGCCCTCCTAAGTGGTAGGTTACCTATCAGTACCTTAATCTGGTGATCAGTCTTATGAGCAAAGCTGAGGGTATTACAATGCAGTCTGACTTCCTCTTTTGGGTTTGAGGCAATTAAGCCAGTTATAGCACCCAAATACAGTCATTAAAGTCAACTAACTCCTTGTTGGCCACCTGGTGGAAACAACTACAAAGAATAGATCACTATTCTGGTTTAGACATTGGAGGCCTTTGTTCTTGGCCTGATATTTGGATACTCCGCTGACCCTCTCTATCTGTACACACACAGGAAGAATCACTGCCTGAAGGAAGCAGCAAAGAGTTGCCATCTATCCGTAAATTAGACAGTCCCGACCACAAATCAGTCAGTATTGCCCAAGCCAAAAGATTGTGAGTTCAAGGTGCACTCCAGGCACCCAAGGACAAAATCTAGACTGGTACTCCAGTGCACCACTGAGGGAGTTCTGCACTGTTGCAGGTGCTGCCTTATGGGTGAAACATCAAAGTCAAGCTCCCTTGACTAACATTGCTCAAATCATAAAATGACTAACATTGCTCAAATCATAAAATCTGGTGGTTATCACTGCGGGATCCTGTTAGGTCCAAACTAGGTACCATGTTTCCTACATTACATTGGGGTGACACTGTGGTTAACATTGCTGCCCCACAGCCTGGGTTCGATTCCCGATTGTATGTTCTCCCCATCCTGTGTGGGCTTCCTCTGAGAGCTCTGATTTCTTCCCACAGTCCGAAGAGGTGAAGGTTAGGTGGATAGGTCCCAGTAAATCACCTCTTTGTGTCCCAACTTGTGTAGGTTAGATGGATTAGCCATGAGACATGTGTGGGGTTACAGGACTACAGCGAGTGAGAGAGTCTGGGCAAGTTACTCTATTAGAGAGTCAGTGCAGTCTCGATGGGCTGAATGGCCTCCTTCTGCACTATAGCAATAAAAAGTACCTCACTGGCCATAAATTGTTTTGAGGTGTCATGAGAATATAAAAAAGGATTTTTAATGAAATCTTCCTTCATGATTTTGTAGTCACCTTTTTGAAGTAAAACTACCAAAAGAAGATGATAGCCTCATGGTATTATTGCTAGACTATTAATCCAGAAATTCAGCTAATGTTCTGGGGACCCAGGTTCAAATCCTGCCACGGCAGATAGTGAAATTTGAATTCCATTAAAAAAAAGTCTGGAATTAAGAATCTACTGATGATCATGAAACCATTATTGTGAAAAAAAAACCTATTTGCTTCATTAATGTCCCTTAGGGAAGGAAATCTGCCATCCTTACCTGGTCTGGCCTACATGTGATTGCAGAGCCACAGCAATGTGGTTGACTCTGAACTGCACTTGGACAATTAGGGATGGGCAATAAATTCTGGACAGCCAGCAACACCCATGATCCATGAGTGAAAAAAAACTGATGATTCAGAAGTAATGGGTTTACTCATGAGAGCATGGCCAATGTGTCCATTGTATGAGTGTGGGACATTGGAGTTACCAGGCAGATAGAAGACCTGTGCCACTGTGTATTGTAGGCATAACATGGAAAGTAAGACAATGAATATTTCTCCATTCATCCCTGTCCATAGCCTTTTCAAGTGGCTTATGCTTCATTTTCACCATCACAACGATCCATTTAATTACAAAGTTTCAATGTCAGGATTAACTTGACCTTTGCTCCGTTTTTAGCAGAATATGTGCAGGTAATTAGTAATTCCTTCACTCTCAGTTCTCCCCTTTATCCTTCAGGAGCCCCTATTGATGGAGTACATTACCGTGGGTGTGCAAGCCCTCATCCTTCAGGTGTCAGCCTGGAATTAGGAACTGTCATCTCACTGTTGAATAGCACAATGTGTAGCAAAGATCAATCCTGATCATCCCCAATCTCCACATCTGAGTACTTGCTGGTGTCACCCCCGGCACAATTAGTAGAAATGATGTGGAGATGCTGGTGTTGGGCTGCAGTGGGCATAGTAAGAAGTCTCACAACAGCAAGTTAAAGTCCAATGGATTTATTTGGCATCACAAGCTTTCAGAGTGCTGCCCCTTCACCTGATGAAGGGGCAATCCTCCTGAAAGATTGTGCTGCCAGATAAATTGGTTGGATTTTAGCTGGTGTTGTGAGACTTCTTACAATTGCTAGAGCCCATGCTTCTGTCAGAGTCTTGAGACATTTCAGTGCGGTTCCAAGGGGATACAGCGTTCCCGGAAGTCCTAGTCTTTTCATGAACTGAAGCCCCATCTGTGCAGGTGACTGCAAAAATTCCAACTGAATTATTCAATGAATAGAAAGAAAGTTCACTCAGCAACCTGGCTAATACTTAACAGGCATGGCTTAAAGAAATAGTTGGTTATTTGTCTAAATACTGCATACAGAACTGTGTGCAAATAATTGCCATTTTCCCCTATATTGTGCCAGTGACTGTGCTGTATAGTTAATTAGTTAAAAAATAAAGAATAGGGCAAGCCCTTTGGCTCACCAAGCCTGTGCTGATACATGGCGCCTTGCTAAACTAAAGACCTTCTCCCTCTACGCGATCTATATCACCCTATTCCCTGTCCTTTCATGTATCTGTCAAGATATCTCTTAAACGTTGCTATTGTATCTGCTTCTGTCATCTGCTCTGGCAATCTACTCCAAGCACTTACCAGCCTCTATGTAAAAAGCTTATCTCTCACATCACCTTTAAACTTTGCCCCTTTTACTTTAAATCCCGAGTAATTAACATTTCCACCATGGGGAAAAACATTCCGACTATCCATTCTATCCATGCCTTTCATAATTTTGTAAAATTCTAACAGGTCACTCCTTCAGCCTCCGACATTCAAATGAAAACTTCAAGTTTGTCAAATCTCTCCTTATGGCTAATACCCTCCAAAACCGGGCAACATCCTGAAAAACCTTTTCTGTATCCTCTCTCCACATTGGCTGTAAAATGTTTTGCAAGATCAGGAAAGCTGCTGGACAAAGATAGGTTCCTCATTTCCTTCTCCTTCTGAGTTAAGGAAGAGGTGGACTTCAAGGTAGGCTTCTCTTGCACTCTGAATCCAGGGTTACAGTAAGTAATTGAAGCTGTGAAGACTGTCTGCCAATATGTGTGCCTGGGGTCAGGGATTTGGTAGCAGGTGGATCTGCCATGACGAGGGAGCCGTACTCAAACGCACCAGCCTGGAAACGTGAGTCATGTCCAGGCTCTCTTCAAGCCAGGCTTTCTGTGGCAAAGAATTAACCATTTTCCCAACTGCATCACACAAAAGTTGAGAAACTGTCATTGCCTTTATCTAGTTTGACAAGTAGGCCCTCAGTTTCCCAGGCTTTGACAGATGCAACTCAGAACTCCCTGTGACAGGCCCTCGGAAATGCTCGAGCAGCACTGACACGCCATGACTGATGGATGTCATTCCACACACGCTGAACTCTGAGGTCTAGGAATCACACAAGACAAAAGCCGAGTGGCAGATGCATCAGGCACCTTGACAAGGCATCAACAAAAAGAATGGGATTGGCGGAGGACAAGTGGATGCTATTTAACTCGGCTACCGACCCGCACTGGAGACCAAGTTTGGATTCTAATCCTGATGGATGTATCCCACAGTGGATAAATTTGGTTATTGATTGGATTCCTAATTTTGTGGTCATAGATAGTTACGTCAGAGGGAAATGGGAGAAGATTTAAAAGGGCTCTATTCAGTTTACTAAGATAATTACATGACATTCTTAAGAAGTCTGTATCCCAAAGTGTTCTGTCCTGATAGCTAAAAATGGACAGTGTCTGAAGTGCACACAGCCATTCAGCCCATTGTGCCAATGTTGGCTCTGTGAAAGAGTATGAATGAATCCCTCTCCACCTGCTCCTTCACCACAACCCCACAACTTTCCCCCTTTCAAGTACTTGTCCAATTTGTTACTGACATTCATCATTGAATTGACTTACAGCGCTCCTTCAGGCAGTGAGTTCCAGATCCCAACAACTCACTGGCATCAATAAAGTGGTCCTCACCTCGTGTCTGGCTCCGTCACCAAACCGTCAATCTGTTTCTTTTAGTTACTTGACCCTGTTGCTAGTGGGATGAGTTTCTCCTTCATAGTCTATCAGCATGTGATACCAATTAAACACCTCCATTTAATCATAGAATTGTACGATGTAGACAGAGGCCATTTGGCCCATCGAATCTGCACCAACCACAATTCCACCCAGGCCCAATCCCCATAACCCCATGCATTTACCCTAACTATCCCCCTGACACTAAGGGGCAGTTTAGCATGGCTGATCCACCTAACCCATGGGAAGAAACTGGAGCACCTGGGGGAAACCCACACAGACAAGGGGAGAATGTGCAAACTCGGCACAGACAGTGATCCAAGCTGGGAATTGAACCCTCGTCCCTGGTGTTGTGAGGCAGCAGTGCTAACCATTGTGCCACCGAGCCGCTCTCAATCTCACCTTAACCTTCTCTATTGTAAGGAGGACAAGCCCCAGCTCCTCTAGCCTCACACATACCTGAACTCCAGCATCCCCAGTACCATTCTGGTAAATCTCTTCTACACCGTCTCTGAAGCATGGCCCCCTGAATTCAATTGACATTAACTCCCGGTGGGACCTAACTGCTGATTTATTAAGGTGCAACCTGATTCCTTTACCCTTGTATCAATTGGTGTTAATTATATTCAGTTGGGTGGTTTTTCCAGTCCTGCCCTTTGCAGGAATCTTTGTGGGATGGGATAGAAAATTTGGGACGGATGATTGAAAAGTCCATTGACCTTGGGTAAAAATAGGAAATCTGCTCACCAACTCCCCTCCTCCCCATTTGTTTCAGTAACAAATTGGACAAGTACTTGAAAGGGGAAAAGTTGTGGTGTTGTAATGCATGGGCATTAACTGGGGGTTCATTGGAATTTATGAAACCGTGGCTATCATGTGGGAGAGCAGGATTTGTAAATAAAAACTTTAAGGAGATAAAGTGTTGACGCCTAGCCAGAAATTTCTCATCCCTCCCACTGTGTGAAATGTAGTGGATGGGACAGAAGAATCGGCGGACCATGTAAAAGCCCGTTGGCCTCAGGCATGAATATTTGGTCTTTGGGCACAAATAGCTATAAAATCCATCCCAGTTCTCTTTCATTGCCTGGTTTTCTGCATTGTAAAGTTTGTACACTATGGGTGGATCTTTCAGCCGCGCAGAACTGGAAAATCCCACCTGAGGTCAATGGACCTTTGAATGGTTTCCCTTCCCCCTCCTTCCCCACTGCCCGCTATGATACCTCCCCTCTCTTTCTCATTCTAAAGCCAAGGATTTAGCTTCAAGTTTCTAAAGCTTCAAGTTTTTAGGTGTCCAGATCATCAACAAACTGTCCTGGTCCCCCACATGCCGACACTATAGTTAAGAAATCCTACCAATGCTCCTACTTTCTCAGAAGACTAAGGAAATTTGGCATGTCAGCTACGACTCTCGCCAACTTTTTCTTTCTGGTTGTATCACAGCTTGGTATGGCTCCTACTCTGCCCAAGGCTGTAAAGAACTACAAAAAGTCATGAATGTAGCCCAATCCATCATGCATTGATGCATAGCTTCCCATCCATTGACTCTGTCTACACTTCCCGCTGCCTCAGCCAAGCAGCCAGTATAATCAAGGACCCCATGCACCTCATTTTCTTTTCCACCTTCCTCCGTCAGGAAAAAGATACAAAAGTCTGAGGTCACGTACCAACCGACTCAAGAACAGCTTCTTCCCTGCTGCTGTCAGACTTTTGAATGGACCTACCTCGCATTGAGTTGATCTTTCTCCACATCCTAACTATGACTGTAACACTACATTCTGCACTGTCTCATTTCCTACTTGATGAACAATATGCTTTGTCTGTATAACGCAAGAAAACAGTACTTATCACTGTATGCTAATACATGTAACAATAATAAATCCAATCAAATCAAAAAGATCCCATTTCCTTTTCTCTGGAACGGTTTGCTCAATTCACCCTGCCACTTTGAAAGGCTTGTGTGCGTCTAGCCCCAGGAGTCTGTTTCTAGAACCCCTTCAAAATTCTTCTGACCAAAATATATCACGTAATGGAGTTGGGTTGTGTCGAGGGTTGGATGGGAAGCCTCCCAGGTCTAAAGTCCAATTTTATCATCACGGTTTCAAGAAGACTATCCCATACTTGTTCTTCAGATTACTGTTGAACACTTCAACCCAAGGTCTAAACTTGCTTGAATATGACATCCTTAGTTCAATGCGCGATTTAAAAAATATATATTTTCCTAGCCCTTAAAGATGACAGATAGATTGACAGACCTACCAAAGGCTTGGTAAAGGTTATCAAACAGGCTTTTTAGCTCAATCTGTTAGCTGTGATATGGAATTAAAAATATACATAAGTAAGTTTATTTATTAATGTCACAAGTAAGACTTATATTAACACTGCAATGAAGTTACTGTGAAAATCCCCTATTAGCCACATTCCAGCGCCTGTTTGGGTGCACTGAGGGAGAATTTAGCACAGCTAATGCACCCAACCAGCACATCTTTCAGATTTTGGGAGGAAACCAGAGCATTCAGAGGAAACCCTCACAAGTAGGCTTATATTAACACTGCAATGAAGTTACTGTGAAAGTCCCCAAGCTGCCGCACTCCGGCTCCTGTTCGGGTACACTGAGGAAAAATTGAACATGGCCTACGCACCTAACCAGCATGATTTTCAGACTGTGGGAGGAAACTGAAGCACCCGAAGGAAACCCACGCAGACACGGGGAGAACATGCAGGCACCACACAGACAGTGACCTGAGCTGGGAATCAAATCTAGATTCCTGGTGCAATGAGGCAGCAGTGCTAACCACTGTGCCACCATTCTGCCCAAATGAATATTTACACATCACAAGAGCTTCTCTTTTGTGCTAAAATATCACTGTTAAAAATCCCAGAAGCAATGATGCCTAATTAACAAGGTATAACCAAGCTTTTAAACAGGTTACTAAGTTATAACTACTCCTGAACAAACTCTCTGGCCTTGAAAATCCAATGTTTGACCTATGTAATGACAAATATTTCCATTATGATATAATTCCACAAAATAAGAGGCATTTTTAAGAATGTTTTAATAGTGTTTCAGCTTCTAATGTTCCATCCTTCTCTTTTGCGTATTTTCACACATTTTTGGTGCTCTTATCTGTGGAAAGATATACTGGCTTTAGAGGCAGGTCAGGAAAGATTCGCTAGGTCAATCCCGGGTATGGAGGGATTTTCTTCCGAGGAAAGGTTGAGTAGGTTGGGTCTGGATTCATTGGAGTTTAGAAGGAGAGGCGACCTTATTAAGACATATTGGATTCTTAGGGGCGGTTTAAGAGGATTAACGCTCAGAGATTGTTTCCCTTTATGGGTGGATGTGGAACCAGAGGGCATGGTCTCAGAGTAAGGGGATTCTCACTGACGGCAGAGATGTGGAGGAATTTCTTCCCTCAAAAGTGGCAAATCTGTGGAATTCTTCACTGCAGAGGGCTGAAGAGCTGGGTCAAGTTCAAGGCTGAGATAGGTAGATCTCTAATCCTTAAGAGAGTCAAGCATTATGGGGATAAGGCAGGAAAGGTGGATTAAATCAGATCAGTCATAATCTCATTGAATAGTGGAGCAGAATCGATGGGCCAAACAGCCTACTTCTGCCCCTACGTCTTATGGTCTGTCTTACAGAAGACAATTAGTGAGCAGTTTCTGTGATATCTCTTGGGTTAGCCATGCGCACGTGTAATTTATAGGAACATGGGTCAAAACCTTTATTTTGCACCGACTAAAATTTATAACAAATGAAGAATAATCAGTGTGCTTTACAACCTACTTTGATATCTGTGGGTGATGATTGGCTATTTGGCTTGTTTGGTGACATCACTGTTGTCGGGTGCCTGGTCATTGCCAGGACTTCAAATTACTCCTGGCCATATTAAAACCCAAGCCATGGAGACCCCTAAGCCATCGTGGGCAATTTTCATTGAAGTCAACAGCTAATGCCACCCACTTCACTGCCAATCCCAAAATACAGGCCCATATATCCATAACTTGCACTGACAGAACATTTTCGCAAAGGAACCACATCCTGAAGTACCTCACCGGAGTGTTAGCAGATAAAACGTGGCATTGACAAACAGAGGTACCCAATAAGCAAATATCATGGGTGGGATTTTCTCGCCCCAAGGCTGGAAATTCCTGCTCGAGGTCAACGGACCTTTGCACGAGCCTTCAAATTTTCTGTCCAGCCCGCTACGATTCCCGTGGCGGGCGGGATAGAAAAATTCTGCCCCATGTATCTTCTTCATTCATGAGGTGTGGGTGTCATTGGTCAAACCAGCATTTATTGTCCATCCTTAATCACCCTTGAGAAAGTGGTAGTGAGTCAGCTTCTTGAACCACGGCAATGCCTGAGGTGTAGATACGCCCACGGTGCTAGAACACATGAACTAGGAGCAGGGGTAGGCTATCTGGTCCCTTGAGCTTGCTCTACCATTCAATAAGATCATGACTGATCTTTCCATGGACTCAGCTCCACTTACCTGCCCACTCACCATAACCCTTAATTCCTTTAATGTTCAAAAATCTATCTTTTCCTTAAAAACATTCAATGATGCAGCCTCAACTGCTTCACTGGGCAGGGAATTCCACAGACTCACTACTCTTTGGGTGAAGAAGTTCCTCCTTAACTTAGTCCTAGATCTGCTGAGGTGTTTTGAGGCCGTACCCCCTTGTTCTAGTTTCATTTGCCAGTTAGAACAACCTCTCTGCTTCTATCTTATTTATTCCCGTAATAATTTTATATGTTTCTACAAAATCTCCCCTTTTTCTCCTGAATTCCAATGACCATAGTCCCAATCTACTCAATCTCTCATAAGCCAACTCCCTCAATTCTAGAATTAACCTAGTGAATCTCTTCTGCACCCCCTCCAGCATGAGTACATCCTTCATAACAGAGGGAGTTCCAGGATTTTGACCCAATAACAGTGAAGGAACGGTTAAAATATTTTGAAGTCAGGATGGTGAATGGCTTGGAGGGGAACCTCCAGGTTCTTTGATTTGATTTGATTTACTTTTGTCACGTACTGGGATAGAGTATTTTTCCTGCATGCCAAGAAAAAGAATACCAACAAAGAATAGGAAAAGCACACCAACATAGAGTATGCAGAGGAAAAGGATAGGGTGCAGAGTATAGCATTGTAGTTACAGGTAGGCTGGAAAGAAAGATCAGTTTCATATATGAGAACAAAAGAACAGGACAGCACAGGAACAGGCCCTTCAGCCCTCCACGCCTGCACTGACCATGTTGTCTTGTCTAGACCACCTGCTTCTATCTCTGTACTCCCTGTGTGTTCATGTGTCTATCCAGATAAGTTTTAAATGTGGCTAACATATCTGCCTCAATCACCCCACTTGGCAGTGCACTCCAGGCCCCCACCACCCTTTGTATAAAAAAAATCCCCCCCCCCACACATTTCCACTGAACCTTACCTTGACCTTGTGCCCCCTTGCCAGTAGGACCAAATGTGGCAATGCTCCCATGTGTGCTTGTGTGCTGCCCTGGTCCTTTTAGATGGTTGTGAGCTTGAAATGTGTGAATGGGATCAAAGGTTATTGGACTATTGAGTTGGACGAACAGCCATGATTGTGATGAATGTCAGAACAGGCTCGAAGGGCCAAATGGCCTGCTCCTGCTTCTATCTTCTATGTTTCTATGTCGATGTTTCTAGGCGCTGTCTCTATAATACTTTGCAAAGATGAATCTCTTTGCAAATTCCCAATTATGATGATACGTTTTGCTCTGTCTCTTTTTGAATGAGGTAAGGGTAAAAATACTGCGAGCCTCTGTCAGCCAAGGCTCATAAAACCCACTGAGTTGAATGCTCACAGCAATCATCTATCTATCATTGCAGAGTGTATCCTGCTGGGTAAATCATACATTCACATGGCGGTACTGCTCCTCAGTATCACACTATATTGAAACCAGACTTAGAGCAACATCATTAATTACGTTTTAGATTATTAAGTGGATAATAGGATGGCACCGGCTTCTCAGAATAGATATTGGAAAGTAAGTCAGGTGTTGGAAATGCTCCTGAGGGTAACACTTATCAGCGGGTTGGCAGAATCAATTGTGCTTGAAGTTTGGAGATGAAATTCAGGACAGTGATTCCATTTTCCGACGAGTAGAAGTGAATCCTTTCAGGCCTGCAGTGATATCTGTTTCCCTCACACAGTCCTCTCAGTTTACTTATCATACTTTACAATCCATGTTAGAATACTGTGCTTGCAGGAATTTTCCACAGTTCGCTGTAATACTGCAAATGTTTTGCAGCATCGTGTGAAATTCAAACTTCCAGGAGAGAGAAAGAGAGGGAGACAGAGAGAGAGAGAGAGACAGAGTGTATGGGGCGGGATTTTATGGCCTCACTCATCCCAAAAATGTAAAATCCCACTCAAGGTCAATGGATCATTCCATTGTCTGCCCCTCACCCGCTCCAATTCCCATGGCAGGCAGGGAGTAAAATTCAAGTGTGGGTGTGTGTCTGTGAGTGTGTGTCAGTGTGTATGTGTGTGTGCATCTGGAGGTATGTATGTGTGTGTATATGTGTGTGTTTGCATCTGGGTGTATGCGTGTGTGTGTGTGTGTGTGTGTGCATCTGAAGGTATGTATGTGTGTGTATATGCGTGTGTGTGTATGGATGCGTGTATGTGTGCATCTGGATGTGTGTGTGTGTGTGTATGTGTCTGTGTGTGGATATGTCTGTGTGCGTGTGTGTGTGTGTATGTGTGCATCTGTGTGTGTGTGTGTGTATGTATGTGTCTGTGTGTGTGTGAGGTGGTAATGAAGAACAAAATGCAGTGGATGCTAGCTCAATGGATTGTTTGAAATCTGAGATCAATGCTATTTTGGAAGCAAAGTGTAACAATCGATATGGGTATGATGGAGTTCAGATCCAGTTCAGCCACACACACACATACCAATTTGGAACAGATGGACCATTCGGCCATTGCGTCCACTCTGCTATTCGATCATGGCTGATATGCTCCATATCCTCATTTTCCTGCCTCTCCCCGTAACTCTTCAACCCATTATCAATTAAAAATCTGTCTAACTCTTTAAATGTACTCACTATTCCAGCATCCACCACACTTCGGGGGAGCGAATTCCACAGATTCACAATCCTTTGGGAGAAGTTGCTTCTCCTCAACTCTGTTTTAAATTTGCTGCCCCTTTATCCTAAGACTATGACCTCTCTCCCTGGAATGCCTCATAAGAGGAAGCATCCACTCCATGTCTACTTTATCCATACCTTTTATCATCTCATATGCCTCAATTTGATTTCTCCTTATTCTTCTGAATTCCATGGAGTATAGGCCTAAACTGTTCAATCTCTCTTCACACGACAAACCCCTCATCTCTGGAATCAATCTAATGAACTACACAGAAGTCTACTGACCTCCGGTGAGATTTTCTGGTTGTCGATGAGCGCAGGCGGAAAATCCCACCCTCGGTCTCATCAATCCCCTGCCTGTACAACTTCCTTATCTTTATAATCCATTCTCCTTGCAACAAATGACAATCACTTACTGCACCTGTACACCAACATTTTTGTGATTCATGTACCAGGATACCCGGATCCCTCTGTACTTCAGAGTTCTGCCATGATTTCACTGAGTGAAGGGATAGTCTTGAGGAGCAAAAACACCTCCTCCTGTTCCCACATTCAATGAGAGATCACAAAATAAAGGTGAGGAATTTCCTCAAGAGCAAAGCTCACTGTGCTATGTAGAAGGTGTTGAGTAAGGAAACATCAGAACGTAAGCAAACATAAAGTAGGAGGAGTAGCCCACATGACCTCATTATCCTGCTCTGCTTTTTAGTACGAGCCAATCTTTTGTCTCCACTTCACTTTGTCACCCACCCACTAATCTCCTGACTCACTGAGGGATCAAAAACTTCTCTAATTCAGCTTTAAATATGGCCATGTAAATATGTACCATAGAAAGCATCCTTTCCAGATGTATCACAGCTTGGTGTGGGCTCCTGACCTGACCAAGACCACAGCAAATTACAAAGGCTTGTAAATGTGGCCCAGTCCATCACGCAAACCAGCCTCCCAACCATTGACTCTGTCTACACTTCCCGCTGTCTCGGAAAAGCAGCCAGCATAATTAAGAACCCCACACACCCTGGATATTCTCTCTTCCACCTTCTTCCGTCGGGAAAAAGATACAAAAGTTTGAGGTCACCTACCAACTGAATCAAAAACAGTTCCTTCCCTGCTGCCATCAGACTTTTCAATGGATCTACCTTGTATTAAGTTGATCTTTCTCTACAATCTAGCTATGATTGTAACACTACAATCTGCACCTTCTTCTTTCTTTCTCTATGAATGGTATGCTTTGTTTGTGTAGCGCGCAAGAAGCAATACTTTTCACTGTATCCCAATATATGTGGCAATAATAAATCAAATCAAATCATATCAGTGATGAGGCAACTCATTTACTGGTGTAGAAAACAATTCACAATGAATGAAAAATATCTCATTGCAGTCCCACATCATAGATCCTTTATCCTGAGATTATGCACCCATCTTCCAGATTCCCCAGCCAGGAAAACAACCACTGTGTCTACTCTTCTCAAGCCCCCTCAGAATCTTGTAAACTCCGAAGGAATCAACTTACATTCTTCTCAGCTCCAGAGAATAATAATCCCAATTTACTCAACCTGTCATGACTGGACAACACATTTAATCCAGGAAGCAATCTAATGACCATAAAACTGCAAGATGTAGGAGCAGAATTCGGCCATTCCGACCATCGAGTCTGCTCCACCATTCAATCATGGCTGATATGTTTCGCAAACCCTTATTGTCCTGCCTTTTCCCCAGAAGTTTTGATCCTCTTACCAACCAAGAAATTATCTATCTCTGTCTTAAACACACTCAATGACCTGGCCTTCTGTGGCAATGAATTCCACAGATTCATCACCCTCTGGTAGAAGAAATTCCTCCTCGTTGCAGTTCTAAAGGGTTGCCCCCTTATTCTGAGGCTGTGTCCTCAGATCTGAGTGTCTTTGACTAATGGAAACATCTCCCCACGTCCATCTATGCAGGCCTTTCAGTGTTCGCTAAGTTTCAATGAGATTCCCCCCGCAAAACATCCTTCTAAACTCCATTGAGTGGAATCATTGAGTCCCGACAGTGGAGAAGGGGGCCATTTGGCCCATCAAATCTACACTGGCAAAAAATCTCACTCAGGCCCTATTCCCGTAACTCTAGTTATTTAGCCTGCTTACCCCCTGAGACTAAGAGGTAATTTAGCATGGTCAATCCACACATCCTTAGATGTGTTTCAGCCCTAATACAGACCTAGAATCTTCAAAACCTCCTTATACATCAAGCTTTCCATTCCCAGGATGAACCTCCTCTGGACCCTCTTCAGGACTGGTACATCTATCCTTAGATAGGGGGCCCAAAGTGAGGAAATGTTGCTCTTTAGTATCTGCTGTTCTGCCTCCAGGGCAAATATACCTTTGCTTAGATAGGGAAACCAAAACTGTACACAGCACAGGATTCCTGAGTCTCTGTAAAGCTCTGTATAATTGTAGTAAGGCTTCCTTGTTAGCTTGACAGGAGGTGGGATTTTATACGAGATGGATTGGAGATCAAAAAGTGCAGATGTCACGTTATTTCCTAAGGGAGGGAGGTTGTTTTGCCAGAGGGAATTGAAAATCTGCCACAGCACATCTTTGCACATCTGCTGCTGACTACCCATCTGCAGATTTGCAGCGAGCACAGAAGGGTTACAAGAATGAGCAAACAGACTAGTAACAGCAGGTATCAACTCTGGAGTGAAAATGAACATTGGCAAAATCAAAGTGATGTCTATCTCAAAAGCAGCAAGACATATTTATGTATTTATAGAAGGAAAATAATTTGAACAAGAATTCAAGTATTTATGAAGCATCCGCAGATGGAAAGTGCAAGAAGAAATAAGAACAAGGACAACAACTCACCAAGATTCCCTCGATAGCACCTTCCAAACCCATGACCTCTACCTCCTAGGAAAGGGACAGCAGATCCAGTTCCCATAGATCTGCTGACCCTTATCCTAGGAGGTAGAGGTATATTTGCCAAGCAGGTAAAGGTATGTTTGCCAATCACCATTCGCAAGGGCCCCTCCAAGCCCCACACCACCCTGACTCGGATATATATTACCGTTCTTCACTGTCGCTGGATCAAAGTCTGTGAACTCCCTCCCTAACAGCACTGAGGGTGTACCTGCATCACATCGACTGCAGTGGTTCAAGAAGGTAGCACACCATCACCTTCTGAAGGGCAATTAGGGATTGGCAATTAAAATGCTTGGCCAGTGATGCCCAAGACCTGTGAAAGAATAAAGAAAAAGCAACAGGAAAAAGGCCGTATTTGTAAGGCCATATTTCCAGCAGACTCAAAAGGTTGGCTCTATTCTCTCTCGTGATGTGGAGATGCCGGCATTGGACTGGGGTAAATACTGTAAGAAGTCTCACAACATCAGGTTAAAGTCCAACCAGTTTATTTGATAGTAATCCCACAAGCTTTCAGAAACGCTGTTCCTTCGTTAAGTGTGTGGAAGGTTCTGATCAGAGAAGGGCATATAGAGGCATTTATATGCCCTTTTCTGATCAGAACCTTCCAAACACCTGACAAACAGCATTTCTAAAAGCTCGTGGGATTACTATCAAATAAACTGGTTGGACTTTAACCTGATGATGATATTGATGTACTTGTTTTTATCCTACAGGTGCTTTGGTCCACCTTGTTGTCTAACGAGGGGCATACACGCGATGGGTCATGAGAGGGCTGCTCTTGGATCTTTTTCGAGAGTATTCTAGTGCTTCACGTCGTTAGGGTACGCTTGACCTGGACCATTTGATGGGCAACATGACAGCTCAGTGACTATCGCTGTGCTGTGCAGGTACATGGATTTGGGCCTGTGTCTGTGGGAGTTTGCGCATTCTCCCCGTGCTTGCGTGGGTTTTCTCCGGGAGCTCCGGTTTCCTCCCACATCCCAAAGATGTGCTCTTAGGCTAATTGGCAAAACAAATTCTCCCTAAATTGTTTCAAATTTGGTTTTTAATCCATAGATCTATAAACATAGACAGGGATCACGGGTAGAGGTGGGAATATCGGAGTGGCGGCACGGGCTCGTTGGGCCGAAGGGCCTGTTTCCCGTGCTGTTTTGTTCTTTGTTCTTTGATATTGAGAGACTTCTTATTTTATTCTCTCTCCGCAGACACTGTCAGACTCACTGAGATTTTCCAGCATTTTTTGTTTTTGTTTTAAATTCCAGCATCCACAGTAATTTTGCTTTTATCTTTATTGGTCCACTTTCCTCAACTCGTCATGTTACATGTGTGTGGAAGGCAGGAAAGTCTTGGTCCTCTTTGCGGACAGACTGAAGGTGTTCTGCAAAGCAGTCACCCAGTCTGTTTTTGGTAGAGAAGACTGCACTGGGAGGAACAAAGGCAGGAAATGCTACAGGTGCTGTCAGACCTGCTGGGATTTTCCAGCATTTTCTGCTTTTGTTTCAGATTCCAGCATCTGCATTAATGCAAGTTGGAATGGACAAAGAGTTCGGTGGAATGCATCTCATGAGGAAACAGATTTGTAAGGAATGTTATGGAGGGAAGATTTCAAGGAATACAGTGAAGAGGATGGAAAAGCATATCAATGCTGGATGGATGTAAAATTGAAAATTGTTACTAACAAATGAAAAAACTGGCTGAGGAAAGGCTACTATGAGCCAAGGACCTGTCTTCAGATGATCATAGAATTCCTACAATACAGAAGGAAGCCATTTGACTCATTGAGTCTGCACTGACAACAATGGCACACAGGCCCTATCTCCTTAACCTCACTTATTTAACCTCTTAAACTCCCTGACACATGGCTAATCCACCTAACAATAGGAGGAAACTAAAGCATGGTTAGCACTGCTGCTTCATAGTTCCAGGGACCTGAGTTCAATTCCCAGTTTGGATCACTGTCTCTACAGAATTTGCACATTCTCCTCTGCGTGGGTTTCCTCTGGGTGCTCCAGTTTCTCCTCATAGTCCAAAGATGTGCGGGTTAGATGCATTGGCCATGCTAAATTTCTCCTTAGTGTCCCGGAATGTGTAGATTAGAGGATAAAGCAGGGTAAATATGTGGGGTTACGGGGATAAGGCCTGGATGGGATTGAGGTTGGTGCAAACTCAATGGGCTGTATGGTCTCCTTCTGCACTGTAAGGTTTCTATGATTCTACCTGGAGGAAACCCACACAGGCATGGGGAGAACATGCATAATCACACATAGACAGTTACCCAAGGCTGGAATTGAACAGGGTTCTTGAAGCTGTGAGCAACAGTTCTAACCACTTTGCCACTGTGACGATGATGCTGATAAAGTGTGAATAAACAATGCTCTGTAGCCAGATTTCTTGACTGCTTAACATATAAGGAAGGACAGCAAAAATACCTTTAACTTTTTGTAATACATCTGTGGAGGCAAAAGTCCCTTCCCCCAAATCTCTTTATTTACAAACTCTAACATCAGTACACAGAGTGCTCACGGTCAACAGTCTACCTCTGAAAGTGTCAGAGGAACTGACAACCCAGTTCAGTACAAGGCAAAGTCTCCCTGATTGGGCCAAAAATTGGATCCTTAATTTTAATTTTTTATTAGTCACAAGTAAGGTTTACATTAACGCTGCTGTTAAGTTACTGTGAAATTCCCCGAATCGCCACAGTCCAGCGCCTTTTCGGGTCAATGCGCAAGCCAGTGCTTCTTTCAGACTGTGGGAGGAAAACAGAGAACCTGGGGGGAAACCCCCCGCAGACACGGGGAGAAGTTGCAAACTCCAGTGACTCGAGGCTGGAATTGAACCTGGGTCCTTGGTGCTGTGAAGCAGCAGTGCTAAACATTGTACCACCGTACCGCCCCAGGGAGTTCATACTCCAATAGGCCAGCATCAATAGCCTGATTGAAGTCATCATACTTTTCGAACAGAGGGGAGGGATGTGACAGGAATTTTGATATTCATAGGGACCCCCTAACTCAGCCTCACTCATAGACTTGCTTCCTTCTTCTACCCTGAATCGTAGATTCAAAGATAAATTCTGCGAAAGCCATCCGTGCGTTCTCACTGTGAGTGGCGGGTGCAACCAGATAACTATTGTGCCATTTTTGTCAGATGGAAACTGGAGCAGAAGGAATTCTGACCCCTGCAAAAAACACATCACTAAGCAAAATACATGCAACACCCAGCCTCTGGTTGAGGAGTTATTGAACTCATGTCACACGTGCATCACCTGAACAGACCATAATTTACTGTGGTCCCCAGTGATGTAGTGAAAGCTGTACTGAGCATTGGAAATAAGAGCACTTTAATGGAAAAAGTGACTGATTTACTGCCTATTACTGGATACATTGCTGACTCAGGCCAATGCGAATTGGACAGTCACCGTGCAAACGCGTGAAGCAGAGAGACCCACAGATTTCCCTCTTGAAACAATGATTAGCCTTTGCAGTGCAAATCCCACAATATTGCACATGTTTAACACTCTGCAACCTTGGATGAAGGAAGATTGTCACACTGTTGTGATACGGTGCTCACGTTATTTCGACAAAATGTCATATCAAAGCCCACTCAGATAACGTGATATAAAAATGATTTCACTTCATAGCGGGAGCTTTATTACTGATTACTACTTCCTTGGCTGTGATAGGGCAGTCTGTAGCGTATCCGATAAATGCATTAATCATTCCATCATTCTTTCCCAAATGCGAGCTGCAGGAGTCAATCTGCCTTTCACAACTCCACCTCATCTATATTCCAATATTCTTTCCTGTATTCTTTTCATGCAGGGAGAGAAAACGTAAAACATTTATCTGTTTTCTTCCATCCCACAACTTCATGGGCCATGATTTTCCAGCCTTGCCGTGCCTGGCACAGATTACGTCTGTCCTGGAAAATTGAGTGCGGGCTTAAAAATAGGTGCCAAAATCACCCTAGTTCCTTCCTGCTGGCCAAAGCAGATCTGACCCAGATTGGCTGATTAGTGAATTTGAAGTAACATTTCAATATGCTTCGCCCATTCACCGACAGATTCTCCCAGCTCGAACCTTGGGCACGGCGAGAATCTGGTAGGAATCACCACTGGTCTCCAATGGCGGAGAACAGATGTGATGGCCACACTGGGGGAGGGAGGAGGTGGCTTTGAGACCATTGAAGCCTCCATTGAAGATGGCCAGGGGCATGGCTGGGCAGTGCCCATTTGGCACACTGGCAGTATTTGTTGGGCGCTGCCAAATGGGCACTGCAGGTGTGCCAGTGCAGTGAAGCAAGAGTAGAACCTGAGTGTGGGTGGGGCTTGGTTGTTGTTCATGCGGAAGAGGGTGGGGCATGACATGGGGTAGGTAGGGGTGAAGGGGGGGTATGAAGCAGGAGGTATGTCGAGATCATGAAGGGGGCTTAGGACTAGAGGACCATTAAAATGGAGGCATGTTGAGGGGGGCTATAATGAATGGGGGCTATAATGGGGGCATATGATGGGGAGGTATGACAGGGCAGGCTATAAAGAGGGGCTATGTTGGTAGGTTATGATGGGAACAATCATGGAGGGATTAATGGGAGGGTCCTATGAAGGGAGGGTCATGGAAGAGTGGGGGATGAAGGCGGAGCATGTCACAAGGTCAGGAAAGGGGGTCATCGGCAGTGGCCCAATGCCCTGATGCTGGCAATCCATTTCGGAGAGGGGATAGGGAAGCATGCCACTTGCTGAAGGGGAGGGATGGTCCGAGAACTGAAGGGGGAGGGAAGGAGTCTTCTGGTGCACTGTAAGATGGGAAATGCCCTTTCAAAACAGCCCCCAATTGCTTTATAGTCGGGCTCAGGGCAGGTGAGTTTCAGCCCTGTCCATCCCAGGACCATAGGCAACTCACTACTCTCCCAAAAAGAAATTACATGGGATGTGTCGGACAATTGTGGTCTGATTCGTGCCAGTCGCTCCAGTTTTCCCACTATTAAGATATTACACTTTTTTGGGAATATTTTGCCCGTGATGTGTAGGGAGAGCTCTGTGGACAGCTTCTGGAGACGGCAATGTTTTGCCACGTCAAGCAGAGAGGGCTGCATCTTTCTGTGGGAAAGTGAATGAACCAAAAAAAAATTTGAAGAGAATGCTACATAACTGTGAGGAAAGGACACTAAGATTGATTTTTAATAGATCCAGCAAAGACTCAACAAAGGCACAAATGGTTTTAGAAGCACTTTGCTCAGGGACTGGCCGCACAAATTTCAGATCATAAAATGCAGGGGCAGAAGTAGGCCATTCGGCCCACTGAGTCTGCTCCATCATTCAATGAGATCATCACTGATTTGAACAAAGAACAAAGAACAAATATGATATGATAATCCTCAACTCCATTTTTCCATCTAGTACCCAGAGGTGGAATGGCCGTGCTAAATTGACCCTAGTGTCAAGGGGATTAGCAGGGTAAATATGTACGGTTACAGGAATAGGGCCTGGGTGAGATTGAGGTCAGTACAGACTCGATGGGCTGAATAGCCTCTTTTTGCAATGTAGGATTCTATAAATCTAACCCTTACTGATTAAAAATCTCTCTATCTCAGCCTTGAATATATTTAACGGTCCAGCCTCTCCAGCCTTCCAGAATTCCACAGATTTGCCACCCTCCAAGATGAGAAATTCTTCCTCATTTCTGCCTTCAATGGCTGACCCCCTTTCTCTGAGTTTATGCCCTCTGACCCCAGACTCACCCCGAAGGGAAAACAATCTCAGTATCTACTCAGTCCAACCTTCGGAGGATCAGGTATGTCTCAATAAGGTCACTTCTCATTCTCCTAAACTCCAATAATTACAGGCTCAACCTACTCCACTTGTCCTCATAAGAAAATCCCTCATTTTCCAGGATCAATCAGTGAACCTTCTCTGGACTGCCTCAAATGCCAATTATTTAGATCAGGGGACGAAATACTGTTCACAGCATTCAAGTGGAGTCAAATTAGTGTCTTGTATAGTTTTAACAAGACCTCCCTATTGTTTTACTCCATTCCCTTTGAAATAAAGGCCAACATTTTATTTGCCTCCCTTCTGACTTGCTGAACTTGCATGTTAGCATTTTGTGATTTATGCACGAGGACCCTCAATCCCTGTGTACTGCGGCTTTCTGCAGTCTTTCCACATTTAAATAATATTCAGCTCCTTTATTCTTCCTATCAAAGTGAATATTTTCTAACATTATATTGCATCTGCCAACTTCCTAAGTCATTAAGTGCAAGCCCGACTGTCAGGTATAGGTAGGAAGTTCAATAGAAGTGGGGAGTGATCAACAAAGGTACTTGGTTCTCTGGAGCGTATCTGTATATAACTGTTGCTGGATGATAGTCAGTCGTGCTAATCACAACTGATTTTCTATCTGAAACATGGAAACTAAATAATACTTGCAGAGGTCAACAAACTCACTATAGGGTAGGGACTGAGTAAGTGGCTTTCTCACCATTTCTGGCCCAACACTAGTTAGTCCCCATCAAAAGGAACCCTCTTGCCCTGGTGAAACTGTGATCACTCCTTCAAGGTCCCTTGCATGCAAAGAAAGCCAGAGTTAGAGGCAGACTAGATGTCCCCAGAGATATTGGGGGATCCACCTGATCTAACACTACAAGGCCATTCAAGCACAGAGATCTCACTCTTCTGGGTGTGTAGCAAAGGCTCTCATTTGGAGAGATCCCATCCAACCTCGCTGCTATTCAGACAGGATTTCTCATGGGTGCGAGTCCCTGAATCCTTAGTTGGGAGCCTCCATCTTACATATTGAGTCCTCCCACGTGGGAGAATTCCCAAAAGAGGTCACTGCTCTGTACTGAGTTTCCTTGCTCTCTCTTGGTTTTCCATATCGTCTTACGGTTTTTCAGAACAGAAGGTACTCAGAGAATCTTCCTTCTGTAACTGAAAATTCAGCGTGGAGAGCACTGAGCCACAACTACCAAAGCCACAGGTTGTTGGCACAGCTGTGAAGAGACCACAGGCAAGATTCTCCGGCCTCCCAGCTGTGTGTTTCCCGCCAGCTGGAGGTGACGCGAGGTTTGCTGGCAACAAATGGAATTCCTATTGAAGTCACCCCATACCAACAGGGAACCAACAGACAGGAGCGGACTGCCAGCAGGACTGGAGATTCCTGTTGGTGTGAAGGGCGGGAGAATGCCAGGCCATGCTTCATGGCTACTGCACCATGAGAGATTGCAGTTGCTTTTTGACTATTTGAAAGTGGTTGCAACTAAAGTTCTGATTGAACCTTAGCTCGATGCTTCTAATCTTCAGCTATCCTGCACGTGGGGAGTGGGCAAGCTGGAGAACCTTCTCATTGGTATGTTTCTGCTTTTGAACAAATAACCAGCCACTGGATCAAAGAACACCTAGAATTTACAACACAGGAACAACAGTTCAGTCTATCAGTGTTTATCCATAGAATCCCTACAGAGCAGAATGAGGCCATTCAGCCTATCAAGTTTGCACTGACCCAAATCCCACCCAGGCCCTGTAACACCACGTTTACCCAACTAATCCTCCTGACACTAAGAGGCAATTTATCATGGCCAGTCAATCCAAGCCAAACATCCTTGGACTGTGGGAGGAAACTGAAGCATCTGGAGGAAACCATGCAGACACGGGGAGAATGTGCAAACTCCACATAGACAGTGACCCCAGGCTGGAATGAACCCTGTTTCCTGGCGCTGTGAGGCAGCAGTGCTAACCACTGTGCCACTGTGCTACCCTCACATGAGCCTCGTATCAGCCTTTGACATTATTTCTCCCTACCTTTCTAATCCTTTCTCTCTCACGTACTTATCTAATTTCCCCGTGAATGCATCGAAGATACATTCTGATTTATCCCACAGCTTCCAATTTTGAACCACGCCCTGGGTAAAGAGGCTTCTCCCAGATTCTTTTTCGGTTTTACTGCTGACTATCATATATTGATGTGACACTGCGGGTGGAGTCTCTGGCTTCTCTGTGGCGTGTTTCACACGATGGGGACAGCACATGGTAGCGAATTCTCCTGGTGCTGTCAATGGGATTTCCCAATCACTCCATTCCAGGCTGCCAGGAAAACCCGTGGTTGGGGATGTCCCCCGGAGATCCTGCCAACATTCCGGCTTTTGTCTTGACCCACTCCTCTCCCTCGCAACAAATGGAAACTACTTCCCTTCATCTACCTTTCAAAGGGAACAAAGAACAGTACAGCACAAGATCAGGCCTTTTGGCCCTCCATATCCATGCCAATCAAAATGCCTTAACTAAACTAAACAAAAAACCTTCTGCCTTACTCGGTCCCTAGCCCTCTATTTGCTCCCGATTCTGCACCCATCTAGATGCCTCTTTAATGTTGCTAATGTGCCTCTAACCATCCCCATCTCCTGCTTCTAAAGACCTCGATCTGACCCTGCCCAATCCTCCCCTTTTCTCATGAAGAGCACCACAGTCTGTTCAACCTTTCAGAATGAGTGCTGTTCACTTTGATCATGATGGTCAGATTGTGATTGTAGTTTATTTTGTACTGGACCATTTGGAAGAGTATTTTGTGAATGGGATCCCCCTGAGATTGAGGAGCCACTAGCGTTACTCTCTGCTCCGGTGACAATGGGTTGCCTAGCAGCTCCCTTTGTGGTCCAACTAAAATCACTCTTGCTTCAATATCGATGAATGATTCACTTATCTAATAACCGACCAGTTAACTAATGGATAGAATTAGCATTCCGGTGGGAAAAGAGATTGAGAGAGAGAGAAAAATGTACACGTTTTGTGAGAAAATCATTATGTCCTTGATTGTATCTGAGATTATATGGGCTCAAAGGAACAGACTAAGCTTTTAATACCACAAAAATAAAACAAAAAGCTTATTTATTCTCACTTTTTGCAGTATACATTGCCATTGGATCTCTGGGAAGATAACTATATTAAACGTTTTGCATCAGGGTGCACTTACATTAATGTAAGTCATTTTATTGATATTTCTTCTGTAAAACCGTTGTACACATCTGTCAATTGCGACATACACGTCATCCATTCTGTTCTGTTTTGTTGTTGTGGTATTGCTGTTGGCTGGAATTCTCCGGCTGTTCATGCCCTGCCACTGCTGCCAGAGAGGATGGAGAATTTGGTGCTCACTGTGGCAGAAGGGGAGAATCCCACTGGTGTGAACAGCTGGGAAAACCCACCGTAGACTTTGGCCAATCATTTCTTTGGTCTATTTCTCTGTTTCTTCGCTAACTCGGTCAATGCTTTCCTGGCCAGTCTCATCTGTAAACTTGTGTTCATCCAAAATTCTGCTGTCTATATCTTAACTCACACCAACTCCTGTCCACCCATACCCCTCATTGACCAACACCGGCCCTAGGTCCAACAATGCCTCCATTTTGAAATTCTATCTTTTTTTTAAACTTATCTCCATGGCATCATCTATCCTTATCCCTGTTACTCTTCCCAGTCTTTCAACTACTTATGTTCCAAACTCCAGAAGTCCATTCCTAAATCTCTCTCTCCCTCTCCTACTTTCTTCCTCCCTCCTTTACGACCCTTTTTCAACCAATTGTTTTGACCAAGATTTTGGTCACGTGTCCTAATGTCTCTTCCTATGACTCAGTGCTGGTTAGGTTGATAACACTCATGCGAATGGCCTTGTATATCTTGCAACATTAAAGATGCTATACAAACGCCAGTAGTTATTGTTGAAGAGAGGAAATGCTAAAACAGTCCAATTTCATTTGCTACCACAAGTAATTAACTCAATGACAAAGTTTGACCTCAATATTGCCATATTTGATGGAAACTAAAGGTGAAAGACATTTCTCCAAATGCTTCCATGTCCGTATGGATCTTGTGAAGGAATCTTTCAAACAGTGAAGAGACCACAAGGGCAGATTCACCAAAATGAAAGTTTTCAATTAAATGGAGAGGATGCAGAAGCTGTGATTGTTTTGTATGGGTTACCATGAAACTTCATAACATCAGACTGGGATAAACCAATCAACTCATAGAACTTGCTCTATAGGATCAGGAATAACTCATTGGACCCATGATTGTTATATATTCATTTCATAAGTAGCCTTACATTAACACTGCAATGGAGTTACTGTGAAATCCCGGTGCACTCCAGCACCTGTTTGGGTACATTGAGGGAGAATTTAGCATGGCCAATCCACCTAGCCAGCACATCTTTCAGACTATGGGAGGAAACCCATGCAGATACAGGGAGAACATGCAAACTCCACATGGATAGTGAGCCAAACCAGGAATTGAACCCAGGTCCCTGGTGCTGTGAGGTAGCAGCGCTATCTACTGTGCCACCATATCATGGAGCCTCCTCCATAGGATCAGCAGCAAGTCAATCAACCCATTGAGACAGATCTTTGGGGTCAGGAATAAGCTAATCAACTGACTGAGACTGTTTGTTGGGATCAGGAATAAGCCAATCAACTCATCAACTCAGCGAACCCATTCCATCAGTGTGAGATCATGGTTAATGTGTATCTTAATTCCCTCCACTTGCCTTGGCTCTAGAACATTTGATACTTTTGGCTAACATAAATCTAACCACCTCAGATTTAAAACGATTTGGATGAGCTAGCAACCATTGCTTTACGTGATATCCACCTATGTTCCGCACCTTGTATGATAGAGGTATCCAAAAGAAGGGTTCGATCAAGTAGGTAACGAAAAGTTGGTTTCAGTGGCGGTAAGGTCAAAAAATCGAAGACAAGAGGTTTAATCGATTTGACAATGAAATCAGCAGGGAGATGAGGGGAATGTTCTTTTTTAAAGAAACGCAGTGAGTTGTTATGACCTTGAAGCCAATTCAATAATAACTTTCAAAAGAGAATGGGATAAGTGCTTGGAAGGGAAAGGTTTTTAGGAAAGGCTTTTAGCGGGAAAGGTGACAAAATGATTGATACAAACACACTAGACAGACACAACTCCTTCTATCTTGCTTGATGTTACATTTCAATGTTTACGACCAAATTCTCAAAATAAAAACTGACTATTTGCTCCTTTTCTTCTTTGTTACTTCTCTTCCTCCCGACATGAAAATGCTCTTCTGGTGTTTGAATAGAGGATCATTTTTAGCAAGTGAAAAAGGTAGCATTATTTTTGCAATTTAAATTTTTCCTCAGCTCCAATATCCTTTGACATTTCAATTTTCTCGCTGGATAGTTTCAATGCCCCAAAGGCTTTCTAGCTCTGTAATTTTAATTAACTAGGTAGCGGAGGCATTACAAAGATAGAAGCTGCAATCACGCTGCAAACTAAAGGCTGGCAAAGTGACGAAATATTTGAATACATCTTCAGCAGTCTGGATCAGTGGAAGGGGTTTCGAAAACACCGCACTAAAATTATAAAAGAATCTGTTGTTAGAAGTGTTTTGGAAAAGGCGGGTGACACAGTGGCACTGTGGTTAGTATGGCTGCTTCACAGCTACAGGGACCTGGTTCAACTCTGACTTGGGTCACTGTCTCTGCGGAATCTGCATGTTAGAACATAGAACATAGAACATTACAGCGCAGAACAGGCTTTTCGGCCCTTGATGTTGCGCCGACCAATTAAGAAAAAGCAATGACCCTCTAACCTAAACCATTCCCTTTTCATCCATAAATTTATCCACTGACCTCTTAAACACTCCCAAACTTGGCGCATCTACAACTGCAGCAGGCAGGGCATTCCATACCCTTACCACCCTCTGGGTAAAGAACCTACCTCTGACATCCATCCTATAACTACCACCCCTTAATTTAAAGTTATGTCCCCTCGTGCTAGCTTTCTCCATCCGAGGAAAAAGGCTCTCACTGTCCACCCTATCTAAATCTCTGATCATCTTGTATGTTTCAATAAGGTCTCCTCTTAACCGCCTTCTTTCCAACAAAAACAACCTCAAATCCCTCAGCCTCTCTTCATAAGACCTTCCCTCCATACCAGGCAACATCCTGGTAAACCTCCTCTGCACCCTCTTCAATGTCTCCACATCTTTCTTATAATGCAGCGACCAGAACTGTACACAACTGTACTCGCTGCTTCAGAACTGTTCTCCCTGTGTCTGCGTGGGTTTTCCTCCAGGTACTCCAGTTTCCTCCCACACTCCGAAAGGCGTGCTGGTTAGGTGCAATGGCCTTGCTAAATTCTTCCTCCAGATGCCAGAGTGTGGCAACTAGGGGATCTTCACAGTAACTTCATTGCAGTGTTAATGTAAGCCTACTTGTGACACTAGTAAATAAGTATTAACTCTAAATTTTGCCCTGGGAGGTCTGAAGAAAACAATTAAACTGCTGGTTGGACAATACAGCGGAAATGTGCAGCACAAGTTTGTAGTCCATGTGTCAGATCTCCTGTGGGTCCCATTTCCTTGCATTTTCCCAATATGCAAATTTATTTTGTTGATTATTTAGCTGGCTCTTGTGTGGAATTTACTACTGAATCCACTTCCAAAGTTCTTTGCGAATTGTAACAACTCGCTGCTTCAGAACAGCGATAAATACTGTTTCCTCATCTGGTGTTTTTGTCCATTATCTTCAATCAGTGTCCTCTGGTTATCAATCCAGCAGCCATTGAAGACAATCATTTCCTCTCTCATTCTGTCACGTGTGCTCAGGTTTGAGTGCAAAGTTCAGAGTCTCAATAAAGAAAAGCAACCCTGTTATAGATAGGATATTATTAAACTAGAAAGAGTGCAGAAAAGATTTAGTGGGGTGCTATCAGGACTTGATGGTCTGAGTTATAAGGAGAGGCTGGAAAGACTGGAACTTTTTTCCCTGGAGTGTAGAAGGCTGAAGGGTGATCTTACAGAGGTCTATAAAAATAATGAGGGGCATAGATCAGCCAGAGATAGGGGAGAGTAAAAGTAGAGGGCATTGGTTTAAGCTGAGAGGGGAGAGATACTGAAGGGTCTGGGGGGGCAATTTTTTTCACACAGAAGGTGGTGAGTGTCTAGAACGATCTGCCAGAGGTAGTAGTAGAGGCAGTACAATATTGTATTTTAAAAAGCTTTTAGACAGTCTCTTGTGTAAGATGGGTATAGAAGGATATGGGCCAAACACAGGCAATTGAGGCTAGCTTAGGTGTTAAAAAAGGGACAGCACAGACAAGTAGGGCTGAAGGGCCTGTTTCCATGCTGTAAACTTTGATGACTCTATGACATTTTAGGTATGGCTCTTCATAAATCTGGTCCTGATCAGGCAGAGCAAGACTTTTATACAAATGCATCACATACAATTTCCCCAGTTGAATTTATCAGCCCACATGAAGGATCCAACCAAGAAAATATCAACCAATCCTTTTCTTTTAGATGCTGAATACACTGTACTTTGCCTTTGTAAAGCAAATTACAGGTGATCACTGCCAATAATGCCAGACTGAAAGGCCACAGTGATTGGACGATTCCTCCCTCAGTCATACCTGGACACCACACTGCTCAGGTGGTTGGGGATTGGCTTCAGGCACATCATGGGTGGGATCCTGTGGCCTCGCTCATCCTGAAACCCCGCCCAAGGTCAACGGACATTTTCATTGTAGGGGTAATAAAATTCCGGCCCATTTATTTTCTGTAACTATCCTCCACTCAGTGCATGAAATCACTCGCCTCCTCAACAACCTCTGACAGCTTTTTCCAATTAGATTCCTCTATTTTGTAGGGAATTTTAAAATTAAAATTTGTCAAATGTTTGCTGCGGTATGCTGCTCAATTGGTTTCTTTAGAATGTTTGCAGCAGTGTGTTACTTAAATAGACTCTGTAGACTGTTTACTGTAGTGTGTTGTTTAAAGAGATCAGTACACTGTTTGTTGCAGTGTGTGATTAAATAGACTCTGTAGACTGTTTGTTATCATTGCTGTTTAAATAGACTCTGTAGACTGTTTGCTGCAATGCACCATTTAAATAGACACTGTAGACTGTTTGCTGCACTGTGCTGTTTAAATAGATTCTGTAGACTGTTTGCAGTAGTATGCTGTTTACATAGATTCTGTAGATTGCTGCAGTATGTTGTTTAAATAGACTATGTCGGCTGTTTGCTGCAGCGTGCTGTTTAAATAGATTTTGTTGTCGTGTGCTATTTAAAAAATGTGAGCCAACTCGCTCAACCATGCTCCCAGGCTTTAGGGAAAGAAATTTGCCATTCTTATCACGACCACAGAAATGTGGTTGACTCTCAACTGCCCTCAGGCAACTAGGGATGGGCAATAAAGCCAGCGACACCCATGCCCACGAATGAACAAAAATAAAACTGCTCAGAATATAAGAATGAATGAGTATTGGCTGAATGGTTCAGAGAATGGCACTGGATATGGAGGAATGAAGCATGTTCTGCAGCACATTTTTTAAAAGATATTTTCTGAGGGGAAATCCCATTGACAAAGCCAAGGTTTTGATTCTAGTTGCCAATGTTACCTGCAAGTGATTAGTTGAAACTGTGGCAAAAAAAGGAGAATGTTTTAGACACAAAACTTGCATCACAGTAACCTGCATTCAGTCACAAAAATGACTCATAGAATCCCTACAGTGCAGAAAGAGGCCATTCAGCCCATCCGGTCTGCACCAATCACAACCCCACTCAGGCTCTATCCTCATAACCCCATGCATTTACCCTAGCTCGTCCCCCTGACGCTAAAAGGTAATTCAGCATGGCCAATCCACCCATCGTTGTACTGTAGGAGGAACCAGAGCACGCTGAAGAAACCCACAAAGACACATGAAGAAGGTGTAAATTCCACACAGGCAGTGACTCAAGCTGGGAATCGAACTGGGTCCCCGGCACTGTGAGACAGCAGTGCTAACCGCTGTGCCACCGCCAAGAGAATAGCATCTTCTCCATACCAAAGAATGGAACTGCTTAATTTGGGGGTTATAGATTGGGGCAGGCCCTTGATATTCAGAATTGCTGCAATAAGCATCAAACCCCTGTCCAAAATTCTGTGGCAAACCATGTTGAACTGTGAATTCAACCTTCAGGCCATTTATAATGTTATCCTACACACTCGGCTGATACGGGTCTTGTGGCGCAGAGGGTAGCGGCCCTGGCTCTGAGCCAGATGATCCGGGTTCGAGTGTCCTATCCAGGACTTGGGACAGTCAGCAGGGAGTCAGCAAACTTTCCATGGAGAAAGCACAGGGCTCGGATATCGGGGTCACAAGTGCAGACTTGGCCAGACTCTGCCAGCCTTCAGTCCAGTCTGTGCATGGTTATTGACACTTGTGCCTGATAGTCCTCTGCTCACCTCCAACATCTCATGAGACAAACATTCATATGTGCATGGGGCTCAGCACTTTGCTACTGGATGGTGACTTACTGGTCAAAAGAAAGAACATCCATAACATGGTCAAGCAAGTTACACATCAACCTACAAATTCTTCCAGCACATTGCAATGCAATAAGAGTGGGAGAGATCCCTGGTTAGCCACGTGATGGGAAAGAACCTCTGTCATCACTACTCATCCCTCCTAACATGCATGAAAAAAAAAACATAGTGACTCGAACTCCCTGGGTGGAATTCTGCCAACACACCCATGGCAGGTTTGGTGGCAGGCGGGAGCGGAAGATGTGGCGCAAGCTAGAAGTGGGAAACTCGCTGGCATAAAATCACATTGTAATACTCCCAACGGCGGGTCAATGGCAGGTTGGTCTTCTCGCTGGTTCATGGCATGAATGCCATTTGCATTCATTTACATCCCATGAATTTTCATTAAAACAGCTGTCCACCAGCATCCTAAGAAGTCTCATAACACCAGGTTGAAGTCCAACAGGTTTATTTGGTATCACAAGCTTGAGGAGTGAATCTCCTTCTTCTGGCATCACCAGCATCCTGCCAACCTTTCCAATCTTGTTCATCTCTCATGTGAAAATGCAGTCAATCTAAAATCCAATTATTAAAGTCTGACATGTAAAAGAGATGCTTGGTTTGCCACAGACTTTGGGGTGAGTGCACCAACTTTTTGCCACAGTGCAGTGTTGCCCCTGATGCACTGTTCACCACTCTGTTGGGGCAGACCAGTTCCTGCCTCTACCTCCACGCCAAGCTCTGGTCATCATGGACAGCACCAGCTGCTGGACCCGTGAACCCTCCTGTGTCACCGAGTCACAACAGTACAGTGTCTGAGGTTGGGGGGGTACAAGGGACTCATTGCCCCCTGGTGCCACTCTGCAGTGTTTATCTGGATAGCCCTATGTTCGTTCATGCAGGGCCGGGGAGGAGTGGTTTGTGGAGTAGCAAGGATGGGGCAGGGGAGGTTTCCTATGGCCTAACGAAGGCAAGGGTCAATGTCGAAGGAGTGCATTTCAAGAGGGGGGTAAAGGGTGATGGCTCATGATGTCAGGCAGAGGGGCAAGGAGGTGAATGAGGGTGATGAACAATGGAAGGCAGAGCGAAGACTAAGGGGAGGGAAGCTTGATCCCCCATAAAGCCGCATGAAAAGTTTACAAACAAGGGGGTTAAAGGGACACCTCACTGCTTACTGGAAGGGGAAGGATGAAGACTCCAGGTGTGGTGGGTAGAGATCCAAGTGGGGCATGGGGACCTCACAGGTAATGGGGTCGGGGGGAGGAGAGGGCAGTCGAATTGGGCAACTGACTTTGTCCTGTTGGCCTTTTCCCTCTGGATTGCCGACATCCTGCTCTGCCTGGTGAAGGAAGGTGGGCTGGAGAGAGTGATCTGAGAGTGCCAGAATGGGATTTAAATATGGTGCCATTACCTGCGAACACACAATCTGCGGGCTGGTAGCCAAATCAGTTGCTGGCCTATCAGGACGGTCAGCGAGGAACTTGCCCGTGAATAATTAATAAAGTTACAAGCATAAAATCTGATGCAGGATGCCACCGTTCTGGTTAGTGGTATAGGTGTTACTGGAGCTACCCACCTCCGCATTTCAGTCTCAGAAAGGAGAGAATTCCATCCCTCGGGTGAATGGTTACAAACCTCACCAGGCAAACTGGAAACCACTAATCCTTCAATACGAGTTGTTATTGTATCCCTTGAAAACCTCCAGTAATTTTGTAAATAAACTTTTCTTCCATAATTACCTCCCACCAATCCACCTCCCAACCATCTCATAAGAACATAAGAAATAGGAGCAGGAGTAGGCCATCCAGCCCCTCGAGCCTGCCCCGCCATTCAATAAGATCATGGCTGATCTGCAGTGGTTCAGTTCCACTTTCCCGCTTTCTCCCCGTAACCCTTAATTCACTTGTCAATCAAAAACCTATCCATTCTTGACTTAAATATATTCAGTGAGGAAGCCTCCAGCACCTCATCAGGCAGAGAATTCCAAAGATTCACCACCTTTTGAGTGAAGAAATTCCTCCTCAACTCTGATCTGAACCCCCCCCCCCTCCCTTATTTTGAGGCTGTGTCCTCTAGTCCTGCTATCTTTGCTAAGCGGGAAGAGTCTCTCAACCTCTACTCTATCCATCTCCTTCATTATTTTATACGTTTCTATACATCTCCAAATCTGAGGGTGTTTTGTGTGTGTATGTGTGTGTTGTGTGTGCAGCACAGTGGCACAATAGTTAGCACTGCGGCCTCACATCGCCAGGGACATGGGTTCGATTCCTGCCTTGGATCACTGTCTATGTGGAGTTTACATGTTCTCCCCGTGTCTGCGTGGATTTCCTTCCAGACACTCCATTTTCTTCCCACAATCTGAAAGATGTGCCGGTTAGGTACATTGGCCATGCTAAATCGCCCCTTGGTATCTGAGGATTTATAGATTAATTAGACTAGCCATAGTAAATGTACAGGGTTACAGTGATGGAAGGGGAGAGGGCACTAGGGTCTGGGTGGAATGCTCTTTCAGAAGGACAGTGCAGACACGATGGGCTGAACAACCTCTTTCATTCTGTGGGGATACTGTGTGTTTTCAGACTTTCCTGATATCTGAATTACCTTGTCAACTTCAATTCCAGATCACTGTGAAATGAGACAGGACTTCACAATGACACTTTAGGCTTTTCTTATTTAGTCTTGTGCAGGTTCGATGTATATTCTGGAAAGGAGTGGGGAAGCTGAACATATGGAAGAGCAAATATATCACCCTCAACAGGGGAGCAATGAGAAGTAGAAGAGGTTACAATCCTGTCACACCCATTCAGCATCAAGCTTTTTTCAAGTATAGATCGATCTCATGCACAAAGAAACAGCTAGACAATTATTCCTTTTGCGAATACAGTGGAAACAGGATTGTTACACACAGTTAGAGACCATTCGGCCCACCATATCTGCGGCAGCTCAGTAAAAAGAATAATTTACCCGGTGCCAATCCCCAACTTTCGCCCTGTAGCTCTTACATTCATCTTTTACAGATGAAAATCTAATTCCCTCTTGAAAGTCTCAATTGAACCTCCCTCCACCACACACTCTCTTGATTTGATTTTATTTATTATTGTCACATGTATTAGTATACAGTAAAAAGTATTGTTTCTTCCACGCTATACGGACAATACCGTTCATAGAGAAAGAAACGAGAGAGTGCAAAATGCAGTGTGACAATCATAGACAATCATAATATGAGGTAGGTCCATTCAAAAGTCTGATGGCAGCAGGGAAGAAGCTGTTCTGAATTGGTCAGTAAATGATCTTAGACTTTAGTTTCTTTTCCTTACAGAAGAAGGTGGAAGAGAGAATATCCAGGATGCATGAGGTCTTTGATTATGCTGGATGCTTTTCCGAGGCAGTGGGAAGCGTAGACAGGCTTAATGACAAGAATTCTCCCATCCCTCCCACTACTGGAACTTAAGCAATAATTTCCGGAGAATGTGAAACCCCATTGATAGTCCGGCAGGAATTTTCCATTCTTAGACCAACGTGGTCGGAGAATTCTGCCCAATGGATCACATTCCAGATCCTAACCACTTGCTTGTGTAAAGATTTCTCCTCTTGTCTCCATCGCTTCTTGTGCTAACCAACATCCAGTACAGCGGATAATAAAGAAGGCGAATGGAATGTTGGCATTTATTGCTCATGGAATAGCATATAAAGGTGAGGAAGTATTGTTACAACAATATAAGGCACTGGTGAAGTCGCAGATAGAGTATTGTGCACATTTTTGTCCCTTTATTTGAGGAAAGATGTAGAGGCATTGAAGGCAGTTCAGAGGAAGTTCACTTGATTGATTCCAGAGATGAGTGGTTTGAGGAGAGATTGAGCAGTTCAGGCCTATACTTTCGGGAATTTGGAAGAATGAGGGGAGATCAAATTGAGGTACTCGAGACGATAAAAGATATGGACAAAGTAGTCATGAAGTGGAAGCTTCCTCTTGTGGGGCATTCTAGGATGAAAGGTCATAGTCATGATAAGGGGTAGCAAATTTAAAACAGAATTGAGGACAAATTACTTTCCTCAAAGGATTGTAAATTTATGGAATTAGCTACCCAAAGTGTGGTGGGACAGTGAGTAGATTTGAGGAGATAGACAGATTTTTAATTGGGAATGGGTCGGAAGGTTATGGAAAGAAGGCAGGAAAATGGGGATGAGGAGCATATCAGCCACGATCAAATGGCAGGGCAGATTTGATGGGCCAAATGGCCTAATTCTGCTCCTATATCTGATGAACTTACAAACTGTGCGCTCTCACTTTCAATCCTCACACCATAGGTAATAGTTTCTCCCTACCGACTGGCACAGGCCCCCCCTCATGCTTTTGCACACCTCTACCAAATCCTTCAATGAAAGTTGAGACAAATCATAAAAATTCAGAGCTCAAAAGGTTCATGTTATGTTCATCTTGTACTGGTGGTGGGGGGGAGGGGGGGGTGGAATTCCTTCGGAAATAATGTCATGATGTTTGGAAGGCATTATCGAGTGGATGATATGAGGCGTTTGAGGATCTAATTCTGAGGGTGAGGTTTTCCAGCCCTTCCCATTGGCAGCATTTTCCAGTCCTGCTGAAGTTGACCACCATCGCAGGTACTCCAATGCAAAGCACACGAGCCAAGCAAAACCTGGGCAGGACATGAAAATCCTACCAGTAGCCAAAGAGAAAAGAACAAGGAACAAAGAAAATTACAGCACAGGAACTAGGCTTTTGGCCCTTAACCATGCTGGCCAGCTGAACTAAAACCCCCTACCCTTCCATGGACCATATCCTTCTATTCCCATCCCATTCATGTATTTATCTAGGTGCCCCTTAAAACTCATGATTGTATCCGTTTCCACTAAAAATTTATTTATTTATATATTCGTTACAAGTACAGCCTACATTTAACACTGCAACTGTGAAATTCCCCTAGTCACCACAGTCTGGTGTCCATTCAGGTCAATGCACCTATCCAGCAGCTCTTTCAGATTGTAGGAGGAAGTCGGAGCACCCGAAGGAAACCCACGCAGACACGGGGAGAATGTGCAGACTCCACTCAGACAGTCTGGGAATCAAACCCGAGTCCCTGGTGCTGTGAAGCAGTAGCTCAGCAATCACTGAGCTACTGTGCCACCCACTGCCTCCCCCAGTAGTGAGTTCCAGACTTCTAACACCCTCGATGTAAAACTGACTCCACAACAGGATAACCCGCCATGGGGAAGGGTGGCGGGGGTGAGGGGAAGCAGGGGGGCATATGTCTGGGAAATCCAGCTGGAGTCAGTTTCCTAATTTCAGAAGGGGGTTGAGATAATCTTTCCATTTTGCACTGTCATTCTCTGGCAAAGGCTGATTAATTTGTGCCAAAATTCAATGTGGTCTTTCTGCATTCAGAGGACACAGTGCTGAGATGATTAAGATAGAGTTTACTCTTACCAGGAATGGAATTCTTCGCCGTTTCATACCTACTTTCCAGCTTCTAACCAAATCACAAGAGGTGAAAATCTGGCATTTTGATTTACTTCATCACATTAGCACTCCTTCTCGGTCACATGCTCTAACCGCGTGCAGTTCTGGCCGCCACAATGTAGGAAGGACATGAATGCACTAGAAAGGGGTGCAGAGGAGATTCACCAGGATGTTGCCTGGGATGGAATATTCAAGTTATGAAAAGAAGTCGAATAAGGCTTGGGTTGACTTCGCTGGAGCAGAGAACCTGATTGAAGTGTTCAAGATTATGAGATGGATGGACAGATAGGGAGCAGCTGTTCCCCTTAGTTGAAAGAGTCAATTACAAGAGGTTAAAAGTAAGGGGTGGGAGGTTTAGGGGAGATTTGAGGAAAACTTTTTTTACCCAGAGGGTGATGATGGTTTGGAACATACCGCTTGGGAGGATGGAGGAGGCAGGGTGCCTCACATCCTTTAAGAAGTATCTGGATGAGCACTTGACGTAACATTCAAGGACATGAGCCAATGCGGCAAATGGGAATGGATGGGCAGGTCAAGACCTTTCATTCGTCAGTGTGGACTCAATGGGCTGAAGGGTCTCTTCTGCACTGTATTATTCTGTGATTGTATGATTCCGAATAGCCAGAAATCTGCAAAAATTGCCACAGATAATGAGTCGAGGCCATTGGGTGAGAAAGGGTTTTTAGCTAGTGAACTCCAACAGCCGCTGTTTATACACATGCTATACTTTAGAGAAATATGGCAGCCATTTTTAATCACTGCATCATCGATGACTCCCAACAGTCACCTCAGCTCGGGAATTCCCTCCCCAAATCTCTCGGCACCTCCGTGCTTCACATTCTGGGATCTCCTCCTGCTGTGTTCAATGAGAGGTCATAGTCATGATAAGGGGTAACAAATTTAAAACAGAATTGAGGAGAAACTACTTCTCTCAAAGGATTGTAAATTTGTAGAATTAGCTACCCAAAGTGTGGTGGGACAGTGAGTAGATTTAAGGAGATAGACAGATTTTTAATTGGGAATGGGTCGGAAGGTTATGGAAAGAAGGCAGGAAAATGGGGATGAGGAGCATATCAGCCACGATCGAATGGCAGGGCAGATTTGATGGGCCAAACAGCCTAATTCTGTTCCTATAGCTGATGAACTTACGAACTTTAAATCTGTGCGCTCTCACTCTCAATCCTCACACCATAGGTAATAGCTTCTCCCTACCGACTCTGGCACTGACTCGGTTCAGTTAAATCCAAGAGGCCTCACCTATCGCCTACCTTCACCGCCATTTCACCAGTGGCAGGGTGGATCTCAGGCCCCACCCACGGCCCATTTGAGGGCATTCTCCTCAATGTTACCGGGATTTAACCAGAACCAGGAGAGGCTGACACCAAGTGACCAGTCTGTCAGCTTTCCTTGTACAGACTGATGGAGGGGGACGGGGGGGTGAGGGAGAGGGTGCTTTCCCTCCGTATTCAGTCTCATGGACCCTTTGAGAACAAAGGTTTAGCCAACAAACCAACCCTGGCCCCCCCCTCCCCTCCGCTTCCCCCTCTACCACCCCCGCTCCCCCTGCCCCCCACCACCCCTACAAGCACCCATCCCCTTCCTAGTCTGAATACTGGTGGCCATGAAACTATCGTTAATAGTCAAAAAAAAACCCATCTGTTGTCCTTTAGGGAAGGAAATCTGCCTTCCTCAACCAGTCTGACCTACCAGTGACTCCAGACACAGTGCAATATAGTCAACTTCTTAACCACCCTCTAAAATGGCTGAGTAAAACCCTCAGTTCAAGGTCAACTAGGTATGGCCAGCAAATGTTGGCATTGCCAGGGATTCCCACAACCGATGAAAAAAGTCATAAGATGTGCAGATTAGGTTTATTGGCCAAACTAAATGGTCCCTTGGTGTCCCGAAATGTGTAGGTTTGGGGGATTAATTGGATAAATATGTGGGGTTACTGCGATAGGGCTTGGGTACAACGCACTATCAGAGACCTGATGGACCAAATGGCCTCCTTCTGCGTTGAAAGATTCTATGAATAAGTTTTAAAAAAAACTCATCATATCAGAGCGGGAATCGACAGAAGAAGCATTGACATATTCCTTGGCACATTGAAAACTGTCGAAGAATGTCACTGAATCTCTTCAGAGAATAATGATTGTCATTACGTTGCTGTAACAATCATTACACACAAGGAGTAAGGAAATCCTTTTTTGAAGGGTTCCTCCTGAATCACTCCTGGACAGACAGTGGGACTTCATCTGTACAGTCATAAAACTGTTGTGACAGCATTCCTGATGTAGAGATGCCGGCGTTGGACTGGAGTCAACACTGTAAGTCTCACAACACATAGTTTACAGACAGTTTACTCACACACAGTTTACAGATCGTAAAGTGTGTGCACCTTTATATGCCCTGCTTGTGAGCAGCACTCTCTACTCACCTGACGAAGGAACAGCATTCCGAAAACTAGTGGGTTTTACTATCAAATAAACCTGTTGGACTTTAACCTGGTGTTGTGAGACTTCTTGCTGTGTTCCCTCAGTGTTGCAATGCAGGATCAGCCTGGATTACAAACCTCTGGATAGAGATCTCAATTCACCCGCTCTAAAATATGTTCCACATCTCACCATCGAAGATGCTGTCAAACATATGTTGTAATAAGAAATTTCCCAATAGGATTAAACAAGCACTCTTGAAAATGAAGTATGTCTCTACTCATCTTGAATTAAGGAACATGTGCAGCAAGCATAAGGTAGCATGACGAAAAGAACAGAGCTGAAAGGAGAGTGGTTTAGTTCAGTTATTAGTGTGACAAGTAGGCTTCCATTAACATGGCAATGAAGTTACTGTGAAAATCCCCCAGTCGCCACGCTCCAGCATCTGTTTGGATACACTAAGGGAGAATTTAGCTTGGTCAATGCACCCAACCAGCAGTCTTTCAGGCTGTAGGAGGAACTGGAGCACTCAGAGGAAACTCATGCAGACACGGGGAGAATGTGCAGACTCCACACCGACAGTGACCCAAGCTAGGAATTGAACCTGGGTCCCTGGTGCTGTGAGGCAGCAGTGCTAACCGCTGTGCCACCATGCCGCCCTAAGCAAGAAAGCAGGTTTGAAAGTGCTGTTACATTCAGTGTCAGGTTATGCAAACATATTCATTTAAAAAAAAAAGGCTTGCATTTATATCACACCTTTCACAGCCACTACCTGTCTCAAAGCACTTTATATACAGCTAATTTAGTAATTTTTGAAATTGCTGATGAAAGGACACTTGTTGCCAAAACTTTTTGTCTTGCACTCATCAGGTCAGCTTGCAACATAAACCAGCAATAAAGAGTACAACAATTTGTACTGAACGAAAAGAGGGTGCTGTTTGGTTGGTGAGTAATACATTGACTGGTAGAGGCATTGCCATGGAAAATGCAGCAGAGAACTGTTAATTGCTCAGCTTTGTTAAAATACAAGTTGATTCTGGTCATGCCATTGTCATGGGGGAATAACTGTCCCCCATGGTTTTATTTAGAACACAGAACATTACAACACAAACAGGCCCTTCAGCCCACAAGTTGTGTCGATCATATCTATACCTACCAGGCCATAGAACTACCTGTAACTCCCGATCCCATTAAATCCCATGTACTCATCCAGAAATCTCTTAAAAGACCTCAGCGAGTTCCCCTCTACCACCACTGACGGCAACCGATTCCATTCACTCACCACCCTCTGAGTGAAAAACTTACTTCTAACATCTCCTCTGTACTTGCCCCCCTCTTTAGTTGAAGAGAGTGCAACATATGGGCATCCTCCTTCTATCTGCAATGGGCAGGACCCTACGTGTACGTATATGTGGCCTCTGGCATGTATAAGCGAGCCACATTGCAAGCCAACTAATAATCTTAAATTGGGTTTCAGTGTCATTGGTAGCACGCTCAGGATTGTTTGGCAAGTGATGTCCAATAATGCAATCACAACCAATATCGTACCTCAAGAGTGGGATTTTCTGGCCCCAACACTGATGGGCATGATTGCAGGCAGGGCTGGAAAATTTGGAGAGCTGTTAAATGACTATCTAAATTTACTTCTCCTGTCTGTAACGATGCCTATCAGTGTCGGGACTGGAAAATCCCACCCAAGGTTTGGAGCTTTGGAAGCACAGATGATTGGTTCCAGTTGAAGAGCTATTTGGTGTGATTCTTTGGTCATTGGCCAATATACCTGGCATCACTCTGACACAGAAATTAATACTCCACATTACCCATTGAGTGCCAAGCGGGATGTCTTTCTGGCTTGTGGACGAAGAAAGAACAGCTGTAATAATAATTTATGCTTAATGGTGTCACTTTAAAATAGTTTCACTGGATTTCAAGCCACGTGACAATTTCTGGTTGCACAGTTGGCTTGAATGACAGAGAATCTTCTGGAAGCAAGTGGAGAATTGTGGATAAAAAGACACATCAGTCCTTTGTTTGCCAGCGATAACTCAAAGAAGATAACCATCGCAGGAAGACTTGTGCCCTGAAAAATCCTTCAGAGAAGGAGAAGATAGATTCTACATCAAGGATATTTCTTGGCAAAGGTTTTTCTGAACTCAGTGGTATCTATTTTCAGTTAAATGGTTAAAGTTGATGTTCAGTTAAAGTTAAAGTGCAGTTTATGAATTGAGGTTCAGTTAGGAGAAGGGGAGGGGCAAGACAGGAAGAGTGGGAAAGAGGGGAAGGAGAGGGAAAGGGATAGGAAGGTACACTGAAATAGGATGGGAGAGAGGTGCAGTAGAGAGAAGGGAAAACAGAGGCAGAAGGCGATGTAAGATGGGGACGGGAGAGAGGGAGGGAGTGAAGAGAGGAAGAGAAAAGGGAAAGATCAGGAGGAAGAAAGGAGATAGTCAGGTGAAAGCTGGGGGAAGGAGGTGAAGCATCAGGTTTGAAGAGAGGGTTTGAGAGGAAGATAGGGGAAGAGGACGAGGGGATGAGGAGGAAAGAGAAGGGGGAGGAGGGAAAAGAGAGGAGAGAGGAAGGAGGAAGAGAGGGGAGAGAGAGAAGAGGAGGAGGAGTAGAGGGAGGATGAGAGAGGGAGTGGAGCGGGGATGAGGAGAAACACAGAGAGGGCGGTTTATGGTTTTGGTGGGTGGATGAACTAAGGTAAATGGAACGGTCCTCCAGGTTGATAACCTTCTTGTGACAAAAGTTTATTGCAAAAAGCTGTTATAAGTTTATTGCATTTTCTTTTGAATGTGTTGACTTCTGGCATTTTCCCACGACAGGTTTTTAATAAATTAATTTTGACAATTGTGCCCCAAAACTATAGAAAAATGAAAATAAATGATTAATTTTGAGAAAAAAATTCCCAATGTATTCAAATGGAACAGACATTAAGGAACTGGAATTTTGGGATATATTTCTGTTGTGAGTTTCATATCTCACTGGTTCTTACTTAGCCAAGACATGCATTATCTTTGTGCCGATAACTGTAAGTTTCATTTATCTACCTCCCAATTGACCCTCGCTCCCTCCCCCACCCATCCAGATGTATACCCTCCTACTCCATTCCCAGTTACGCCCCCCCCCCCCCCCCCCCACCTCTTCCTAGTTTCCCCAAAACTGTTTTGGTTCCCACTCTCGCTCCCTCTCCTTTCCTTCAGTTCCAGGTTGACAACACTGCCTTGCTCACATAGTCAACTCTCCCCTGGCCCTTTCTTCTCCCAGTTGCTTTCCTGCCCTCTTTCCCCACCACCTCACTTAACTACCTACGTCTCTCCCAGTTGCTATTCAGGGTCCCCCATCTCAGTTCCTGGGCAGCTCCTGAATAAGACCATACGGAGCAGAATTAGGCCGTTCGGTCAAATTCTTGGCCACACAGCAAAGGCCTCCAACAGCGAGCTGTTTGTGTAGGTATCCGAGGCTCATTCATGTGATCCTAATGAGGCTTGAAGCTCATCACTGAAGCCTAGCTATTCCAGCCTGTAGAATTATTGCCTGCACCCAACTCAAAGATAGTTTCGAGAAAAAAGTCCTTGAGCTGTATGTCAGTTCCTGCTTTTGTCAGATGGTACTGCAGATGAGATGTGATTGCAACACAGGAAACAATTCATATTGGCAATTATTCCATTCATATTTCCTGAGAATTTAATTTATTGTGTGCTGAATTTGTATCCTCACAGGGCCAGTAAGAATCTTAATTGAAACAAGCATATCTGAGGAAGGACGTCCTTGCTATAGAGGAAATACAGCGAAGGTTTACCAGGCTGATCCCTGGGATGGCCGGTCTGTCATATGAGGAAAGACCCAAGTCAGTTAGGATTATATTCACATTCATTGGAGCTTAGAAAAGTGAGAGGGGAATCTCATAGCAACTTAAACAATTCTAACAGGTTTAAACAGGATAGATTCAGAAAGAATGTTCCCAATGTGGGGGGAGTCCAGAGAGGTCATAGTTTGAGAATAAGTGATAAATTTTTTGGAACTGAGGTAAAGAGAAATTTCTTCACCCAGAGGGTGGTGAATGTGTGGAATTCATTCCCACAGAAAACAGTTGAGGCCAAAACTTTGTCTGATTTCAAGAAGAAATTAGATATAGCTCTTTGGGCTAAAGAGATCAAGGAGTATTCAATTAGCTGATCAGCCATGATCAAAATAAATGGCGGAGCAGGTTTGAAGGGCCGAATGGCCTACTCCTGCTTCTAGATTCAATGTTAAGCCAAACTAAATTATGCAAACTCATCTCATTCTTGAAGTCTCCAGGTAAAATATTCCAACTCCTTCAAACCAAAACAAGGGGCAACTTATCAGAAACACCCCTTGGTAAGTTAACTGGTGCTGAGTGACGAGCAGAATTCAGAGATTTTCAGGGACATTCCCCATAACTCCAGCCCCCCACCCCATCCGTTTTGGGGTGGCAGAGGTGGTCCGTCATTGGCTGGCAACAGGATCTGCCGACTCTGTTACTGTCCACCACAGGTCTGCCTGTTGCTCAAACCTTCCGGGTGGGGGGGGGGGGAATTGGAAAATTGGGATTTTGATTGGGAGACATTTTTCTTAAACTGAACAGCATCAGTATGCTTTGTCTGTATAGCGTGCAAGAAACAATACTTTGTACTGTATTCTAATACATGTGACAGTAATAAATCAAATCAAATCAAATCAAACCCCAAATTTTATTTCTATTATCCATTCAAGGGATGTGGTCAGATTACTATTTATTGCCTCTTCCTTTAAGAAGAGTTACAAGTTATATTTCTTGAAGTTACAGCCCATTGTCATTCCTTTTCTGGTCTCAGTGAATAAGAATGGTCAGATGGGAAGTTTCAGGAATATTATCGAACTTTGTTTAAAACAGAGTGAAAGAGAGGGCAATCATGGGGAAGGGAGTGTCTAACATATTGACCCTCCCAGGTGTCTGTCAATCGCTCTGCGTGTATTAGTCCTAAAGATCTCCAGCGTGTGTTTGAACCCAAAAAGGCATGAAGCCACTGAGAGGACAAAAGAAGAGACATTGTGCTTTGGATTTGAGTTATTGTACCCCATCCCTCAAACCACATTTAAATGTGTCACTCTGCCCCCAATCCCTTCGGGGAAAGGCCTCAGAGTGATTCTAGCAGATGGAGATTGGGCAAGAATTGGCAATCTGTCAGTCTCCAGAGAAGTGATGGGTTGGCATGAGGTGCTGCTTCATGATTAAGAGATTAGACAGCAGACAGAACTTTGGTTTATTGTGAACATGGAATTATTTCCCAGACGAGCAAGAGAGTTATCCTGGCCAATATTTATTCCTCAGTCAACCTCAGAAATAGCAAGGCGATGGTTGAGTGGTATTATCACTAGACTACTAATCCAGAAACTCAGCTCATGTTCTGGGGACCCGGGTTCGAATCCCACCACAGCACATGGTGGAATTTGAATTCAATACAAAACATCTGGAATTAAGAATCTACTGATGACCATGAAGCTATTGTCGATTATGAGGAAAACTCACTTGGCTCACTAATGTTCCTTAGGGAAGGAAATCTGCCATCCTTACCTGGTCTGGCCTACATGTGACTCCAGAGCCACAGCAATGTGGTTGATTGTCAACTGCCCTAGGATAACTAAAGATGAGCAATAAATGCCAGTGATATCTGTGTCCCAAGGATGAATTTTAAAAAATCTGGCCTTCATCACATAGTTGTTTGTGGGGGCTTGCTGTGCACAAACAAGCTCTCACATTTCTCACAGCACTGTTCGCACGTCATAGATCCCCACAGTGCAGAAACAGGCCCTTCGGCCCATTGAATCCGCACCCGACCACAATCCTACTCGGGCCCTACCCCATATCCCTACATATCATACCCACTAATCCCTCTAACCTATGCATCCCCGGACACGAAGGGACAATTTCTTAGCATGGGCAATCAACCTAACTTTGGACTGTGGGAGGAAATTGGAGTACACAGAGGAAACCCACGCAGACACGAGGAAAATGTGCAAACTCCACACAGACAGTGACCCAAGCCAGGAATTGAACCCAGGATCCTCGAGCTGCGATGTAGCAGTGCTAACCACTGTGCTACTGTGCCGCCCACAACGTCAACAGTATTCCACTGTGTGCCATAAGGCAAATGCTCATAGAATGTTCATAGAATCTACAATGTACAAGGAAACCATTAGGCCCATTGAGTCTGCACTGACCACAATCCCAACCATTCCTTTCCCCATAACCCCATGAATTTATCCTAGCTATTCCCCTTGGCATTAAGGGATAATTTAGCACGGTCCTTCCACCTAACCTGAACATCTTTTGACTGGTCAAGAAAGGTGCTATAAATGTAAGCCTTCCTTTCTTTAATGATTAAGACTTTATGTGGAAAGTGAATAGGATAGGGATTAGATGCAGAATAAATGGTTTAATGGAGCTCTGATGACCCTCTTAAGGGGACTTGCTGAGAGAATGGCATGCGCTTCCATCATTGGAGTGCAGGTGACACAGAGCATACACTGGAAGATCAGTGAAAGCTCCCCATCCCAATCTACCCCAGCCAAACCTCAGGGGAGCACAATTTAGCATTCCTCTTAGTCATCCAATGTGGCATTTCCAACACAGCCATTCTGTCAACTCCCTGGCAAGAATAACAATTGTCATTAATATTACAGTCAAAAGAGGCCATTTGGCCCATCCAGTCTGTACCAACAACAATCCTACCCAGGCCTACCCTGTAATCCCAAATATTAATCCTCTAATCCCTTTAAACTATGCATCCTGGGACACTGGGGAGAATTTAGCACAACCCAATGCTCCTAACCTGCACATCACTGGACTGTGGGAGGAAACTGGAGCATCCAATGAAATCTATGCAGACATGGGGAGAATGTCCAAACTCTGCACAGACAGTGACCCGAGCTGGGAATCGAACCCAGGTTCCTGGCACTGTGAGGCAGCAGTGCTAACCACTGTGCCACCGAGCCGTCTGTAATTAGTTCTAAATTGCCTATATTTTGGGAAAAAAAGTCATAAATTACAGGGAAGACAGTTCCGTGACACCAGTTTAATTGAAGTCTCAACAGCAGTGTGAGAAAAGATAGTGTGCAATGTATTACTGACATATGATTTCCTTGAAGATTCAATTACAGTTACAACAGCTTCAGCGTAGGAGGACAGTGCCAATGATTGGCATGTTACATGTGTAACTCTTCCGGTAAGTGATTTAAATGCACAGGTTGATATTTGGTTTGTGTCTGAGATGGTTGATCTCTTATATCCATATGTATGCACACACACACACACTCACACACACACACACACAGGCATGCACACACATATGCATACATGCATGCATGCACGCACACACACACACATACCCACACACACACATGCTCATATGCACAGGCATGCACACAGATGCACACACACACAGACACACACATACATGGATGCATACAAATGCACACACACACACACGCATACACACGCACACATACGCTCACATGCACAGGCATGCACACGCATGCACACACACACAGACAGACGCATACATGCATGCATTTACATGCGCACATATACGCACACACACACAAGCGTGCACACACACATACGTGCACAGAGATGCACGTGCGCACACAAATACACGCACACACACAAAATACACACACGCACATGCACACATATAAGGACACGCAAATACGCATGCACTTACACACACACACACACATGCACATACATGCATACAAACACAGCAGGGTTAATAGAAAGTGACATTAATTAAAATTACATTGGAGAATTACAACTGAATGAAACAGATTGTGAAAAGGAGAGGGAAAGGAAAACTGATGAACAGGGGAAAGAACAAAATGCTCTTCACACAAAGTCAGGCATGCTAATTAATGCAGCCAGCTAATTAATGCGGCACAGTGGTTAGCACTGCTACCTCTCAGCGCCAGGGATCTAGGTTCAATTCCGGCCTTGGTCATTGCCTGTGTAGAGTTTACACAATCTCCCTGTGTCTGTGTGGGTTTCCTTCCGAGTGTTCTGATTTCCTCCCACAGTCCAAAGATGTGTGGGTTAGGTGCATTGGCCATGCTGAATTCTTCCTCGTGTCAGGAGGATTTGTAGGGTAAATCCACGGGGTTATGGGAATAGGACGTGGGTGGGATTGTGGTCGGTACAGACCTGATGGGCCAAACAGCCTCCTTCTATATTGTAGGGATTTCATGATTCTATAAATATCTGTGGGGATAGAGAGGGGGGAGATGCTATGGGGAAACCATTTCAAGTGTTGCCACATTCTGGCCATTTTATTGCTACCCAAGGACTTGTTCCAATCTGATGCTTGACAATGTATCAATCTGATGAAGGGGCGGCACTCTGAAAGCTCGTGATTCCAAATGAACCTGTTGGACTTTAATCTGGTGCTATAAGACTTCTTACAACGCTCGGAGTGGACAGGGCAAGCTCTTAATCCATCTCCTCACTTGTTCCAAAATCCAGTTCAACTTGAATCCCATTCATGGTCCCCACAAGAGAGACACTCAGGATCTAAGCTGACAAGAAATATCATTGCATCACTGCTTGGGTTTGATCTGACATTTAGGGGTGAATTGTACCGTCCCGCCCGCCACAGGAATTAGAGCAGGTGAGGCATGGACCACGGAAAGGTCCTTCGACCTCGGGTGGGTTTTTCTGGTTTTGGGTGAGCAAGGCTGGAAAATCCCACCCACAATCTTCACCAAAAGGCCGAGAAGTGTCTTTTTCTTAAACATGTGAAACAGTGCAGCCTGTAAATAGTCGTATTCCCCGAGGGAGATAATCTGCTGTCGATTTCAAAGTACTTCCTACGCAAAATGAAACCTCATTCAAGAGTGAAAACAAAGCCTCAAGCAGTCCTTTGTCAATCGTTTGTTTTCTATGTCTCTCACCGGCTGCAGCGAGCACAAAGAATAACTTCTCCAGGGATGATCATTTCAATCTCTCCTTGTTTTACATCTAAGGGTTTTTCAAGTTTATTGATTCGTGTCACAAGTAGGCTTACGTTAACACTGAAACAAAATTACTGTGAAAATTCACTACTGCCACACTCCAGTGCTGGTTCAGGGACACTGAGGTAGAATTTAGCACGGTCACTACACGCAACCAGCACATCTTCCCGACTGTGGGAGGAAACCAGAGCACCCGGAGGAAACGCACGCAGACACGGGGAGAATGTGCAAACTCCGCACAGACAGTGACCGAAGCCAGGAATCGAACCTGGGTCCCTAACACTGTAAGGCAGCGGTGCTAACCGCTGTGCCACCCAACCATCAGGCTCAAGAGAGTAAAGCTCGAGGGTCATGTAGTCCAAGATCATTTGCCTTTAACTTGAGTACATCTTTTTCAGGATAACAGATGAATGGTGGCACATTGAGCTGTCATTCAAACTGTGAACTTACAACCTCCCCACTGGGATAACTGTCTGTAATTGTGGAAAGCAATCAACCATTAACATTGTTATTATGGTAGCCTGAGTGGTGATGTGAACATACAGCTATTGTTACTGCTAGAACAGGTTTCTTTCAACTCCTGTTTTAAGATTGCCTACTGTTTGGGCTCTTCTATTTGCATAGATCTCAACTCACCAAGCCTCCTTCAGTAGTGCCTTCCAAACCCGCGGCCTCTCCAACCTAAAAGGACATGAAGTGCAAAGGGACTCCACCACCTGCACATTCCCCTGCAGGCCATGCGCCACCCTGACTTGGAAATATATTGGCCGTTCTTTCACTGTCGCTGGCTCAAAATCCTGGAGCTCCCTCCTAAACAGCACTGTGGGTGCACCTACACCAGAGCAGTTCAAGAAGATGGCTCACCACTACCTTCTCGAGGGCAACCAGTCGTGATGGAAAACCATGCAGAACTTGTGTCTGTCATGAGCACTTGGGGTGTCCTCAACCACACTTTAACCTTTTTGGTGAAACTAGCCCCAGTCTTTTGACTCACTACTTGTGTGTTGCTTGTGGAAGAAGTACACCATCTTATTTGACATTGCGACCGCAGAAACATTTAACATTTTGCTCCCCTGAGCACTCCAGACATGCAGATAATTATGAGAGCACAGTCAAATGCCATTAAACTCTATCCCTGCCAAAGAAGGGTTAGACTTGGTTTACAATTGGTATGATTAGCAGCTTGTAACAGACCTCAAGATCCCATTGGCTTGAGATCCAATAACTGTTCTCTGTTAAGAAGCTGAATAGATAAAAGGAAGTGAGAACTTTGCACAATTTACTGATATTTGTTAATGAGATTTGACTGCGGGTTACTGTACACTCATTGACCTTTTGCAGAAAGACAACCTCTGCCGTCTTTTCCCCAGTGTATCTAAAGACATAACGACATACATACAGCATCAAGCAGTTTCTTTAAAACACGAGAAAGGCATTAAGAACGAAATGAAACTTGAACAATAACTTACTGGAGTTACAGTTAATCCTGATACAGTCTAGACGGGGAAGAATAAATGAAAGATGAAATCGTATCCTTCAAGGTAACAGCTGCAGACATCCAATAACAGAAAGTCCACCCTTCTGGGGACAGACACACGCAAGAAGGTGGCCATTTTACTTCACTCTTCATTTCACATATGCATCAAAGATCTTGACAAAATGAGACTCAAACATGGATTGGTAACCTCCGTACAACTAAAGGAGATTTTTGGACGTTGCGCTACACTCATTGTCTACCCCCACTGCGGCAGCAGAAGCTAACTTCGCTTTCGGATAACTGACAACCTTTTCCTCGCACCTTTATTTCGCACCCCTGCCTTCCCCCACCTCCCTCCACCCCCTTCCCCCCTTCCACCCCACCACCCCCCCCCCCCCCGCCCCCCACTTCCCCACCACCCCCGACCACCTCTTAATTATAAAATGGCCACTTGCAAACAACTAACCATATGAAAACTCAACCGAGATTCGGAGGGAGGGGGGCAGGAGGAGGAGAGGGGATTGTTTCAATTCTTGGTCTCAAAAGATGACTGGCTCAACCACTTCACGTACTCAGAGCCAACTAGTCTACCAAATACTGAAAAAGGAAACCACTGGAGAGAGCATTTAGCAAGAAGATGGGTGAGTGGGTGCCTTGGCAGGGCCAGCCATCTTTGAAAAGTCTAGCAAAGTTTCTCAAGGACTTCATGGAAGTATCAGGAACAATAGTTGGGACAACCAATTGTTTTTAAATGTTACAAATCAGAATAATCGGGCAATAGAGCTCTTCTCAAATTGTTATTTTGATCCGGGAATATGCAGGCAAGTTAGAAATTGTCCTTCTTGATTGCCAGCATGCTTCTGCTGAATTTGCTGAGCTGCTCAATCCAATCAAAGCTATGGGGCCAAGATTTCCCTCGCCTGGAGTTCTCATCGACTGACAAATTTGTATTGCTCTCTTACAAATTGGATTAAAAGGCTCCAAGAATAATGCGTTCTTGAGAAACATCGAGGAGGAAAGCAACGTCAACAATCTGGGTTCAGTTTCACGTGGCCAGGTTTGTCATGTGTCGTCAACCGCAACAGAAAAGTGGGTGCAAACAGCCGCGGACCATTCGGCACAATTACCATACAGAGGCCGCGATACCTTGGCGGGGAGGGGGGGGGGGGGTGCCGCAGCTTTCCTTCATCATTGCGTTGTCCCTGCTCCGAACCCCAATTGGTTAACCACAGTGAACACATTCTCAAACATAGGCGCTGCCTTTACTATGACAGAAAGGGACAGGCGTCAGACGTGTCTGGGGGAAGTAGTGGTGGGGTAGGTGCGATTGACTCTGAGCTGTGTGTCTTGAGGCAAGATTAAACGTCTCTAGACTTTAAGAAACTTCATCAGATTTCTCTGCCTTTAAAGCAATCACTCTGCCAACCTACGCCAGGATACGGGGATTTAGGATTATCCAAAGTGAGAGAATGGTGAGCGGGAGGGCAAGCGGAGTCCACAAAAAGAGCAGCTTGTGATCTTATTGAATGACGGAGCAGTCTTGAGGGGCCACGTGGCCTACTCCTGCTCCTAATTCTTATGTTCTTACATTCACATGAGTGAAACACATTTAAGTTATGAGCAATTTAAAAGGAGGCAGTGACCTAGTGGTATAATTACTAGACTATTAATCCAGAAACTCAGCTAATGTTCCGGAGATCTGGGTTTGAATCCCCCCAGGTCAGATGGTGAAATCTGAATTCAATAACAAGTGTCTGGAATTAAGAATCTACTGATGATCATGAAACCATTGTTGGGAAAAACTTATCTGGTTCACTGATGTTCTTTAGGGAAGGAAATCTGCTGTTCTTACCCAGTTGGGCCTACATGCGACTCCAGAACCACAGCAACGTGTTTGACTTTCAACTGCCCTCTGAAATGACTGAATGAGACACTCAGTTCAAGGGAACTAGGGATGGGCAGTAAATGCAGGCCCAGCCAGCAACACCCATGTCCCATGAATGAATGCAAAAAACTTGGATCAAAAGAAGTGACACTGGAGGATTCCTTCATAATATAAGCTTTTAAAGGAGGTGTTTCTCTGGACCTCTCTGTTACAATCACTTATTTGCTTATTTGAGTCTCCCAGTTGCTACATGCAGATGGACAAACGGAATGGTTTTTTGTTGCGGGGGCGTGTTCCGCAAGATCTGATCTCACAGGTTTAGTTTGGTGATTTCAGATTGGGTATTGGCAAGGGGATGCTTTTGTCAACCTAAACACTCTCAAAATTGGGGTAGTGGGATGGGGGAAGAAGAAAACTTCTTCTGGACGGTGGTCCAGTGATCACTCCTGGAGAAGGTCGGTCATTGGATGACAAGAGGAATGGCTTGTCCTCAGGGAGTGACCACATGGGGAAGAAGCAAAAATGAACGGTGAAGTTCTCTCAAAGAAACATAGCGAAGGATTATCTGGGGATGACCGGACTGATATAGAAGAAGAGATTGACTAGGTTAGGATTGTTTTTGCTGGAATTCAGACGAATGAGGGTGGATCTCATAGAGACTTAAAAAAATCTAACAGGGCTAGACAGGGTAGATGCAGAGAAGATGTTCCCGATGGATGGGGATCTCTAGAACTTGGGATCATAGTCTGAGGATTCAGGGTAGATCATTTAGGACAGAGATAAGAAACATTTCTTCACCCAAAGAGTGGTGAGCCTGTGGAATTCATTACCAGAGGAAGTAGTTGATGCCAAAACATTGAAAGTATTCAAAAGGTGGCTAGATATAGTGCTTGGGGCAAACGGGATCAAAGGTTGCGGGGAGAAAAGCAGGACTATTAATTAGATGAAGTAGGCTTGAAGGGCTGAATGGCCTCTTCCTTTTCCTCTCTTCTAATTTTCTATGTAAGTGTTTGGAATGGGAACCTTGAGAAATGGAGAGACATTAAAAAAAATCAATTCATTTTTTTGCCAATCCAACGTTTGCAAACACAAAGTTCCAGAATCTGAACCATCAGAAAAACAATGTTAAAAATTGGTTCAGAATTAACGGGGATGGTGATGCATTATGAAAGGTTTTATTTTGATTTGTGGATAAAGAAATTAATAATTTTTGAAAAAAAGAAGCTTCATTATAGATAGCTGAAAAGAGAATTTATGGTGAAAAATGGGGCAATTTATGGCTTAACATTCGACTCTTTGGACTTGCTATGAGGAAATGTGGTTAAATCAATGATACATATTTTCTCCTTGTTTTCATTAAATAAGCAAAGCAATTATCATTATCTATCTCGATGCACCCTTAACAGCTTCAGTGAGTGCAATGATCTACTGTGTAGGTGATGGGAATATTGATCCAGGGCAGACATTGTAGCTCTACTCCTTAACGCTCCAGCTCCCTCGATCACAGTGAAGGAGTTCTTTAATATTCCTCTGAGCTACGCACACACCAGCAGGAACTGACGGCTCGGTAGTAATCTGGACAAATGGCCTTGAAACAAGGAAACCATCCACTGGCACCTGAGGATCAGGAATCACTGGGCTCAGTTTGTCCCTTCAGGTAAGGTCAGGGTAGGAATGGACTCTGCAATCATGAGATATTTCCCAGAGTCCTAGAGTTGAGGAGTTAGGAGAGGGTTGGGCAATGGGAGTGGGAGAGGGTTGGGGTGGGAGTTGGGCAGGAGGAGAGAAGGGCAGGAGAGGGGGACGGGTGGGTGGAAGGGGAGGGGCAAGGCAAGGGGGAGGGGAAAGGGGGGGGAGGGAGGACGGAGGGGGAGGGGAGTGGGGACAGAGGAGGAGGGGAGGAGAAGAGGGAGAGGGAGGGAGGGAGTGAGGGAGAAGGGGCAGGGCAGGGGAGGATTGGAGGGGAGGAGGAGGAGGGGAGGAAGGATGGGAGACAGGAGGGTGATGCGGAGAGAGGGGAGGGGGAAGGAGAAAGGAGGGGAGGAGAGAAGGAGAGGGGAGGGGAGGAGGAGGGCAACAGGAGAGGGGAAGGAGAGGGAGGGGGGAGAGGAAGGAGAGGATTGAAAGAAGAGGGGGGACGAATGGAGGGAAGAGGAGGGAGGGGGTGGTGGGGAGAGGGGAGAAGAGAAAGGGGGAGAGGGAGGAAGGAGGGGGAGAAGGAGAGAGGGAGGAGGAGGGGGAGGAGGGGAGGGAGGAGGGAAGGAGAGGAAGGGAAGAGGAGATGAGAGGAGGAGAGGAGATGGGAAGGGGAGGGAGGAGGATGGGAGCAGGAAAAGTGGGAGGGTGAGAAGGTAAGGAGGAGGGGATGGGAAAAGGGAGGGGAAAATGGGGAGGGAGGAGGGAAGGGCAAGGGGAGGGGAGGAGAGGAAAGTGCAGTGGTTACTCAGGCTGAGTTTCCAACAGAATTCCTGAGCTAAGTCCAAGACAGTGCTGAGTATGAAACACTCCAGCAGTGCAGGCCCAGTACCTTAGGAGAGGCAGAGAGGCCACTGAAAGAAGCCTTAAAATCAAAGCCTTATAGGCAAAACTTTTGCACACCTCCATTTGGCACTGCTTCCAGCCACCTCCAAGAAAGAACTCCCTGTCATCTCCACCCCTGTTGTGGGCAGTCACGGGGAGCCAGAGGAAGTGGAGTGGATTGGGGGGTGGGGAGTGTGGGTGGGGGGTTGGAAATGAGCGGTGCTACTGGCAGAGAAAGGGGTTCGCAGCATCTGTGTGGGAAGAGAGAAATGCAAACTATGGCTGGGTCAGGCAACACTGTCCAAACACTTTGTGCCACTATCCCACCAGATGCCGGATGGGGCCGGGGGAAGGGTGAATTTGTTGAAATTGCAAAGGAAAATATGCACCTAATCTTTAGATAGTTACATCCAAAGAATTTGAATAATGATTTAAATGCAGCAATTTTAAAATAAAGACTCCAACTAAGGTTAAAAGAGCATTTTTTTCATTAACAACACTTGCTGATTTGATTTGGTGTTACCAGGGACAGTCTTGTGTTTTAAATCCATCCAATGGACTTCATAAAGTAGGAGTGAGGAAATGTCGAAATCTTTGTTAATGGATTATTAATGTATGTTCCCCAGAGATTCCTTCCAGAGAATTCTAGACTCCGAGGATATATGGAGATATTGGCAGAGGCTCAATTCATATTTGCTGCAACAGGGATCGAATATTACAAGTGCAGACCCATTAAGTGACTTGAAACTACCTGAAGATTGAGCACTTTGCAAAATAACAGCTGAGGGTCAATTTTTGTTTTCAGAGTTGAGTTTAAAAGGAAAAATAGAGGGGACGGCGGGACTGAGGATCGATTGACTAGGTTAGGATTGTTTTTGCTGGAGTTCAGATGACTGAGGGGGGGATCTCTTGGAGACTTATAAAATTCTAACACATCTGGAAAGGGTAGATGCAGGGAGGATGTTCCCCATGGTGGAGAGTTCTGAACCAGGGGGTCACAGTCTGAGGATTTGGTGTAGGTCATTTAGGACAGAGATGAGGAGCTATTTCTTCACCCAAATTGTGGTGAGCCTGTGGAATTCATTACCACAGGAAGAAGTTGATGCCAAAGCATTGAATGCAAATAAGACACGGCTAGACTTGGGGTGAATGGGATCAAAGGTGATTGGGAGAAAGGAGGATTAGGCTATTGAGTTGGACAATAAGCCATGATGGTGATGAATGGTGGAGCAGGCTTGAAGGGCCTTCTATGTTTCTATGTAAGGAGAGTTGCAGAGTGTGATCATGTAAGGCAGACAGCACTGAAATACTACTCTCAACCTACCCTGGATATCAACAAGAGTGCGCCCAGTTCATGTTACACAATCAACACTCGAACACTAACCACTAAACCATATGCAATGATGAAGGAAAGCTCCAAATAGAGAGGATACCGGGGTCATTAAAAACATACTTGAATTTACTGCAGTGGTAAGAAGCTCAGAGATCTGATCTGGGTCGGAATAGCATCAACCTCTGCATCAGCAGAACAACTTCAATTTCCCTTCAATTTTTGTTTTCTCCCAGTTAGAACAGGGTTAGATTTTTGTCTTTCAAAAATGCATCGAGTTTCTTTTTTGCCGATGTCCAAGATAATCAAAAGTTTTGACATTTACTTATTTTTAAGGCTTTTAATGGGAAAAAAGGTGGGGGGGGGTGCAAAATTAGGGTTCAGAGATGCGCCCATCCTTTTCAATCTGATCGAGTGATCGGTTAATCTTCTTCAAGGGGAGGATCACTTATTGCTACACATGTTTAAATTCTGACCAGGGTATTTCTCTTTTTTTCTCTTCGCCGCACACACCGATTCTAAAAATTATGCAAATGCATCTCTCACGGTAGCTTTCCCACTTGTTAATCAGGCAGGAATTTAAAATGAGTAAAACGGTTGCCCAGTGGAGACTTGGGGAGGTTTTCGGGGGTGGGGGAAAGGGGGGGGTGCGGAAACAAGGGCAAAAGAAAAACCGATGCAAGTTGACTTGCTGTCCAATGCTTGATCTTGCTCAATTGTTGCCCAATTTTGTTGGGGGAGGTGGGCAGGCAGTTTAGAGAGCAGCAGAGAAGAAGTGGGGCTGTGGAGAGGGGGAGGGGGTGACCCTGGGAGAGGTAATGCGAGCCAGCTGCAGGTTAGGTTGTGCACTCTGTTCCCAGGGCTGTTTGCTAAGCGGGCCGCAGGCTTCAGGCCTTTGAAGGGTTGATAGCCATCTTTTGACCGATGACTCATGAAGCAATTTTGAAAAAAAAATTAAGCCATAACTTCGAACTGAAAAAAAAAACCATTAAATTTTATAAAACCCACAAAATCTTTACTAAAACGGTGAACAAACAGGAAAAAAAAGTACACAGAAAAAGAAAAGCTACACTTACTTACAAGATATTCTTTAAAACATTTTTTTTTAGTATTTATATATAAAACCCACCTGAGTAGGTCACAGCACTTTTCTTTTATAAGGAGAAATTATTATAGGAACACAGTTACTTTCAAAGCGTGTTGTCTCTAAGACTTTTATTAAGCAGTGGCTGTGACTTACTTGGCAGTGCCAACAGATATGGTAGCAAAGACATGAATAGTTGTTCAAAAGATGGTCCATTTAAACACGGATTTCAAGTCCAACATTTCACAATCATCTCGTGTTAGAGAGACATTTCATGCACATTTTCACACATCACAGAAACTACTCAAAGTGTTACTAATTAACGTTATCATTTTTTAGGAAACTAGGTTGCAGGAAGAATTACGATTAACTAGTCACTACGTTGGAACAATTGTGAAGAGTTTTACTGGCAAGAGGAAGAGAACTCGAGATGCGAGCTGCGTCAGCTCTGAGACCTGACGCCATACAATACCTAAGTTGACTGTCAGCTTGACGCGGCCTCCGTCAAGCTCCAAGCGCAAGGTGTCGGCTGAGTCCCTCGAGGTGGTGGCCACCAGCAAACCGTAGGCACGTTGGGACATGAAACGGAGAGAGACATCTTCAGCTTCTGTGTGCATTACCCAAGGCATGACTATCTTCAGATACATGCTGCCATCGTAGCTGAGAATGGATGCCTCTGCAGGAATAGAAATAAAAGTGACATTACTGCTGCGGCTTTCCACCCTGCAACCTGGACTCTTATCGTTTGCGTCCCAGTTCAATAGAATTTGCCTCCTTTTCAAATGCACACACAACCAATTACCTCTGATAGTGCAGAAGGAAGCCATTTGGCACATTGAGTTTGCACTGGTCACAGTCCACCCAAGCCCTATCCCCAGAACCCCATAGCTTCCCGACACTAAGGGGCAATTTAGGCGCGGCCAATCCACACATCTTTGAAATGTGGGAGGGAACCAGAGGAAATCCACGCAAACACAGGAGAACGGGCAGGCTCCACACAGAGAGTGAACCAAAGACAGGATTTGAACCTGAGTTTCTGGTCTGTGAGGTAGCAGCGCTAACCACTGTACCACCATGCCACCCCGTCTCTGAGTATGGGGAATGGACAATAACTGTTGATTTTGTGCCAGAAAACTTTTCAAAGTTAACATTTTTTATGAATGCAGCTAGCTAGCTAGATGCTCATTCGGTGATGCAAAATAGCACAGCCAAGTCTGAGCTACACATGTACGCAGCAGGATCACTGGGCAGTGACCAGGAGTAGATATCCTGCTTGACTTAATTCCAGTTCTGTGGATTGAACTGTACACTCGGTGCCATCTCACCAATGAAATCAACTAATACAAATCAAACTTAGTGATTGAATAACTTAGATAGAGGGCTGATTGAGCTAGAAAGGTCTAAATTACCACCGGGGATTCGAGTGGTATTATTTCTAGGTTATGAATCCAGAAACTCAGCTTAATGTTTTGGGGACCCGGGTTCGAATCCTGCCACAGTAGATAATGGCATTTGAATTCAATTAAAAAAAAATCTGGAATTAATCGGGATTCTGATCTGCTTTTTTTTTGGTGGGTTGGAATGGGAGCCCCGCGCATGCACCGATACGCACTCTCACCGCTGGACAGCAGGTACCGTTGGCAGCACACTTGAAACCAATGGGAAGGCAAGGTAAGTCTTTTTAATCTATTTTTCATGCCAGTTAAATATGATTATCGGGTCTGGGACTGAATTCTCTGGCCGGATAGCATTTCCCACGCCACCAGGAGTATTTCACTGTGAAAGGGTTCGGAATAATTCCTCACTTTTGGGAACTAGCGGGAGACTCCGCTAGCATGAAGGGTGGCAATTGGGGCCACTCAGGGGTTAGGGCAGCAAGGGGGAGGGTGTCACCATGGGCATGGACACTCTGGCAGTGCCACCCAGCATTGCCCAAAGGGGCAAAGTGCCCATGCCCAGAGCACACCTTGGCACTGCCCAGCAGGCATTAGGCAGTGCTAAGATTGGGGGGGGGCTGCTGAGAGACCAGTGCCAACAGAGTGAGGTCTATTGTGGGTGGGGCCTTGGGGCGATCGATGAGTGCGGGGAGGGGGGAGGTGTCCAGCTGCCACTCTGCATTGGTCAAGACTGGAGTGAGGCCAGTGATCGGATGCATAGGTGGTGGTCTAGCTGGGAGGGGAGGGGGGGGGGGGGAGGGTGGAAATCTGCTGGGGGAAGGGGCAGGGTTGCCTGTTGGAGAGGGGGAAGGATGAAGGGGGATTGCTGCTGCTGGAGGTGGGGGTAGTACTGAAGATGGGAGGGGCATGGGCTGGCCTGGGGATGCTTGTGGGACTCACAATGGGCAAGAGAGGTAGTTAGTTGTTGGGGGGGGTGCAGCGGGGTCCTGGGCTGGCCAACAAATGAAGAGTCTGATAGATTGGGGCCAGATAGATTGGGGCCACTGTGCTTGTTCAGAGTTCTGGAACTGTCAGCGTGAATAAGCCCCACCCTATGAGCTTTCAATGATATTCACAATCGCGGTCTCTGCATTGCACAGAGCGTGGGAGATCCCAGCTCCCACTGAAAAAGAAATTGTGAAATTACACCATTTTTCCTGCCAATTCAGCACTTAGAATTTTCTTTCGAGAATCACCCCCTTTAAGAATTTACTGATGACCGTGAAACCTTTGCCAGAAATGCCCATCTGGTTCACTAATGTAGTTTAGGGAAGGAAATCTGCTGTCCTTACCCGGTCTGGCCTACACGTGCCTCCAGAGCCACAGCAATGTGGTCGACTGCCTTCAGGCAGTCCGAGGGATGGGCAATAAATTCCGGCCCAGCTAGTGGTGCCCATGTTCCACGAATGAATAAAAAAAATGTTAACTTTAACGATGTAGCAAGAAATCTCTATCAAATTGTCAACTAAAGTCCCAGACAAAAGGGAAGGAAATCTCAGGAGCTTCGGGCACTAGTGCCACCTTTTTGTTCCCAAGACTCCAATGCTCAACACAACACATGTCTCAAGCAGTTCATATATTGTTCCCCAAAATGCCAGTTTCTGAAAGAAATTGGCTTTTCTATTTGAATGAGTCAATACTATCTGGTCGTGTGTTCATAGTATAGTGAAAATACATGACAAATGAGAAAGAAATATTACTTAAACATCAAGGAAACTAGATTTGCTTAGCATTCCGAAAGGCATGACACTTAAAACAGAATCCCACCAAGTACCTGGAGTCCTGAAGCTAGCTGGATGTCATCACTTGTGGATTACAGAATAAATTCAAACAGATATTCATTATTCTAATTATACAAGTAGGCAGCACGGTGGCACAGTGGTTAGCGCTGTTGCCTCACAATGCCAGGGACCTGGGTTCAATATTGGCCTCGGGTTTGTGCGGAGTTTGCACATTCTCCCCCTTTACCCAAAGGGTGGTTCGGGAGTGGAATGCCCTGCCTGCAGCAGTTGTAGATGCGCCAAGTTTGGTGGCGTTTAAGAGGTTAGTTGATAAGTATATGGAAGAGAAGGGAATGGTTTAGTTTGGAGGGGCATTGCTTTTTATATTGGTCGGCGCAACATCGAAGGCCGAAGGGCCTGTTCTGCGCTGTAATGTTCTATGTTCTATGTTCTATGTCAGCATGGGTTTCCTCAGGGTGCTCCAGTTTCTTCCTATACTCCAAAGACGCCCAGGGTAGGTGGATTGGCCATGATCAATGGGCAGAGTTATGGGGATGGGATGGGGGAAAGGCCTGTACTCTTACAGAGAGAGTCAGTACAGACCGGATGGGTTAAGTGGCCTCCTCCTGCACTGTAACGGTTCTATGATTCTATGAAAGTGAGGCAAGGCCTTTGGCTGCATGACACTGTGCCCATTTCGGCTCATCTCTCTTCGGACTCTGAAAAAAATCCAGCCCCGAAATTGGTCAGAAGCAAATTTCTTCAGTAACAAAAAACTCTGCAAGTATTAAGATGCTCCTTACGTCGCAGAAACTTGCTGCAACCATTCCAACTGGAATGAATTGGCTGGTTGTGTAACATAGGTTAAAATCACACCAGGCAATTTTGGAAACACATACTTCATACTGTAACAGCTCACATGACATTTATTTGCTATTTTAAGTGGGCTTATTCCTTTGTTGAAGGCACAGAAAACAGAATTTCATGGTTTTGCTATTGAAACCACTTGACTGAGTGACTCCTTGTAACCAGCTGTCACTCATTTATAGTCTGGAAGATAAATCATTCAAAATAAAATCAGATTGAGCGCTCCTTTAAAATCTTCACGTCAATTTGAACCATTGATTGGAAAATTTCTGTGGTGTCTATCCTTTCTCTTCCTCATGTTTGCTGAAAGCATTCAGACAATAAATTGTTCTTTATGAATAAAAAGTGCATGTGGTGATTGATGGAACCAGACTGAGGAACAGCGCTGATATGTTTAAACAAAATCAATGAGTCAAACTAATGATTTTGAAAGGCTCTTCATTATTGCTGCTAAGAACGTGTCTGCTCAAAGTCATGAACACAACTTATCTTTTTCCTTTTTATAGAAAATATATTTTTGTGCTCTCCATGTCTTAGCTGAGACACAGCCGTTTACTCAATAACTGGATCCCTGAGGAAAAGAAATCTGGAGATATTGGGTAGGATTTTCCAGCCTCGCTTGCCTCAAGACTGGAAAATCTCACCCGAGGACGTCTGCATGGTCCTGCCGCACCCGTTACGATTCCCTTGGTGATGGGACAGGAGAATTCCGCCCCAATGAGTCCCTGTGGGAGCTTCCAAGGGAGGAAGATGAACTGTGATTTCACTGAATAGCAGAGAATCTCGAGGGGCTGATTGGGCTGCTCCCAGCTCCTAGTGCGTGTGCAAATAATATTACCAGAAATGTAACAGAATATTCTTCAAGGAGCAATACTTTTCACTCTATACCAACAGACGCGACAACAATAAATCAAATTAAATCAATTCAAAGCCTCCCACCCATTGACTCTGTCTACACTTCCCACTGCCTCGGCAAAGCAGTGAACATAATTAAGGACCCCATACACCTAGGACATTCTCTCTTCCTTCGGGAAAAAGATACAAAAATCTGAGGTCACATACCAACCGACTCAAGAACTGCTTCTTCTCTGCTGCCGTCAGACTTTTGAATGGACCTACCTCGCATTAAGTTGATCTTTCTCTACAACCTAGCTGTAACTGTAACACTACATTCTGCACTCTCTAGTTTCCTTCTCTATGAACGGTATCCTTTGTTTGTATAGCATGCAAGAAACAATACTTTTCACTGTATGTTAACACATGTGACAATAATAAATCAAATCAAATCAGATCAAAATAAAAAAACTGGAGATATTGGCTGGGATTTTCCAGTCACGCCCACCTCAAGACTGGAAAATCTCACCCAAGGTCAATGGACCTTTGCAATGTCCTGTCCCGCCTGCTATGATTCCCATGGTGGGTGAGACAGGAACGTTCCACCTCTGTGAGTCCCTGTGAGAACTGCCAAGGGAGAAAGATGAACCATAATCTTATCAAATGGTAGAGCAAAGGGCCAAATGGCCTACTTCCAGTTCATAATTCTTGTGCAAATAATACTAACAGAAATGAACAGAATATTCTGCAAGAAACAATACTTTTTGCTGTATCCCAGCACATGCAACAACAATAAATCAAATCGAGAATGTTAGTGTCATAAAAGCAAAGAGAAAAATATATCTCTTCACCAAAGACAGTGGCTGGGATTCTCCAATTGGGGTTATCCAGTCAGCGCCAAGTTCTCCATTCTCGTTGGTAGCAGGGCGTGCGAGACTGGAAAATTCCAGCCAGCATTATACTGCTGGAAGATTATTCAAGAGAACGGATTTCTTCTTTAAGACTTGGGTTTTTTTGGTAAGGCTTGCAAACGGACTGGATAGAGCAAAATTACTGAGCAGTCGCCCTGAAGCAAGTATCAGCACTGACGTATCAGTAATATTGTGATGGCTCAGACAGAGTGGATGGGAAGGGCTCATTTACCCTCAGGTCGGTGACTGTGGAGCAGAGCTTTGAAAGTGATCGGTAGAAAGTTTTGAGGGGAGATGAGGAATAATCTTCTCTCCCAGAGGCTGACGGGGGTCTGGAACTCACTGGATAAAAACAAATTGCTGTAGATGCTGGAAGTCTGAAACCAAAACAGAAATCGCTGGGAAACCCTCAGCAGGTCTGGCAACATCTGTAAGGAGTGAAAAAGAGCTGTCATTTCAAGTCCCGATGGGCCAGCTAATTTTACAACTGAGAAAGTACAACAGTTCCAGGCAGTAGCATCAACCTTAAACTTTAATTTCATTAATCCTTCTACTGACTCAGTGCCTGTAACGCTTTAAGTGTAATAGTGTGAGGACGCCATCAAGCATTATTTGTAATTATCACTCCTTTTTGGTCATCTGAACTTGAAACATCAGCTCTTTTCTCTCCTCACAGATACTATGATGTGGAGATGCCGGTGTTGGATTGAAGAAGGCACAATAAGAAGTCTCACAATACCAGTTTAAAGTTCAACAGGTTTATTTTGCAGCACGAGCTTTTGGAGCACTGCTCCTTCATCAGGTGCTGCCAGATCTGCTGAGATTTTCCAGCATTTTCTATTTTGGTCTGGAACTCACTGTCTGAAAGGGGTAGTGGAGGTAGAAACCTTCAACTCATTATAGGTGTATCAGAAGCTGCGGGAATGTGGACCAGCTGCCGGAAGATGGATTTAGAATGGGAGGCTTTTGTTTCAGATGGTGCAAAGTTGATGGGCAAAGTGCTCTCTTTCTGTGCAATATCTATAATTCTACTTTTGTCCAATTCTATAACAACCCTTGGCACAAATGCCAGTTATCATTAAAGATATAGGTAATGTGGTCTTCCTTGTGGTTCTTCAGACAGGACGGGCAATATTGGAATAATCGAGCCAGATAAGAAGAAAGGAACCAAGAAATTGATCACATTAATCAGGTAGTTACAACATCGTTCCCACATAGATATTGAAAAGTCAGCATGCCGACAGGTGCTGAAACAAATAAAGGAAGTAATTGTAATTCTTCACATGTACATTCTTTAAAATAATAGTAATGTTTAAAAATAATAAAAGGGTTGCACAATGATGATTATTTCAGCATACGAGTAATTGCAATATGTTGTGAGATGCAGGTCTCCTCAACGTAGGGAATTAGACCATAAGACCATTAGACACAGGAGCAGAATTAGGCCACTCAGCCCATCAAGTCTGCTCCGCCATTCAATCATGGCTGGTATTTTTCTCATCCCCATTTTCCTGCCTTGTCTCCATAACCCCTGATCTTCTTATTAATGAAGAACCTATCCATCTCCATCTTAAAGACATTCAATGATTTGGCCTCCACAGCCTTCTGTAGCAAAGAGTTCCACAGATTCGCCACTCTCTGGCTGAAGAAATTCCTCCTCATCTCTGTTTTAAAAGATCTTTTCTTTAACTTGAGGTTGTACCTTCTGGTTCTAGTTTTTCCTACTAGTGGAAATATCCTCTCCATGTCCACTCTATCCAGGCCTCGCAGTATCCTACAAGTTTCAATAAGATTCCCCCCTCATTTTTTCTACATTTCAATAAGTACAGACCCAGAATCCTCAACTATTTCTCATACAAGTTCTTCATTCCAGGGATCATTTATACGAACCCAATTCACTGAAAAATTAACTGAAAATCTATCTGCATTAAAACTTCTGGATCATACATTGTCAGTTTAAATTCATTCAGTTCTCAATCATTCACATACAATTCACAAGCTTTATGAAATAATGGATCAAGCTAATTTGCCATTTATTCAATCTATATCTTATTTATAAAATAGTGCATTTTTTCTTTAATTCCATTATCTGTTTACTTTTGTGGAATTGTGGCATGATATAAAAAAGTTTAAAGTTTATTTATGGGTATCACAAGTAGGCTTACATTAACACTGTAATGAAGTTATTGTGAAATCCCCTAAAGGTCACGCTCCTGCACCTGCCTGGGTGCACTGAGGGAGAATTTAACACGGCCAATCCACCCAACCAGCACGCCTTTCAAACTGCGAGAGGAAACTGGAGCGCCCGGAGGAAACCTATGTAGAACATGCAGACTCCACATAGACAGTGACCCAAGCCGGGGATTGAATCCAAGTCTTACGCCCTTATGCCACTGTGCCACCCCATAGCAAAGCCCAGAGGAAGCTATTTTTAATTTTCAACAAAGGAGCACATATTCAGCTGCTTGTAGGTGAACAGCTTCGCAAATCCCAAGTCTCAAGTCAGGACAAGAGGTCATTAATCTGATCAAGCCTGCTCGCTTCATGTCCGTTTATTTATCACTGGTTCCTTCAGCAGGGCCACATCCCTCTTTGACTAACGTGTGCTATTACCAATCCTAGAGAGCAATATGATACTTTCATATAGTGGCAGAGAAAAACGAACAGAAGATCCATCTGTTTTTTTATTCATTACACATTTCCAAATTCAATAATGCTTCTTGTACCACTCGTTCGAGGTTGGGTCCTTGGCAGTGCATCCAGTGATAATCAGTTAATAACTAGATGTTATCGTTCCACATTGCCTTCATCAGGATGTGTCTGCCCTATTGAGCAGTTATTGTCAAGTGATTAAGACATGATTGCACTCTCTGATAATTTGATTCAATAACGAGGGAAGCATTCCTTCAGGGTCAGGGTGACTCCAGACCCATTTAAAGATGGTGAGTGGAAGATGATTCTGGGATCACTGCATTCTCTTCCCGATGCTGATAATTTTCACCAGTTGGAGATTAGGACGCAGTAGCGAGTCAGTACTCCTGTAATAACTCCACGAAGGCAAAAATCCCACCACCAAGTTACTTTATTTACATCATATATCTACACACAGCCAGCTCTGCAGTTGCTCCCTGCTGAATGCAGGCTGGGAGTCTTTAAATAGGGAGTATGAGGCTCCCTGCTTTAACCCTCAATCAGGACTCATCAGGTAGTTCATACTCTGTAAACCAACCTCATTAGCCTGGCTGGAATCGTCACAACTTCCAACCTGGCCAATTTCATCATTAGGGTGGACATTGCGAGGGTGGGTGGTACATTGGCACAGTAGTTAGCTGCTGCCTCGAAGCCCAGGAAACCCAGGTTCAATTCCCAGCTTGGGTCACTGTCTGTATGGAGTCTGCACATTTTCCCCATGTCTGCATCTGTTTCCTCCCACAGTCCAAAAGTCATATTAGGTGCATTGGCCATGCTAAATTCTCCCTCAGTGTACCCAAACAGTCACCGGAGTGTGGCAACTACGGGATTTTCACAGTAACCTCATTATTGTAAGCCTACTTACACTAACAAATAAACTTTAACCATCTCCTTACTTTTATGTTGTTGGGCCTGCTTTCTGTTACTCCTGAATTGACGTCAGGATTTGGGAATCATTTGAAAGGCAAGTTCAAAGGTCCATGCCAACTAACCACTCCCCGTAACCCCTCATACCATCCAACTCAATGCCAACTGATGGTCCCAGCCATGGCCCCTTATACTTCCCATGCCACCTCAATGCTGACTCATTCCCTCCCAAACACTCCACATGCTCTCCATGGCAACCCATGCCTCTTTCATGCCCGTTCATGCAATATGTACATCACCAAAGTGCCAGATAACAACAATGGCAAATGTGGAACAGCTGAAAAATAATGTTCTTTGGAAAAAACAAACAGACCCTACAACCCCAAGAAAATGTCAATCAGATACACCACAACAATAGAGGCTTCAAACATTACACATTTTCAAACTTGCTCAAATATTGAAAGCACTGGAAAACAACTTACTACAGCCACTTAAAGTTACCAATCAAGCAAAGTCAATGATACACTTCATTTATCAAAACAGATTCCTTGTCGAACTAACTTTTTCACTGGTCTGAACTTGCAGCAAAGCACAAGCATGAGGAATGAAAACAGTTACATATATAAAAAATATATATGTCATATAAATTCATGTTATGTGAATGGGCGTGGGAGGGGCATAAGTTGGCATTGAATTGGTATGGAAAGCATCAGATGCCAACAGGTAATGGCTGGGTTACATGAGTTGCCATTTAGCCTGCATGGAAGGTAAGACTGAAGGGAATTCATCACAAATTTAATAAAATAAGTTAAGTCCTCTAGCCCTCATGATCCTCCCGCATCCTCTGCCCCCCCTCCCCACCCAGTCTGTTATCTTAAAGCGTCAAAGACCTAGGTGGGTGGGCATAGGGTTGGGGATGGAGATGCAGGAGGATACCGAAGGCTAGAGGACTTAACTTATTTTATTAAATTTGTGATGAAGTCCCAGGAGAAACAGGATGGGCCTTCCAACCAACCTGCCTTGACCCTCCCCAAACCACTCCTCCCTCACTCCCCCTCATCCCCGTAGCCTGTTCAGGCCTCAATCCAGGAGCAGCAGGTCTGATTTTGTCCTCCTCACCCCTGTCACCAACAATCCCACCCCTGCCCATCATACCCCCCCTCCCCAGAGAAACAAGTGTGTAAAAGGGCAAATGTTCTAAAATGGGAGGGCAATCAGAGATGGGCAATAAATGGTGGTGTAAACGGTGATGCCCACATGCTGTAAAAAACTACAGGGAGAAATTTTGGACTGAGATGGTCTACCAATTAGGAGAATTTCCTACTTTGGCTACTCTCCTTGGTGGAGAAAATCCAGCTCTAAATTGCATAAGGGAATTGGCCATGTACATGTGCCAGGCCATGGAGAAAGAGCAGAACAAATTGAATAGTTCTTTCAAATGGCCAGAGCAGTCAGGATGGGCCGAACAGCCCCCTTCTCTGTTGCAACTCATCGTTTATAAAGAGGGGTAGAATCAGACCCGAGAAAGTGGGGAGTCACCTAACGCTGGTTCAGTAACACTGGGAATGGAGTCTGCTGAACACTGCCTGGTTCCTCTCTCAGCTGGAGGAGGAGTGGTGGGTGCGCAATGTGAGCAAACAAGAGGAAATAGAGATAAACACATTTTAATTGCAAAGGAGGTAGAAAATATATTCTCAAAATGAGCTCAGTTTAGCTTGGATGGCTGGTTCATGATGCAGAGCGATGCCAACAGCGTGGGTTCAATTCCAATACCGGCTGAGGTTATTCATGAAGGCTCAGCCTTCTCAACCTTGCCTGAGAGTGTGATGACCTTCAGATTAAATCACCACCAGTCACCTTTGAGTGGGACAGCAGCCAATGGTCACCTAAGTCTATATGGACATGACCTTTTCTGAGCACTTTAGGCCATAATTGGGTGGCACAGTGGTTGGCACTGCTGCCTCACAAGACCAGGGACCCGGGTCCGATTCCCAGCTTGGGTCACTGCCTGTGTGGAGTTTGCACATTCTCCCCGTGTCTACACGGGTTTCCTCCCACACTCCAAAGATGTGCAGGTTAGGTTGATTGGCCATATTAAATTGATCTTAGTGTTGGGGGGGATTAACAGGGTAAATACGTGGGGTTTCAGGGATAGGACCTGGATGGAATTGTGGTCGGTGTAGATAGGTTGACTGGCCTCCTTCTGCATGATTCTAGATGTTCAGCAATCATAAACTGTTGTTTATTCATAAACATTGTTTATTGATTAGCATCACAAGTAGGCTTACATTAACATTGCAATGAAGTTACTGTGAAAATCCCCTAGTCGCCATACTCAGGGACCTGTTTGGATACACTGAGCAAGATAAATACGAACTTTTACGGGATTAGGCCTGGGTGGGATTGGGGTCAGTATAGACTTGATGGGTCGAATGGCCTCCTTATGCACTGTAGGGATCATATGATTATGAAATGAAGATGTAAAAAGCGCGAGAAAATGAAATCCTTTCTGTCTTTTACCATGAGACACATGCCTCAGAGAGTGACTGATAAAGACAACAATCCGAAGACAGCGTGGTGTTTGTGTTCTCTCCATCACCTGTTCTTACAGCTGCTTTGGGACTTCAGAATATTGCAACAAATATCACAAGAAAAGCACGGAAAGCTCAAATAAGAACATGATCATCACGCCTGAGATGTGTTAACACGGTACGGACTTGCTACTTATTTGCAGGTTGCTTCCTGCCTTGGGTAAGTGCCTCTCTGAATAAAGTGTTCCAATGTACCTCGGGGAACCTGTGACCTTTCTGTCTTGTGAGCAAGACGGACTCTGAAGTCAGCTCAAAATGTCGCGCTAACATTTACACAGCTGCGCCACCCCTTCCAAGAAAGCCACAAGGTCAATGTTTCAGTTAAGCAAATAGATTAACATTTTGAAATCTCCCAGTGTCTTCGGGGAATTGCTACCAAAATCCTTGCGTATCAACACCACATGCACTTCCTCCTGCCTAATTTAAACTGAGATGTTATTTTGTCACGGAGTTTATTTTTAAGCGCCTCAGTATAATTACAATAGCGTGTCCCGTGACTGGAGAAATCTAGATGATCACTATTAATCTAGTGGCCACGGGATTTAAAGAAAGGCACAGTTTATGCCAACTGTACTAACTGCTGCGCAAACTGCAATTTACTTCCACTTCATTAGCTAAACAAACATAGTTGCAGCAAACAATGATGTGTGAAATGATCAGGAAAGATTCAGCCTTCGAAATGCTTAATTCTTGGTACCGCTGTTACAGAAAACACATGTAAATTATAAGCTTTGATATTAGGATCTTAGCATCAGTGAGGAGGCGCAGTGGTTAGCACTTCTGTCTCTCAATGTCAGGGACCTGGGTTCGATTCCAGGCTCCTGTCACTGTCTGTGTAGAGTCTGCATGTTCACCCCAGGCTTTCCTCTGGGTGCTCCGGTTTCCTCCCACAGTCCAAAGATATATGGGTTAGGTGGACTGGCTATGCTAAATTCTCACTCAATACAGTGTTGCGGCGAGGGAATTGTCACAATAATTTCTTTGCAGTGTTAATATAAGCCTACTTGTGACACTAATCAATAAACAATCAAGATCAATTCACGACTGCTGAACATGTGGAATCATCATAGATTCATTATAGTGCAGAAGGAGGCCATTCAGCCCATCTGTAACAACTGCAATCCCAGCCCAATCCCTGTTGCCCTATGTACCTACCCTGTTAATATCCCTGACACTAAGGGGCAATTTATCATGGCCAATCCACCTAACCGCCCATCTTTGAACTGTGGGAGGGAACTCGAGCACCCGGTGTAAACCCACACAGACACGGGGAGAACATGCAAACTCCACACATTGACCCAAGGCAGGAATTGAACCCAGGTCCCTGGAGCTGTGAGGCAGCAATGCTCACTGCACACTGCCTGTTCACCATCCATTATTCAACACAGACATTGACATATTTCAAATGCCTCTCATTAAATCAGTGGGCAAGCAAACAAATGCAGGCACGCAGTATGATTTCAGCCAGGATGATATTCAACATGTAATTTACTGCTTGTGGCCTTGGGGGAAATACTTCTGAAAACTGGCTGATTGGAGACGGGAATGCAAGGAGCGCGAGTCCCCGTACATACAGTAGCACAACGATAAAGCAAGACATCAAACTCAAACAGTGAGTGCAAATCACCCACTGCCGCCGGCTTCAGGACATTTATACAGCAGCAGGAATTTATCTGTCACTCTGAACAGTCAGACGCCAACCAACAGCAACGGGGCAAATCTTCATTTTTATTCAAAAAAACACATATCCTCCAAGACATTGATAAGGCCACACTTGGAATACTGCGTACAATTCTGGTCACCCTATTATAGAAAAGGTATTATTAAACTTGAAAGAGCGCAGAAGAGATTTATTAGGATGCTACCGGGACTTGATGGTTTGAGTTATAAGGAGACGCTGGATAGACTGGGGCTTTTTTCTCTGGACGTAGTAGGCTGAGGGGTGATCTTATAGAGGTCTATAAAATAATGAGGGGCATAGATCAGCTAGAAAGTCAATATCTTTTCCCAAAAGTCTAAAACTAGAGGGTGTAGGTTTAAGGTGAGAGGGGAGAGATACAAAAGTGTCCAGAGGGGAATTTTTTTCACACAGAGGGTGTTGAGAGTCTGGAACAAGCTGCCAGAGGTAGTAGTAGAGGCAGGTACAATTTTGTCTTTTAAAAAGCATTTAGACAGTTACATGGGTAAGATGGATATAGAGGGGAAAGGGCCAAGTGCAGGCAATTGGGACTAGTTTCCGGGTTTAAAGAAAAGGGTAGCATGGACACGTTGGGCTGAAGAGCCTGTTTCCATGCTGCAAACCTTTATGTTTCCATGACTCAGGAACCTCCAAATGTCCAAGCAAAATGCCTAGGTGGAAATTTCTCGTCCCGACCTCCGTGGGAATTGTTGACTTTAGGCAGGATTTTCCGTTCTTGAGCATGGCTGGTAAATCCCGCCTGTGCTGAAGAGGCAAGCCAAGTTCAGATTCAATCTGATGAAGGATCATCCAGACTCGAAGCATCAGCTCTATTCTCTCCCCGCAGATGCTGCCAGAGCTGCTGACATTTTCCAGCATTTTCTGCCTTCATTTCAGATTCCAGCATCTGTAGTAATTTGGTTTTATTTTAACCAGTTTCAATCTGTGCTGATGACAGGCCCTAGCAGCCTCGGTGAGGGAGGGGCAAAAGGGGAGTGGATTCTAAGCAGGTTTACATTAACACCGCAATGAAGTTACTGTGAAAAATCCCCTAGTCGCCACACACTGCCGCCTGTTCCGGCACACCGAGGGAGAACTTAGCATGGCCAATGCACCTAACCAGCACGTCTTTTGGAGTGTGGGAGGAAACATGAGCGCCCAGAGGAAACCCACACAGACACGGGAAGAATGTGACCCAAGCCGGGAATTGAACCCAGGTCCCTGGCACTGTGACATGGCAGTGCTAACCACTGTGTCCCTGTAACCAAGCCCCCCACCCGCCTCCCCCCATCCCTTCGTCATTCCCTGATAGTCACTGGAGTTCAAAAGGAGCATTTGTAGCTGAACAGGTACACTCAACCATTGCATATAAATGGGCCAAAAGGACAGCAACTGTGTTCTTTTTAAAAGCGGCAAAGAACATTATTCCGAGGAACAAAAGTAAAGTGTAGTCTCTGGCAATGCAGTTAGTATTGCTGAAAAGATATGTTTTGTCGAAACTTTCCAACTTATATTCGTCTGAACAACAGCAAGAATACCAAAGTCATGAAAAACAACATCCTTACACTGCATGAGAAGATTCGTTGACAAGTGGAGTCTGACTGGTCAAAGTGTTGCCATGCAAAATGCACCAGTTAATGGTGACTGACAGTTAACTGCCAAGCATTGCTTGAAAATTTGAACCAGGCAGCTTAATTCTGATTGGTCAAAGTATTGCCCTGAGGCATGAACCAGCAAATGACTATCACTTATTTAGTTTGGCTGAAACACGTGCAATATGTGTGTATGTTTCTTCTGTCTGAAAACAGTAGGGCCCTGTGTATTAATATATGCAGCTTCCAGTATACAAAATGTTGTTCTTGAGTGAGTTGGTACATGATCTCAGACCTTTGTATCTTGTTCCCAATGGAAGAAGGTAGAAGAAAATATGTCTGGGTGCATGGTGTCCTTGATTATGTTGGCAGCGTGGAGTGTCGACAGTGTCAATGTGTGGGAAGCTGGTTTGTGTGATGGACTGGGCTCCATTCACAACCCTTCGTAGTTTCCTGCGGTCTTGGGCAGAGCAGAAGCCATGCCAAGCTGTGATACAACCAGAAAGAATGCTTTCTTGGGCAGAGCAGAAGCCATGCCAAGCTGTGATACAACCAGAAAGAATGTTTTCTATGGTGCAGTACACCACACTGCAAGTCCAACTGACAATTTTAAATTGGTTACATAGAAACCATATCGCACAGAAAGAGACCATTTGGCCCATCGAGTCTGCACTGACCACAATCCAACCCAGGCCTCACCCCCATATCCCTACACATTTACCCACTAATCCCTCTAACCTACGTATCTCAGGACACTAAGGTCAATTTTAGCATGGCCAATCAACCTAACCCGCACATCTTTGGACTGTCAGTTGTCAGTGTAAAGTTCAGCACATGGGGCGGGATTTGACAGCCTTGCTCCTCCTGAAACCACAAAAGCCCCTCTGAGGTTAACAGACATTTCCATGATCTGTACCTTGCCCCTTCCGATTCCCATGGCAGTCAGAGTAGTAAAATTCCGGCCATGTTGTCCAACGGCCAAATCACATCTAACATTGGACACCGCGTTATGGGTTTCACAAACGGAGGTTGGTTGGCTACAATCTGTACCCACTGCGATTAGAATTCCCTCAGCACAATTAGAATTTCTAACAATGTAGTATTTGTTTCCAGATTTGAAACATCAATCACCGTGCGAGGAGTTTGGTTAAAATAAATATATTAATTTGGTCTTAATGTTTGAAACTATTAGGTTCATTAATAACAACTGTCAGACGCAGGTCTGTATGAACGTGTGCTCGCATACTGCTGCTTGCCAGTGTGATAGCAATTAATTTCTTTTGTGCGGATGAATTTTATTATGCTGATAGAAAATGTCAATGCTAATGATGAGAACGGTTTCTACCATTTCTCACTCAGAGTGCCAGCGTTGCAGTGTGCAGGGAGAATACAACTGAAGGGAGAAGGGCTCAGTGCAGGAGGAGGACCATTTAGTCTCTCAATCATTGCATAAGATCGTGACTAATCTGACTGTGGCTTCAACTGCGCTTTCCTGCCTGTCCCCCAACCCCACATGACCCTTGACTTTGTAGATCAACAATCTACCTAACAGAGCCTGGAATATTTCTGGGGTCTTTTTAGAGACTTTTGAATGAGCACATGGGATTTAATAGGATTGAGAGTTATACATAGGCCTGGTAGATATGGATATGATTGGCGCAACTTGTGGACCGAAGAGCCTGTTTGTGCTGTAGTGTTCTATGTTCTATATGTTCAATGTTCCAGTATTCACTGTGTCTCGGGGAAAGAATTCCTCAGATGGACCATTCTCTAAGAAAGAAAAATCTCACCTCTGTCTTAAATTGATTTTTTTCAATCCATTTATGGGGTGTGGGCATTGTTGGCAAGGCCAAGATTTATTGCCCATCCCTAATTGCCCTTGAGAAGATGGATGGTGAATTGCCTTCTTGAGCTGTAAGTACACCATGATTGCTGTTAGGAATTTGAAGTTTTTGACCCATTGACAGTAAAGGAATAGCTGATATATTTCCGAGTCAGGATGGTGAGTGACTTAGAGAGGAACCTCCAGGTGGTGGTGCATCCATGGTCTGCTGCCCTTGTCTTTCTAGTGGGTAGTGGTCGTGGGTTTGGAACGTGTTGCCCAAGAAGACTTAGTGAATTGCTACAGCGTATCTTACGGGTGGCAGACGCGGCTGCTACTATGCATCAGCGGAGGAGGGAGTGGATATTTGTGAATGAGCTCCCAATTAAGCTGTTTGATTTGCCCTGTTTAATGTTGAGCTTCTTGAGTGTTGTTGGAGCTGCACTCATCCAGGCAAGTGGGGAGTATTCCATCACACTCCTGACTTGTTCCTTGTAGATGGTGGACAGGCTTTGGGGAGTCAGGAGGTGAGTTATGTACTGCAGGATTCCTAGCCTTTAACCTACTTTTTAAGCCACAGTATTTAGCTAGTCCAGTTTCTGGTCAGTGGTCAACTCCCAGGATGCTGACAGTGGGGAACTCAGTGATGGTAATGTCACTGAATAGCAAGGGGTGATGGTTATGTTCTCTCATGTCGAAGATGGTCATTCCCTGGCACTTGTGTGGAGTGAATGTTATTTGTCAGCCCAAGCCCAGTTATTGTCCAGGTCTTGCTGCATTTGACAACGTGATGCTTCAGTATGTGAGATATCTCAAATGCTACTCAACATTGTGCAATTATCAGCAAACATCCCCACTTCTGACTTTGGATAGAAGGAGATCACTGGTTAAACAGCTGAAGATGGTTGGACCTAGAACACAATCCAGAGGAGTCAGTTCCAATTCTAAGCTTTCATCACATTCCAATCTGTAATTATCTTGCAACTGTGTCTTTGCCTATATATATGTAATATATATAACCTCTGCTCACTTGATAAAGGGGTAGTGCTCTGAAAGTTTGTGTTCCAAATACTTTAACTTGGTGTTGTGAGACTTCTTACTTTGAAATAGTGCCACGGGATGTTTTACATACACTTAAGCAGGCAGGCGGGGCCCCTGACAGTGCAGCACTCCCCAGTACTGCAGTGGAGTGTCAAGCTTGCTTTATCTTTACAAGCTGTGGAGTGAGAATTGAATGCAGAATTGATATGTCTCAGAAAGGAGAATGCCACCAACTGTGGTGCAGCTCACACAGATTCCATTGCAATCAGCACTTGGCATAATTAATTTTCTAAATCTCAATGGTTTTGGCAATATGCTGACTGGCTTCGATATTTAAAGTTTTATCTTCAAGAGTGTGATGATTAAAATAGTGTTTCGCATTTCTCTGCAATTTTCTCTCTTCTCCTTGTCTCCTGAAAGCATCCAGTTCATTCTAAGGCACAGAAAAGTCCACAATGACTTAAAACATCCAGTTTAAATTTAAATCATTTACTGCAGCTAGAAAAGCAATATCCTTTTTCCATTTGCATTAGGGTCATTTTCAAAGAGTGCCAGAATGCACTATTTATTCTGGACAGAAACAGCCACATGCAAACTCACTAGGTTCCCACCTCATTAAGGTGCTCTGCATTCAAGAACAAAGATAAACGAAACACATTTTTTGATCTGATTTGATTTATTATTGTCAGATATATTAGTATATAGTGAAAGGTATTGTTTCTTGTACGCTATACAGACAAAGCATACTGTACATAGAGAAGGGAAGAAGGTGCAGAATGTAGTCTTACAGTCAAAGCTAAGGTGTAGAGAAAGATCTAGTGCAAGGTAGGTCCAATCAAAAGTCTGACAGCAGCAGGGAAGAAGCTGTTCTGGAGTCAGTTGGTACGTGACTGCAGACTTTTGTATATGGAAGAGAAAATGTCCAAGGTGCGTGGAGTCCTTGATTATATTGGCTGCTTTATCAAGGCAGCGGGAAGTGTAGACAGAGTCAATGGGTGAGAAGTTGGTTTGACTGATGGACTGGGCTTCATTCACAACCCTTTGTAATTTCTTGCGGTATTGGATAGAGTAGGAGCTGTGATACTTGAATTCTTTGTATGGTGCATCTGTAGAAGTTGGTGAACGTTGTAGTAGACATACCAAATTTTCTTTGTCTCCTGAGAATGTAGAGATGTCAATTGACCTTCTTAGCTGTAGTGTCGGCATGAAAGGACCAGGACACGCTGTTGGTGATCTGGACACCTAGGAATTTGAAGCTCTTGACTCTTTTTACTTCATGTCCATTGATTTAGACAGATTAATACAGATTAATAATCAATTATCCCAGGTATATAGGGTCCTTTTGGGTCACAGTTTGTACTGAACATGAATTTGCTAACTATTTTCATTCATTTGTGGGACATGGGTATTGCTGGCTGGGCCAACATTTATTGCCCATTCCTAACTGCCCTTGGAGGACGGTTGAGAGTCAACCACACTTCAGTGGCTCTGGAATCACATATAGGCCAGGCCACGCAAGAATGGCAGATTTCCTTCTCTGAAGGGACATTAATGAATCTGATGGATTTTTCCAACAATCGACAATGGTTCCATGGTCATCAGTAGGTTCTCAGTTCCAAATAATTTTTATTTATGGTTAGCACAGCTTCAGGGACCAGGGTTCGATTGCCATCTTGGGTCACTGTCTGTGTGGAGTTTGCACATTCTCCCTGTGTCTGCATGGGTTTCCTCCGGGTGCTCTGGTTTCCTCCCACAATCCAAAGATATGCAAGTTAAGTTGACTGGCCATGCAAAATTGCCCCCTAGTATCCCAGGATGTATATGTTAGAAGGATTAGCAGGGTAAATATGTGGAGTTTTGGGGACAAGATTTGGGTGGATTGTTGTCAGTGCATACTCAACGGGCTGAATGGCCTCCTTCTGTACTGTAAAGATTGCATGTACATGTAACAGACAAGAATGCAAATTGCACCATCTGCCATAGTGGGAATCAAACCCAGGTTCCCAGAAGATTATCTGAGTTTCTGGATGAACAATCCACTGACAATACCACTAGGTATCACCTCCGCCTAGCTGCTGTGTTTATTTGTGATGTACAACATTCTTGCTGTAGCAGAACAGCACCATAATAGTGCCACTATATTAATCCAAGCATTGCGCAGAGCTGGTAAATGGCATTCACACCAAGGTGCCCACTGTAAGTACCAAGATGGTATTAGATGCACCAGGCAACATCTAATACCTCGACAGGCACCCATTGTTCATGTGGGAGAAGCCTGGGCAGTATCAGCAATCATGATGTGGAGATGCCAGTGTTGGACTGGAGTAAACACAGTGAGGAGTCTTACAACACCAGGTTAACATCCAATAGGTTTATTTAGTAGTAAATTTGGTAGCAAATGTTACATTCCAAGGACAATCAGGAGTGGGGTCAAGCTTTATGATTTTATTCCTCAAAGCAAAGTTGGTGCCCAATGTGCGAACACAGAACCTGACACATTCCTGATTTAAATGGTTCACCCGCTCCCTAGATTAGTTCTATTTTGAATTATTTTCACTTTGCAGCACCCACTCATTTCACTGAAGCGATGAGAAAACTGCCTCCAATAAAGCTCCAGAGAAGGTTAAAGAACAGAGAGAGTGCGCCTCCTCTCACAACCAATAGACTTGTTAATGTTAATCTACAAGCTCATGGCTTGGCACTTTTGCCACCCTGCTATTACCATTGAGACAGGGGATCAAGCCTGGTGCAATGAAGAGTGAGGAGAGCATGCCAAGAGTGGCATCAGGAGTAGGTCAAAATGAGATATTGACCTGGGCAGAAGTTACAATACAGGACTACTTGTGTACCAAACAGCACAGGCAGCAAGTGATAGACAGGGCTGCGCAATCCTACAATCAATAGATCAGATTCAAGCTCTGCTGTCCTGAACTGTGAATAATGATGGCCTATTTAACAACTCACTGGAGGAGGAGGTTCCACAAAACTCCCCATCCTCAGTGATGGAGGCACCTAGGGACCCAGGTTCGAATCCCGCCTCGACGGATGGTGCAATTTGAATTCTTATCTATTTACACATACATGCAATGCCTGCAGTACAGAAGGAGGACATTCGGCCCATTGACTCTGCACAATCCTACCCAAATCCTATCCCTGAAACCCCACATATTTACCCTGCTAATCCCTCTAATACATATATCCCGCGATACTAAGGGGCAATTTTGATGGCAAATCAATCTAAATTGCACATTTTTGGGCTGTGAGAGGAAACTGGAAGAAACCCACGCAGACACGGGGCAAACATGCAAATTTCACATGGACAGTGACCCAAGCCGGGAATTGAACCCAAGTCCCTGGAGCTGTGAGGCAGCGGTGGTACCCATAAATAAAATATATCTGGAATTAAGAATCCACTGATGACTATGAAACCATTGTTGGAAAAACCCATCAGGTTCACTAAAGTCCTTATCCCACCTGATATCAGGAAAGGACTGAAGGTTCTGGATGCTGGAAAGGCTATGGGCCCTACTACTACTGCAGCTCTGCTACTGAAGACTTGTGCTTCAGAACTTGTCACACCCTTAGACAATGATGCATCATATTAATGGCGTTACGACACTTTGGTTGTGGAGGCATTGGGATGGCCTTTGATTCCGGCCTTGGATGACCGTGTGGAGTTTGCACATTCTCCCCATGTCTGTGTGGGTTTCCTCCAGGTGCTCCGGTTTCCTCTTACCGTCCAAAGATACGCAGGTTAGCTGGATTGGCCATGCTAAATCCATAGGGTTGCAGGGATTGGAGATGGGTGGGCCTAGGTAAGAAACTATTTCAGAGAATTGGTGCAGACTAAATGGGTCAAACAGCCTCCTTCTGCATTGTAGGGATTCTGTAGTGTTGTTGCTGGGCTAGTAATCCAGAAGCCCAGAGTAACATTCCAGGAATCCAGGTTCAAATCCCACCATGGCAAATGGTGAAATTTGAATTCAATAAAAATTTGGAATTAAAAGTCTAATGTTGGTCATGAAGCCATTGATGATTGTCATAAAAACCAATTTGGTTTACTAATGTCCTTTATGAAATCAGTTAGCCTTATCTGGTCTGGCCTGCACATAGCTCCAGAGTCATAGTAATGTGGTTGACTCTAAAATGCTCTCAGGGATGGCTAATACATGCTAGCCCAGCCAGCGATGCCCACGTCCCATGTACCAATATAAACAATTATTAAATCACAAACAATCAGAGGCTGGCATTTCACATTTGCAATGTTGTTTATTATTTATTAGTGTCACAGGTAAAGCTTACAGTAACACTGCAATGAAGTTACCGTGAAAATCCCCTAGTCGCCACATTCGGCGCCTGTTCGGGGACATTGAGAGAGAATTTAGCATGGCCGATACACCTAACCAGCACGTCTTTCGGACTATGGGAGGAAACCGGAGCGCCCGGAGGAAAACCCAAGCAGACACGGAGAGAACATGCAGTCTCTGCACAGTGTCCCGAGGATGGAATCAAACCCGGGTCCCTCGCACTGTAAGGCAGCAGTGTTAACTACAGTGCTCCTGTGCAATGTTATGCCTGTTTATGAAAGTCAGTGCAGATATCCCCTGTTCTTATGCCAAACACACAAGACCCTCATCTTAATCACACCCTGCTCTTCCTGTAATTTCTGAAGTAATTACACAGGCCGCTACAAGATTAAAATAACTTCTCATCTAGCCACAGATGTTTCCATTAACATTTTTAATGAGTTTTATTGAACATTTTTGGGTTCTTCAGTGAAGATTTTGAAAATCTTACCACTTGTAGCTTTTAAGTGGGACACTTAGATCAATTTTTCTGAAGTATCATGAAATCTGTTACAGCTGTGATGATGCAGGTCGCTGTTAACCCTTTGTGCGCCAAGGATGGCCTGATTAAAATGTTTCTTCTTACCTTTTTTGGGAATGCTAGCCAGTTTAAACTGCTTTGCACATCCTCCAACCCCCTTCTCCCCCATCCCCACCCTCAACTCTGGGAGAAAATCATTGCCACCAACTTCATGCTTGGGGGTTCAATAGTTTGATTTTTAACCTCAAAGGAACACTGCTTGGTCGCTGTTCAGCCTTGGTGTTCATTAGCCACTTGGCTTGACCTAAAATATTGACCTGGCCACACATCTATTACCGAAAATCAATGCGTTGACAAAGTTTTTTGTCATGCACTCAATCAGGACAAATGCAAGAATGGCAAATTTCAAATAATTGCAACAATTCATTCTGGAGAAGAAAAGGGTTCAGATCAATTGGCAAATTGATCCCAATTGTTGAAGGCATTGCTTTCGAGAAAGTAATAGGCAACTGTAGGTTCCCCAAGTTCCCCGGGCAATTCAAAAGAAAATGCAAGGCTTGAATATATTTATTTTGTGTTGTGGGATCCCCCATATGGTTTGTCCTAGTCAAAAGCTTGATTGTACAGTATTTTTGCCTAATGTAACTAATTATGCTTTGCTTTTAAGCTAATTTGACCACATTTTAAAACTCATTCTGGGTTTAACTTGGCTATATTTAAAAATGCAATGCTAAGCAGAAATGATCCTTGTCATAAATAAACTTCACAATCACAGATGTGAATTGTTTTTTGAAAGTTGCAGACATCTCCCGCTGCCTTGGAAAAGCAGACAGTATAAAATCAAGGACCCTGGATATTCTCTCTTCCACTTCTTCACATTGGGAAAAAGTCTGAGAATATGTACCAACCAACTCAAGAAAAGCCATCAGACTTTTGAATGGACCTACCTCGCATTAAGTTGACCTTTCTCTATACCCTACTATGACTGTAACACTACATTTTGCACTCTCTCTTTTCCTTTGTCTGTATAGCACTCAAGAAATAATATACTTAACTGTAGGCTAATACATACAATAATAATAAATCAAACCAAATTGAATCAGAATCGTTTACACTATTTGTACCTGACATAAGAAGTTATAATGCTCTGTACAGCTATATGTTGGCAGTTCAGTTGGTATTTTAATGTTGTACCATCTTTTGAGGCAAGGTCTCTCTCCCTCTCTTATCAGTAAATTAATTTCTTTTGCTTTCTGTAAATGCTGATTTCTAAAGGATGCGTAACAAAGGAGTTTCCACTTCAAACCAGTCGTGCTCCAGTTTCTTCTGAAGAAGAAAACAGACCCTACATATGTGCAGAGAAGAGATCCCTGTGTGTGAATGCATGCCACTTCAATCAAGAGCATAGCGACTAGCACACTCAATATTGTTCAGCAGGTGCTCATTCCATTCTCTGACCCATTAGCTGAAAACAAAAGGAACATGTTCAAGTCTTGCAATTATTTTGAATTGCCTGGGATCTCAGGGAGCTGACAGTCCCTGCCACTTCTTCCATGGCAATACCTTAGCCAATCAGGACTGACCTGCCAATCAATCAATCAATTGTGGTGCTCACGTGAAATTTGGCACTCTTGCTTTTCTCCTGATGAGTGCGAGGTGAAAAACTTTGGCAACATGTCTCACTTGTCATCAATATTTCAGTTCTGCACCACTGTGAGATTGCTCTACATACTACTATTTCATTCTTCATGCACACCACCTGCGTTCACATCTATATCTGAAAATAGTAAACATGAATGCCTGCTGTTCCCATTAACATGCATCTCTGTGGTAGCTTTAGGGAGATTCACCATTTCAAATCTCACCATTTGGCCAGTTGTGATGTAAGTTAGAGATAGGCGGCAGATGCCACAGTGGGGCGGTACTGTGTGGCACAGTGGTTAGCACTACTGCCTCACAGCGCCAGGGTTCAATTCCCAGGTCATTGTATATGTGCAGTTTACACATTCTCCCCATGTCTTCATGGATTTCCTCCCACAGTTCAAAAGACGTGCTGGTTAGATGCATTGGCTATGCTAAATGCTCCCACAGTCCAAAGATGTGCAGATTAGGTTGACTGGCCATGATAAAATTGTCCTTAGTATCCTGAGATGTGCCAGCTAGAGGGGTAAATATGTAGGGATATGGGGTTAAGCCTGGGTGGGATTATGGTCGATGCAGACTCGATGGGCTGAATGGCCTCTTTCTGTGCTGTAGGGTTTCTATGTTTTGACTTTAACCTAGTGTTGTCAGACTTCTTGCTGTGATTATTCTGACTATTTTAGAATACTCGCTGTCTGCATGTCTCTCTCTCTCTCTATTATTACACTCTCTGTATCTATTAGACTTCCTCTATCCCCAAGTTTCTCTCTTCCCGCTTGCAACATGCAAAATGCAGTTAGAATTTCTAAGATTAATGACATGGTACAAGGGTGACTGGCATTATAAATTGGTACTTCTTGTTATTTCATTCCACTTACATTGCTGCGTTGTGCGATAGATCTTCATTTCTTAATTTGACAGTGGGTTTTACTTAGACGCTGAAATTATGACTGAAGTGAAACACATCTTTAATGTTCTGTCGAAAGGGGAATTTCAATATCTGACTTCATGAAAAGGACCTTAATTCCACTCTCAGCATCTCTCTCCTTTTGATTGCCTTCTCGAACTTTCACTTAAATGCATTTTTTTTCATCCCGCTTTCTTTCCCGTTCTTCTGCCAGTCTGCACACCCAGCTCAGGAGAAAGTGTCCGCGAAGGCAGGGTCTCTGAAGGTGGGCAGATCAGGGCTGGAGTTGGACCAGGTGACCTGGTACTATTAGCCGTTGGTGAGACTGCACTTGGGGTATTGTGTATAGTTTTGGTCACCCTGTTGTATAGGAAAGGCATTGATAAATTGAGAAGAGTTGCAAAGAAGGTTCACGAGGATGCCTGGGTTATAGGGAGAGGTTGGCCAAGCCAGGGCTTTATTGCTTGGAATGTAGGAGATAAGAGGTGATCTTACTGAAGTGTATAAAATCATGAGGGCCATAGACAAGGTGAACGCACAAGACCAGAACCCTCCCACTTCGCCCGCCATAGAATCAGCAAGGACAATGGTCTGACAACAGAAATCTCCATTGACCTCAGGCGGAAATTTCCAGCTTAGCCCGAGCAAGGCCATAAAATCCCGTCCATAGTCCTTTTTCCCAGGGAATTAAAAGCTAGAGGGCTTTAGGGTAAGAGAGGAAAGATTTAAAAGGGAGCTGAGGGGCAACTTCTTCACTCAGTCTGTGGGGCGTATATGGAATGAGCTGCCAGTGAAAGTGACTGAGCCAGTTCAATAGCAATGTTTAAAAAGATTCGGATGAATAAATGGATTAGGGGGATGTGGGCCAAATGTGGGCAGTTGGGACTACCTGGGAGGGCACCATGGTCAGCATGGACTGGTTGGGCCGAAAGGCCTGTTTCCATGCTGGATTATTCAATGACTCGATGACCCTACTGGTACTGTATGGTTTATTCATTATTTATTGCTATAATCACAAGTAGGTTCACATTAACACTGCAATGAAGTTACTGTGAAAATCCCCTTGATGCCACACTCTGGCGCCTGTTCGGGTACACTGAGAGAGAATTTAGCATGGCCAATGCATCTAACTGGCACGTCTGGGGGGAAATTGCAGCACCCAGAGGAAACCCACGTGGACACGGGGATAACGTGCAGACTCTGCACAGACAGTGACCCAAGCCGAGAATTGAATCACGGTCCCTGACACAGTGAGGCAGCAGCGCTAACTCTGTGCCACCTCTCAGGAAGCAATGTGGGTTGTGCCCCCAAACCTGTTCGAATTCGTAACCAGACGATTAAATGCAAGGATCTCTCAGTACTTCCTATGCCAAAATATTGAAAGTTATCAGATTTAGAACACGTTTGTAGGTCTTATGAGGAAAGGCTAAGGGACTTCAAGTTATTTTCATTAGAGAGAAGAAGGCTAAGAGGTGACTTAATTGAGACATATAAGATGATCAGAGGGTTAGATAGGTGGATAATGAGAGCCTTTTTCATCGGATGGAGATGGATAGCACGAGGGGACATAGCTTTAAATTAAGGGGTGGTAGTTATAGGACAGTTGCTAGAGATGGGTTCTTTACTCAGCGGGTAGTAAGGGCGTGGAATGCCCTGCCTGCAGCAGTTGTGGACTCGTCAAGTTTAACGGCTTTCAAATGGGCAGTGGGTAGGCATATGGATAGCATTGGAATAGTTTAGGATAGCGGATCATAAAATTGGTTACACTGGTCGGCGCAACATCGAGGGCCGAAGGGCCTGTACTGCGCTATAATGTTCTATGTTCTATGATTCGTGCTTCAGAAAGTGTGCAATCAGGCTGCATTTCTTTGTTAAAGAGATAAACTTGAATGTCATCACACTGGCAATAAAAGCTGCAAATTTATGAGCAACACACATAATTCTGTACTCAAAGCAGAAATTGAAATCCATAAAGGGGGGGATTACAGGATTTACTCTAAGTGTACTTGACTATGTCTTAGAGCAATAGATTGCACAAAGATTACAACTTCACCCTGAAGAAAATTGCTGTATTTTCTGTCACAAAGTACAGAAATGCAGAACATCACCAGTGATGTTACTGAGAATTGTATCTGCCCCACTGGGAATTCTTGGGCAAACTTTTGTTTTAGGAAATTTTCTGCTTGCAAAATTGCTGATGTTACTACTGTGGAGCAGGTAAGGGGTGCAGTTTCTTCACTGAGCACTATCGGAACACCGCACCCAAACTGCGCATGAAATTACACCAGCCACGTTACCACAAAAAAATAAATTTACGGAATTCCAAATGCAAAATATTCTGTGAACCAGGATAATCCGGCAACGTGACAATTCCTTATCAATGCAAGCTGATTCCTAAGGTGACAGGCCTGTCTTATGAAGAGAGGCATAAGAACATAAGAAATAGGAGCAGGAGTAGGCCATCTAGCCCCTCGAGCCTGCCCCGACATGCAATAAAATCATGGCTGATCTGAAGTGGATCACTTCCACTTTCCCGCTTTCTCCCCATAAGCCTTAATTCCCTTGTCTATCAGAAATCTATCTACCGTGACCTAAATATTCACTGGAGTTTAGAAGACTGAGCGGGGATCTTATAGAAACTTATAGAATTCTAAAGGATTAGACAGGATAGATTGAACCCAGGTTCGATTCCCGGCTTGGGTCACAGTGAGGAGTTCGCACGTTCTCCCCATGTCTATCTGGGTTTCCTCCGGGTGCTTGGGTTTCCTCCCACAGTCAGAAAGATATGATGGTTAGGTGCACTGGCCATGCTAAATTCGCCCGAGTGTACCCAAACGGGCGCCAATATGTGACGACTAGGGGATTTTCACAGTAACTTCATTGCAGTGCTAATGTCAGCTTAATAATTAAACATGAACTTTAGATTCAGAAAGAAAGTTCCCGATGGTGGGATGAATCCAGAACTAAGGGTCATAGTTTGGGGATAAGGGGTAAACCTTTTAGAACTGAGGTGAGGAATTTTTTTTCCCAGAGGATGGTGAATGTGTGGAATTCACCACCACAGAAAGTAGTTGAGGCCAAAATATTGTCTGATTTCAAGAAGAAATTAGATATAGCCCTTAGGGCTAAAGGGATCAAGGAATATGGGGGGAAGGAGGGGATCAGGATGTTGAATTTGATGATCAGCTATGATCAAAATGAGTGGCAGAGAAGGCTCGAAGGGCTGAATGGCTTTCTCCTGCTTCTAGTTCTATGTTTTGATGTTTCTTTCATTCCAGGAAAGGAATATATTCCTCAATGTGCCTGAGTGGTAATCTGGTGCCATTTCACTAGGGAGCTAAAACTGCGCCCATTTATTAAGATTTTCCAATCCTCCTCTGTCTTTGAGCAAAACAATTTAAAACCACTGATAATGATTTAAAAACATTCATTTGACCATTCACTAGTGTAACTGGTGTACTGTCAGTTTTTCAGCGAACAGAATGTTATTCCAGTTGAGAAAACGTTTCAACTGTGGCAAGTCCGAGTGTGCCGAAGAGAATAAGCACAGTGCGTAGAATGATTCTTGAGGCACCATGATGTATAGAATCTCATCATTCCAAAGGTTTAAGGGCAGCGGGTAGCACAGTGGTTAGCACTGCTGCCTCGCAGCACCAGGGACCCAGGTTCAATTCCTAGCTTGGGTCACTGTCTGTGTGGCGTTTGCATGTTCTCCCCATGTCTGCATGGATTTCCTCCCATGCTCCGGTTTCCTCCTTGTAGTCCAGCGATGTGCGGGTTGGATGGATTGGCCATGGTAAATTCCTCCTCAGGGGGACTAGCTTGGGTAAACGTATGGGGGTCACGGAGATAAGGCCTGGTGGGATTATGGTCAGTGCAGACTCGATGGGCCGAATGGCGTCCTTCTGCACTATAGGATTTTACGATTCTATATGCAGGTTAGGTTTATTCTGCTGTGTTACTGCCTCTCTGCTGTGGTGCCAACAGATCCCAATATATAGAGTGGGATTCTCCGATCTCATCTGTGCTCACTCCGCTGTTAGTGAGGATGGAGAATTCAGCACTCCAGCCAAAACTCCACTTACTTTTGTTGGCTCCAGAGAGTCCCAGCCCCGAGCGAGGGTGGAGGTTTTCACTAATGGTGTCTTCCGCAGAGAACTGGACAAACTGGGTGGGTATTAGCATAGTTGTGGCTGAGCCTTCAGCTGTCCAAACCAGGAGCTCTGGATTCCTCCCCAAACCACTGCTCCTCTCGCTCCTCCAATAAGACTTTCTTTCAAAAGTAACCATTTCACCAACTTTTCAGTCAAGTACCCAACTCACTCCTCACTTATCTCAGTGTCAAACGTTGCTCGTTAAGACTCCTGCTAAGTACTTTGGAGTGCTGTGCTATGTTAATGGTGCTAGATAAATGCAGGTTGCTGTTGTTATCCGAGCAAAATTCGGCAGCGCAATGGTTAGCACTATTGCCTCACAGCGTTAGGGGCCTGAGTTCAATTCCTGGTTTGGATCTGTGTGGAGTTTGTGCATTCTCCTCATGTCTGCATGAGTATCCACTGGGTGCTCCAATTTCCTCCCACAGTCTTAATAGTGTTGATGAACAGAGGGATCTCGGTGTATTTGTGCATAGATCCCTGAAAGTAGGCAGTCAAGTCGATAAGGTTGTTAAGAAGGCATATGGAGTCTTAGCTTTTATTGGTAGGGGGATTGAATTTCGGAGCCGCAACGTCATGTTGCAACTGTACAAAACTCTAGTGCGGCCGCACTTGGAGTATTGTGTGCAGTTCTGGTCCCCACATTATAAGAAAGATGTGGAGGCATTGGAGAGGGTACAGAGGAGGTTTACCAGGATGTTGCCTGGTATGGAGGGCAGGTCTTATGAAGACCTTTACCCAAAGGGTGTTTGGGAGTGGAATGCCCTGCCTGCGGCAGTTGTAGATGCGCCAAGTTTGGTGGCGTTTAAGAGGTTAGTTGATAAGTATATGGAAAAGAAGGGAATGGTTTAGTTTGGAGGGGCATTGCTTTTTATATTGGTCGGCGCAACATCGAAGGCCGAAGGGCCTGTTCTGTGCTGTAATGTTCTATGTTCTAAGAGAGGCTGAGGGATTTGAGGTTGTTTTCGTTAGAAAGGAGGTGGCTAAGAGAGGACCTAATCGAAACATATAAGATGATTAGAGGTTTAGATAGGGTGGACAGTGATAGCCTTTTTCCTAGGATGGAGAAAGCTAGCACGAGGGGACACAGCTTTAAATTAAGGGGTGATAGTTATAGGACGGATATCAGAGGTAGGTTCTTTACCCAAAGGGTGGTTCGGGAGTGGAATGCCCTGCCTGCAGCAGTTGTAGATGCGCCAAGTTTGGTGGCGTTTAAGAGGTTAGTTGATAAGTATATGGAAGAGAAGGGAATGGTTTAGTTTGGAGGGTCATTGCTTTTTATATTGGTCGGCGCAACATCGAAGGCCGAAGGGCCTGTTCTGTGCTGTAACGTTCTATGTTCTATCTATGTCTGAAAGACATGCTGGTTAGGGTGCATCGGCCACGCTAAACGCTCCCTCAGTGCGCCCAAACAGGCTCTGGAGTGTGGCGACAGTGAGGTTTTCACAGTAACTTCATTGCAGTGTTATTGTAAGCAGCTTGTGACAAATAAATAAACTTTAAAAAAAAACGTATAAGCACAATGAATAAAATTTTATAGAGAAAATCTTATATCTGTGATTGGATTGCAACAGATTGTTGCGTGTCATTGAGATTAATCTCTTAGGAAATCTGATAACATAAAGGGACGCATCGGATTCGTCATTTTCAGATTAATGTTGAGGTCAAAAGTTGAAAGATTTGCAGAGCCAAATCAAGGTTTGGAGACCGAGAAAGAAAATGCTGGAAAATCTCAGAAATCTGGCAGCATTAAAAGCTGGAAAATCTCAGAGATCTGGCAGCATTAGAAGCTGGGAAATCTCAGAAATCTGGCAGCATCAAAAGCTGGAAAATCTCAGAGATCTGGCAGCATTAGAAGCTGGAAAATCTCAGAGATCTGGCAGCATTAAAAGCTGGAAAATCTCAGAGATCTGGCAGCATCAAAAGCTGGAAAATCTCAGAGATCTGGCAGCAATAAAAGCTGGAAAATCTCAGAGATCTGGCAGCATCAAAAGCTGGAAAATCTCAGAGATCTGGCAGCATCAAAAGCATCACAAGGGGTCATCTGGACTAGAAACGTCACCTATTTTCTCTCCTCACAGTGCTGCCATTCTTGCTGAGATTTTCCAGCATTTTCTCTTTTGGTTTCGGATCCGCAATAATTTGCTTTTCTCAATATTTGGAGAAGTGCAGCCATAAAAATGGCAAACAAAATATAATCTACTTGTGGTAATTGGGTAGAATACCAGCCTTTCCTGTGTTATGCACTAGATTTGAGTGCAGTCAGGCACGGAACCAGAATTATTGACTTTATGTATAGAACGCTGAAGTGTCTGCTCCTGGTCTGCACTGAATATTGAAACGTGGTGGACTGAGTGACTCCACCAAATCTTCACATCCCTCTCTTTATTCCCCGACATCGCTCGGGATTACGTGCCACATGCCTTCAATTTAACATCTGGGTGGACTGCACTTGACAAGTAAAGAATAATATCGTGGCCCCGAGCGGCTTAGCTGGGAACATCGATCCCTGGTTCGGAACGGTCACCGTGAGAACCAAAAAAAAAAGCCTTTCCAGGCGGAATTAACATTCACCTCCCTGTGCCTGTCCAGTGCGACACAACCGCAGCCGTTCCGTCGCATTACGCTGAAAAAAAAAATCAGTCGGAAAGCAATCGTGGAGTATCGAGCACTTGAAACCTGGTGAAATAACTTGTTTGCAGATAAGCGCGCAGTCCGCAGAGAGCCATCCAGGGGGATCAACTGGAAAATCTTCATTGCGATTCCTGTTATCAGGCACTTACAAAAAGAAAATCAATTTTGGGATGAATAGGTGTGTTAAAGAATCTGGTGCCGCAGGTGGCGTTGGTAACATTTATCGAGATTTATGGAGGTCATTCAGTCTATTTTTGATGATTTGGTTGCTTCAGGTTTTTTTTCGGGAAAGGGAATTAATTGACTTCCCGCTAGATGGCACCAAAGTCTCATACATACATACATACATACATAAATATATCAAAGCGACACAGGCACAGCGGCTGTTATGCTGTAATGGCTGCACACGGCTGAATAAAATGGGAGATTTTTGACACTCGTTCCGTGAGCAGGACTAGCGTCATTCACACTCTTGTCGGGCAGCTTTCGGCCCTCTGCGGGCAGCAAGAAAAGAAACCCCACAAAGGCACAGAAACGTAGGAAACTAGAAGCAGGAGTAGGTCACTCGGCCCTTCGAGCATGCTCCGCCACTCATTTTGATCATCAAATTAAATATCCTGATTCCACCTCCACTGTCCCACCTCCATACCCTGTGGTCTTTCAGCCCCAAGCGCCAGGTCTAGAGAAACACAGTGTCATTTAGTCCAATGTGCTGGTTCTATGAAAGAGCTACTAATTAGTTCTACTCCTCCTGTTCCTTGGATACAGTGGTGGTAATCCATAATTGGGGATCATGGAATGAGTAGACTGTATGGTGCACAGGGTCCTTTGTTTTTGACTTATTTAGTTAGAATCCCTACACTGCAGAAGAAGGCCATTCAGCCCATCAAGTCTGCACTGACCATAATCCCACCAAGCCCTCATCCTCATAGCCTCATGCATTTACCCTCCCTGACACCAAGTGGTAATTTAGCATGGCCTATCAACCTAACCTGCACATCTTTGGGTTGTGGGAGGAAACTGGAGTACTCAGAGGGAACCCATGCAGACACGAGGACAACATGTAAACTCCACGTAGTGACCCAAGGCTGGATTTGAACCCAGGTCCCTGGCGCTGGGAGGCAGCAGTGCTAACCACTGTGCCACCATGCCATCCCAGGATGAGGTATTGCAGGTGCAATAGTCATTCAGCACCCCCTAGGATCAGGATTCTAACCCAGCCCAAGTCAGTGTGGCCAATTCTTGGAAAACTACCCCCATGCCATGTCATCGTAATATTTTCTCACTTCCCACACTGCAGTGATCGGGATTCTCCGACCTTGCCCACGGCTGGGATTCTCCGACCTCGCCCACGGCTGGGATTCTCCGACCTCACCCATGGCTGGGATTCTCCGACCTCGGCAATGGCTGGGATTCTCCAACCTTGGCAATGGCTGGGATTCTCCAACCTTGCTCATGGCTGGGATTCTCCGTCCTTGCCCATGGCTGGGATTCTCCGTCCTTGCCCATGGCTGGGATTCTCTGACCTCGGCCACCGTTGGGATTCTCCAATCCCATCACAATGGATGGAAATTTGGCTAAGCGCCAATTCCTCCATTCTTGCTGGCAGTAGGGCATGAATGGCGAGACAATTCTGGCCCACATTGGAATATCTGAGTAATATTAGCAACTTAATGCTAAGCTGATCGTGTTGAGGGGATAGGGGGTAGTGAAAGTTCTACCAATGATGAGACAGAGTACAGGAATCAGATAGAGAATCTGGTGAACTGGTTCGGCAACAATAATCTCTTTCTCAATGTCAACAAAATGAAGAAGATTGTCATTGACTTCAGGAAACGTAAAGGAGAACATGCCCCTGTCTACATCAATGGGGATGAAGTAGAAAGAGTCAAGATCTTTGAGTTTTAAGGTGTCCAGATCACTAATAACCTGTCCTGGTCCCTCCATGCTGACACTATAGTTACTCAGTTACTCAGGGACAATCCCTCTACTTTCAATACCTCTACTTTCTCAGAAGACTAAGGGAATTTGGCATGTCTGCTACGACTCTCACTAATGTTTGCAGATGCACCATAGAAAGCATTCTTTTTGGTTGCATCACAGCTTGGTATGGCTCCTGTGCTACCCAATACCACAAAAAACTACAAAGGATTGTGAATGAAACCCAGTCCATCAGGCAAACCGGCCTCCCATCCATTGACTCTGTCTCCACTTCGCACTGCCTTGGAAAAGCAGCTGCATAAACAAGGACCTCACCCACCCAGGACTTTCTCTCTTCTATCATCTTCCACAGGGAAAAGGATAAAAAAATCTGAGGTTACATACCAACAACTCAAAAACAGCTTCTTCCCTGCTGACATCAGATTTTCGAATAGACCTACCTTGCATTAAATTGACCTTTCTCTATACTTTATTATGACTGTAACTCTACATTCTGCACTCTCTTTTTTCTCTATGAACGGTATGCTTTGTCTATATAGTGCACAAGAAACAATACTTTTCATTCTACACTAATACACATGACAATAATAAATCAAATCCAATCAAAGACTCATGGGTTCCCACTCAGATGGACTGACCTGAGACCACGCAAACACATTTCATGGTGTGTTGAAGTATATGGATGGAACTGAATAATGGCAACTCGAACTTGGTACCAAACCATTCGATCAGTGTTAACAGCTGGCTCCCCACAAAGGAAGTAATTCAATCCCCCAGCGCTGACGTTGCCCAACTTGATATAGAACCAAATTTAGAAAACTAATTGTTGAAAGGGGAGATGGTGGATAGTGGCAATGTCACTGGGTTAGTAAACCATATACCCAGGCTAATGCTCTGGAGACATGAGTTCAAATCCCACCATTGCAGCTGGTGGAATTTAAATCCAGTTAATAAAACCTGGAATTATCAAGCTGATCTGGCAGCCATGAAACCATTGTTAAGATAGAATTCTATCTGAATCACTAATGTTTTTTAGGGAAGGAAATCTGCCATCCTTACTTCATCCAGCCTACATTTGCTTAGGGTGGCACAGTGGTTAGCACGGCCACCTCACAGCACCAGGATTCAATTCCAGCCTCGGATGATTGTCTTTGTGGAGTCTGCACATTCTCCCTGTGTCTGCATGGGTTCCCTCTAGTTACTCTGGTTTCTTGTCATGGCCCCAAAGATGTGCAGGTTAGGTTGATTGGTCATGTTAAATTGCCCCTTCATATCAGAAAGATTAGCAGGGTAAATACGTGCAGTTACAGGGATAAGGTGGGGATTATTGTTGGTGCAGGCTCAACGAGTTGAATGGCCTCCTTCTGCACTGTGGGGATTCAATGAACTGGCTCTGATTACGAACTTCCCATTAAGAGCAAGTTCCACTAAGTGTCGCCACGGTGCAGCACGCTGACATAGGAATCCAAACAGCGAGAGATCAGGCTAATTCCCAGCAGATCCGAGTAATTATATGTTGCTTTTTTCTTCTGTATGTCTAGCTAAAGTAATGGATGCATAATGGTAAGAAATAGTAACAACACACAGATGTCATTATAATCTGGCAATCATCTAATTGGTCTTTGTTAATTAGATTCCAACTGGTGTATGATTAAGAATCTCACTTTAAAGAAACGTGAGTTACATTACCATATTTCTTGAAGCAAATTTTCTTTATTGACACTCCTATGCAAACTGCTGAGTTGGAGACCAGGTGATGCTTACAGTGAGACTTCATTCATTTGTGGGACATGGGCATTGCTGGCTGGCCAGCATTTATTGCCCATCCCTAGTTGCCCTTGTTCAGAGGGCAGTTGAGGGTCAAACACATTGCTGTGGCTCTGGAGTCACATGTAAGCCAGACCGAGTAAGGACGGCAGATTTCCTTCCCTGAAGCGCATTAGTGAACCAGATAGATTTTCCCGACAATGGTTTCATGGTCATCAGTAGATTCTTAATTCCAGAATTTAAATTCACCATCTGCTGTGGCGGGGTTCAAACCCGGGTCCCCAGAACATTCGCTGAGTTTCTGGATTAGCAATCTGGTGATAATGTCACGGGGCCATCACCTCCCCTGGAGACACTCAGAAGGCAATCTACTTAACAGCCTATTTATTCAGCAAATAGCATGCAGTTCAACTGCGCACTGCAGCAAACAGTCCACAGAATCTATTTTAAAAAGGGTCTCTATGAACTGGGGCAGGACAGCACGATGGTACAGTGGTCAGCACTGCTGCCTGACAGTACAAGGAACTCGGATTCATTTCTGGCCTGGGGTCACTGTCTGTGTGAAGTTTGCATGTTCTCCCCGTGTCTGCGTGGGTTTCCTCTGGGTCCTCTGGTTTTCTCTCTCAGTCCCCTGTGGCAACGAATTGCACAGATTCACCACTCTCTGGCTAAAGAAATTCCTTCTCATATCGGTTCTAAAGGGTAATCTCTTTACTCTGAGACTGTGCTCTCGGATTTGAGTGCTCCAACTAAATGGGAACATCTTCCCCATGTCCACTCTATCCAGGTACTGACAGATCGGCACATGCGCAATTGCCTGTTCAGTGCTGCACTGTCTGTCTCTCCAGTGGAATAGATCCTGCCCACGGGTTTCAGCGTGATTCACCCAAGGACACTGGCAATGCACAGAGTGAGGGAGATTCATTTTAAACATCCTGTTGAAAAAGCAATGGGATTTACTCCAACCTTTACTCACGTTCTTAGAATCTTTCTGGAAGAATCCCACCCACCATCTCAGGTGGGAAGGGGAGTGGTCGCCTCAATCTTCAGATTAGGAGCACCCTTCCTTCTGGCCTACCTTCTTCCCCACACCTGACCTACACCCCAAATTCAGAACATCCTCCACTGCTGATCCCCCAGATCATCCCTTAACCTTCCCCACCTTTCATTCCCCCACCCCCACACCCACACCCCCAGGATGTGCCTCAAGTGTGATTCCAGGATTTAGTTCCAGACAGAACACTGCAGAAACTCCTCAGGCCACTGCAGTGCTCTGCCCAGACAGGCTGGAGAGCTCTCTGCCGATCTGAGTGCCCAACAGCTCTCCAAGGTGGGATTTTTTTCCAAGGGGAGAGCGGTCGGTGTACGTCCTGGCTGATGCCAATCAGTGCTCAGTTCAGTGTGAAACGACAGTGAGCCTGTCGTGGTTGGGGCAGACGGATTACACTCCCACTCACAGGGCAGGGGGCTCCGAACACGTAACATCCTGAAAATTCAGGCCTATGAATATTCCGAAAGGGATTATGGAACTAACCTAAGGCTGAGGAATCTTGGCTAAGTATTCCTGACTCTGACCAACAATTTATATTGAACCAAGACCTTAGCACAGGCTGTGAATAGACTGTAACTGAGGCTCAGAGATATCCTCACTTACACATTCAGTGCTTTCATCAACTAAAATACCAGGAAAGTGCCCGTTGTTTGTGACCCAATTTCGAAGATGTGTGGGTTAGATGGATCCCCCACTGCTGATCCCCCAGATTATCCCCTAATCTCCCCACTTTACTCATACCCTTAGAGTCAGGGAGATTAGCAGGGTAAATATATGGGATTACAGGGATAGCCCTGGGCGGAATTCATTTTAAACTAGAGTTTATTTATTACTGTCACATGTAGGCTTACATTAATACTGCAATGAAGTTACTGTGAAAATTCCCTAGTCGCCACGCTCCTGTTCAGGTACACCGAGGGGAGAATTTAGCACAGCCAATCCACCTAACTAGCACATCTTTCGGACTGTAGGCGGAAGCTGGAGTACCCGGAGGAAACCCAGGCAGACAGGGGGAGAATGTGCACAGACAGTGACCCAAGCCGGGAATCGAACCCAGGCGGTGGTCTCTTTCTGCACTTTAGGGGTTCCATGGTTCTATGCTGGAATACTCTCTGTAAGTACGTGCAAACTTCTGAATAATGTCAAAGGAAAGATAATGGATCCTCACAATGCCTTTTATATCCTTAGAACAGCCTAAGGACCTCACGGTGGAGGCTGTTTTAGTGAGGTTCAGTTACTGTTGTTTTGCAGGGAGGGATATCGTGGAGGAAAATAAAATATCGCACAGCAGTCACTGTGAATGATGTAAATACAACACTCTACAAAAGTAAAGCTTCATCAACTGCGAACTATGAACTATCTTGGCACCACACTCCATTGTCGCACCAATGCTCCTCCATTTACAATGTTAATTTAAACCTTGGAAATCCAAGAGAGTTGTTAGGCAAAGGTTGTGAGGGATTTGTACAGGGTAAAGGATTCATGGAGTAGATGGAGATCAAAACTGCTCAGCTCTTTCACCTGGTTGATGGGATTCAAAGGGATTAAAGTCTGTAGGGACAACCCAGAGGCTTCAGAACTGCTCAAGCTATGGGGTTGCGACCACATATGGGAGCTGTACACTGCATTTACTTAGAGACTAGCACGTACATCACCCGGGACGTGGCATGTCCATTCCTCAATAACAGTTTCAGATCTAGGCATGCCCATACATACATACATACACTTTAACATGGTGGGACCACTGCAATACCTTGTAGAAGATCCTGCGACAATTCCAGTCACCACATTACCAGAAGGATGTGGAGGCTTTGGGGAGCATACAGAGAAGTGGGATGTTGCCTGGTACGGAGGGCTTTCGCTATGAGGAGAAGTTGGGAAAACTTGGTTTGTTCTCATTGGAGGTTGCGGGGTGACCTGATAGAAATTTATAAGATTGTGAGAGGCATGGACTGAGTGGATAGTGAGAAGCTTTTTCCCAGGGCGGAAGAGTTAATTAGTAAAGGGCATAGGTTTAAGGTGCGAAGGGCAATATTTAAAGGAGAGGCACGAGATAAGTTTTTTAGACAGAGGGTGATGGGTGCCTGGAACTTACTGCCGGGGGTGGTAGTGGAAGTAGACACGATAGTGATTTTGAAGGAGTGTCTTGACAAATATGTAACTAGGAATTCTCACAGAGACAGGAAAAAGTGGCTGTGCACTAGCAATGAAAGACCAGCTTGCTGGTCCTCTACCCCAATCAAACTCCGAGTCTTAAATATAAAATTCACTTTTACAAATCATTTTTGAAAAATTCACTCGATGCTGTTGGATAAGTGAAAAATAAATAGTACTGTGTTTAAAAAAAAATTAAACAAAGCTATCAGGTAATATTTAACATTTGGGGAACATCTTGGTGTGGCACAGCGCCAGGGACCCGGGTTCAATTCCCGGCTTGGGTCACTGTCTGTGTGGAGTCTGCACATGTCTGCGTGGGTTTCCTCCGGCTGCTCCGGTTTCCTCCCACAGTCCAAAGACGTGCGGGTTAGGTTGATTGGCCATGCTAAATTAACTCTAGTATCAGGGGGATTAGTGGAGTAAAATGAGGGGTTACAGGAGTAGGGCCTGGGTGGGAGTGTGGTCGGTGCAGACCCCTGGGACGAATAGCTTCCTTCTGCACTATATGGATTCTATGAACATTGGTTCAATTCTTTCTCCACAGATGCTGTCAGACTGGCTGAGATTTTCCAGTATTTTCAGTTTTTGTTTCAGGTTCCAGCATCTGCAATAATTTTGCCTTGCCACTTATTCTCTTTCCCACAGTAATCTTAGGTAATATTCAAAGTCAGTTGTTATACAGTTGTTTTAAAAGAAGCTTGTAATATTTAACTTGAAACATTAACTTGGGTTCTCTCTCCACAAATGCCTGCTGAGTATTTCCAGCACTTTGCATTCTTACCTCTGGCATTCACAGCCTTTGGCATTTGTTGTAAATTTTTCTTTGGTTTATTTGATTTATTATTGTCACATGTATCAGTATTAGTGAAAAGTATTGATCTTGCGTACTGTACAGACAAAGCATACTGTCCATAGAGAAGGAAAGAGGAGAATGCAGAATATAGTATTACAGTCATAGCTGGGGTGTGGAGACAGATCAGTTTAATACGAGGTCATAGTGATAGAGTCATAGAGATTTACAGCATGGAAACAAAACCTTCAGCCCAACTTCTCCATGCTGACTCTTTTTTTATTCACTAAACTAGTCCCAACTGCCTGCATTTGGCCCACACCCTTTTTACCCATGTAATTATCTAAATGCTTTCCAAAAGACAAAACTGTACTCGCCCCTACTACCACTCCTACAGCTCGCTCCAGACAGTCCCCACCCTCTGTGTGAAAAAAATTACCTCTCTGGACCCTTTTGTACCTCTCCCCTCTCACCTTCGACCTATGCATGCCCTCTAAGTTTGAGACTCCCCTAGCTTTGGGAAAAAAAGATAGGTCCATTCAAAAGTCTGGTGGCAGCGGGGAAGATTTCGGTTGTTAGGTGAGGCGGCCGAGGTGAAGGTGGAACGTGTTAATTTTGGGGTTAAATTTTCCCCTTTGCACTGCACTGTGAAGAAACAGCTCGGTGCGTACAAGCCTGGGAGGAGAAAATAACATCAGCTGTCATCCCCCAGGTACGACACAAACACAGGCATTTCTGAAAAATAAAATTATTGCACTGTAACTTATTGGAAATTGTCACTCTGCCCTCGCACAAGGGCACACAAGCTCCTGTTGGCATAACAGCCTTGCAACACCTGAGGCATAGTTATTGAGTGAGTCACACAATGAGGGAATTCAAGGTGATGGGCCCAGTGCAAAGTGACAGTGTTGTACCGTTCCCGATGGCTAATTTACATTGTGTCAGTTGCATTCTATATTGGGGGTAAAAGTCGCCAGTTAATCCCTAATTTGTATTCAGAGTACAGTTGCTTTCTGAATGCTTTGTCTGTCTGTGACATCCCACTCGCTAATATAAATCCATTAGCACCCAATGGAAATAATAGTCCCTTGCTATTGGCAAAGCAATGCTGTATGAAACATTTTCTCTCCCCTTCTCATTTTCACCAAAAGCAAATAATGTCGAGGGAGGAAGCTGCTGTTATTTAACACGCAGATACATACCTTGTTAGTCAAATTCAGCGTCTGAGAGCTGAAGTGTCAGACTAAAAGCAGTTAATTGCTCTACAACATTAGGGCCGCACTGTCAGAATTATCTGTGCAAACAACATCATAACCTGCTCACCAATGTTTTCCTGGTATCTTAACCAAATTATTCCTTTTTTTATGTGTTTAGCCCTCTCCAGAGCAATGGGATGCTTATTGATAAGTATCCCCAAGGCAGAAGTATCTAATTTTCAGATAATGTCCCCAAAGGGTTTATAGAGTACAGGGCAGTTCGGACTGGCGGCACGGTGGCACAGTGGTTAGCGCTGCTACCTCACAGCGCCAGGGACCCAGGTTTGATTTCTGGCTTGGGTCACTTCTAGTGTGCTCTCTGCTAACGTGTCCGCCGGGTGCTCCAGTTTCCTCCCACAGTCCGAAAGGTTAGGTGCTAAATTACCCCTTAGTGTCCCGGGGTGCGTAGGTTAGAAAGATTAGCGGGGTAAATAAAATGCTTTGGAACCTTCTACTGAGTGCAATCCGTCAGTGGTAGATGGCATGGTTCGATTCCCAATTTGGATCAATGCGGAGTCTGCACGTTCTCCAAATGTCTGCGTGGGTTTCCTTTGGGTGCTCCAGCTTCCTCCCACAATCCGAAAGGCACGCTGGTTAGGTGCATCGGCCGTGCTAAATTCTCCCTTAGTGTACCCAAACAGACACTAGAGTGTAGTGACTAGGGGATTTTCACAGTAAGTTCATTGCAGTATTAATTAAGCCCACTTGTGACAATAATAAACTTAAACTAGGTCAAATGAGTCACTTATACTCCGCAAAGCTCGAGATTATTGCTATTATGATATTTATTGAGTGACTTCATAATTGTTGCCAGTTACTGCAGTTGGAGACTCAGGAATAATTTTTCTGGTCAGATATTTCTTTTAGCTGATGAATTAATTGGAGCCTGGAGTGTGGATAATTGGAGTGCCATTCGTTCTTCATGAGCACCTTCCTTAATATTACCTCTCGCTGAAGACTTGCATGTCCCTTTGTGACCACAGGATGTCCCAGAGCTCTTCACAGCTGATGCAGGGGGTGAATGAATGATGCAGGAGGCGTAGAGTTAAGAAAATCAATGTTGTCTGAACGTTGAGAGTGAAGGTCAGAAACTTCAACTCCAGCTGGACCTTGGAGCTTTTGCATATGCACAGACTACAAGCCAGTCGCACATGCACAAACAGGATTAACAAAACTACTTCTGTGGTGGAGGGGAGAGGCCCTGATAGCTTTCAGATGGAGGGGTGAGGTGGTTGGTGAATTGCCCTAATGCTTGTGGTGGCATCTTCCATATCCATGGGTGAGTGAGGGGGACTGATGGGTGAGGGGGGAGTAAGGGGGACTGACTTCACTATTGATTGGGTTACCCTTAAAATGCGGCGCCCCTGGTATAGACTCATAGAGGTTTGGCCCAACTTGTCCATGCCAGCCAGCTTTTACAATTGAACTACTCCCAATTGCCCACATTTGGCCCATGTCCCCTTATACCTATCTTATCCATATAACTGTCCAAATGCTTCATAAAAGACAAAATTGTACCTGCTTCTACTACTACCTCTGACAGCTTGTTCCAGACACTCATCACTCTCTGTGTGAAAAAATTGTCTCCCTGGATGTTTTTGTATCTCTCCCTTCTCACCTTAAACCCATGCCCTCTAGTTTTAGACCCCCCTACCTTTGGGAAAACATGTTGACTATCTAACAGATCTGTGCCTCTCATTATTTCACAGAGCTCTATAAGATCACCCCTAAGCCTTCTTCACTCCAGGGGAAAAAGTCCCAGTCTATCCAGCGTCTCTTTATAACTCAAACCATCACTGTGGCACTGACCTTGCCTCACTAGTGAAGGCTTAAGCTGGTTTTACTTTGTCATTCTGGCTGAGGATCTGTCTGAAAACTCAGCAGCGCCTTCCAAACTCAAAGGCTCTACCATCTAGAAGGACAAGGGCAGCAGATACCTGGGAACATCACCATCTCTCCAAGCCTCGCATCATCCTAACTTGGAAATATATTGGCCAATCCTTCACTGTCGCTAGTCAAAATCCTATAACTTCCTCCCTAACAGGGTGCACCTACACATCAGGGACTGTGGTGATTCAAGAAGGCAGCACTTGAACCCACATCCCATTGATTCAGAGGACAGCACCCTATTATCTGAGCCACAAGTGACATACGACCGCAATATGTTGGAGTGAAAGTACATCACACTCTCCATTGCTTGAAAAAACATGTTGGGGGGGGGGGTGGAATTTTGCTGTCCCGCCCACCATGGGAATTGTAGGGGCTGGGTGGCAGACCATGCAAAAGTCTGTTGATCTTGGGAAACATTTCCCGGTTTCAGAGCAGGCGCAGCTGGAAAATACCACCCGCCAGTGTCAGTCAATGTGTTGAAGTGAGGCAGGGCTCAGGACAAACATTGCACTGAACGGTAGGAGTCAAACAAGGAGATTCTGCTGAGCAATGCGCAAAGCAGAAAATCGTCTGCGGCTAACAGAATTCACGACCAAAACTACAGCAACGTCACCTTGTGAAAGCAGAATGATTTCCACAGTAATATTCAGCGAATGAACGATGGTTACATAATACAAATTACATGCACAGAATCAATCCCAGTCAGTAATAGTAGTGCAGTCTCTAGGGAAATGAATCAATTATCTTCACTCCAGCTGAGAATAGTGGTGCCCCCATGTGCAGCTGATTTTTAGGTGTCCAGATCACCAACGACTTGTTCTGTTTCTCCCAAGGCTGACACTATAGTTAACAAAGCCCACCAATGCCTCTACTTTCTCAGAAGACTAAGGAAATTTGGCATGTCAGCTAAGATTCTCATTAATGTTTACAGATGCATCATAGAAAGCATTCTTTCTGGTTGCATCACAGCTTGGTATGGCTCCTGCTCTGCCCGAGATCAGAAGGAGCTACAAAAGGTCATGAATATAGCCCAATCCAAACCAGCCTCCCATCCATTGACTCTGTCTATGCTTCCTGCAGCCTCGGAAAAGAATCCAGCATAATTAAGGACCCCATGCCCCATCACCACCAGCCCCCTCCCACTCCCCTACCTTCTCTCTTCCACCTTCTTCCATCAGGAAAAAGATACAAAAGTCTGAGTCACGTACCAACCGACTCAAGAACGGTTTCTTCCCTGCGGCCGTCAGACTTCTGAATGGACCTATCTAGCTATGACTGTACCACTACATTCCGTACTCTCTCGTTTCCTTCTCCATGAACGGTATGTTTTGTCTATATAGCACACAATACTTTTCATAGTATACTAATACATGTGACAATAATAAATCAAATCAAATATCTAACTATCTAGGTCAGGTCCACAGTGAGAACAGCAAAGTCTTCTAGCAAATGTATCCGCAAATCTGTAGGATGGATGATGACCTAATGTCACGCTCACATCAGGGTAAGAAATTTTTTAGTTGAAATGACTCACAATTGTCCTCACCGAACTAAAGAAATAACTGTGATATAGGTGAACCTGTCATCTTTGCTGAGGTTGATTGAGGGTTTAATGTTGGGCTGCACAGATTTAACAGAGCAGATTCCAATTGCTGGATGTCTTTAAGGCTCCAATCACTTGTAACTCTGACTCAGTGGTTCCATGTTAAGGGAACCGTTTTGCATGCAGGGGTTTCGTGTGCTGGCGCAGAAAACACACTCAAGACTCCTGTTATCGGGCTTTAGTGCTGGGATGTCCTCTACTATTCCCTGCCCAGCTGGAATCCACTCACCCTCTATCCATCTGGATTCTCTTCCCCCACTTGGACACTCTCAGCTGTCACCATCTCTGGTGGGTTGCCCTCACTTGTACCTAGCTGGTGAGCTGCCCATCCATATATATGGGCAGCACGGTGATGCAATGGTTGGCACTGCTGCCTCACAGTGCCAGGGACCAGGTTCAATTCCGGTACCGTTTCACTATCTGTATAGAGTCTGCACGCTCTCTGCGTGGGTTTCCTCTGGGTGCTCCGGTTTCCTCCCACACTCCAAAAATGTGCAGGTTAGGTGGATTAGTCATGCTAAATTGTCCCTTAGTGTCAGGGGGATTAGCTGGTTAAATATGTGGGGTTATGGGGATGGAGTCCGGGTGAAATTCCTGTCGGTGCAGACTCGATGGGCCAAATGACCTCCTTCGGCATTGTAGAGATTCTATGATTCAGTCCCACTGGCCAGATGTCCAAGAACAGTGAATGTTGGGTGCAGTATCAGAGTCATACAATCTCTATAGTGCAGAAGGAGGCTATTTGGCCCATTGAGTCTGTACTGACTCCCCAACAGAGTATCTTTCCAGGTCCTATCTGCATAATTCCATGCATTTACACCACAAATCCCCCAATTTGCATATCTTGGGACACTAAGGGGCAATTTTTTAACTATATCCTATGCACCAAACCCACATATCTTTCAGACAATGGGAAGAAACCCATGCAGACATGGAGAGAACGTACAGACTCTGCACAGACAGTGATCCGAGGCTGGAAATCGAATCCGGGTCTCTGGCACTGTGAGGCAGCAGTGTCAAACACTGAGCATTGTTATATCATTGCTAGATTATTCACCCAGAAACTCAACTCATGTTTCTGGAGACCCGAGTTTGAATTCTGCCACCACACATGAAAATTAATGTCTGGAATTAAGAATCTACTGATGACTATGAAACCATTGCCGATTGTCGGAAAAACACATCTGGCTCATTAATGTCCTTTAGGGAAGGAAATCTACCATCCTTATCTGGTCTGGCCTACATGTGACTCCAGAGCCACGGCAATGTGGTTGACTCTGAAATGACTGACTGAGACACTAAGTTCATGGGCAACTTGGGATGGACAATAAATGGCGCAGTTAGTGACACCCATGTCCCACGAATGATTAAAAAAGGAAGTTGCTGTTCATTGACCTTGGTTCAGGAACCATTTCCCCATCAATGATGAAGGGCTAAAGGACTTGAAGTTATTTTCATTAGAGAGAAGAACGGTAAGAGGTGACTTAATTGAGACACATAAGATGATCAGAGGGTTAAATAGGATGGATAGTGAGAGCCTTTTTCCTTGGATGGAGATGGATAACACAAGGGGACATAGCTTTAAATTAAGGGCTGGTAGTTATAGGACAGATGCTAGAGGTGGGTTCTTTACTCAGAGGGTATTAAGGCTGTGGAATGTCCTGCCTGCAGCAGTTATGGACTCATCCAGTTTAAGGGTGTTCAAATGGTCAGTGGATAGGCATATGGATAGCATTGGAATAGTTTAGGATAGCGGATCATAAAACTGGTTCCATTGATCGGCGCAACATCGAGATCCGAAGGGCCTGTACTGTGCTGTAATATTCTATGTTCTACCAATAATATCGCCCTTGTGGGAAAATCAGTTCTGTTTTATGGCATTGCAACTTAAGGTATGGTTTTCAGGAACCAGTAGTGTTGTAAGTCCAAGGACGGCCCGTCCATCGAATATTTTATTTATAATTCTACAGTGTAGAAGGAAGCCATTGGGCCCACTGAGTGTACACTGATCTCAATCCCATCCGGGCCCTATCTCTGTAACCCCAAGCATTAACCCCTACAAATCCACTGACACTAATGGACAATTTAGCATGGCCATACCACCTAATCTGCATATCTTTGGACTGTGGGAGGAAACCAGAGCACTCGGAGGAAATCCACACAGACACCTGGATCACTGGTGCTGTGAGGCAGCAATGATAACCATTGTGCCACCGTGCTGCCCCCATGTGATAGGGAATGCTATGTCCTAATGGACTATCAATCCAGAAACTCAACTAATTTTCAGGGGATCAGGGTTCGAATCCCACAATGGCAGATGGTGGAATTTGAATTAAACAAAAAAAAATCTGGAATTAAAAATTGACTGATGACCATGAAACCATTTTGATTGTCAGAAAAACCTATCTGGTTTACTAATATTCTTTTGGGAGGGAAATTTGCTTCCTTACCCGGCCTGGCCTACATGTGACTCCAGACCCACAGCAGTGTGATTGGCTTGATGGTTTGCGTTTTCAGGAGAGTTGGATAGACTGGGGCATTTTTTCTCTGGAACGCAGAAAGCTGAGGGGTGATCTTATAGAGATCTATAAAATAATAAGGGGCACAGATCAGCAAGATAGTCAATACCTTTTCCTAAAGATAGAGGAGTCTAAAATTAGAGGGCATAGGTTTAAGATGAGAGGGGGGAAACACGAAAGTGTCCAGAGGGGCAATATTTTCACACAGAGGGTGGTGAGTGTCTGGAACAAGCTGGCAGAGGTAGTGGTAGAGGCAGGTACAATTTTGTCTTTTAAAAAGCATTTAGATGGTTACATCGGTACGATGGATATAGGCCAAATGTGGGAAATTGAGATTAGATTAGAGGTTTTATAAAAAAGAGCAGCATGGACAAGTTGGGCCGAAGGGCCTGTTTCCATGCTGTAAACCTCTATGACTCTCAACCGCCCTCTGTAATGTTTCAGTTTGGGTTCTCTGCGTACTTGCATTTTTATAATCTCTAAGCACAGAAGAAGCACCACATTTTAACGGGACAATGTGATGTTTTCCATTCTAGCATTTTACAACTTTAAAACACCAAGTTCTAATTTTCTAAATTTCCAATCTACAATTACCCTCCCCAATTGCAGGTGGAATAAAAGAAAGTGTAAGTGTTTGAAAGTCTGAGATAAGAAGTGAAAGTGATGGAAAAAGCAAGGCAAGTTCTCATGGTGCTGACAAACAATTTGTGTTTGGAGTGCTGATCCACCTATTCACTCCTCAGATGTTGCTGGGATATATTTCTCCAATGTTTCTGATTGAATTGATCTGCTGACTAGGCCCTTTTAAGTCAGAATGTACAAAGATGCAGAGTGGGATGATCCATCCCTCTCCCACCAGTCCTCATTCTGTGCCTCCCCACGTAGCTAAAATTGGAGATCCATTCTGTCGAACGAGCTGTATTAAAATAACTTTGGCAATGACACTGATTCTTGCTGTTTCCAGGAATCTCCTGTCAGTGTTTCTTCCAAAGGATTATTTTTAATGAGTGTGTGTCATCAGCGATGTCATTTCAGCCCAGCCATCTCTATCTTTGTCCAACATTCAGAAATATGTACTTTCTGGCTCCAGTCACTCTATGGTGATCTGGAGCCAGAATCTTGGCTGAATCTGAGTTGCTTACTCAGATTAGCATCTTGTTGGGTGATATGGGATCATTTGATGGGCAACACGACAGCGCAGTGACTATTGCTGTGCTGTGCAGATACATGGATCTGGGCCTGCGTCTGTGGGAGTTTGCGCATTCTCCCCGTGCTTGCGTGGGTTTTCTCCGGGTGCTCCGGTTTCCTCCCACATCCCGAAGATGTGCTCTTAGGCTAATTGGCAGAACAAATTCTCCCTAAATTGACTCAAATTTGGTTTCAATCCATAGATCTATAAATGTAGATAGGGATCATGGGTAGAAATGGGAACATCGAGGTGGCGGCGCGGGCTCATTGGGCTAAAGCACCTGTTTCCCTTGCTGTTTTGTTCTTTTGTATAGCTGGATATATTTTCTTGAATGTGCCTCCTTTGGCTGATAGCTGTGTGTGACTATCTGGCATATGTCTAGTGCTCGCATTGTTACTTGCAAGGAACAATATTTTTCACTGTATCCAAATACCTTCAACAGTTCAAGAATATTTCAGTGGTTGCTAAGACCCAGCAGAGGCAGCAGGTATGCAGTCAGAAGGGACTGGTTCTGGAGGTCGTCAACATTGATTCTACACTCCAGGGCGGCACAGTAGCATGGTGGTTAGTATTGCTACCTCACAGCAGCAGGGGCTTAGGTTTGATTCCCGGTTTGGGTCAGATGAAAAGGAGATTGAAAACTTTTATTAGGCTAATCATTTCTGTGCGGAGTCTGCACATTCTCCCTGTGCCTGCATGGGTTTCCTTCAGGTGCTCCCCTTTCCTCCCACAGTCTGATAGATGTGCTGGTTAGGTGCATTGGCCACGCTAAATTTTCCCTCAGTGTACGCGAACAGGCACCAGAGTGCGGTGGCTAGGGGATTTTCAACGTAACTTCATTGCAGTGTTAATGTAAGCCTACTCATAAATAAACTCAAAATGAAGTTGAGCTATAACCCCTTCCATGTTCGATTCTAACATCTTCACCATAATAAATGGCAAGCTAATTGGCCTACAGTTTCCCTTTTACTGCCTCCCTCTCTCCTTGAATAGAGGGGCCAAGATTTCAGTCTTCTACTTTCTAGTCTGATGGAGCCATTTCAGGATCTAACAAATTTTGGAAAATGAACATCAGTGCACCTATTTTCTCATTAGCATCCTTTTTTAAGACCCTAGGTTGAAATCCACTGTGTATTATGCAATAGAATGGGAATCTAGAGTGGGTTACAGATGGGGGACAACTGAAAAACTTCATAAAAGTTATAGAATGATAAAATCATATAGTGCAAAGGAGGCATTTAGTCCATCAGATCTGCATCGATCACAATCCCACCCCAAGCTCTATCTCCATAACCCTCCACACTTACCCTAGCTAGGCCCCCTGACACTAAGGGGTAATTTGACATGGCCAATCCACCTAACCTGCACATCTTTGGAGAGTGGGAGGAAACAGGAGCAGCCAGAGGAAACCCATGCAGACATGGGGAGAATGTGCCAACTCCGCACACACCTAAGGCCAGAATAGAACCTGGGTCCTGGCACTGTGAGGCAGCAATGCTAACCACTGTGTTACCATGCTGCCTGACTTGTATGGCTATGTATATATTATATAACAAAACTATTGGATAGATATATAGAATAAGGAACAGAGTAGAGTATATGGAATGATTTATAAATCAGAATTAATTTGATATGGTATCTTACAGTTTACTTAATTAACCTTGAGAAATTGCTCTGGAATACTCCAAGTTTTTTCCTGAAATTGCCGCATGCTTTAATTCACTTTATCTCTTGCCTTTGTCGGGTATCATTGGGGAGATTGCTGCATGAAGTTGCAGATTCTAGAAGACAGGCAGAAAAATGATTGACCTAATAAAAGTTTTCAATCTCTTTTTCATCTGAATATTATATTCCCGCAAATGCGAGCGCAGGAAAGACGATTCTTAAATCACTGATTACATTTCTGAAAGTTATAAATGATGTTACTTTTCATGCTCTGCTTGTCGCAGCTGACATTCAGCCCCTTGTACGCATGCTGGCTCCAGTTAGTCTCACTCCCCTGTTCTTTCACCGTGCCCTTTTAGTTGAGGAAACATTTTAAAGTCCCTTGAGCCCTGTGCGGATTCACATCAGTGGAATCTGAGTCGCCAGATTAAGCTACAGCCCCGGTTTGCCAACAGTCAACATTTGCTGAAACTCAACAGGCTGAGGTTTGCTCCTCGAATTCTGATTTTTCTGTATCGACCACCCCCACCACTGCCTTCTCAGTTTCCATGCCCCTCAGCCCTGCAAACCCCCCAAACCTCGCTACCTCTCTTGCTTTCCTTTAAGATCTTCTGTAAAACATCATTCTTTGATCAAGGCTTTAGGCCACCTGTCTTAACAGTTCATTTCTTGTCTAAATCTCAAATGTTATCTGTTTACAATCTTGTGAAAGTGCCTTTGAATTTTCTACTAATTGCAATCTGTTATTGGTAAATGGCAGGGTTCGATTCCTGGCTTGGGTCTGTGTGGAGTCTGCACATTCTCCCTGTGTCTGAGTGGGTTTCCTCTGTGTGCTCCGGTTTCCTCCCACAGTCTGAAAGACATGCTGGTTGCGCGTATTGGCCGTGCTAAATTCACCCTTAATGTACCTGAACAGGTGCCGGAATGTGGCAAGTAGGGGATTTTCACAGTAACTTCACTGCGGTGTTAATGTAAATCCACTTTAAAGTTTATCTATTAGTCACAAATAGGCTAACATTAACACTGCAGTGAAGTTATTGTGAAATCCCCCAGTAGCCACACTCCAGCACCTGTTCAGGTACACTGGCCAATGCACCCTGTAAGAATTTAACAACATCAATTTTAAATCCAACCGATTTATTTGATAGTAAATTTGCGAGCTTTCGACACTCTGTGTCTTTGTCAGGCAAATGCATTTGCCTGACAAAGACACAGAGTGTCGAAAGCTCGCAAATTTACTATCAAATAAATCGGTTGGATTTAAAATTGGTGTTGCTAAATTCTTACTGAGTTCTTACTACCCCAGTCCAACGCCGGCATCTCTACATCAATGCACCCTAACCAGCACATTTTTCAGACTGTGGGAGGAAACCAGAGCAGCTGGAGGAAACCCATACAGACACGGGCAGAATATGCAAACTCCACTCAGGCAGTGACCCAAGCTGGGAATCGAACCTAGGTCCCTGACACTATGAGGCAGCAGGGCTAATCACTGTGTCACTGTGCTGCTTGTGACACTAACAAAAAAATGTTAAATTTAAATTTGTTCAAACACTGACTCCAATGCACTTGTAAATTTTGAATTGTTTCAAATTAGGATTCATGTATCTCTTTGATATGTAATTATCCTTATTTTTGCACAAAGCACAAGGTTGGTGATGAATTAATGGATCTAATATACAATAAACACCAATCTGTCACATTTTCTTTCGAATGCATCACATCATACAAAGATCTGAGATAAGGCTTGCTTATGACAGCAATAACGTTAAAATCAATCTAAAACATCCCATTTACAGGGGAGTTCTCACTCTCTGCTTGGGACAGCACAGTAGGACAGTGGTTAGCATTGCTGTCCTACAGCAGCATGGACCTGGGTTCAATTTCCGGCTTGGGTCATTGTCTATGTGAAGTTTGCACATTCTCCCCATGTCTGGGTGGGTTTCCTTCAGGTGCTCTGGTTTCTTCCCACAGTTTAAAGATGTGCGGGTTGGGTGGATTGCCTATGTTAAATTACTCCGTAATGTCAGGGGGATTGGTAGGGTAAACGTAGGGGGGTTATGGAGATAGAGCCTGGAATGGGATTGTGGTCAGTGCTGATTTGATGGGCCAAACAGCCTCCTTCTGCACTCTACGATTCTATAATGCCGTCTGTTTACATCTGCGCTCCCAAAGACAACCTTTTCCTAAAAGCTTCCGGTTGCGATTTCATAATGATGCCACACGCTTGGCAGGGAAGTATCACAATTCAAAATGTGTACCGGCAATTAGTACAGTAGTTGATTTCTGAAGCTGCGGTTTATTAAATAAATTACGCACTCCTCATAATCTATCAAATTGGCTTAATTTGTTTCACCCTTTGAAGATTGAACTTCCTATTTGAAGAAAAGCATCGCTTCAGATTGCAAATTTCTCAAAAGAGGAGGAAGCTGCTGGAGCAGGGCTGGAGGGAGAAGGTGAAGGGTAAGTTGGAAAAGAAAAGGGACAGAGAAACTAGAAGCAGAAGTAGGCCATTCAGCCCTCCCAGCCTGTTCTGTCATTCATTGTGATCATGGCTGATCATCAGAATTAATACCCTGATCCCACTGTCCCTTGCCCCAAGAGCTACATTTAGATCCTTCTTGAAAACACACAACCTTTTGGCCTGTGGTGAAATGGTGTGATGACAATAATCTGTCCCCCAAATTGATGGAGATAGTCATCGATTATAGAGATTGGAGTGGAGGACATAGATTGGAAATGGTTACGAGCTTCAAGTTTCTAGGTGTCCAACAAACTATCCTGGTCCCTCCATGCTGAAGCGACAGTTAAGAAAGCCCACCAATTCCTCTACTTTTTCAGGAGGCAAAGGAAATTTGGCATGTCCACTACGATTCTCACCAACATTTACAAATGTACCACAGAAAGCCTTCTTTCTAGTTGTATCACCGCTCGGAATGGCTCCTGCTCTGTCCATGACTGCAAGAAACCACAAAGGGTTATGAATGTCGCCCAGTCCATCACGCAAACCAGCCTCCCATCCATTGACTCCATCAACACTTGCTGCTGCTTCAGAAAAGCAACCAACATAATCAAGGATCTCACGCACCCAATTCAAATCTCACCCATCATCTTCCATTAGAAAAAAGACACAGATGTTTAACAAATTCAAGAAAAGCTTCTTCCCTATAACATCAGACTTTTGAAAGGACCTACCTCGCATTAAGTTGATCTTTCTCCACATCCTATAACTATAACTGTAACATTACATTCTGCACTCTCTTCTTTCCTTCTCCCCTATTATTCTACAAACGGTATGCTTTGTCTGTATAGCACACAAGAAACAATCCTTTTCACATATACCAACACATGTGACAATAATAAATCAACTCAAATCACCCTCATTCTGTGACACTGAATTCCACAGATTCAGCACTCACTGGATTAATAAATCTCTTCCCCGCCTCAGTCTAAAATGTTCACTCCTTATCATCGAACTATGGCCCCTGGGTCTGGAAACCTCAGCATCAGGAAATTTCTTTCTGAATCTACCCTGTCTAATCCTGTTAGAATGTTATAAGTTTGTGTGAGATCCCCTCTCGCTCTTTAAACTCCAATGAATATAATCCCAACCAATTTAGTCTCTCCTCAAATGACAGGTGTGCTATCCTAGGAATCAGTCTGGTAAACTTTTGCTATACTCCCTCTATAGAAAAGACAGCTTTCTTCAATTAAGGGCACCAAAAGTGCACATAATCCTCCAGGTGTGGCCTCACCAATGCCCTATACAATTGTAATAAAACATCCCTATCGCTGTACTCTTGTTATGAAGGCCACCATACTATTTGGCTTCTTTACTGCCTTCTATATCTATACGCTTACTTTCAGCAACTGTTGCATGAGAACACCGATTTTTCTCTGAATATTTATCTCTTTCAAATTATACCCATTCAAATAGTAATCTGCCTTCCTACTTTTGCTACTGAAGTTGATAACCTTGCAGATATCTGCATTATACAGCATCTGCCCACTCATGTAATCTGCCTGAGTTACAGAATTCCTAAAATGAAGAAGGAGACCATTTGGCCTATCGAGTTTGCACCGACTCTGACAGAGTATCTTACCCAGACCCTCTCCTGCATCCCATCCCTACAACATCACACATTTACCATGGCTAATGCGTCTAACCTACACATCTTTGGACATCAAGGAGCGATTTAGCATGGCCAATCCGTCTAACCCTCAGATCTTTAGACTGAGAGAGGAAACTGGAGGACTCAGAGGAAACCCATGCAGGCATGGGGAGAATGTGCAAACTCCACACAGTCACCCAAGGCTGGATTCGAACCCAGGTCCTTTGCACTGTCAGGCAGCAGTGCTAACCATTGGGCCACCATGCCTCCGCTCTCACATCTCTCCATCCTACCCACAGTTCACCCTCCCACCCAACTTTGTATCATCTGCAACTATGGAGAATTGCCCTTGAACTAAGTGGCTTGCTCGGCTTTTTCTGAAGGCAGTTAGGTGTTAACCATATTGCTTTGGTCTGGAGTCACACGTAGGCCAGATCGGGAAAGGATGGCGGATTTCCTTCCCTGCCGGATCATTCATGAATCATTTGGGGTTTTTGCAACAATTGATGATAGCTGGCATGGTCACGATGACTAAGCCTTGCTTTCAATTTTAAATTTATGAATATACCTACTTACAATTGTCGTCAAGTAATTTCCCATTCAAAGGGAAAAGAAAACTTGGATTTCTATAGCTCCCTTAGGACATTCCTAGAACACTTTACAGCCAATGATGGGCCTTTGAATTATGGTCACTGTGGCAACATAGAAATGGCATTGATGTGGATCAGGCTCAGCTATAATGTATCTCACCATTACTTGGACAGTTTATCGATATTCCCTGCCCAGTCACACACCTGAACACAAGGCTTGTGACACCCATGGAACTTTACCCCAATAGGAGTAGGGGAAAAGAAAGGTATATTTTTGTATTTTTATTATTTATATATTTTTGAGTTGATTTGATTTTGATTTATCATTATCACATGTACTGATACACAGCAAAAAATACTGTTTCTTGCCTGCTGTGCAGACAAAGCATACCATTCATAGAGAAGGAAAGTAGAGAGTGCAGACTGTATTGTTACAGTCACAGCTAGAGTGTAGAGAGAATGAAGTTTAGAATGAGAGTGAAATATTGAATTAAAAGGAACACTGGCTCAACTCGCCTCCTCCAGTGCCATCTTGGGAAAATAAAATTAAATCGAAATAATTACAAATTATGGCAGGAATGAAATCTTATTCATTATGTCCCGGAAATACTTTCTGTGTACACAGGAGGGTTATTTTAGTATTTTAATGGGATATTAAATTGAATGCTCCCACCACCACACCGCTCCCACTCCCCTCCCGCCTTCTGCACTTTCAAGTTGACAAAAGATGTCCTGTGTCATTAATTTGAGGAAGATCTGGCCAATATTTATCCCCCAACCAACATAAGAAAATGGTATCCCTGATTACACTGTGATTCAACAGAGCTTCACTGAGACTAAATGGCTGCATTTCCCGCATTATTCTTGCAGCTGGCTGGACAGCTCAGTCATTAGAACACTGGTCTTGTACACCAGGCACCAGGGTTCGTGGGTTCAATTCTCACGGGAGCTAATAGTCGAGCATCTCCTTGATAGTGCTACGTTAGAACATAGAACATAGAACATTACAGCACAGAACAGGCCCTTCGGCCTTCGATGTTGCGCCGACCAATATAAAAAGCAATGCCCCTCCAAACTAAATCATTCCCTTCTCTTCCATATCCTTATCAACTAACCTCTTAAACGCCACCAAACTTGGCGCATCTACAACTCCCGCAGGCAGGGCATTCCACTCCCTAACCACCCTCTGGGTAAAGAACCTACCTCTGATATCCGTCCTATAACTAGCACCCCTTAATTTAAAGCTGTGTCCCCTCGTGCTAGCTTTCTCCATCCTAGGAAAAAGGCTATCACTGTCCACCCTATCTAAACCTCTACTCATCTTATATGTTTCGATTAGGTCCCCTCTTAGCCGCCTCCTTTCTAACGAAAACAATCTCAAATCCCTCAGCCTCTCTTCATAAGACCTGCCCTCCATACCAGGCAACATCCTGGTAAACCTCCTCTGTACCCTCTCCAAAGCCTCCACGTCTTTCTTATAATGCGGGGACCAGAACTGCACACACTACTCCAAGTGCGGCCGCACTAGAGTTTTGTACAGTTGCAACATGACGTTGCGGCTCCGAAATTCAATCCTCCTACCAATAAAAGCTAAGACTCCATATGCCTTCTTAACAACCTTATCGACTTGACTGCCTACTTTCAGCGATCTATGCACAAATACACCAAGATCCCTCTGTTCATCAACACTATTAAGGATCCTACCATTAGCCCTATACTCTACACATTTATTATTCCTGCCAAAGTGCATTACCTCACACTTTTCCACATTAAACTCCATTTGCCACCTCTCGGCCCAGCTCTGCAACTTGTCAAGTCTCTCTGCAAGCTATAACACCCCTCTTCACTATCTACCACTCCACCGACTTTAGTGTCATCTGCAAATTTACTAATCCATCCCTCAATACCCTCATCCAGATCATTTATAAAAATTACACAGCAGGGGCCCCAAAACAGACCCCTGAGGTACACCACTTGTCACCGAACTCCACGATAAATATCTCCCATCAACCACCACCCTAGAAGACAGAGGGTGGTGGTTGATGGGAGATATTCATCGTGGAGTTCGGTGACAAGTGGTGTACCTCAGGGGTCTGTTTTGGGGCCCCTGCTGTTCAAATGATGAGCTGTGGGAAGGACACAGAAGCTCCAACGAGGTGCGTACAAGTTTGATGAGTGAGCATCAAGATGGCAGACAGGGTAGAATACGCACTGTGAAATTATTCACTTCATGGTAAGAATGAAAATCAAATCTTATTGGTAACACAGTGGCACGGGTTCAACTCTGACCTCAGTGTCTGTGTGAAGTTTGCACTTTCTCCCCATGTCTGTGTGGGTTTCATCCAGGTGCTCCCGTTTCTTCCCAGTCCAAAGATGTGCAGGTTAGGTTGATTGACCACGGTAAATTGTCCATTAGTGTTAGGGGGATCGGCAGGGCAAATACTTGAAGTTAAGGGGATAGGGATAGGTTTGCTGTCAGTGCAGACTCAATGGGCCAAATGGCCTCTTTCTGCACGGCAGTGATTCAATGATCCTGTAATTCAAAAAATGCTCCACCAACGGGGATTGACCATGCTACACCCTGAAGGGTGGGATTCTCCAGACGTGCTGATCTAAAAGTTTATCTGTCAATGGAATTCCACATTGTCTGCACTAAAATTCCAGTGGCGGGAGGGATGGGAGAATTCCAGCTGCAAGATGCAACGTGATCGTGAGTTCTGTTTTTTTTTTGCCAGCAAAAAATTTTAAACCATTGAAGAGATCTGAATTCCCCCTCGAGCAGCTTTGAACCTCTTTTGTTCTCCATCCTCACCACCCCCCCTACCCCCCCACCCCAGTGACGCAGTGGACCTGGTTAACTGGGGCAGCGATGCTGTCACGATCAGTCGACAGGAACCTTCCGTGGCAAGCGCTTCCTTCAGATAGTGATGGCTCGGGCACTGTGCGATTTATCTCAATGTCACCGAGCAAGGCTGTGCCAGTGCTGCGTGTTCACCAAGGTCAAAGATGACAAAGATCCATTTCCATTAGCGAGGATTGCTATACAGCAGCCTAACGCATCAAGACAGAAAGAGCACCATTCTTTGCAGTGTTCCTTTCTGCATGCAGTACAATCCTCTTTTTAATAAAAAAAAAACCTCTCTGGATATCACAGTTCTTTCTGTATCTCAGCTGCATTGAAAATACTATTCTTTACAACAGCTAACAACGCAAAGGATATATCTATATTCTAACTAGTATCTAGCAATGTCCCAGGGGTTATCATAGAACAGAAACACTTTTGTTTAATTCATTCATGGGATGTGGGTATCACTGGCCAAATCTGCCTTTATTGCCCATCCCTAACTGCTCTTGAACTGTGGGGCACAGTGAGCAGCACAGTGGCCCAGTGGTTAACACTGCTTCCTCACAGCTCCAGGGATCTGGGTTCAATTCCTGGCTTGGGTCACTGACTGTATGGAGTCTGCACGTTCTCCCTGTATCTGTGTGGGTTTCCTCCAGGTGCCCCAGTTTTTTTCCCACACTCCAAAGATTGGCCATGCTAAAGTGACCCTTCGTATCAGGGGGATTAGTTGGGGTATATATGTGGGGTTACAGGAATCGGGCCTGGATGGGATTATGATTGGTGCAGACTTGATGGGCCAAATGAGTTCATTGCAGCATTAATGTCAGCCTGGGTTTCCTCTGGGTGCTCTGGTTATCTCCCACAGTCCAAAAATGTGCAGATTAGTGCATTGGCTGTAAATTGTCCCTTAATATCCTGTGATGTGTAGGTTAGAATGATGAGTAGGATAAATAAGTGGGATTACAGGGATAGGGCCAAAATGGGATTGTTGTCTCAGTACAGACTCAGTGGGCCAAATGATCTCCTTCTGCACTGAAGGGATTCTATGATTTCTTGAGTTGGGTTATCTCAGAGGGCAGTTCAGAGTCAATCACATTGCTGTGAGTCTGGAGTTACATGTAGACCAGACCAGGTAAGGATGGCAGATTTCCTTCCCTAAAGGACATCAGTGAACCAGATGGGTTTTTTAATGACAGCATCACCATCTAAATTCCAGATTTTTACTGAATTCAGATTTCACCACCTGGCCTGGTGGGATTCGTACCTGGGTCCCAGAGCAATTTCCTGGGTTTCTGGATTACTCGTCCAGTGACAACAGCAATGTGCCACTGCCTCCCCGGATGTGACCTGAACTGGACTAGCCAAATAAATACTGCGGCAAGCAAGTCAGAATCCAGTGGCTTGTAACTCACCTCCTGACTCCCTAAAGCCTGTTCATCATCTACAAGGCACAGTTCAGGAGGGTGATGGAATAATCTCCACTTGGGCTCCTCTCACACCATCCAGGGCAAATCAGACTGCTTAAAGCACCTCATTTGTAAACATTTGCTCCATCACCGATACACAGTGGCAGCTGTGTGTGCCACTTAGAAGAAACAATGTGGTAACTTACCTCAATGCAGCAACTTCCAAAGCCTTCTACTGTCTAGAAGGACAAAGGTAGTAGCTACATGGGAACACCACCAGCTACAAGTTTCCCTCCAAGACTCCCATCATCCTGACTTGGAAATATATTGCCGTTCCTTCACTATCACTGGGTTAAAATCCTGGAACTCCCTCCCTGCCAGCACTGTGGGTGTACCTACATCACATGGGCTGCACTAGTTTAAGAAAGTAGCTTACCAGTATCCTCTCAAGGGATGGGCAATAAATGCTAGCCTAGCCAGCAATGCCTACATCCCGTCAATGAATGAAAAATATTCAATTGTATGCTATACTTGAAAATGCAGATTTGTCTTGGGAACAGATATTTCCGTAGACTTTTACCCATCGCAGTACAGCTTAGTTTGCATCTTGCAGAATCCAATTAGAGTTTGTAGCCACATCAGAGTTAACAATGTTTTGTTGAAGATGGGTTTTTTTATCTGAGCCATCAACCATATAACCAGCATCAGTAAACATCAGCACTCTTAATGATGGGTCCAAATCCTGTTCCAGTCTAAAGTTGACAACTGTGGTTGGATGTTCGATGGGCTGAAGGGCCTCTTGGGCTCCATATGATTCTATTGTTGTTGTGCATTCTTTTCATTGGATGCAGCCTCACTGGCAAGGTCAATATTTGTTGGTCTAATTACCCTCTGAAATGATGTCTTGTTGAACCATTTCCAAGAGCATTTAAGAGTCATCACATTGCTGTGGAACTGGAGTCACATATAGGTCAGACCAGGTAAAGATGGCAGATTTCCTGGGTATTTATGACAATTGATGATGATTTTATGGTCAGCATTACTGAGGATTAGCTTTCACTTAAAAAAAAAATTGGATTCAAATTCCTCCATGGGATTTGAACCATGTTTGCAGGACATTAACCTGGACCTCTGAACTGTCAATCCAGTATGACACTTGCTGTATTTCCTCTTCCCTCCCTACTACCCAGCTGTCACACATAATCCGCTGGTTGGCCAATGTACCCATTCCCATGTTTTTCTTCTACCCCCTCTCCCCAAAACCCCCTCTTTAATTTTGGCCAATTGAAGGTGGAAAGACTACTTTCAGACTGGATGCTTCTTGACTCTCAGTCAAACAATCTTGTTACCAGGTTCCAACAGTTTTACAGCTAATAAACAGGTTCTTTTTAGAAGAAAATGGAAAACAAAGATCACAATTTTTTTCTTAATGTCAAGTGATATTTCTCTGTTTTCTACAGTTTCTTGGACAGTACTCTCCAATTCAGAGGTACTCCAGGCCAACGTTGGCAACCCCACCCTTCACTGAGGTGTTGAATGCCTCACCAAGGGTTCTTCAACAACAACTTCCAAACCCATGGCCTCTACCATCTAGAAGGGCAGATTCAAGGGAACCAGCATCTGAAACTTCTCCTCCAAGTCACTCACCATTCTGGTTTGGAAATGTATTGCCGTTCCTTCACTGTCACTGGGTCAAGATCCTAGAACTCCCACCCTAACTCACACTGTAGATCTGCAGTTCATGATGGCAGCTCACCACCACGTTCCCAAGGGCTATTAGGGATGGGCAATAAATGCTGGCCTAGCCAGGGATGCCCACAGCTTGTGAATGAATATTGAAAAAAGGAACCCAATACTTCAGTGAAGTCAGAATGGCACACTTTTAATTGAAAAGTGAACCCCACTTCACATGAAGGCGACGCTTCCCTCGATTTTCTGTAAGCAGGATCAAAGGAATTTGATTGGCACAATAATTAGGGGTGCCATGGTGGCACAGTGGTTAGCACAGCTGCCTCACAGCACCAGAGACCTGCATTTTGCTTCCCACCTGTGTGGAGTCTGGACGTTCTCCCCGTGTCTGTGTGGGTTTCCTCGGGGTGCTCCGGTTTCCTGCCACAGTCTGAAAGATGAGCTGATTAGGTGCACTGGCCGTGCTAAATTCTCCCTTAGTGTACCCGAACAGGCGCTGGAGTGTGGCTACTGGGGGATTTTCATAGTAATTAATTGCAGTGTTAATGTAAGCTTGGATTTCCTCTGGGTGCTCCTGTTTCCTTCCACAGTCCAAAGACATGCTGGTTAGGTGCATTGACCACACTTAATTCTCCCTCGGTGTACCCGAACCAGTGCCAGTGGCGACTGGGAGATTTTCACAGTAACTGAATTGCAGTGTTAATGTCAACCTACTTGTGGCTAATAAATAAATAAACCTCAAACAGGTTCAGTTCCTACATTCACATAAGGACTAAAAAGTGGATCAGAGGTTATTTTGGAATTATACTAAAGCAGAAGATGACCATTTGTATTGCTGTTTGTGTATCAGCTCTGAAAATTACTTGATTGATTGATTGTCTAAAATGACTTGCATTCCAACCATTATCTTGCAATTGTGTCTTTGCCATGATGTACCATGTTTGTGAAACCTACCCTTCGCTCACCTGATGAAGGAGCAGCTCCTAATTCCAAATAAACCTGCTGGATTTTAAGTTAGTATTGAGACACTCCTTAGAGTGCCCAACCCAGTCCAACGCCAGCATCACCACATCCTGAAAATTACTGCCATTGCTCTGTCACAAAGCCCTCCAATTTTCCCTCCTTAAAGTATGCCGCTGAAGGTTGCTACCGAACCTTACGCTTTAAAGAAGAGCGTTACAGATCATCACGAACCTCGGCGAGAAAGCTGCCCTCTTTGTGTTTGAATGCAGACAAGCTCATGATTGAGTTACTGTGTATCTATAAAGAGATTAGCCCTGTCTGCCAGAATGATGGCTACAAGATATGCTTCAGTTTATTAGTGGGGGTTTGTAATCAGGCTGATGCGTGCCTTGGAGCTTTCAGAGGATTAGGAGGGGGGAAAGAAATTGAGAAAATTGATCCCCTACAGCAAGGAAAAAAAAAAGTGAAGATATATAACAGCGGTGACAGGTCTTTTTTTCCCATTCTGCACTGTGTCAAGTATCACGGGGAAAAATGTAAATTTTAAACAAGTGACAAGAGTATTGTTTGAAATGGAAGTTGTTTAATGCCTGTGCGTTTTGTTATCATTCATGTAGAGTGACCTGTCACTGTATTTAGATATTAAATAGCCAACCCTGCTTAGAACGTACACCCTCCCCTTGCCTTGATAGAGTCATTAATACAGCGCGAGAAATAAATGATTGACGGCTGCCTTTAGCCTTCTCTCCCCATTCCAAAAAAAAAATTTCAATAGAAAAAGTCAATTATGGCAAAGCCATTAATAGCTGATTACCCACCTGCCACTCTGTGCAAGAAAATGAACAAGAGGCAGCGCTTCTGCAAAAACTTATCTGTGTCCCAGACAGGCTAAAATTAGAATTGATGGCGAGACCGTAAGGGACCATTTGTTCTAATATAGATTACATCTCCATGACTTCATGATGGCTAAAACATTTTGAATCACTCAATCCATATTTTTGAGCAGATAAATTAATCAACAGCCCTTTAATACATCTAACGCTGTCATCCATACGATAACGTAATCCCTCAAGGGCCCCAAAGGAAGGCCTGGAAAAGGGTTTTTTCTTTTCCGTCGGGTCATTCTTCAGGATGGCGGTGATAAGAAGTTTGGGAAAGAGGAAAGTGCTGATGTTTAAAGAAAAAGCTTTGGAGAGACATCCAGTTTGGCAATGATACCAGATGTTCTACTGGGTATTGTTCCATCAATACAGGGGGTTGACATCATCCGAAGAAGGCAAGTTGCCAAAGGTGAATGGTGGACGAGGTAGTTTATCTGGCAGTATACCTGCTGTGTCTCTGGGGGAATCAAATTAAGCTGAAGTTCAAGTGAGAGAATATTACACAGGATCTGTGGGCACAAGAGGTGTGTGAGTCACATAGTTCTCCTCATTTTCTTGTACTTTTATTTAATTCCAGGCTGAAAGGGGAGCAACACATATTCCTTGTCCCCGGATTGGAAGGGGAGAGGGATGCAAAATCATACAATGGCCTTGTCCTCTCCCTGTGTGGCACAATGGTTAGCATTGCTGATTCACGGCGTCAGGGACCCAGGGCAGTACGGCCACACGCTGGTTAGCATTGCAGACTCACAGCGCCAGGGACCCAGGGCAGTACGGTGGTACAGTGGTTAGTACTCCTGACTCATGATGCCAGGGACCCAGGGCAGCACGGTGGTACAGTGGTTAGTACTCCTGACTCACGATGCCAGGGACCCAGGGCAGCACGATGGCACACTGGTTAGTACTCCTGACTCACAGCGCCAGGGACCCAGGGCAGCATGGTGGTACAGTGGTCAGTACTCCTGACTCATGATGCCAGGGACCCAGGGCAGCACGATGGCACACTGGTTAGTACTCCTGACTCACAGCGCCAGGGACCCAGGGCAGTACGGCGGCACACTGGTTAGTACTCCTGACTCACAGCGCCAGGGACCCAGGGCAGCATGTTCGTACAGTGGTTATCATTGCAGACTCACAGCACCAGGGGCCCGGGGCAGCATGGTGGTACAGCGGTTAGCATTGCTGATACACAGTGCCAGGGACCCAGAGCAGCATGGTGGTACAGCGATTAGCATTGCTGATTCACAGCGCCAGGGACCCAAGGCATCACGGTGGCACAGTGAGTCTGTGTGGAGTTGGCACATTCACCCCATGTCTGAGTGCGTTTCCTCCGGGTGCTCCTATTTCCGCCCTGTTAAATTGCCCCTTATTGTCACAAGATGTGTAGATAAGGTGAATTAGTCTTGATCAATTTGTGTGGGGTTACAAGGATGGAGGGAGGGTCTGGGTAAACTGCTCTGTCAGAGGGTAGGTGCAGACAAGACGGGCTGAATAGCCTCTTCAGCAAGATAGAGATTTTATCATCTCTGCAACCTCTGCAAGTCACTTGGATCTCTGTGCCCTTCTAATTCTGACTTCTCATGTATTTCCATTTTAAATCACTCAAACAATGTTGGCCACGCCTTCAGCTGCCCTTTAAGCTCTGGAATTCCCTCCTGGAACCACTCCATCTAGAATCGTAGAATCCAACAGTGCAGAAGGAGGCCATTTGGCCCATTGAGTCTGCACCTACCACAATCCCACCCAGGCTCAATCCTCATACGCCCATGCATTTACCCTAACTAGTCCCCCTAAACGCTAAGGGACAATTCAACATGGCCAATCCATCGAAACCGCATATCTCTGTATTGTGGGAGGAAGCCGAGCACTTGGAGGAAAGCCATGCAGACACGGGGAGAATGTGCAGACTCCACACAGACAGCGACCCAAGACCGGGAATCAAACCTGGGTCCCTGGTGCTGTGAGGCAGCGATGCTAACCATTGTGCCACCATGCTGCCCTTAAAATTGAATTCAAATTTCCCCAGATGTCGTGATGAGATTTGAACCTATGTCTACACGGCATCATCTGGACCTCTGAATTGCCACTTACTGTCTTCCCACGTGCTTCCCTCCCTATCTCTCTCTCTCAACCTTTAAGATTCTCCCTAAAAACTACCTCTCTAGACTAAACCTTTGTGCACCTGTCCTAATATCTCCTTACACGAGTCGAGCTCCTGTGATTGCCTCGAGATGTTTTGCTACAGAGGAGACATCAGACAAATGTAAGTTGTTAATAAATACATTAGAGCATATGCTTCATTTCCTCTTTGAAGAGAAGTTGTTTATTGTGAAATGAGCTACATTGTCACTACTGTTGTGCTCATACATCACAGCAGGGCCACATCCAGTTTTACTCCAGAGTATTTGATGGCTTTATTATCATTTATCACTGATTCTCGGAATTCCAGAGTTGCTTTTGATAGATTTCTCAATTACATCCACTATATAAACACCACTTAGCAAGCACAATTCAGATGCAAGGCACTTCTCACATGACCTCGCGCAAACAAGACTCATAAAATCCCACCCGAGGCCAACGGAGAATTCCATTCTGCAAGTCGTGCCCGCCCCAATTCCGAGGCAGGCATAGTGGTAAAATTCCAGCTCTAATGTCAATAGTTATGTTTGAAACTCTCAATCCATCCATACCTATCAGCAATACGATGTTGGGTCAGATGGACCTTCATAAATACAATGGAAGGTCTGTAACCAGAAACATGCGAATGGGACCTGGAAGTTATTATGTCTGTGTGGGATTTTAGCTGAAACGGCCTCTTGGGTATAAGTTGAGCATCTGTTGACAATTTGTTCCTTTTTACAGAAAAGTGAACTGGAAAGTGGAACTGAACCACTTTCAGATCAGCCACGATCTTATTGAATGTCGGGGCAGGCTCGAGGAGCGAGATGACCTACTCCTGCTCCTATTTTTTATGTGTATGAACTGCGCAGAATATCATGAAGAATAATTAAATTTATTTATTAGTCACAAGTAGGCTTACATTAACACTGCAATGAAGTTACTGTGAAAATCCTCACACTCCTACGCCTGTTTGAATACACAGAGGGAGAATTTAAGCATGGCCAATGCACCTAACCAGCAACGTCTTTTGGACTGTGGGAGGAAATCAGAGCACCCAGAGGAAACCCACGCAGACATGGGAAAGATGTGCAGACTCCCTACAGACAGTGACCCAAGCCAGGAATCGAACCCAAGTCCCTGGCACTGTGAAGCAGCAGTGCTCACCACAATGCCATTTGGTGCTCACACTGAGGAGGGGGAAAGGTTTATCCTCATCAAGCCTGAATCTATACTCACCTGACATTCACATTTTTCAAAGGTTCGATAAACTTTTGCACAGGGTTCTGATATCAGAGCTGAGAGGCTGCGGATGTTAAGCAGCGAAGACTAGAAAAGACAAGACAAAAGAAGTGACCAAAAGGAGGTCTTTCAAGTCATGAAGGGATCTTATTAAATGGCACAGCTGGCTTTGGGCTACTTCTACCACTAATTCACATCTGTGTTCATCATCGAGAGACAAAGGAATAGAAGGATACGTCAATGTGGTGACATAGGGGGTGAGAGATGACTTGTGTTATGGCTAATCACCAGCATGGATTGGTGGGCCGAATGGTCTATTTCTATATTATACATGCTATGTAATTTTACCGTAAATGTACCTGGGCAGCAATCAATAGTTGCTAAGTAAATACTAGATAACTGGATAGAATGTATAGTCGCTGAATGATAATGCATCTCACTGGGCTCAATGCAGTAAATCACAGAATCCTACAGTAGAGAGTGAGACCATTCAGCCCACTGAGTGCATTGACTCTCCAACAGAGCACCTTATGCCTCATCTCCGTAACCCCACACAATTACCCCTCTGATCCCCCAACCAACACATCTTTGGACATTAAGGGACAAATTTCCATGACCAATCTACTCAACTTGCATACCTTTAGACTGTGGGACGAAACTGGAGCATCTGGAGAAAACCTACGCAGACATGGGGAGAACATGCAAACGAAAGACAAGGCTAACCTAGTTGAAATGATTTTAAGAAAACAGACAAAACGAGTACTGTTGTTGCCAACGGAACATTAAATCCAATGATTCTCAAGACATCAATTTCCCCTCAAATGCACATTTGTCAATAATCATCTCAACTTGAAAAAGGACCACCGTCAGACAAATGAAAACTTGATTCTATTTCAGCGACATTGGAAAAAAAGAATTGCTCAGGTAGATCTGAAACGAAGTGTTTCCGAATGCAGCAGATTCATTGCCACAGGTACCGCACCATCAAGGATGCCTTCTAGCAGATGAATCACAAAATCAAGGCCTGTTCTCTCGGCTGGAGTTTGATTATGGTTTGATTTACTATTGTCACATGTATTAGCATACAGTAAAACAAATATTTTCTTAGGTGCTATACAAGCAAAGCATACCGCTCAAAGAGAAGGAAAGGAGAGAGTGCAGAATGTAGTGTTACAGTCATAGCTAGGGTGCAGAGAAAGATCAACTTAATGCAAGGTAGGTCCATTCAAAAGTCTGACAGCAGCAGGGAAGAAGCTGTTTTTGAGTCAGTTGACACGTGACCTCAGACTTTTGTATCTTTTTCCCAACAGAAGAAGGTGGGAAAAAGGATGTCTGGGATGTGTGGGGTCCTTAATTACACTGGCTGCTTTGCAGAGGCAGCGGGAAGTGTGGAACAGAGTCAATGGATAGGAGGTTGTACGATGGATTGGGCTGCATTCACAACCTTTTGGAGTTGGGCAAAGCAGGAGCCATACCGAGCAGTGACACAACCAGAAAGAATGCTTTCTATGGTGTATCTGTAAAAGTTGGTGAGTGTTGTTGCATGATAGATCCTTTGGCATTGATACGAAGAATAGCAGAGTTGCTCCAGGAGAGCAATTTTCCCGTCCCGCCCACCACGGGAATTATAGCAGTCAGAGTCAGGGCATGCAAAGGTCTAATGATCTCAAACAGGAATTTCTGGCCTTGGGGCAAGCGTGACTGGAAAATCTCACCCCAGTGTCTCTTGCTGAACAAACATCAGCAAAGCAGATTCCTCAACTCGACATAACACAGCTGCGTGGGGCCTTGCTAAACACAAATTGGCTGTCAGATTTCTGACTTCTAACAGTGACTATACTTCAAAGTGCTGCAAAGCACTTTGGAGATGTTCTGACATTGTGCAAGATGCTACAAAGATGTAAAGCTTCTTTCTTGAAATAATGCATGCACAATATGGAGATGCCGGCATTGGACTGGGGTAAGCACAGAAAGAAGCCTCACAACACCAGGTTAAAATCCAACAGGCTTATTTGTTAGCACAAGCACACACTTTTGGAGCACTGTCCCTTCGTTGGATGAGTGAGACCTCCATTCACAAACAGGGCATATAAAGACACAAACTCAGTTTACAAAATAATGGTTGGAATGGACAGGAGTGGAGACCCTCTCTCCATTCATATTGTCTGTGCCTTTAAGACTTGGTTACCTGTAAAGACTCACATTTCAACCATTGAGTTGGTGTCTTTATATGCCCTGTTTGAGAACAGAACTCCCTGATGAAGGGGCAGTGTTCTGAAAGATTGTGGCTTGCGCTACCAAATAAATCTGTTGGACTTTAACCTGGGGTGGTGAAACTTCTTAGAATAATACATGCACTCAGAGTTGAAGATGGTGTCTGGTTAGGATTACCCAGAAAGCATAATAATATTCAATAAAAATATTGGCCAAAATTTCTCAGCCATTTACGCAGGTGGGATTCTCTAGTCCCACTGCAGTGAAAGGAGATTTGGCTGAGTGCCAAATTCTCCGCCCTCACTTGCGGGGTGTGAACGGTTGTAAAATTCCAGCCCTTATATTCTGATAAAGCTTGGGTAAATTCCTGATGCCAGCAACCCTGGCCCTAAATAATTCACTTCAAACTATGTAAACAAGCCTCGGTCACGTTACATTGGCTCCTCCGACATTATGGCAAGAAATTCTTTGTTCCCTTCTTTTTGTTCACACATCACTCTCTCCCTGCTTCCTCCCTCCCTTTATTCCTGGCCACGAGCCAAAGGAATTTAGGCCGTTCAGTGAAGCATTTTCATGCAATGTCACAGAGTGAATATTCAATGAGAAACGCTCCACTGAAGTACAAACAGCAGTTCATTGCAGTTAATTAGCCAATTAAACAGCGGGAGTTCGAGATGAGGTAACTGGCTTTTTGTGTGTTCCAGTGGCCTAGATGCAGCAACATGCCAAAAATGCTTCACTTACCGCGAGCGATCAGTTTGCAGTGCTTCAGCAGATAGAGCATCAACATGTTAACTCTCTAATCCATCACCAAGTGTGCCTGCATGCTTATCTGTACAGCTTTACGAATTTTCGCCTCACCACTTCACAGAATCCCTACAGTACAGAAGGAGGCCATTCAGCCCTCTGAGCCTGCACCAACAACAATCTGGCTCTGACCCTATCTCCATTACCCCACGTAGTTACCCCAGCTACTCCCCCCTGACACTAAAAAGCAACTTAACATAGCCAATCTACCTAACCCACATATCTGGGGCGGAATGATGGGACAGTGGTTAGCATTGCTGCCTCACAGCTCCAAGGACCTGGGTTCAACTCCAGCCTTGGGTGACTGTCTGTGTGGATTTTGCACATTCTCCCCCATGTCTGCGTGGGTTTCCTCCGGGTGCTCCGGTTTCCTCCCACAGTCCAAAGATGTGCGGGTTAGGTTGACTGGCATTGCTAAATTGTCCTTTAGTGTCCTTGGATGTGATAGGTTAGCGGGGTTAGCAGGGTAAATGTGTGGGGTTACAGGGATACATTCACAAAGACTGCATTCACATATTCAAAGACCAAAGTGTTTTCCACTATCATGGTGTTGCCTGGGTGTAGTGATAGTAGTGTCACGCAGCTCTGATATATGCAGATGCAAGAGACAACAAGGATCTGGGGAAGGAATTTTCTTCTCCAAAATACATCTCAATGACTCATGACTGGAAAGACAAAGATTTGAATGAAAGACTTAGCCTCTAAAGCACTGCACACTCACATTTTGAAAGGAATGAAATAACAATTTGTAATCTCTTCTACCAGAGAGAAGAATTTGGTAGAATCCCTACAGTGCAAAAGGAGACCATTCGACCCATTGACCCTGCATCATCCCACCCAGGCCCTATTCCCATTACACCACTTATTTACCCTAGCTAGTCCCCCAGATATACGGGTCAATTTAGTATGGCCAATTAATCTAACCAACACGTCTTTGGATTGTTTTGAGGAAACCGGAGTACACGGAGGAAACCCACACAGGCACAGGGAGAATGTGTAAACTCTGCACAGACAGTGGCCCAAGCTGGGAATTGTACCCGGGTCCCTACCTCTTTGAGGCAGCAGTACTAATCACTGTGCCACAATGCCACCCTCTTCCAAACTTGTCAACATTTACAAAAGAGCTCTGAGCGCTAAGTATTATAAATGTTAGTATTTTGGTTATTTGTCTTTTTTCTAACTCAGAGACAGCCACAAAAGATTCACTGGGATGGGAAAAATCAGGCACTTATCTCAGGATACAAGAGAACTCTTAGCTAACTCTTCCTCTGCATTATTTATTAACTTGTGGACTGTCAGAGGGAGATGTTAATGAAAAGCAGTTTTGCATGCAAAAGGCTTGCTCTTCGTTTCATACGGTAAGATTGAGAGATAGTCCGCACCTCTGTCTTATATATTATCCCTGAGGCTGCCTGCACACTTAAATAAAAATACTTACAACCTCTGCTGATCCATCGATTGGACTCATTCATGAGCTCATGAAAAGTGGAAGTGCCTTTATGAGGCCCCTTAGTACCTGTTCAAATATCCCTTCAATTTACACCTCAACCCTACTTAGCATGCTCTCCTCATTAAACCTCCTGGACATTTATCTTTTCCCAGGGATTCATCTGAACAATTCAGTTGGACAAATCTGTAAGATTTGTATTCCTATAGCATCGTTTGTCATCTCAGGATGTCCCACAGTGCTTTTGCCAAACTGCTTTGCTGCACGCAAGTGTGGTCATTGTTGTAGTGTCGGGAAAGCAGCAGCCAATTTGCACAAAGCAAGCTCCAGCAAACAGGGACTCAATGCTAAAACACTGAACACATTCAAGAGGCGGCTAGATATAGCATTTGAGCAAATGGGATCAAAGGTTATTGGGAGAAAACAGGGTTGAGCTATTGAGTTGGACAATCAGCCATGATTGTGACAAATGGTGGATCAGGCTTGAAAGGCTGAATGGCCTCCTCCTGTCCCTATCTTTTATGTTTCTATGCAATCTGCTGATACATTTCCAGCAATGGTGGCAGGTTGCCATTACCCACTTGCAAGATCTTCCAGTCGGGCGATGTCTATAGAGTTTCACATGACTCTCACCATGGGGAACTCGCCATGGGGGTCACCTTCAGCTGGACTGGAAGATCCTGCTGGTGGGAGAGACTGGAAAATCTCTTCACTCTAACTGTGACTGTAACACTACATTTTGCACTCTCTCCTTTTCTTCTCCTCTACATACTATATGAACATAAGAACTAGGCGCAGGAGTAGGCCATCTGGCCCCTGGACCCTGCTCCGCCATGCAATAAGATCATGGCTGATCTTTTTGTGAACTCACCTCCACTTACCCACCTTCTCCCCTTAATTCCTTTACTGCTCAAAAATCTTTGCCTTGAAAACATTCAATGAGGTAGCCTCAACTGCTAATTCACAAGCCTTTGCGTGAAGAAGTTCTTCCTCAACTCAGTCCTAAATCTGCTTCCCCTTATTTTGAGGCTATGCCCCCGAGTTCTGGTTTCATCCATAAGTGGAAACAACCTCCTTGCTTCTATCTTACCTATTCTCTTCATAATCTTATATGTTTCTCTAAGATCTCCCCTCATTCTCATGAATTCCGAAAAGTACAGCCCCAGTCTACTCAGTCTCTCCTCATAAGCCAACCCTCTCAACTCCAAAATCAACCTAATGAATCTCCTCTGCACTCCCTCCAGTGCCAATATACCCTATCTCAAGGAGACCAAAACTGTTCACAGTAGATCAAAACTGTATGGTATGCTTTGACTGTATAGTGCGCAGGAAACAGCACTTCTCACTATATCCCAATATATGTGACAATAGTAAATCAAATCAAACCAGAAAATCCCACTCTTCGTATTTGCTCTTTCCCATGAATGTGACATTCTGGCCAGGATTTTATGACCCTCCCCCTCCATGGCATCTCTTCCCGCTTGTTGGATGCGAAAGACCGTTTTGCCATTTACTTTGGCAGGATTGTAATATCCCATCAGGCACATGGGGCTGTGAAATCCTGGGCTTGGTTTCAAACAGATTTATAGGAATCTGTTGGCACTTTTTCATAATTTAACATTAACTTGGGCAATTGTTGAAAAAAAAAGAGAGACACATCAAAGCTTTTCCTCTTGCACTCATCAGGCCATTTCACAAGAATTCTGCAAGAGGAAAACAGCAACTCATACTATATGAGAAGGGAATACTGATTGGTTGGCAGGTGGACTTTGATGCGTTACTATGGAGAATGCACTGGATGATTGCGATTGCCAGGGAACTGTCCTGGATTGGCCAAGGCACTGCCTTGGGGAATGAATCAAGGAGTGGTTGCCTTGTTTAGCTGAAACAGATGCAATGTGTGCATCTGTTTTTCCATCTGCAAAAAGGTGGGATCTGCATATTGGCATAATGGTAGAGTCACTGGGACTGTAAACCCGAAACCCAGGGTAATACTCGAGGGACCCGGATTCAAATCCTGCCATGCCAGCTAGTGGAATTTGAATTTGACAAAAAATATCTGGAATTAAGAATCTACTGATGAACATGAAACCATTGTCGACTGTTGGAAAAACCCATCTGGTTCACTAATGTCCTTTAGAGAAGGAAATCTGCCGTCTTTACCTGGTCTGGCCTTCTTGTGAGTCCAGAGTCATGGCAATATGGTTAACTGTCCTCAGAAATGGACAATAAATGCGAACCCAGCCAGCAACACCCCACATCCCATGAATGAATATTTTTTAAAAATCCATACAGCATAAACTGCTGTTTTCCCCTTATAACTGCATTCTGAAGTTTTAAGTTTAAGTGTTAAGTTAATTTATTACTGTTAACGTAGACTTACATTCAAGCTGTAATGAAGTTTCTGTGAAAATCCCCTGGTTGTCTCACCTCAGTACCTGTTCGGGTATATTGAGGGGGAATTTAGCATGGCCAATGCATCTAATCTGTGCGTCTTTCAGACTGTGGGAGGAAACCAGAGCACCCAGAGGAAACCCATGCAGAGACGGGGAGAATGTGCAAACAGACAGTGATCCATGGGAATTGAATCCAAGTCCCTGGCCTGTGAGGCAGCAATGCTAACCAATGTGCCACCATGCCGCCCATGTAACAATAATTTACGTTGTACATATTTTTTAGAAGTATTCATTCATGGGATGGCGGGCGTCACTGGCTGGGCCAGCATTTATTGCTCATCTCTGAGGGCAGTTAAGAGTCAACCACATTGCTGTGGAACTGGAGTCACATATGCTAGACCAGGAAAGGAAGATTTCCTTCCCAAAATGGGACATTAGTGAACCAGATGGGTTTTTCCTGTGAAGTGACCTGTTGAGTCCAGGTTGAAAAGCTTTGACGAGTCTCTTTTTACAGCAAGAGTCAAGTTTTGTCCCAGCATTGACTATTTGAATTCAGTCATAGTGAAGTAAAAGGATGAAAGAAATTAACTGACAATTAGGGTTTTAGTGGCTTTTCTAATAAAATACATTAATTGTGCATATTAAAATAAGCTGTCAAAGTGCATGGTCTAGATTCACAAGATGAGGATTGGTTTTATAGAAAAAGCACCAGGAATTAATATTAAAAAAGAAAATGCTGGAAAATCTCAGCAGGTCTGGCAGCATCCGTAAGGAGAGAAAAGAATTGAAGTCTTAAGTCAGATGACCCTTTATCAAAGCTGGGATCTCTCCTTACAGATGTTGCCAGGCATTATTTTTTCTTTTTAAAGCTTAAAAGTTTATTTACTAGTGTCACAAGTAGGCTTACATTAACACTGCAATGAAGTTACTGCAAAAATCCCCAAGTCGCCATACTCCAATGCCTGTTTGGGTACACTGAGGGACAATTTAGCACGGCTAATGCACCCTAACCAGCATGTCTTTCAGACAGTGGGAAGAAACTGGAGCACCCAGTGACAACTCAGTCTTACATTAGCACTGCAGCGAAGTTACTGTGAAAATCCTCTAGTCCCCACACACAGGCACCTGTCGGTGTACACTGAGGGAGAATTTAGCATGGCCTACACACCAATCTTTCGGACTGTGGGAGGAAACTGGGGCATCCGCAGGAAACCCACGCAGACACTGGGAGAACGTGCAAATTCCACACAGACAGTGACCCAAGCTAGGAATGAACCCAGGTCCCTGGTGCTGTGAGGCAGCAGTGCGAACCACTGTGTCACTGTGCTGTCCACAGACCTGATTTTCCAGCATTTTCTCTTTTGGTTTCGGATTCCAGCATCCACAATCATCTGCTTTTAACCAGGGATCCAACAGTGGACATTCAAACTTGTCCAGTATAAAAATTCAACAAAAGAAAAGGAACGGAACATTGTGGGGGTAGGGGGGATGGGAGAAGGGACATCTAAGTGGCATGATTTTAATTTGAAATTCATATCTAATCATTGAGTGAGAGTGCCATTTCTCAAAAGATTTCTCCCCGCATCTCCCAATGTAGAAATGGCCACCATCTGCTCTCTCAGAAGTGCTCTGAAAATAATGTCCCATTATTACTGCTGCTGCTGCTTTTCTCCCAGAGAGAAAAATTACCTGACCCAGAAACCATTATCTTCCTTACTGGAAATCTGGCAGTTATGCTAACATTTTTAAATGGCCCACTGAAGAACCCTCAGAGGAAATGCTGGTCCATTACCAGCAGGGACTGCAAGCTGCACAACATTAATTTGCACCAATCCTTCAGAAATGAGAGCAAACACTGATCAGAAATGCTCGCAGGGACCGGGAAAGCTTTATGGTCCGTCACAGACTTGGGCCATGCTGGATGACCTTCATACTGTTCAAATTAATACTGATTAACTCAATGGCTTCTACCCACAGCTCAGGCTACGGCCTGCTGTTGAAAACCGCCCATAAATCTGTTCGGAACAGAACGTCAGGCTAAGGGAAAGGAGCAAAGATAAACGGTTACCATTCATTCTTCCATTTAACCATTTAACAGTTAAATTAACAGTGGTTAGCACCGTTGCCTCACAGCTCCAGGGTTCGATTCCCAGCTTTGGGTCACTGTCTGTGTGGAGGCTGCACATTCCTCCCAGTGTCTGCGTGGGTTTCCTCTGGGTGCTCCGGTTTGCTCCCACAGTCCAGAGGTGAGTGGATTAGGTTGATTGGCCATGTTAAATTGCCCCTTAGTGCCAGAGGATAGGCAATGTGTAGGGTTGTGAGAATAGGGCCTAGGTGAGATTTGATGGACTGAATGGCCTCCTTCCAGGGATTCTATCATAACCTGGATCACTTTCCTCAATGGTTTTTTTTGCATCTGGCTTTATTCAGTAGCACAGTTGAGAACCACAATAAACATTGCCTCTCAGGCCTTCTCGATTAGGTCAGATTTTGGGGGTCACTGTATTCAGAATTTAGGGGATTAACTGTTCAGAATGCTGGACCTCAGGGCAGAAGGGAGCATTTTTGCAAATCCTACCTTTGGGTAAAGGATAAAGTCCCCATAGACCCCAGTGACCATAGGCTGCTGTCCCCTTTGAAGGGGCAGGCTGGTGGTGATTTAACTTGAGGGGTCACCACGCCTCAGGATTGAGAAGGCAGGGATTCGTGGATAACCCTGGCCGGTACGGGAATTGAACCCGCGTTGTTGCTTTGCCAGCATGGCTGCTCACACACTATGTTACACTGTTCAGCTCATTTAATACATAATCAGAAGTCTCACGCCACCAGGTTAAAGTCCAATGGGTTTATTTGGTAGCACGAGCTTTCGGAGCTCTGCTCCTTCATCAGGTGAGTGACTTACCTGATGAAGAAGCAAGGTTCCAAAAGTTTGTGATTCCAAATAAACCTGTTGGACTTTAACCTGCTGCTGGCAAACTTGTTACTATGCCCATCCCAGTCCGGCGCCATCTTTGCCACCTGATGACATTTAATATAGATTCGTAAGGAGCTCAGCAAACTTCAGAGTAGAGAGGGGCAAGAAGTTATCGCCCCTGCCATTATCTCATGAGGGATGAGAAATAAATCTCACCCCTGATGCCCACATACCATGAGTGCATCATAGGGTGGCACGGTGGCATAATGGTTGGCATGCCTCACAGTGCCAGGGACCCGGGTTCAATTCCCAGCTTGGGTCACTGTCTGTGTGGAGTCTGCACGTTCTCCCTATGTCTGCGTGGGTTTCCTCAGAGTGGTCCAGTTTCCTCCCACAGTCCAAAGATGTGCCTGTTAGTTGCATTGGCCATGCTAAATTGTCCCTTAGTGATGGCGGGATTAGCCAGGTGAAATGCATGGGGTTATGGGGATAAGGACTGTGATCGGTGCAGATTCAATGGGCCAAATGGTCTCCTTCTGTACTGTAGGATTCTATGATTCTAAAAGGAGAAAGAAAAGGCCACTCCACCTCACAACTCTTATTATTTTGTGCAATCTAGCATGCTTTGGTCTCCTGTTTCCTTACACCCCCATGAAAAGAATCTGGAATGCCCTCTTAAAGATAAGTCACACAAAACACCAATACGCTAAGCTCATCTTGAATCCAGAGCATGGCATATCCATGTGTCAGGCAGCCATTATAGACAAAGAAAAGCATCTGCTCATTGGAATGGAAAGAACGTGTAAAGTTCTGCACAAAAAAGGGGAAGCGGGTTCACACACACGCAAAGGCAGCAGCTTGGCTTTTACATAATGCCATAATTTGAATGATGAAGTTTGAAACAGGTTGTGCTATTTGGAGCATATGTCCAACCAAAGCAGAACCAGCTCTCCACAGAGCCAAAGGAAAGCTGAACAAAGCCATAGAATGCAAGGTGGAGGAAGTTATCCTGAAAATAGCATGGCTCAGGTCAGAGGACGGCATGTGTGGTATGTCCACTCTGGGATCCTCAGGGTCGGTTTATGAGGCAGGGGCTATTTTATGATGCAGAGCGATGCCAGCAGGACGAGTTCAATTCCCATAACGGATGAGGATTTTCACGAAAGCTCCACCTTCTCAACCTTGCCCCTTGGTTGAGGTGTGGTAACCCTCAGGTAATTCACCATCAGTCTGCCCTCCCCCTCAAAGGGGACAGCAGCCTATGGTCAATCACGACTATGGCGACTTTACTTATCGAGGGAGATATTCAAACATCAGGGATAGCAAAGGGTGAGAACTACAGAACTTTGCTCTAGTGATAGAAAGCATTCTTTCTGGTTGTATCAACAGCTTGGTCTGGCTCCTGCTCTGCCCAAGATCGAAAGAAACTACAAAAGGTCATGAATGATACCCAGTCCATCACACAAACCACTCTCCCATCCATTGACTCTATCTACACTTCCCGCTGCCTCGGCAAAGCAGCCGGCATAATCAAGGACCCTACGCACCCCGGACATTCTCTCTTCTTCTGTCAGGAGAAAGACCAAAATTCTAAAGTTGTGTACCAACAGACTGAGGTACAGCTTCTTCCCTGCTGCCGTCAGACTTTTGAATGGACCTACCCTGCATTAAGTTGATCTTTCTCTACACCCTAGCTATGGCTGTAACACAACATTCTGCACTCTCTTCTTTCCCTTCTCTGTATTGCCTGTATAGCGCGCAAGAAGCAATACTTTTCACTGTATACCAATACACACGACAATAATAAATCAAAATCAAAAATATTGGGGAGACTCAGGTTTTCCAAGATTGATAGGAAATTCCTGAAGCGACATTATAATGAATTGTGCACTGCACAGAAAAGACAAATTTGCGAAATGACCTTAAACTAAATGGTGACAATAATGTGGAAATGCCAGTGTTGGACTGGGGTAAGCACAGTTAGTGCTTACATCAGGTGAGTGATGATCAGGGATGCACCTCATAGAATCGTAGAAACCCTACAGTCCAGAAGGAGGCTATTCAACCCATCGAGTCTGCAACAATAACAATCCCACCCCAGGCCCTAATCCCGCTTCTACCCTCTAGCCTACACATCCTGGGACACTAAGAGGCAATTTGGCTTGGCCAATCCATCTAACACAATCTTTCGGTGCACGCACCTGATGAAGGAGCAGCACTCTGAAAGCTCATGCTACCAAATAATCCTGTTGGACGTTAACCTGGTGTTGTGAGACTATTACTGTAAGTAATGACAGTTAGACCTTAGGGCACAATTTCAGACTGGGTTAAAATGACATTTCAGATCTGATAGCAGGAAGTTCTTCAGGCAAAGGGTGATTATTAAATGGAATTGCAAGCAGAGGCACAATCATTGGGACTATTCATGAGACAGTGGGACATTGCATCAGGCTGGGGGTCGACAGATGGAATGCAGAGGAGGGAAATTAGATCCTTTACGAATGACCGAGAATGAATCAAATTGCCTTCCTCGTCCATTACTACCTTGCAATCTCCATCACTAGATTATCCTTATCCATTTCCTACACAGCGTTCTTTCAGCAGTTTTTTTTGTAAAGTGACTAATCATTGAAACAATAACCGCTTGGTCTGCTTATTGCAAATTGTAAGATTTTCTGGCTTCATTTTCAACCCCATTAAGTCAGTGCTCCTCTTTACCTAAAGAACTGGAACATTTTGAAACCACTGCTCTGAAACCAGCCCTCAGATAATCAGCTTTGGCATCAATGAGTGACTCTTGGCAGTTTGATTGCAAAATGTGCTCCATCGCAGGAGTCCCAGCCTCCAACTGCAGCATCTTCCTGCATCTGTATCAGAATCGATTTAAGCACCATCTCCCCTGGCCCTGGGTTCGCTCAGTGGGCTTGCTAGTAAAAATAACATGAAACAAAGCACACTCGTGCATGTGTCTCCCTACGCCCTGCACCCTCAGAGTGAGGGGGGGATGTGCATTCATAATTCTCATACTAATGGCGGCATGGTGACACAGTGGTTTACGCTGCTGCCTCATAGTGTCAGGGACCTAGGTTCGATTCCCGGCTTGGGTCACTGTCTGTGTGGAGTTTGCACATTCTCCCCGTGTCTGCATGGGTTCCTTCAGGTGCTCTGGCTTTCTCCCACACTCCAAATGATGTGCTAGTTAGGAACATTGGATCATAGAATGCCTAGACTGCTGAAGAAGGCCATTCAGCCCATTCAGCCTACACTACCAACAATTCCATCTTGGTCCTATCACCATTAGCCCAGGGGGCTTTTATCCTTTTTATCCTAGCTAGCTCTCCTGACATTGAGGGAAAATTTAGCATGGCCAATCCACCTAACCCACACAGCATTGGCCATGTTAAATTCTCCCTCAGTGTATCCAAACAGGCGCCAGAATGTGGCGACAAGGGATTTTCACAGTAACTTCACTGCAGTGTTAAACTAAGATGAATTGTGACTAATAAATACATTTAAGGCCTCAAGATAATTTTTCTCTTAACAAAGCAAGAGCAATCCAAAATGTCTTGTCGACCCTGAATTGTTATATCAGAATCAGGCGTGATAAAAATACAAGTGAAAAATTAAAGCTTGAAATTTATTCCCAGATTAGTAGCTATCAAATGATTTAAAAAGTTTAAAGTTTCTTTATTAGTCACAAGTGGCCTTATATTAGCATTCCAATGAAGTTACAGTGAAAGTCCCCAGTCGCCACACTCTAGCGCCTGTTCGGATACACTGAGGGAAAATTTAGCACAGCCAATACACGTAACCAGCATGTCTTTCAGAAACTGGAGCACCCAAAGGAAACCCATGAAGACACGAGGACCATAAGACTATCAGACATCGGAGCAGAATTAGGCCAATCGGCCTGTTGAGTCTGCTCCAACATTCAATCATGGTTGATATTATTTTCAACCCCATTCTTCTGCCCTTTCCCCATAAGTCCTGATCCCCTTACTATCAAGAACCTATCGATCTCTGTCTCAAAGATACTCAATGACCTGGCTTCCACAGCCTTCTGCAGCAAAGAGTTCCATAGATTCACACTTTCTGGCTGAAGAAATTCCTCCCCATCTCTGTTTTAAAGTATTGTCCTTTGAGCCTGAGGTTGTGCCCTCTGGTTCTAGTTTCTCCTACTGGTGGAAACATCGTTTCCACTCTATTCAAGCCTCGCAGTATCCTGTTAGTTTCAACAAGATCCCCTCCCTCAGCCTTCTAAACTCCAACGAGTACAGGCCTAGAGTTCTTAACCATTCGTCATGACAAACACTTCAACCTCCTCTGGACCCTTTCCAAGGCCAGTACATCCTCCCTTTGATGTGGGGCCAAAACTGTTCACAATACTCTAAATGTGGTCTGACTACAACCTTATACAGCCTCAGAAGTACATCCTTGCTCTTATATTTTAGCCCTCTTGACATAATTGCTAACATTGCACTTGCCGTCCTAATTACCAGCTGAACTTGCACGTTAATATTAAGAGAATCTTGAACAATAACTTCTAAGTCCCTTTGTGTTTCTGATTTCCTAAGTATTTTCCCATTTCAAAAACAAGGAAGAACCTTCAGACAGTAACCGAAGCTGGGAATCGAACCCAGGTTTTTGGTACTGCAAGGCAATAATGCTAAAAGGAGAATGACTGTCCAACTAGGAGGAAGGCAATGAAAGGGATGTCATCTTGATGGCTTCCAATTCTCTTAAGCTGCTTGCAATAACTTTGGAAGAACCTGGCCTGCCGGCCTACGTTTTATAGAATACAAGTTTAAGCAGCACAGTTTTCAAATACCACTCTTTCCTTGAAGAGTTCCTTGCCATTTTAAACTTATTGGTTGATGTTTCTAGTTCAACGTCAGAGAATCAAAGGTGTTCAATTTGGACAAATTGTTAATAGAATAAGAGTGTAGGTCAACTTTGCTATTGATGTTCAGCCACTCGAGATGAGTGGAACTTTAAATATCATGTAGGATGATATTTGCAAAGCATACTAAAGACTAATAGGTGCAGAAAATGATAACGCTATCAATGTCAAACACAGCACCAGAAATTATTGAATGTGCAAGTCTCAAAAAGGCAGGGATTCTGACGAACATCGTGCTGCCTGAAAAACACCCATATCTTGCACAAAGAAAGTGTCAACGCAACTCAGGACGAGGTCACTGTAACTGCACAGGTTTGCCTCCATTCAGAAACCAAAGGTAGTTTTAAAGGATTTACGTTTGTATGGATAAACATTTGAGATAAGGCGTGGGATTTTATGGCCTCGCTCATCCCAAAACCGTAAAATCCACCCAAGAGCAATGGATCTCTCCATGGTCCGCTCATTCGCCCACTCCGATTCCCATAGCGGATGGGGTTGTAAAATTCCGGCCACGGTCCAGTTTTCATGATCTTATGTTTCCATGCCTGGAATGTGACCTAAGTTAGATTTCCCGCTGGACAAATATGTTTGTGTGTGTGTGAAGGGGTTAGTTTTAGATCCAGCTGAGATCCTCAGCTCTGATGGAAGATCATCTAGATTCGAAACGTTGGCTCTATTCTCTCCCCACAGGTGCTGTCAGACCTGCTGAGATTTTCCAGCATTTGATTTGATTTGTTGTTGTCAAATGTATTAACATACAGTGAAAAATATTGTTTCTTGCATGCTATTGCACGCTACAGAGAAGGAAACAAGAGAGTGTAGAATGTAGTGTTACAGTCATAGCTAGGGTGCAGAGGAAAACCAATTTAGTGCAAGGGAAGTCCATTCAAAAGTCTGATGGCAGCAGAGAAGAAGCTGTTCTCAAGTCGGTTGGTATGTGACCTCAGACTTTTGTATCTTTTTCCTGATGTAGAAGGCGAAAGAGAGAATGTCCAGGGTGCATGAGGTTCTTAATTATGCTGGCAGTTTTGCCAAGGCAGCGAGAACTGCAGAGTCAATGAATAGAAGGCTGGTTTGTATGATGGACTGGGCTACATTCACAACTTTTTTTTGTAGCTCCTTGTGGTTTTTTTTTGTTTTTATTTCAGATTCCAGCTTCTGCAGTATTTTATTTTTACCAGAAAGCTGCCGTGTGAGAGATAAGTATAGATGCTGGGCAACTAGGGGCTCTCTTAATGTAAAGCGAAACATTTTCTTTGTTCATTAGTGTTTTTTTTTTAATTGGGAGCTGGGGGCAACAGGAGAAAGATCACTCAGTAGTAAGCAGCTTCCTCTCAACTCAGACAGAAGCATCTGGACAGGGATAGAGAGTTGCAAACATGCAAACTTCCTCAGAAACAGGGCAGCCCAGAAATCCCAGATAACTGAGAGAAAATATATTTTAGACAACTGAAATTAAATAAATAGAGACCAAGTTACTGTTCAGAAGAACCTGAAGAAAGTATAGTTAAAGGCCTCTGATTTAAAGAGACAATTGCATTTAATTAGATCTAAATTAGATCTACATTGGATTTGGTGCTGGGCAATGAGCCAGACCAGGTGTTAGACTTGGAAGTTGGTGAACATTTTGGTGATAGTGACCACAATTCGGTTACGTTCACCTTAGTGATGGATAGGGATAGGCATGAAGCTGGGGGCAGTAGTTATAGCTGGAGGAATGGTAATTATGAGGCCATAAGGAGGGAGTTAGGGTGCATAGGTTGGACTAGGAAACTACAGGGACGGGAAACATCTGAAATGTGGAGCTTATTCAGGGAGCAGCGACTGCGAGTCCTTGATAAGTATGTCCCTGTCAGGCAAGGAGGAAATGGTCGAGTAAGGGAACCATGGTGTACTAAAAAAGTTAATTCGCTGGTTAAAAGGAAAAAGGAGGCTTATGTCAGGATGAGGCTTGAAGGCTCAGTTAGTGCAATGGATAGCTATAGATTAGTCAGGAGGGAGCTAAAGAGTGAGTTGAGGAGAGCTAAAAGGGGACACAAGAAGACTTTGGCTGATAGGATCAAGGAGAATCCTAAAGCTTTCTTTAGATATGTTAAGAATAGAAGATTGGTTAGGGCAAGATTAGGGCCAGTAAGAGACAGCAGTGGGAAGTTGTGCGTGGAGCCTGAAGAGATTGGAGAGGCACTGAACAAATATTTCTCTTCGGTATTCACGCAGGGAGATGTAAATGTAGTTGTGGAGAACACTGGGATACAGGTTGCAAACTGGAAAGTATTGAAGTAGATAAGGAGGATGTGCTAGATATTCTTGAGGGTTTGAAGTTAGATAAGTCCCCTGGGCCGGACGGGATTTACCCTAGGATTCTCTGGGAGGCGAGAGAGGCGATTGCAGAGCCTCTGGCTCTGATCTTCAGGTCAACGTTGGTTACAGGTATAGTGCCGGAAGACTGGAGGATAGCGAATGTGGTCCCATTGTTCAAGAAGGGGAATAGGGACTTTCCGGGGAATTATAGGCCGGTGAGTCTTACTTCTGTTGTGGGCAAAGTATTGGACAGAATTATTAGGGATAGGATTTATAGTTATTTAGAGAGAAATGAATTGATTGGGGATAGTCAGCATGGTTTTGTGAAGGGTAGTTCGTGCCTTACTAACCTTATTGAGTTTTTTGAAAAAGTGACCAAAGAGGTGGATGGGGGTAAGGCAGTTGATGTGGTATATATGGACTTTAGTAAGGCGTTCGATAAGGTGGCCCATGGAATGCTTCTGCAGAAAATGCAGATGTATGGGATAGAGGGTGATTTAGCTAATTGGATTAGGAATTGGCTAGCAGATAGAAGACAGAGGGTGGTGGTTGATGGGAGATATTCATCGTGGAGTTCGGTTACTAGTGGTGTACCTCAGGGATCTGTTTTGGGCCCCCTGCTGTTTGTAATTTTTATAAATGATCTGGATGAGGGTATTGAAGGATGGATTAGTAAATTTGCAGATGACACCAAATCGGAGGAGTGGTAGATAGTGAAGAGGGGTGTTATAGTTTGCAGAGAGACTTGGACAAGTTGCAGAGCTGGGCCGAGAGGTGGCAAATGGAGTTTAATGTGGAAAAGTGTGAGGTAATTCACTTTGGCAGGAATAACAAATGTGTAGAGTAGAGGGCTAATGGTAGGACTTTTAATAGTGTTGATGAGGGATCTTGGTGTATATGTGCATAGATCCCTGAAAGTTGGCAATCAAGTCGATAAGGTTTTTAAGAAGGCATACGGAGTCTTAGCTTTTATTGGTAGGGGGATTGAATTTTGGAGCCGCAACGTCATGTTGCAACTGTACAAAACTCTAGGGCGGCCGCACTTGGAGTATTGTGTGCAGTTCTGGTCCCCACATTATAAGAAAGATGTGGAGGCATTGGAGAGGGTACAGAGGAGGTTTACCATGATGTTGCCTGGTATGGAAGGCAGGTCTTATGAAGAGAGGCTGAGGGATTTGAGGTTGTTTTCGTTAGAAAGAAGGCGGCTAAGAGGAGACCTTATGGAAACATATAAGATGATTAGAGGTTTAGATAGGGTGGACAGTGATAGCCTTTTTCCTAGGATGGAGAAAGCTAGCACGAGGGAACATAGCTTTAAATTAAGGGGTGGTAGTTATAGGACGGATGTCAGAGTTAGGTTCTTTACCCAGAGGGTGGTAAGGGTATGGAATGCCCTGCCTGCTGCAGTTGTAGATGCGCCAAGTTTGGTGGTGTTTAAGAGGTTAGTAGATAAGTTTATGGACAAAAAGGGAATGGTTTAGGTAAGAAGGTCATTGCTTTTCCCTAACTGGTCGGCGCAACATCGAAGGCCAAAGGGCCTGTTCTGCACTGTAATGTTCTATTAAAGTGTGGACCAGACTTCCAAAGATAGCAGAAACATTTCAAGTTATTTTAATAGGAATTTATGAATTTGGAAGTTTTAAAGTTTATTCATTTGTGTCACAATTAGGCTTACATTAACACTGTAATAAAGTTACTATGAAAATCCCCTAGTCACCACATTCCAACACCTGTTCAGGTACACTGAGAGTGAATTTAGCATGGCCGATGCACCAAACCAGCATGTCTTTCAGACTGGGGGAGAAAAGGGGAGCACCCGGAGGAAACCAACGCAGACATGGGGAGAATGTGCAGACTCCATACACACAGTGACCCAAACCGGGAATCGAACCTGGTCCGTTGGCGCTTTAAGGCAGCAATTCTAATCATTGTACCACTCATAGTAAAATTGTGGGTATTTGAACAGCAAGTCAAGGCAACAAAAACCTAAAAGGGTTGGTACAAAATCCTGGAACAGAATCGTTCTTAAAAGCTCTCGTCAAGAATCCTTTGGGAAATATGGAATGGATTTCGGAATGTGAGCCATTAAATGAATTAATTACTACAAGAGAAGATTTTAACCTCTGTTTTGAGAATGGAATCCTATATGAAATCATGTAAGGGAATTATGAAGAGGATTCTGCAAATACACTATCTTTATGTGCTGATGAAACCATTGTAGTTTCAAACATATTCTGTCATCTGTATTAGTGTTAAAATTAAGTTAAAGAGGAGTTAAGGAGTATTGTATTATCACCTATTTTGTTTCTTGTTGTTAAAACTAATTAGTGGTCTTGCGACTCTATTCTGCTAGATTTGATAACAGAATGAAAGTAATAGGGTTTTTCAGCTGGGATTCTATTCTGGGATCTTCCAGTTATAAGATCTACTGGGATTGTAACACCTCGCTAGCACAGCTATTATTCAAAGCATGCCGTGATTCCCCTATTTAAAAATTTTTTAATACCCCTTCCACCCAATTGTTCCTCTACCACACATCATGAGACAGTCAATATTAAGCAATTTTCCACAGATGCAATAAGATCTATTCACCTCATTCCTATAATTTCTGCCTCAATAAAATGGCTCATGGGACAATAATTGTTTTGCTTTTCCAATTGTCATAACCCCTCCCTACGCCCACAGGAAAGACACACACATGCTGACGCACACATAGACACACACTCATAAACATGCAGTCACACACACACACACACAGATACACATAGACACACACTGCAGACATGCAAACATAGATACACACATGTGCGGACACACATATAGACAGTCACAGACACACACAGACAGACAAACTTAAATACACATACACTCACGCACTCACATACGCAGATACCCATCAACCCAACCATAGAGACAGATACACAGACACACATATGAGACGTGCACACGCAGGCACTCATACACAGACATACACGCATAGGCAACATACACGCAGACATGGATACACACACATATGTGCAGACACATATACACACGCACACACACATACGTGCAGACACACACATGCACACAAACACATACACAGACACATACACACACACATACATGAAGCACTCTCCATCTATATTAGAGTTGGGTGAAAGGGTGTGTAGAATCTGTCTAAAATTGTGAATGAACTTTCATGTCTTTCAGTCAAATACAGATTCAGCTGTCTTAGTAGAGATGCAAAGATTTATTTTTTGATTTCCATCAGCTGCCGTGGTGAGATTCAAACCCAGGCCATTCGCCTGGACCTCTAGTGACCTAATCACAATTACAAAGGGTTGTGAATATAGCCCAGTCCATCGTGCAAACCAACTTTCCATCCATTGACTCTGTCCACACTTCCCACTGCCTCAAGGAAGCAGCCAGCATAATCAATGACCCCACGGACATTCTCTCTTCCAGCTTCTTCCATTAGGAAGAAGGTACAAAAGTCTGAGGTCACATACCAACTGAATCAAGAACAGCTTCTTCCCTGCTGCTGCCAGACTTTTGAATGGACTTACCTCGCATTAAGTTGACCTTTCTCGACACCCTGGCTGTGACTGTAACACTACATTCTGTACTCCCTTGTTTCCTGCTCTATGAATGGTATGCTTTGTCTGTAAAGTATGCAAGAAACAATACTTTTCATTGTATCCCAATACATTTGGCAATAACAAATCAACTCAGAATCAAGATTGGGGATGAAAACTCTTTAAGGATCAGAGTCATGTGTGGAAGGCTGTGGAGGGAGGGGTGGCGGGAGTGTGGGGGGATACATTGGGCAGGCAACCAGAGCTGGAACAGAGGAAAGCACACTCGAGCACAATGCCTGGCTAGAATCGGCAGCTGTACATCTCATCCATCGCCCACAGCTGGCAGCTGTAGCACAGATGTTTGGGAGCAGATTGTGTGCGTAACTCCCAGTCCTCTCACTCACTGGATTACGAATGCAAAGCAGCAGCAGCAGCAAACCTTTCAAAGGGAGCGTCATCCTTTCAGAAGGAAATGATTGTACCTCTGAAAGGCTTCAGGGAGTCTGGCTAACTATGGTTAGAAATATTATCATGTCTTTAAATTATTGATTAGACTGATGCTCTTCCACGACATGGGGTACCTGGATCGCAGTTAGGAGCTGCTTCGTGCCAGCAAATTTTACTCATCAAATCCCTTTCCTGCTCAGTCAAGTGCAGACTCTCATCAGCAGCTAAGCTGAGTGTAGAGTTAGAATACCTGGAAGGGGTGTTCGGCACCACAGCTGGTTCCCAGTGCCTCCTCATGGAACACTGCACGAGTCTCCAACATCACAGCTGGTCAAGCGGCCTAGTTTTTCTCTGCCAATTTTCAACCCCACTCTCTCCCTTACACCATTCCTCAACAATGATTCATTCATCTCACCGGCTGCTCCCTCTGCCATCTGTCCCGGACTCAGCTCACTTACCTTGCCTGTGTTTAACCCGCGTACGTTCCCCGGTTCCCTCGGCTTCCCTCCTCTCGGCCTAGAAATTAGTGGGGCACATCAGGCCAGCCTGCGTGGGTAAAGCCACAGCTGGCACAACGACGGGCCAGCGCATCGCTTCGTTTGAAAACTTGCCGTGCGCTGTTTTAAACAACAGATGGAATAACGGGAAAGCATCGAGATTTCTCAGGTGGAATAGTCCAGATTGCTGAATGAATATCGCTCGTAAATGGCCTATTCATAGAATCCCCTACAGCGCATGGCACAGTGGTTGCATGAAAAACTTCCCCCACGCATCTCCCTTAAACTTTCTCCCTCTCACCTTGAACCTGTGTCCCCTTGTAATTGACACTTCCACTCTGGGAAAAGCCATTTGAATATCCATCCTTCCCACGCCTTCTCCTCACATGTCTGGGTGGGTTTCCTCCGGGTGCTCTGGTTTCCTCTCACAGTCTGAAAGACGTGCTGGTTAGCTGCTAAAATTCTCCCTCAGTGTACCCGAACAGGCGCCAGAGTGTGGCAACTAGGGGATTTTCACAGTAACTTCATTTTTTTTTTCAATGAACAGCCAGACTGGGTGGTGGAAGCAGATTCAACAGTAAATTTACAAACAAACTGAATATACATTCGAAAAGGAAAAAGGTTCAAGGAAAAAGCAGAGAAATGGGACTCATAAAACATAGAACACTCCAGCACAAACATGCCCTTCGGCCCACAAGTTACGCCGATCATATCCTCATTGGGTAATCATTTCAAAGAGACAGCACCAGCCTATGATGGGCTGAATGGCTATCTTCTTTGTTTATTTATTTATCAGTGTCACAAATAGACTTACATTAACATTGCAATGAAGTTACTGTGAAAATCCCTTAGTCACCACACTTTGGCACCAGTTCGGATACAACGAGGGAGAATTTTAGCAACTAACCAACACGTCTATCAGACGTGCGGGACCACGTGTGGGAGGAAACCAGAGCACCCAGAGGAAATCCATCCAGGCACGGTGGGGAGAAAGTGCAGACTCTGCACAGTGACCCAAAGCCGGGAATCAAATTCGGGTTCCTGGCGCTGTGAGGCAGCAGAGCTAACCCGGATCCTGTAAATGTGACACACTGCCAAGTAGATGAATAATAAGTGAATAGTTTTGGATGGAGAAGGGCGGACTGATCGAGGAGTTCAGAGTTGTAGCCTTCAGATTAACTGCAAGGTACCTTTGTGCCCTTTCTGGAAACAGTCGCTGTGAGTTGGGGGCGGCAGACAACTTATTATTCATTCTGTCAGCAGAGAATATAAATACACTCAAAGATTAATGGAGTCATTTACCAAGAAACTACAGCCAACAGAGCAAAAACCAATACTGCACTTAAATTTACTGGTAACAGGATCAGACTGGTACAATGCTGTTCCCATAAGTTTTGTGTGGATCACATAATTTATACCATTAGCTTGAAGAAGCTCGCTCTGATTCACGCACATTAGCACATTCATTAATTTCATTTCTGAAATGGCTTCAATAACTTATGCATTCCGCTAAGCTTTTCATTCACTCTTCCTGCGGTACACCTTTTCAAAGATGCATTTTTTAAAATTCATTTGTGGGACACGGGTGTCGCTGGCTGGCCAGTATTTATTGCCCATCCCTAGTTGCCCCTGGAGTCCAGTTGAAAGTCAACCACATTGCTGTGGCTCTGGAGTCACGTGTAGGCCAGACCAGGTAAGGAGGGCAGATTTCCTTCCCTAAAGGACATTAGTGTAGCAACTGGGTTTTTTTTTCTGTCAATTGGCAATGGTTTCACGGTCATCAGTAGATTCTTAATTCCAGGTAATTTTTTATTGAATTCAAACTGCACCATCTGCCATTGTCGGATTCGAACTTGTGTCTCCAGAACATTAGCTAAGTTTCTGGATTATGTATGTTATATTGGCCTCATACTGGTATATTTGGGTGGAATTTCTGCTCCCGCTTATAGCGGAGGGCGGTGGAGGGGAGAGGGTCATGGTCAAGCACTGCCCCCTGGCACTGTTCAAAAACAAGCTAATATTATCTTGCCTCTATGTGGTCCATATCCCTCTATTTCCTGCCTATTCATGTCTCTATCCAAAGGCCTCTTGAACATTGTTATAAAATTTGCTTCCACCATTTCCTCCAGTAGCATGTTCCAGGCATTCACCGCCCTCTGTATGAAAAACTTGCCTCTTACATCTCTTTTAAACTTCTCCCCTCTCACTTTCAACTGAATAATTGACCCTTCAACCCTGGGAGAAAAACTCTTTCTATCCACTCTAATCCAAGCCTGTCATAATCTTGTAAACCTGTATCAGGCAACCTACCCCCCCCCACCCCCTTCATCCTTTGATGCACCAATGAAAACAATTCAAGTTTGTTCAACCTTTCTTCATAGTACATATCCTCCAAAGCAGGCAACGTCCTGGAAGATCTCTTCTGCATCTTTTCCAATGCATCAACATCCTTCAGCTAGTGACCTCAGCACTGTCTATTGGCACTGTTTAGACAGTGCCAGGTACTTGTATCTTGAAGGAAGGTGTTGCACGAATGGGTGTTGCCTGATGGGCTTCTTGTACGGAGCCAACCACCTTTGATTCATTGTTCTGATACTTTCTTATGAAATTCATGTCCAGTTTTGTTTGGTGCCCACACTTTCCCCTAGTGTCTAGGGATGTATTATCATTGCAATGCAACAAAGAGCCCATTCAGCCCACTGAGTCCATGCTTCAAGGAGAACAATCCTAAATTCTCCAACCCTAACCCTGAAGCTAAAATCTCTCAGCTCACAAGCAATTCTGGTAAATCTCCTCTGCATTCTCTCAAGGCCCCGCACATCCTTCTTGAAGTGTGGTGACCAGGCCTGGGTGCAATATTCTAGTTGTGGTCTAACCAGAACTTCAGAAAGGTTGATCTTCGTTTTTCTGTTTTTGTACTGAATATCTCCATTTATGAAGCCCAAGATCCTAAATGCTTTGTTAACTGTTCTCCCAACATTTCTTGCCACCTTCACAGAGCTATACACATGAAATGCCTCAGGTCCAGCAATTCTTAGTTTAAGGTGCTATACAAGATATGAGTAGACTTTGCTCTTGCACATCATCAGAGAATTCCGACCATCAGTAATGCGAATAGAAACATCAGATAAGAAGAGCCCAGGACTTGTAGCGGTGGGGTGAAGTCTCAGAGTATAGTAATAATTTGAGAGGATCAGGAGTCTGGGGGTAAATGGAGGTGATTGAAGGATGTAACCTCCGAAGAGAGATTTGGAAAGCAGAGATGCAGGTTTCAGGATCTAGATTGCCTGCAAGAGGGTGTTTGAGATCCGGGAGCACGTGGAAGGTGCTAAGGTCAGGGGAGCCTTTGTCATTGAATACCTTCCAGATGAGGACCAGGAAACACAGGGAAGCCAATGGCCTACTGATATTATCACCAGATTATTAATCCAGAAACTCAACTCACATTCTGGGGGACCTAGGTTCAAATCCCCCCCCCCAACGCAGATGATGGAATTTCAATTCAATAAAAAAAAGTACCTGGAATTAAGAACCTACTGATGATTGTGAAACCATTATCAGAAAAATCCATCTGGTTCATTAACTTCTTTTAGAGAAGGAAATCTGCCATCCTTACCTGGTCTGGCCTACATGTGACACCCCATTTGCTCCAAGATTACTCAGCAGCCAAAGAAAATTATAACACAGGAACAGGCCCTTTGGCCCTCTGACAACCATGTTGCCCATCTGAACTAAAACCCCCTACCCTTCCCGGGACCATATCTTTCTGCTCCTGTCCTATTCATATATTTGTCAAGCTGTCCTTAAATGCCACTATCATATCTGCTTTCACTACCTCCCCTAAGTTCTAGGCACCCACAATCTTCTGTGTAAAAACTTGCCTCGTACATCTCCTTTAAACCTTGCCCCTCGCACCTTAAACTTATGCCCCCTAGTAATTGACTTTTCCACACTGGGGGAAAGCTTGTGACTATCCACTCTGTCCAGACCCTTCATAATCTTGGGATTTCTATCAGACCGCCCCTCAATCTGTATCACTCCTGTGGGAACAAACCAAGTTTCTTCAATCTCTTCTCATAGCTAATGCCCTCCATGCCAGGCAATATCCTGGTAAACCTTTTCTGTACCTTCTCCAAAGCTTCCACATCCTTCTGGCAGCATGGCAACCAGAACTGATCATCATATTTCAAGTGCAATATAAGTAAGGTTCTGTAAAGTTGCAACATAACTTGCCAGTTGAGCAGATACACACACTCTGATGCTACGACAAGTTCCCAGTGCTTCTGCAGAGCAATGATCAAAGCAAATGGTTGCCACAATCCGTATCTGCTGACAAATAATACTTAGAAAACAGAAAACACGGTGCAACAAGGATCTTATGCATTACAGATGGAAAGTGAAGTGCTTCTGAACTGCAATGTGAATCTGAGCAAATTCTAAGCAGCAGAGAGTCCTGGCAAATGCAACGATTATACTCTGATTCACCAGGGCCTATTTAGCTCCCTATTAGGTGCTCAACATTTCCTGTGCACATTTAGTTTAATCGTGGCAGTACGTCACAAGCGATTTCTACTGAGGACCGAATGAAAAAGAGCTTAAACTATCAATCAGCGACCAATTCATTTCCCCACAGGGGTGAAAGGAAATAATCAGCCGGCAGTTAAAGTGGAGATATTCGCATACACCTGCAAGCAGTCAAGTGTGAAGTATGTAGCAGTACTGGCTTGATCGTGGAAGCAAGGCGCTCTCTCGCAAGCCCATCTTAGCTTCCTAATTCCATAAAAATATTGAACGAGTGCAAATTTGTCAATTGGCAAATGACAGGAAAATAGAAAGGAAGGGGAGCTTTGCATTTGTATAACCTCTGAACGTCCCAAAGCATTTTACCACTCAATGAAATACTTCTGAAGTGTAGTTGCCTTCATCAGGTCGGCAACGTGGCAATTTCTGCACGGCAAGATTCCACAAGTCCAACAATAATGCCCAGAGACAGTGGTCTCTGGGCATTATTGTTGGACTTGTGGAATCTCGCTTAATGGTATTGATGTTGAACTAATAATCCCGAGGTGGCACAGTGGTTGACGCTGCTGCCTCACAGCACCAGGGACCTGGCTTTGATTCCTGACTTGGGTCACCGTCTCTGCGGAGTCCGCACATTCTCCCCGTGTCTGTGTGGGTTTCCTCCAGGTTCTCCGGTTTCCTCCCACAGTCTGAAAGATGTGCTGGTTAGATGCATTAGCAGTGCCAAGTTCTCCCTCACTGTTTCTGAACACATGCCGGAGACTGATGACTACGGGATTTTCACTGTAACTTCATTGCAGTGTTAATGTAAGTCTACCTGTGACACTAATAATAGAATAAATAGATCGGCAATAAATGCTGGCCCAGTAAGTAACTCTCATATCCGATGAATGAATAATAAAAAATACTTTTTTTAATCATTTGATGTTGATCGTGGGCTAAACATGGGTCGGGCCATTGGGGATAACTAAACATGGGTCGGGCCATTGGGGATAACTAAACATGGGTCGGGCCATTGGGGATAACTAAACATGGGTCGGGCCATTGGGGATAACTACCTCACCCTTCCTTTGAAACAGTGCCATGTGTTCCCTCAGCCTGAACACCAGTCTTATAAATCTCTTCTGCTTTCTTTCCTAGACCTTCACAGCGCTTCCTAAAGTAAGGCGATTGAGACTGCACTGAAGCTACTGCCTAGCCAGAAGCTTTAGAATTTTAGCATGTGTTTGATGCTTTTATGCTCACTGTCTCTATTTATGAAGCCCCAAGGCCCAATGTGCTTTGTTAATTACTCTCTCAATATGAACTGCCATCTTCAAAGATCACTGAATGTGAAACCCAAGATACAAACAGTACCCCAGAGATAATTGTGAAATGAAAGGGGTGAAGGAACTAAACGCAAATACAATCACCAATGAAATGGGGAGGTGATGGCCTCGTATGTTCGAGCTGTCGAGTTGCCAAAGAACTGTTGAGCTGCCAAGAACCTGTCCAACTGTCAAGGAACTGTTGAAAAGCTGTTCAGCTTTCAAACTTGCCAAAGCAATCAGTGAAGTGCCAAAGCTGTCAAGGAATGATCCAAGGAAACTTGATGAGTTGGAACAGAAGGATCAAAAGAAAAAGAATGTGGCAGGGGCATCAATTGGCACTAGGTTGAATAAAAGGTATGAGCATAATGGGGATGAGTAGAAGTTGGCATGGGGGCATTAGGGCCAAGGGGGACTTGGGCCAGCATGGGTTGGAATGAATAGGGCAGAGGGACTGTGTGGGAGTGAAGGATGAAGCCTATTTGCTGTTTTATACTTTTAATTTACCTATCCTGCACATCTTCGGACAGGTCCAAAGTGATATGTTAGCATGGTCAATCCACCTAAACTGCACATCTTCAGACTATGGGAGGGAATTGGAGCACCCGGAGGAAACCTATGCAGACACAGAAAGAAAGTGCAAACTCTACACTGACAGTGACTCAAGGCTGGAATTAAACCCGGGTCCACGGCGCTGTGAGGCAGCAGTGACAAGCTCTGTGCCACTATGATTTCCAATGAGGTGGGTTGAGATATGAATTGGGCACTCCACCCTGGAGCAAATGCACAGTTGCAGCGCAGAGCTCCCACACAGAAACACACCTGCTGAAGAAAGTCCACGGACTTTCACATGGACAAGAAAGAAGAATCGTGACATCTGATATAATCTGACTATCCTTCCACGTATCTGAAAGGTCTCAAATGTTGCTGCTGTTTTATAGGACATGATGTAGCATTGCGCACAACCATAAAGATCAAACTGACAACAGGATGTATGAAAAAGTGGTCAAGCAACACAGCAGCCTTGTGGATACAATTCAGATGGAGCTATAAAATAATTGCCAGAACCATCAGGAGCATAGACATACAGAGAAATCTGGGTGTGCAAATCCACAGATCGTTAAAAGTGACAGCACAAGTGGAAAAGATGGTGAAGAAAGCAGCTGGCATGTTTGCCTTCACTGGACGGGGCATTGAGTATAAAAGTTGGTAAATTCATCATAGAATTCTATAGTGCAGCAAGAGGTCCTGCGACCCATCGAGTCTGCACCAAACACAATGCCACCCAGACCCTACCCCCCTATCCCTACATATTATACTCACTAGTCCCTCTAACCTCCGCTATCCTGGACACTACGGGGCAATCAACCTAACCCGCACATCTTTGGACTGTGGGAGGAAACCGGAGCACCCGGAGGAAACCCATGCAGACACGAGGAGAATGTACAAACTCCACACAAACAGTGACCCAAGCCGGGAATTCAACCCAGGACCCTGGAGCTGTGAAGCAGCAGTGCTAACCACTGGGCTACCGTGCCACCTCATTATGTTATGTTAAATTATGTTACAATTTTATAAAACTTTGGTTAGGCCATATTTGGAATATTGGGTGGAATTTTACTGGCACGTCTGCCCATGGTTCATACAATCAGTGCAGGCTTGGTGAGCTGAGAGGCCCGTTCCTGGTTCCTTCCATCCCATTTTGCCTCACGAAGGATTATTTAATTCAATAAGCAGCCTGTGTCTACCATACACGCGCACCTAAGACATAGGAATGTCCTTTCACCGTCAGAAACCTGCTTCACGCTGAATTCTAAAGTTTATTCATTAGTCACAAGTAAGGCTTACATTAACACTGCAATGAAGTTAGTGCGAAAGTCCCTTAGTCTCCAGCAGTCCGGCTCCTGTTCAGGTCAATGCACCCTAACCAGCACGTCTTTCAGAATGTGGGAGGAAACTGGAGCACCCGGAGGAAACCCAAGCAGACATGGGAAGAACGTACAAATTCCACACAGACAGTGTCCCGAGCCGGGAATCAAACCCGGGTCCCTGACGCTGTGAAGCAGCAGTGCTAACCATCCTGCCACCACCATCTCTACTTATGTCACCAAATAAACAAATTAAATTGACAGGACCCACTCTCCATTCCCAATCAGATTTATTACGGAGGTTATGTCCAGCCTTACTTTAACACAAATCTTGACATTAGCCAAACGACACTTAAAACTTCATGTTCATATCAATCCCCCTCCCTTCGATATTCCTGTAGTTGTCCGGGTTCTTGGTTTCATGAATTAATTCCCACTTAGTCAGTTTTTGTTAAGGCCAAAAGTGAAATCTATGCCAGACAGGATAAATGTAATGAGTAAACGAGAGAAAATAAAAATTCATCAATTGTTAATGGATGCATTTGGAGAGTAGCACAGATGTAGTGTGAGCGGTAAAATGTTCAGTAATCTGAAGGGCGCTAATTGTCTTTTAATTAATGCACAACTCTTGATTCATTATGACCACCAAACAACACCTCTGAGTATTCAGCGTCAGATTCTGAAGAGACACACTTCCTGTAGAGCAGTACTACGTGCTCCTTTGAACTGTCAGGTAATATCATCTGGTGTTAAGATTAGCCAAACTGTGATGGCAGAAGGTTACTCAGCGGGTACGCAATGGCACCACTCGAGAGCTTAAACGTTTATTTGCCAGTTGTCCACGTTTCCTATCCACCTCAAGAAAGTAATGGAACCCACCAATTCATTCAATCTGCTGACCCACGACACACGATATAGAGAGGCTGGTGTTGGACACAGTAAGAAGTCTCACAACACCAGATTAAAGTCCAACAGGTTTATTTGATAGTGAATGCCACAAGCTTTCGGAACACTGTTCCTTCATCAGGTGAATGTCTGTCCATACACGCGATCTGCTTGAAGATCCTTTCCACTTGGAGCCGGCAGTTTGTCGACGGTAGTCATGATGTGGAGATGCCGGTGTTGGACTGGGGCAAACACTGTAAGAAGTCTCACAACACCAGGTTAAAGTCCAACAGGTCTATTTGGTAGCAAATACCACAACCTTTCAGAATGCTGCTCCTTTGTCAGATGAGTGGGAAATTCTGATCAGAAACAGGGCATATAGAGACACACAGTTCACAGAATACTGATTAGAATGCGAGTCTTTACAGTTAATCTGCTAATCAAGTCTTAAAAGTGCAGATTAGCTGTAAAAACTCGCATTCTAGTCAGTATTCTGTAAACTGTGTGTGCTTTTATATGCCCCCTGTTTCCGATCAGAATTTTCCACTCACCTGATGAAGGAGGAGCGTTCTGAAAGCTTATGGTGTTTACTATCAAATAAACCTGTAGGATTTTAACTGGCGTTTTGAGACTTCTTACACACTCAGAAAACTCTGTACCTCATTGCATCAATGTCAACCACCCCTCAACTGACATTGGCCCAGAGTTGACCGGAATGTGGGGGGAGACAATGGCCGAAAGATATTATCGCTAGACTATCAATCCAGAAATTCAGCTAACATTGTTCCGGAGACCTGGATTCGCATCCAGTCACAGCAGAGGGTGGAATTTGAAATCAATAAATATATTAGAAAAAAATCTGGAATTAAGAATCTAACAATGACAATGAAACCATTGTTGTTGTCAGAAAAATCCAACTGGTTCACTATTGTCCTTCAGGAAAGGAAGTCTGCCCCTCTTACTCGGTCTGGCCAACACGTGAATCCAGAGCCACTGCAATTTGATTGATTCTCAAATACCCTCTGAGAGCGATGGGCATTAAACGCTGGCCAGCCAGCGACACCCCAGTCCCATGAACGAATAAAAAAAACTCTTCCCTGCACAACAAAGTCTGGTTCATGAATACAGATCAAGAAAAGCCATGGACCTAACATAGACCTCAGGGAACTACATCATCCTCCAGCCCAAGAAACAATGTTCACTCACTCCTCTCGAGTAAATACAGTGAAATCCCAAATTCGGATATAACGCAATGAATCACTGAACCTTTTTTTTGCTCTTTCCGGGGAACTGAAAAGTTTTTGGTGAGTTAATTTTGTGTTTTCTTAGACCAAAATGGAACAAACTGCTAGGAAAAGAAATAAATTAAGAAATAAACTTGTTTTGCTTATTAAAACACTTTTCTAAAAATTAATGTGTTTTTAATTTCTACTATGACAATGATTTATTCGCGGAATTCTTTAATTGAAAGGTAATTTACTTGCCAGATAGTAAATGTGCAAAAAAATGGTCAAATAGGGTGATAATAAGGGTGTTTTAGGATGTTAGCTCAACATTGGGTCAGTTTGAACGCTGATTTTCTTGAATCCCAAGTTAGCACGACCCCACTTTTTTCACAACAACATTTTATGGACCCCAACAATCGCTTTATAACGGGACCGCACTGTTCTTAACATTTGAAGAAGTTATTAGGATGGTGGAAACCAATTCATCAGGTGGTGCATGCCAAATTTTAATGACTTATTGCGTAAAATAGGATTTTTGTCATATAGCCTCTGGCTATTTTGTGAACCAACTTCACTCTGTGCTCTCTCGTTATCAATCCTTCGGTCAATCAAAACAGTTTCTCTTTAGTACTGCTATCTAGACCCATGATTCTGAACACCTCTACAAAATGTCCCCTTGGCCGTCTCTTCTCTAAATACAGTAATCCCAACTTCTCCAATCCACCCCCTCAACCACAATTAAAACGGGGAGGCAATGGTCTATTATCACCAGATTATTCATCCAGAAACTCAGCTGATGTCCCGGGGACCCGGGTTTGCTGGACCAAACTAACTGGCTGGCAGGTCTAGAGTCTTTGCAATGAACCACCATTGCAAATAGAACCGCCTGAGTCGGAGCCAGAGAACAACATAAGCCGATGGAGTCCCAGAGTGAGGGTAGCAGGGTCGTGCGCTGGGGAGCTGCAACGGGAAAGTGGAAGTTCAAAGATCAACAGGTCCGAAGCTCCCCCGAATCAGGATCAGAATGGAGATATCCTACCCCCCCCCCCCCCCCCCGCCCACTAATCCCCTTCACTTCCCACCTAGCATGCAACTTTAATTCTTTATGGCCTTGAATATTTGAAACAGAGTTCCAATATTCCCACCAGCCCCAGCGCTTGGGACTGAGCAGGTAATGGTCCTTCAGTGGTTACTAATCGGCCACTTAAGGGACTGAATTGGAGCAAGGGTGGTCCTCCCTTCCGAGGCTTTGCTCGCCCTAGTGTAAAATGGCTGCCTGGTTGGTGTGGGAGGGAATCACGATTTATTCATGACCCTTGCCCACCCCCAGTTGCCTCAACCTAAAAACCCACCGGTGAGGGAGCATAAAATTCAGGGTGGTGGGAATTTGAGGTGGACAATTGAAACGAGTATAGCCTGTCATTGCTGAAGAGGGCAGTGGGGGAGGGAGGATGGACGCAGGGTGAATAAATGCAGAAATGCGGCTTTTGGGACCAAACGGATGGAGTTAAGCAGTCACAGAAAATTCAGGGGGGGGGGGGGGTCATTCGGCCCTTCGAGCCTGCTCCACCATTCACAGAACCCCTACAGTATAGAAGAAGTCCATTCGCCACATCGGGTGTGCACCAAACACAATCCCACCCAGGTTGTATTCCCACAACCCCATGTATTTACTCTGCTAATCCCCTTGACACTACAGTCAATTTAAAAATGAAGTTAAAATTTACTTGTTAGTCACAAGTAAGACTTACATTAACACTGCAATGAAGTTACTGTGAAATTCCCTGCGTTGCCACACTCCAGCACTTGTTCAGGTTAATGCACCTAACCAGCACATCTTTTAGCATGGCCAATCAGCCTAACCCACATGTCTTTGGACTGTGGAAGGAAACCAGGGCACTCGAAGGAAACCCACGCAGGCACAGGGAGAACATGCAGACTCCACACAGACAGTGACCCAAGATCGGTATTGAACCTGGTATTGAACCGCTGTGAGGCAGCAGCGCTAACCACTGTGCTGCCCATTCATTATGATCAAGGCTAATCATCCAATTCAATAGCCTGATTCCGCCTCCCCCACTCCCAAACTGTATACACAGCGATCTACGGTAAATCTAACTTTCTGAGGAAGGAATGTTCTGGAGAATTGTTGTTTCCAATGGCACAAAGCAAACTTCATATGAATCAATACAGACTCTTTGAACTTCACCCATTGTGCTAATTTCCATGTACCCAACTGGACTGAACCCACAGTGAATTGTCCTCTGCAGTATCTAGAAGATATAAGTCTGATATTACAGTCTACAAACTTCACCTCCACAGACTGCACTCTGGAAATCTCAACAAAGCCCTACACTATCTTCAGTACTCCATCTCACTTTCTCTCAACCTAGGCTGATTAACATTAACCGAGTACAATTTTAGCTTTGTGGTACGTCAGCGATTCAAGAGGCGCATTAGTGTTGGAGTAAGTGTCCGCAGAGTGCACACCACTGAGTGTACCAAAGCGTTCAAATCACAAGGATCATGTTCAAATGAATCTCAAGCTCAAGTGTCTCCCTCTGAGAATTTAGGAAGTCTCTCATTCTGCCGTCAGCTCCAACGCTGACAGGTTTCAGTAATGGTAAAGTTCGTTTTTTTTCAGAGTTCACTGATGTATGAAAGTCAACTGAGGTATTATATTATATCCTGGGGCAGGGATAAAAATAAAATGAGACATCCTGGTCTGCTCCTGCAAGATAAATACCTCAAAGCTCAATCCTGGCTAGACCGATGTAACTCTTGAGGGTTCCATGGCATGAAGATCCTTTGGGAGCTTTTTTATAGAGGGGGAAGTCTGATCTATCTGCTGTGATTTGAATCACTGGGAAGACATGGAAACCTTTACACTCAACAAAGACCAGCGTTCCCTTTCAAAGGGTACTTAAATCAGAATAAAAGTATGATAATTAACTAATGCTTTCAGAGCTTCACTCTATTAAATTGACTCGTCTGATCTTTAAGTCACCCGTCCCTCGTGGCTCAGTTATACAATAACTATTCCACAAATCAGTGAGTTGCATCTTCCACAATTCAGGAGAGCACATCATACTTCCCGGGTTGGAGTCATTGAAGGATGCCATTGGGCAACTCATGCCTATGATGGCTCTTTGGAAGAATTATCCAATTAATGCCACTTCCATGTTCTTTATCTGGGGCCCTTTTGTGTTTTCAATTAGATTCATTAGAATTCCTACAGAACATAAGAACATAAGAAATAAAAGCAGGAGTAGGCCATCTAGCCCCTTGAGCCTGTCCCACCATTCAACAAGATCATGGCTGATCTGAAGTGGATCAGTTCCATTTTCTCGCTTTCTCCCCATTACACTTAGTTCCCTTGTCTATTAGAAACCTATCTATCCGTGACTTAAATATATTCAGTGAGATAGCTTCCACCACTTCAATGGGCAGAGAATTTCAAAGATTCACCACCCTTTGAGTGAAGAAGTTCCTCCTCAACTCCGATCTAAACTGTCCCCTCCTTATTTTGAGGCTGTGTCCTCTAGTTCTGTTTTCCTTTCTAAGCGGGAAGAATCTCTCTACCTCTGCCCTATCTAGCCCCTTCATTATCTTATATGTCTCTACAAGATCCCCCTTCAGTCTTCTAAACTCTAACGAGTACAAACCCAGTCTATTCAATCTCTCTTCATAAGCTAACCCCCTCATTTCCGCTATCAGCCTAGTGAACCTTCTCTGCACCCCCTCCAAGTCCAATATATCCTTTCGCAAATGCGGTGACCAAAACTGCACACAGTACTCCAGTTGTGGCCTCACCAGTGCCCTGTACAGTTGCAGCAAGACCTCCCTGCTTTTATATTCTATCCCTCTTGCTATAAAGGACAACATTCCATTCACCTTCTTGATCACCTGCTGCACCTGCAGACTGGGATTTTTGCGATTCGTGCACAAGGACCCCCAGGTCCCTCTGCACTGTAGCATGCTGCAGCTTTTTGTCCTTTAAATAACAATCTCTCCAACTATTATTTCTACCAAAGTGGATAACCTCACATTTGCTAACATTATACTCCATCTGCTAGGTCCTCACCCACTACAATACAGAAAGAAACCAGCCTCCCAACTCCCAAGTGTAACTCTGTCTACACTTCCCACTGCCTCTGCAAAGCAGCCAGATCATTAAGGATTCCATACACCCGGACATTCTCTCTTCCACTTTCTTCCGAGGAGAAAAAGATACAAAGGTCTGAGGTCATGTACCAATTGACTCAAGAACAGCTTCTTCCCTGCTGCTGTCAGACTTTTGAATGGACCTTCCTTGTTTTAAGTTGATCTTTCTCTATACCGTAGCTATGACTGTAACACTACATTCTGCACTCTCTTCTTTCCTTCTCTATGAACCAAATGCTTTGTCTGTATAGCACACAAGAAACAATACTTTTCACTGTATGCTAATACATGTGACAATAATAAATCAAATCAAATCACTCACCCATAAAGTCTGCATCAACTCTTACCCAGGCCCTATCCCGTACAAAGAACAAACAAAGAACAAAGAACAAAACAGCACGGGAAACAGGCCCTTTGGCCCAATGAGCCCGCGCCGCCACCCCGATGTTCCCACCTCTACTCGTGATCCCTGTCTATGTTTATAGATCTATGGATTAAAAACCAAATTTGAGACAATTTAGGGAGAATTTGTTTTGCCAATTAGCCTAAGAGCACATCTTTGGGATGTGGGAGGAAACCAGAGCTCCTGGAGAAAACCCACGCAAGCACAGGGAGAATGCGCAAACTCCCACAGACACAGCCCAAATCCATGTATCTGCACAGCACAGCGATAGTCACTGAGCTGTCATGTTGCCCATCAAATGGTCCAGGTCAAGCGTACACTAACGACGTGAAGCACTAGGATACTCTCAAAAAAAAATCCAAGAGCAGCCCTCTCATAACCCATCGCGTGTATGCCCCTTGTTAGACAACAAGGTGGACCAAAGCACCTGTAGGATAAAAACAAGTACATCAATCACACATATTTTACCCTTCTAATCCCCCTAACCTGGGAGTGAGCAATGAGCTGCCAGAGAAAGTGGTAAATACGGGGTCACTTTTAACATTTAAGAAAAACTTGGATGGGTTCATGCATGAGAGGGGTGTGGAGGGATATGGTCCAAGTGCAGGTCAGTGGAACTAGGCAAAAAATGGTTTGGCCCAGCAAAGAAGGGCCAAAAGGCCTGTTTCTGAGCTGTAATTATCTATGGCTCGATGGTTCTAACCTTTATCTATCTTGGGGCACTAAGAGGCAATTAAGTACAGCCAATTTACCTAACCTACACTTCTTTGGGCTGCTGGAGAAAATCAGAGCACTCGGAGGAAATCCATGCAGATACGGGGAGAACATGCAAACTCCATACACTCATCCGAGGCCAGAATTGAACCTGTGTCCCTAACGCTGTGAGGCAGCAGTGCTAAACACTGTGCCACCATGCTGCTTCTGAGTCAACTCCTAGTGTATCTGTAGTGAGTGAAGTGAAGCTATGTACAGAAGAAGGATTACTGTACCCAGTCAACAGTTTGACTTCTGCATCTAAATAGAAAATCATCTCAACAGGATTCTTAAACAAGGCAATCACGAACATTGAGAAAAGCGTGGTGGGACATCGTGCAGAATGCAGCAACTCATTCACTCTTAATAACCAGCTGTCATTGTACGGTCTAACAGTCCATTCAAGACAAAAGGTCTCAAGCAAAATTCTCAACACTCAAGCTCCAGGGCTGGGATTCTCTGGCCGTTCATGCCCAGCCAACATTGCCAGGGAGGATGGAGAATTTGACGCTCAGCCAAATCTCCTTTACTGCAGTGGGACTGGAGAATCCCAGAAACAGACGAGCTTGGAAAATTCAGCACCAGGTGCTTCAACTCAATATCCAACCATTCACAAAACCCTTCCCTCAGCAACTCCTTCTGCCTTCAGTTACAGAATGTGTTTAAATGTATTCCTGGAGGTGTCATCACATGTCTTTGCGCCCCCCTCTCCAGCCATTAGTCAGCTGACACATCCATCCTTGTGACGTATTGCCTCCCTACGTCAATTGGAAAGCCAAAGGATTCATTACCCAATGGGAGTATTGCTTGACTGTCAGCCTTTCTCTGCCCCTTCATTTTCAATATTTTTGTACCTATGAAGAGAAACAATCGAGCAGCACGGTGACACTGTGATTAGCACCACTGCCTCACAACGCCAGGGACCCAGGTTCAATTCCCAGTTTGGTTCACTGTCTGTGTGGAGTTTGCACATTCTCCTCACATGGGTTTCCTCCACATGCTCCGGTTTTCTCCCACAGTCCAAAGATGTGCAACTTGGGTGAATTGGCCATGGTAAATTACTCCTTAGTGTCAAGAGGGGCTAGCTAGAGTAACTAACTACATGCGGTTGTGGGGATAAGGCCTGGTTGGGATTGTAGTTTGATGCAGATTTGATAGGCCAAATGGCCTCCTGCTGCACTGTAGGAATTCCACGATATTCTTTAATGTTCCAATGTTTTTTTTCCAGGATTGTGGCATTGTGGAAGATTGATCTTCAGTTCCTGGTGCCTCCAGGCCAATCCTGGAGGGATGGCATGCTAGTTCCATCCTCCGCTCCCCCATCCCCAACAAAATTGAATATCACACCATTATTACATTAATGGCGATGCACAGAAGGTAGGAAGGTCCCTGTGGCCTGAGTGGGTTTCCTCTGGGTGCTCCAGTCTGAAAAACATGCTGGTTAGGTGCATTGACCATGCTAAATTCTTCCTCAGTGTACCCAAACAGGTGCAGGAGTGTAGCGAATTTTTTCAGTAACTTCATTGCAGTGTTAATGTAAGCCTACTTGTGACACTAATAAATATAACAAAAGGATTCATCCATAGAATCGCTGTGGTGCAGAAGGAGGACATTAGACCCATCTAGCCTGCACCAATGACAATCCCACCCAGGCCCCATCCCCATAACTCCATGCATAACCCCTGACACTGAGGAATAATTTAGCACGGCCAATCCACCTAACCCACACTCTTTGCACCCGGAGGAAACCCATGCAGACACGGGGAGAACGTGCAAACTCCACACAGACAGTGACCCAAGCCAGGAATTGAACTCAGGACCCTGGCATTGTGAGGCAGCAGTGCTAACCATTGTGCCACCATGCTGCCTCATGATTTCACTGAATAGCACAGCAGGCTCAAGGGGCTGAATGGCCCCTTCCTGTTCGGATGGGCCCTTAGAACTGTCCGCATCAGATACTGTTGAGCTTTCATTTCAGCATTCCATATTTTATTCAAAAAAAAGGAAATGACCATCCTTTTTACTGTTGAACTTTGACTCTGTCTGGTTTAATTTTTCATCCCTCTGAAAGACAGCAATACTGTAATTAATGTTTCATGTTGTATTAGAGGGAGAATGCAGCACTAATTATCATTCCAAATTAGCTTTGCGGACCGACTGCACAGAGACATGATGTCAGACTGTAAGACGTGACTGTTCATTAGGGTCTAAACTTACACGGCTTCATATTGAATTCATCCAAAGTTTCAAAGGACTAGTCGTAAACACACAGGCCAAGAAATTGGGCTGTTACTGTCATCTGAACTCTTAATGAATTCCTATCAAATTCTTCTTCCTTCTATTTTAACAAAAGCCGTGACCTGCTTATTTTAAATCGGATAATACAGCAGGCAAATGAGTTTGATATAATTGCATAGTGTTCTATAAAAAAAGTTCCATTCTCTCACTGACCTTAAAGAGGAATCAAACTCCTGTGGTTAAAGGATTGATTCTCCCCAAGCTAGCTCTCATTCATTATTCTTCTTTCGATTTGATTTATTATTGTTGCGTGTATTAGTATACAGTGAAAAGTATGCTTCTTGCATGCGATACAGGCAAAGCACGCCGTTCATAGAGAAGAAAACCAGACAGTACAGAATGTAGCGTTACAGTCATAGCTAGGGTGTAGAGAAAGATCAACTTAATACAAGTCCATTTAAAAGTCTGACGGCGGCAGGGAAGAAGCTGTTCTTGGGTCGGTTGGTACATGACCTCAACTTTTGTATCTTTTTCCCAATGGAAGAAGGTGGAAAAGAAAATGGCTGTGATGCGTGAGGTACTTAATTGTGCTGACTGCTTTGCCAAAGCAGCGGGAAGAGTAGACAGAGTCAATGGATGGGAGGCTGCTTTGCATGATGGACTGGGCTACATTCACAACCCTTTGTAGTTTCTTGTGGTCTTCTGCAGAGCAGGAGCCATACCAAGCTGTGATACAAGCAGAAAGAATGCTTTCTATGGTGCATCTGTAATGGTTGTTCAGAGTTATGGCTGACATGCCAAATTCTCTTAGTCTTCTGAGAAAGTAGAGGCGTTGGTGGGCTTTCTTAGCTATAGTGTCGGCATGGGGGGACCAGGGCAGATTGTTGGTAATCTGGACACCTAAAAAGTTGAAGCTCTTAATTCTTCCTACTTCATCCCTGTTGATGTAGACAGGGGCATATTCTCCTTTACGCTTCCTAAAATCGATGACAATCTCCTTTGTTCTATTGACATTGAGGGAATTATTCTAATTAGAGCCTGTATTAAGTTAAATGGAGTGTTGTAATGTTTTTTGATCTCCTTGCTACCAATGATAGCTAAATAATGCAATCAAACCTTTCTTGTGATAATTTTTAATTGCCCAAAAATCCATTCAAGGTTCAGACATCAAATTTGCCTCAGATAAAAGTTAATGTTAGAAGATCAAGGGGTGACCTAAAGTTGAGGTGTCCAAGATAACTACGAAGAACAAGGAACAAAGAAAAATATAGCACAGGAACAGGCCCTTCGGCCCTTCAAGCCTTCACCTATCACGATGCCTGCCTTAACTAAAACTGCAAATAATTATGGAGTCCGTATGGCGCTGGAGTATGGCAACGAGTGGGCTTTCACAGTTATTTCATTGCAGTGTTAATGTAAGCCTAATTGTGGCAAATAAGTAAACTTTAAACCTTTATAGCAAAGGAACTTTGCAATTCCTCACAGTGTTTGACAAAGTTAAGGCTCTGATTTCAGTTGCTTGACTGGTATATTTTCACAAAATAAAACTTTGTGGCTGGAATTTTCCCATCCCGTCCACTGCGGGAATCAGAGCAGGTGAGGGGCGGACTATGAAAAGGTCCGCTGACAGGAATTTACAGTTTCAGGCTTGGAAGGCGAAGCTGTGTGGCCATAAAATCCTGCCCTGTATGCCCTCTAATGGGCACCATGAATTGGATTAAATTTGAATTGTTTTCTGCAGCAAGTAATGAAATGGGTTGAGAGCTTGCCCGCTCCATTCTGGCTTTGTAACTTTAAATATGGAGTAAAATATTTTTAAAAATATCAATTTAATACCATCACACAACAGCCCGGCATTGACAGGTGGAACTATCCCTTCACTGACACTGTGTCAAAACCCTGGAATTCTCTAACTAACACCATTATAAGAACACTATCATCCTGAGAAAGGGCTCAGGTGTACAAAGGACAAAAAGAATGAAGAGAATTACAGCACTGGAAGAAGCCCTTCGCCTTCCAAGCCTGCACTGACCATGTTGCCCATCTAATCTAAACCCCATACCCTTCCATGGACCATATCCCTCTATTCCCAACCTACTCATGTATTTGTCCAAATGCTGCAACATGACTTGTCAATTTTTCAACTCAATGCCCTGGTCGATGATGGCAAGTGTGCCGTATGCCATCTTCAAGATGCCCCTTAAAACTCTGCTTCCATTACGCCCCCCCAGCAGCGAGTTCCAGGCATCCACCCACCCTCTGCATAAAAAACTTGCCTCGTATATCTCCTTGCCTCTCAGACCTCAAACCTATGTCCCCTCGTAATTGACTCTTCCACCCTGGCAAAAAACTTCTGTCTATCCACTCTGTCCATACCCTTCGTAATCATAGGCTTGCAGAAGGAGGCCATTTGGCCCATTGAGCCTGCACTGAGAACAATCCCACCCAGTGTCCTCTAAATCTTGTAGATGTTAATGTAGACACATGGCTGAGTTGCAAGTTCTCTCACTCTGCTACTGCAGGAGCAGAGCTGGATCAGTGTTGCAATGGTCGCAACATTGCAGAATACCAGCCATCTGCTGTTTCAATCAAATTGTCTAGAGCAACTTGGAGAGAAAATTACAGAACGTTACTATCATGCTAGAGCTCAGAGAATGAGTGAATGCTCAATTTTTCTTTCCTTCTTCACCATCAGTTTCCCCCATCTTTTCTTCTACAACTGAACAGAGGGAGGGGACACACATCCAGCGAGCCTGCCCCAAACTGTCATTGTGTCCTCAGAAGGAACTCTTCAAAACTGCAGATACAAAAATACAACAAAACTTACTCCAACTTATCAATCAAAAAAAGGTGTAATAAAGAAGCACTTTTACTCCAATCTTGGGGCCTCGTCCTAGGCCAATCCAAACTCTCCACCATTCTCTACAAGTTGCTAGTTATAGTGAGTCAGCTGACTATTACATCACTCTGTAATTGGTTCCATGGTTTACTGGGTCAGCTGACCCTTACATCTTATTCTCATTGGTCACATTACATCCATTGTCAGTGATTACATTCTAACAGTCATAACCCACAATTTGTACGAACAGTCTTCTGGGTCTCCCCTTTCCCCCCCCCCCCCCCCCACTCCCCATCAACCTTACATACCCGCTGTCAAGTAATCTCTTGAGGGTGGCACAGTGGGTTAGCACTGCTGCCTCACAACACCAGGGACCTGGGTTCAATTCCAGACTTGGGTGACTGTCTGTGTCGGGTCTGCATATTATCCCCGTGTCTGCATGGGTTTTCTCTGGATGCTTCAGTTTCCTCCCATAATCCAAAAATATACAGGTTAGGTGCTAAATCGCCCCTTAGTGTCCAAAGATGTGCAGGTTAGGTGGATTAACCAAGCTAAATTGTCCCTTAGTGTCCCAGGATATGTTGGATAGAAGGATTAGCAGGGTAAATGCGTGGGGTTATGGGGATAGGGCAGGGAGTATGGGCCTAGGTGAGACGCTCTATTGGAGAGTCAGTGCAGACTTGCTGGGCCAAGTGGCCTTTTCTGCACTGTAGGTATTTTATGATTCTATGGAAAGTAATGGGAAAAGAAATCAATAAATAAAGATTAGATTAAATAAAGATTGTCAAAGAAAATCTCAGGAATTCAGGTAATTCTCAAAATGAGCTCAGGAGGTCACAATAATGATAGCTACAAATCCAAAATCCCATATTTGTTTTGGATGCATTAAAATTAGCCACGGCAAAGGGACTTGTTTTGCAGCTTATGTGAACAGCTAAAGCAAATTCAGATTCACCACACGAACCTGTAAGTTATCCAACTGTTTGTAAACCTCTGCCTGATAAAAGACTTCTAGGCATCTGATCTGTGTCTATGCTTGCATAGCTTATATACCTGATCCCCTATATTCTTAATCTATCTCGTTCGAATAGCTTATCGACTCACACACAGTCTGCTCCCTTCATTACTTCACATATTTCAATTAGATCACCACATTAATCTGCACGTCCCTCTGTAAAGAAAGACCGAGCTCTCTGTAAACCTATTGTGAGGATAAAAGGCTTTCAGAGTAGGTTACACTCTTGAGGGATGTTTCGTTGTCTTTTCCAGGCAGGCTTCTGTATAATCCATCACATTAGATGACCCAAAACAGGGTACAGTCGTCGAGATGTGTCAAGTACAAAAACAGCACAGACAGAAGATTTGAAATAATCCTGAAGTGGATGAATCCACAAGTTTCCGGCCGTGTGGCATGTCAGTTTGCCACCCTGATCCCGCCACCATGTTGTAGCCAATTAAGACACTTACAGGGCCTACTAATGGCACCATTCGGTCAGGGCCCCTTCCTAGGCTATGATTGTGAGCGGGCTACAATTCCAGTTACACGGTCTCCCCATTCCACCTCCCACCCATCGGCAGATCACACTTGTCTCGACAGGATAGCGATCTGGTAGCTGTGCCCAGTATAAATTCCATCTTTCTTCAAAGCTCTTCAGTGGATAACTCTATCTCGAGGTTCCTCCCTTTCTCTCTCACCTGAACTCCAATCTATTCCCATCTACCAGCACTTGGTCCATATCCTCCAATGTTATGACATGCCAAGTGCTCATCCAGGTACTTTCTGAAGAAGTTAACTTGCACTCTCTCCTGTTTATCTCTGATGGTGGGCTGCTGATTCTCTCAGCCCTCAAAGGCATCTGACTGGCAATTCAATCTTGGGAGCTGGCTTCCTGTCTTCAACTGATGGCAAGCATGTGACTAGACCACTGATAGGATAGTTGGCCAAATTATATTAAGGGGTAAAAATGCATAAAGCTGAGTACTAGCTGTTCCTTTGTCTATTCCCTCTTGTCATGATGTAGAGACACCGGCGTTGGGCTGAGGTGAACACGGCAAGAAGTCTGACAACTTCATGGTTAAGTCCAACCAATTTATTTGATAGTAAACTCACACTAGTAAACTGTGTGAGTTTACTATCAAATAAATCAGTCGGACTTAAACCTGGTGTTGTCAGACTTCATACTGTATTCCCTCTTGTACCATGGTTCTCGAGTTCCGATAGACCTTCACCAGCAGGACAGGAGAGTGACATTGCTTCCACCCCAAAGCAAAACGATCAAAGAAAGGTGAGAGCATCTGGAAATGGCATTGCTGAAACAAAGAGACATGCTGTTGAAGATTTATGGTAAATTATGTGTGACCTAACAATCATATTAGGTAAGGGTGCTGTTTATAAGGTCTGGTATATACAGGGTTAATGCAGAACTGAGTACAGGACCACGCATATATAAGAACGTAAGGAATAGGAGCAGGAGTAGGCCATCCAGCCCCTCGAGCCTGCCCCACCATTCAATAAAACCATGGCTGATCTGAAGTGAATCAGTTCCACTTTCCCGCTTTCTCCCCATAACCCTTAATTCCCTTGTCTATCAGAAAGCTCTCTACCCATGACTTAAATATATTCAGCGAGGTAGCCTCTACCACTTCAACGGGCAGAGAATTTCAGAGATTCATCACCCTTTGAGTGAAGAAGTTCCTCCACAACTCCATTCGAAATTTATTTTGAGGGTGTGCCCTCTAGTTCTGCTATCCTTTCCAAGCAGGAAGAATCTCTCTATCTCTACCCTACCTAGCCCCTCCATTATCTTGTAAGTCTCTATTAGATCCCCATACGGTGATATAACAAGGCTCATGACCCAGACCTTGACAGAAATGTGTTGAGACTTATACATGGCGATAGCCCCTCTTTACGTATGTTACGGCGTGCTGTTGTGTTTGAGGTCTGATATTGAGACTAATAATAGATCACAGCCGGAATTTTACCAGGATCAGAGAACAGAACTCTCCGTTGGCTTCGGGTGGGATCGTACGAGCCTCGGGAGGACATACCAGTAAAATTCCACCCCATGAGGTCAGTGAGAGTAAACTAACTGGAACAGATTATTAACACGTGTTTATCCCAGCACAAGACTGACTAGCCAAACTAACCTGGTGTTGTGATACTTCTTATTAGCCAAACTCCACCCAGGATAGATCTTGAATCCGGGGTCATCTGACCCTTTCTCTTAAAGGGGCATGCCCCAAATACAAAACAATTCTTTGCCTACACCCATTACTGCATGGTGTAGACCTGATAACCTGGTGTTGTGAGACTTCTTACTGTGTTTACCCCATTGCTGCACGCATGTATCTGGTTACAAGTAGTTAATAATGACTTGTGGTTGACATACAGAAGACTACACTGTTTCCTTACAGGCACGTACTGCAACCAATACCATTACAACACAAGTGGGCAGGAGAACACCTGCTCTCCCACAGAGAACACATAAATCAGATCATGCATTGAGTACAATCAGAAACCAAACCTCATTCCGCGGGCCTCTAACACATTGACTTCTTGAAACAAACACTCGGCAATTTTTGTCACTTTGTCAGGGTAAATAGGCACAAAACAAAATAAAGACAGAAAATGCCAGACAATCTCAACCAGTCTGGAGAGAGAATAGAGCCAACGTTTTGATGACCTTTCATTGGAGCTCTACAATTCTGACGAAGAGTTATCCAGACTTGAAACATTGGCTCTATTCTCTGTCCACAGGTGCTGTCAGACCTGCTGTGATTTTCCAGAATTTTCTGTTTTTGTTTCACATTCCAACCACGCAAAATAATTCACTTTCATAGAATCATACAGTGCAAAAGAGGCCCTTTGGCTCATCGAGTTACACAAGAGTAACACCTGAACTCCAATCTATTCCCACCTACCAGCACTTGGCCCATATCCACCAATGTTATGATGTGCCAAGTGCTCATCCAGGTACTTTCTGAAGTAGTTAACTCGCACTTACCTCTTTCACACGTTCTCCCCCAGTAGCCCATGCCTGAGCAGTCGCAGATGAACCGGTTCCAGCCTTCCCTGCACATTGCGTTGTTCTTACAAGGGTTGCTGTCGCACTGTTTGATGTTCACGCGTAAGCAAGATGGCTTGACCCCAGCAGCGTTCTGCTCTTCGGCCAGCTGTCTAATATCCTTGCTCCTGCCATCAATAAACAGGTCCCTGATGCAGCCGACATAGCCATAGTTGAGCATGGCTGTCCACAGCTCGGTGGGCAAGATGGAACCCATTCTGTTGTCTGGCAGGCCTCCGAGGTACATGTCCCCCTCCAGGTCAAGTATCTCACTGTCTCCGCTTGCTGTGAATGGGGTGCGCCGACTATTCACCGATATCGTGCCTGCAAAAGAGAGAAGCAGTTGGCTTAGAAAAACATTGGCTCAACTTTTCCTGAATGAATTATTTTGCGCCTGGAGCATGTTTGACAATTAGAAGTTTTTGCTCCATAATATCTGTGCAATAATTGTCAAGGCATCCTCCAATGGCTCAGCGTAATGTAACTATCCTTCGACAGCACCTTCCAAACCTCCATCATCTAGAACGGCAGGGGCAGCAGATGCATGGGACACAACTATCTGCAAGTTCCGTTCCAAGTTACACATACCAACCAACCCAACTCAGAACTAGATCACCATTCCTTCATTGTCGCAGGGTCAAAATTCTGGAACTCTGTCTCTACCAGCACTCTGCGTGTACCTACACCAGATGGATTGAAGTGGTTCAGGAAGATGCTGGTTGCAAGGGCAATTCGAGATGGGCAATAAATTCAGACTATGTTAGTGACACGCAAATCCCATCAATGAATAAAAACAGACGCGAAGGGCACAGTCTCCTGTTTGTACAGAGTTAGCAAATTTTAATCGAGATAGTAGGAGGTGAGAACCTATCCCTGCCCCGCCCAAGCATTTACCCTGCTAATTCCCCAAACCCTCGCACCTTGGGACAATTTAGCACGGCCAATTCCCCTAACCCACACATCATTGAACTCAGAGAGGAAACCGGAGCATCCAAAGAAAACCCACTAAGACACGGGGAGAATGTGCAAACTCTACATGGACAGTCATCCAGGGCAGAATCGAACCCAGGTCCCTGGCACTGTGAGTGCTAACCTCTGTGCCGCCCAACCTGGACACTTGACATCAACCTGAGGTATGTAACAGCCCCTTTCCCATCCAATGCTCAGCTAACCTCATGGGAGCCATCTTCTTTGCTACTGAATGAAGAACACACACTCATGTGAGGTACCGCAATGTCTATGAAACATGATGTTAACAATAACCAATAACCCCCGAATAGAAAAAGAGAAATTTGAACAGCATCGTAATGTGAAAACAAAGTTTTTTTTGACAGAAAGGACATTATTTTAATTTTTTTTTCTATCCTAGTGGACATTATGGCACAGGCCAGGAATCATATTAACAAGGAAGACTGATTTCTACATCACATGATATTGCAGAGGAAAAACAAAATCCCATTCCACTACTAAACTAGTAAACTGTGTATTTATCAGATGCAGCAATTCTTAATCCTCTATCTAAGCCTATTGCTCGCAGAATTACTGGGCCATTATATCGGAAAATATATTTTGTATATTTACAGGAGATGATGGCCTAGTGGTATTATCATCGAATCAAAGATTGTTACAGTGCAGAAGGGGGCCATTCGACCTATCAAGGTCTGCAATAACTAAAGTCCCACCCAGTCCCCATCCCCATAACCCCGTGCATTTATCCTAGTGAGTCCCCCTGACACTAAGGGGCAATTTAGCTTGGCCAATCCACCTAACCCTCACATCTTTGTATTGTGGGAAGAAACCGGAGCACCCTGAGAAAACCCACGGAGACATGGGGATACTCCACACAGACAGTGACCAGAGGCCAAAATCGAACACGGGTCCCTGGCTCTGCGCGGCAGCAGTGCTAACCAGTGTGCCACCGTGTCATCCATTATTGCTGGACTATTAATCCAGAAACTCAGCTAATGTTCTGGGGACACGGGTTTGAATCCCGCCACGGCAGATGGTGGAATTTGAATTCAATAAAAAATAAATAAAAATAAGTAAAAAATAATCTGGAATTAAGAATGTACCGATGACCATGAAAACCCAGAAAAACCCATCTGGTTCCTTAATGCCCTTTAGGGAAGGAAATCTGCCGTCCTTATCTGATCTGGCCTACATGTGGCTCCAGAGCAATGTGATTGGCTCTCAACTGCCCTCCTAGGGCGAGAAGGGATGAACAATTAATACTGGCCAGCCAGTGTTGCCCATATCCCACGAACAAATAAAAAAAATTCATTTTGTTTACCCCTCTTGTTCTCCCTTACCTGATCGACCATCTCGCTGTATGTCCACGTGATACCATTCTCCATCGTTCACCTTCTTGGTGGTAGACTTGATCTTGATCGCGCCAGAGCCCATGTCCAACAGTAAAAACAGATTCCCATCCAAGAGCTCGACGGCAAAGAAGTCCACCTTGGTTTTCTTCACGCTCCGCAGGTCCTTCCGCTCCTGCGGTTTTCCGTGCGTGAACAGGATGAGGCCGCTGGGCTCCGATGTCCGGAAGTCGAACGAGATCGAACCCATTTTCTTGGTGTTCCACTTTGGCAGGCTGATGTACGCCTCCGGCGTCTCGAACGATATGGGGTCCAGGGTGGCGACATTCTCGCACATGAACACGACATCGCCGTGGATCTTCATTTTGGGATCCTTGATCCTCGCCAGGCGCGAGAGCTCCAGCCTAATGTCATTGTTTTTATAGACGACCTGTCAATCACAGCCAAGATAAGACAAGACAAGGTCAGCTTCAGTTCAACGGCAGAGCGCAAACGCTTTACTGTCTGGTAGGTCATCAGGTTAAGGTGAGGAATGAGGAGGCTGTGATTCACCACAGTAGGCTGTTGTCACAACAAGGACACTCATTGTGAATTATAATCAGAATAAATAGGCAGTGTCAAAAGATTCAATCTGTCAGCAAATGTTAATCTAAAACTAGTCATGAGGGGAGGCAGGGTTGGTGAAATTGACAGGATAAATCAATCCCATTCATCACACAAGTCTTGCCCAAGTTGGCTGATTTACTGATCGACTCTTACAATTGTTTGTTTAAGACAAAGATTCAGAAACTCATTCTGAGAATTATGGTCTGTGGGCAGCAAGGTAACACTGCTACCTCACAGTGCCAGAGTCCTGGGTTCGATTCCCAGCTTGGGTTACTGTCTGTACGGAGTCTGCACGTTCTCCCCCCCTCTATCTGCATGGGTTTCCTCCGTGTGGTTCTGGGTTCCTCCCACAGTCCGATGGTGTGCAGGTTATGCTGAGTGGCCATGCTAAAATGCCCCTTTGTGTCAGGGTACATATGTGATTTTTGGGAGTAGGGTCTGGGTGGTATTGTGGCTGGTACAGACTCATGCACACCTGTACGGCTGTCAGACTTTTGAATGGATTCATCTCACATTAAGTTGATCCTTCTCTACACCATTGCTGTGATTGTAACTCTATATTATGCATTCTCTCTTTTCCTTCTCTGTGAATGGTATGTTTTGTCTGTATAGCATGCAAGAAGCAATGCTTTTCCCTGTATGCTAATACATGTGACAATAATAAATCAAATCAAATCAAAAATTGATGGGCTGAATGGTCTCCTTCTGCACTGTGGGGATTCTATGGAATCATATTTCAGTCAATCAGGTTTAGATCAACTCTCTTGAACAGCAAACTGAATAATCTCCACAATCTCCGTTTTCCCAATAATTTTTCCTTCTTCCACTTCTTATCCAATTCCCTCACAAAAGGAATCTGCATCCAGCATCCTTCCAGGCAATGCATTCCAAATCTCTTATCACCCACTGCATAATCAAAAATGTTCTTCTTCCCATCGTTTCTGCTTCTTTTCCCACTCAGCTTAGCCCTGTATTTTCTGGTTATCCATCCTTCAGCCGTGGGAAACTCTTCCTCTTTATTTTCTTCCTCCTCCCGCAATCTCTCACGATTTTAAGCACCTCAATCAAATCCCCACTTAGCCTCAATGTTCTGAGGAGAGCCATTACTTCTTCTCTAGTCTAACAGACTCACAATCACTTGAAGCTCAGGAGTACGCACAGGATTGTGGAAGGAACCTTCTGCAAAACTGCATTCAGACTTTAAGTAATTCTAGAGATTGAGGCTATTCCCCGGATCCTCATTGGCATCAGCTCAGAGACTGGGAGGAGATTTTCTGTCCTGCTCGTCACCGGAATCGTAGTGGGTGGGACACGGACCATGCAGAGATCTGTTGACTTTGGGTGGGATTTTCCAGCCCTGGGGCAAGCGCAACCGGAAAATCCCACCCATTAAATCATCTCTTAACTTTCTATCAAGCACAATCCAGCTCAATTTTACCCTTTGTCCTATCATCTTTGGGCTGTGGGAAGAAACCAGAGCACCCAGAGGAAATGCACGCAGACACGGGGAGAATGTCAAACTCCACACAGATAGTGGCCCATGCCAGGAATTGAACCCAGGTCCCTGGAACTGAGAAGCAGCAGGGCTAACCACTGCGCCATCGTGCCATCCATGTCTGTGTCATGGAGATTAATCTTTAAGCTCTTGGAAATTCCAGGATAACTTGGGAAGGTTTGCATCCCTCCAAAAATGTTCATTTGGGGTCTTAAATTCAAAAGAGGATGGCTTATTGAATTTACTCTTTTAAAACAGGAATCCTTACAGTACTCTGCAATATGATAGCACTGGGCATTAGCCATGAGCGTATAGATTGCAGCCACGCTGCACCATGTTAAAGATTCACACTCAGTGAGGGCAGATGCAACCTCATGCTGGATAGTCCATGATCTGATAACTTCAACGCTCATGGATTTTTGATCTGCAACAGTATGCAGGCAGTCAATGAAATATTGATGCACTGGTGAAAATATCATCATTGTAATCTTTATCAAGGACATTTTTTGCATTGCATGTTCACTACATCCCATATTTCCATTTGCTTATCTTCAATCGGTCAGCTGCCTAGGGCAAGTTGAAGTTTCATAGAATGCAGAAGAGACCATTCAGCCCATCGAATCTTCACTGACTCTCCAAGAGACCATTTACCCAGATCCTCTCTTCCCTGCCCCATCCCCTTAGCCCCACAGACTCCCCATGGCTAATCTATCCAATGTGCACATCTTGGGTCATTAAGGGGTAACTTAATGGCCAATCCGCCTAACCTGCACATCTTTGGACTGTGGGAGGAAAGCAGAGCATCTGGGGGAAACCCACGCAGACACAGAGAGAACGTGCAAACACCACACAGTCACCAAGACTGGAATTGAACCTGGGTCCTTGATGCTGTGAGATATTTGTACTTAACCATTGTGCACTGGGCAAACTCATTCTTTCAAGTAGAGGATCAGAATTCAAGATGAGAATCCGTGATTAATTAGGCAAATTTAAAGTTTTATTTGTTGGTGTCACAAGTAGGTTTACACTAACATTGCAATGAAATTACTATGAAAATCTGGTGCTTCTTCAGGTACACTGAGGGAGAATTTGGCATGGTCATTGCATCTGACCAACGTATCTTTCGGACTGCAGGCCGAAACCGGAGCACCCGGAGGAAACCCACGCAGACACGAGGAGAATGTGCAAACTCCACACAGACAGTAACACAAGCCAGGTCCATGACACTATGAGTCAGTTAACCACTGTGCCACTCTGGAATATGAAATTGGACATTTATATCACCATCGGTTCTCAGACAGAAGAAACCAGCAAAATGCATGCCTGAGCTTATAGACTCATAAAAATGATACATCATATCAACCAATTAATAAGTTATACAGGGAGGGACCACAGCTCAGAGATGCTGCAGAACTGCATAAGAGTTGGTGTGTTTGGTTACTGTTGCTGAGTTCTCTATCACTACACCCCTGTTGAACAACCTCTCATGTTTTGTACCACTGCCTTGACTTTTTGTTGGCTCCACGGCCTTCAACCCCAGGACAATGGAGCAGTGGAACTGCCCAGCGCCAATTCAATTCAATTCAATGAATTTGATGAACGAGCCTCCACTGTTTCCTGAAGTTGAGAATTCCACAGCTTGGCAACCCATTGAGAGTATCCATCCTATCAAGTGCCCTCAGGATCTTAGCAAATCCCTACAGTGCAGATTCAGACTCTTGAGTCTGCACCAACTTTCCAACAGATCATTCCACCAGGGCCTATCCCAATAGCCCTGCACATTTGCCCCGCTAATCCCTCGAACTATCCATCTTTGGACACTAAGGGACAATCTAAGCACGGCCAATCTACCTAACCTGCACACTTTTGGAGGAAACCGGAGCACCTAAAAGAAACCTGGGTATAGAGGGATATAGACCAAATGAGGCAAATGAGCCTAACTTAATGGTAAAAAAAAGTATTGCAAGGACAAGTTGGGCGAAGGACATGTTTCCATGTTGCAAACCTCTATGACTCTATGACCCACACAGACAAGGGGAGAACATAGAAACGCCACACAGTCACCCAAGGCTGGAATTGAACAGGTGTCTCTGTCTCAGTGAAACAGCAGTGCCATCAAATTTTAATAAGGTCACCTCTCCTTCCTCTAAAGTCCACAAGCCCAACCTGCTCAACCTTTCCTCATTAGGTCAGCCCCAGATCTCAGGAATGGGTCAAGCAAACCTTCTCTGAACTGCTTCCAAAGCACTATATCTTTTTTTTTCAAATAGGGATTCCAAAGACAGCACGCGGCAATGCAGATGTGGTCCCACCAAGTCCACACACAAGTAAATAAAAATAATAAAGGAGCAAGCAGATGTGTAGTCTGGGGAGAAGGACGTGATTGCGAGATCGAACTTTTGCCTTCAGCAATCGTATCTCCCCTGCAGAAACAAAATGGTGATTATTTTAATAGGATGAGATAAAGACATGGGGCTGAATTTTACCAACATGTCCACCTGCGGTTCAAACAATCCCACCCAAGACCATCAAGACTCACCCGCCCCTGGAATCAGGGCAGACATGCAGCCATGGGGTGGGATTTTGTAGTCCCGCTTGCCCCCAAAAACCAGAAAATCCCACCTGAGATCAATGGATCTTTGCATGATCGCTCCCCCCACACTCCTCACCCCGCTCACACCACCCTCACACCCCGCTCACACCACCCGCTACAATACCCATGATGGGCAGGGCAGGAAAATTCCCTCCATGGGAGTGGGTCATTTGATTTTTTTATCAAGTGAGTGGTGCCAGTTCAGCAGCCACGACACCAGTAATGAGGATTATTCGGCGTGGGGTTGGAGGGGGCGGAGAGATGGGGGTGGCGCGGGAGTTGGCAGTCGCCGGTTTTGGCTTGTCACGATGTACACAGCTTCACTTCCAAACAAACAATAACTTGAAGCTCATTCATAACGCTGTCATCATTGAGTTATGAGTCTTTTCTGCTTGTGGAATAAGTTCCATACCCAATTATCGTGTGCTGTACTCTTTCATATGAACCTCATAGGGCCACATTCACAATCATTTCCTTACAATAACCTCTGGGGATAAATTACTTTTCTGCATGACAGTATCAATCCATATTCGAGGTGTGGGGAAGTGAGTTTATTGCACACAGGAATCTCTACGCAGCGAGGTCAGCCCTGCTAAGATCTTTTAACTCCAGTTTATTACTTTGTTTCTGCAACGGTCAATCATATTGTTTGACAAGAGACCTAACTGCTTCCACAAATTAAAATTAAGCAGAAAACCGCATCTCCTCCTCTTATCATTTTACAAGAATACACAATCTTCCCCACTGTAACCCTATCTGACATTTCATCAAGGCTGCGGTGTTCTTTTATCCCCTTGCCTTTACACAGAATCTATAGCAAGAAACAAGCTATTTGACTCAAAAAGTCCATAGCATCTCTGCCTTGTCTACACTTCCCTCTGCCTCAGGAAAGCAGCCAGCATAATCAGGGACCCTACACACCCCGGACATACTCTCTAACACCTTCTCCTGTCAGGGAAAAAATACAAAAGTCTGACATCACATACCAATTGACTCAAGAGCAGTTTCTTCCCTCCTGCCATCAGACTTTTGAATGGACCTACCTCATGTTTTTATTTATTCGTGGGACATGGGCGTTGCCGGCTAGCCAGCACTTATTGCCCATCCCTAATTGCTTGAGATGTGAACATGTTAGTGTTGGACTTAGAAGTCTCACGACACCAGGTTAAAGTCCAACAGCTTTATTTGGAATCACGAGTTTTCAGAGGGCTGCTCCTTCATCATGTGATCACCTGTTGGACTTCAAGTTGGTGTTGTGATTTCTTACAATTTGTTTGAGGATTATTGAGTCAACCATATTGCTGTAGCTCTGGAGTCACACGTAAGACCAGATCGGGTAAGGATGGCAGACTTCCTTCCCTAAAGGACATTAATGAATCAGACGGGTTTTTCCAACAATTGGCAATGATTTCATGGTCATCAGTAGATGCTTAATTCCAGATTGGAAAGAACATCGGTACAAATGGAAATCAAGATTGAACATTGGTAGATTGCATCCAATGTCTGTCTCTCCAAGAGTAAACAACCAAGGCCTTGCCGGGGTGGTTTGCTGGTTCAGGCCTTTGAGGGGTCTAAAGTTTGTCAGATAACTCATGCAGTGAGCCCTGGATGTTCAATAAAAGGCTGATTGATTCTATAGGCATTTAAATATTACACATTCTTACGGTAAGCTAAGAGATTAGCTCCTTTTCAACTAAATCCATCCTACTTATTTCACCTAACAATTTCTTGTGCTGATCTAGGTTCCCCTTAAATGGGGCAGGCATGGTGGAGGAAGTGGTCAAGAAGGCGTATGGTGTCCTGGCCTTCATTAATCGAGGAATAGAGTTTAGGAGTCAGGAGGTAATGATGCAGCTGTATAAGACTCTTGTCAGACCCCAGTTGGAGTATTGTGCGCAGCTCTGGTCGCCTCATTATAGGAAGGATGTAGAGGCTATTGAGAGGGTTCTGAGGAGATTTACAAGGATGCTGCCTGGATTGGGAGGCAGGCCTTATGAAGATAGGTTGAGGGAGCTGGGACTCTTCTCACCGGAGAGACGTAGGTTGAGAGGCGACCTGATAGAGGTTAATAAAATGTTGAGAGGAATAGACAGGGTGGACTCTCAGAGACTATTTCCCCGAGCGGAAATGGTCACTACGAGAGGACACAGATTTAAGGTACAGGGAAGCAAATACAAAGGAGATGTCAGGGGTAGGTTTTTCACTCAGAGGGTAGTGAGTGAATGGAATCGACTGCCAGCGGAGGTTGTTGAGGCAAACTCACTGGGGTCTTTTAAGAGACTTCTGGATGAGTATATGGAAAAGAATAGGATAGGGGGTTAGAGATAGGTCTGTGGATTGGTAGATGTGATCGGCGCAACTCGTGGGCCGAAGGGCCTGTTTGTGCTGTATTGTTCTATGTTCTATGTTCACAGTGGTTAGCACTGCTACCTCAAAGCTCAAGGGACCCAGATTCGATTCCCAGCTTGGGTCACTGTCACATTCTCCCCGTGTCTGCGTGAGTTTCCTCCGGGTGTTCCGGTTTCCTCCCAGAATTCAAAGATGTGCAGGTTAGGTGGATTGGCTGTGCTAAACTGCCCCTTAGTGTCAGGAGGACTAGCAAGGTAAATATCTGAGCGTTCCTGGAACAGGCCTGGCCGGGATTGTGGTCGGTGCAGACTTGATGGGCCAAATGGCCTCCTTCTGCCCAGTAAAATTTCTATGATGAAACTTGTTGGTGTTGTATGCCTCAAATACTCTGTGGTTTGCACGCTCATCAATCCCTACAACAGTTTTGTCTGAATTTACTATTCAATTTGTTTTCTATTTATAGATGTTTTGGTCCCCTCTCACGTAGAGACATCCTCTCCTCATCTGCCTGAGCCCCAGCAAGATCTCAAACTCATCTATCAAATCATCTCTCAGTCTCCTCTATTCTGGGGCAAAGATTCCACATGCCTGTTAGTTTTCCTGGAAAGTTGTATCTTCTTAAATGTTGGTACCATCTCAATGAATCCACTTCTATGTTTTGCCCAGTGCTTCTATATCCCTTTTTGTAATAAAGAGACTAGAAACCTAGTAGTCTAAATCTGGTCTCACCAAAGTTCTATGTACATGAAACTTCCTCCAGAACGAATACTTGAGAATGCTGTTCGGGATGGAGTTCCAGAATTTTGACCACGTGACAGTGAAGGAGTAGCCAATATATTTCCAAATTAGAATGCTGAGTGGTTTGAAGAGGAACCTCCAGGTGTGCAGATAGTGTCAAAGGCTGGCAGGCTGGTTTGAGTGATGGACTGGGCTATATTCACGATGCTTAGTTGTTTCTTCCGGACTTGGGCAGAGCAGGAGCCATACCAAGCTGTGATACAACCAGAAAGAATGCTTTCTATGGTGCATCTGCAACAGTTGGTGAGAATCAAAGCAGACATCCCAAATTTCCTTAGTCTTCTGAGAAAGTAGATGTGTTGGTTGGCTTTCTTAACTGTAGTGTCGACATGGGGGACCAGGGACAGGTTGTTGGTGATCTGGGCATCAAAAAACTTGAAGCTCTTGAAGTTAAAAACTTGAGCATTGTATATTAAAGGAAGAAGATGGATGTAGCTCTTGCAAAGTGGATTGAGGTGGGGGGGGAGGAATCAATATGGGTGGCACGGTGGTTAGCATTGTTTCCTTGCAGTACCAGGACCCCAGCTTCAAATTCAGCCTTGTCTGCCTGTATGGAGTCTGCACATTCTCCCCGACTCCGTGTGGGTTTCCTCCGGGTGCACCGGTTTCCTCCCACAATCACAAAGATGCCTGGGTTAGGCTGATTGCAGTAAGAAGTCTCACAAGACCAAGTTAAAGTCCAACGAAAGTTGGCCATGATAAATTGTTCTTCGTGTCGGGGGATTAGCAGGGTAAACATGTGAGGTTAGGTGGATAGAGCTTGGGTGGGCCAGCTTTCAGGGTAGGTTTGATGGGCTGAATGGCTTTTCTCTGCATTGCAGGGATTCTGTGATTTTATCAAGCTATTGAGTTTGATGATCAGCCATGATCAAAAAGAATGGTGGAACAGACTTGAAGGGCAGAATGGCACATAAGGATTTGCTATGATTCTATGTTCCAACTTTCATCAAAAGTCTATTGTCATTTTTCTGACATGTCTGAGAGGAACAACTCGAGCTGTACGATTTCAAAGGTAAAATAGTTCTGCCCTAGAGGCAGTTACCATGGTTTGTTTTCTCTGACAAAATTGTTCCCTGGTTAGCAACTCTTAGAAGATTCGCTCAGCTAACAGAATGCTCTTCAAATTACGAGAAAGATACAGACTTAAGGGCAAGCCAGGCTATTATTTGCTTACAATTTGAATGTTCTATTCCTTTCTCACCGCTGGCCTTATTTCAATTCCTATTGGAATAGATTGGGTCAATAAAGGATCTTAGCCGCCTCTTCAGGTAGACTAACATGAGTTATCTACACATCTTTTAGGGATTAACTTAGTGCTGGAAGCAGAAATCAACTTGAAATTGCCTGCAGTCGGAGAACATTAAGTTTCCGGCGAAACTGATGTGCTCAGAATGGGATACGACAATATTCTTGCACAGAACAGAACCCGCTCCAAACATACAGACTCACCAAAGACACAATTCGGGAATGTGATTTCACTATATCAGCTTGTCAGTATTTTATTCGTGGTCCAGGTATCATTTCAAAGTCTGCAGATGCCCTGTGACTCCGATTGGTGGTAAAAGAGGTGGTACCAACAAAATGATACATTTTCAAAGTGGCCACAGGAATACATAAATTTGGGGGTGTCACATAAAAATTAAACCCATCACCTCAGTGCCCCTAGGTACACTACACCTTCATTAATAACGCACAGGATCCCAATTAAATAGTCTTTGACCTGCTACCTTTTTTTTTACTCATTCATGGAACGTGGGTGTCACTGCCTGACTAGGCCAGCATTTATTGCCCATCTCTAGTTGCCCCTTGAGAAGATAGAACATAGAACATAGAACATTACAGCACAGAACAGGCCCTTCGGCCTTCGATGATGTGCCGACCAAAATAAAAAGCAATGCCCCTCCAAACTAAACCATTCCCTTCTCTTCCATATACTTATCAATTAACCTCTTAAACGCCACCAAACTTGGCGCATCTACGACAGCTGCAGGCAGGGCATTCCACTCCCTAATCACTCTTTGAGTAAAGAACCTACCTCTGATATCCGTCCTATAACTCATACCCCTTAATTTAAAGCTGTGTCCCCTCGTGCTAGCTTTCTCCATCCTAGGAAAAGGCTATCACTGTCCACCCTATCTAAACCTCTAATCATCTTATATGCTTCAATAAGATCCCCTCTTAGCCGCCTCCTTTCTAACGAAAACAACCTCAAATCCTTCAACCTCTCTTCATAGGACCTGCCCTCCATACCAGGCAACATCCTGGTAAACCTCCTCTGTACCCTCTCCAATGCCTCCACATCTTTCTTATAATGTGGGGACCAGAACTGCACACAATACTCCAAGTGCGGCCGCACTAGAGTTTTGTACAGTTGCAACATGATGCTGCGGCTCCTAAATTCAATCCCCCTACCAATAAAAGCTAAGACTCCATATGCCTTCTTAACAACTTTATCCACTTGACTGCCTACTTTCAGGATCTATTGACACATACACCAAGATCCTTCTGTTCCTCAACACTATTAAGAGCCCCACCATTAGCCCTATACTCTACACATTTATTGTTCCTGCCAAAGTGCATTACCTCACACTTTTCCACATTAAACTCCATTTGCCACCTCTCGGCCCAGCTCTGCAACTTGTCCAAGTCACTCTGTAAACTATAACACCCCTCTTCACTATCTACCACTCCACCGACTTTAGTGTCATCTGCAAATTTACTGATCCATCCCTCAATACCCTCATCCAGATCATTTATAAAAATTACAAACAGCAGGGGCCCCAAAACAGACCCCTGAGGCACACCACTAGTCACCGAACTCCACGATGAATATCTCCCATCAACCACCACCCTCTGTCTTCTATCTGCCAGCCAATTCCTAATCCAATTAGCTAAATCACCCTCTATTCCACACATCTGCATTTTCTGTAGAAGTCTACCATGGGCCACCTTATCAAACGCCTTACTAAAGTCCATATATACTACATCAACCGCCTTACCCCCATCCACCTCTCTGGTCACTTTCTCAAAAAACCTCAATGAGGCATGACCTACCCTTCACGAAACCATGCTGACTATCCCCAATCAATTCATTTCTCTCTAAATAACTATAAATCCTATCCCTAATAATTCTCTCCAATACCTTGCCCACAACAGAAGTAAGACTCACTGGCCTATAATTTCCTGGAAGGTCTCTCTTCCCCTTCTTAAACAATGGGACCACATTCGCTATCCTCCAGTCCTCCGGAACCACACCCGTAACCAACGAGGACCTGAAGATCAGCGTCAGAGGCTCTGCAATCTCCTCTCTTGCCTCCCAGAGAATCCTAGGGTAAATCCCGTCCGGCCCAGGGGACTTATCCAACTTCAAACCCTCGAGAATTTCTAACACATCCTCCCTATCTACTACAATACTTCCCAATTTGCAACCCTGTACCTCAGTGTTCTCCATAGCTACATTTCCAGCACTCTGCGTGAATACCGAGAGAAATATTTATTCAGTGCCTCACCAATCTCTTCAGGCTCCACGCACAACTTCCCACTGCTGTCTATGACTGGCCCTAATCTTGCCCTAACTAATCTTCTATTCTTAACATATCGAAAGAAAGCTTTAGGATTCTCCTTAATCCTATCAGCCAACATCTTCTCGTGTCCCCTCTTAGCTCTCCTCAATTCACTTTTTACCTCCTTCCTGGCTAATCTATAGCTATCCATTGCACTAACAATGGTGTTAGATGGTGGTGAGCTGCCAGCTTGGATCGCTGCAGTCCATGTGCTGTGGGTTGACCCACAATGCCGACAGGAAGGGAATTCCAGGATTTTGACTCAACGACCGCAAAGGAACGGCAATATATTTCCAAGCCCGGATGGTGAGTGGCTTGGTCATATAAGATTCATCAAAGATCCTTAAACAGCACTTTTCAAACCCACAACCACTTCCACCTAGAAGGACAAGGGCGGGAGATACATGGGAACACCAACATCTGCAAGTTCCCCTCCAAGCCACTCACCATCCTGACTTGGAAATATATCGCCGTTCCTTCGCGCTCCCAATCGCATCTTCCTTGCTGGGTCAAAATCCTGGAATTCCCTCCCAAACGGCACTGTGGGTCAACCCACAGCACATGGACTGCAGCGATTCAAGGTGGCAGCTCACCACCACCTTCTCAAGGGCAACAAGAGATAGGCAATAAATGCTGGCCAGCCAGCAACGCCCCTGTCCCATGAATGAATAAGCAGGTCAAAGTCTATTTCATTGGGATCCTATATGTTATTAATGGAGGCATAGTGTACTTAGGGGCACTTGGGTGTGGGTTTAGTTCAGTTAGCTGAATGGCTGGTTTGTGGCGTGGAGCAATGCCTATAGTGTGGGCTCAATTTCCGTAGCGGCTGAAGTTATTCATGAAGGCCCCACCTTCTCAATCTTGCCGCTCTCCTGAGGTGTGCTGACCCTCAGGTTAAATCACCACCAGTCAACCCACCTCCTCAAAGGGCTGAACAGCCATCTGGGAATCATCTGGAGACTATGCAAATTTACAAAGGATGAAGAAAATTACTGCACAGGAACAGGCCCTACGGCCCTTCAAGCTTGCACTGACTGTGCTGCTATTTCGGGGACCATATCCTTCCATTCTCATCCTATCCATGTACTTGTCAAGGTGCCCCTTAAAAGTCACTACCGTATCCGCATCCACTACCTCCCCCAACATCAAATTCCAGGCACCCACTACTCTCTGTGTAAAAAATTTGCCTCATACATCTCCTTTAGACCTTGCCTCTCGCACCTTAAATCTATGCGCCTAGTAATTGACTGGGAAAAAGCTTCTGACTATCCACTCTGTCCATGCCTCTCATAATCTTGTAGGCTTCTATCAGGTCTCCCCCCAACCTTCTTTATAGTATACAACATTGGAACAATAGTGATAAAGTGATTATAAAACTGGATCTAGCAATTCAAAGACAAGTATGGGAGGGGACACTTGAGTCTAATGTAAACTGGAAGAACAGTATCACATTTTCCAATTGCAGGACTTCGCAATGAGTTCAACAACTTAAAACTGTGACCTTTTTCTCTTACCTTAAACCTCTTTTCTAAATATCCCATCACATTTCTTTCTCACAATGAGGAGTGACTCCCTCTCCCGTTCTACACTGGCCTATCTGTCTCTGGTTCTTAAGTTTGCTACATCTTTGTTGCAATCTCACCCAACTAGGGTTTAACATCCAGCACATTCTCCCTCTCAAAGTCAATGGTTTTATAGCTAGGCCATAAATCCAAAAACTCAGCTGATCTCCCGGGTTCGAATCCCGCCACGGCAAATGGCAGAATTTGAAATCAGTAAAACATATCAGGAATTTAGAATCTGCCATTGACCATGAAACCATTGTCAATTGTCGGAAAAACCCATCTGGTTCACTAATGTCCCTTTAGGGAAGGAAATCTGCCGTTTTTACCTGGTCTGGCCCACAAGTGACTCCAGAGACACAGCAATGTGGTTGATTCTCAACTGCCCTCCAAGGGCAACTAGGGATGGGCAATAAATGTTGGCCCAACCAGTTACACCCATGTCCCATGAATGAATAGAAAAAAAGTTACTTCACTCAAACAGTTTTGAATAAACATAAGAACATAAGAAATAGGAGCAGGAGTCGGCCATCCAGCCCCTCGAGCCTGCCCCGCCATTCAATAAGATCATGGCTGATCTGTAGTGGTTCAGTACCGCTTTTCCGCTTTCTCCCTGTAATCCTTAATTCCTTTGTCAATTTAAAACTTATCCACTCTCGACTTGAACATATTCAGTGAGGAAGCCTCCACCACCTCATCAGGCAGAGAATTCCAAAGATTCACCACCCTTTGCGTGAAGAAACCCCTCCGCAACTCCAATCTGAACCACCCCCCGCTAATCTTGAGGCTGTGCCCTCTGGTCCTGCTATCTTTGCTAAGCGGGAAGAGTCATAGAACATAGAACATTACAGCGCAGAACAGGCCCTTCGGTCTTCGACGTTGCGCCGACCAATTATGAAAAAAGCAATGACCCTCCAAACTAAACCATTCCCTTCTCTTCCATATACTTATCAACTAACCTCTTAAACGCCACCAAACTTGGCGCATCTACAACTGCCATAGGCAGGGCATTCCACTCCCTAACCACCCTTTGGGTAAAGAACCTACCTCTGATATCCGTCCTATAACTATCACCCCTTAATTTAAAGCTGTGTCCCCTCGTGCTAGCTTTCTCCATCCTAGGAAAAAGGCTATCACTGTCCACCCTATCTAAACCTCTAATCATCTTATATGTTTCGATAAGGTCTCCTCTTAGCCGCCTCCTTTCTAACGAAAACAACCTCAAATCCCTCAGCCTCTCCTCATAAGACCTGCCCTCCATACCAGGCAACATCCTGGTAAACCTCCTCTGTACCCTCTCCAATGCCTCCACATCTTTCTTATAATGCGGGGACCAGAACTGCACACAATACTCCAAGTGCGGCCGCACTAGAGTTTTGTACAGTTGCAACATGACGTTGCGGCTCCGAAATTCAATCCCCCTACCAATAAAAGCTAAGACTCCGTATGCCTTCTTAACAACCTTATCGACTTGACTGCCTACTTTCAGGGATCTATGCACAAATACACCAAGATCCCTCTGTTCATCAACACTATTAAGAATCCTACCATTAGTCCTATATTCTACACATTTATTATTCTGCCAAAGTGCATTACCTCACACTTTTCCACATTAAACTCCATTTGCCACCTCTCAGCCCAGCTCTGCAACTTGTCCAGGTCTCTCTGCAAACTATAACACCCCTCTTCACTATTACCACTCCACCGACTTTAGTGTCATCCTCAAATTTACTAATCCATCCTTCAATACCCTCATCCAGATCATTTATAAAAATTACAAACAGCAGGGGCCCCAAAACAGACCCCTGAGGTACACCATTTGTAACTGAACTCCACGATGAATATCTCCCATCAACCACCACCCTCTGTCTTCTATCTGACAGCCAATTCCTAATCCAATTAGCTAAATCACCCTCTATCCCATACATCTGCATTTCTGCAGAAGCCTTCCATCGGACACCTTATCGAACGCCTTACTAAAGTCCATATATACCACATCAACCGCCTTACCCCCATCCACCTCTTTGGTCACTTTTCAAAAAAGTCTGTCAAACTCTACCCTATCCATCCCCTTCATTATCTGATATGTCTCTATAAGATCCCGTCTCAGCCTTCTAAACTCCAAAGAGTAAAAGTGTATGAATAAAAGAGTATAAGAGTAAAACTCTTTGGCAATCTTTACCCTAGAGGGTTGTGGATTTAGGGCTGAGATTTTTGATATCTCAGGGAATCAACAGATTTGGAAGATGGGCAGGAAAGTAGAGTTAAAGCCTGTCAGCCATGATCTGCTGAATGGCGGAGCTAGTTTGATGGTTCAGTCCTGCTCCTCCTTCTCACATCCTTATGTTCACTGGCCAGCCGCCAATGAGATCAAAGGTAGTGTCGGCACGGGAACCAGCTGAGATGAGTTTGGGCTGCTTTTGATGCCGATTCGGATGTGTCACTGAGGACATCTGACTGCAGCCAGAAACTAAGCTCAGGGTGAAACTTTGGATTCCTTCGTCCCTTTAAATGGAGCAGAATCGAAACTGCGGTGCTGCTAGGCTGATGGTATTTCAACGTTGCCTTCAATCAGTGCAACCGGTTCCCTGCACACGGAGTCTGTCAGATCACTTAATCCGTCCTGTCCGTTCCACAGAGCAAGAACTACTATTTGTCGGAGCCAAGAAACCCCATGACGCCTTTCACAGTGAATGAATGCCTTTACATAAAATCTAATTCCTATCTGTGGGTTTTGAGCTGCACAAACTGAGTAACCATAAATTAGCAGCTCTCTATGGTGCTGGTCTCGGCACAACATCGAGGGCTGAAGGGCCTGTACTGTACTATTTTCAGTAAGGGCATTGCCAAGACAATGTATAAATGTACTGCCTAATTCCAAATGTATTATTCTATTGTTCAGAGAAATTTACTACCTTTTGACGTTGCAAAACCTGAACTTATTTAATATAGGGGTGGTATGGTGGTTAGCACTGCTGCCTCACAGCACCAGGGACCCGGGTTCAATTCCAGCTCCGGGTGACTGTCTGTAAGAAATTTGCACATTTTCCCTTTGTCTGCATGATTTTCTTCTGGATGCTCTGGTTTCTTCCAACAGTCCAAAGGTTAAGTGGATTGGCCATGCTAAATTGCCCTTCAGTGACAGGGGATTTGCAGAGAAAATATGTGGGGTTACAGGGACAGGATTGTTCTCAGAGCAGGGTGAGTTGGGTGGCCTACTTCTGCACTGTAGCGTTCTACGATTCTATGAAGTATAAGCACAGGTCAGGTGTCAAGAATTTAGTTGGGTGTTCTCCTGAACAGCCGGTTGTAATTTTGGCCAAAGATGGGCAGAAAACAAAAGGAGGATTTGAATCTCGCTGCGCCCTTCATAATATGAGGGTCATCGCACAGTGCTTTACAAGGCTCATAGAAATGGACAGAAAATAATCAAGGATAACTTTCTATTTCACTCACCAATTTCACCAACTCAGCTGTGATCATGCAAGTGAGTTTTAGCAGAAACTTGAGATATAACCTGACCAGCCCATTTGCAAAGCATTTTGCACCTACCTTCCCAGCTGAACCCAAAGTGGAAACATTCCAAACTGTAGTGATTTTATTATTCTTCCCAGGAATGTGGGGACCGCTGTCTGGCTCAGTGTTTAATGCCCTTCCCTAATTTCCCTCGACAAAGTGACGGTGAGCAGTTTTCTCAAACCGCTGCAGTCCACATTCACCTGCAGCAAGGAGTCAAAGTTCACCTGAAGCACAGGGGGCTTGCGTGGCATGTGAATGACCCCATTTGGACGGCATGGTGGCACAATGGTTAGCACTGCTGCCTCACTGCACCCAGGGACCGGGTTCGATTCCCAGCTTGGGTTATTGTCTGTGTGGAGTTTGCATGTTTTCCATGTCTGCGTGGGTTTCCTCTGGGTACTCCAGTTTCATCCCAAAGCCCAAAGACTTTAGGTGATTGGCCATGCTAAATTGCCCCTTAGTGTCAGGGAGATTCACAGGGTAAATATGTGGGGTTACAGGGATAGCGACTGGGTGGGATTAATATCACTGCAGGCTTGATAGGCCGAATGGCCTCTTTCTGTACAGTAGGGATTCTATGTGTGGGGTAACTGTAAAATAGCTTTCCAAAACATGAAGCGGTGGGTTAACTCCATCAAACATTGAAGCACTCCCAAAATTGCATTAATCAAAGTTAAACAAAATACTGTCGATGTTGGAATGTTAAACAAGAACATTCTTGTCTGGGGAGAGAAAACAGAGTTAACATTTCATGTTTGTTTGATTCTTCATCAGAACAAAAGATAGAGAGGATATTAAACTGGAGCAGAGAGAGATTGCTACAAAGAAGTAGCAAACTTAAGAACAAGAGACAGATGGCCCAATATGGGAGAAGATAAATAGTATTGATATCATACAGTGTTAGGACTTGGGAAATAGGAGCAGGAGAAGACCATTTGGTTCTTCAAGCCCATTCAACAAGATCACGAAAGAATGTGCCCAGGAATGAAAAGCTTGATGGGGAAGCGTTTGCGGACTCTGGGTCTATACTCGATGGAGCTGCAGAAGGATGAAGGGGATCTCATTGAAACTTATACTAATACTGAAAGGCCTGGATAGAGTGGACATGGGGAAAATGTTTCCATTAGTCAGAGGGACTAGGATCCAAGGGCACAGCCTCAGAGTAAAGGGATGACCCTTTAGAACCAAGATGATGAGGAATTTCTTTAACCAGAGAGTGGTAAATCTGTGAAATTCATCGTGACAGAAGGTTATGGAGGTCAGGTCATTGAGTGTATTTAAGATCAAGATAGATAGGTTCTTGATTGGGTAAAGGGATCAAAAGTTGCAAGGAAAAGGCGGGAGAATGGGATTGAGAAACCTCTCAGCTAAATTCCCTCTCAGTAGGGGTGGCATTATGGCATAGTGGTTAGCACTATTGCCTCACAGTGTCAGGGACTCAAATTTGATTCCCAAGTGGGTCACTGTCTGTGTGGTGTTTACACATTCTCCCCATCTCTGCGTGGGTCTCCTCCGAGTGCTCAAGTTTCCTCCCACAGTCCAAAAAACATGCTGGTTAGGCGCATTGGCCATGCTAAATTCTCCCTCAGAATATCCAAACAGGCATCAGAGTGTGGCAACTAGGGGATTTTCACAATAACTTCATAGCAGTGTTAATATAAGCCTACTTGTGACCAATAGATAAACTTTTACATTCGTTTTTTTTAATTCCAATTCTCTTCCCACACCCAGTGCTGCGCTGGGTTACAGAAATGACAGAAATCATCTATTTCTGTAACTAGTAATTCGCAGATCAGGTCACTAGTCTGTCACCAGCGGCTTATAGCTTGAGAGGGCGCCACTTCACATTAAGCATGGCTGACCAGGAGTCTCTCCCACTCTTACCACCAGCCATTAGTGAGTTGGAAGGAGTTGCAGGTTGATCATTGACCTGTTTGGCCACGTTACGAATGCCTCTTCCTTGACCATCAAGTTCTGGAGTGGGACCCAAGCCTAGAGCTCCTGATCCAGAGACAGGGAAACTGCCCACTGCACCACAAGACCTCCTAACGTCCTTTAGTAAAGGATGCTGCCATCCTACCGCTGGCCTGTGGGTGACTCTGCATCCCCATGGCCTAGCAAGTCACTCAATTTAAGGGCAATTAGAGATGGTGCAACAAATGCCAGCCTTGGCAGTGATGCCCACATTCCATGGAAGAATAATAAAAAAGATTAGCAAAGGGTGGACAGGTCTGGATGCTCAGTGTGGTGACGGATAGAATCCAGATAGGAGGAAGAAGTGGAGAAGGTGGCAGACGCAGTCAATGCTAGTCAGAGGAGGAAGAGAAAAAATCAACTGAGAAGAGTTTGTTCAGCAGCATCTGACACAAATATTTGGTGTATATGTTAAACCAAAGCAGGGTCTATCCGGAAAGTTGTTGGAAATGGGGATAGAATGATGGAAGTCGGTCACGATCCGGAATGTGCAGGCACCCAATTTTGGAGCAAGGATAGGGAGACAGCGCCACCTATCCTGGAGGTGCAAGGGCATTCCCTCCCAATCAGGCCAAATGGTTGATCATAGGATCCCGACAATACAGAAGAGACCATTCGGCCCATTGAGTCTGCATTGACTGTCTGATAGAGTATTTTATACTCTACACCCGTCCTATTCCCATAACCGCACACAATTCTCATGGTAATCTCCTAACCTGCACATATAAAACCATAGAATCCCTACAGGGCAGAAAAAGGCCATTCGACCCATCGAGTCTGCACCAACCACAATCCGTCTCAAACCCTATTACTGTAAACCCTCATATTCAGAATCAAAAGCAAACAACTTTGGACATCAGTCAGAGAGAAGCAAAATGATTGTCAGTTCAATTGTGACAGAACAGTTTGGCAGATATATGTCACTGTTTCAGGAAGGAGACTATTTATAGTGGTTGAATGTATATATATGCAGGATTCCGAATATGTTCAAGGAAGAATTAGAAAAGAAAACTAGTTTCGTCGATAAATGAAATATTCAAGTTATTAAAAAAAAATCCATCTCCCAAAAATTCAGCTCACTCTTTCCACAATAACATATGTGTGATTTCTGAAGATGCAAGCTAATGAAATATATACCCAGGGGGAAGGGGGGAATTTCTTCCACCCCACCACCACGGGAATTATAGCAGCTCGGGGGGGGGGGGGGGGGAGCAGATAACGCAAAGGTCCATTGACCTCAAACAGGCTTCTCCGTTTTGGGGTGAGCCCGGCCAAAGAATCCCATCCAGTCTGAACCCAAATCCAAGAGAATTCAAATGTTCTCAACATAAAATTCAGGGACATGACTGCAAACTATTAACCCACTGCACAGGTACTAATGAGGAAATTTCTCTTGGTAAACATCTGGGTACACTCTTCCATTGAGAAACGATGGACCTTTTTCCGAGCAATTTCCGAGATATTGACAGCTTTGTCAGAGACAGCACACAGACACAATAGGCAGGAATTTGCAGTCACTCTCGCCCCGAGACCGGAAATTCCCATCTGAGATCAACAGACCTTTCAATGGTTTGTCAAATTGTCCATCCTGTCCACAGTGATGCCCACGATGAACAGGTCCAGAAATTTTACCCCATAGATTTCAAAATAAGAATAAACAGATTAAACTAAATGTGTAGAGTCTGCACATTCTCCCCGTGTCTGTATGGGTTTTCTCCAGGTGCTCTGGTTTCCTTCCACACTCCAAAAATTTGTGAGTTAGGCGGTTGGCCATGAATAATTGCCCCTTTTATGTGTGGGGATATGGGGATAGGGCCTGAGTGGGATTGTGGTTGGTGCATACTCGATGGGTCGAACGGCCTCTTCCGTATTGTAGGGATTCTATGACCAACTATATGGCCTTATTAAGCAAACTGCCATATTGGGATGGAATGTGCTGCACTCAAAAACACAACTGCTTTGTGAATGCAAATTGAATGTTAGAATCATATAGTGAGGTTGGCCTATTCACTCAGACCTTCCACCAGAATTCCTATTTATAGCTTCTTCCTTAGACATGGATTAGACAGCAGGCATATCAGTAAATGACACATGTTTCTCACTGATGCAATGCCCCAGGTCATGAATAACACGTGTCAAGTTTTACTAAAATACAGGTCAACGGACCACAACAATGGACACTCCAAGGCAAGTCTTGAATTCCTCCCCTCCACTCTTCGCCCTGTGTTACTGTTTGCGAGTTAAAGCATTTGAAAAATTGACAATGATCACCGTTTTTTTTTCCCCAAAGGGCCAATTATTCGGGAGCATGGATTACAAGTGAGAGGGGAAATGTTTGAAAGAGATATAAGGAAGGTGCAAGTTTTTCACACAGAAGGTGGTGAATGCCTGGAATGCGCTGCTGGAGGAGGTGATGGAAGCAGATTCTGTAACAATGTTCAAGAAGCATTTGGATAGGTAGCCGAACTGGCAGGGGATAGAGGGATACAACTATGTAGAAGCAAGAGAATATTAGATTAGAGAGGCACAATGTTGGTGGGCTGAATGGCTTATTCCTGTGCTGCACTGTTCTAATTTCTTTTGGAAGAACTCAAATTCTCATTCTCATAACCAGTGTACTTGTGAATCCACTGAATGCCTATTGAGTTTAAATGAGAGATTCTTCATAGTAATGGAGGTAGTATTTTTGATATCTTCAATACTAAACTTAAGAACCATAATTTCAGCTCTTGGAATTGATGTGTGTTACTTTGCACTATTGGTGTATAAAATGTGCTGGGGAGAATCAAGAGCATTTGCCCTCTCCTTATCTTGTAATATGGTTAACCTGGACCTTGATGGATCAAAATGTTTTAGACATTTGCCTGCACTGAAAGCACAAGTTAACAAAGATTGACAAACAGATTACCCTGATTTCTACAAATATAGCACAGAATGCATCTTTTCTAGATGTATCACAGCTCGGCATGGCTCCTGCTCCAAATGAGACTGCAAAAAAAAACCACAAAGTCTTGTGAATAAAGGCCAGTCCGTCACAAAACCTGCCTCCCGTTCATTGACTCTGTCTACACTTCCCACTCCCTCAGAAAAATAGCCAGCATAATCAAGGACCCCACACACTTTGGAAATTCTCTCTTCCACCTCTTCCATTGGGAAAAAGGTACAAAAGGTCTGAGGTCATGTACCAACTGACTCAAGAACAGCTTCTTCCCTGCTGTTATCGGACTTTTGAATGGACCTACCTTGTGTGAAGTTGATCTTTCTCTACACCCTAGCTATGACTGTAACACTACATTCTATACCCTCTCCTTTCCTTCTCCCCTATGTACCCTATGAATGGTACTTTTGTCTGTGTAGCACGCAAGAAACAATACTTTTCACTGTATCCCAATACACGTGGCAATAATAAATCAAATCTATTCAATCAAATCAAATCATTAGTTAACTCAACAGTCAGAAAGTACTTGCTGCATCTGCACAATGCACTGAAGTTAAATCTTCCACATCTTGCTGCTGAAGATTACAATGTCACAGGATTGCACTGAACATTTATAAAGAGCCCAATGTTACATCTCTGAGGGGTTTAACTTGGAAGAGTGTCCAGGCATGTTAGAGAAGCAACTGATGATACCCTTTTAAATGATTTTATTAGTAAGTTTGTGGATAACGCAGTAATGTGAATAGCAACAAGGACCATTGGAGGGTACAATAGGATGTAGATTGCTTGGAGACTTGGGCAGAGAGATGGAGTTTAATCCAGACAAATGTGAGATAATGCATTTTGGAAAGTCTAACACAGATAAGAAATACACAGTAAATTGCAGGACCCTTAGGAGTATTGATAGGCAGAGGGATCTGGGTGTATAAGTACACAGATCACTGAAAGTATCAGAGAAGGTAGTGGAGAAGGCATACCGCCTGCTTGCCTTCATTGGCCGGGGCATTGAGTTGAAAAATTGGCAAGTCATGTTGCAAATATTTGAATAGGATGGAACTAGAGAGTAATGATCCCTGGAAGAGGTAGGTGGTTTTAGTGAAGCATGGCCAGTGGAAGCTTGGAGAGCCTGGGCTGCAATTTCTTTTGTTCTTCATTCTATTTGCCTGAATAACATGCAAGAAATCTTACCCTGAGCGAAGAAAATTCAGCAGCAGCTGACAACGCAGAATGCTAAAAAAAATCTGATTCAGAACTTCAGCCTTACATTTCCCTACTTGCCAAGTCCAAACTTTCATTGGTTTTTAATTATGTTTGACGCTACTTGCACTAACAAAGTCAATAGATTAATCACCTTTGATTCCCAGTTGAGGGGATGACAATGGGGTCCAGGGATAGATAAAAGTAAAGCTGCCAGCTCCACTTACACCAAGCTTCACAAGCATTTCAGTCACTGGTGATTCATTGGTTTATCACAAGCAGATTGCGCCATTAGTAAGGGGTGACATTAGAAAAGATATGAAGACAAAAGAGCTATTCAACACATGTTTTGTCATTGATGACACATCGGAAAATTAGATAGCCTGTAAAATAGATTTGTCAACCCCTTTTCTTTTACTCATTCAGGGGATCTAGGCATCGCTGGCTGGACCAGCATTTATTGCCCATCCCTAGTTGCCCTTGTTCACACTGCTGTGGGTCTGGTCTCACATGTAGGCCAGGCCAGGTTAGGAAGGCAGATTTCCTTCCCTAAAGGACATTAGTGAACCAGATGGGTTTTTCTGACAATAGTTTCATGGTCATCAGTAGATTCGTAATTCCAGATTCTTTCTTATTGAATTCAAATTCCTTATTTTGGTCCAGTGAGCAGTTTTATGGTTTTCTTCATGAGTTTTTGGCATGGTAGGTAAATCTGGCAGGAGCCAAAAAAGCATCAGCATTACATAATGTAGCAATTGTCCCAATAGCAGTTAATTGTGGGTTGGTCTTCCCACTGGCAGGTAATGTGAATACTTTTTGCATTCATTTGCCTCTCATGAATGCTCATTAAAACAGCTGTCTCATCACGATTTCCAATCTTGCGTCAGATCGGTGGGAAATCACATCAGCGTCAAACCGCCTTGCTAAAGACTAGCGGGCATAAGGCGGTCCTCAGTTCACCAGAGACTTCGAGATGGGTGCAACAACTTTCTGCTACAGTGCCACGCTGCTCCTGGCACACTGTTCACCACTCTGTCGGAGCAGACTCATTCCTGCCCCTCATCTCCATGCTGAACTAGTCTTCGTGGGCAGCATCGTGCTGCTGAACTCCTGTGTCATCAAGTTGGATCAGCACAGAGCCTGGGGTTGGGGAGTACAGAGGTCTCCGTTTTCCCCCTGGTGCTACTGGACCCTCCTGTGTCACCAAGCTGGTTCAGTACTTTGCCTGAGGTTGGAGATACAGGGGTCTCCTTTCCCCCCACGGTGCCACACAGCAGTGATTACCTGCACAGCACCGTGCTTTGGGAGTCTTGCTGCCACCACAACAAAGGCCTAAATTTTGACAGGAGATGGAGAGGGGGTGTGAGAAAAGGGAATGGGGAGTGGGAAGAGTGGTTTCTGGTGGTCTAATAAAGACAAGAGGGCAATGTGGACAGAGGGCAGCTCAAGACGGAGGGGAAGAGTGAGGGCTCACTATCGCAGGGAGAGGGGCAAGGAGGCGGATGAGGGAGATGAACAGTGGAAGGCAGAGGGAAGACTGCGGGGTGGGAAGCTTGACCCCGATAAAGCCGCATGGAAAGCTCACAACAAGGGGGTCAAAGGGACACCACGCTGCTTACTGGAAAGGGATGGATGAAGACTTCAGACGTGGTGGATAGAGACCCAAGATGGGACATGGGAGCCTCACAGGTAATGGATTGGAGGAGTGGGAGTGTGATTGAATAGGGGAACTGACTTCCTCCTGAGGCTGTTAGTCTTTTCCCTCTGGGTTACTGACATCCTGCACAGTCTGGTGAGGACAGATGGGTTGGAGAGACTGATACAAGTTTGCTGAGCTGGGATTTAAACATGGTGACATGACCTTCCAAACTGCCAGCTGAGGCCTTGTTCTCCCCCCTCATGCCCACCACCAGGGCTTGGGAGAATCCCATCCCATAAATCATGGAATGAGGATGTCAGGAGGAACTGTTCCCACTGATCAGGAAGCAAAGGGCCCAGATTTAAGGTAATTGGCCAAGAAGGGATGGCGGCATGAGAGAGATCTTTTCCATGCAGGCGCTGGCTGGGATCTGGAAGGTGCTGTCTGAAAGTGGGCTGGAAGCAGGTTCAATCAAGAGAGAACCAGATTATCCTCCAGGAGAGAAGAAGGTGCAGGTTTCTGGTGAGCGGCATTCAATGAATTGCTCTTTCTGAGGGCCAGTATTGACATGACAGGCTGAATAGCCTCCTTCTGCACTGTAATCATTCAATAATCGGCTATGCAGCACTTTGAGATGCACAAGCACCTCGCAAATGCAAATCTTTCAAATTTTGTTTTCTCAGGAGAAAGCCTCTCAACACACTTCTTTAGGCATGGCGGATCTTCAACTTATTAATAGCAATTTCCTACGTTTATCCTTCAATACCCTTTCTTTCAAGGACGTATCTTTCTCCCTTTCAACTAGTACAATTGATTCATCTGCAGCCTCTGGGCAATGCATTTCACACTCAGATGATCCTTTGTGAGGAGCTTCTCTCCACTCGTTTTGTTCTAATTTTAAGCTGCTGTCTCTGACGGGAGAATCAAGGCAAAAATGAGAGAGGAAGATTCTTGCGGAAAATGGACAAAGGGACAAACGGAGTGAGACCTCTGTCTCGGCCTGATTCAAAACCAGATTGGCTTTCAGATTGGGACTAGGGCTTCCCTGCGGCTCACGTCTGACATCTCTGAGATGCTGCGAGCTATTCTCACCGACAAAGTGATTCCAACACCATCATAACACCGTAGTTAGCACTGCTGCCACACAGCGCCAGGGACATCGGTTCGATTCCAGGCTTGTGTCACTGTCTGTGCGGAGTCTGCACGTTCTCCCTGTGGGTTTGTTCCGGGTGCTCTGTGAGGCGTGCTAATTGAGTGCATTGGCTGTATTAAATTCTCCCTCAGTGTACCCGAACAGGCGCCGGAGTGTGGCAACTAGGAGACTTTCACAGTAACTTCACTGCGGTGTTAATGTAAGCCAACTTGTGACACTAATAAATAAATTTACCACTGTTTTTTGGGGGGGGGAATGTTGGGGGGAGGAGGTTGGTGTTTGAAATGCTCACCCCCACAATGGAGATTTCACAGGTTGTGAGAGGTCTACCTGCCCACACCCGTACCTTGTACCAGCAAAACCCACCGGAAACACTGTTAACCTGTACTCTGAAGACATAAACTATAAACTCTTGAGCACACTGAAATCTACTTTGTGCGGTGAAAAAATTCTTTTTTCTGCTATGGTTCCACTGAGACGATTGTAAATGTACTGTTAATTAATCCCAGCAACTTGTTGCGTGTAGAAGCCTTTGTCTACAAGTAACATTTGGTCCCATTGGTGCTGAATGAGGAAAGCCTTTCACTAGTCAGGCCTCACCATGGCCCGGACAGCTATTGATCAGATAGATAAAAGCCACATTGCGTCTAGATTTTAATTACATTGTACTTTCTGGCTGCACCATAAGAACGCAAGACCTAGGAGCAGGAGTAGGCCATCTGGTCCCTCAAGCCTGCTCTGCCATTCCATAAGATCAAGGCTGATCTTTTTGTGGACTCAGCTTCACTTACCCTCTCGCTCACCATAACCCTTAATTCCTTTACTGTTCAGAAATGTGTCTATCCCTGCCTTAAAAGCATTCAATGAGGTAACCTCAACAGCTTCACTGGGTAGGGAATTCCACAAATTCACAAGCCTTCGTGTGAAAAAATTCCTCTTCAACTCAGCCCTAAATCTCTTCCTTTATTTGAGGCTATGCCCCCTAGTTCTAGCTTCACCCACGAGTGGAAACAACCTCTTTGCTTCTATCTTATCTATTCCCTTCATAGTCTTGTGCGTTTCTATAAAATCTCTCCTCATTCTTCTCAATTCCAATAAGTATAGCCCCAGTCCACCCAGTCTCTCCTCATAAGCTGACACTCTCAACTCCAAAATTAATCTAATGAATCTCCTCGGCACTTATTCCAGTGCCAATATATCCTTTCTTAAGTAAGGAGACCAAAACTGTTCACAGTATTCCAGTGTGGCCTCACCAGCACCTTATACAGCTGCAAGGTAACTCCATCCTCTAACAATGAAGGACAAAATTCCATCTGCTTCTCAATTACCTGTTGCACCTGCAAACCACCTTTTTGTGATTCATGCACAAGGACGCCCAGATCCCTCTGTACAGCAGCATGCTGCAATGACCCAGTCAGTTGAGTTGCTAATCATTTGTGCTGCAGTTGCTCGTTTTAGGTGGACCATTTTGATTAGATGGCTCAGTGGCACTGTGGTTAGCACTGCTGCCTCACAGCGCCAGGGACCAGGGTTCAACCCCAAACTCGAGTCACTTTCTGTGTGGAGTTTGCACATTCTCCCTGTGTCTGCATGGATTTCCTCTGCGTGCTCCGGTTTCCTTCCACATTCCAAAGATCTGCAAGTTAGGTTGATTGGCCAAGCTAAATTGATCCTAATGCCTGGGGGTTAGCAGAGTAAATATGTGGGGTTATGGGAATAGGGCCTGGAGGAATTGTAGTCAATGCAAACTTGGTGGACCAAATGGCTTCCTTCTGTCCTTTAGGGATTCTACTCGAGAGAGAGCTAGTGATGGTAAAGATCAGAAATGGGCAATCTACGCTGGTGAATGGGCCACTTTAGACAACGTACCCTGTCTGAGAAAGGAACACATTCAACCTTAATCTAATCCTGTCTAAACCATGTAACTGGAATCACCTTGCTACAACCAGTTTGGGTAACTGGTGAGGTGGTGAGAGGGGACCATGTGATAGGTCAACCAACTCTCTTCTGTGGTTAAGAAACTGCTTTCTGCCTGGCCACAATACAGAATGGGCACTGAAGAAGCGGGAACCAGAGAACTCTCTTGATCTCTGACCACCCCGCTGCTACCTGAAGAAGAAATATAGATTGTCTGTCGGAATCTTCAATGAATCTGTAATGAAACTCAATCCTGAGGGACCACCAAGCACAGTCTGAAATCAGCCAGGAGTGGTATACAAAGCTAATTAACTCAAGGGTCATAGACGGGGAGGGATTGGGTGGCACTGGGGTGGAGTGATGGGGGGGATGAGCGAAGGGGAGCGGTTTAACGCCCCATTTTAGTCAAGCAGATTGGGAGGTCATGTGTTGGAGGACTAGGGGGAGGAACAAAAGAAAGTGTGCCACGTCTTAATGGGTGTTCCCCCAATGCACGATGGGCATCCCATGAGACATAGGATCAGAAGTAGGTCTACTGAGGCTGCGCTGCCATTCAATGAGATTGTGGCTGATCTGATATGATCGTCCTCAACCTCACTACCTCCCTGAGCGACGTGCCCCCTCCTCTATTCCCCCACTCTCCATATTCCTACCTGCTTTTACAAATTTTCTGCAAAAAAAAAGGATCTGTTGTCTCCCAGCATCTCATAGAGGTTTACGACATGGAAACAGGCTCTTTGGCCCAATTTGTCAATGCTGCACTTTTGTTAAAATCACTAAGCTAATCCCAATTGCTCACGTTTGGCCCATAGCCCTCCATACCCATCCTACCCAAGTAACTGTCTCTGCCATTATGTATGGGGTTAACATCTGCCTATGTCAACCGCATGGCAGAGTATAATACAGGTCAACTGGCTCCTTAGCAAGCTTCACTGACCTTTGGATAGTTATTTAAATATGGCAGGCCAGTTGACCATTTTTATTGCCATAAGGGACAGCTCAGGGGTGGGCATAAAGATAGCTTGCTTGCCACCCTGTCTGCCCCCATGTCAAAAATACACGCAGTCGGCGGGGGAGGGGGGAACCGTAAAATCCAGAGCAATAACTAACATGTTGCCTGGATTGGGGGGCATGCCTTATGAAGATAGGTTGAGGGAGCAAGGTCTCTTCTCCCTGGAGAGACGAAGGTTGACAGGCGACCTGATAGAGGTTTATAAGATGTTGAGAAGAGTAGATAGGGTGGATTCTCAGAGGCTATTTCCCAGGGCTGAAATGGTCGCTACAAGAGGACACAGGTTTAAGGTGCTGGGGGGCAAGTACAGAGGAGATGTTAGAGGTACGTTTTTCACTCAGAGGGTAGTGAATGAATGGAATCGGTTGCCGTCAGTGGTGGTAGAGGCAAACTCGCTGGGGTCTTTTAAGAGACTTCTGGATGAGTACATGGGAGTTAATGGGATTGGGAGTTACAGTTAGTTCTCTGGCCTAGTAGGTATAGGGATCTTCGGCACAACGTGTGGGCCGAAGGGCCTGTTTGTGCTGTAGTGTTCTATGTAATATCCCAATGGTATCTTTAAACACATCTGCACTGTAACAACTGCAAGAAATACAATCGTCATTAATATTTCACAGATTCAATGCAATAGTTATAAATCTTCTCATTCACTTGAATGTCATACTTTGATATGTGCTGATATATGGGACAGCTGCCAGTCTGCATATGCTAAAGAAAGAACATTAAAACTACTCTTTATTCTGTCAGGTTTAATGTCCCATTTAAGTCAAATTCCCCCACAAAATTATTGTCTGCGCTTTCTGTGTCTATGCTTATTCGCACCAATATGATTTATAGATCATGTATAATATGATAAAGTAGGGTCGTTGCAACGACTCACATCAATAACAACTGATAAAATGCCAGATTAATCTTGTATTATTGCTCGTATTCCCATTGCTGGAATCAGTTTCTAGATTCACATACTCACAAAGGCACATTTATATCTAATTACATACAGAACAACAACAACATAATACCATCCCTATCTTAGTGAAGCATGGCTAGGCACCCCCCTCAACGTACAGGACTATGGCATTGAGATGCATAAAGAGATATCAAGGCAGATGACCAAAGGTTTGGCAAGTCTTAGGGCAGTCTGCCTCATAGAATCCCTACAGTGCAGAAGAAGGCCATTTGGCCCATTGAACCTGCACCAAAAACAATCCCACACAGATCCTCTCCCTGTATTTATCCCACGTATTTATCCTGCTAATTTCCCCCAACACTAAGGGGCAATTTAGCATGGCCAATCCACCGAATTGCACATCTTTGGATTGTGGGAGGAAACCTACACAAACATGGGGAGAATGTGCAAACTCCACACAGGCAGTGACCCAAGGCCGGAATTGAACGTGGGTCTGTGATGCTCTAAGGCATCAGTGCTAACAACCATGCTGCTGTAGATGTGTCATTATAAATATTAATCACTGGGCAAAAACAAAACATTTCTGCACCTCTCTAACATCTTCCAACAACGTCTAAACTGTTGGGCCATAATTGGACACAACACTTCAGTTGGGACAGAACAGTGAGTTTCCTCTGGGTGCTTCGCTTTCCTCCCACAGTTCAAAGATGTGTGGGTTAGGTTGATTGGTGCTAAACTGACCCTAGTGTCAGGGGGATTAGCAGGGTAAATATGTGGGATTGTGGGAATAGGGCCTTGGTGGGACTGTAGTCAGTGCAGACTCATTGGGCTGAATGGCCTCCTTCTACACTGTAGGAGTCTATGATTTCATGAAAGATTCTACAAATGTTCACCAAAGCCAGCGAAAACCCCAGATGAGTCAAAATTGAGGTGACTGTGGCTTTGGCCTTGTGGAAAGGAACTTCACTTCTGAGGAAGAACCTTGAATATTTCTTACTCTGAATGGCTTTGGACTACACTCAAAATTCCATGATTAGGGATATGCTCAAAATCATTTAAAATGCAACGAAAGGAGATTTCTCTCATATAAATCCTAAAGGAGAACAGCTCAGGATCAGTTGCATCCAGAGCTTTGGGAAAATGTAATTTCAATATGAATAATTAATTCAACTCTATTGGGTGAAATTTCTGCTCTGGGCATAACTTGGGCACCAACTGTGTTGGAAAATGCTGACCTGACACATGCAACCCAAGCTGCCCCCCCTTTCCCCATGACGTAACTTGACCCAACCGCCACACCCATGACCCAACCTGACTCCTCTCCCTTCCATCTAACCTGGTCCACCCCTCACCATCTCCTGATCCAACCTCCACACCTCAGACCCGACTCAGTTGGACAGCACAGCTCATTCCTCTCCCCACAGAAGCCAAGGCATGACCCCAGCTCCTGACTGGGCCTGACCTGAAGCCCAGACCTCACCTACCAAACTGACCCCCCAACCCAAACCAGACACTCTCACAATGTCCAACTGCCTCCAACGCCCCCCCATGTCTGACCTCTAGCCAATGAGCATTCACCCCCAGCAACAACCTCCCTCAACATCCAACCCCCAACCCACCACAATGTCTGGACCCCCCTCTCCTCCAAATCTCATCCACTTACTTCAGACACCTGGAGGGATTTTCCACTCCCATCTTTGGGGGGTGGATAGGCAGCAAGAGGCGGAAATCCCACAAGGATCTCAAAGTGTAGCTTATGGCAGCAGGATTTCCCACTCCAAGAGTCCCCACTCTCTGCTAATGGACAATGGGAACCCCAATATTGAGCATCAGCATCCCCATCGTTGGATGTTGTTCAATGTAATTATCAGACCTTTACACTGCATAATCCCTCCACTGCCTCCCTGTGAGACTGCCCATTCACCAGATAGTACTCCTACACTAGAATTCCCATTCACACTGGTGTACCCTTGCAATAGGCCCTTCCCATGACACACATTTGGCAAGCAGAACCTGCTGGAAACAGGCAGGTGACTACATCTCCTTAGTGGGGGTGAGGGGAAGAGATTCATGTCTGGGCACTGTCCCCTGACACTTCTTGAGCAGTTCCCAGGCATGTGGTTGTGGAGATAGCGGAGGAGTGAGGGGGGCGTTTCTTTTTTTAATGGCGCCTCGACTATGTTGCTGGTAGGAGGGATTCAATGAAGTCACAACACCAGTAAAGCTGATGATTAAGTAACAGGACGTAAGTTTAAAGGTAAAAAGACTAAAAATGCAGAAGAAGCGTCTTTTTATACAGTGGGTAATATACTCGTGGGCCAGGGAGAGTACAGTAGGGAACACTACCATTGTACTATTTGGGCTGCACAGTGGCACAGTGGTTAGCACTGCTGCCTAACAGTGCCAGGGATTCGGGTTTGATTCCTGGCTCAGGTCACTGTCTCTGGAGTTTGCACTTTCTCCCCGTGTCTGGGTGAGTTTCTTAGGGTGCTTCATTTCCTCCTACAGTCCAAAGATATGCTGGTTAGGTGGATTGGCCATGATAAATTGCCCCTTAATGTCAGAGGGACTAGCTAGTGTAAATGTACAGAGTTATGCGGATAAGGACTGGGTGAGATTGCACCCTTTGATGGACCGAATGGCCTCCTTCTGCAGTGTAGATTTTTATGTTTCCCTATAAATGTGTTTAAACAGCAGTGTAAGGAAATGATATTTTGGAATATGCAAGGAGGCAAATCGACACTTTCAAAATCTATTTCAAATGGTTTGGCTTGTTGAACTTCATTTTTTATCCTGTTTTTCTTACTGTCACCAGATCATTGATATTTTAATACTACACTTCTCATGAGATGCAGAAAAGCAATCTAAATGCAAAATCTACTTGTTGGCCTTGATTAAACAGAGGCCTGCCTTATGCAGAGAGTGGTAATTCTAGGACAGAAACTCTCCTCACTGCAGTAATTGCCCACTCAGAAGGAAAGCCTTCTGAAGGTGAACTCTTCAACACAAATAATTAAATAAGTATGGCGTTAGTCCAACAGTGAGAGATGACTAGTTCTACAGATCAAGATGTAGAATCAGTTTGGATAGAGATAAGGAATAGCAACTGTGGAAGAGGTCAAGTGTGGGAAAAATTTATAGACCCCCCCACCATAGCATTAATAATGGGGTACACGGGAGGAAAATACAGCAAAGGATGACCAAAACATTAAGAGGGAATAATTAGAGTACGAGAGAAAGCTAGCTAGCAATATAGAAACAGATGGTAAGAGTTTCTGTAAGTAGTTAAAAAGGAGAAGAGTAGCTAAAGGAAGCGTGAGTCCTCTAGAGAGTGAGTCTGGGTTATTATAAATAGCAAATAAGAAATTGGCGGAAAGGTTGAACAGATATTTTGGATGGAATTTTCCAGCTCTGCTCACCATGGGAATTGAACCGGTCCGACACAGACCTAGCAAAGCTTGCTTGACTTCGGATGATGAAAGGATGTTTCCCCTTGTGGGACAGATGAGAGCTAGGGACAAAGCTCAAAAGTAACAGGACCACAATTCAGATGGAGATGAGGAAAAATTTATTTTCTCTCAGAAGGTCACTGATATGTGGAATTTGCTTCCCCCAGAGAGCAGTGGCAGGAGAGTCATTGAATAGTTTTAAGGTTGATCTCGTTAGACTCTAAACTGACAAGTGAATTAAAGGATACAGGGGTAGACAGGGAAGTGGAGTTGAGGCCACAATCAGATCAGCCATACTAAATGATAGATTAGCTGGAGGCATCAAAAAATCTACTCCGGCTCCTAATTCACATGTTTATGTATTCTTGTGTGCATATTCATATCTGTGCATGATCATACGCATTCACGTTCATACATTTGCGTGTTTGCACATTCAAATGTTTGCATGTTCACACAGTTGCTTGTTCACATGTTCGTACATTTGCATGTTCAAATGCTTGTATGCTCACATGTCCACAACATTGCTTTCAAGATAGACGATTTAGATGTCATCACCAGCAATCCCAGGACATTTTCTTCTATTTCCAATTGTGACAGATAAGAGAAATTTTATGGCAAGAAACTCCTCCTATCATCAAGTCCACTCCATTCACAATTTATGTGCGATTATTCAATCGCGGTATTTCTTTTGTCACATGCTCAAAAGAACTGGCTACATTCTACATTACAGCAACAAAGAGTTCTCTGAGTAAAATCACAAGCTAATCAAAAACAAACTGGAATCAGCTCCCAGTCTGTGATTTTATGAGTATTGCCTCTGTCCTTGACAGCCTATTTCGGAATTAGCTGTCCAGCTCCATCTCCCAGATATTCCCAGGAAACATACAGCACTGCTTATTTTCCCAAAGTACCTCAAGTTCTCCTTTTGACAGGTATTTATTCAGCGCCCTATTGGAAATACAGGCAGTCCTCGACTTTACAATGTTCAAAATATGACACACAGTACTCACAGGATCTATAAATTGGCACTCCATTTCAACTTTACAACAGTGGTTTTCAACTCTGCGATGCCACACCAGCACATTTACATATGCACACTGATGTTTGATGTTGCCTGGACTGGATAATTCAAACTGTCTTTATCAGATCGGACATGTGTATTTCACTCTGTTAAATCTTTTGTCACAAGCATCGTGATTTTAATGCAATGTTGTATTTAATATGTGTTCAGGCTCAACGAAGTTGAAGTCCAAACAGGCAACTAACAGTGACTGATGGCTTCATTATATCCCCCATGCTAATGGAGGAACATGTGCTCAGGCTTGCAGACATCTGCAACTTGATGGGGGAAGAGTTGAGAACACCAGGAACTCCACAAATGATTTCCAGTCTTGTTATAGGAACCAATCCTCCATTTAGACCATTGCTCTTGTGGGAAAATTGGTTCCAGCTTATGGCTTTTCAATTTACAAGGTGGTTTCCAGGAACCAACTGTGTTGTAGTGTGATGACTGCTTGTGGTATTTTTATAATGCCTTTTCTGACCTCAGATTCCACCAAACATTTTACAGTCAATAAAGTATTTGGAGTGTAGTTACTTTTGTAATAGAGAAACATGGCAGTCACTTTGATCACAGCAAGCTCCCAAAAAATCCATATGATATAGAACATGGAACACTATAGCACAGGAAAAACCAGGTTAAAGTTCAATAGGTTTATTGGGTAGCACGAGCTTTTGGAGCAATGCCCCTTCATCAGGTGAGTGAAGAGTTCAACAGGGCATATATAGATACAAACTCAATTACAAGATTGTGACTATATATGTACTGTTTATGAACTCTTCACTCACCTGATGAAGGGGCAATGCTCTGAAAGCTCGTGCTACCAAATAAACTTGTAGAACTTTAACCTGATGTTGTGAAACTACTTGCTGTGCCCACCCCAGTCCAATACCCACCAGTCCACATCATGGCTATAACACAGGAACAGGCCCATTGGCTCACAACACTCAACATGACTCCAAATTAAAATAATCCCTTTTGCTGGCACTTGGTCCATACCCATCCATTCCTTGCATGTTCATGTGTTTATCCAAAAGCACTTAAACACCCCAATTGCATCTGCTTCCACCACCAACCCTTAATGAGCAATTAATTTATTTCAGTAATGCTGGCTGCTCAGCTCAACTGACTCGATTATCAAAGCCTTTTTCAGAGGCATGGGAGGTTCTTTTCCCTCACTTTGAAGGGGCTGAGGAATGTTTTACCTGTTTCTGTCAGTTAGACGCTTATGTTCTAAGTTCACGGGATTCGCATATTTTAACCCTCTTACTTACCCAAATAGGTGCCAGAGTGTGGCAGCTAGGGGATTTTCACAGTAACTTCATTGCAGTGTTAATGTAAGCCTTACTTGTGGTGAATAAACAAATAAGATTTATATTAAAGATCGATATCATGGCTCTTCTGTCCAAAATCTTCCTTTAGCTGACAGACACCAAATTATTTAATTTGAGGCTTTCTGTACAATTTATTTGATCATAATTGGGGTCACTCTGCAGCGACTAAGCTAATATGTTATAGAGAAAGAAAAAGAATTTAAAGTTAACCTGAGGCAGAGTATAGAGCATGCACAACCAGAATATAGAACATGCACTTGCAATCCCTGAATTGAATGGTTTTAGATATGATTGGGCAGCACTTACTGATGAATCTTGATTGTGCCAATAGCTACAGTAACATTTAAGGCCAACTCATAATGTACCTCATTTATCTATTAAAACCTAATGATCTGTTCTCTGCGGACGAAGGAGATATGTTTAAACATTGAGCCTTTGTTTGAATTACCCAGAAGCCCTATTGCTATACCCTTGGCAAAGTCTCAGTCAATCAGCAGTATAAATCATTTGAAATTTGGCATTCTTGCATTTGTCTTGGTGAGTGCAAGACGGAAAACTTTGACAACACATTCCCCCTTCTCAGCAATACTGAAGCTAATTTATTCATATCACTTAGCGACTGAAGCAGAGACCATGCCCGGGATTCTCAGTGCTCTTCCTTTCCCCGTGAAAGGTTTTATCACATTGGTTGCAGTGAGCCATTGGTCGCTGGTGGGATCTCGCACACCTACCAATTTCTATGGGTTTCTGCATGGCTATCCATCCTGCCAACACACCACATGGGGTCATTTTTGGCTGGGCTGGAAATCCTGCCAATGGGAAGGGCTGTAAAATTCCAACCCATGGTAATGTTAGATATCTAGTTGAGATGGATATGGGAGTGTCATGGACACACGAGATTATGACTGATGCTCGAATGAAGGACAAATATTAACGTAAATGAACTGGGGAAAAAATGATACCTTTCCGTGCTGTAATTCCAATATATTTCTCTGTACCTGTTAATATACTTTTGACTGATCTATGAAGTGTTGTTCAGAGGCAAACCAAAAATGGTGGCAACTAACTAACTTTATTCATGACTGGGTAAAGGTTCCCAGTGTAAAACTGGCCATTTCTTAACTCACATCAACTTTAGTCCACCCAAGGGGTAATATTTTTAAATGATTTGAAGGAAAATGTAGGTGACCTGATTAGTAAATTTGCAGATGATACAAAAATTGGAGGAGTAGCAGATTGTGAGGAGGATTGTCATAGGATACAGCAGGATATGAATCAGCTGGAGACCTGGGACTGAAAGATGGCAATGGAATTTAACCCTGACAAATATGAGGTGATGTAATTTGGAAGGTCTACTGCAGAAGGAAAATATACAGTAAATGATAGAGCCGCTAGAAATATAAGCATACACAAGGATCTAAACAGATCCACAGTTCCCTGAAGGTGGCAAATCAGGTGGACAAAGTGGTCAAGAAGGGGTTATGGCATGCTGGCCTTCATTGGTTGAGTATAGGAATTGGAAAATCATGTCGCAACTTTATAAGACTTTAGTTAGGTCACATTTGGAGCATTCTGGTCGCCACACTACCGGAAGGATGTTGACGCATTGGAAAGGATGCAGAAGAAATTTCCCTAGGACATTGCTGGTTTGGTGGATATGGACTATGAAAAAAGGTTGAACAAACTTGAATTGTTTTCATTGGAGTGTTGGGGATGAGGGGGGACCTGATAAAGGCTTACAAGATTATAAGAGGCTTGGATAGAGTGGATAGTCAGAGTCTTTTTCTCACAGTTGAAGGCTGTCAAGGGCACAGGTTGAAAGTGAGAGGGGGAATGTTTAAAAGAGATGTAAGGGGCAGTTTTTTTTTTCCACATAGATGTTAGTGAATGCCTGGAATGTGCTGCCAGAGGAGGTGGTGGAAGCAGATTCTATAACAACATTCAAGAGGCATCTGGATAGATGCATGAATAGGCAGGAAACAAAGGGATATGAACCACGTAGAGACAAGAAAATATTAGATTAAGGAGGCACCTCTGTTGACACAGATGTAGTAGGCCAAAAGGTCTGTTCCTATGCTGTACTGGTCTTTGTTCTAACATAGACCGGCTCCAACTCTGGCAACTCCTCAATTTTAAAATAATTTTCTTAGTTTTTTCTGATTTCACTAATTCATTTCACTATAATCTCCTCCAATGCAACATCTCCCTGGATACTCTGTGCTTCTCCAATTCCGCACTTCTGAGCATTCTAAGGTTAATTGGCTGTGCTAAATTCTCCCTCAGTGTACCCGAACAGGTGCCAGAGTGTGGCAACTAGGGGGTTTTCACAGTAACTTCATTGCAGTATTAACATAAGCCTACTTGTGACACTAATAAATAAACTCACACTTTTTTTTTCTGGCTCTGATCCATGATTCTGTCCAGAATCTTTAAGTGTGCGTGAAAAGAGTTTAATTTTTTAGTAGTTTTTTGCAATATTGAACATCACCCTTCTGTGATGAAGGATGTTTTTATTTTCAATATTTTGGAGTCCATTGTGTTATTCTATAAAGCAAGCTTGTCGACTTGTACATGTGTGAAGCTAATTTAAACTGAAGATATATTTTCTGAGGTACTTAATACATCAAAGCGATGTAGTTGCTGAAGGCTTGCATTTTAATGAAGGAATGGTCAAATGGATTTTTATAACTAAATACACATTGGATGGAAATATGCATTAGGAGATAAGTTTGGATTTTCAACGATTAAGTTTCAAAGGGGAGTAAAAGATTTTACAACTTGGAAAAGATCATAACTAAACAAGGAAAGGTTATTAATTTTGAGTTGACCTGAAAGTGGGGACAATAGTGAATAGTCAGAAGTTTTTTCCCAGAGAGGGAGAGTCAATTACTTGGGAACATTGGATTAAGGTGCGAGGGGGAAGATTTAAAGGAGATGCACAAAGCAATTTTTTTTTAACACAGAGAGTGGTGGATGCCTGGAACTCGCTGGAGGTATTGGAGGCAGATATGATAATGACTTTTAGGAAGTGTCTGGATAAATATATGAATAGGATGGGAATAGAGGGATATGGTCCCCAGAAGGGTATAAGGTTTTAGTTCCCATGGGCAGCATTGTTGGTGCAGGCTTAGGGGACCGAAGGGCCTGTTCCTGTGCTGTAATTTTTTTTGTTCTTTGGAGAACATGGAAGATTCTGTGGGTGGCACAGTGATTAGCACTGCTGCCAAGGATCCAGGTCCAATTCCAGTCTAGGATCACTGTCTGTGGGGAGTTTGTGCATTCTCGCTGTCTCTGCATGGGTTTACTCCGGGTACTCCAGTTTCCTCCCTCAGTCCAAAGATGTGCGGGTTAGGTGGATTGGTCATCCAAGATTGCTGATTAGTATCAAGGGGACAAGCAGAATAAACGCATGGGATTATGGGGATGGAGCAGGCTAGATGGGCCGAATGGCCTCTTTCTGCACTGTAGTGATTCCAGGATTCTATCTTTGGACTGTAGGAGGAAACCAGAGGAAACTCTCACAGACATGAAGAGAACGTGCAAATTCTATACAGACAGTGACCCAAGCCAGGAATTGAACCTGGGTCCCTGGCACTGTAAGGCAACAGTGCTAACCACTGTATCACCGTGCCATCCCAAATATCTTCTCATGTGATTCAGCAACAGACTTTGTTGGATTCTGCTCCAGTGAAGTGCCTTCAGGATGGTTTACCGCCTAAGGGAACAATACAGATACATGCTGTTGTGGCTATTCTGAGGTACCAGAAAAGGTCAATACCTTCCTTGACTGGACCTTCCCAATGAGAAGCTGTCCAATAAAGGGAAATTGGGTTAGACAATGGAAAACAGACTATTGGAGGCCTTTTTCCAACCTTCCTTCAAGAATGGTTCCACGTCTTGAGCGTGCGATTAGGAATTTTTAAAATTAATTCTTGGAATGTGGCATGTGGCTCACTCAAGCCCATCTGTAGCATCTGGTCAACATTCACCTTGAACCACGATGGTAGATGGGAAGGTGGTGGTGCAGTGAGAATATCGCTACGGTAGTAATCTAGAAGCCCAGCTAATGTTCCGGGGATAGCTTCAAAGCCCACTATGGTAGCTGCTGGAATATCAATTCAATTGATTAATAAATCTGGAATTGAAAGGTAGTCTCATTTACGAGAGACATGAACACAAAATCGATGACCTGAGAGAAATCTACAAGATTTGATTTGATTTATTATTGTCACATGTATTAACATACAATGAAAAGTATTGCTTTTTGCACGCTTTACAGACAAAGCATACCGTTCACAGAGAAGGAAACAAGAGAATGCAGAATGTAGTGTTACAGTCATAGCTCGGGTATAGAGAAAAATCAACTTAGTGCAAGGTAGGTGCATTCAAAAGTCTGACAGCAGCAAGGAAGAAGCTGTTCTTGAGTCGGTTAGTATGTCACCTCAGACTTCTGTAACTTTTTCCCAACAGAAGAAGGTGGAAAAGAGAATATCTGGGATGCGTGCGGTCCTTAATTATGCTGGCTTTTTTGCAATGGATAAGGGGAAATGGACAGAGTGGATAGTCAGAAGCTTTTTTCTAGGGTGGAAGAGTCAATTAGGACAAAGGTTTAAGATGCGAGGGGCAAGGTTTAAAGGAAATGTACGAGGCAAGCTTTTTACACAGAGGATGGTGGGTGCCTGGAACTCGTTTCAGGGGGAGGTAGTGGAAGCAGATGCGATAGTGTCTTTTAAAGGATGTCTGGACAAATACATGAATAGAATGGGAATAAAGAGATATGGTCCCTGGAAGAGTATAGGGTTTTAGTTCAGTTGGGCAGCATGGTCAGTGCAGGCTTGGAAGGCCAAAGGGCCTGTTCCTGTGCTGGAATTTTCTTTGTTCTTTGTTGTAAAGTCCTTTAGAGAAGGAAATCTGCTGTCCTTATCTGGTCTGGCCTGTAACCACGACTGATAATAACAAGGTAGCTCAAGGGTAATTGGGGATGGCAACAAAATATTGCCTTTGCCAGCAACATTCACATCCCATGATTAAATTAAATAAAAATTATCCTGGAGAAAATCGGATCTAAAAACTCCAACTGGCATAAACAATGTTCTTTCAAAATGCTACAGCTGACAAGGGTTTAAATGGAGTTCCAGGTATCAACACTAAAATCCCTTAAAATAATAAAGCGCGCACACACAAAAAAAATTGGCCCAAAAGGGTTCATTTCACACTTGAAAAAAGTGAAGAAATTTCAATGCGAGAGGTCTGTGGAAGATCCAGGAGTCAGCAACCTCAAAGAATATTAAATGCAACTCTTTTCACAGGCTAAGAAATGCTAGGGAAGATTAGAACAGAGAGAAATAAAGACTTGAAGACCCATTATTACCCATTTCTGTCATGTCCTTTTCCTAAAACAAATTAGAAATCTGTTCAGCTTAACCTACATAGATGAGAGGCTATCACTTGGCAAAGCAGTATGCAATTTAATTACATTTCTCAGCTCGGGAAAGCAGCACACTCTATCTTTGAACGTGAAATTGCTAATTTAAAAGCCCTTGGAGCAAAACGTGGGTGGCTTAATGTTCAATGTAATGAAGGTGCATTTTGTACGTTCTCCGCAAAAATTCTCATACAACTCATCCCTATTTTTAATTCGCTGAAGAAACCAAGAATGGGGAATTCAAAGACTGCACACAACAAAAAGAACTTGCTTCTCCCTCACAGCTAGCGTGCTCTCAAAACATTTCCAATCATTTTGCAGCCAATGAGATGCTTTCGACATGAAGTCACTGCTGAAATGTGGGAAATGCTTTTAACTTTGGAATTCTCTTCCCAAGAGATGCTTAGTTTCAAAGCACAATGAGGACCAATAGCTCATACGATACTAAGAATGGGTAATGGAAATATTGGAGGGAAATTTTCCCGTCCCGACTGCCACAGGAATCAGAGTGGGTGAGGGGGGTGTGGAGAAGTGTGTGGACCACACAAAAGTCCATTGACCTTGGGTGGGATTTTCCGGTTTTGGGGTTGGAAAATCCGTAGGTGAGCTTTGAATGAGGAAAATATGTTGTGAGGAGGATGTAAGGAACTTGCAGATGGATAAAGCTAGATTGAGTGAATGGGCAAAAGACTGATGGATGGTGTGTATAATGTGGCGAAGTGTGAAGCTGTTCACTTTAGCAGGAAGAATAAAAAAGCAGAGTATTCCTTAAACGGAGAACTGTTACAGAATTGTGAGGTGCAGAGGGATCTAGGTGTTCTAGTGCATGAGCCACAAAAAATTAACATGCAAGTACAGCATGTAATCAAGAAGGTTATTCTTTAGTAAAGGAAGAATTGAACATATAACTAAGGATGTTCTCTTCGGTTATGCACAACATTGGTGAGACTGCATCTCAAATACTGTGTGCAGTTTTAATCTCCTTACTTAAGGATGGAAGTGGTTCAGAGGAGGTTTACTTGACTGATACTTGGAATAAGTGGGTTGTCTTATGAGGAGAGGATGGGTTGGTTTTCATTCAGTTTTGAAGAATAAGGGACAACTTGACTGAAGCATATAATATCACAAGACGGATGTGGGCAAGGAATTTCCGATAGACAAGGTAATCAAGAGTTACGGGGAGTAAGCGTGAAAGTTGAACTGATCCACTTCAGATCAGCCATGATCTTGTTGAATGGCAGGACAGGCTCGAAGGGCTAGATGGGCTACTCCTGTTCCTATTTCTTATATTCTTATGAAACGATGTTTTCTCTTGTGGGCGAGTCCAGAACTAATTTGTAAAATTTGAAGTCAACCTTTTAGGGCAGAGATGAGGAGATTTTGTTTTCAATCAGTGGGTTGTACGACTTGGAAATCTCTGCCTCAGAAGGCGGTAGACTCTGTAGTCATTCATTTGTATTTAAGGAAGAGGCAAATAGAATCTTGCACAACAAGGAAATAAAAGATTACTGGGGTCAGTGGGAATGTGGAATTCAAGACAGAAACAGATTAGCCGTTATCTTATTAAATTGCAGAGCAAGCTCAAATAGCCTATTTCTGCTTCTAATTCGTAAGTTTGTCTGATATTAATTTTTTTTTAATTCTTTCATGGGTTGGCTAAGCCAGCATGTATTCCCCATCCCTAATTACTCTTGAAAAGGTAGGGTAATGAGTTGCCTTCCTGACTGTGTTGTAGATATATCCTTATTACCATTAAGGAGGGAGTTCCAGGAATTTGATCCAGCAACAGTGAAGGAGCAGCGATATAGTCAGGATGGTATGTGGGGGGTGGAGTTTGCAATTGGCAGTGTACCCATGTGTCTGCTACCCTTGTCCAAGGTGATAGACGCCATGGGTTTGGAAGGTGCTATGGAAGGAGTTGCTGCAGTGCAGCTTGTAGATAGTACATGCTGTTCCAATGTGCATCATTTCCAAACTCCTTGGTATTTGCGACTGGATCTTAGACTTCCCAATCCTCAGACCGCAATCACCCATGATCATCCTCAACAACTTGTGCCCCATAAGACCATGTTCTCAGCCCCCTACTATACTCCTTATACACCTATGATTGTGTGGCCAAATTCCCCGCCGACTCCATTATCAAGTTTGCTGTTGGTATCACCGTAATGGATCGGAGCTCAAACAATAACAAGACAGAGAACAAGAGTGAGATAGAGAATCTGGCGTGGCAACAATAATCCCTCCCTCGATGTCAACAAATTGAAGGAGATTGTCATCGACTTCAGGAAGCGTAGTAGAGAACATACCCCCGTCTACATCAACAGGGTCAAAGTGAAAATGGTTGAGAACTTCAGGTTTCTAGGTGTCCAGATCACCAACAACCTGTCTTGGTGTCCACCCCCCCCCGCCCCCCACCACCTCACCTCCCCCCCCCCAACCCCCATACCAACACTATACCAATCCTGTACTTTCTCAAAATACAAAGGAAATTTGGCATGTCAGCTTCGATTCTCAACAATTTTTACAGATGCACCATAGAAAGCATTTTTTCTGAGTGTATCACAGCCTGATATGGCTCCTGCTCTGCCCAAGACCGCAAGAGACTACAAATGGTTGTAAATGAAGCCCAGTCCATCACATAAACCAGCGTCCCATCCACTGACTCTATCTACACTTCCCACATCCTCGGAAAAACAGCCCCCAGCAGAATCAAGGGCTTCAGGCATCCAGGAAATACTTTCTTCCACCTTAATACCTCATATTAAGTTGATCTTTCCCTGCATCCTAGTTATGACTGTAAGATTACATTCTGCACTCTCTCATTTCCTTCCCTATAAATGGTATGTTTTGTTAGTATAGTGCAAAAGAGACAATACTTTTCACTGTTATGTTAATGCATGTGACAATAATTAATTAAATCAAATCAAATCAAGTGAATGTTGAGTGTGGTGCTATTTGAGTAGCCCTCTCTGTCCTGGACAGTGAGAAACATCTGCATTGTTTTTGGAGCTGCACTCATTCAGGAAAGATGATGGCTCGGATGATTATATTACCCAGTTGTATTTCTTATGCTTTTAACATTCATCAACTTAAATTCTTTATCCCATTTTTAAATTTTGCTACCTTCATTCACTATACTTTGTGTGGGATCTGAACTATAGCTGGAGCTGGAATACTGTGGAGTTCTGTGGGAGTTCTGGTCGCCACATTATAGGAAGGAGCGTGATTGCACTGGAAGGAGATTCACCAGGATCTGGCCTGGGAAGGAACATTTAAGTTATGAAGAGAGCTTGAATAGGCTTGGGTTGTTTTCTCTGGAGCAGAGAAGATGGAGGGGTGCCCTCATTGAGGTGTTCAAGATGATGAGGGGCATGCACAGCGTGGATAAGAAGCAGCTGTTCTCCTTAGTTGAAGGGTCAGTTACGAAGGGACACAAGTTAAAAGTGATGGGTGGAAGGTTTAGGGATTTTTGAGAAAAAGCTTTTTTTTACTCAGAGGGTAATGATAGTCTGGAATGGGCTGCCTGGGAGTGTGGTGGAGGTGGGATGCCTCAGATTTTGCATATCTCAGTAAGGATTCTTCGTTTTGATTGATGGTGAAGGTGCACTGTTGCTCTGTCTTCAGACACTCTCCCTGGTCAGACATTCTCCCTGATCAGGCACTCTCCCTGGTCACTCTCCCTGGGCAGACACTCTCCCCAGTCAGCCATTCTTTCTGATCAGACACTCTCCCTGGTCACTCCCTTTGGCATGACACTCTTCCTGGTCACATCACTCTTCTGGTCACTCTTCCTGGTCAGAAACTCACTCCAGTCAGAGATTCACCCCAGTCTGAGACTTTCCCTGGTCAGAGACTCACCCTGTTTCAGACACACTTTCTCTGGTCAGCCACTCTTCCTGGTCAAGCACTCTCTCTGGTTAGACTCACCCTCATCAGACACTCATCCTGGTTGCTTTTCCTGTTCAGAGGCTCACATTGGTCAGACACTTTCTCTGATAAGACATCCTCCCTGGTCAGACAGCTCCCTTCCCCTGGTCATTCTCCATGGTTTAATACTCTCCCTGGTCATTCTTCCTGGTCGGACACTCTCCCTCATCATTCTGTCTGGTGAAAACTTTCCCTGGTCACTCTCCTTGGTCAAACAATCTCCTTTGTCAGACACTCACCCTGTTCAAGCACTGTCTCTCTGGTCAGACAATCTCCCTGATCAAGCATTCTCTATGGTCAGACATGCACCCTGGTCACCTTCCCTGGTTAGGCACTTATCCTGGTCAAAGACTGACCTTGGTCAGACATTCACCCTGGAGTCTCTCCCTGGTCAGAGACTCGCCCTGATAAGAGACTCACTCTGGTCAGACACTGTCTTGGTCAGCCATCCCCCTGGTCACTCTCTCTTGTCACACACTCACCTGGTCACTCTCCCTGGTCAGACACTCTCTCTTGTCACACACTCACCTGGTCACTCTCCCTGGTCAGACACTCTCTCTTGTCACACACTCACCTGGTCACTCTCCCCGGTTAGACACTCTCTCTTGTCACACACTCACCTGGTCACTCTCCCTGGTCAGACACTCTCTCTTGTCACACACTCACCTGGTCACTCTCCCTGGTCAGACACTCTCTCTTGTCACACACTCACCTGGTCACTCTCCCTGGTCAGACACTCTCTCTTGTCACACACTCACCTGGTCACTCTCCCTGGTCAGACACTCTCTCTTGTCACACACTCACCTGGTCACTCTCCCTGGTTAGACACTCTCTCTTGTCACACACTCACCTGGTCACTCTCCCTGGTCAGACACTCTCTCTTGTCACACACTCACCTGGTCACTCTCCCTGGTCAGACACTCTCTCTTGTCACACACTCACCTGGTCACTCTCCCTGGTCAGACACTCTCTCTTGTCACACACTCATCTGGTCACTCTCCCTGGTCAGACACTCTCTCTTGTCACACACACTTACCTGGTCACTCTCCCTGGTTAGACACTCTCTCTTGTCACACACTCACCTGGTCACTCTCCCTGGTCAGACACTCTCTCTTGTCACACACTCACCTGGTCACTCTCCCTGGTCAGACACTCTCTCTTGTCACACACTCACCTGGTCACTCTCCCTGGTCAGACACTCTCTCTTGTCACACACTCACCTGGTCACTCTCCCTGGTCAGACACTTCTCTGTCAACCACTTGGGTCTTGTCACACACTCACCTGGTCACTCTCCCTGGTCAGAACTCTCTCTTGTCACACATTACCTGGTCACTCTCCCTGGTCAGACACTCTCTCTTGTCACACACTCACCTGGTCACTCTCCCTGGTCAGACACTCTCTCTTGTCACACACTCACCTGGTCACTCTCCCTGGTCAGACACTCTCTCTTGTCACACACTCACCTGGTCACTCTCCCTGGTCAGACACTCTCTCTTGTCACACACTCACCTGGTCACTCTCCCTGGTCAGACACTCTCTCTTGTCACACACTCACCTGGTCACTCTCCCTGGTCAGACACTCTCTCTTGTCACACACTCACCTGGTCACTCTCCCTGGTTAGACACTCTCTTTTGTCACACACTCACCTGGTCACTCTCCCTGCCTGGTCAGACACTCTCTCTTGTCACACACTCACCTGGTCACTCTCCCTGGTCAGACACTCTCTCTTGTCACACACTCACCTGGTCACTCTCCCTGGTCAGACACTCTCTCTTGTCACACACTCACCTGGTCACTCTCCCCGGTTAGACACTCTCTCTTGTCACACACTCACCTGGTCACTCTCCCTGGTCAGACACTCTCTCTTGTCACACACTCACCTGGTCACTCTCCCTGGTCAGACACTCTCTCTTGTCACACACACTCACCTGGTCACTCTCCCTGGTCAGACACTCTCTCTTGTCACACACTCACCTGGTCACTCTCCCTGGTCAGACACTCTCTCTGGTTGGGCATGTTCCAGATTCTCACACAGGGCACCGCAGTATTTTGAAATTCTAATTACCACCATTTCATAAGACCATAAAAGACATAGGAGCAGAATTAGGCCACTCAGCCCATCTTATCTGCTCCATCATTCAATCATGGCCGATATTTTTCTCATCCCCATTCTCCTGCCTTTTCCCCATAACCTCTTATTCAATCAAGAATCCATTAATCTCTGTTGTAAAGACATTCAATGACTTGGCATCTACAGCCTTCTGCTGCAAAGAGTTCCACAGATTCACCACTCTGGCTGAAAAAAGTTCTCCTCATCTCTATAAAAGCCAATTCAGTATTTGTAGGAAACTCCAGGTATAATGAACAAATGGAGCGACTGGTTTACCACTGGCTGCAAAATCCAGATCATCATCTTTTATGAGGAGAGTGATGGTGTTCCAATCTAATTATTGAGATTGGACAGTATGTTTGGAGAATAGAAACTCTGACAAGGAATATTCAACTCATTAGTGATAATTAATACAGCTGGCATGGATTTGAAAGCAGTGTTTTATGAGCTGGTTTGATTATTGTGCTTGAGGGACAGACTCATTCCCACAGGGCCTTGGGCAGCTGATATTCTCAAATTCACTGCTGTCAATTTGCATATTTGTTCACAATACTTGCTTTGCACAGCATCAGTGATCACTGTGATTGACAGGGCATGGGAGATCCAGGCACCAGCTATTTGTATTGATACGCTTGTGTTGGGATAGGAGAAGCTGGATGGATGAGGACCATTTTTCTCTGGAGCATAGAAGGCTGAGCAGTGTCCTTAATAAAATAATGAGGGGCATAGGTCAGCTAGGTAGTCAAAATCTTGTCCTGAAGGTCGGGGAGTCTAAAAGTAGAGAGCATAGGTTTAAGGTGAGAGGGGAAAGATACAAAAGCATCCAGATGGGCAATTTTTTCACTCAAAGGATGGTGAATGACTGAAATAAGTTATCAGAGATAGTTATAGAGGCAAGTATGATTTTAGCTTTTAAAAAAGTGTTTGGACAGTTACATGGGTAAAATGGGTATAGAGGGATATGGGCCAAATGCGGGCAATGGGGACTAGCTTAGTGGTTAAAAAAAAAGGATGGTATGGATAAGTTGGGCCAAAGGGCCTGTTTCCATGTTGTAAACCTCTCTGAGTACAAGAGTTGGGAAATCATGTTGCAGCTGTATAAAACCTTGGTTAGGCCGCATCTGGAGTACTGCGCACAGTCCAGCTCACCACACTACCAGAAAGGTATGGAAGCCTTGAAGTGAATCAAAACCAGGATGTTGCCTGGTCTCGAGGGTGTTGGCCATGAGGAGAGGTTGAGTAAACTAGGATTGTTTTCACTAGTCTGAGGGGAAACCTGATAGAGGTCTACAAAATTATGAGAGGCACAGACAGGGTAGATATTCAGAGGCTTTTCCCCCCAGGGTGAAAGTGTCAATTACAAGGGGGCACAGGTTCAAGGTGAGAGGGGGAAAGGTTAAGGGAGATGAACGAGGGAGGTTTTTCATGTAGAGAGTGCTGGGTGCCTGGAACGTGCTGCCAAAGGAGGTGCTGGAAGTAGACACATTGGTAACATTTAAGAGGCAACCAGACGGGTACATGAATAGGGAGGGAATAGAAGGATAGGGACGGAGTAAGGGCAGAAGATTTTGTTTTAGTTTAGTTAGGGCATCATGATTGGCACAGGCTTGGAGGGTCGAAGGGCCTGTTCCTCTGCTGTACTGTACTTTGTTTTTCTAATGGGCTGTTGCATCCATTGCAACTCAATAGATGTGAGCACCATATTGCCCCTTCATTTTCTACATAGAAATTGCCAACTTTCACTGGGCGCTACCATCTCATGAAATGGTGTAGAAGAGAAGGGTGTCAGGGCACACCTAGTGTCCGAGCACAATGCTGCAGAAAATGGAGGGCTGAAGCGGTTAAAGATGCACCGGATTCTGAATCAACATCGCACAACCTCAGAAACGTTCTCCTCGAATGAGAAAGGTGACAATGGTCACCCACACCATTGCTAAATGCTCATCAAACCTTTTCATTAAGCCAAATATCTGCACGCTCCACTTGTCAACTCCACATTTCCTGTACAATTCCATGGAATATTTAAACTTGCAGAATATCTACACTGCCACAAGGTGGCAGGATAACCCAACTTGAATTGGCATAACGTCACCTTCTGCTGTTGCTGAGAATCACAGAATTCCTACAATGCAGAGGAGACCATTCGGCCCATCGACTCTCAGACAGGGCGCCTTACCCAGATCCCCTCCCTTGCCCTATCCTCTGTAACCCCGCACATTTACCACAGCCAATCCATTTAACCCCCACATATTGGGATACCAAGCAGCAATTTAGCACGGCCAATCCACCTAAGCCTTCAGACTGTGAGAGGAAACCGGGGCACCCGGAGGAAACCCACACAGGCATGGGGGAGAACATCACTTTTGAAAGATCCCCACCCCTTCAAGCGGCACAGTCGCACAGTGATTAGCACCGCTGCCTCACAGCACCAGGGGATTCGGGTTCAATTCCCAGCTTGGCTCACTGTCTGTGTAGACAGCATGTTCTCCCCGTATCTGCGTGGGCTTCCTCCGGGTGCTCCAGTTTCCTCCCACAGTACGAACAAGACGTGCTGGTTAGGTTAGGTGCGTTGGCCATGCTAAATTCTCCTTCATTGTCAGGGGAATTGGCAAGGTAAATATGAGGGGTTATCGAAATAGAATCTGGATAGGATTGTGGTTGGGGCAGACATGATGGGCCGAATGGCCTCCTCCTGCACTGTAGGCATTCTATGATTCAATACTGAGATTCCAATAAATTTCGTTGTCTTTTAAAAAGCATTTAGACAGTTACATGGGTAAGATAGTACAGAGGGATATGAGGCAAACGAGAGCAATTGGGATTAGTTTAGAGTTTAAAAAAAGAGGGTTAGCGTGGACAAGTTGGAGTAAAGGGCCTGTTTCCATACTGTAAATCTCTAGACTTTATGGCTCTGTAATTATGCAAGAAAAATGGATCTGCAATTATCCTTTATTAATCTGCAACAAAGGTTATGTTACTGCGAATCCCACAAGGTGCTGGCTAGTTTGAAACAATCAGCATTAAGAGACCTTTAGGATGCATCTTGACGGCTTGTTTAATAACAATTTAAGGCTGATCACTTTATTAATTCATGCCGCTTGTGTCAACGCTTACATTATTGAGGCAGCAAAGCTAAATGTCAGCCTGCGATATTCTGAGGGAGTCGGCAGAACCTGCTACATCGTGTCAAGGAGAAGCAATTTCGCGTCGATCTGCCGAGTGGCTCGCGGCGAAAGATAACATTCAAACTGAACGATCCTCCGATTGCTTTGGTGGGTCCTTCCAATTACAAATAAAAATCTGCGGATAATACCCTGCGGCAAACAGCTGCCTAAGTCTGACTGGCCAGCCTTCTCAACAGAATACAGATTTCACTGCTGGCTCCGCTACATAATGCTGGCTGCCTCTTTATCTACATTTGATACAAACTGTTGCCTGTGGATGTCACACAGCAGAGATTATTGCCCAAAGCCATTGGAAAGTGCAGGATTAGCTGCAAACACAGCACCTCTAAGACTCTGTCCCTGAACCCTTGTAACGTTAGAAGAGCTCGTAACCACAGTGAGGTGTTGATTGCGGCAAAACCGGGAGCACAATCTCCCCTCAGAATCTCAATCCTGAGCGACAAAAGGCAAAACGCTTTTTTAAATCACTGCGGTAAATAACGTGGCAATCTGAAATAAATAGAACATAGAACGCCACAGCACAAACAGGCCCTTCAGCCCACAAGTTGCGCCGATCGTATCCCTACCTACCAGGCCCATCTATAACCCGCAATCCCATTAAATCCCATGTACTCGTCCAGAAGTCTCTTAAAAGATCCCAACGAGTTCGCCTCCACCAGCACCTTCAGCAGCCGATCCCACTCACCCACTAAGTGAATAGCTGAAATAGCTCCGAAAGCTAGTGGCTTTTGCTACCTAATAAACCTGTTGGACTTTAACCTGGTGTTGTGAGACTTCTTAATCTGAAATAAAGGCAGAGAATAGTGGCATGGTGGTTAACACAGCTGTCTCATCAGGGACCCAAGTTCGATTCCGGCGTCGGGTCACTGTCTGTGTGGGGTTTGCATGTTCTCCCCATGTCTGCATGGGTTTTCTCTGGGTGCTCTGGTTTCCTCTCACAGTGTGAAAAAACCCTAACCTGGTTAGGGTGCGTTGGCCATGCTAAATTCTCCCTCAATGTACCCGAACAGAGTGTGCCGACTGGGAGGTTTTCACAGTAACTTCATTGCAGTGTTAATGTAAGCCTCTGCGTGACACTAATAAATAAACTTTAATCTTGATGGCTGGGATTTTGCAGCCTCACTCGGGCAAGACTTGAAATACCCGCCCAAGGTCAACGGAGGTTTCTGCTGTCGGACCCTCGCTCCCAGTCCGATTCCATAGTGGGTAAGGTGGTAGTGGTCCCGGGAATGTCTTGAAGAGGCACTGGTGTAGTGATCATATCATTGGACAAGCAATCCAGAGGTGGATGCAAAGAGGTTTCAGAATCCCTCCACAGCAACTGGTGGAATTTAAAATCCAACAGATCAGAAGAAGAAATCTGGAACTGAAGATTAGTTTCAGTGATGGTGACAATGAAACTATCGTTGACTGTCATTCAAAAAAAAAAACATCTGGTTCACTCGTGTCCTTTAGAGAAGGAAATGTGCCGTCTTTGCCTGCTCTGGAAACTCACATCCCGTGAAAGAACAATTTAAAAAAAAAAGATCGATGACTTTTCTTCATAACACTCTCGATAAAAGGTCATCAGCCCGAAACGTGGAATCAAATGAATGATCACTCCAATCTAAATGCTTAATGAGCCCTGGGCCTTCCACCTTCTTCTGTTGGGTAAAAGATACAAAAGTCTGAGGTCACATATCAACTGACTCAAGAACGGCTCCTTCCCTGCTGCTATCAGACTTTTGAATGGATCTACCCCCGCACAAAGTTGATTTTTCTCCACACCCTAGCTATGACTGTAACACCACAATCTGCGCTCTCTCCTTTCCTTCTCTATGAATGGTATGCTTTGTCTGTACAGCGTGCAAGAAACAACACTTTTCACTGTATACAAATGCACTTCTCCAATGCTCTCATAACCCTCTCCTCCCTGCAGTTTATTTGATCCCACTCATAAGCTCCCCAGTGCCAAGTACAACACCCAAATTGACCAATCTTTTACATTATTCCTTAAAATGTCTACTCTATCGAGAAAATCTCGCTCCCTCTCCTCAACTTCAGCAAGCATAAGTACAAAACCAGCTTTAAACTCAGCTGATTCCAGATTCAGGCTGAAATTTTCTGAGTATTCATACCAGTGGGATCTCTGACCAAGAAACCCCCCTTCCCCCCACCGCTCCCCTCATCCAACCACGGGTTCCTTGGCAAAGGTCAGCTGAACAACGAGAAAGCCCACTGACAGCAGCAAGACCAGAAGGTTCTGCCACCTACCCTGCTGCAAAGCACTATCTGTAAACCCCATGACTTGCCTGGGTGAGCAAAAAACCTCACTTACTGTGCTGTCTGGAGACAATACACATTTCTCTAACCAATGCTCAGGGTTTCCTTCACCCACATTGTTAGCCACTTTAAGACTTGAATAGCAGGTTAGATGTAAGGATTCACATTCTAATCAGCAATCTGTGACTGTCTGTGTGCTGATATGTGTGCTATTGCAGTCCAGAACACTGCATTTGCCTGACGAAGACGAAAGTCAAAAGCTCGCAGATTTACTATCAAATAATTCGGTTGGATCTAAAATTGGTGTTGCCAGACTCTTACTGAGCAAAACACTCTGCCATGGGGGGGAATAATACTGATCACTGATTGCAAAGATGATCAAATTGTCAGTACGGGTTGGTCAAAGTGTGACATGCCTTTGGAGTATTGCGTATATTTCTGGTCGCCATACTACCAGAAGGATGCGGAAGCTTGGAGTGAGCTCAAAGGAGGTTCACCTGGATGTTGGCCTGGTCTCGAGAGTGTCGGTTATGAGGGGGGGTTAAATAAACTAGGATTGTTTTCAGTGGAAAGACAGAGGCTGAGGGGAGACCTGATAAAGGTCTCCAAAATTATGAGAGGCAGGGTGGATATTTAGAGGCTTTTTCCCAGGATGGAAGTGTCAATTGCAAGGCGGCGTAGGTTCGAAGTGAGAGGGGGGAAAGTTTAAGGGAGATGTGCGGGGGAGATTTTTCACACAGGGAGTGGTGGGTGCCAGGAAGGCACTGCCAGAGGAGGTGGTGGAAGTGGGCACCTGAGCAACATTTAAGAGGCACCTGAATGCATACATGAATAGGGAGGGAATAGAGGGATACGGAGTAAGGGCAGAAGGTTCTTCCTTCAGTTTAATTAGGGCATTATGGTTGGTAGAGGCTTGGAGGACGGAAAGGCCTGTTCCTGTGCTGTACTCTTCTTCTTTGTTCTTTTTGTAAAAATCCAGGCAGGACAACTAATATTCATTGCCACTTCAACAGAACTTAGATGAGCAAACTAATCCACAGTTCTTCAAGGGCTAAAATAGACAGTTCTTGTAACTTCTGTGGCAAACTTTACCCAAGGGACAAACTCTCCAACTACATCTCATGATTCACATGACAAATAATAGTCTGCAATCATTGCCACATTGGAGTCTTTCTTGAGAAAAATGTCATCTCCTCTGAATATTTTGCGCATTGATTACCCCATGTACTTCCTGCTGGGGAGAATAAAAATGATATTTCTAATGCGAGTGCTGGTTTTCATAAGGAGAAGTGATGTGGGTGGGTTGTGCTCTTCAACTTTAGCTGATGCATTCCTAGGGAGTTGATGATAGTTAGACAGCAGCTCAAAGATACACAGTGGGGAACAGTAAAATACTCTGTTTGTTACAAAGGAGAGGCGAGCACTAATAATTCATGACAAAGTCACAAGGGAGCTGTGAAGATCTTCACAGGAGAAATACAGTGAAAGGTTTTCCTTTTGCATTTCTTGAAACAATAGGTTTGGGGATATATGACAGTGTCACTGGGGATACCTCAGGAAAAGTGCCCATGACAGTCTCATCCTCAAATATTCATCGAACAAGTGTACCGCTAATAGCAACGCCTCACTTTGTCTTAGAAAAGTTTTCACTTAATTCCCAAGTTTTAAACTTAAGATGAAGCGGCTGGTCCCCTGTTGGTCTATTTGCTGTTTTCTTCTAAGCTCAGACATGGCATGGCATCGCTAAGCTTCAACGCTGAAAACAATAGAGGGTGGCAAGGTGGCACAGTGGTTAGAACTGCTGCCTCACAGTGCCAGGGACCCAGGTTCAATTCCGGGCTGAGGTCACTGTCTGTGTGGAGTTTGCACGTTCTCCCTGTGTCTGCATGGGATTCGTCCATACTTTCCACAGTCAGAAAGACGTGCTGGTTAGGAATTTGCTGTGCTAAATTCTTCCTCGATCTACCCGAACTGGTGACTGAAGGATTTTCACAGTAACTTCATTGCAGTGTTAATGTAAGCCTGTTTGTGACTAATAGTAAAGAAAATAATATATAATTCTTAATTTCTCTACTGAGCGGTTGGGGGATGCAGGAAAGGACTTTTAATTGATTAATTAAGACACTAGAAAATAATTGTTCAGAGACAGAGCTGGCCATAGTTGTTTCAATAAGAGGGTCTTTGGTTTTAAGCTTCTATCCAGGTATTGCTAGCCGCTGTGTGTAAATGTGAATAATTACATTTCCAAGGCTGTTTGAGTGTCAAATTATTGTATTTTTCACGCTGTTTAAGTAGCTCCAACCCTTCTCTTGTCATCTTTCTATCACCTGTCAGCTTGTGCGCTGACTTAATTCCTTTCAGATTTATTTGAAATGACATCTTGTGAAAAATGTGACAACCACAGGTAACCAACAAGAAGCAAATTCTAATGTTATCCTCAAAACTCTCTGAGTGACCTATCTACCACTACTTTTCTTTTTGTTCATTTATTCATGGGCGTTGCTGGCTCACTGCCCATTTCTAGTTGCCCTTGGAGAGCAGTTCAGAGTCAATCACACAGCTCTGGAGTCACATGTTGGCCAGACCAGGGAAGGACGGCAGATTTCCTTCCCAAAAGGATATTAGTGAACCAGATGGGTTTTTCCCGACAATGATTTAATCAGTAGATTCTTAATTCCAGCTATCCTTTATAGAATTTAAATTCCACCATGTGCCGTGGCAGGATTCGAACCAGGTCCCTGGAACATTAGCTGAGTTTCTGGATTAACAGCCCGGCGATAGTACCACTCGGCCATCACCTCTCTCTGTTGCATTTACTGCAATGCAACAACTTTGAGGAACCAATCAACTTAAGCTATCGCGACACATTGCGGGTGGAATTTTATCATTTCTTTTAACTGAGTGTCGATTCAGGCAGGAAAAGAGATGTACTTTCTGCAGCCTCCATTGTTAGCTTTCCCGCCGTGTTTTTTGAAGCTAAGTGAAAAGAATATTGAGGGAGGTGTGAAGGTAGAAGAGTGGGGCCGCGGTGGCAGGAAGGGGGATGTCAGTTGGTCCCATGGTGTCATACTGACAGGGGGGACTTTGAATAAGAAGATCTAAAAAAGAAGGGACCCGCCCCCCCCCCCCTCCCCACTCCCCGACACAGAGAACAGTCACATCTCATAGATACAGCGGCAGCATGGTAGCACAGTGGTTAGTACTGCCGCCTCACAGCGCCACGGACGCAGGTTCAATTCCGGCTTTGGTTGACTGTGTGGAGTTTGCACGTTCTCTCGCATGGGTTCCCTCCCACAGTCCAAAGATGTGTGGGTTAGGTGCATGAGCCATGCTAAATTGCCCCTTAGGACTAGCAGGGTAAATATGTGGGATGATGGGGATGGGGCCTGGGTGGGATTGTTATCAGTGCAGGCTCATTGGGCTGAAATGGCCTCCTTCTGCACTGTAGGGATTCTATGAAACACAATCTCCATTACCGCACACCACCCCCCTCCTCCCTCATGAACATGGGGAAGAATCTCCACCCTAACATGGGAAACATAAACCCCCCACACCCCCATGGACACAATGAACCCCACTTCTCCCCACATGGACATGGCGAACCCTCCCCATAGACATAAGGAACTCTCTTCACCCAACATACTAAACATGTGGCCCACAGAACATGCTCCAGGTATGTTCTGATTAGAGCTTTGTTTGGCTGAAGAACAAGTTTTACCCCCTTGTATTCTAAAGATCTGGATATAAAAACCAACATTTCATTAGTTACTTTGATCCCTTTTCTCTATCTAGCCACGGCATTTTAATGATATGTTGTTCCAAAATGATTCTATTCAATTACCTCTGACCTGTCCTGGATTTCCAATTACAGGGCTCTATATGCTTCACCTCATTTTTGGAAAATGTATTGATCACAATTTTGAGAGTTTCAATGAACTTCCTGGATCCATGGACTTTGATGGCGTAATCTTCAGCCTTTTCCTGCACTTTGTCTGAAAATAGTACCTTGTAATTTCATTCTGAAATAATTTGTCTCCTGAATTTTTTTTTTCTACAGAAATAGACAGTAGCAAATCAGTGAGATGTGGTGGTGTAGTGGTATTGTCACTGGACTAGTAATCCAGAGGTCCAGGGCAAGATCCAGGGAGTTAGATTCAAATCCCGCCATGGTGGATTATAATATCTAAATTGAATAAAATTCTATAATTAAAAGTCTAATGATGACCATTGTCAACAGTTGTAAAAACCCATCTGTCTCACTAATGTCCTTTAAAATTTAATTATTAGTGTCACAAGTGGGCTGACATTAACACTGCAATGGAGTTACTGTGAAAATCCCCAAGTCGCCACATTCCAGCGACTGTTCGGGTACACTGAGGGAGAATTTAGCATGGCCAATGCACCTAAGCAGCACAGTTTTCAAACTGTGGGAGGAAACAGGAGCTCCTGGAGGAAACCCACGCAGACATGGGGAGAACATGCAGACAGACAGTAACAGGGAGCTGGAATCCAACCTAGTCCCTGGTGCTATGAGGTAGCAGTGCTCACCATCACCCAGATTACTGAGGCTTCAACTTTTTTTGTACAATGGTTTCACTCCTCTAGAACATAGAACAGTACAAGCCCTTCGGCCCTCGATGTTGTGCCGAGCTACGCCTAAACCCAAGCTCAAGCTATCCCACTCCCTGGCCCCTACAATGAAATTAGAAACATAAAAGTTTGAAATTTTTTTTTGGTTTGGGCCTCCTTTGGCTTTAACTCTTCTTTGTGATTCTAGTGTCCATCCGCAATTAGGCACACAGCCCACTCGCCTATTTAAATCATGCCCTGAAAATTCAGAGTGTGTTGATTTTTCCCCCCAGTTAAATTAACGATGAGTAGCTTGGGGTACAGTGCACATCTGAATCTCCCCTCCCAGCACACGAGGTTCCCCACTGGGAGGAGCAATCAGCAGCTACGAATGTAGAATAACATGTTTTGCCATCACACACTTGTACTTAACGGCGTCACAACGAACCATTCCTGCTGAGGGATGCAAAACCATTCCACAACATATGACACAGAAACAGAAAATGCTGGAAAATCTCAGCAGGTCAGAAAGCATCTGTGGCATAAAAAGAAAATAGAGCCAACATTTCGAGAATGTATGACCCTTCCTCACTCTTTTGAGCTCTGAGGAAGAGTCATCTAATCCCAAAACATTGGCTCCATTCTCTCCCCGCCGATGCCATCAGAGATTTTCCAGCATTCTCTGTTTTTGCTCCCGATCCCAGCATCCCATGTAGTATTTTGCTTTGATCTTCATAGTGATGTGACTTATATTCATGATCTGCTTCTTCAGGTTGCCTGTGGAGTGTATCAACTGGAATGATACCCCAAAACTTGTGACTCAATACATTCATTGCTACACTCACTGAATGAACATCTTGACAATGATCTGCACTTTGTTTGGTGAGGTTTTAATTCATTTCTTTGTTCTTCTTTGTCACCCAGTAATGAAGAATAAGAATCCTTCACAATAGGTGAGTCAATGAGCTCATTCTGCAAATCACATTTAAACCCTCATCACTCCTGTACATTGTTTTGAGAACTTCTCACTACTTGTCCCTCCACAGCTACCAATGCAACAATTAAGAATGTAAAGTAGCCACCATCCCAGCTGACTGAAAGCTGCTGTCCCCTTTGAGGAGGGAGAGTTGCCTGTGGTGATTTAACCTGAGGGTCATCACATCTCGGGTGAGGGGCAAGGTCAAGAAGGTGGGGTTTTCATGAATAACCCACTGTTGGTAATGGGAATTGAACCCGCACTGTTGGCATCGCAATGCATCACAAACCAGCTGTCCAGCCAACTAACGCAATGAGTACTTATGATTGGAATGCACTGTCTGCAAGGATGAAGGAATTAATTTCAATATCATCTTTGCACTTAGCTGTTACATCAACATGATACTGTTTTCCTCATCTTGATTTGATTTCTCACTGTCACATGTATTAGCATACAGTGAAAAATATTGTTTCTTGCGTGCTATACAGACAAAGAATGCCGTTCATAGAGAAGGAAAGGAGAGAGAGCAGGACGTAGTGTTACAGTCATAGCTAGGGTGTAGAGAAAGATGAACTTGGTGTGAGGCAAATCCATTCAATAGTCTGATGGCAGCAGGGAAGAAGCTGTTCTTGATTCGGTTCGTATGTGTACCAACTTCTGTGTCTTTTTTTCCAATAGAAGAGAGAATGTCTGCAGTGCGTGGGGTCCTGAATTATGCTGGCTGCTTTTTTGAGGCAGTGGGAAGTGTAGACAGAATCACTGGATGGGAGGCTGGTTTGCATGATGGTCTCCTCGTTTGAGGAAGGACATTGTTGCTATTGAGGGAGTCCAGCAGAAGTTCACCAGACTGATTCCCAGAATGGCAGGACTGATTTATGAAGAGAGATTGGATGAACTGGGCATGTACTCACTGGGAATTTAGAAGGATGAAAGGGGATCTCAGAGAAATATAAAATCCTGAAAGGACTGGATAAGCTGGAATGTTGGGGAAGTGCAGAACTAGAGGTCACAGTCATAGTTTAAGAATAAGTGGTAAGCCATTCAGGACTGAAACGTGGAAGAACCAATTCACTCAAAGAGTTGTGAACCTGTTGAGTTCTCTACCACAGTTGGGGCCAGTTCATTAGATATGTTCAAGAAGGTGCTGGACATGACCCTTGCAGCTAAAGGGAACAAGGGGTAGGGAAAGAAAGTGGGAGTGGGATACTGGAAGTGCATCATCAGCCATGATCACATTGAAGACGGTGCAGGCTCAAAGGGCCAAATGACGCCTATTTTCTATGTTTTTTTTAGCCATTGGTTTACTGTAGTGTTCTTCATGTCAGGTAAGTAATCAGCGGCATCCAATCCTGAGAATGAATCATAGAAAAACTACAGCAGAAACAGGCCCTTTGGCCCACAAGTTGTGCCAGTCATAGAGGTTTACATTAAGAAGTTTCACAACACCAGATTAAAGTCCAACAGGTTTATTTGGAATCAGGGGCTTTTGGAGTGCTGTTCCTTCATCAGATGAAAGCTTGTGATTATAAATAAACTATTGGATTTTAACCTGGGGTTGAGAGACTTCTTACTGTGCCTTTCCCAAGCCAATGTCAGCATTTCCACACCATTGAGGTTTATAGCATGGAAACCGGCCTTTTGGCACAACTTGTCCATGCTACCCAGTTTTTATCATTAAGCTAGTCGCAACTGTCCGTGTTTGACCCATATTCTTCTATACCCATCTTACCCATATCTCAGCAAGGACCAGATGCCGTCTCCTATTCTAATCATTACGTTGACATTCGGGTGCAGTTCCTTTGTTTTAGCAAGGAATGAGCTTTGATGGGTGATTTATCATGTTGAGGAAAGACTGCGGCCCATGTATGTCTTTGGGGATGGATATCCGCTGTATGGCCTTTTCCTTGCCTGGGTCTGGCATCGCACCATCAGCATATGGCCAACGTAGAGGATCTCACTGACTCTGAATGTACATTCAGCAAGGTTGAGCTCCAACTGTATGATTCTGATTGTGTCAAGGAGCAAACAGACATTCGTCATCCTCCTGTACTGTGCATCCCCAAAGTAGCCTGTCATCAACGATGATTTCACAAGGCTGCCCTGCAAAGAGCTATTCCCTAAATCTTTGGGAGACCTCATTGTCAACAGAATTACAATTGGACATTGACAGGAACCTGTATCTGGCTACTGGAGACATGAAAATCGTGAGCTTCAAGGATTCTTCATCAAGCAAGATTTGCCAAAATGCACATTTTTCATCCAAGCTGCTGAAAAATTTGGCATTGACCATGTTGGCTATGACACGTCCAATAACAGTGTATTTAACAGCAAAATCGAGGACGCGGGTCATATTCTCTTCTACCATCTTCCAACAGGAAAAGGATACAAACAGATACAGCAGCGGAATGTGGCACAGTGGTTAGCACTGCTGCTTCACAGCACCAGGGACATAAGTTCGATTCCTGGCTTGGGTCACTGCCTGTGTGGATTTCCTCCGGATACTCCAGTTTCCTCCCACAGTCCAAAAGACATGCTGGTTAGGTGCATTGGCCATGCTAAATTTTCCCTCAGTGTACCCAAAAAGGCGCCAGAGTGTGGCAACAAGGGGATTTTCACAGTAACTTCATTGCAGTGTGAATGTAAGCCTACATGTCACTAATAAATCAACTTTACTTTAAAAAAGACAAAAGTCAGAGGACCAATACCAACCCCGACTCAAGAACAGCTTCTTCTCTGGATATAAGAGCATCTTATCCAGTTTCCACCTACCCTATGTCCTATAAGCCCACAAGTTTCCCATGGCTAATCCATCTCACCTATACATCTTGGAACACTGAGCAGTAACGTAGCATGGTCCTGAGTCCACCTAACCTACAACAGGGTTCAGTTTGTTGGAAGAATCGAGTTCAGCACAGGGCATGACTTTCTTCAGCAGCTATTTCGACAAGACATTGCTTTTTGCCCCAGTGACTTTCAGCTTGGCAATCTCAGTGATGAGGTCAACCCTTTGACAGCGAGCAGGATGCTGTCAGGGACTCAAGTGCTTTGATCCGTTTCCAATTCCTTCACTTTGTTCCCATGCTGAGCTCTGGAGAAGGAGCTGTCTGCAATGTGTCTTATCATAGGAACCCGTGGGTCTGCCTTTGACCTGCAACACTGCGGTCAAGTCACAGCTTGAAATGGGCTCCTGCTCTGCCCAAGACAGCAAGAGACTACAAAAGGTCATGAACATAGTCCAATCCATCATACAAAACAGCCTCCCGTCCACTGACTCTGTTTACACATCCGCTGCCTCTGTAAAGCAGCCAGCATAATTAAGGACCCCATGCAAGTCAGACATTCTCTCTTCCACCTTCTTCCGTCAGGAAAAAGATACAAAAGCCTGAGGTCACGTACCAACCGACTCAAGAACAGCTTCTTCCCTGCTGCTGTCAGACTTTTGAATGGACCTACCTTGCATTAAGTTGAGCTTTCTCTACACCTTCATTATGACTGCAACACTACATTCTGCACTCTCTCCTTTCCTCCTCTATGAACGGTATGCTTTGAGTGTCTGACACACAAGAAACAATACTTTTCACTGTATGCTAATAAACCCAAGTTACTGTAGAGCACATTGAACACAAAGCATGTGCTTCTCTCCTGTGGCTGCTGCAGCTTGAGATGGGTGTGAAAAGACTTCAGATCTTTTCCTAACTCTTTGACTATTCGTTCACCATGCAATGAACAGTCAATCCAGTCTCAATCCAAGTTTAAGGAACAACATTTCAGCCTGACATTCAACATTGAGTTCAACAATTTTAGACCATAACTACCTTCTCCGGTTCATTCACTATATTGTTTTGCTGGTTCTGCTTTTCTTACGGGTGACACAGTGGTTCCTCACAGCACCAGGGACCTGGGCTCAATCCCAGTCTTAGGTCACTGTCAGTGCAGAATCCGTACATTCTCCCCATGCCTGCGTGGGTTTCCTTTGGGTGCTCCAGTTTCCTCCCACAGTCTTAAAAATATGCTGATTAGGCGCATTGGCCACACTAAATTCCTGAACATGCACTAGAATGTGCCAACTAAGGGATTTTCACAATAACTTCATTGCATAAATTGCATTGAGTAAATAAACTTTATTCCTTTACTTTTTTTGCAAAGTTAAAGTGAGGTATCTTTAAAAGCTTGTTTTGGAGGCTTAAAACACAGGTGCATATAGAATACACAGACTGCAATATTTGCAAAGACAAGCATCAGTATCATCTTGGTAACAGGCTTTGCAGGTTTTTGAATTCAGCCTATCAGTTTAAAGAAGGCACTCAGTTAATAGGAACCTATCAAATTTGAATTTGTTGCGATTGACATCATTTGACCAATCCAGTTGCAGGAAATTGATAGGTTATCACAGATATAAAAGTTATAAATACTTGCCTGCAGTTCAAGTGAAGAGTTGCCACCCCCAAAGCCTAGAGAGGAGAAAGAACAGCTCTCTGCCAACTTCAAATATCTCTTAAAGAACTTTTCATCTATCTTATGAAGGGTATCACATCAGAAAGAGCTCACAGATAGCAGAATCAATAGAAGAACTCCAAACATTTTCCAAAGCCACAAGACCTGATTGTATATTTAAGAGTGACTAAATTTCTGTTTTATTTTTGTTGTTAATGAATGGTCCTTGTGTTTATTTGAACAGCATTCTAGTAGAATCTTACTTTAATCGGTCTGTTACTTGTCTAGTCAAAGTTCCCTGTTAGTTAAATAAATAAATCATTACTTGTTCATTGAAAGTGAGTGTCAGGTATTTCTATTAATTAATCCCTGAACATTAATGGAGAACAATTAACATCTTCCCAAACATTTTTAACAGATTACAAAGTGAGGTATTCTCTTTGGGGGATTTGGCATGGCTTCACAAAAGGGGACCAACCTCTGTGTCGTAACACTTTGTACACAGGCAGCTGTTATCCAGAAACTCACACCTTATCCAAGCACATCTTTTCCTTCTTAACTTCACCCATGAATATTCCCTTTGGTCATTTAATCCCTCCCGCCCTCTAAAAGGCATTAGTAAGCTAGGAAGGTTTTCTACAACAGTAATTACATGGTCAACATTCCAGAATTTTCTTTTCATTAGTTTCAAGTTTCACCATCTATCATGGTGGGATTTGAAACTGGGTCCCCAGGTCTCGCCCTGGGTCTCTGGATTACTAGTCCAGTGACAATACCAGTACACCACTGCTTCCCTTATGATGTAGACATGTTTCTTGTCAGAGATCTAAAACTCAGCTCTTCAATGTAAGATAGTCACCAATAATTCCAGTAAAAAGTAAAGGGACACCTCTTTCCCCAGAGAATAGAACTTGCTGCCACATGGAACAAACCCAAAAGCATAGGTCGATTTAAGTGGAATGTAAAGATGTACGAGGGAAAACTGGGTTCAATTCCTGGTTTGGGTCGCTGTTTGTGCAGAGCCTGTACATTCTCCCCGTGTCTGAATGGGTATCCTCTGGGTGTTCCAGTTTCCTCCAAGGATGTGTGGGTTAGGTTGATTGGCCACGCTAAATTTCTCCTTGGTTTCAGAGGGAATGGTAGGGTGGATATATAGTGTTGAGGGGATAGGCCCTGGTAGGATTGTTGTGCCGGCACAGGCTCGATGGGGTAAATGGCCTCCTTCTGCACTCTCGGATTCTCTGATTTGAGAACAGACCAGGAGCTTATGTTGCTGGGATTAAATGAGGTGAGGAGGTGGGAAGAGGCTGATCTGGGGTGTATGAACACCAGCCCACCCCTGTAAACTCAATCCAACATCAAAACCAAGAGCAGACAGTAGACCGAACCAGCTGACCCCTACCTCTCGGAGGCATCCCATGAAGTTGTTGCTGACGGGGGAGCCGGGCAGATCCGCCGTGCTAGGACTTCCGCCCACGTAGAAGAAGTCATCAGATCCCAGCATGGTGTAGTCTTCCTGGGTGTAGCCCGTGGTGGTGAGAATACCGTCCACTGAAATAGTGACCTATTCACAGGAGATAACGAAGAGAAAACGGCCAACAGTGACCTTTACACATTGTGCTGCCTGGCACCTGCCTGCGTTTATTATCATTATTATTATTTTAAAAAAAAAAGTCCTTGCGCTTGTTTGAGGTTTGCGTTTTGAGCCTAACCTTCGAGTTAACACTCGGAAGTCCCATTTTCTGGTCTGTGTTTACACACAGCAGCATGGTTGTAGGATTCTTTCATCCCATGCTTGCTGTCGGTACGTCTCGCAGCTAATCCGTGAATGATTTGGTTCCAAACTTTTTTTGTTTGAAGGTAAAGGTAGGGGGAGGGGGGGGGGGATTTGGGGTGGGGGTGTTGACCTAATGTCATATCCAGGCGAGAAAATGGAACTATCTACTTTGATGCCAATTTAACTCTTCCAGCAACAACAACAAAAAAAGAACTTGACTTGGCGAATTTGAAAATCGGCCAAAAGCAAAACGTGTTCGTTTTTTTTAGTTTAATTTCTTTTTTAAGAAAAAAAGACTCTCTTTCCCCGCTTTATTCCCGTCTTAACACTGACAAGCATGCATCAGGAGAGAGTTCTTACCGTCTATGGCATGAATGCACATGGGATGAGTCAAAGCTCAATCATGAAAAAATCACCAACTTCATCAACTGTGAGCAGCTGCATCACCTCGTTCTTAAGAAAAAAACTTTTCCAAGGAAAAAAAATAATGAAAAGGGAAATAAAGGAAAAAACCCAAAAGAAACCATGCACGTGTCAAAACTCGACACCCTCATGCAAACGGAAGAAAGGGACAAATGAAAGCATGAAACACGAAGGTAGACTACAGCAGCATTGATTTCACTTCGCATGCAGATAAACACATGAAGGGGGGAGAGGGGGGGGGTTGGGGTTCGGAGAAAGGGTAGGGGGTGGGTGGGCGGAGGGTGTGGTGTGTATGCGAAGGGGGCAGGAAGGTGTGCAGGGGAGAGAAGGAAGAGGAAAGTTAACAAGAGACATGTTAGTGGAAATAGGTTAGGAGGCAAGATGTCGGATGGAATTTGATTGTCTGGGCTTTTTTTTTTTCGTAAAATTTCTTTTCTGGTCGCACTGAGGTTTTGAACTTCCGTCATGCCATGCACTATGTACGGAAAGAAACTGGCAGCGCCCATTCGCAGGGACATCTGAGCTCCTGCCAGTTCGTCAAACGACCTCTGCCCAAGAGGCAGGGGAGGCTTTTGCTGTTTCGGCCCTACGATGGTCTGAACTCAGTATTTGGTAGAGTGAAGAGAATCAAAAAGAAAAATCAGGAAAATCAAGAAGAAACAAAAGCGGAAACCAAAATAAAAACAAACAAAGCGTGGCGGGAAGAAAAGAAACCAGGGAACAAGGAGAAAGAGAACAATGTGACTGAAGTAAGCAGTGAAATACCAACCCCGTTTCCTCATTGTAATGGTGTCTACAATAAACAAAAAAAAAGGAGGGGGAAGAGGGAACACACGGCAAACCCAAAAAAAGAGACAATAAGAATGATATCTACCAGACAATGTAGTTTGTTTACCATAGCGTGTCCAATGCCTGAGTGCTTTGAGGAAAAGGGGAAGAAAGCAAATTAAAAATTGTGAACAGAACGATTGTTACTTAAAATAAAACATGATGATATTTAGGGTGTTAGTACATTAGTTGGTTAGGTAACGGTTAGTAAAATGACACATTCCATGAATGATTAGTGTTAGTTCTTTTTCTAAAAGCGTGTCATCGACATATAGAGAGAAGATGCAAACAAACTCTACAGGACCAAAGCAGACCAAAAAAACGAGTAAGAAGGTTTCTCAACAGCTTTTTCTCTGCAATTTATCTGTGACACGGTGACTTCTTTTAATTTTTTAAGTCGAGGAGAATAAGCTTATTTTCACACACCGGGTCAGAAACATTACCACAAGCCAAGCTTTATTAAACCTTGAAGTGGAACCTGAGGCTAATTTTCTTTTGTATTTTAGTGCTATCATCAACACACACACCTTGTGAACCAGAGTGGGGAGGGGTTCTTTTGGACACTGTTAAGGCTTATTTTAGAACAATATTGCTCGCAGAAGAAAAGGTGCTTTTTACTTAAAAGTAAATGACGATGCCCCTCTCCCGCCACCCCCCCCTTTTCTGACTGCACCAAAAGTATTTTTGGAAAACTAACACAAAATCCAAACCATTATTATTAGAAACGCAAGTCAGTGATGGCAAGAAGAGCACCCTATGTTTAACCATTGGCAAGAAGCACTAACTCTCATTTACACTTCAGCAGCAGTACTACCAACGCAATAATGAGAAATGGTTTGATGTCTTGAAGTACTCCTGCAGAAGACATTTCAGAGTCCTGGGACTTTGGGTGGGGCAAAGTTATTACTAAGAGGGGAATTTGGTCTTCTCAAACCATCAAGGAAAGTCACAGGCCCCTGTCACAAGTGTCTGCTCAAGGAAGCAATGAAGTGGATGGGTCAACGCGAGGGCAATTAGTGCCCTAGTCTGATCTAAGAGCAACTCTCACATACACAGACAGAAAGAAAAGGAATGCAGCCAGCCAGCCACACGGAACACTCAAGTTCACAAACACTCCACTCGTAGCCCCAGAAACTAAGCCTCGGTTAAGTCAATGAAAATGGCTAAATCAACCCAAACCAGTAAATAATAAAAGAGAGCGTCACAGAATAACTGGAAAAGAAGTGGCGGGGTGGGGATGGGGGAGCAAGATCCAACAGAACCGAGAGAACGAAAGATTGAACCAACGAAAGCCCCCGCCCAGGAGTTCCAAGGACAGGACGCCGGACAAACTGAAACTGGGAACGGAGAGAGTAAAAGGAAACCAAAGAAATGAAACGGAAATGAAGAAAACCATCAACAAAGTTTTTTTTCTCTCAAGGCACGGGAAATTTTTTTTTGGGGGTGGGGGTAATCAGATCTGTTTGCTTTGACCTGCATTTTTTTTTTTGCTTTAACCGTGAACATGAGCAGTGAATTTTATTTCTCCTCGCCCTGCCTAGGTTTTGTTCTTTTCTTTGTTACTTAGCAGCGTTTCAGCGACCGCCCCACTATTACCTGTCGCAGATTGCGTGTCACTTTGACATCGTGCCAGGCGTTGTCATTGAACTTCCCATTTACTGGTTCAACCAACGCCTCAAAAGCACCCGATCCCAGGTTAATGACTAGTGAAACAGCTCCGTCTTTCAGCGCTAGGTTTACATAGTCAGCTGACTTCCCTGTGTGCAGAATCAGCCCGTTCCGCTGCCAGGTCTTGAAGGACAAGGTGATCTCGTCGCTGCTGCTCTGGATAGGGTTCTGGGACAGGTCGTAGCAGAAGTACTCAGATCCTCGGAAGGTTGCGGAGTTGTCTTCCCTGGCTGTGTGGAGCAAGAGGGAGAGGAAAAATGGACGTGGGGGTGTCGGAGGGAAAGAAATAAAACAGTCCGTCAGTGACTTGGGAAAACCAGCACGGAGATAATATTATTTCAGTAACAATGGCAATGTTAAATAAGTGACACCAGAACCAAAAGTATTATCCTTAGAGTTCGTGAAGTCAACTGGACACACTTGACGATACAGAACCAAAAATAATGCAGAGCAAATATATCTTCTGATCAAAACTATTAATAAAATGTGGGCAGACTTTTACATCCCCGCTGAGGGCTTTGTAAGCGGTGGGTGGGGGGAAATGGGGGGTGAAAATTCCTCAGTGGCCTTCTCGGTACCCTCCCCGCCTGCTCCGAATTCTCCATGATGTTACAATGTGGCAGGCGAGCTCAAGGCCAAACCTCCTCCCCCACCCCACCCTATTCCGCAACACCCCCTCACCTCTCCCATCCCACTCCCCCACCCCATCCTCACCCCACTCTCCCACCTCCCCCACCCCATCCCACCTCACTCCCATCCTCTCCCAACCTCACTTCCCACCCCCCCTCAAGCCCGCCCCCCGCTTCACCCTCTACACCCCATCCCCCACCCCACCATCTCCACCTACCCGCACATCATCATCCAGCTCAACTTCCACCATCCCACCCTCCACCACTTCCACCCCACCCCCCCCCACCACCCCTCCATCCCAACCACAACTCCACCTCCATCCCAACTCCACCTCCCCCATCCCAGCCAGCACCCCCCCACCACCACTTCCCGTATCCCCACCTCCCGTCACCCCACCTCCCCACTCTCCATCCCACCCCACCTCCCCCCACTTCTTCCTATCCCCATCTCCCCTCACACCTCTCCTACCCTACTGCTCCCATTCCGCTACATCCCCTACCCCTCCATTCTCTCCTGATGAAGGAGCAGCACTCCGAAAGCTCGTGATACCAAATAAACTTGTTGGGCTTTAACTTGGTGTTGTGAAACTTCTTACTGTGCCCACTCCATTCCAATGCTGACATCTCCTCACTATACTCTATGAATGGTATGCTTTGTCTGAATGGCACACAAGAAACAATACTTTTCTCTGTATCTCAATACACGCGCCAATAATAAATCAAAATCAAGCTCAACTATTGAGCATGTTCAAAAGGGAAATCAATAAAGCTTTGGAGACTAAGGACCTCAAGGCTTACAGGAACAGCACAGGAAAGTGGCACTGCAGTTGATGATCAGCTGTAATCTAATTGAATGATAGTATAGGCTTCACGGGCTGAATGGCTTAAGCCTTCTATCTTCCGATGTAACTGGACAGATCCCTCTCCTGAATATAAAGCGTTCTGCAGGAAGCTAATCGGAAAACGAATTGACCCCAACTTGTCATCGGTGCAAAAAATCCTAACACGCAGAAACCATGGCAGTTGTGAATTCTTTGCTTCACTTTTATATTTACTCATTTTGTATGTTTGAGTGGTGGAACATCAGAATCCAGCAGAGATCCTCCTGCCACACACAGATCAATTGCAGGTATTATTAGAACAACCCAAAAATAGTTACATTCTTCATCACAGTCCTGCTTTGTTTGTAACGTCTGCGAGCAGCACAATAGATTATGAAAGTGTACAAGGGAGAGTTTTCTTTACTACAATTACACGCTGCGCAATTAAAAGTACAACTTGCTTGCATGTAGGGGTGACCGGTGTTATAAATAGGATAATTAATTGGGCTGAAATTGCTCCAGAAGATGAAAGCAGAAGCTAATTAGGGAATTAGTGTCTCCCCAAAATGTTAAGGTCTATTTCAAACCCTGGAACTTCACATAGAAGATGGGAGCAGGAGGAGGTCATTTGGTATCAATTACTTCCTGTGATAATGAATTCCACAGGCTCATCACTCTTTGGGTGAAGAAATGTCTTCTCACCTCTGTCCTAAATGGTCTACCCTGAATCCTCAGACTGTCCTGAACTCCTCCATCCTCCCTGTCTAGACTTGTTTGAATTTTACAGGTCTCTATGAGATCCCCTCCCTCACTCATCTGAACCATAGCAAAAATGATCCTAACTTAGTCAATCTCTCCTCAGACATCAGTCTCTGTGATGACTTTAGCCAGGCTAATGAGGTTGGCTTGCTCGAGTATGAACTATCTGATGAGTCCTAACTGATGGGTTAAATCATGGAGCTTCACGCTCCCTATTTAAAGCGGGTGTGTCAAGATGCCCAGCCTGCATTTAGTAGGGAGCAACTGGAAAGCTGGCTGTGTACAGATGTATGGTGCAAATAAAGTAACTTGGTGATGGGACTTCCGCCTCCACAGAGTTATAATAGACCCCCATCCCCGGCACCAGCCTACATATTCAATAAGGGAAGGTAGATTGTAACTCATTAGCCCTATCCTGTTTAAGTTGGGTAATGACCCTGCAGAATGCACTCCTGGATTGAGTCAATCCCTCCCTATCTGATGTCAGACAGGAAGATTGTCTTGGGTGTGCATCGCCAATCCTTTCACTTCAATGTCGAAAGCTGAGGGGAGACCTGGGAAAAGTTTACAAAACCATGAGAGGCGTGGATAAAATGGACAGTCAGAGTCATTCTCCCCAGGGTGGCACAGTGGTTAGCACTGCTACCTCACAGCGCTGGGGACCAGGGTTTGATTCCTGGGTCAGGTCATTGTCTGTGTGGAGTTTGCATGTTCTCCCCCTGTCTGCATGGGTTTCCTCTGGGTGACTCCCACAGTCTGAAAGACGTGCTGGTTAGGGTGCATTGGCCGAACGAAATTCTCCCTCAGTGTACCCCAACAGGCGCCGGAGAGTGGTGACGAGGGGATCTTCACAGTAACTTCATTGCAGTGTTAATATAGGTCTACTAATGACGCTAATAAATAAAGTTTAAGCATAGAAATTATTAGTAAATAGGGGTTTAACTAAAAGGGAAAAAGTTTGAAGGAGATGTGAGAGGCAAGTTATTTTACACAGAGGGGGGGGTGCCTGCAATGTACTGCCAGAGTATGTGGTGGAAGCAGATACAATAGCAACACTTAAGAGGCATCTTGAGAGATACATGAATACACAGGGAATAGAGGGATACAGACCGCACAGAGACAAAAAGGTCTTTAGTTTACAAAGGCATCATGTTTTGGTGCGGGATTGGTGGGCCAAAGGACCTGTGCTGTACTGTTCTTTGATCATTACCACCGGATCGAAATCCCAACGCAGGTGCTGGGATCAAACAGCATGGCAGGGAAAACATGAGGAGAGTAAAGACTAGCATAGCCCTCTTCTTGGGTCAAATATTTATGGTTCCTACTTTGTGATAAAGCGCATGGCATTCAGACCTTTCAGTGGGTGCTCTACTTGTCAAAGTGCTTTAAGATAAGAATAAAGGAACCTTTTTTTTGTCTTTACCCGACGGCTAGCAAACTGACTAAAAACTTTGATGAACACTGCCTGTCAGAACCAGGAGTTGGACCAGGTGAAAAGTAAGTGTGAAGAAGTGTGGTGTTGTGGGAAGCAGAACACAGGTTCTGCATGGGTTGACACGGAAACCCTGCTTGCTCTTATTGTCCTCATTTAGTATATGAACATCACATCGCTTGATGCTTCTGAGGATCACTGATCAGGATTCGGAAATGCCACGCAGTATCTCATTGTCAGCTTCATGTAGCAACTACTAGATCAAAAATGTGAAATGCTTCAAAAGGGGACTTCACCTGTTAATCTCAAAGAATGCGACAGAGAGGCAAACTGCCAGATTGTGAATGCAAAAGAGCCTTCCATTCTCCTGCCGTTCACAAGGCAAACTAGAGATTGCATTCATCTCATTATATTATATTCCACAAACCTCCCAAGACAAATTCTGTGCCAATATTAACTGCAGGCTTTAATGTCAACCTTTTTCTTCGGTGGGACAATGCACAATATACAATGTAATAATATTCTGCTAATGAAATACCAAGAGGAATGGAAAAAAAAAGCCTGGATTTCTCATTCCACTGAATAATTTCTTTTTCACACATTCATACATCCACAATGCACAGAAAGAGATCATTCGGCCCATCACCTCCTTCAGGAAGCTTGGTACTCGGATTGTACACAATATCTCAGCGGGGGTTAGCCAGAGATTATAGAACTCTAACCTGGTTAGACAGGGTAGATTCAGAATGTTCCCAACAGTGGGGGAGTCCAGAACTAGGGGTCATAGTTTGAGGATAAGGGTAAACCTTTTAGAACTGAGATGGGGAGAAATTTCTTCACCCAGAGAGTGGTGAATGTGTGGAATTCACTCCCACAGAATATAGTTGAGACTAAAATGTTGTGTGATTTCAAGAGGAAATCAAATATAGCTCTTGGGGCTAAAGGGATCGAGGGATATTGTGGGGGTGGGGGGGGAGATCAGGATAATAATTCAATGATCAGCCATGATCAGAATGAATAGCAGAGCAGGTTCAAAGGGCCGAATGGCTTCCTTTTGCTTTTAGTTTCTATGTAATTGTTGTAGGTATGGTGTGACTTCATCATTTTTGTATTTAGTGTCCTACTTACAAAATTAATCCCATATATCCTTTCTTCACTGCCTCCTCTTCATATCCCTCACCTGTATTCACAAATCTGCCACCAGATACATTCCCCTCCCCCAACTCCTGCCCCCACTCTCTTCCCAAAACCTTGAAAATGTTCTATTATACTTATTATAGTGTGGGGTGGGGTGGGGGTAACCTGGTGATTACATCCACCATTCCTTGAAGGTGCAGGGCAAATGAAAAGTCAGTGAAGAAAATTTGAAGTTCAAGTTTTATTTATTAGTGTCGCAAGTAGGCTTACATTAACACTGCAATCAAGTTATTGTGAAACTCCCTTAGTCACCTGTTCGGGTACACTGGAATGGTGGGAGGAGAATTTAGCCTGGCCAATGCACCTAACCAGCACATTTTTCAGACTGTGGGAGGAAACAAGAGCACCCAGAGGAAACCCATGCAGACACGGGGAGAATGTGCAAACTCCCCACAAACAGTGACCCAAGCTGGGAATTGAACTGGATCTCTGGAACTGTGAAGCAGCAGTGCTAACCACTGTGCCACCGTGTCAAAAGGCCAGCAGGGTAGGGAAACAACCTTCTTCTTAAATTTTGTATTCCATCCTTAAAGTTGCAAAATCAACGCTCAGGGCCGACCAGGCAAACCTTTAGTTCATGCCTTGCTTGCTCAAAATTCAAATTCAAAATCTGACTGAATCCAATTCAAGGTCCCCACAGCAGGAGACAAACAAGATCTGAGCTGACAAGCTGAGGCATTGCACCCCAATCTTGGGCTAGATCTGACACACTTCTACCGGAATTTTACTGCCTTGCCCACCCAAAGCTCATAACCAGCCTCCCATCCATTGACTGTGTCTACACTTCCTGCTGCCTCGGCAAAGCAGCCAGCATAATCAAGGACCGCACACACCCCAGGACATTCTCTCTTCCACTTTCTTCCGTCGGGAGAAAGATACAAAAGTGTGAGGTCACATACCAACCAACTCAAGAACAGCTTCTTCCCTGCTGCCGTCAGACTTTTGAATGGACCCACCTTGCACTAAGTTGATCTTTCTCTACACCCTAGCTGTGACTGTAATACTACATTCTGCATCCTCTCTTTTCCTTCTCTTTGAACAGTATGCTTTGTCTGTATAGTGCACTAGAAACAATACTTTTCGTTATATGTTAATACATGTGACAATAATAAATCAAACCAATGATCCCACCTGAGGTTAACAGAGGATGCTGTTCTGTGAGCCTTGCCCACTCCCCAGGTGGTGAAATTCTAGCCTTGAGCTTAGCCAAAAGGCGGAGAAGCACGGGAAGAATTTGGAGCAGGAGGAAGAGGAATGCTTGAGGAGGGAGGGAAGAGAAAGGGAGAGGAATGATTGTACGCCTGCTTTTCCAGCCTCTACATTTAACTATTTGTCTTTTTAAACATGAAAGATTGTGCAGAATAGAACATAGAACACTACAGCACAAACAGGCCCTTCAGCCCACAAGTTGCACCGATCATATCCATACCTACCAGGCCTATCTATACCTCTCAATCCCATTAAGTCCTCTGTACTCATCCAAAAGTCTCTTAAAAGACCCCAGCGAGTTCACCTCTACCACCACTGACGGCAACCAATTCCACTCACTCACCACCCTCTGAGTGAAAAACTTACCCCTGACATCTCCTCTGTACCTGCTCACCAGCACCTTAAACCTGTGTCCTCTCGTAGCAACCATTTCAGCCCTGGGAAATAGCCTCTGAGAAACCACCTTATCTCTACCTTTTAACATTTTATAAATCTCCATCAGGTCACCTCTCAATCTTCGTCTTTCCAGGGAGAAAAGGCCTAGCTCCCTCAACCTATCAAAGAAGGCTTATTTGGTAGCAAAAGCCACTGGGTTTTTGCTACCAAATAAATGTGTTGGATTTCAACCCGGTGTTGTGGGACTTCTTACTGTGTTTACCCCAGTCCAACACCAGCATCTCCACATCAGAGCGAGTGCACACAGAATGCCCTTTTCACCATTATGGATGAAAGCTCGCATTCAAATGCGAAAGAAAAAATAATTTTCACTTTCAGATGCCGCCAGATTAGCTGCACATTTTCCTTTCTTTGAATGAAAAGACTTCATTAGTGATCACTTTCCTACGTTCAGTGAAGGGTTTTTTTTAAAGAAATAATAAGAGGTTAAAAAGAAAAATAAAGGCAAAACAATCTGGGCTAAATGTCATTGAAATGCCAAGGAGTGATTCATAATGCAGCATGAAAGCAAATAGATAAATGTTACCCAGAGAAGGCATAATTAAAAATAGAAGGAAAACATTTCAGCAACATTGCTAAAAGTGGAAACCACCTCAAAAAAGAAACCTTTGAGTTTATTTTTCACTTGTTTGAACCCCCATACCTCACGATGAATGGCAGGACCTTGGGAAACTCCAAGGATCAGAGGGATTTTTGTGTGCATGGACACTGGTCCCTTAAGGTAGGAAGACAGGTGGAGAAAGTGGTTAAGAAGGCATTTAGAATACTTGCCTTTTTCAGCTAAGGCTTAGAGGTTAAGGGCAGGGAGGTTATGCTGGAACAATATAAAACATTGTCTTGGCCACATCTAGAGTATTGTGTGCAAGTCTGGAATCTATATTACAGGAAGGATGTGTTCGCACTGGAAAGAGCACTCTGGGACAGGAACACATCATGGAGAGAAGAAGGTGTGAGGTCACGGAGGGATTTAAAAGCAAGGGCTGAGATTTTCCGGCCCTTCCTGCCAACAGGATCTTCCGGTCTTCCGAAATGACACCACCATAGTAAGCTGGATCTCTAACAATGGTGAGATGGAGTACAGGAAAGAGATAGAGAATCTGGTGAGCTGGTGTGATGACAATAATCTCTCCCACAATCTCAGCAAATTGAAGGAGATCGTCATTGACTTCAGGGAGTGTAATGGAGGACATGGCCTTGTCTACATCTACAGGGACGAAGTGGAAATGGTTGAGAGTTTCAAGCTTCTAGCTGTCCAGATCTGCAACAACCTCTCCTGGTCCCTCCAGTTTGATGCATTAGTTAAGAAAGCCCACCAGCAACTATTTTCTCAGGAGGCTAAGGAAATTCGACACGTCAACTACAACTCTCACCAACTTTACAGATGCACAATAGAAAACATTCTTTCTGGATTTATCACAGCTTGGTATGGCTCCTGCTCTGCCCAAGACCACAAAAAACTACAAAGGATTGTGAATGGAGCCTCGTCCACCACTCTTCCTGTCAATGGAATTTTCCACTGAAGAGGCATTAGATTCCCAAGTAGGAACAAAAGAAGTGAAAATTCCTGGTCAAAGATTTTCCTAATGTCATTCCTTCAACCCCATTCCATCAATGGGAACAGTTTCTCTCCATATGTTCTGTCCGATCCCTTTCCAACAGAGTTTTGAATATCCCCACGTTTGTCGGGGTTAGAACATGTAACACTGGTGAAGAGGACATTAGAACAGTTACACCTATAGGTACCAATGGCATACATTAAGCTTTTAACCATGGATGGGATCACAGAATATTGGAAAAGGCATGGAGATACCCTGGAGTTTAGTGAACAACCCTTTCGCACAGAAAAATATAATGCTGTTGAGTAGAAGTTTAATTTTATTTATTAGTATCACAAGTAGGCAATCATTAACACCGCAATGAAATTACTGTGAAAACCTCCCAGTTGTCACACTCTGGTGCCTGTTCAGGTACACTGAGGGAGAATTTAACACGGCCAATGCACCGAACCAGTACGTCATTCGGACTGTGGGAGAAAACCCACGCAGACATTGGGAGACTGTGCAGACTCCACACAGATAATCATCTGAGCCGGGAATTGAATCTGGCTCCCTGGCACCATGAGGCAGTAGTGCTAAACATTATGCCAGCATGCCACCCATGTCAAACAAACAGGAAGCACAAGGCACTCATCAATGACTTCATTTTCATTTTAGCACTGCTGCAGAATTTTTAATAAAGTGATAGTGCGCGAACGTCACATTTTTTATTAAAGTGTAAATTGTCCTGTAACTTATGATGAAATTGTGATTTGTGAATCTTTACAAGTTGCTGCCATTTTGTGCACCTCTTGCCCAGAATGGTATTGCACTCTTAGCTTACCTTAATTTCCATGAAGTTGCCACATTAATTCTCCACTAAACTCAAAATTAAAAGTTAACCTTAGCACTTAACAGAGCAAGTACCTTTTAGTGGCATAACTGTCAAAAAGTGCCAATCAAGTTCCCTTGCCCAAAAAATGTGGAGTCTTATTCTTATAGGGTGTTAATTTGTTGTTGGAGATTTTAAATATTTCAAGATTGAAATGCTCAATATTTTATCTTACATTTTTCTTCCCATTGCATTGTCTTTCTGTCTGAATCAAGTAGCATACCTTCCGGCATGGTAGAACAGTGGTTAGCACTGCTGCCTCACAGCGCCAGGAACTCAGGTTCAATTCCTGGTTTGAGTCCCTGTCTGTGTGGAGTCTGCACATTCTCCCCATGTCTGCATGGGTTTGCTCCAGTTTCCTCCCACAAGATGTGTGGCTTAGGTGGATTGGCCTGCTAAATTGCCTCTTAGTGTCAGAGGGACTAGCTAAGGTAATTACATGGGACTACAGGGATAGAGCTTGGATGGGATTGCGGTCGATGCAGACTCGATGGGACGAATGGCCTCCTTCTGCACCGTAGGGATTCTATGATCTCTCCAATTCTCTTTCTGAAGCTGATTTGGAATTGAATTCACTGTCGCAAATTCACCTTCCTCTCAATTGCTTACTCAGTTTATTTGTCAATAAAAGGTTAAAGAAATACCGTCCTGGTCCCATTGCCTTACTGAGGTCCCAAAAGCCCTATTGCCCTCACCACATTATCACCTTTCGCTTCCAGCAATATTGTCACAAAATAATATTTGAGCAGAAGAATGCAACATGAGGTGACACCAACAGGGGATGCTGTGGGTTACAGTGTTCCAGAAAATTCTATGCCAATGTTTATTTTTGTGGAGTGATTTTGAAGGATCCATCCAGCAATTTAGTTTTGTTTGTTCCAGAGCAGTTTTGAACTTGTGAAGCTGACTACACTAAAACTCTCACCCTCTGTGTGGTATGGTGGCACAGTGGTTAACATACAGCGCCAGGGACCCGAGTTCAATTCCCAGCTTGGATCACTGTCAATGCAGAATTTGCATGTTCTCCCCATGTCTGCATAGGTTTCCTCTGGGTGCTTTGGTTTCCTCCCACAGTCCAAGGATGTGTAGGTTAGGTGGATTGGTCATGGTAAATGTCCCAAGATGTATACGTTGGGGTGACTGGCGGGGCAAATACGTGAGGTTACTGACCTGGTAAGGTGCTTCGTCGGAGAGAACTGGTGCAGACTTGATGGGCTGATTGGCCTTTGTCTGCACTGTGGAGATTCCAGTTAATGGAGGTGACAGAGGATCTGACCCAAGTGCCGGAGAGCAGACAAGAGTCTGCATTTTGGGATTGCCCACTGAACTAAGTGCCAATCAGGCACTTAACTGCAATGCTTCTGTTGTAACTTGGATCCGAAGATGGGGATAGAAAATCCCACCAACTCCTGACACTCGCCAACCTAATCAGAGGCAGGTTTCTGTGCGTGACTTGGTAGTACCTTCAGTCAGTAACTGACTGCTGCCAACAACTTGAGGCCCCAAAACCTGTGAGAGACCCAGACCGCAGGTGAGGGATGGCGAGAGGTGAGATAGGAAGTAGGGTTGGCAGCAAGGGCAGGGCGCTGACTCTTCCTCCTTCCCAATGCCAGGCCCCGCGATCGGTGAGAGTGGTCTTGAGTAATGCTTCCCCCACCCCAGAAATCCGCAGGTAACACCAGTGGGGTCTGTCTTACAGCAAGCTTGTGCCCACTACAGGGGTAACTACCATGCTTGCCTTCACCGATCAGAGCATTCAGTATAAAAATTGGCAGGTCATACTGCAGCTGTACAAAACCTCAGTTAGGCCTCATTTAGAATATTGTGCACAATTCTGGGTCGCCACACTACCAGAAGGATGTGGATGCTTTGAAGAGGGAATAGAAGAGGTTTCCCAGGATGTTGCCTAGTCTGGGGTGGATTAACTATGAGGAGAAGCTGAATAAACTCGGTTTGTTCTCACTAAAATGACAGAGGTTGAGGAGTGACCTGATACAAGATTATGTGTGGTGTAGACAGAGTGGAGAGTCAGAAGCTCTTCTCTAGGGTAGAAAAGTCAAATACTAGGGGACATAGGTTTAAGGTGCATGGGGAAAAATTTAGGGGAGATGTGCGAGGCACATTTTTGTTCACTAAGGATGGTGAATGTCTGGAATAAAATAGGAGCAGGAGTCGGCCATCTAGCCCCTTGAGCTTGCCCCGCCATTCAATAAGATCATGGCTGAACTGAAGTGGATCAATTCCACTTTCCCCCTTTCTCTCCATAACCTTAATTCCCTTGTCTATCAGAAACCTATCTACCCGTGACTTAAATATATTCAGCGAGATATCCTCCACCACTTCAACGGGCAGAGAATTCCAGAGATTCACCACCCTTTGAGTGAAGAAGTTCCTCCTCAACTCTGATCTAAACCACCCCTCTCCCGTCCCCTTACTTTGAGGCTGTGGCCTCTAGTTCTGCTACCCTTTCTAAGAGGGAAGAATCTCTCTACTTCTACTTAATCCATGCCCTTCATTATCTTATATGTCTCTATAAGATCCCCCCTCAACCTTCTAAACCCCAACAAGTACAAACCTAGTCTACTCAATGCGCTGCCTGGTGAGGTGGTGGGAGTCGGTACGATAGCGGCATTTAAGGGGCATCTTGATGAATACATGAATGGAAGGATATGGACGCTGTAACTGCATACGGTTTTAATTTAGACAAGCATTATGACTGGCATAGGGTTGGAGGGCCAAAGGATCTGTTTCGGTGCTGTACCCTTCTTTGTTCTTGGACGGTGAAATGAGGCCCATAAGGGGGTGTTAATTGTCCGCTTGAGGGCTTCAGTTGACAGTGGGTTGCAGGAAGATCATCCATAAGGCTTAGACCTCCAGTCCTTGATATACTTGTGACAGAGGTGTGTGAAGGCAGCAGGATCTGCACCCCCTACCGCCTGCCTGGCTAAACGCCCTCCCCATCACCTCACCATCCATCTTGCCTTAGGGGAGAGGCTATTAAATTCTGCCCAACCGCTCCTGATTCAGATCGACTGACGGACGGCTAATTTTCATTCTGACCAGAGCTAACTGGAGCCTGAGCTAAAAAGATCCGAGACAATACACTGGCGATGTGTCGACCAAGGGTGGATAGTCGGGTGGGGGGGAGGCAGCCGTCAAGACAAAATGGGGAGCAGGCTGAGAGATGTAAAAGGCAATAAATTATGAAACATTTCTTTACAGAGAAACTATTAAATTCTTTCATTAGTCAAACGAGATCTCAAAAGAGCATATCAGTTAACTCACTATACAGTAAAAATGCTTAATGTGTTGCTTCTTAAGGAAAATAAGATAAACTAATACTTTAATAAATTAAATCAGCAAAGATTTTATTGCAAATGTTAATGTTCCCTGGGAATAAACCTTTGCTATTGTATGTCCATAAAAATGTCCAGCCTGCCTATGATATTTATCTAAATGTTTGTTTTCCCATTTTAAGTTGGGGATTATTCATTACATCTCAGATATTCACATGTGATTAAATGCAGTCCCTAAACTGCAACACATCAAGTGGTAAATCACCCTAAGCCGGTGCTGGAAGACTGGTTCGATGTCATTAACAGCCAGCTTAGATCACTGTGTGTTGCTGCTCGGGGTTATTGGAGCTGTGCCCATCTAGGTAAGTGGGGAGTATTCCATCACACTCCTGACTTGTGCCTTGTGATGGCAGACCAGGATTTGGGGGGGGTTACTGTGGGGTACGGCCATTGTGTTTGTGTCTCCTCTCTCAGGGAAGGCTGGTTTAGAGAACAAGACCGGAATTTTACCAGCACGCCCGTCCCGATTCCGGGAACGGGTGAGGTTCAGAGAACGTCATTCTCCATTGGCCTCGGGTGGGATCGTACGAATCTCGGGCAGACGTGCCGGTAAAATTCCACCCCGAACGTCCACAGACACAAACCAATGATTTGATTTCCCTCCACAGATGCTTCAAGCACATTGAGTGTTTCCAGAACTGCTGCTTTTCTTTCAGATTTCTGGTATTTGCAAGATCTCATAGCTTTTGGCTCTCTTCAGTGATCACCTGTTCTTTCCCCATACATGACCTTCATAAAGCATTCCTCATCCTCTGCCCATTCAATCTCACACCCATTCAAACGCGGCCTCACTGTTAATTTCTTGCCAGATAAACTTCCCTTCCCATCACAGCGATGTGCATGAAATTGGTATATCAAGTGGATTTCCATCTTGTGCACAGCTTATCAAGGTCAGTTGTAAACTGGGGATAGAATACAGAATAAGTTTGCTCTATTTCTCCTCTAGGAATACCCAAAATCAAACCAATACGAGAGGAATCAAATCTTAGAATTTTTTAATTCTTGAGAGCAAGCTGAATGTTAGATCGTTAACTAGCACTGGTTCATGGGAAAGGCCTTGACAACACAATACAACAGGATGTGGGTAACATCCAGACCAGGGCCGGTAAAGGGAATGTTATATCACACAAGTGCCAGATAAAGACCATCTTCAGCAAGAGAGAGTCCAACCATCCTTTCCCTGACCTAGAATTTCATTGTCTGCAGCCAAAACAACATTGTTGCAGTCACCATTAACCAGAAAGAACCACCCACACCAACCGCAGAGCAAGTTCTCACTGGCAACTGCTTCATTTCCAATCTCTCTAAAGTCTCACCAATAACATCAAGGCCCAGATCAGAGCTGTTGGGTGGGATCTCCATCTGGTGGACTAGCCCTTTAAGGGGCGTCTCCTTGAAAAAGTTATGTGACTTGCTGGTATAGTTGAGAGCCGGGTTGGGGACTCACTCAGACTTGCCTGGGCTTGTTCCAGCAGTTGGAGTTTTGGGCCTGAGGAGTTAAGAAGACCTGTTCTCTTGCTATGAAACAGAATCATAGAATCCTATAGTGCAGAAGGAGGCCATTCAGACCATCCAGTTTTACTGACCACAATCCCACCCAGGTCCTCGCCCAATAATCCCATGCATTGACCCTAGTTAGTCCCCCTAACACAAAGGGGCAATTTAGCATGGTCAATCCACTGAACCTACACATCTTTGGAATGTTGGAGGAAGCCGGAGTACCTGGAGGAAACCCATGCAGACATGGGGAGAATGTACAAATTTCACACAGTCACCTAGACAGTATGAGGCAGCAGTGCTAACTGTGTCACTGTGCCATCCCAATTGTGTCCCAATCATGATTTTCACCTAATATTCCAGGAAGGAATAGGGTTGGATACCTCTTCTGTTCCCTGAGCCAAGTACTCACAGATTACTACAGTGCAAAAGAGGTCCTTCAGCCCATTGAGTCTGCACAGATGCATGCAAGGTCATGACCTGCCCTATAACCCCATGCATTGACCCTAGTTAGTCCCCCTGACACAAAGGGGCAATTTAGCAAGGCCAAATAACCTACAATTTTTGGAATGTGGGAGGAAACCAGAGCACCCAGTGGAAACCCACGCAAACATGGGGAGAACGTGGAAACTCCACACAGAGAGTGACCCAAGCCGGAAATCAAATTCAAGTCCCTGGCTCCATGAGATAGCAGCACTAACCACTGCGCTGCTAGTTTTTCTGATAATAAAGTTTTGTTAATTCACTGCGCTGAGTTGAAGCCTTACCTCATTGCTCTACATTCAGATTGCGGCAAGGCTCCATCCCATGTCCTGGCTGGAGAGCCTACAAGGGGATTGGATTTGCCACTCTGGAAACATCATGTCCTCCTCCAGAACCTCCACTGCCCAGGAGCTGCTGGCCAATCAGAGGGTCAACAAGGTCACGGAGGAGGCTATGGCCACAATGCTGTCGGAACTGCATTCACTGAGGTCTCAGGCCCTGGGGAAAGGTAAATAATGGGGCTGGAGGGAGAGCCATTCTGGATGTAGTGTAGATGCCCCCTTACATTATCTATGCTTGCACATGTTATAAAGCAGAGGTGTGTCCCCCTCTGCGAATGGACATTAAAACCCCCAAAGAGGAGGACCTCACCCTGTTATCTGCAAAAAGTGCGTGTGAAATGGTGTGAGCTGCACTTCAGCAACTTTTAGTGGTTAAATACAAAATAAGTCCCTGACACTCTCTCTAAAATCAACACATAACAACTTATTTGTTTAACTAACAGTGACAAATTAACTAAACTATTAATGAACCCAATAAACCCCTTCTGACCATTAATTATTCTTGAATAAAACCAGATTCTAATGAAATGCTGTTCCGACAAATACAATTCCCGCTCGTTAACAAAATAGAATTTAGTCACTCTCCAAATTAAAACCAGGTTTTGTGTCTTCTGGAACATTCTGGGCTTTCTCTGCTGGTTCTTCTGCCTGGAACTTCTTTCTTCTATGATACCTTTACTATCTAGATGGTGCTCTCTCTGAAACATAAATGAAACTATGAGAGCCAGCGATTCCCTCTCTCTCTAAGAGCTATTAACTCTAGCAGTTAATTCTCCTCTCTGCCCCAATGCCTCCTTCTTCTCTGGATCTGGATCTGCCTGATTGGCAAAGCCACTCAGCCCATTAAGAGTGCAATGACTCTCCAACAGAGCATCTTACCCAGGCTCACCAACCTGCTCTATCCACGTAACTCTGCGCATTTACCATGGCTAATCCACCTAACCTACGTATTTTTAGACATTAAGGGGCAACATAGCATGGCCAATCCACCAAAACTACACATCTTTGGATGTTGGGAGGAAACACACACCGACACTGGGAGTGTACAAACTTCACACAATCATCCGAGGCTAGAATTGAACCCATGTCCCTGGTACTGTGAGGCAGCAGTGCCAATCACTGTATTAGCTTGCGTCATGATAGTTCAGACCATGTCCTTCAGAAGGATGGGGTGAGAAAAATATCAGTCAAAATTGAGTAATGGAGCAGACTTGATAGGCTGAATGGGCTAATTCTGCTCCTATGTTTTATGTTCTTTATGTTCTTATGTTCTTTTATACCTATGATGACATGTCAATATTTCTCACAATAAGATTGGTTGTCAAAACCATCAGATTTTAATTTAACCAGTTCTTGGTATCTAAGTGCCTGATCCAAATTGATTGGCTAAATTCAAAAGCCTGTTGCCTTGGTAATACTCCTGCTTGGCCTTTCAATATAAATGTTTCATTCTGGGCTCTCTGTGTATTCACATTTTTAAATCTCTAATCACAAAACAAAGAACACCATCTTCTCACATACAATTTTTAAAATGTTAGATTCACAATACTCGTATTCATTATCCATTAGATAGGCTGTTCCTCTAATTTGAAGGGTCAGCTACGAGGAGACACAAGTTAACAGTGAGGGATAGGAGGTTAAGGAGGAGTTTGAAGAAAAATTGTTTTACCCAGAGATTGGTGATGGTTTTGAATGCGCTGTTTAGAAAGCTGGTAGAGATGGGATGCCCCACATCCTTTAAAATGGAGTTGGATGAGTACTCGGCACACTATAACATTCAAGACAATGGGCCAAGTGCTGGCAAGTAGCATTAGGTGGGCAGGTCAGGACCTTCCATGTATCAATGCAAATTGATGGGCCAAAGGACCTCTTCTGCATTGTAATATTACTTGGCTCAGGGAACAGAAGAGTATCCAACCTTATTCCTTCCTGGAATAATGGGTTAAAATTGTGATTGGGATACAACTGGGGTGACACGGCGACACACTTAGCACTGCTGCCTTATACCGCCAGGGACCTGGGTTCAATTCCAGCCTCCGGTGACTGTGTGAAGTTTGCATGTTCTCCCCATGTCTGCATGGGTTTCCTCCAGGTGCTCTGGTTTCCTACCACACGCCAAACGTGTGCGGGTTAGGTTGATTGGCCATGATAATTTTTTCTTTAGCCTCAGGGGGACTAGCAGGGTAAATACATGGGATTACAGGGATGGGGCCTGGGTGGGATCATTATTGATGCTGACTCAACGGGCCGAAAGGCCTCCTCCTGCACTACACGGGATTCGATGATTCTAACAAGAGGGAGTGGGGAATGAGAGGTGAAAACTGAGGAAACAAATACGGACGAGCAAAGAACTATTGACATTCAAACAGGAAAAGGAAATATGGCTTTGGAGAAAACAGTTTGGAGAGAGCAAATGGAGGGACAGGCAAATAAATCGACAAGAAAAGACTAAGGGAGAGTCAAAGAGACTGCAGGAGATGTACACACCATGTACACAGAATCAGGAATACATCAAGAGATATGGATGAAGCAAAATTCCTCAACAAATATCCAGAATTTTGAACATGAATTAAAAGGCACAGAGTCACATAAAGACAGAGAGTCTCAGATAAAGATCGAGTCAAAGACAGAAGCATGAAAAGGGTAACTGTAACAAAGGAGTTAACACTAAGAATGAGACAGTCATACATCAAGAAAAAACACACATCTCAAAGTACGCATACATCTTCAAAAACAAAACGCAGCACCCACTGCGATACATCGAGAAAGACACAAATGTCAGCTTATCAAAGGACTCCAATGGGCAAAGCCACGGGACATCTAAAACCTTATCTCAATGCCCCCGCCTCCCATCCCATTATCTTTTACCCTTTCATCCTCCCTCAAGTGTCAAAACCACATGAGTCTTGATTCCCTCGTTCAGAGTGCCACAGACAGCGGCTCATACTGAACAGGAAAGTCCTCACTGGAAAACTGCTCACAGTTTAATACGACAGCGAGGGCTAAAAGGCATGGACCAAAATCAGACAAACTAACGTTCAAATAAAATGACTGAATTCTGAGGATCTGGGCCAGCGGAGTACCGCATCATAGCTATTTTATTAGGGATAAAAGGATAATGCCATGCTGCAGGAGAACCATAGAACCCTACAGGGCAGAAAGAGGCCATTCGGTCCAGCGAATCTGCACCAAATACAATCCCATGCAGGCCCTATTGCCACATCCCTATATATTATATCCACTCATTCCTCTAACCCCCGCTACCCTGGACATTTGAGAGGCAATTTTACCATGGCCAATCAACCTAATCTGCACATCTTTGGACTGTGGGAGGAAACCGAAGCACCTGGAGGAAACCCACATAGACACGAGGAGAATGTGCAAACTCCACACAGACAGTAACCTGAGCCGAGAATTGAACACAGGACCCTGGTGCTGTGAAGCAGCAGCATTAACCACCGTGCTACCGTGCTGCCCAATTCTGCCCAAACACAGCTTGTTGTAAGCTGCATAAAGTTTGCATACAGCAGGTTATATGAAGCTAACACAAATATGATACAATGCCCAGCAAGCAGTTGAATCACAAGACAAGTGTGAGGATGTTTTAAAAATATTTTGGGAGAATATTGTGTTATCTTATAAAGAAAACTGTGTGTGTGTGTGTGTGTGTGTGTGTGTGTGTATGTATGTGCACACATGTGTATGTTGGCATGTGCATGTTGGCGTGTGTGTATGTGTGCACACACGTGTGTGTGTGTGTTGGCATATGTGTGTTTATGTGTGTGTGTGTTGGCATGTGTATGTATGTGCATGTGTGTATGTTGGCATGTGCGTATTGGCGTGTGTGTGTGCGCACGTGTGTGTGTGTGGCATATATGTGTGTGTATGTGTGTGTATTGGCATGTGTAGGTGTGTGTGCGTGTGTGTGTGTTGGCGTGTGTGCACATGCTCACGTGTGTGTTGGGATATAGGTGTGTGTGTTGGCATGTGTAGGCGTATGTGTGTGTGCGTGTGTGTTGGTGTGTGTGCGTGCGCGCATGTGTGTGTTGGCATATATGTGTGTGCATGTTGGCATGTTTATGTGTGTGTGTGTATGTGTGTGTGTATGTGTGCATGTATGTGTGTGTGTGTTGGCATGTGCTGTGTGTGTTGGCATGTGCATGTGTGTGTTGGCATGTGCATGTGTGCACGTGTATGTGTGTTTTATAATTAAGGTGGGGCAAGGTTAGTAGAAACAACAGGTGACGTTTTATGGCCTCAATTATCCAAATACCATAAAATCCCATCCAATGGATGAATGGATCTCCCCACTGCCTGCAGCTCACCCGTTCTGATTTCAATGTTCTGCCCAGAATGTCTGGGAGAGTTGAGAGATAAAATAGGTTAAGGTGCTAAATTTGTAATAAGGCCAAAGTGTAGTGGATTTACAAGTAAACAGGCAAATGTTTAAAATTTGCATTAGGAGATAGGTAAGCAATTTCACAACTTATGAAGGGTGTTATAAGTAAATAAGGCAAAGTTATCAAATTTTAGTTGACTCGAAAGGATGATGTTGGCTCAAAAAGCAATGTTGGCTTGGATACAAAGTCTGCTATTTCAGCATTTGTACAAAGCTCAACAGTCAACTGGAATGAACTGGTTGTACTATGAGGAAGGATTGGTCAGACTGAGCTTTGTGCCTGGGCAATTCAAAAAGTGAAGGGTCACTTGACTGAAATATTAAGATCAACCAGATGGACGCGGATATTTCCTCTTGAGGGGGAAATAGTGAAGAACTAGGTGGCACTGTTTCAAAATTACGAGTGACCCTTAACTTTGGGAATGAGCTGAGGAGAATGTTTTTTCTCTGAGTTTAGACTATTTTGGAACATTTTGGCTAGAATCCTACAACCATTCACTCCAGCAGGATTTTCCTATCCCACTGCAGTGAACAGAGATTTGGAACCAAATCCCCTGACTTCACTACAGCAGGAGTGTGGTGTGAATGGACAGTAAGATTGTGTTCTCTGCCACAGAAAATGGGGAGGTGGGGGTCCCAGGGGTGGAGGGATGGGGGTGGGCAGTATGGTGGGGGGTGGGGGGCGGGGGGGATGTCCTGAATATTTTTAAGTGAGAAATTTTGATAGGCAGGGGAATCAAAGATTATCAAAGGCGAGTGGGGACGCAGAACTTGAAACACAAATGATCAATTCAACAAATGGCAGCATAGGCTCGAGGGGCCGAATAGCCTGCTCCTGCTCCGATTCCGTTTGGTGGCATGAACGCTGAAACAGATGAAACATTGAGAAAAGCAAAGCCAAAGCTGACACTTCAATTCCCCTGCTGTGATTTGACAGTGGGGAAAAAAAAATCTTCACACAAGTGACATGCTTTTCTGAACTGCAATAAACCTTTACTATCATCTAGACCTTGCAAGCCAAACTAAATACATTTTTACAGACGATGTGTTTTATGTGGCTGGTCTATTTAAGGAACCGTGGGCGATGAACAAATCGTATATCACTACATCCGGCTCTTTTAAAACGTGTGCCTGCCAAGTTTTTTAAGAGAAACCATTTTGGTGAACACTTACTCTTCCCTTGGTTCAAATTGCAAGAGAATGGATAGAAAGTTAGCGCAAAACAAACCTGGCCCACTTTAACTATGTTACATGACGGACGCAAAAATGAACCGCCCTGTGTGCTAGTTCTTTTTATTCATCCGTGGGACGTGGGCATCGCCGGCTGGGCTAGTATTTATTGTAAGAAGTCTCACAACATTAGGTTTACCCCAGTTCAACATCGGCATCTCCGCATCATGACTAGTATTTATTGCTCATCCCTGGTTGTCCTTGAAACTGAGTGGTTTGCTGGACCATTTCAGAGTCAAGTAAGAAGTCTCACAACATCATCACATTCACCTGATGGAGGAGCAGCACTCCGAAAGCTCGTGATTTCAAATAAACCTGGTGGACTTTAACCCGGTGTTGTGAAACTTCTTTTTATCCCACTCTGCCTCACTCTCCGACTCAGAATATTGCTCATGTGGGATTATTTCTAATGCATGTCCAATTTCTTTTCACCAATGATAGCCAACACCTCTTTGCCTTAATTTGCTTCTAAATAGTTCCTTGGTTCGACCTTCAGTATTAACTAGAGCTCCCTTTGGCTGGTGAAGTTAGAACCAAAACACAGCAGCTTTCTTTGTTGGACAGGGTTTTTTGGCTGTGCTTACACTCAATATTACTCTAACCATTGTTCTAGCTATCTCATTAATAGATCTAAAATACCCATCATCGATAATTACCAATCCCTTTAAAGTGTGTTTGTCAGTAACATAGAACATTACAGTGCAGAACAGGCCCTTCGGCCCTCGATGTTGCACCGACCAATTAAGAAAAAGCAATGACCCTCTAACCTAAACCATTCCCTTTTCATCCATAAACCTATCCAGAGACCTCTTAAACACCCTCAAACTTGGCGCATCTACAACTGCAGTGGGCAGGGCATTCCATACCCTTACCACCCTCTGGGTAAAGAACCTACCTCTGACATCCGTCCTATAACTACCACCCCTTAATTTAAAGCTATGTCCCCTCGTGCTAGCTTTCTCCATCCAAGGAAAAAGGCTATCACTGTCCACCCTATCTAAACCTCTAATCTAATCATAAGGCCTTAACAATGTCATTAATAAGATGCTGATACTCAGTATTACTGCAACATTCTTTCATGCATCTACAAGACTGCTTTCTCCGTTACTTCCTTTCTAAGTTTATCGAGTCCAGTGGTGGGATTTTCCAGAGTGTTCACCCCAAGATCGGAAAATCCCGCTTAATGTCATCGGAATTGTTACAGAATCCTAGAATCTCAAGAGTACAGAAGGAGGCCATTCATCCCATCCAGTCTGCATCGATAACAATCCCACCCAAGCTCTATCCCTGTAACCCCACATATCTACTCCTTCTAACCTACGCATCCTGGGACATGGAGGGGCAATTTGGCGTGGCCAATGCACCTAACCCGAGCATCTTTGGAGTGTGGGAAGAAACGGAGCTGCCGGAGGAAACCCACACAGACACGGGGATGCAAACTCCACACGGACAATGACCCAAGCTGGGAATTGAACCCGCTGTGGTGCTGTGAGGCAACAGCACTAACCACTATGCTGCCATGCTGTCCGAACTTTGCATAGTCCTATCCCACCCGCTACCATTCCCGTGGTGGGCAGGATGGGAAACTTTTGCCCCAATTTTTTTTTTAAGTCAATTTTTCAACACCAAGGTCAGTCTCAGGGCTCTGGTTTGATGCGCTTCCGTCACTCAGACATATCCTTTGTATCTACACATTGGTCACAGCCCTCTCACACAGCAAGTGTTCAGGGTTTAATGATGGAAACTGTTCTCCATTTTCGACACACATGCAAGTGCGCCCTCAATCTCCTTATGCAATTAACCATCCTAGTTAACAACACAACACAATTTTACAGCTGTTGTGACAAGTGATTAAATACACAAGGTATAATCTTTTTTTGATGTAGCGACTTCAGAGGAACAGTAATTTGATTGCAGTACTGGATTGAGAATCATCCCATCAACAATTCCCCCAAGTAATTGTTTTAAACGATGAGATATATTATCATTTTTCATGTTCGTGTTTTTAAATGCCTTCTGAAGCAACTAATTTTGACGAGTCTTTGGGAGGTTGTGCTTGGGGGAGGGAAGAGTTTGAAGAAAAAGGAAGTTGTGCTTTCCGTCCAAATACTTCACAAAGCCAGGCTCTGATAATGTCTTTATTTCTAATTGGTAAGATTTCAGATAAATAATAAGCTGTACAGATCTCTCAGAGAAGGCCACTCCTGGGTGTGAGGACTGAGGGGAGAGAGTGACTATTTATGAACTTGTGGGGCATTCTAGGATGAGAAATGAGAGTCTTACAATAAAGGCTACCTTTTTTTTTTACTCATTCCTGGGACGTGGGCGTTGTTGGCTAGGCCAGCATTTATTGCCCATCCCTTTGAGCCAGGTACAGATAGTTTCTTTAAAACGGAGCAGAGGAGAAACTATTTTTCTGAAAGGGTTGCGAATCAGTGGAATTTGCTACTTCAAAGTGCGATGGATGTTGGGTCAATGAGTAAATTTGAGGAGAGTTAGAGAGATTTTTAGTTGTAGAGAGTTTCTTAGTGAATCTCACAGTCAACACCACTCTTAACCAGTGTCCCAGCTACCCCCATTAGGTCCGGTTGTGGAGACTAACTCTCCACTCATCTGATGAAGGAGCAGCGCTCTGAAAGCTCGTGATTCCACGTAAACTTGTTGGACTTTAACCTGGTGTTGTGGAACTTCTTACTGTGCCTACCACAACGCCAGCAACTCCACATCAGATTTTTAATGGGTAGAAGGCAGGAGCATATCAGCTATGATCAAATGACTCGATGGGCTGAATGGTCTAATTCTGCTCCTATATCTTATGAACTAACCATGAACCATCGAATTTCTTTCTCTCCTTCCTCCTACCATGTCCCCAAATCCACAAAAAAACTCCCATTTTTTACACAATATAAAGAGCACATTTTCACCCAGTATCCTTCACTCTACACCAGAATGGATAGTTGAGCTGCCTTTGTGAAGATAGGATTGCAAAGAGCTGGAAAAACAGAGCCAGCCAGTCAATAAATGTAGAGAGCAAGAGAATCAGGGTTAATGCTCATTAACGGGGTAAATATATGGGGTTACAGGGTTAGGGCCTGGGTAGGATTGTTGAGAGTGCAGACTCAAAGGGCTGAATGATCTTCTTATGCACTGTAGGGATTCTATCAGTCACCTTCACAAGACATCCACCATCTCATGTACACTTTTGGCACTGCTTCAACCATCACCAAATTTCAGAAAACGTACTTTGCGAGTCCTATTTTCATTTCCTCGTGCAAATGCTTAAAAAACATTTCTCTTTCCTCAGTGCATATCCGTCTAGACAATCTGACCACTGAACCTTTGCAAGACTCCAACATGACACCACAAATCAATAAGCATATTTTTCAGCAATAAAACTTAGCAGACACATCAAATGATCAATCTGGCACTTATGCTGAAAAGTACATTTTTAAAGAAGACTAATGCTCGGTATTCTTACGATTAACAACTGCAAAGCATCATCTTTCCACCATTTATAGCAGGCTTCCTTCAGTGAGATGCTTTGTACTTGGGCCAGCCGTTAATTTTTGCTCTAAATTGGTGGTCTACTGTCACGTGAGGCAAGTGTAGATGTCCATTAGAGGTTCAGTGCACCTTCAGCTCATTACTTTCTCCTTCCCTTCCCCCTCCCACAGTGGTTCACAAGTTTAACATAATTCTTAAAAACCAAATAAATAAAAGGAGCTATTTCATCAGAACTAGGAGCTTGAGTAGGCCCCTCGAGCCTGCTCCGCCATTCAATAAGGTCATGGCTGATCTTATCATGGACTCACTCCATTTACCTGCCTGCTCACCATAACTCTTAATTCTTTTACTGTTCAAAAATCTATCTATCTTTGCCTTAAAAACATTCAACGAGATAGTCTTCACTTGTGAATCCCACAGATTCACAATTCTTTGGGTGAAGAAGTTCCTCTTCAACTCAGTCCTAAATCTGCTCCTCCTTATTTTGAGGCTATGCCCCCTAGTTCTGGTTTCACCTGCCATTGGAAACAACCTCCCTGCTTCTATCTTATCCATTCCCTTCACAATCTTACATTAATCATTCTTCTTTCAAAATATTTGAGATCTCCGTAGCAAGTGAAAAGGCTGCAAAACCACAGCAGCAAGTCCGCAGTGACCCGTTGGCATTCACCCTGTTTCCAGGGAGAAATTCCTCAGCTGAGATTTTCCAGCCCTTCAACCGGCGGAATCTTCCAATCTCGCTGATGGTTACCCCTATCTTCCCATGACACAGAGCCAGCGGGGCAGGGTCACACAAAACCCTGGAGACATCAGTAAGAACTGATGGACCAGATCGCCGGCCAACAGTGGGCCACTTCTGCTGCTGGATAGTACACGGCAGGGGGGTTGGAAATCCTCCCCACCCCACCCCACCCACACAATATACTTGTACATCTGACTTTCTGTCCAACATTCCATGCAACAGGGATATTCTCAATTCAGGTATGAGTACAAGCTTCATATTAGCTAAACAGAAAAACTCAGCAGGTCTAAAGTAAAGTTTATTCATTCGTGTCACAAGTAGGCTTACATTAACATTGCAATGAAGTTACTGTGAACTCGTTATTTGTGGACTTGTCAAGTTTAAGGGCGTTCAAATGGTCAGTGGATTGGCATATGGATAGCATTGGAATAGTTTAGGATAGAGGGTCATAAAATTGGTTCTATTGGTCGACGCAACACCAAGGGCCGATGGGCCTGTACTGCGCTGTAATGCTCTATGTTGTATCCTCGAGTTGCCACTCTCCGGCACCTGTTTGGGTACACTGAGGGAGAATTTAGCATGGCTACTGCTCCCTAACCAGCACGTCTTTCAGACTGAGAGAGGAGACCACAGCACCTGGAGGAAACCCACGCAGACACTGGGAGGAAAGCAGTGTGCAGGCTCTGCACAGATAGTGACCCAAGCCGGGAATCAAATCTGGTCCATGGTGCTGTAGGACAGCAGTGCTAACTACTGTGCTATCCAGGTCAGGCAAAGAAACAGCTGATGTTTCGAATCCAAAAGCAGCGTCAACTCAAAGCGTTCACTGCACCCATCTCCACAAATGCTGCCAAACTATTCCAGCACTTCCTGATTTTATTTCAGGTTTCCAGTATCTCCAGCATTTCGCTTCCACAGAAGCTTGTGGTAAGGTTTGAGGCCAGGAAGGTTTGTGGATAGTGCAATGCGCAGATTGCGGACACCTTGCGGTGGTTAAAATACAACAAACTCAACAGCGTAGAAATCTCAGATCACAGAGATGGAGCACTGGATTAGCAGACAATATAATCTCTGAACAATGCATTGTTGGTGCACTGATTACGAGAGCAACTGAATAAAATTGATTTTCTTTTTGTCTTATGAAGGACCACTCCAGGTGTGTGGAGTGCCATAGAGTGGAGTTGATGCTTTTAACAGGATTGTTCGAAGGGTCAGTGAATGTTCCACACTGTGGCAAGTGACATTCATTCTTAACAAGTTTCCCGCTTAACAAACACTTTGAATAATGCGACAGTATGGCATTTTTTTACATCCCAACTTACAAATGAGTGGCTGGGATATGGGAGACCTATTGGCAAGGAGTTGAGAGGCTAGTAAAAGTTGTTTTCGAGACCAACATGAAGGGGCAATGGGAAAGTACAGTGGCAGAGTTACGAAGTGGATGCCGGTATGGACTAGTTGGACTGAATGGCTTGTTGTTCTGCTGTAAACTCAATGGGCAGAATTTTCAGGCCATACGTGCCTTAATGTTAATCTGGCAGTCACGATATTGCAGGCAATAAAGAGGCGGCCTGGTGGCCCTGCTGCCTCACAGTGCCAGCAACCTGGGTTCGATTCCTAACTTGGCTGACTGTCTGTCTGTGTGGAGTTTGCACATTCTCCCCATGTCTGTGTGAGTTTCCTTCGGGTGCTCCGATTTCCTCCCACAGTCTGAAAGACGTGCTGGTTAGGTCTCCCTCAGTGTACCCGAGCAGGCGCTGGAGTGTGGCGACGAGGAGATTTTCACAGTAACTTCATTTCGGCGTTCATTAATGTCACAAGCCTATTTTATGACACTAATAAACTTTAAAAAAAAACCAAATTAGTCAATGACAAAGATTCAATGAAGAAACTTCACTACGTAGCACAGGAACCACACGAGAATCCCACAATTCCCATCTATTTATACTGGGTCAGCTGACCACTACCATTTTGCCATTGGTTACATTGTCTACTGGGTCAGATGGTCAGCTGACCCTCACAGCATGTTACCATTGGTTACATAATAACATATTCCATTGTTGTCATTGGCTACATTATAACACCCAATGATCTGCCAAATGTTCTGTATCTATGGTTGGAGTATTGTGCGCAGTTCTGGTCGCCTCATTATAGGAAGGATGTAGAGGCTATTGAGAGGGTTCAGAGGAGATTTACAAGGATGCTGCCTGGATTGGGAGGCAGGCCTTATGAAGATAGGTTGAGGGAGCTGGGACTCTTCTCACTGGAGAGACGTAGGTTGAGAGGCGACCTGATAGAGGTTTATAAAATGTTGAGAGGAATAGATAGGGTGGACTCTCAGAGACTATTTCCCCGAGCTGAAATGGTCACTACGAGAGGACACAGATTTAAGGTGCAGGGAAGCAAATACAAAGGAGATGTCAGGGGTAGGTTTTTCACTCAGAGGGTGGTGAGTGAATGGAACCGACTGCCGTCGGAGGTTGTTGAGGCAAACTCACTGGGGTCTTTTAAGAGACTTCTGGATGAGGAAATGGAAAAGAATAGCATAGGGGGTTATAGATAGATCTGTGGATTGGTAAATGTGATCGGTGCAACTCGTGGGCCGAAGGACCTGTTTATGCTGTATTGTTCTATGTTCTATGGTTCCCGCAGCGGGCATGTTGGGAAGTTTTTGGCCAACATAAACCAATACCATCATTGGTCTGAGGTACAAGTTAGAACATAAGAAAAGAAATTGGAGCAGGAATAGGCCATCTAGCCCTTCGAGCCTGCCCCATTGCAATTGATGAATATAGAACAGAGTTATATTCTCTCGACTGTGCATCATGCGGCGTGCTCAGCCAGAAGATAATCCTTTGCACGCATGGAGCTCCGCACCTTAGCTGGTGAACTTTAAATGTGTGAGAGCCCAGACACTGATTAAAATACCAAAAGGATCCACACGTCCACAAGTCTTCATAACCCCTCAATGATACAAAGCCACAAAAGTCATCTCCCTTCAGGGGTTGAAATGAACCAGCAAATCAAATCACCCACCTGGCCTTATCCAGGCTAACCTGCCCCTTATGTGTGGGTTCGGGGGATTAGTGAGGGATATACATGGGGTAATAGGAAAGGGCCTCGGTGGCATCCTCTGTTGGAAAGTCATGGAATCATAGAATTTCTTCAGTGCAGAAAGAGGCCATTTGGCCCATCAAGTCTGCAAAGACAACAATCCCACAAAGATCCTAGCTCTGTGACCTCCATGTATTTATGCTGCTAATCTCCTTGAGACAAGGATCATTTTAGCATGGCCAAATCAACCTAACTCATACATCTTTGGATTGTGGGAGGAAACCGGAGCACCTGGAGGAAACCCACACTGACATGGGGAGAATGTGCAAACTCCACACAGACAGTGACCTGAGGCTCGAATCAAACCCAGGTTCCTGGCACTGTGAGGAAGCAGTGCTAACCAATGTGCTGCCCATGAGTCAGTGCAAACTCAATAGGCTGAATGGCCTCCTTCTCTACTGTAGGAATTCTATGATTCTACAAAGTATACATAGAGGTAAGTAAAATTTATTTATTAGTGACAAGTAGGCTTATGTTAACATCACAATAAAAAGTTACTGTGAAAATCCCCTAGTGTCCACACTCCAGAGGCTGTCCGGGTACACTGAGGGAGAATTTAGCAAGGCTAATGCACCCCTAACTGACACGCCTTTCGGATTGTGGGAGGACGCGAAAACCCACGCAGAGTATGTGCAAACTCCACACAGACAGTGACCCAAGCTGTGACTGTGAACAAGAAGAATTGGCATTAGATACAGCAGGTCTTCAAAAAGAACTAACATGGTTCTTCACCATGTTCTTATTTTGCCGGCTATTTAGCTGGTTAGCAATTACAAGCTGACCCGGGAGAGTGGCGGATTTTGAAAGTTGCGTGCGGTCTTTTGATCTCGCACTACATCCAGCCAATCCTAATCGGCTTCTCCCTCCTCAAGTCTTCAGTCAAATGAAAATTGGCACATTCACAAGGTGCAGTTATTATAAGATATATAGTCAATTATAATAATGATATGGTACACACAACGCACAGACAGTGAGATTAGTCACATTAAACAATAAGCACTGCTTGTCAGGAATGTTCCAGGCAATAATGTGCTAATGTGTTGATTAAAAACGTTTGCCTCTGGCTTCTGCATTTAATCAATACATTGGAGCAGTTTATTTCCAAGGACAATTCGGACAAGCAGAAACTATCACTATTAAACCACGTCGAAGATGGGAATGAATGATTGCAGAGGTTAAAATTAATGCCAGCTAGCGGTAATTATTTCAAGCTGTCACATGGCTATGTCGCATAGATCATGTCTCGTGACTGAATAATGGTGCGGGGAACAGAAAAAAAGATGCTTTCTACTTTACATCCACTGCATAACCTTCTCCATTTGGAATTGGCTGGCAATGACATCAAGTATTGATGGCAACTGTGGCAAACTATGACTCAGAACAAAGAGCAACTCATCTATAAAGACCACCCAGAGATAGTCCCAAAGGCACTCATTACAAGTAGATTCCCTTGTATGTTGCTTACTCCTGTTCTCAGTGGGCTTCTTACACTTACAATCCCAGGATACTAACCTCAGCTGTGCTCTTTGCTTTAAACTATTCAACCCATGACCTCATTCGGGAGAGAAGAAAAATAACAAGAAACAGGGCAGGTTTTTTTTTTGCTAATTATCTGAAACGAAAATTAAACATTAAAGTTTATTGATTAGGGTCACAAAGTAGGCTTACGTCAACACTGCACTGAAGTTACTGTGAAAGTCCCCAAGTCGCCACACTCGGCACCTGTTTAGATACGCTGAGGGAGAATTTAGCACGGCCAATCCACCCAACCAGCACGTCTTTCAGACTGAGAGAGGAAACCGGAGCACTCAGAGGAAACCCATGCAGACATGGGGAGAACATACAGACCATACAGCCAGTGACCCAAGTCAGAATCGAACCCCGGTCCCTGGCGCTGTGAGGCAACAGTGCTAACCACTCTGCAAGTGTGGGGTTTTAAATGAAGAATTGGCTTAGAAAGCCTATGGCTAATAGACATATGAACTGGAATTTTCTGATTTGTCACCAATTTCTCCAGTGGGAGAGCAGCACGAACGGGTAGTAAGATTTTGTCTATGGACAGTACAATCCCCATTCACCTCTCAGTCGCTGCTGATTAAAAGATTGATGTGGAGATGCCAGTGTTAGACTGGGGTGGGCACAGTAAGAAGTCTTATGACACCAGATTAAAGTCCAAAAGTTTAATTTGATACCACGAGCTTTCGGAGCATTTACCAAATAACCTGATGAAGAAGCAGTGCTCCAAAAGCTAGTGATATCAAATAAACCTGCTGGAATTTAACCTGGTGCTGTCAGGCTTCTTATTGAGTAAAAGATTCAGTGAAGTGTTACGGATATATACGGTGATTCAAGAGAGGAATAAATAACATTCAATGAATAAAATAAAATGAAAATCCAAAGAAGGACCTTAAAAGTTTGCATTTGATCAGGTTCCCTTAACTGACACAAAACTCTAGGGAGAATGTGATTCCCTGGATCTCAAGCCTGTAAAAAGTTGCGTAATGGGTTACACTCCAGAATAGAAATGGGTTCAACACAAAAGAACACAGAAGGATGTAACAAAAATATGGGGTGACACGACAGCCCAGTGGCAAGTGCTGCTGCTTTGCAGCGCCAGAGACCAGAATCAATTCCCAGCGTGGGTGCAGATCTGCACATTCTTCCAGTGTCTCTGTGGGTTTCCTCTGGGTGCTCTGGTTTCCTCTCACAAGATGTGCTGGTTAGATGAATTTTCCATGCAAAATTGCTCTTAGTGTTAGGGAGACTAGCGATGATAAATGCGATGTGGGGATTGGGACTAGGTGGGACTGTGGTTGGTGCAGGCTCACTGGGCTGAACAACCTCCTTCCACTCTGTAGGATTCTATAAAAATGTTAGAATGTTATTTACATTTGGAGACTGCCCCCATTTGCCAGGTTTCTCTGATCTAAGTTCAGGATTGAGCAGGTAGTGAGTGCACATGCTTTTTGCTTAGCCTATCCAGTAAGAAAAATCTACAATTATTGTGGATGCCCATCATTAAATAATCCCTTAGCCTGTGTGCTAACTGTAGAGTCCCTACAATCAGATCTGTTAGTTTAGCACAGATTAGGGAGCAACGTTGGAACATGTGAATCCTTGGGTGACTCCATCACACTGAATCATCAGTGGATCTCTAGACTCCTGTGACTATCCAGTGAGACAATGTTGCACAATGTCTATGTTATGCTGATCCCTTGGTCCCTGATTCTCAGGTTAAAGCCTGTTAGTAACGACTGTCCAATCTCATAGATCAAAAATGGCTACATGGATACTTGGTTCCGGTGAAGGGGGTGATAACCCATGTATGTGTGGTTTCTCCTCCTCCGGGAGCAAGTGAAGGTGTAGAGTCCTGTGCATGTCCTAACAGTGGTCTGATCATTTCCAACATCATCACAGCACCATTCCACTTCAGGAACAGACTCCACCCCTGCCTCAATTCATCCATAGCCCAAACCCTCATCCACACTTTTGTCCCCAGTGAACATGATGATATCAATGCTTCCCTGGTCAACATGTCTCCTCGCACCCTCCAAAAACAGTGCTCATGCAAATATCTGCTAACATTATCCTGATTCTCTGCAAGCTTGCCACCTCAGAAAAGCAGCCGGCATAATCAAGGACTTCATACACCCTGAATATGCTCTCTTCCACGTTCTTCCGTCAGGAGGAAGATACAAAAGTCTGAGGTCACGTACCAACTGACTCAAGAACTTCCTTGCTGCCATTAGACTCTTGAATGGACCTATCATACATTAAGTTGTTCTTTCTATGACCATAACACTTTATTCTGCATTATCTCCTTTCCTTCTTTACATATTCTATGAACGGAATGCTTTGTCGTTTCATAGCACGCAAGAAACAATGCTTTTCACTGTACGTCAACACATACAAGCACCTGAAAGAAACATACGCAAACAGACAAATGGAGAACATGCAAACTCCACACAGACAGTATGGAATCCCTACAGTACAGAAGGAGGCCATTCAGCCCATCAAGTCTGCACTGACCACAATTCCACCCAGGCCCTATTCCCATAAACCCATTGCATTTATCCTGCTAATCCCTTGGCACTAAGGGACAATTTAGCACAGCCAATCAACATAACCCGTGCTTCTTTGGACTGTGGGAAGGAACCCGGGCAGACATGGGAGAACATGCAGACTCTGCGCAGGCAGTGACCCGAGGCTGGAATCGAACCGTATACACTGGCGCTATGAGTGCTAACCACTGTGCTGCAGTGCTACCCATTTGACAGAGGGGGAAAAAAAGAGTTAATGCGTTTCGTTGGATGCGAGTTTGGAAAAGCCTAACAGGGACAGAATTAAAACGAAAGGCCTAATGTATGTACAGTGCACCAATTGTGACTTCTAAAACAACGTCCGCTTTCATTACTCTGCAAATTCTAGAAGACGAAGCAGGGTCATTAGTATTTTTGTCTGAAATGCCCGGGCAGTGTGGCGCAGACAAGCTGAAAGGTAATGGCTGTTGAAAGCTGCAAAAGGGAGGAGCGAGTTAGCCGTGCGTAGCCTGAAATGCTGCAGCTGCTTTAGCAAAGGACTCGCAGTGAGTCTGTCCTCACCAGCCTGACGTGAGCGTGTGCTCTGCATGGAGATGTCCTGTCTGCACTTTACAGCTCACTCTTGCCTCCTCTTATCCAAGAACGTACGCGGCAAAGTGGACTCCCATCCATTCGCGCACCGTCCCCCATTGCCTTCATCTCAAACGAGCTCGAATTTCAAGGAGATTCCTTCTCTTCCGCGAGATCCGAGTGACGGGGAGGGGCTGCTCCTCCAGGGCAATTTTAAGATAAATAAATTGTTGAGGGTTTGGAAGAGGGTGCAGCTTGCTTCTTTGTGCGGAGTGCGTGTCGCTCCTTGAGGAAGGTAAAACAAGCGGGCGCACTCTTTGTAAATGAAGAAGACAAACCATGCTGTTTCTGTACAAGAGTACAGGATGTGCAACTCAACCTTTTCAAGATTAAAGGCCTATAATCGTGTGACTTGTTAACACAAATGATATCTTGTGATTATATAGCACCTGTATTGTAGTAAAGGAGGTTCACAGAGAGAATAACAAACAAAACTTGAGACTCAGCCACATGAGATATCAGGATAGATGACCAACAATTTTTTTCCATTCAGCATCACTGGCTAGACCAGCATTTATTGTCCATCCATAATTGCCCTTGAGAAAGTGGTGGTGAGGTGCCTTCTTGAGTCATCATATGTGATGTAGAAGCACAAGAGAGGTCAGAGGATAGGAATACTGCGGAGAGTAATTCATTCCAACTCCCCAAAGCCTATCCATGATCTACAAGGCACAAGTCAGGAGTGTGATGGAATATTCCCCACTTGCCTGGATGGGTACAGCTCCAACAACAGTCAAGAAGCTTAACACCATTCAGGTCAAAGCAGTCCACTTGATTGGCACCACATCTACAAACAGCCAATCCCTCCACCACCAACACTCAGTCACAGCAGTGTGGACTATCTACAAGATTTGCAGCAATTCACCAAAGATCTATAGACTTTCCAAACTCATGACCACTTCCATCTAGAAGGACAAGGGCAGCAGATACATGGAAACACCACCACTGTCAAGATCCCCGCCAAGCCACTCACCATCCTGACTTGGAAATATATCACTATTCCTTTGCAGGTGCTGGGTCAAAATCCTGGCATTCTCTCCCTATTGGCATTGTGGGTCAATCAACGGCACATGGACTGCAATGATTCAAGAAGACAGCTCACCACCACCTTCTCAAGGGCAACTAGGGATGGGCAATAAATACTGGCCAACCAGTGACACCCATGTCCCACGAATGAATAAGCAAAAGCATGGCCAATCCACCTAACCCACAATTGGGCCAGTGGGCTGATAGAGTTTAATTTAGATAAATGCAAGGTGATGCATTTTGATAAACTGAATCAGAGCAAAACATCCTCAGTTAATAGTAGGGTATTGGGGAGAGTTATACAACAAAGAGGTCTCAGGGTACATGTTGATAGCTTCTTGAAAATGGAGTCACAGGTGGACAGAGTGGTGAAGAAGGCATTTGGCATGCTTGATTTCATTGGACAGAACATTAGATATAAAAGTTGCGACGTCTTGTTAAAGTTGTACAAGACATTTAAACTCACACATGGAATACTGTGTACTGTTCTGGTCACCCTATTATAGAAAAGATATTATTAAATGAGTAAGAGTGCAGAAAAGATTTACTAGTAGCTATCAGGACTTGATGGTTTGAGTTATAAGGAGAGGCTCGTAGACAAGGGCTTCTTTCCCTGGAATATAGGAGATTGAGGGGCGATCTTATAGAGATCTATAAAATAATGAGGCACACAGATATGGTAGATAGTCAACAACTTTTCCCAGAGATAGGGGAGTCTAAAACTAGAGGGCATGGGTTTAAGGTGAGAGGGGAGAGATACAAAAGAGTCCAGAGGGGCAATTTTTTCACACAGAGGGTGATGTCTGGAACAAGCTGCCAGAGATAGTAGTAGAGGCAGGTACAATGTTGTCTTTTAAAAAGCATCTAGACAGTTGCAGGGAAAGATGGGTATAGAGGTATATGGGCCAAACATGGGCAATTGGGACTAGCTTAATAGTAAAAACTGGGCAGCATGGACAAGTTGGGCTGAAGAGCTGATTTCTATTCTGTATGACTGTATGGATGTCCAGAGCAGGTCTCCAACCAATTTAATCCTGAAAAGATACACAACATTTCAGGATTGTTCTGGTGGAAAATGCATTTAAAAAAATATCATGGAACCCTTTGCTGCTCTTTCCATAAGCTCATTTCAAACATTCTATGCCAATTGATGGCGAAGTGAGTGTTTGAGCCCTTGGACCTGTTCTGTCAGACCATTGCTGTTTATTAGGAATTGTAAGACTGCACACTTACTGCGGGAGGGAATATTACAGGACAGATTCCTGCAATTGAATAAACACTGCCTGGACAAAATGCTGCACACCATCTTTATGGCAGAGATTTGATATGGATTTTCCTGATCTACTTGTGACACGAAAGAAGGATTAGGGTATTCTGGGGAAAGGTGAACTTAAGACTGGCTCAAGCAGTTTAAGCGTGTGATCCCTCTCAACTGTGGCCCACACATGCACAATAAATTAGAGGAACTGATTTATGTCTGTCGGGCATGGGATCTTTTGGGTTGCTGTGTGGCCACATTCGAGATATTAAGAACAAACAGAGAAGATTTACAAGGATGTTGCCTGGATTGGGTGGCATGCCTTATGAGGATAGGTTGAGAGAGCTCAGTCTTTTCTCCTTGGAGAGACAAAGGATGAAATGTTACCTGATAGGGTTTATAAGATATTGAGAAGTATTGATCAGGTGGATTCTCAGAGGTTTTTTCCCAGGGCTGAAATGGTTGCTACTAAGGGACAAAGGTTTAAGGTGCTGGGGAGTAGGTACGAAGGAGATGTCAGGGGTGAATTTTTCACTCAGAGGGTGGTGGGTGAGTGGAATCGGCTGCTGTAGGTGGTGGTGGAGGCAAATTCGATAGGCTCTTTTAAGAGACTTCTGGATGAGTACATGGAACTTAATGGGATTGAGAGTTTACAGGTAAGCCTAGTAGGTAGCGATATGATCAGTGCAACTTGTGGGCTGAAGGGACTGTTTGTGCTGTAGTTTTTCTATGTTCTACGTTCTATATGAACTAGGAGCAGGAGTTGGCCATTTGGCCTTTCAAGCCTGCTCCACCATTCAATAAGATCATAGCTGACCGTGCCCCCCACCCTAGTTATGATTTCACTCGCCAGTGGAAACAACCTCCCTGTTTCTACCTTAGCTCCTCCCTTCACAGTTTTATATGTTTTTGTACGATCCACACCCCTATACCAGCACCCCACTCTTCTGAATTGCAATTACCTGCAGCAATGGAGTTATTGTGTACATCATCTCTGGCTACAAATTAAAATCCCTCCTCCTGATCCTCGAATCTACCTCTTTACGTATGCCCTCTGCCTGGGGAGCAGCATGGCTTGGGGGGGAGGGGGGGAGGCCAAGGGATCAGAGTGCAACATGTCCTCCTGGCATGGTTGGCCAAGAGTAGTGTGATAAAGGTTTTCCCTGTGATTCTCTTTCCCTAAGGAGAGAACATTAGCTTTAATTATCTGGGAGACTGAGACTCAACTGAATGGAAAGGCTGAGCTTGTGTGTGCTCCGTCACTATGTGGCAGTGTGTGTGTGTGTGTGTGTGTGTCAGCGCTTAATAACTTGCATTGCTGGGCATCACTGATGCAGAAATTAATTGGTACTCATTTATTCAAAAATTGAAGCCTAGGTCACCAAGGTAGCACCATTAATGTTCTCCTTATGTTTCATTTAGCTCCTTATCATTATTTCCTTCAAAAAACAAGACCTTACCCAATATTGGCTTGCATATCTCTAACTACCTTGAATAATTATATCAAAAACTGCCACACAGATTTGAGAACCTGAAAGAATACTATGTACACAAACCTGGAAATACTGTAGAGTGGTGCACAAGGATTTCTGATTTGGTCTGATTTTGATTTGATTTAATATTGTCACATATATTAGTATACAGTAAAGCTAACGCTTCTTGCACGCTATACAAAGCATATTGTTCATAGAGAAGGGGAGGACAGGATGCAGAATAGAGGGTTACGTCATAGCTAGGGTGCAGAGAAAGATCAACTTAGTGCGAGGCAGGGCAATTCAAAACTCTGACAGCAGCAGGGAAGAAGCTATTCTTGAGTTGGTTGGTACGTGATCTCAGACTTTTCTATCTTCTTCCATCAGGAAAAAGATATAAGAGAGAATGTCCAGGCTGTGTGGGGTCCTCGATTATGCTGGCTGCTTTGCCGAGGCTGTGGGAAGTGTAGGCAGAGTCAGTGGATGGGAGACTGGTTTGCCTCATGGATTGGGCTACATTCACAACTTTTTGCAGTTGCTTTTATTATTGTCACATATATTACTATGCAGTGCAATGTAATGTTTCCTGCAGCTAAACAGACAAAGCATACTGTACATAGAGAAGGAAAAGAGAGAGTGCAAAGAGTTTGAAGAGAGTTTTAAAAGCATAGAACAAAGAGGAAGAGATACAATTAGAGGATATGCTGGGCACATCTTGTAAGAAGTCGCCACATTTTGGCACCATCTTGGATCAATAAATGGCATCCCCCTGATGACGGTCTTTCAATGCCACTCAAGTTGAAAGCCTGATCTAACACTACAATGGGTGCGCCTTCACAAAACATGACCTGCAAGGTCATCTCAGGAGAGACAATAAATGCCAGTCTTCCCAGGCCGAAAAGAAAAGTGAAACTCGCAGACAATGATAGAAGCACAAAGGCGATGGTTCACAAAATGGTTCTTCCTTCCTCGTCTCCAAAGGCAGCGATGCTTTAAAAGCAGCAGCCTTAATGGGAACTGCGCGCTGGCACCCAGACCTAATGACACATCAGTGACGAGCAGACCAATGTTCAAAACAAACCCGGCAATGACGGAAATAAATAAAACATCTGTGAATATATTCCAGCGGCCCTGCAGAGGCCTGGGCCCTGAGTGATGGAGCATTTAATGATTTCAACCCAATCTCACTGGGTGCCTTATCAGCTTTGGTCAGCCTCTCTTCCAGCAACTGTTCTTTTGTTCTATTTTCAAAAGGAGGAGAATTGAAAGAATATTTCAATTCAGGCTCTGATGAACCACAAAAATAATGTTTTTTTCCCTTACTGAAGGCAGGTCATTCTTTTTCTTTGCAGCAGTCATTTGATATTTGCTGACATTTTTAAATACCTTTCGGTTATGCCCATTTATCATAACTTTATTTATTTCTTTGAGTACACAGCGATTGCAATTCTCGTGAAAAAGGAATCGTGACTCACAATGCCGTGATTTATCCCATGTATCCAATCTGATTTTTAATATCCAGGCGTGCATGTGTTCAAGTTTATTTATTAGTGACGCAAGTAGGCTTACATTAACACTGCAATGAAATTGCTGTGACAATCCCTTGTTGCCAATCGCTCCAGCATCTGTTCGGATACACGAAGGGAGAATTCAATCTAACCAGATTCAATCTGGCCAATCCATCTAGCCAGCACGTCTTTCGGACAGTGGGAGGAAACCGGAGCACCTGGAGGAAACCCACGCCGACATGGGGAGAATGTGCAGACTCCACACAGACAGTAACTCGAGGCCGGGAATCTAACTCGGGCCCCTGGCGCTGTGAGGCAGCAATGCTGACCACTGTGCCATCCTCATTTGTTAATAGAGTGAAAACACAGAGGGCTGGGAGGGTGGTATTGCTCTGATAATCCTTTTATTTTTATTCAGGGGATATGGGCATCGCTGGCGAGGGCAGTACTTATTTCTCATCATTGAGTGGGTTGCCAGGGCATTTCAGAGGACCATTGAAAATATCAGCCGCAATGGTCTGTGGTTGTGGGCCACAGTAGGCGAGGAGAGCAAATTTTTCTGCTTGAGTGAGTGAACCAGATGGAGCATTCCTAACCATCGTGGTTATCAGCTTTTTTTTAAATTCCACATTTGTTTTAATGAATTGAATGTTAATCACATCTCTCCCCACTGGGATTTGAACTCATGGCTCTGCATCATCAGTCCTTGGCCTCTGGATTGCTTGTCAGGTAACACAGCCCCATGCCATGCCCAGTACTGATGGCATTAAGTCAAGCTAGATAGGCATAAAAGGAAAAAGCTGCATATAGACAAAGTCAGATGAAAAGGGGTGACAGACTTCTAGGTCACTTGGACAACTTGCCCCTGTCCAGTAGATACTATGCAATTTTATATATTTTTTATTCATTTGTGGGACATGGGCATTGGTGGCTGGCCAGTATTTATTGTCCATCCCCGATTACCCTTATTTAGAGAGCAGTTCAGAGTCAACCACATTGCTGTGGCTCTGGAGTCACATGTAGGCCAGACCAGGTAAGGACGGCAGATTTCCTTCCCTAAAGGAACCAAATGGGTTCTTACAACAATTAACAATGGTTTCATGGTCATCAGTAGATTCTCAATTCCAGATATTTTTTATTGAATTCAAATTCTACCGTCTGCCATGGCGGGATTCAAACCCAGGTCCCCAGAACATTAGCTGTGTTTCTGGATTGATAATCCAGCGATAATATCATTAGGCCATCGCTAATTAGCTAAAGAAAATCCTGAACCCATCCATATAATACACCACTCACCGCCTGAGAAGAACGCTCTCAACATTTAAAAAAAATTTAGATGAACACTTGAAATGCCATTACATACAAGGCTTCGGACCAGTGCTGGAAAATAGGATTAGAATAGATAGGTACATGATGGGCCAAAGGGCCTCTGTCTGTGCTGTAAAACTCTACGGCAGGAATGTTACAGCACTGTTTGCCATGGAAATTGGAGTGGGCGAGGGGACAACAATGGAAAGGTCTGTCATCCTCATGTGGGACTTTATGGCTTCGGGATGTGCATTAAGATCCCACCCCGTGACACAACGACCACCCTGCCCACTATATTAAAGAACTCATTTAAAAAGCGAAAGGGGTAAACACCGCGATCAATAGTTCAATAAAAATCACACACACTGTGGCCACCAGTCTGTTCCTGTGCGAGAATTTACAAGGAATAACAACGCAAAGCTTTTTGTAAACCCTCCTGGGCAGCATAATCACTCACACTTTCTCCCATGAGCGACTGAAATTTTGGAAGGGGCACCAATGCCAAAGTAAGTCGTGCAGGAAAAAAGCATGGATCTAACGGCAGGCACTAACAACAGTTCAGTAGTAAAACTGCCTCGACATCTGAATGGATGGATACTCAGGGGTGGGGGGTACAGTTTATAGCATCAGATCCATCAGCAAGGAAAACTAACACTTCTTGAATAATAACTACAATGAAAAAACCATTGTAGGTTTTATTGCATTACAAAGTAAACAGCTTTTTTTTTCTTTCAATGACCAAATGCATCCAGAGTACAAAATAACCATTCTGCGGCCTTTCATCTCCAATCATAAATTTACCAGAAACAGTGAGATGAATTGTTTTGAGCGATTCCATTACAGTTAGCCTAGTTTTCTTTAAGAAACAATAAACTTGTGAGTCAATTTTAAATAGGCACATAATCAAAAGCAGAGAGAGGTCCAGTGATCAAAAATACAGTGCTTTATATTTTTATTCCAGCAACGTCAGCCAAGTTGATGAATTCTCTTCTGGTTTCACTGGGCGCTTGTAAAACCTGTGATTATTAAGAGTCCAGAATGATTGGACATTATTTTTGATAGACTTCTCCCCGTTATGTAAAACCCTTCAGGAAACAGAAAATATTTTCGCAACGGTTTACAGAACATCCATCACCGACATCTTGCTCTCGACAGAGCAGTCAAAAAACCGTAACAATACAATGCCAAGATCTGGGTTGTTGAGCCGAAAGCCAGAATCCTGATGTCTCCGTACTGCCTGTAAGGCATTGCTGTTGCCCTAAGGGACTTGCTGAGCGGATTTATTTTTATGTCCCCGTGGAAAATGGAGGAGTTTAGGTCGGGAAAGGTGTGCAGGTTAGGTGGGAACGGTTAGGGTAGTAGTTAGTATTGCTGCCTCACAGCACCATGGACCCGCATTCAATTCCGGCCTCAGGTCACTGTCTGTGTGCAGTTTGCACACTCTCCCTATGCCTGTGTGGGTTTCTCCGGTTTCCTCCCACACACAAAGATTGATTGGCCATGCTAAATTGACCCTAGTGTCAGGGGGATTAGCAGGATAAATGTATGGGGCTGCAGGAATATGGCCTGGATAGGATTGTGGCTGGTACAGACCTGACGGGCTGAACGGCCTCCTTCGGCATTGTAGGGATTCTGTTCTATGTTAGGTGGATTGGCCATGTACAGATTTTGCAGGCATCTGGTAAAATCAGTAATAAGGGGAGTCTTGAATATCTCTTCTGAACTGTAAGCTCCAGTGTCCACACTTTGAGTTATCATTAGTGCCATGAGTAGGCTTACAGTAACACTGCAATGAAGTTACTGTGAAAATCCCCTAGTCGCTATGCCCTGGTGCCTGTTCAGGTACACTGAGGGAGAAATTAGTGTGGTCAATGCACCTAACCAGCATGTCTTTCAAACTGTGGGAGCAAAACAGAGCACCCGGAGGAAACCCATGCAGACACGGGGAGAACATACAGACTCTGCGCAGTCAGGCCGGAATTGAACTGGGTCCCTGGTGCTGTGTTAAACACTGTGCCACCGTGATCACCTTGCAATTTTGAATAGCTTTGGAAATCTCAGTTTGAGACAGGAATACACACTGGTCTAGTGGAGTGATTTTTTTTGTTATAATTTTTACTCCATCCTTGAAGTTACAAAGTCAATGCTCAGAATGGACTGGGCGAACTCCAACCCAATCCTTCGAATGCTCCAAAAACCAAATTCAAAATCCAACTGAATCCAATTCAAGTTCCCAAAACAGAGACAAACAAGATCCAAGCTGACAACATGCGGCATTGCAGCCCCTCTTGGGATTGATCTGATGCTTCATCGAATTCCCTACAGTACAGAAGGAAGCCATTTGGCCGTTCAGGTCTGCACTGAACCAGGCTCTATCCCGTAACCCCACACATTTACCCGTTAATCCCCATGACACTAAGGGGCAATTTAGCACGGCCAATCAACCTAATCCACACATCTTTGCACTGTGGGAGGAAACCGGAAGCACCCATTAAAACCCATGCGGACATGGGGAGAAAATGCAGACTCCACACAGACAGTGAGCCAGAATCAAACTTGGATCCCTGGCATAGTGAGGCAGCACTGCTAACCACTGTGCCTTCCCCTGATCTTAGCCAAAAGACCAAGAAGGGACATAGCTTTAACTTGAAGGATGATAGACATAGGACAGATGTCAGAGGCAGGTTCTATACTTGGAGAGTGTTAAGGGTGTGGAATGCCCTGCCTGTAACAGTAGTGGACTTGCCAACATTAGGAGCATTTAAATGATAATTGGATAAACATATGGATGATATTGGAATAGTGTAGGTTAGATGGCCTTTAGATTGGTTTTCACAGCTAATCGAGGGCCGAAGACCCTGTAGTGCGCTATAATATTCTACGTTCTATCTGAACAGCCAGGCTCATGCAATGATTTCTTACACATGAAGCATAACCAGCTTAACAAACAAAATAGACTTTGCATCAATTAATACTCCCGTGTGCTTTGGCTCTGACAAATGGTTATATCCAGGTGCATTATGTCACCTAATGACAAAATTTACTGCATTGCTACAGTTCTGCACACCTGGAACTGAAAACAATTGCAAACAAGCCCATTCTTTTGGGGGAATAAAAAGCCCAATGCTGTGTATTGCAGTAAGATGACCTGCCAGAATACTCCAGCTGAAGAGAAACACAATGTGATGGCTGGCTACACTCCAATGTGTTGCAACCTCCCCCATTTTACAGTAGATTACAGCAAGATCAATATTACAGTTGTCATTGGATGTCCAAGTGACTTGATTTCAACATTCAATCCCACCTTGCTTCAGCTAACAATCATTAATATTTACAAAGGGAGGCTCACTCCACACTCAATCAATACAAGTCACTTATTATGATTAAATAGGTTGCAGGAGGTGAGACCAAAAGGTAACAATGAGCTAAAAAAGCAGCAGTGTACCCGGTGGGTTTACATTCAGCAACACCATGAAGAGTGGGAGTTTTCCATACCCTTCTCAACAACAGCGTCTTCCAATCCTGCCCATAGTCCACACCTCTCCCTGCCCCCTCCCTCCGCCCCAGTCCCCCCACAGTTGGTTAACCAATGGCAGAGTGAGTGAGCCATGCAAGAGCCCGTAGAGTTCAGCGGGTCTGGAAGATCCTGCTGATGGCCAGTAGTTCGCCATATCTCCTGTAGGAAAACCTGCCACAGGAGTGGGAGAGAGCTGGAAAATCCTACATCAGTTCAAGCAGCATAGTGGCTAGCACTGCTGCCTCACAGAGCTGGGAACCCCGGTTCGATTCCTGGCTTGGGTCACTGTCTGTGCAGAGGCTGCACGTTCTCCCCGTGTCTGCAAGGGTTTCCTCCGGGTGCTCTGGTTTCCTCCCACAGTCCTGGCCATGCTAAATTCTCCCTCAGTGTACCCGAAATAGGTGCTGGAGAGTGGCAACGAGGTGATTTTCACAGTAACTTCATTGCAGTGTTAATGTAAGCCTTACTTGTGACACTAATTGATAAACTTTAAACAACTTTTAAACTTTAGGTTCTCCATGAAGAGAGCTGTCCCTGGTGCTACCAACATTGCTAAAGCAGTGAGCTTCCTTGTGCAAGTTTTCTGTGTCTTTTCCTCACAACATTTCAATGGGAAGTTGGGAATCCCATGCCTGGATAAATTTCTGAGCTGTGTTACTCTGGTACTACTAAATGCATTAGACCTAACAGGCCAGTTAGCGATCTTGGTACATACTAAGACTTAGAGCCAGTAGCCCAGGGGAAAATAGCAAGCATGCTACAGCATTGCCCATTAAAGCAGGCAGATCTTTGTGATGGAATATGACAAGAGGAGAAGTAGCACAGAGTTGATTTAAAAATTAATACAAAGGGATTTCTGTGGGTCCACAATGAACATGACAGCTGTTCATTAAGGAGCACAGAACTGCCTGGACGTGTTGGAAAAACATTTAAAATTCCAGTGCCCTTATTGTGAGATTCCTTAATTTTTTATTCATTCATAGGATGTGGGTGTCACTTGCTGGGTCAACATTTATTGCCCATTCCTATTGAAAGTCAATCATATTGCTTTAACTCTGGAGTCACATGTCGGCCAGACCAGGTAAGGATGGCAGATTTCCTTCCCTAAAGTACTTTAGTGAACCAGCTGCATTTTTCTGATAACTGACAATGGTTTCACCGTCATCAGTAGATTCTTAATTCCAAATATTTTTTATTGAATTCAAATTCTGCCATCTACTATGATGGGATTCGAATCCAGGTCCCCAAAACCTTAGCTGAGTTTCTGGATTAATAGTCTAATAATAATACCACTAGGCCACTGGCTCCTCTCTATGCATTCTTATACAGTGACAAATATTGTTTCTTGCGTGTTCTACAGATAAAGCATACCATTCAAAGAGTACATAAGTGAGGAGGAAAGGAGATAGTACAGAATATCGTGTGTTACAGAAAGATCGACAATGGTTTCATGGTCATCAGTAGATTCATAATTCCAGAGTTTTTTTTATTGAACTCAAATTGCAGCATTTGTTGTGGCAGGATTCGAACCCAGGTCCCCAGAACATTAGCTGAGCTTTTGGATCAATAAATCTAGTAATAATCCCATTTGGCTATCACCCCCCCATACTTGACAAGCTTGTGCGGATCATTATTAGTCAGGAAACTGCATTCTCCACTGCAGAAAACTGTATCCCATTGGCACACCCAAAATTCAACTCCACCCTGGAGTCATTGGGTTCCCAAACCGATCTTGGGGACCGCAATTTTCAATCCCTCTTCGCACCAAATCCAGGTCCCACAGCTCCAAATGTCAAGAGTTGGCTGTAAAGTGCTTTGGGAAGTCCTTGGTAAAAGGTTTGAGGTGAATGCAAGTATTCTTTTTGAATTAATTTTGGGCTGAATCAATCACTGGTGCCAAATAATATCATTGAAGGAATAGAGAGAAAAAGTCGAATATGGGGTAGCTGGCTGCTCCCTTGATGCTAAAATCATGCCCAACTACACCTTGCGAATTCAGGTACTCCAACATGGTCAAGCTTTTACATATTGACACACTCTCAGACTACTGCACTATACTACTTTGGATAAAGCAGCTAGCACAGTGGCACTGCCTCTGACATCTCTCAAGGACTCTGGTTTGATTCCTAGCTTGGGTCACTCTCTGTGCAGAGCCTGTACATTCTCCTCATGTCTGTTTGGGTTTTCTCCAGGTCCTTCGGTTACCTCACACAGTCCAAAAAACATGTTGGTTATGCTAAAAAAAAATTCTCCCTCAGTGTACCCAAACAGGCGCTGGAGTGTGGCAACTAAAGGATTTTCACAGTAACTTCACTGCAGTGTTAACGTAAGCCAACTGTGACACTAATGGGTCGTTGTCTGTGCGGAGTTTTCCTTGTGTCTGCGTGGGTTTTCTCTGGGTGCTCCGGTTAAGTGCATTGACCCGAACAGGCACTGACTGTGGTAACTAGGGGAATTTCACAGTATCTTCATTACAGTGTTAATGTACGCCTTACTTGTGACATTAATAAATAAATCTTAAACTTAACTTAAATTCAGCATGGCCAAAGAAGTGGAAGCCCTAATTGAAATTAGATGGGAACCTTTTCCACTCTCAAAACACAGATTGTCATCATCAGTTCTTCAAACAAGGATAGGGTATGGCAGACGTCATGATTTTTAAGGCATGATATAAATTATTTTTTAATTTAAATAATGATTAAATGCATATAATTTTTTAATGATGACTATGCACAGAACTCAAAAATATCTATGATTCACAGTAGCAAAGTCACATTTCCATGATGGGATGGCACCATTAATCAAGCGTGGAAGAAGATTCATTACTTAAAGTCCTGAATTGAAGTAATAATTGAAGGAGAAACCTTTGGTCAAACAATGCACCATTCAGCAGACAGATTTACTGAAGGAGAAAGTGATATGAACTTCACTAAATCTCTTCTTGAGAAACCGACACTGAGATGCAGTGAAGATTCACACACATGTATTGAAGGCTTACTTTGGATGTGTGATGGGGAAAGGATGTATGTTTATTTGTCTGCCAAGAGGTTTGCAAAAATACAAATTTCCTCAGAAATAATATAAAATGCATCCTTATTCCTGGGGGAAATTACATACAAGGTGCTAGCTAAGTCCTCACATCACAAATAATGGGCTATTCTCATAGACACTTCTTGATTCAAATGGCTGAAGGCATTGGACGCTGCAAAGACTACAGGCCCTAACAATAATCTATAAGACCATAAGACATAGGAGCAGAATTAGACCATACCGAGTCTGCTCCACCATTCAATCGTGGCTGATATTTTTCTCATCCCCATTCTCCCGCCTTTTCCCCATAAGCCCTAATCCCCTTACTAATCAAGAACCTATTCATCTCTGTCTTAAAGACATTCAATGATCTGGCCTCCACAGCCTTCTGCGGCAAAGAGTTTCACAGATTCACTATTCTCTGGCTGAAGGAATTCCTCCTCATCTCTGTTTTAAAGGTGGTTCCTTTAGCCTGAGGTTGTGTCCTCTGGTTCTGGTTTTTCTTACTAGTGGAAACATCCTCTCCACGCCCATCTATCCAGGCCTCATAGTATCCTATAAGGTTCAATAAGATTTGTCTCCTCAACCTTCTAAAGTCCAATAAATACAGACCCAGAGTCTTCAACCATTGAAGACGGCAAGCTCTTCACTCCATGGATCATTCTTGTGAATCTCCTCTGGACCCTTTCCAAGGCCAGCCAGCACACCCTTTCTTAGCTATGGGGCCCAAAACTGCTCACAATACTCCAAATGGGGTTTGACCAGAGCCTTACACAGCCTCAGAAGTACATCTGTATATTCTAGCCCTCTCAACATGAATGCTATCATTGTATTTGCCTTCTTAACTGCCAACTGAACCTGCACATTAATCTTAAGAGAATCATGAACAATGACTCCCAAGTCACTTTGTGTTTCTGATTTCCTAAGCATTTTCCCCCATTTAGAAAATAGTCTATGCTTTCATTCTTCCTTCCAAAGTGCAAAACGTCACACTTTCTCACATTGTATTCTATCTATTACTTCTTTGCCCACTTGGCAAATGCTACTATCTCTCTGCATATCTTTGTGTCATCTGCAAACTTAGCAACACTTGTTGATCATTTATGAACTGTATAAGCATTGAACTCAATTATGCCTTGTTAGATCGGCTGCTGACATTGCCATGTCTTTGGTCTGAATGCATTACACTATAATAAAGAACCCTAAGATGACGCTGAGGCTCTGCGTGCTGATTCACTGAATCTCCACAACATCAACGCTTCATTTCAGCTGTTCCATCAATGACTTACCCTTCATCATAAGGTCAGAAGTGGAGATGTTCACCAGCTATTGCCCAATGTTCAGCATCATTCATGACTCCAAGTCCAAATGTAACAAAACTTGGACCATGTCCAGGCTTGGACTGATGAGTGGCAAGTAACATTCACACCACATAAGCGCCAGGCAATGACCATCTCCAGCAAGACAGATTCTAACCATTACCCTTTGACACTCAGTGGCACCATCATCGCTGAAACCCCTGCTATCGACATCCTGGGGGTTACCATTGACCAGAAACGGAACTTACCCTGCGGCATAAATAATATGGTGACATGAGCAAGTAAGAGGTTGGGAGTCCTGTGGCAAGTACCTCATCTTCTGTCTCCCAGAGCCTGTCCACCATCTACAAGGCACAAGTCAGGCACGTGATGGAATATTGTCCATCAGGAAAAAGAAAATCTGCATTAAAGGCTGCTGGATAAACTCTAACTAATCGGCCACGGCACAAGATGTTCCATTCCAACAAGGTTTGTGCTGAGAACCTCTGACCTTGCCAGTGTCACTGCAGTGAATGAAGTTTTGGCTGAGTGGCAAATTCACCGCTCCTGCAATCATTATCCCTTGTTGCAACATACACAATTTAATTTGTTCATTTAATTATAAACCATTGCACCATGTTGCATTGTTGTGTTTTGCAAAGATGTTAGACTAAGGAGCGGGATTCTCCAATCTCATCTGTTACTGTCCCCATTGATGGCATCTTCCAATTTTGCCAGTAGCCCACACTCTACCCCCCTCACCCCCACAGCTGGTTATCCAGTGGCAGGATGAGTGAGTCATGCAAGAGGCGGCGGAATAACCATTGTGCCATTTGAGTTCAGAGGAGAGTGTGCCAATGTGTTGGACGGGATTTTCCAGCCCCTCCCATCCCTTTGGCGTGTTTTCCTGCAGCAGATACAGCAATCCATCAGCTGCCAGCGGGATCGCTCGAACTAGTCAAATTCTATGGCCTCTGGCTGGCGCACTCACCCTACCACTGTGGGGTAACCAGCTGTGGGGGTGTGGGGTGTGAGCTATTGTAGGAACGCAAGGTCCTGGCAGCGGGGGCAGGAATGGGTAAGACCAGAGAATCCCACCCTTGGTCTAACATCTTTGCAAAACGCCACAGTGCAATATGGGGTGCTAGTGGTCAATAGTTAAACGAACAAATTAAATTGTGTATCGTGCAACAAGGGAAGACAATCGCAGCAACAACATGTTATCGGCTGTCATTAGAAATCTACATTTGAAGAGGCAAAAAAAATGCATTCAAAGTTACAAAGTTAAAACAAATCACTATCATTGCAGGGTAAATTAATAGTTCACCACAGCACAAAATGGATTATTACATAATCAAGTGTCTTGCTACAATTGATGTTAAAGTTGTTTAAAAAGGAAAAATTTATCTATAAATACGTACTTCGGCAACAGAAAAATGACACACTAATATTGTGGAGGAAATACAAAGAGGTGTATTTCAAAGCTGAAAATATCTGTGATTATCAATTTATTGTATGCACTGCAATAGTCCTTTTTTTAAATAACGTGCCAGTCATTCAATTCTTTTATTCTTTAATTGAAAAAGCAAATTGAAACCGTACAAGTCCAATGACAATTTTACTGTATTTCTTGCAGAAGGATCAAATAAATAAATAAACCAGAACCAACAATCTAATTTCTTCTTAAATAACAAGGATCACTAATGTTTGACATATATTCAAAATTGATATAAAACAGTGCATCATTATCTGGCAATTTTTAGATGCATCCTATTTTAACTGGCTCTTAAGCATGGGAGGTATATGATTGTTAAAAGATTGTATCAGAATTTATACTTATTTTTTTACCACGCATGACCAAGATCTATTAATAAGGCTGATGTACCCCACACTTCAGCGCTCCCCCCGGCCTGTGCCCCTAACACATCACCTAAAGGTGCATTACATGCTGGAGCCATTCCTTCCACACTTGTCATCAAAAGACACAATATCCGTGACACGCCAATCTATTCACGGTTCCCCGATCAGGCTCCGTGACATTGCCCGGGCAACCCGAACTCCTCCGCCGAAAGTCTACACGGTCACAAAATTGCGCAGCGCGGAAAATATAAAAGAAATAATGCATCCCCGCTCCCTCAGTAACAAATAAATTCGTGAAGCGTGACAGCTGGCCGCTGAAGCATTTCATTTTCCAAGAACATAATAGTGTGCTATTGCCCATTATCTGTACTGTCAGAGGCAGTGTTGATATTAAATGAGGGGCACCTGCATTTAGTTGCCATTTCTCAGCTGTCGTTTTGTCGCTATGGAGACAGTGCGAACAGGAACATTCATCACACACCTGAATCTGATACGGGGGAAAAAAAAACAATACTGTTTAAAAAGGGAAGCAGTGTCATTCGTTTAAAAGAAAACTTAGGGGAATATTTAATACATCTTTTGCATGCTTGTTTAAATTTGCTGAACCGATTTTTTTTGACCATGGAATGGTTCTTTTTTTGTGTGTCACTCTTTAGTTATTGTGTCTGCTGGGCTTAAAGTGACATCAGGTCCTTCTACCGAGTCTCTTCATCAAGTGTAAATCAATTTGATATATCTGAGATTAACCTGAGCTCTGGGCACCGTGCCTAATTACCAAGCACAGCATGCATCAAATTGCTCGTTTATGGGCTTTTTTCTTTACACCGCGGCTCGCACCCACTGGGAACTCTTTTCACTTAGAGCACTTATACCTGTCAGTGGCAGGGAGAAAACTTGCCTCCAAACAGGTAGCATCAGAGTGTCGACTCTGAAAATCATTACCTTGCCCGCACACTCCAACAGGCGACAGGGTAACGGCCTGGGTGGCACAGTGGTTCGCACTGCTGTCTCACAGCACCCGGGGCACCGGGTTCGATTCCAGCCTCGGGTCGCCGTCTGTTTGGAGTTTGCACGTTCTCCCCGTGTCTGCGCGGGTTTCCCCCTGGTGCTCTGGTTTCCTCCCACATTCTCAAAGACGTGCTGGCTAGGTGCCTGAATGTGGCGACTGGGGGAATTTCACAGTAACTTCACCGCAGTGTTAATGTGAGCCATACTTGTGACTAGGAAATAAATTTTAACTGTCTTGTGCTGTCACCTAGTGCTGTGGCTTTAAAAGACGGTGGTGGGGTGGGGGTGGGGGTGGGGGTGGGGTGCAGAAGAATTTTCCCATCCCATTCACCACAGGAATCATAGCTGATGGGACACGGATTACGTGAAGGTCTATTGACCTTGGACACGATTTTCCTGGTCTTGGGGTGAGCGCGGCTGGTAAGTCTCACCCACAGAGTTGCTGGGGGAGGGTGGGTGCATGTTCATGGTGTTCGGAGGTGGGACAAGAATTTAACCCAGATGAGAGAAACAGAGGCTAAGCAAAAAGATGGAAAGAAATAGTTTGTCCAATCTATGGAAATAAAAATTAGCCCAGCAGGGAACCAAGTTATTACGGCCAATTTAATGCCTTTCCGAAAATTGCATTTCGCTCCCTAGAGATGGACAGCAAGGCTAACATTTGCTTCTTTTTATGCGTTCACAGGATGCAGGCAAAGCCAATTTTTATGGGTTATGACTGTAGCCCAATCCATCAGGCAAACCAACCTCCCATCTACTGACTCTGTCTACACTTCCCGCTGCCTCATCAAAGCAGCCAGCATAATTAAGGACCCCAAACACCCTAGACATTCTCTCTTATGCCTTCTTCCATCGGGAAAAATATACAGAAGTCTGAAATCACGTACCAACCAACTGAAGAACAGCTTCTTCCCTGCTGCCACCAGACTTCTGAGTAGACCTACCCTGCATTAAGTTGATCTTCCTTTGCACCGTAGCTATGACTGTAACACTACATTCCATAGCCTCCCCTTTCCTCCGCCTCATGTACTCTATGAACAGTGTGTTTTGTCTGTATAACGCACAAGAAACAATGCGCTTCACAATAATCAAAGAATTCAGATCAAATCATCGTTCATTGAGAAGATCAGCTGATGTCTTGACTATTGAACAGTTTACAGGATCGGTTCAGGGGAAAGAACCAAACACATTGCTGTGGGACTGGAGTCACATGGAGGCTATCTGGGTAAGGACAGACAATTTCCTTCCCTGAAGGATACTGGTGTATCTGATGGGTTTAATGGCTATCCAATAGCTTTGTGAACATCTTTACTGGTGCCAGTGTCAAAGCCTTGCAGCCGTTCATGTTGGTTGGATCATATGGTCCCCTTGCTGGTGCACTTCCGTCATGGATTCATTAGCGGCATGGGGAAGTCAACAAGAAACCCCATTGGCAATGGCAGGACCATAAAATCCCAGAATCAGGGAGCGGCATGCTGCAAAGAGGGAGAAAAACCCACTTGAGATTTGTATTTCACATTGACTTAATCACTTGGATGTAAATTCCTCCTGTGGTGGGATTAGATGATTCCAGGCCAATACCCTGTGAGCAATAACCATCTATCCTTATCCTAGGCTGTGACAAAAACTTTGGGAACTATCGATAGCCATCGGCTCAGACAATTGGTCAGTCTAAACAGCGAGTGCTGACAAGTTTCAAGAGCGTCGGGGTGGCATGGTGGTACAGTGATTAGCACTGCTGCCTCACAGTGCCAGGGACCCGGATTCGATTCCTGGGCTTGGGTCATTGACTGTACAGAGGTTGCACCTTCTCCCTGTGTCTGCATGGGTTTCCTCCAGGTGCTCCGCTTTCCTCCCACAATCCAAAAGGTGTGCGAGTTAGGTTGATTGGCCATGTTAAATTAACCCTACTGTCAGGGGATTAGCAGGGTGGGGGTTACGGGAATAGGGCCTGGGTGGGGTTGTGGTTGGTGCAGACTTAATGGGCCGAATGGTCTCCTTCTGCACTGTGGGGATTCAGTGAGTACTATGAACACAGGAGACTTCAAGTTGAAACTGACACTATTTTCTCATCCTAACGATCGACAGAAGATATACTTTGGGTTTATTGCAGCTGACGGTTTGCTGAGGTGAAGCTTATAGTTGTGTATGAGTTACAATTATAAAACAATAACCACAGCATGTGAGTTGTCTAAAAATGTAATCTTAAATGTCTGAATGAACACAATGAGTTAAAGTTTCCGCTGAACTGGAGCTGAAAGGGTACCATGAGTGGCAATTCCAATTTTATTACTGCACTGCATATTTTTCCACTATTCATGGTAGGCACCTGAAGCTTGGGGGACTTAATTTAGCTCCAAGACACCGTTGCTCTCATGATCAGTGAAGTCATCGAACACGCTGTTCTGAAATTGTCTTATTTGAGCCGTGTGTGTGGATTCGGAGCTCTTGTGCCATTGGGTTGCATTCTTAATCCAAGCTCTTTGCACCATCAGGTTTAGCTCCTAATTTAATCTTGAACTGGGAATCTTAAGAGGGATGCTTCAATCGAAGATTTCAAAATATTAGATGAAACTGCTAGGCTCAAACTATTTTTGCCAGTTGTTGAGCAGAGGACTTGGTGACACCAAGAACTGTTGTGAGACATTTCAGGAATGAAATTAGGAAACACGTACAAGCATTTTGATTTGATTTATCATTGTCACGCGTATTGGGATCCAAGGAAAAGTATCGTTTCTTGTGTGCCACCTAGATAAGAATAGAGGAATGAAATAGAGAATCTGGTGAATTGGTGCAGTAACAATAATCTCCCTCTCAATGTCAACAAAATGAAGGAAATTGTCATTGACTTCAGGAAGCGTAAAGGAGAACACGGTCCTGTCAACATCAACGGGGACAAGCAGAAAGGGTCGAGAGCTTCAAGTTTTTAGGCATCCAGATCACCAACAACTTGCCCTGGTCCCCCCATGCTGACACTATTGTTAAGAAAGCCCACCAATGCCTCTAATTTCTCAGAAGACAAAGGAAATTTGGCACGTCAGCTGCAATTCTCACCATTTTTTCGGATGTTTTATAGAAAGCATTCTTTCTGGTTGTATCACAGCTTGGTATGGGCTCCTGCTCTGCCCAAGACCACAAGGAACTACAAAAGGTCATGAATGTAGCCCAATCCATCACACAAACCAGTCTCACATTTATTGATTCTGTCTACACTTCCTGCTGATTTGGCAAAGGAGCCAGCATAATTAAAGACCTCAGACATTCTCTCTTCCACCTTCTTCCTTTGAGCAAAAGATACAAAAGTCTGAGGTCACGTACCAACCGACTCAAGAACAGCTTCTTCCCTGTTGCTGTCAGATTTTTGAATGGATCTACCTTGATCTTTTTCTGGAACTTTGCTATGACTGTAACACTACATTCTACACTCCCTCATTTCCTTCTCTATGAACAGTATGCTTTGTCTGTATAGTTCACAAGAAACAATGTTTTTCGCTGTATGTTAATACATGTGACAATAATAAATCAAATCAAATAATGCATACCATTCATTGAATATATAGGGGGGGAAGGAAAGGAGAGGGTGCAGAATGTAGTGTGGCAGTCATACCTAGAGTGTAGAGAAAACTCAGTTTAATATATAAATAGTAAGTCCATTCAAAAACCGGAAGGCAGCGGACAAGAAGCTATTCTTGTTCAGCTTGATACATGACCTGAGACTTCTGTATCTTTTCCCTGATGGAAGAAGATGGAAGGGCGAAAGATTATGGTGGGCTAGGAGCTTATAGGTAGAATCATAGGACTCCTACAGCCCAGCAAGCCCACACTGTCAACAGTCCCAACCAGGGCCTATCTCCATCATCCCATGTATTTACCCTGCTAATAGTAAGGGGCAATTTAGCACGGCCAAACTACCTAACCCATGCATCTTTGAAGTATGGGAGGAAACTGGAGCACCTGGACAAAACCCACATAGACACGGGGAGAACAGGCAGACTCCACATCCGAAGAATTGAATCCAGGTCCCTGGCGCTGTGAGGCAGCAAATGCTAACTGTTGTGTCGCCATGCCATTATCGATAATGGTGTTGTACAGGTGTTGACCCCCAGGTCAAACCTCATCTTCAGGTGAAATGTTAGAGGGTGAACCAAAGTGTGAAGGTACAAGTTTAACACAGCTTATACTTGAATATATGCAAGAGTTCTGTCCAAAGTTCTGCTTGAATGGTCTTAACAACTTACGTATTATCCATCAAGGGTTGAACAAGGCTCACTCGGATCTCAGGACTAAACAAAAAACTTTGGCAGTGCGACCTCTGAGCCATACAGTTTCAACATCCAAAAGAATTTATCTGGTTTAACCCACGTCGCTTCTCAACTCGCATTCAATAAATACCAAAACACGTCTGGAGACTGGAGATTACAGGAATGCGATGGGCAATGCAAATCAGTTGGAATTCAGCTTGCAGTTGATGAGAGGTGAGTTGGGAAATAATATGCAGCAATGATTCTGATCCCTGGAGATTTAATGCATGGCTGCGACGCATCTGGGCCGGATTTGTCAGACCCAGGGCTGGGATTATCCAGTCCTGCTGCTGTGAATGGAGTCTTGGCACCAAATTCTCTGTTCTCGCTGGCAGCTGAAGCGAAGCTCGCGGGACCACAGAGTTCCAGCCGTCATCCCGAGGGTCTGCTGGTATTCAGAGTATATTTCTTCAGAGTGAGTTAGCAATGTGTGGGTAATTGGGCCTGATCCTGGAGGTTTGCAGGGTAAAGCATCTGCTCTTCAGCAGTCAAACGGGCATGTCATATTTCAGATTCTTGCTGATCTAACTCGTGACGGACAATCTAGGCTAGTGAATGGGCCACACGTGTGGCCCTCCTTCACCTCAATGGGTCACAAGATTGAAATTGGGCTTGGTCACCAACCATGATGCCAAGGTAAGATTAAATACATTTCATACACACTGATATTTCATAATGAGTTATAGAAAATGATTAAACATTTATACATTACATAATATATAAAGCAGCCCAGCATAATTAAGGATTCCATGCACCCCAAACACACTCTCTTCACCTTCTTCCTTTGGGAAAATGATACAAAAATCTGAGGTCACGTACTAACCGACTCAAGAACAGCTTCTTTCCTGCCGTGTCAGACTTTTGAATGGGTCTACCTCGTGTTAAGTTCTCCACATCCTAGCTCTGACTGTAATATTACATTCTGCACTCTCTCTTTGCCTTCTCTATGAACGGCATGCTTTGCCTGTATAGCGCGCAAGAAACAATATTTTTCACTAAGTGCTAATGCATGTGACAATAATAAACCAAATCAAATCAAACTTTAACAGATTTCAAATGGTAAAAACAATAGAAATCTGGGCACAGAGAGAGAGCGTACAGCTCTCACAGTCACAGTGAACCATCAGCAAGCACCTCGCTTCACTCGCCCTTTGTTTTCCCTGAGTATCAATTCAGTCACACCGGTAGGATGAAGTTAATCAATGGAAATCAGTCAAATGTGGCAACCCTGTGCATGGGAAACAATTGATGTAGTTGGAATGCAGCTTAGCACACCAAGGGGAAATAATACAGCTAAACCTTTGGTGGTCTCATGAGATAGAATAACAAACTCAGCTGTAGTTATGGTACATGCATCTGAAACCTTCATTGTCCAGTAATGGTCTGTCCAAATGCCTCATAACCTGGTCTATATGTTTGCAAGTTGACCTCCTTAGCTACTAGGTCATAGAATTGACTCCCTATAGTGCAGAAGGAGGCCATTTGGCCCATCGAGGTTGCACTGACCACAATCCTACCCACGTCCTATCAAACTCAAGTATTTACTCTGCTAGCCCCTCCCCCAGCACAATGGGGCAATTTACCACCATCTATTCACCTTACCCGCATTTCTTTAGACCATGAGGGGAAACTGGAGCATCTGGAGGGAACCCACGCAGGCATAGGGAAAACATGCAGACTCCACATAGGCAGTGACCCATGCCGGGAATCAAACCTAGGTCCCTAGTACTGTGAGATAGCAGTGCTAACCACTGTGCCACCTTACTTGTCAGTGGTGCGCAACCTGTTAACATCTGGATTCTGAGTGTGGCCTATGTTGACCTTTGCCCATGTGCTGTGTTGCCACATTCCGCAAGTTTCCATCTGTGTAGCTTTTCCTGACTATGGTGATTCGCACATAAAGCAAAGGGGTCAGTGAAGTGAGATGCGTGCTGATTGCTCACAAAGAGCCATGTGCTCCCTCTATGCCCAATCAAGTGTAAATATTTCTTTTGTTTTTACCGTTAGAAGTTGACGACAGTTCTATTAATATATAAATGATGAAGCATTTTTTATGACTCGTAATGAAGTATTTGGCACACATTAAATATATTTAATCTTATTGGTGAACAAGCCTGATTTCAGTCTTGCAATCCACTGAGATGACGGAGGGCCACTCATGCCAGAGGCAGTAGTAGATGCAGGTACAATTTTGTCATTTAAAAAGCGTTTAGACAGTTATGTAGGTAAGATGGGTATAGAGGGATAAAGAACAAAGAAAATTGCAGCACAGGAATAGGCCCTTCAAGCCTGCACCAACGATGCTGCCTGACTGAGCTAAAACCCTCTATGCTTCCAGGAGCATATTCCTGTCTTCCCATCCCATTCATATACTTGTCAAGATGCCCCTTAAAAGTCACTAAAGTATCCGCTTCCATACCTCCCGAGTTCCAGGACCCATTACTCTCTGTGTGAAAAATCTGTCTCGTACATCTCCTTTAAACCTTGCCCCTCGCACCTTTACCCTATGCCCACTTGTAACTGACTCTTGTACCCTGGGAAAAAGCACCTGACTATTCACTCTGACCATGCCTCTCATAATCCTATAGACTTCTATCAGGTCGCCCCTCAACCTCCATCGTTCCAATGAGAACAAACCAAGTTTCTCCAACCTCTCCTCATAGCTAATACCCTCCATACCAGGCAACATCCAGGTAACATCCAGGATATGGGCCAAACGCTAGCTACTGGTTAAAAATTGGGCGGCACGGACAAAGTGGGCCGAAGGGCCTGTTTCCATGCTGTAAACCTCCGTGGAGCTTAGTCACTATCTTAAATTGCCCATTACTTTGGCAGGTGTCCACCAAAGGATCTCTGTAAAGTTGGGTTTTACTCATTTCATTAATGATTTCAATGTAGGTGTTGAGAGAATGTGCCCTCCCACCCCCACCCCGGCCCCCCTAGCTGTCATACAACACTAGAATTTGGGACTATGGAAGAGGAGCAGTTTCTCAGAGCAAATTGAAGCGCTGTGGTGAAACAGACCAAAGTCTAGCAAACAGTCTTTAACTTAGGTAATGCCGCTTAGTACAGCAGCACGCTTGGGCAGCATCAATCCACAGCGTAATTACACACCATGCGGCAGTGAATGCAAATCAGTTTCCAGAGAACAGAATCGTGACATTATTGCTCATATCTTTCTCAAAGTTCATGATCAATACTGAGATACTGTAGCTAAAGAATTAGGTTACATGAATAGAACGGCTGAATATAAAGCAAAGCGTATTCTCTTGTCTTTGTACCAGATCTTGGTTAAATGGCACCATGTAATGTCACATCTAATTTTGGTCTCCTCACATGGTGGGCAATATAAATGAAATGAAAGCATGAAAAGAGGATCATCCTGAACTTAGAAGACTTTAATTTTCAGAAAAGCTTAGAAAGGTTGAAGTGGATCCGAGGACTTTGGGTGATTTGACGGACATAGGCTAATTGTACAAGGGCTAATTATCCTCTTGAGAGGATATTTCAACTACATTTGATTTATTATTGTTACACTGACTGAGTTGCAGTGAAAAGTATTGTTTGTTGCATACCACACAGACAAAACATACTGTTCATAGAGTTCGTAGGGGAGTAGGAAAGAAGACAGTACAGAACAAAGAGTTACAGTCATAGCTAGGGTGTAAAGAAATAAAGTTTAAGAGTTTATTCATTGTCACAAGTAGGCTTACATTAACACTGCAGTGAAGTTATTGTAAAAGTCTCCTGTCACCACACTCCGGCACCTCTTTAGATACACTGCCTATGCACCTAACCAGCATATTTTTCAGACTGAGAGGGGAAACCAGAGCACCTGGAGAAAATCTATGCAGTTATGGGGAGAACATGCAGACTTCACTTTGGCACTTTGATTCATTTTGGCAGGTCAAATAGGATGGCAGAATATAACATAGAACATAGAACACTACAGCACAAACAGGCCCTTCGGCCCACAAGTTGTGCCGAACACATCAAAACCTACCCAGCCATAGACCTATCTATAACCCCCAATCCCATTGGATCCCATATACTCATCCAGAAGTCTTTTAAAAGACCCCAGCGAGTTCGCCTCGACCACCACCGACGGCAGCCGATTCCATTCACTCACCACCCTCTGAGTGAAAAACTTTCCCCTAGCATCCCCTCTGTACTTGCTTCCCTGCACCTTAAATCTGTGCCCTCTCGTCGCGACCATTTCAGCCCTGGGAAATAGTCTCTGAGAGTCTACCCTATCTATTCCTCTCAACATCTTGTAAACCTCTATCAGGTCGCCTCTCAACCTTCGTCTCTCCAGGGAGAACAGTCCCAGCTCCCTCAACCTGTCTTCATAAGGCATGCCTCCCAATCCAGGCAACATCCTTGTAAATCTCCTCTGCACCCTTTCAATAGCTTCCACGTCCTTCCTATAGTGAGGCGACCAGAACTGCGCACAGTACTCCAAGTGTGGTCTGACAAGGGTCCTATAAAGCTGCAGCATTACCTCCTGACTCCTGAACTCAATCCCTCGATGAATGAAGGCCAGTACACCGTAAGCTTTCTTAACCACATCCTCCACCTGGGAGGCTGATTTGAGAGTCTTATGGACCCGGACCCCAAGATCCCTCTGCTCTTCCACACAGCTAAGACTCCGACCTTTGATAGTGTACTCATTCATCCCGTTGGATCTGCCAAAATGGACCACAACACATTTATCCGCGTTGAAGTCCATCTGCCACTTCTCCGCCCAGTCTTGCATCCTGTCGATGTCATGCTGCAACTTCTGACATCCCTCCAGACCATCCACAACACCACCGACCTTCGTGTCATCGGCGAACTTACTCACCCATCCCTCCACTTCCTCATCCAGGTCATTTATGAAAATGACAAACAGCAAGGGTCCTAGAACAGATCCCTGGGGCACTCCACTGGTGACCGACCTCCATGCAGAAAAAGAGCCATCCACAACCACCCTCTGCCTTCTGCAGGCAAGCCAGTTCTGGATCCACAAGGCCAAAGCCCCTTGGATCCCATGGCCTCTCACCTTCTCAAGAAGTCTTGCATGTGGGACCTTGTCAAATGCCTTGCTGAAGTCCATGTACACCACGTCCACTGCTCTTCCTTCGTCAATGTGTTCAGTCACATTTTCGAAGAACTCAATTAAGCTCGTAAGGCACGACCTGCCTTTTACAAAACCATGTTGACTATTTCTAATCAACCTAAACTTCTCCAAATGCTCGTAAATCTTGTCCCTCAGAAGCCTCTCCATCAGCTTACCAACCACCGAGGTCAGACTCACCGGTCGGTAATTTCCAGGACTATCCCTGTTCCCTTTCTTGACGATAGCACTCTTGGCAGTGTGGAAGATCAGAAGGATTTGGGATCCAAGTTCATAGGATGCTCAAAGCAGCTGAGCAGTTTGAAGTTGTGGTTAAGAAGGCGTATGGTGTATTAGCCTTCATCAATCAAGGAATTGAGTACAGGAGTCGAGAGGTAATATTGCAGCCATATAGGACCCTGGTCAGACCCCACTTGGAGTACTGTGCTCAGTTCTGGTCGCCTCATTACAGGAAGGATGTGGAAGTCATAGAAACGGGCAGAGGAGGTTTACAAGAATGTTGCCTGGATTGGAGAGCATGCCTTATGAGGATAGATTGAGGGAGCTCGGCCTTTTCTCCTTGGAGAGAGGAAGGGTGAGGGGTGACCTGATAGAGGTGTATAAGATGTTGAGAGGTATTGATTGAGTGGACAGTCAGAGGCTTTTTCCCAGGGCTGAAATGGTTGCCACAAGAGGACACAGGTTTAAGGTGGGGAGTAGGTACAGAGGAGATGTCGGGGTAAGTTTTTCACTGAGACAGTGGTGGGTGTGTGGAATGGGCTGCCAGCAACGGTGGTGGAGATGGATTCGAAAGGGTCTTTTAAGAGACTTTTAGACAGGTACATGGAATTTAGTAAGATAGAGAGGTAAGCCTAGTAATCTTTAACATAGGTACATGTTCGGCACAACTTTGCAGGCCGAAGGGCCTGTTTTGTGCTGTAGTTTTTCTATGTTCTATGTTTCACAGAGACAGTGACACAAGCTGGGAATCAAACATGAATCCCTGTGCTGAGGTAGCAGTGCTAGCCACCATGCTGCCCATAAGTGGCAAAATGAAAGATGGTATTTGAAATGATGAACCCAATACAGCGTTCATATTTGGGTCATGAAAGATATAAAAGAATAAAAACAGCTGTAACCGAGACAGAGGAATGTGCACTAAGAAGAAAAATGAAGAAGTGCTGAAGAATCTTTGCATTGAGGAAAAGCAGAGGTCATGGATGTAAATCATTTGAAGGTAGGGCTCAATTTGATGCTAGATTGTTCTTCTTTAACCAAAGGATAGTAGATCAGAGGAAACAGGGTATCTTGTGAAGATCACATCATGAAGTTCATGAAGAAATCAAGATGGTGCCAGACCATGGTGACTTTTAGCAACCAAAAGAGAAAATGCTGGAAAATCTCAGCAGGTCTGGCAGCATCTGTAAGGAGAGAAAAAAAGCTGATATTTCGAGTCCAGATGATCCTTTGTCAAAGCTTCTTGATTTCTTGCGAGATGTGCCTAGCTTGCCCTCATTCTATCTTTTCTCTCATTCTATGCTTTTAAAACTCTACTTACATTCTGCATCCTCTCTTTTCCTTCTCCCTTCTGAACTCTATAAACGTCTGTACAGCGTGCAACAAACAATACTTTTCACTGTATCCCAACACATGTGACAATAACAAATCAAATCAAATATGTCCTATGAAACACTGGAGGTCTGATATCTGGTGGTATATGTGTGTGGTCAGTGCAGTCTTCTGGGCTAATTCTGAGCACTTAACATAGTTGGAGGGGAATGACACAGATATTTATTTCCATTTTTGGCCATGCGCGTTCTCTTTTTTGTTTATTCTGCTTCTCCCTCTTCTGAAGATGTGAGGGTTAGGTGGATCGGCCGTGCTAAATTTCCCTTGAGTGGCAGGGGGATTAGCAGGGCGAATATGTGGGGTTGCGGGAATAGGGCCTGGGTGGGGTTGTGGTTGGCACGGAGTCGATGGGCTGAATGGCCATCTTCTGCACTGTAGGGATTCTATGATTGCGTGGTTGATGGTGGGGAGGTGGAGTATATGTGGGTACCTAACCACAGTGCTTCTCTGGGCGTTGCTGTCACGAGGGGAAAGTTCAGTCTATATCTGAGCATTTTACTGCCTGTCAGCTGTGCATCGAATATCAACTCGGGTTGCTGAACAGGTTGCCTGGTTTTGTGGAATTTCTCTGTGTTGGATGCTCATAAAAAAAAACATCCTGGTGCGTGAATTGTGCAGTCAAGGTATCAGAACAAGATTTTTTTTTATATATAAAATTAAAAAGAAACAAGTAGTGGCCCTTCCGGTATTTAAGGATCCAAAACATTTCAGCATTTGCCTGTAGCATTTTACACCCAGCTGCTTTTAAACACAAGTTTGCTTCAGTTGAGAAGATGACAGCTTAATGTGGGCTGTGCAGTATATTAGAAAGTGACATCCCAATCTATATAGACATCAGATAAGCCGTGCAAGTTGCTAACCTGTGAACACAACAAAAAAGACTTTGACATTGACATGTGCGCAATTTGAAGAGGAGAAAAGGATTTTGCTTAATGCACGACATATTCAAAGCCAGATTTCCCATTCCGCCACCCCACTACCTGTCGCCACCTGCACTTGCAAAATTATGTGCTATTTGCCACCCGCGAGGATAGCAATGATTTCTGATCCCCCCACACACCCCTCCTCCCCTGTCTCCTTCCTCCTCCTCTCTCTCTCTCTCTCTCTCCAGCCTGATACAACAGCATGCTTCCAGGTGGTGGAGCCCTGGATTCAGTTAAACCAGACTGACTACGGCAAGATGAAGTTAACTGCAAACCCACGGTCTGGAACTCAAGACTCATTGGGAGTCAAGCTTTTTCTGTTAGCGTGGAAGCGACGTCAGATCCTCACTGGCCAACTCCCCCTTTCACAAGGGTTGTCACAGCTTCTGCTCGTGCGCTCTGGGTTCGCGGAGCCAGTGTAAATAAAAGCACGTAATACGTCAACCACTGTAGACCCGTAGAATCAGAGAATCATACTGAAAAGGCCCATTGCATCTGCACCAACAAAAACTGCCACTGGGCATAGTGGGTTAGTACTGCGCTGGGGACCCGGGTTCAATTCCAGCCTCAGGTCAACGTCTGTGTGACGTTTGCATGTTCTCACCGTGTCTGCATGGGTTTCCTCCGAGTACTCCGGTTTCCTCCCACACTCCAAAGATGTGCAAGTTAGGTTGATTAGCCGTGCTAAATTGACTCTAGTGTCAGGAGAATTAGCAGGGTTACAGGAATGGGCCTGGGTGGGATTACAGTCAGTACAGACTCAATGGCCCAAATAGTCTCTTTCCCTGCTGGAGTGACTATCGCTGTGCTGTGCAGATACATGGATTTGGGCCTGTGTCTGTGGGAGCTTGCGCATTCTCCCCGTGCTTGCGTGGGTTTTCTCCGGGTGCTCTGGTTTTCTCCCACATCCCAAAGATGTGCCCTTAGGCTGATTGACAGAACAAATTCTCCCTAAATTGTCTCAAATTTGGTTTCAATGCACAGATCTATAAACATAGACAGGGATCACGGGTAGAGGTGGGAACATCGGGGTGGCGGCGCGGGCTCGTTGGGCCGAAGGGCCTGTTTCCCGTGCTGTTTTGTTCTTTGTTCTCTGAATTCAATGATTAAAGTTGCGTTAATTCCTTGGACGTTATGATATTTCATGACAGCACAGAATCGCCGAGCAGAGACTGATAGCCAAGTCCCGCATGCATGAGGACGGCCTCAACTAGGATCTTGGGTTCATGTCACGCTATGTGTAAACCTCACTATTTGATCGAGGTTTGCAAAATTCTACTCGCTCTCCTGGCTTGAGACAATTCACACCTCTTTATCCTCTGATTATCCCTCACACTGTCTATACCTGTAAAGACTTGATTACCAGTAAAGACTCACATTCCAACCATTATCTTGAGTTTCTACATACGTCCTATTTGTGAACTCAACTCCCTACTCACATGATGAAGGGACAGTGCTCCGGAAGCTCGTACTACCAAATTAAACTTGAACCTGGTTTGTGAGACTGTGTCCACTCCAGTACAATGATCTCCGCATCACGATATTTCAAGTGCTCATACAAATATTTTTTAAAGTTGTAAGGGTTTCAGCCTCCACTACCTTCAAAGGCAGTGCATTCCAAATTCTGACCATCCTCTGAGTGAAAAACAGTTGTCTCAAATCCCTTCTGAGACTCTTGCCCCTCACCTGAAAATTGTGCCTCCTCGTGATTGACCTCTCAACCAAAGGGAAGAGCTGCTCCCTGCTCAGCCTGTCCATACTCTTCATAATCTTATACACCTCAATCATGTTTCCCCCCACCAGCTTTAAGGTAAAAGCAAAATACTGTGGGTGCTAGGATCGGAAACAAAAACAGAAAATTGCTAGAAAATCTCAGCAGGTCTAACAGCATCTGTGGAGAGAGAATGGAGCCAACGCTTCGAGTCTAGAGAGAAGAAGGGTCATCCAGACTCAAAATAGACGCAGCCAGAGCTGATGAGATTTTCCAGCATTTTTCTCTGTCTGCCCTCCCTTAGCTGTGAGAAAACATTAGAAGTCTCACAGGTTAAAGTCCAATAGGTTCATTTGGTAACACTCACCTGACAATGTGGCAGTGCTCCAAAAGCTCGTGGCTTTCGCTACCAAATAAACCTGTTGGACTTTAACCTAGTGTTGTGAAATTCTTACTGTGTTTATCCCAGTCCAACACCGGCATCTCCTCAACCTGAAAAAAGATCCAAGGTATCAAGACTCTCCTTATGGTTCAAATACTCCATCCCAGGCAACTTCCTGATGATGTACCCCCTCGGCTGTAATCACATTCTTCCTATACTGAGGTGACCGGAGCTACAGACCTTACTCCAGCTGTGGCCTAACCAACGCTCTGTACAACATTACCTCCTTATTTTTGTACACTCTGAAACATGGCTAAGGAAAGCAAGTGTCTCGTAGAATCCCTACAGTACAGAAGGAGGTCATTCAGCCCATTGAGACTGTGTTGGCCATAATCCCATGCAGGCCCTATTCCGGTCAACCCCCCACATTTTTACCCTGCTGATCCCCCTGACACTGGTGTGAATTTAGCATGGCCAATCAACCTAACCCACACATCTTTGGACTGTGGGCGGAAACCAGAGCACCCGGAGGAAACCCACGGAAAGACGGGGAGAAAGTGCAAACTGTACACAGACAGCGACCCAAGGCCAGAGTTGAACCTGGGACCCTTGAGCTGTGAGGCAGCAGTGCTAACCACTGAGCCATCGTTCCGCCCATATGCCGCTTGATTGATATGAAGGCAGGAAGGGGCTGTGTATGTAATCATTTCACCCTCTTTATCCATAATGTAAACCGGAATGACAAACATATGGAAACATAATAGTCGGAGTTGGACATTCCACCTTCTGAGTCTGTCCCTCTGTTCAATCAAATCAACATTTTTACACTATAGCCAGTTCAAAAATCCTTAACAATCTCGCCCAATAAAAACATGGGCTAAAATGATGTTGAAAATGTCTTTCATGCAGGCTAAATTGGAAATTCTAGATTGGGATCCAACAATCACAGACACAATTCTGAGAAACTAACCCAACTTTCTTTCTTGGTGATGGTTCTGAATTTCACCTGAAATTCTTTTCTAAATTCACTGCTCACTACAACGAGGGAGCCTTTCATTTGTCCCCAATATCTCATGTTTTTGGGTCCAAAATGATTTTTTTTCATCAAAACTGAAGAGAAATGTTGGAGAATCACAGTCACGGGTAAGAATTCCAACCTTCCTTAGCTCCAATCCCAGCTACTCCAGTACATTCCTGGCTGGATTCACACTTACACTCTCTCTAAACCACAGGTCACTCAAAACTCTACTGCCTGAGTCTGAACTCACAGGGAACCACTAAAGCCTCTGGGCTCGCTGATCGACACTGGCTCCCAATGAAGCAACACCTTGATTTTAAAAATTCTCATCCCCTTTCTTTCCCAATCCCTGTCCTTTCCTATCTCTGCGACCACCATCAGCTTCAGAAAGAGTGACACGGCGGCACAGCGATTAGCAACGCAGCGTCAGGAACCCGGGTTCAATTCCCCGGCTTGGGTCACTGTGCGGAGTTTGCACATCCCCTCTCGTATCTGCGTGAATTTCCTCCGGGTGCTCCAATTTCCTCCCACAGTCCGAAAGACACGCTGGTTAGGTGCACTGGCCATGCTAAATTCTCCCTCGGTGTATCCAAACAAGCAACAGAGTGTAGCGGCTAGGGGATTTTCACATTGAAGTGTTAATGTAAGCTTATTTGTAACACTCAGAAATATCTATGCTTTTAGCAATCCCAATTTTAATTTCTCCACCACTGGTGCCTTCGATAGCCCATGCCCCAAATTGTGCAATGCATAGGAACATAGGAATTATAAGCAAGAATAGTTCTCCGAGCCCACTCTGCCATTCCGTACGATCATGGTTAAACTCCATCTCATCTTAACTAACTTTGCTGCATTTTCCCCATAGCCTTTTATACTGCTTTTGATCAAATAGTTTTCTATCTTTTTGTTGGACTCATTGATTGATTCTACATCCACTGCACTTTGGAGCAGCGAATTCGATAGATTCATAAACCGCTGTGAGAAGTAGCTGTTCCTTAGATCTGTCTTGAAACTCCCCATTCTTACTCCAGCACTGTGACACTTGTCAAAATTTTGTTTTTTATTTATTCATTCTTGGGATATGGTTATTGCTGGCTGGGCCAATATTTATTGCCCATCCCTTGGAGGGCAGTTGAGACTCAACCACATTGCTGTGGCTCTGGAGTCACATGTAGATCAGACCAAGTAAGGGCGACAGATTTCCTTCCATAAAGAACATCAGTGAACCAGATGGGTTTTTCCGACAATGGTTTCATGGTCATCAGTAGATTCTTATCCCTGATTTTTTTTTATTATTCAAATTTCACCAACTGCTATGGCGGGATTCAAACCCGGTTCCTCGGAATATTAGCTGAGTTTCTGGTTTACTAGACTAGTGATAATACTACCCCTAGAAATTTACTTCTTTGAGCAAACTTTTGGTTATCTGATCTAGTATCTCCTTAGAGATTTCTGAGTTATATTTCTGATTTACAATGCTTTTGCAAATGCGCTGGGACATTCAATTACTTTGAAAGTGCTGTATAAATGTAGGTTGTGTTGCAGATGAGACCACGGATGATATGTATCTCAACACCATCTCTCATGTCCCTTAACATCTTTGCTGATTGAGAATTTACTAATCTCAGATTTGAAGTGTGAGATTGTGATAAATAATCATGGTGAGATCATCAGCGGTCCCAGGGACTATGCTATACTGGGCCACAGTGGTTAGCACTGCTGCCCTCACAGTTCTAGGGACCTGGGTTCAACTCTGGCCTCGGGTGACTGGCTGTGTGGAGTCCGTACATGCTCCTCATGTCTGCATGGGCTTCTTCTGGATGTTCTTGTTTCCTTCCACAGTTCAAAGATGTGCAGGCAAGCTGGATTGGTCATGCTAAATTGCCCTTTAGTGTACCTAAGACGTACAGGCTATCTGTGTGTAGGTAGAGTAGGGGAAAGGGCTTGGGGAAAATAGTCTGTTAGAGAGAGTCAGTGCAGATTCGATGGGCCAAATGGCCTCTTCTGCACTACAGGAATTATGGCTGGAATTTTGCTGTCCCACCCGCCGTGGGAATCGAAGCAGGCAAAGGACGGACCACAGAAAGGTGCGTTGACCTTGGGTGAGATTTTATGGTTTCAGAACAAGGGAGGCCTTAAAATCCTGGCCTTCAGCTCAGAAACAGTCAGGCCAGTCATAGGATAAAGAGCGAAGCAACGAAGTGACAGGTCAGTGCAAAACAAAAAGAGCTGATGTCTGATTCTGATCTGACCTATTGTTGAATCCGCTTCGTGTTTTTGCTCCTCTTGCACAGCTATCTTTTACTCATCCAGAAAGTACAAATTACAGAGTGCTGTGGGACAGCAACACCCTAATTATCACTGAACACTGATGGGAGCAAAATCATTACTGGCTCCTCTAAATGACTTCCTGTAATAGGTTGTTACACTGTCGAATGTCTTTAGATTTCCACTGAACCTCCTGCAATCATTTAAAGGACACCAGTCCATAATTGGCCACCGTTTGCCAATAAATGCCATCCACGGCAGGCGGGACTCGGAGCCAGCTGCCTGGTGCAAGTTCTTAGCATTCAAGTGGAGCCTTGTCATCTCAGTTTTATTGAACATCTGTAACAACGGCAATTATTATTATGGCTCCTAATTATGGCTGCTTAAAAGGTTTTGCAAGATGGCATAATTAAGTTCAAACATTTGGAGTAATAAATAATAAGGATCACCAAGAGTGCAACAAAAAAAAATTTTTCTCTCTCTCAGATAAGCCAAGCAGCACAATACACTCGATGTTTTCAAAATAAAAAAGGCATTTGCATCTACTCCAGCAGTGTTGGTTCAGGCTCTGACCAAGAACAGCTTCTTCCCTGCTGCTATCTGACTTACAAATGGACCTACCTCGTATTAAGCTGATCTTTCTCTACACCCGAGCTGTAACACTGCATTCTGCACTGTCTCCTTTCCTTCCCTTACAAGTGATATGTTTTGTCTGTATAGCACACAAGAAACAATACTTTTCATTGTACATGTGGCAATAACAAATCAGATCAATGAGCCATCAGATTTTTGAATGGTGTTATCGCATATTAAGCTAACTGCATGGTGGCACAGTAGTTAGCACTCTCGCCTCACAGCACCACGGACTCAGGATGCGAATCCCAGGTTGGGTCACAGTCTGTGCGGAGTCTGCATGTTCTCCCCGTGTCTGTGTGAGCTTCCTCCGAGTGCTTCAGATTCCTCCTATGATCCAAATGATTTTTGGTTAGATGTATTGGCCATGCTGAATTCTCCCTCAGTGTACCCGAACAGGCACCAGAGTGTGGTGACTAGGAGATTTTCATTGTAACTTCACTGCACCGTTAATGTAAGCTTACTTGTGACATTAATAAATGAATAAACTTTAAAACTTTTGCTTCACCATACCAAATGCAACATCAAACTCTGCTCTTTTCCTTCTCCCCTATGTATTTTATGAACAGTATGCTTTACCTGTATAGTGCGCCAGAAACAATACTTATCACTGTATTTTTTTTCATTCATTCATGAGACACGAGTGTCACTGGCTGGGCCAGCGTTTATTGCCCATCCCCAGTTGCCTGAGGGCAGTTGAGAGTGAATCACACTGCTGTGGCCCTGGAGTCACATGTTGGCCAGACCAAGTAAGGATGGAAGATTTCCTTCCCTAAAGGACATTAATGAACCAAATGGGACTTTCTCAACAATCAACAAAGGTTTCGTGGTCATCAGTAAATTCTTAATTCCAGTTTTTTTTTATATTGAATTCAAATTCCAGCCCAGAACATTGGCTGAGTTTCTGGATTATTCATCTAGCGATAATACCACTTGGCTGTCACCACCCCAATAAATGTATAGGAATACATGTAACAATAGTAAATCAATTCTCCATCCTGCTATTCTTGAATTTTTTTATGTCTTGGTTGTTCAGTGAAAATATGACCCCTCTCGGCATTAAAACGCTGTTATTGTGACCTCTTGTTAGGTGTGCTCTTTTGGTTACCTCAAGCAACACTAATGTGATTAAAACACCGCACTGGCCATTCAAATCTTCTCTGAAGTTAACGTGCTTGCAGCTCAACCGTACTGTCCCACAACCCCCTTCACCCATCTCCACCCGAAGGGCCACATGTTTAATTTTTGCACAATTGAATAGGGAGGTGACTTAACAACAGGAGCTCTTCATGTGGACCTCTCTTGTGGCGCACTGCCGTGGGTTCACTGAGGGGTCACTGTCAATCGCTATGGAAGTAGACACTTCCCTCAGGGAAATGGGTGCCTTGGACCTATAATTCCCCTCAGTTGCCATGGAAATAGGATACCACAGCAAGAAGAAATTTCTATGATACCAATAGTAAGAATTGATGACTGTTAGAAGAATTGGTTTTTGTCAAACTAGATCAGATACCAACACCTTCCTATAAATCATAGAGTTTTACAGCATGGAAACAAGCCCTTCAGCCCAGCTTGTTAATGCTGTCCTTTTTGTAACCACTAAGTTAATCCCAATTGTTGTGTTTGGCCCATATAACTTCAATCCCCATTTGCCCTTGTATCTAGAGTCATAGAAGATTCATAGAATCACAGAATCAAAGAAGCTACAGTATAGAACATGGAACATAGAACATTACAGTGCAGTACAGGCCCTTCGGCCCTCGATGTTGCACCGACCAATGGAACCAATTTTATGATCCGCTATCCTAAACTATTCCAATGCTATCCATATGCCTGTCCACTGGCCATTTGAACGCTCTTAAACTTGACGAGTCCACAACTGCTGCAGGCAGGGCATTCCACGCCCTTACTACCCTCTGAGTAAAGAACCCATCTCTAGCATCTGTCCTATAACTACCACCCCTTAATTTAAAGCTATGTCCCCTCGTGCTATCCATCTCCATCTGAGGAAAAAGGCTCTCACTATCCACCCTATCTAACCCTCTGATCATCTTATATGTCTCAATTAAGTCACCTCTTAGCCTTCTTCTCTCTAATGAAAATAACTTCAAGTCCCTTAGCCTTTCCTCATAAGACCTAGATGGGGATCATTCAGCCCATCAAATCTGCACCGACTACAATCTGATGCAGGCCCCATCCCCTTAACCCCACTTATCCACGCTGCTAATCCCTTGTCTAAATGCATTTTAAAAGACAAAATTGTCTTTTACTACCTTTGGCAGATAGTTTCAGACACTTGTCACCATCTGTGTGAAAAATTTGCCCCCTGTTGGCTTTTTGTTCAGAGTGATGCCCACATTTCATATATTTGTCTACATCTACATTGGACTGACCCCAAATGTGTTCGTACGGTTCACTCCAACTATTGTATACAGTGAAGGAGCAAACTGGAACACAATAACACTAGACCACAAAGTTGTAGGTACTTGAATGGGTTCTTCATTCATATTTGCTTGTTATGAAGTCTTTTGAGAATTCCGTATGGGATCTTGCGGCACAGTGGGTGGCAATTGTGTTTCTGAGGTGAATGCTCTGATTTCTAGTTCCATCCCAGGACCTGAGGGCCAAGATGCATCTTATAAGGAGGCCAAGCAGTTTGTGTACCAATCTACAACTCCTTCTAGCGTGTGCAGATGGCAGGGGGTAGGAATGGCGTGGGGGAAATTCCTGGTCAGTCATGTGAAGGAAAGCAAATTGGAGCCTCTACCATCACTATCCATAGCTCCTGGCCATAATAAGCCCTTAAAAAGTGCACGCTGTCATAAAAACACAGAGTCCTCATTAGATTTCCCATTTAAATTATTAATCTAACTTCTTTGCCTCAAAAAAAAAGTCTGATGTTTTTTGTTTGACATTTGCCCTCTAAATGATTGTTATTCGTCCTCTTTGTATGTTCGTGGTGTGTATCATTCATTGCTCAAGGACTAAGCCGCTCAATTAAAATCTCTGACCCTGGCCACCTCCTAATGTCTCTGTATCCTAATACCTCCATTATAAATCACCAATCCTCAGACCACCCATCCCTCTGTGCCCTCAAGCCCAGTGCGAAACAATGTCAGATAGTTATTGAAAACACATTCCTCAGTGCATTTACACAGGGCTTTAAAACCAACCCTGTGGCTGCTATGAACCTTGATCGCCGCTCACTCTCCTTCCCCCCTCCCATCCAACCCCAGGCTTTCATCTTCAATGTAAATCGTAGCGAATGATAGTGATAGGTTTTTGACCAAACTGCTTCTGTCCTGGATCCAAACACTTTGATTTTTGAATAAAACAAATACCTGATTTATGATGGCTAGGCTTTTATTAAGAGAGATTCAAATTGCTACATCCTCATTGATGAACATCTCCCCCCCTACCCCGATAAAAAGTTATAGCAACCCAGTTTAACAACCCATCCATTAACCAGTCAGCCCTTTCTGGGATGTAGAAGTAAAAAGGTTTGGCATTATAGCATAACATCATAGCGCACCTACAATGTAGAAGGCGGCCATGTGGCCCATCTTATCTCTACCAACTCTTCAAAAAAGCATGTCACCTAAGCTCTCCCCTCTGCCCTATTCCTTTAACTCTAGGTGTTTACCATGGCTAATCCACCAAACCTATGCATTATTGAATACCGAGGGACAATCTAGCATGGCCAAATCATCTTCTCTGTGTATCTTTGGACTGTGGGAGAAAATTGAAACATCCAGAGGAAACCCATGCAGACACAGTGAGAACATGCAATCTCAACACAGACAGTCACACTGTGAGCCAAGTGGTCTCATTGGAACTCAAATGTCCAAATGTGGATATCCAAACTCTGCTTTCCAGCAATATGTTTGAAACTTTCTCCCACACAAGGCTCTCTTGGAGGCCTTCACCAAGGATCCACAACCAGGATTTCAATCTCTCCTTTTACTATTCCTCTGTCTTGGATTACCACATGCACTCAAGCTTACTCAGGTACCCAACAATGTGAACTGAACGCCATTGCTTTACCAGCTGTACAAAGATGCCAACAATCATGGGAATATTTCAGGTTCCTTGCTCTCCAGGCCTCCATCTTACAACTCTGCCTTTAATTAGGACACTGTCACTGCAATTTCACTAAACAGTACCCTGTACAGATTCTGGTTCTTCACCCCTTACACTTCAGTCTTCCTGGGATTTCTTTTTTCATCCTCTGGTGTCCAAAACTATCTGTTCTGGGACTTGTTTTGTGCCCCTTATTCCATTCTCCTATCGCTCTGCTGGCAGTTTCAGTGAGAGCTGCTTTCTTCTCAGTTCCAACTGAATCCAAATGCTTCTACTCATTGGTGTGGGCCTTTGGTTGCTAAGCAAACAGCTCAGTTTTTTTTTAACCCCTATAATTGCTTTTATACCGTAAACATTTAATTACACACCTTTAGTTAATTAAGGCACAGTTTAAAATGAAACTGAAACACAGAGACATGCAGGCACCTTTACTATGAAGCTAAACTAAACCTTTCTGAATACACAAACACAGAAACACAAACTAAACATAAACTTGCACGCTTCCTTTCTCGTAAATACATATACAAATGTGCGTTGTTTAAACGGATTGCATTTCCTTACAAGGAGCAGTGCCATCTATGTTGCTGGCCACTACCCATTCTGTCACTCGCAATGGAGTAAATCACTAGGTCCAGAATTCTCCCATCTTGTTCACCCCGCAACCACTGCCAGCGAGAACAGAAACTTTGGCGCTCAGCCAAAACTTCATTTACTGCAGCGGGACCAGAGAATTCCAGGTGTGGGTGAGGCTGGAGAATTCCACTCTAGAACTGCTGCACGCACAGTGCTGGCAACAAACACTATCTATTTATAGCTCCAACATCACTAAAACTGGCCATACTAAATTCTCTCTCAGTGTACCTGAACAGACTGTGGTGGCAAAGGAATTTTCACAATAACTTCATTGCAGTATGAACATAAGCTGACTTGTGACACCAACAGAGTAAACACAATTAGGTTATAGGTCATTATCAGAAAACCTCTTGTTGAATCCTGCAATTTGATGTCTTAATTCTAGACATTACAGCAGTGATTATGCTTCCAAATACTTTGTTGGCTGCAAAACACCTCGATATATCCCACAGTTCTGAAAGATGCTCTGCAAAAGCAAATCTTTTGCCTAGTAAACCATGCACACAGGAAGTTCTCACCTTTACTGAATCCGTACAGTACAGAAGGAGGCCATTCGCTCCATCGATCACAATCCCACCCAGACCTTATTCCCGCAAGCCCACATATTTCCCCTGCTAATCCCACTGACACTAAGGGTCAATACAGCATGGCCAATCAACCTAACCCACACATCTATGAACTGTGGGAGGAAACCGGAGCACCCAGAGGAAACCCATGCAGACATGGGCAGAACATGCAGCTCCACATAGACTGTCACCTGAAGCTGGGATTTGAACCCGGGTCCCTGGCACTGTGGAGGCAGCAGTGCTAATCAATGTGCAACTGTTCGATTCTCATTCTATGTTGATTTTGGAGTTGAACACACGTTAAGGCATGTGGAATACTCTGGGCATGGAAGAACAGATTGGTGAGAGAGCTTGATCTTTTCTCCTTGGAGAGACAAAGGATGAGAGAGGACCTGATAGAGGTGTATAAGATGATGGGAGGTATTGATCAGGTGAACTCTCAGAGCCTTTTGCCCAGGACTGAAATGGTCGCTGCAAGAGGACACAGGTTTAAGGTGATGGGGAGAAGGTACAGAGATGTCAGGGGTAAGTTTTTCACTCAGAGGGTGATGGGTGAGTGGAATTGGCTGGCCTCGGTGGCAGTGGAGGCAAACTCGTTAGGGTCTTTTAAAAGATTTCTGGATGGGACTTAATAGGATTGAGGGTTATAGGTAAGACTAGTAGGTAGAGATAAGGTTGGCGCAACTTGTGGGCTGAAGGACCTGTTTGTGCTATTGTTTTTCTATGAAAGTAAAGGAAAAACAAATCTTGGTTCTCGATCATTCGCCCTGTGCAGGAAGAAAACACCCGGAGCCTGGACAAAGTAAGAATCGACTCCTGCTCTGACACCCTCTGCGGCTGCAAAGTCAACCAAGATCTGAGTTCTGGGCCACCGCATGAGGAATATTCCCTCTGGCAATGTAACAGGAGACCATCGACATTCAGGGTACATTATCTCAGCATGCCTCCCCGAGCAGAGCTGAGAAAATTGGAAAGAAAAAGTAATTTGTAAAAGATAATTTAAAAGGAAAAGTAAATATACAGGCCTTTTTATCCGTGAGCTGCAGTCCCAGTACACAAGCACATTAATAGATTATAAAGTACAAAAACTCATGCTGAACCTTCTTGCTCAGGCTCATTATAACAAGACAGCTCAGCATCTATGCCCTGACAAGTTTACAAAAGGGATTGTTGTGTGATGAGGACTACCCAGCACGTTATTTGAAGAAATCCAATACCCCTGTTCACCACGGAGTGAGGATCTTTATGCCCTACTGCTGGCTTTCTGACAAGCTAATAACTCAGCCGATACAAGAACCCAAGCTGGGGATGCTGGAAATTGGAAATTATCAGCTCAAAGAGTTGGAGAGAGCCAGCAAGTCAGGCAAGCATCTGCGGAAAGCGGAACAGAGGCCGGACCTTCCCAGCCCCTCACACTTGTGGGATGTTCCCAGTCCCACCAATGTGAACGGGAGGGGACTTGATAAATTTCCTGGTCCCGTCTTCCCTGAGAAACGTGTTGGGTGGCTCTGAAAATCCAGCAGGCTCCTTGAAGGCTTGTTGGCCTTGGGCAGGATATTGCAGTTGGAAAATCCGGCCCCAGGGATTTAAATGTCTTGCTGCCCCTCAGAAGGGGAACCTGCTGCAAAATCCCAGCCAGGGTTTTTGAGATGAATGTGACTCTCCGTCATAATTGTTCACGGTCATGTTGGCACAGTGGCACAGCAGAGCAGCAAGGTGGCACAGCAGGGCAGCATAGTGTCTGGAAATCCATTGAGTAATCATTCACAATCCACTTTATTGCACAGTTTAACTGTTGCGTATTCCACATGTTGCAGAACAGTAGTATTCCTGCGCGGCATTAGCTGATGGTTTGGCACTGACTAATATTTCGCCCTATTGGGGGTGGGTCGCACCAGTGACTGGGGAACATCGACAATCATTTTGCAGTTACATGCAGTGACTAGGAATTACAGTTTGCCAATATTCCACCGGCCTGAATGGGGGCCTCTGCGCAAGAACGTGAGTTGCCTCTCGAAAGGATCAAATTTGTGATGGGCCATTTTTAGAGTGGCACAGTGGTTAGCAATCCTGCCTCACAGCGTCAGGGACCTAAGTTCAATTCCCCGCTTGAGGCATTGTGCAAAGTTTATACACACCCCCCGTGATCTGTATGAGTTTTCTCCGGGTGCTCCAGTTTCCTCCCACAGTCTGAAAGACGTGCTGGTTAGGTGCATTGGCCACGCTAAATTCTCCCTCAATGTACCTGAATAGGCACCAGAGTGTGGCAACTAGGGGATTTTCACTACAACTTCATTGCAGTAATAATGTAAGCCTACTTGTAACACGAATAAACTTTAAAAAATAATTGAATTCAGTCATATTCAACTTGACTAATTAACGCCTCTGTATCTCTCCACAGATGTTGCCGGACCTGAATTTTTCTAGCACTTTCTGTTTGAACTCAATGCATGCCTCATCTTTAAAGCATCAGAACACATCATGGGTTTTAAATCAAACACTGTAGCATTTAAAATTTAAACACTTCAGATACATGACCAGCATTAATGATGTGTTAGCTTCAGGTGAAGAAACTGCTGACTTTGAGCAGGATGGGGAATCGCAGGGGGGGGGGGGGGGGCGCGCGGAGGTCGGGGGGTGTTATTAGCCTCTTCAGATGACTTCAGGGCCAAAGGAAGAAAGGTAGAGTCAACAAACCTGCGATTACCTCTTGGCAAAAACCTGCTGGAGAAGGTTACTTTCAGAATCTGTCGACATTGGAAGGTCTTGTCAGAGTTGGGCAACGTTGGAGAAAAATGTGCCTGACTTCTAGCATTCATTCTCAGCCAATGTTGCATAAATGCACATCCCTGGCACAGAATCGAAGGTGAGGATAAGAAGCAGCAAAATTTTCCAAGAAGGGCAGCGAGAAAGCCCTGAAGAAACCGCCAGTAACTGGGTGCCAAGATGTGGAGGTGATCCAGGAAGGAGACTTTACTCCACCTACATTGAGAAAGTGATGAAGCAGGTTCACCCCGACACTGGCACCTCCTTCAAGACCACGAGCACCGTGATCTCATTTGTAAACAACATTTCTGAGCACATCCCAGGTGAAGTTTCCCGCTGGTACATTACAACAAGATTGGCACCATCAGCTCCCTGGAGATCCAGATCGCCGTATGCCTGCTGCCGCCCAGAGAATTGGCCAACCGTGTTGAAGGGGACAAAGGCAATAACCAGGAACACAGCTCCAAGTGAAAATGTACACTGCACTGAAAATCACACAGGGCTGGGTTCTGGAGCATTTTCAGAGCAGAAAGTACGTATTCATCTTTTCTCTTAATACCTCAAGAGCTGAAAGGTGGTCTCCAACAAATGTAAGTGGTTGAAAGATGGGCTTCGAGGGTGCCAACCTGTGCCACCTCTTTCCCCTGTCACATCATTTCAAAGCTGGAGACGAGGGTGAAACAGCTACAGAAGCACTTTGCTCCGTGAATGCACTGACAGCTGTGTAGGCACTTTCATTCCATCAAACCCAGCATATTAAATTTGAGCTACACAAGTAAACAAAACCAAAAATTCCAACAGATTAGATGGAGGAGTCTGGTAATTGGCAATATCTTACAGTAATTGTCTCCTTCTGAAATTCCATCACCTCAAGTTCAGAGCCAAATGTATGCAGTCCCCATAGTTCTGAACAAGCAGCGGGAAGTAATTTAATTTAATCATCGTAATGCACTGAATTCTTTATTGTTTCTACAAAATGCAAACGTTATAACGCAATTATTCATATTTGGAAAAACTATCAAAATTTAATAGAATATATAAATTGACCTCTGGTTTTAGGCTGCCACAGTGTTTCACTGCATCACATACACGCACACACACACTTATATCTTTCATGTTGCCAAATTTTATAGCGATTCACACCCGGATAGAGATAGGGAGCAGAGTTGGAAACAGAGTTAGGATAGGTGACCAAAGTACTTTGCCTGAGAGTCAGGTTGGGAGGAAGCTCTTGAGATTGATGACAGGACAGCACCCAGTTAGAAAGACATGACAATGGAGTTCCAGGAGGAGTACGGGAAATGCAGTCACTTACTAAGAAATAAGGGCTGCCAAAGAGGGAGTACAGCGAAGGCTGATTCTTGGGACGGCAGGTCTGTCATATGAGGAGAGACTAACTCAGTTAAGGTTATACTCACTGGAATTTGGAAGAGTGAGAGAGGATCTCATAAATACTTATAAAACTCTAACAGGGTTAGACAGGATAGATTCGGAAAGAATGTTCCCAATAGTGGGGAGAGTCCTGAACTAGGAGACATACTTTGAGGATAAGGGGTAGACCTTTTAGAATTGGGGTGAGGAGATATTTCTTCACCCAGAGGGCGGTGAATGTGTGGAATTCATTACCACAGAATGCAGTTGAGGCCAAAACATTGGGAGAAAAGAGAGGTATCAGAATGTTGAATTCGATGATCAGCCATGATCAAAATGATAGGTGGAGCAGGCTTGAAGGGCTGAGCGGCCTACTCCTGCTTCTAGATTCTACGTTCCTATGAAATGAGGGAGAGAAAGGAAGATGAGGAAGAGAAATAAGAGACATAGTGTAAACACTGGACAATAGAACAGGAGATGTAAAAAGTTCAGGAGGGGTTTGTAAAGAGTGGATAACGGAAACAGTTAGAGGTTTTCACTGGAATATTACGTTTGGATTTTCCCCAAAAGATTGCTTCTCTGACCACATTAAAATCCATCAGCTGCTAAGAGCACTGCTCGCCACATCTCTGATCACTTCCCACCCACCCACCACCTCCACCCCCACCCCCACACAAAGACATTGGAGACTATGGAATCAGTGACAGTCTGCAAGATGTAGAGTGAGGGATGAGGAAGACTCAAGCAGTGGAATTTTGGACAGTGTCGGACAAAATAGTGGGTTAGTAATGGCCTGATGGTAGTCCATTAATCCAGGAACTCAGCTAATGCTCTGGAGACCTGGGTTCGAATCCCCACCACAGCAGATGGTAGAATTTGAATCCAATGACAAAGAAACTTTGGAATTAAGAATCTATCAATAACCATGAAATCATTGCTGATTGTCTGAAAAACCCATCTGGTTCACTGATGTCCTCTAAGAAAAGAAATCTGCCGTTTTTATCCAGCCTGGCCTGCATGTGACTTCAAAGGCACACCAATGTTGACTCACTATTGGCTTCTGAAACAGGACAACTAGAGATGGGCAATAAATACCAGCCAGATAGTGACACCCATGTCCCACAAATAAATAAATAAAAAGTTGGGAGTTCAGGAAAGAATATTGAAGCATTTGCTGCTGGAGGTAGTTAAAGTGAAGGAGCGCTCCATCACTCACAGGGCAAAGTGAAAACAGAAGCAAACAACGGTTGGGAAAATGATAATCTTGTTGATGGTTGGAATGTACAGTTCAAAGGTCAGCTCCAAGGTCAGCTAGAACATTCATTTTTTACACCATCGGGTTAAGTTGGAACAAAACAATTGGGAATGGAATCAAGTGCCAGAATGTTCATCTTTTATTGAGGGCTGAATAATTGGCCTCGTCAGTGCTAAACTGAAGAACATTCTAGCACATCCACAATGTGAGATAGCAAGGTAACAGTTAACAAAGCTATAGTTGCATCATCAGCATATCTATGAATGTCTGATGCTTATCCAAGCAGTTAGAAGGTTGTTGCCTTAACATTGCCAGAATAAATGGCCTTTGTCCACACTGCCGGCCAAGTTGTGGCAGAGCGGGAGGACTGCCAAGGAAATTCCTAGCCAAAGTTATCCATTATGATGAAGTCCTGGATATAACACTCCTCTGCATACAGGAAAAGACAATCATGCCTAGAGTCAATCAGGCATCAGCAATTGCTATACTGTACCCAGTAAAGTTTATTTTATTAGTCACAAGTAAGGCTTGCATTAACACTGCAATGAAGTTACTGTGAAATTCCCCAAGTCGCCACACCTGTTTGGGTCAATGCACCTCACCAGCATATCTTTCAGAATGCGGGAAGAAACCAGAGGACCCGGAGGAAACCCGCACAGACACGGGGAGAATGTGCAAACTTCACACAGACAGTGATCCAAGCTGGGAATCGAAGCCAGGTGTCTGATGCTGTGAGGCAGCTGTGCTAACCACTGCACCACTGTGCTGCCTCATACGTCAACTGTTCAGACGCAGAGTTACCTTTTCGAGGTTGCACTGACACTTTCAAAACAGCTACAGATCTGGTAGGTGTCTCAGCATTTGGTACAATTGACATCAATACCCAACTTCTAACCATTCTTGTCTTTGTCTCCTTCTCTAAGGCAGTGACTCATGCCAGGATGCTGGTATTTACACCAGTGCAGAGCTCGATACTGGGAATTGAGGGTGTGGAAGGGAGCGGAATGGTAATAAACAGCAAATAAAGAACAAAGAAAATTACAGCACTGGAACAGGCCCTTTGGCCCTCCAAACCTGAACCAACCATGCTGCCCATGTAAGCGAAACCCCCTACCCTTCCAAGGACCGTATCCCTCTATTCTCATCCTATTCATGTATTTGTCAAGACACCCCTTAAAAGTTACTATTGCATCCGCTTCCACTACCTCCCTCTGCCGTGAGTTCCAGACATCCACCACCCTCTGTGTAAAAAACTTGCCTTGTACATTTCCTTTATACCTTGTCCCTCGCACCTTAAATCTACGTTCCCTGGTAATTGACTCTTCCACCCTGAGAAAGACCTTCTGACTATCTATTCTGTCCATGTTTCTCATAACCTTGTAGATTTTTATCAGGTCGTTCCTTCCTCAACCTCCGTCATTCCAGTGAGAACAAAGCAAGTTTCTCCAAACTCCCATCATAGCTAATGCCCTCCATGCCAGGCAGCATTCTGGTAAATCTTTTCTGTACCCTCTTTAAAGCCTTCACATTCTTCTGATCATGTGACGACCAATATTGAACACGATATTCCAAGCGTGGCCTAACTGAGATTCTATAAAGCTGCAACATGACTTGCCAATTTTTAAACTCAGTGCCCCGGCCGATGAAGGCAAGCATGCCGTATGCCTTCTTGACTACCTTCTCCACCTACTTTGACACTTTCAGTGACCTGTGTACTTGTACATCCAGATCCCTTTGCCTATCAATATTCTTAAGAGTTCTGCCATTTACTGTATATATCCTATCTTTATTAAACCTTCCAACATGCACTACCTCACATTTGTCCAGATTAAACTCCAATCACCATCTCTTTGCCCAAGCCTCCAATGAATCTATATCCTGCAGTATCTTCTGATGGTGCTCACCAGTATCATTTTAGTCTCATCTGCAAACTTACAAATCAAACCAGATACAATTTCTTTCGAATCGTTTATATATATTACAAAGAGCAAGGATCCCAGCACTGATCCCTGAGGAACATCACTTGTCACAGTCCTCCATTCAGAAACGCACCCTTCCACTGCTACCCTCTGTTTTTAATGACTGAGTGAGTTCTGTATCCACCTTGCCAGCTCATGCAACTTCACCTTCTGCACCAGTTTGCCATCAGGGACCTTGTGAAAGGTCTTACTGAAGTCCATGCAAACAACAATCTCTGCTCTACCCTCATTAATCTCCTTCGTCACATCCTTTAAAAACTCGATCAAGTTAGTGAGACATGACCTCCCCTTCATAAAACATTTACCTTGAAGATCACATCAGCTCACATCCCAATGCATGGTAACGAAAAGCCTGATTTTTACCTCTGCGTAACCACAAGTGCCGACTATATTGTCTGCTAAAAGTCTGAGATTGTGCCCCAACCGAATCCAGAACAGCTTCTTCCCTGCTGCCATCAGACTTGTGAATGGACCTACCTAATATCAAGCTGATCTTTCTCTACACTTGATCTGTAACTGCAACAATATGGACAGAAGCTTGTAGCCTCGCTTGAGCGAGACCAAAAATTCCTGCTCAAAATCAACGGACATTTCCCTTGTCCACCTCTCACCCACTCCGACTCCATGGTGAGAGAGGTGATAGAATTCTGGCATATGTTCTGTACCATATCCTTTCCTTCTCCCCTCTGCGCTCTATTAACGATAAGCTTTGCCTGCATGGCGCGCAAGGAACAATACTTTTCACTGTATCCCAATACATGTGACAATAACAAATCAAATCAATAAAAGACTGACAGAAGATCAGAGTGGACCCATTCTGGTCTCTTGGAGCTCAGTACTACATTGCTAAAATTGCAGTTAGTGACTACATTATCAGATGGGCTTGCATAAATATTAAGTTAGCACAATTAAGTTTCACAACAGCTGTAAAAGCGTTTTGAGAGCAAAATGAGTTATATGAGTGCATTCATTAAAGAATCTTGGTGGCAAAATGCAAGAAACATGAAATCTTGCTATAATAAATTTAAATTTGACATTTCCACTTCATGAATATTTGGAATTTTTTTTTCTGGGACTTGACATTTAATTTAATTTGCATGCAACGATTTTTTTTATACCGAATTATTAGAATATTCTTCCAACGTGCTGTCTTTTAAATAACACTGTGCATGCATCATAACAGATTGGGGAGAAGGTTTATAACATTGAGGCAGGAGGGTTAGAATACATCGCACTGACAGCGACGCCGAACTAAATATTCTGATAATAATGTAACATCAATCGACTTCATTCGTCTTGTATCTCATCTACTGCTGAAACTCTTCTTCACGTTGTCGTTACCTCTCAACTCAATTGTTCCAACGCACTCCTGACTGGTCCCTCACATTTTTACCTCTAAGCTGAGATCATCTGCTGCCCCAGTCTTGACTCACCATAAATCCTGTTCTTCCTATTACCCCACTTACTCGCTGGCTCACGCTGGTTCCTGCTCCAGCAAAATCTCAATCTCACAATTCTAATCCTTGCTTTAAAACCCCTCCGTGATCTCGCACCTCCCTGTCTCTGTAATCCTTTCTATTCCACGATGCTCTAAGATTCTCTAATTCTGACCTCCTCTTCATCCCTGATTTTAATTGCTCCATCACTGATAGTCACGCTTTCAGTTACCAAGATCCCAAGCCTTGGAATTATTCCCACACACCTCTCTGCTTGTCCACCTCACTTTCTTCCTTTAAGACATGATCTCTTCTCAGAGGATTGGGAGTCTTTGGAACTCCTTTACACAGAGAGAGCTGTGGGGGCGGAATCCTTGTGTATATTTGATTTGATTTGATTTATTATTGCCACATGTATGAGTATACAATGAAAAGTATTGTTTCTTGCATGCTATACTGACAAAACATAATGTTCATAGAGAGCGCAGAATGTAGTGTTACAGTCATAGCTAGGGTATAGAGAAAGATCAACTTAATGAAGGTAAGTCCATTCAATAGATTGACAGGAGCAGGAAAGAAGCTGTTTTTAAGGTGGTTGGTATGTGTTCTCAGACTTTTATATCTTTTTCCCGATGGAAGAAGGTGGAAGAGAGAATGTCTGAGGTGAGTGGGATCCTTGATTATGCTGACTGCTTTGCTGAGGCAGTGTGAAGTGTAGACAGAGTCATTGGATGGAAGGCTGGTTTGCATGATGGATTTGGCTACATTCTTGACTTTTTGTAGTTCTTTGCGGTCTTGGGCAGAGCAGGAGCCATACCAAGCTCAGATAGAAAGATGTTTTCTGTGGTGCAGCTGTAAAAGTTGAGAGTGGTAGCTGCCATTTCAAATTTCCTTAGTCTTCTGAGAAAGTAAAGGTGTTGGTGGGCTTTCTTAACTTTAATGCCGGCATGGGAAGACCAGGACAGATTGTTGGTGATCTGGACACCTAAAAACATGAAGCTCTCGACCTTTTCTACTTCATCCCCATTGATGTAGACAGGGGCATGTTCTCCTTTACTCTCCCTGAAGTTGAAGACAATCCCCTTCATTTTGTTGAAAGTATTGTTAGAGAGAGTTTGAAAGAGGTAGTATAAAGTTTTAGAAGCATAGAATAGAGTGTGAGTAAAGAATTAGAAGGTATGCTAGGCACAGCTTACAAAAAGCCACCACCCTTTCTGTGCCATCTTGAGTTTTCTGGGAGAGAGTTATATTCAGGGCTGAAATAGATTTTTTGGTTGGTAAGGGAATCAGGGTTATGGGGAAAGAGCAGGGAAGTGGACACGAGAAACTTCGGAGCAGCCGTGACCCTGTTGAATGGTAGAGCAAACTCAAGGGACGAAACGGCCTGTTCATATTTCTTATGGTCTTACTTAAAATCTACTGTTTGACTAAGCTTTTGGTTGTCTGACCTAACATCTCCTGATGTGGTTTGGTATCATTTTGCAATGCTCCTCTGAAATAACCTTGGGAAATTACATTCAGTCATTGCCACTATGTACACATAAATTTTTATTGAGCACAGTAGACACACAAGATGAACAAAAAGCATGGTTGTGTCCTGAGCTGTTTTATAGGTACAAACAAACACCAAATGTGCACCAGGCAGTGTGCACTATTTCCATGCCAGAGGTGTGCCAACCACCACCTTGGTAATGGAGCCTCTGCAGAGGTTCAGAGCACAGACCCACATTAGCCATTGGACCTATTGGGCTAACTCTTGTTTGATATCCCACTACCACATATGCAAAGGTTGCTTGCACGTGACCGCAGTTTGCACAACTCAAGCTCATGAGCAAGCATGAAATCGCAATCAGCTTGATCAGACATCAGCGCGGCACTTGGGACACACTGGTTAGCACTGCTGCCTCACAGCACCAGGGACCCAGGTTCGATTCCCTACTTGGGTCACTATCTGTGCCAAGTCTACATGTTCTCCATGTGTCGGCATGGGTTCCCTTTCTGGTGCTCCAGCTTCCTCCCATGGTCCAAAAGACATGCTGGTTAGGGGCACTGGCCATGCTGAATTTTCCTTCAGTGTGCCCGAACAGGCATTGGAGTGTGGCGACTAGAGGATTTTCCCAGTAACTTCATTACAGTGTGAATGTAAGCCTACTTGTGATTAATAAATAAATAAATTTTAAAAAATTCTACAGTGCAGGAGGAGGCCATTCGGCCTATCGAGTCTGCACCTATCCAGGTCCTATCCCTGTAACTCCACATACTTATCCTGTTAATCCCCTCAAAACTAGGATCGATTTATCATGGCCAATCCACCCAACCCACACATCTTTAGGCTGTGGGAAGAAAACAGAGCACGCAGAGGAAACCCACGCAGACACATGGAGAACATGCAAACTCCACACAGACAGTCACCCAAGTCAGGAATTGAACCTGGGTCCCTGACACTGTGAGGCAGCAATGCTAACTAGTGTACCACCCCTTGACCTTGACCTGCAACCCTATCCAGACAGCATCCAATTTCTGGACACTTTTTTTTCCATTACTGAGCTCCCCACCTAGTCCAAACGGGGAAAATACACCAAAGGACAAACCATATCCTGGATATTCTTTCTTCAAACTGCATGTGTCCCCTGAGACAATTTAATCCATTCAAATTACTACGCTCAGAAAAAAAGATATGTTCTCCCGCGTGTTTGTTAATTGACAAAACAATGGTATGAATTAAGTTGAAACATTTCATTGGAACATTTATTTGAGATTAACCCTAAAGCGTTAAAGAGGACATGAGAATTTTGCTTTGAATTGAAAACGGAATGCATTATCACAAGTGGTTTACGGAGCAAGTTAACCGTAATGTTCAAGGAGGAATGAAATAAATATCTGAAGTGGCAAAATATGAGAAGGATCCAAACTGCAATTCGAACAATAGGATAACAATGGATAGTTCCGATATGGAGCTGGCTCCAGTGAAGCTCTGGAGATGGTGTCTGGGGACAGAATCCTCCCACTCAGTGCACCATGGCTCCATCGTCCTCAGTACGCTTCACAAACAATTACATGGAACGATGGGCTGTGTTTTGCGGACCCTACTGGAGAAGGCAAGATGGTGGAAAGATGTGCAGGATTGTGCTGCAGACTTGATGCTCATGAGGGGCAGAGCCGCAGGCAGAATCCGGAAGCGCCAGCTCAAAAATTTAAAGGGGCAGTACCCAACTGAGATGTCCATCCCTTAAAGTCGCATCACCAGTATGAGTTGCGAAGGGGAACACACGTACCTGTCAATGAGGAAAGGGAACAATAGCAGCGTAGGAGTCATCCACCATGCCCTTCTTCATCCTTGGCCATCCTTACAGTGCAGAAGAAGACCATTTGGCCCATCAAGTCTGCACTGACTCTTTGACAGAAAATCTCACCCAGGCCCCAATTATCCTTATATTTACCCTTCTAATCTCCCTAACCTGCAAACATTTAGACACTAAGGAGTAACTTAGCACGGCCAATCCACCTAACTTGCACAGCTTTGCACTGTGGGAGGAAACCAGACACGTGTAGTGTATTTATTTTTAATCTCCATTGTACGACACTGTAGATTATCCAGCATGCAAAAGAAAATAACCACTCATTTTCCAGAAAGCATATGTAGCCCAGAGAAAGTGTTTCTTAGGGAATGAAAATTTGACACTTGATACTGCAAAGTTGGCAGTGTAGAAAAATAGCCTCTTTGCAGTTCCATGCGTTTGCGGAATTGTAGTCAGCTGGGAAATCACACTGCCTCTGGCAAGAGCAATGCACAGATCTGAATTTTCACAAGCTAACCACATTTGTCCAAGTCAACGGCATTTCCATGCAGATGCTTCTTCTTTGGAAAAGATCCACATGAGGATAACATCGCTTTAGAGGAAAGAAAACTTGGGAAGTGACTGGTGCTGGCGGGAACTGCCTTGTACACCTTACAATGGAACTCCACTACAAATCAGTGCAGTAATCCCCGAGCTTTCCTGTTAAATATACTAAAATTGTTAAAGTGACTGCGACATACAGGCTAAGATTCTCTGATGTCGCACTGCTACTGGCCAGAACGAAGGATTTGGCCCTCAATCGGGACTCCATTCACAGCAGTGGGACTGGAAAATCCCAGCTGCTGGCAAGGATGGAGAATCTTCACAGATTGTTATCAATTGTTACAGATGCACCATAGAAAGCATCCTTCCTGGATGTACCACAACTTCATATGATTCCTGCTCTGACCAAGACCACAAGAAACTGCAAAGGATTGTGAACAAAGCCCAGTCCATCACTCAAACCAGCTTCCCATCCATTGATTGTTTACACTTCCCACTGCCTCAGGAAAGCATCCAGTGTAATCAAGCACCCCAGATACCAGACATCCAGACACCAGGCACATATTCTTTTCATCTTCCTCCATTGGGAAAAAGATACTAAATTCTGAGAACACGTACTTACCGACTCAAGAACAGCTTCTTCCCCACTGCGATCAGACTTTTGAATGGACCTACCAATATATTAAGTTGATCTTTCTCCACATCCTAGCTATGACTGTAACATTACATTCTGCACTCTCTTCTTTCCTTCTCCCCTATTATTCTACAAACGGTATGCTTTGTCTGTACAGCATGCAAAAAACAATACTTTTCGCCGTATCCCAATGCACGTGTGACATGGTGGCTCGCACTGCTGCTTCCACGGCTCCAGGGATCTGGGTTCAATTCCAACCTCGTGTCATTGTTTGTGTGGAGTCTGCACATTCTCTCCATGTCTGCAAGGGTTTTGTCTGGGTGCTCCGGTCTCCTTCCATAGACCAAAGATGTGCGGATTGGGTTGATTGGCAATGCTAAGTTAATCTTAGTGTTAGAGGGATTAGCAGGGGAAATATGCGGAGTTATGGGAATAGGGCTTGGGTGAGACTGGTTGGTGCAGACTTGATGGGCCAAATGGCCCTATTCTGCACTGTAGGGACTTAATGATTCCATGAAACCAAACTCCAATCGAATTCTGGCCCTACTCTGTAATTGTAATTAATTCCTTACAGATTATTTCAAATTTAGCATCCCACTTCAACAACCATCTTGGGAATTTCCAGTGCCAAAATGTGCATGGATGCATATCCATCCTGATGTATTAATGACAATTAGGCTGTTGTCTATGCATCAACAGAATGTCACGTCCGCATTGCATCAACATATAACAGCAACGGCTGCTGCTCCTGAATACACTGTGAGCCCAATGTGAGGACACTGTCTCACAACAACTGTCAGATGGTTACAGTATGATGGGAAGGGCAGTGTGATTAACTATCTGTCTGCCTTTAATACTTAATCCACAACAAACAAGAAAGCCTGTTCTTTACCATAAAAGTTCAATGGTACGGTGCCTGATATACACATCAAGGAAAGTACAATACAGCGGTATCTCACTGAACTGTCCATCTGGAGATCAAACACTCGTGCCTAGTGAAGACAGGGATTTGCGCTTGCAGTACTGCCAGTTATTTCAACAACAATGTGCATTTATATAATACCTTCACATTAGTAAAATGCGCCAATGTATCATTTTGATACAAATTTCATACCGAGCCTCAAAAGGGGACGTTAGGCCAAAAGCTTGGTGAACGAGAGGCTTTAAAGATAACAGGGGTTACTGTCTGTTGATGCACAGACAGTTGCCTAACTGACAAAGTAAGGGTTAGTCATGAACAAATCAGTATGGATATCTATCCATGTGCATTTCAGCATTGGAAATTCCCAAGATGGTCGTTAGCATAACGCTTAGCTCACAGTGCCAGGGATCCATATTCAATTCCAGCTTTGCTCGACTGTGTGGAGTTTACGCTTTCTCCCCATGTCTGTGTAAGTTTGGTCCGGGTGCTCTGGTTTCCTCCTACAGACCAAAGACGTGCAGGTTAGATGGATTGGCCATGCTGAATTGCCTTGGAGTGTCCCACGATTAGGTGGATTGACCATGGGAAATGTGTGGGGTTACAGGGACAGGGCAAGGAGTGGGGCTGGATAAGATGCTCTTAGACGGTATTGTCCTTTACCAAAAAAAAGGTGAGTTGCACAACGTTTAGAGGCCTTTGGTGCCCAGAGGATATTCAACAAGATAATGGAAGGTTTAATCCCACAGTTTGGAGTCTAAAAGAACAGTGGAGGGGAGAGAATGAACCTGGAGATCCAAGTCCAGTGTAGCGATGTTATTTTTCTCCTGCTTGCCATTCTGTTTTTGATAAGCTGAAATATTTAGCAGCCATTTCCGATCTGCTCCTCATTCGTGGTTTGATTGAACTTGGTTTGATGTATTATGGTCACATGTACAGTGAAAAGCAGCGGGCCAGGAGATTCATGCAGAGGCTGTTTCCCAGGCTCCCCGCTGGGCAACACGGCCTCCACGAGTCTCCGCCAAAGCGGATTTCTGGCCCCATCGGCTCCACACCAGAAATTGGCGCCGAGTTGCATAAAGGGTGTAAATCTTCATTGCCATATACTTTAAATATCATTAGTGGAACCAGGACTGAAATCTCTGGGTCTGCTTGCTTCCACCCACCCCACTAACCACACACCCCCCCCCGCCCCCTGCCACCACACTCCCGCCACTTCTCCACCCCCCCCAACACCTCCTCCAGCTGTGCTTCCCTCCAGGAGAATTTGCTGTAGCACACAGCTGGAGTAATGGGTAGGGAGATGGGCAAGAGATGCCCCCGGGCATAGCAGTGCCAACCTGGGTCTCCTATCCTTGACCAAGGGGCAAATGCCAATGCCCCGGGGGCATCATGGCACTGCCTAATTGTGCAGGGCTCTGCTGTCACTCTGCATCGGACCAGAACACTGCATTTGCCTGACGAAGACGAAAAGGTCGAAAGCTCACTGATTTACTATCAAATAAATTGGTTGGATTTAAAATTGGTGTTGTAAAACTTTACTCGGGCTGAGGGACAGAGGGTAGAAGACCAAGGATTGGGGCTGGGCACCAGGGTAGGGGAAAGAGGGGCAGTTTGCTAAGGGGAGAGGGATGTTAGGGCAGCGGGGGGAGGCAATTGGAGGCTGCTAGTGGGGATGCGGGGGAAATCAGGAGATCAGGGCTTGATCCAGAAGTACCGGGAGATCTGGGTCCGCAATCGGGCCTTAGGCAGGGATCGCATGGACAGAATGTAATTTTACGGGTCTGGCCAGCAATCGGAAAGCCGGCTGACAAATTGGCACACGCGCAGTGGCCCGCTTAGCGCTCTACTGCCTGACTCTCCAGCGGGAATAGGTCCCCCCCCCCGACCCTGATTTTCAAGAGGATTCAGGCTGCAGTACATAGAGTGTGGGAGATTCTTCACTCAACTACCACAGAAAAACCAGCATGCTTTACTCCAGTTTTTACACAAATACAAAACTTAGAATTTTTTGGGTGAATTGCCCTAATTGTTTCTTGCGCGTTACAAAGAGAAAAGGGAAGAGTGCAGAATGTAGTGTTACAGTCATAGTTAGCACGTAGAGACAGGTCAACTTAATATGCAATATTAATATTCAGAAGTCTGATGGCAGCAGGGAAGAAACAGTTCTTGAGTAAGTTAGGAAACTCTCTTTTGGTTCTCAAGTGCTCAGTTTTTCAGAGTAGGGCACTTTTTCCTTGAGCACAGCTTCCTAATGTTTGCTACATTTTGAAGCTATGCAAAGTTGAAGACTGGGTGCGTGCGACTTTTTGATGAATTGGCGTGGCGCAAGCGGAAAAGGTGGAATAAGGCAACAGGTTATGTCCTATAAAATGTGCAATTTATGTGTGGTCCTGTTGGCTTTAAAGCAAAGAAATTTGCTTTAAGGAGTGTCATCTTCTCGTCCAGTCGTGCCCAGATCTTTTTCAGACAACCAAGGAAATTTGGCAAGTCAGCTACGACTCTTGCCAACTTTTACAGATGCACCAAAGAAAGCATTCTTTCTGGTTGTATCATAGCTTGGTACAGTACCTGCTCTGTCCCAGAAACTACAAAAATCGTGAATGTAGCCCAATCCATCACACAAACCAGCCTCCTATCCCAGTCTCCACTTCCCGCTGCCTTGGCAAAACAGCAGCATAATTAAGGACTCCACACAACTCGACATTCTCTCTTCCATTGGGAAAAAGATACAAAAGTCTGAGGTCATGTACCAACCAATTCAAGAACAATCTCACAAAGGCATGATTAACTCAATTCAATAAATCTTACACCAGAAAGAAAATGAGTGAGGGACCAGCTGGAAGAGGGAGGGAATGGAGGGATACGGACTGAGTAGGAGCAGAAAGTTTTTTTTTTGTAATTTAGTTGGGGTATAATGATCACTACAGGCTTGGAAGCCCAAAGTACCTGTTCCTGTGCTGTACTTTGTTCTTTGAATGTAAAATTGAACTGGATCCTTTGGGAAAGGGAACCAAAATCCTTGCCTCATTTATCCTGCCCATCACACATTATATCGTTGACCCTTCATGCTCCTATTTTGAGTCTCTCAGCTCCAGGGAAACTAGGTTTTGGCAATAACTGCGACCTTGCCAAATGTTGCACGCAACCCAAACATTTCCTGTTCTGTAAAGAAAGATGTACAAATTGTGATGCGTTAATTCAACAAGACTGTGTCATAATACCACACCCAAAGGGGAGGAAGAGGTTGCCAATAGATTAAGATGTCAGATCTATGTGCCTGTATATTTATCATAATGCAGTGTAATATCTCAGTCACTTGCTTCAATTTGAACTCGTGATCTTACGAGGATTAAACCATAAACCAAGCCTTTTGGCGAATACTTTATACAAGAAATGCAGGTAGCATCAGGTTGTCACCGCTCACAGCAAGTTCCTCTCACATAAAAGCCTGTCCACCTTTTACACTGCAATAAATTGGTATTATTGTTAATTACAAAAACAGTCTACAATTTACAGCGTAATAGAAAGGCAGAAATGACTTTAAATGAGTCTCCATTTAATTTAGGAATGGCTGTAAACCCAGTTGAATGGATTTCTCGTCGTGTCAGACTCAGTCTGAATCCACAATTAAACCAGTTTCATTTCAATGAATGTTTCATATCCGTCGATTATCCCTCCCGGATTCCGCTGGGACAGAGAGCGAAAAAGAAAGTGAGATCCCCTGCGGACTATCAGTTCGATCCAAAATTTATTTGCAGAACAGAACAAATTTATAACAAGTGCACACAAAGCTGGAGTATTGGAACTCAGAAAGGATGGCCGGCAAGAAATTTCAGGAGGACACGGTGTTGTGAGAGTTGCAGTCAATTAAATTCAGGGAAGTGAGGGGACAAACTTGTGGGGAAAATGAGGAGAGTTAGGAGCATTTTAAAGATGGAGGAGCAGAGAGGTCTGGACGTATCAGCACAAAGCTCGGGAAGTGGCAGGCAAGCTTTTTTTCCTAAAGTTTAAATATATTTATTAGTGTCACAAGTAGGCTTGTGACATTAAAGAACACTGCAATGAATTACTGTGAAAATCCCCCAGTTGCCACACTCCGACTGACGCCTGTTCGGGTACTTAGCATGACACCAATGCATCTAACCAGCACGTCTTTAAGGCTGTGGGAGGAACCAGAGAACCCCGAGGAAACCCACACAGATACTGGGAGAAAGTAGTCACCCAATGCAGGAATCGAACCCGGGTTCCTGACGCTGTGAGGGCAGCAGTGCTAACCACTGTGCCACCCTGCTGAGTAGATTGAGATTGTGCTTTTAAAAACAAAATGGGATCATTGACCTTATTAGCGAGGTCAGAGATTACAAAAGAAATTATGCTTTACAAACAGCTAGCTGGGCCTGCTGTAGTCTCGGCACCACACTTTTAGAAAGATGTCAAGGCCACAGGAAGCGAGCGGAAGGGATTCACTAGAATTATTCCAAGGATAAGGAACTTTAGTTGAATGGAATAACTGAGATTGTTCACTTCAGAGTGGAAACGGTGAAGGAGAGGTTCAGTAGAGGTGTTCAACATTATGAAGGGTTTGGATTGAGTAAAGAAAGATAAGTTGTTTCCACAATTGGGAAAGATTGTGAAGCAGAGGTCATAGAGTTGAATATTACTCAAAAGAACGGCACATCGCTGAAGTTTTTCATCTTGCATTCATCAGGAGAATGCACAAGAATGCCACATTTCAAACAATCACAGCAACTTGCACTATAGTTAAAAAAAAGAGTGCTGATTGGTTAGCAAGTTAACTCTGACTGGCCAAGGCTCAAGCCTTGTGACTTTTTGGAATCATTCAGAAGCTTCAGGAACCTGCAATTCCCTCAGACATTTTCTATAGCAAAGGCTTGGCCAATTTACCAACGTATCAGCATCCTTTTCAACAGCAGCTTAAATTGTTGAGTATTTGAAATTTGGCATTCTTGCATTTGCCAAGATGAGTGCAAGATGAAAAGCTTTGGCAACAGGTATCTTTTCAACAATATTCAAGTCCTGTATGACCAAGCAAATGCTCATGGATTTAAGGATATTTTCAAACAATGAGGAGTTCAATGAATGAATGGCGGAGGCAAATTCAAGAGCTACTTTCAAAATACAATCGGGTTATGTTTCTGAAAAGAAAAGTTTTGCAGAGCTATTGGTAGTGAATAGAGAAATGGGACAAACCAGATATCTCTTTTACTTATTAGCGTACAAGATCAGAAATGCCAAAGTATATTATGAAATCAGACTAGACCTCAACTATCTGCTATTTTAGCATTAATACAAGAATATGGTGTTTCACACCAGGTGTGATTGTATTGACACACTAGGAAGCTTTTACTAAAATAAGCTTTATTTAACAACACAATTTAACTACAATAAATGAACCGGCTTAACATTTAACAATTGAACAATACTTAAACATGACAAGATACAATTCTTAACTGCTAAGCTATCCCCATGAGTTCTAATTCAAGCAATTTGCATCTTAAAGACTTAAACACTTCTGAAAAATGTTAGCAAATCCCAGGTTTACATGCTTGTACTTGTTAACAGTCCTACAACTTTTTGAATACCTCAGGAGAGAGAGAGATCTTTTTAGAGAGAGAGAGACATTTCTTTTAAACAGCTCCATCAGCTGCTGCTCTTGATTTTAAAATGAAATTAAAACGTTGTATTACCAGCAAGCCTAGCTGATCCCATTACTCATGTAACTTTGTCAATCAATTTAATCACAACCCTTCTCTGAAACCCCAAGAGAAACCTAAATAAACAAAAATGCATTAACACTTTTTAAGCAAACACATCCCTAGCTAAAATCAGTCATTATCCTGCATTTTCAATATTGGTCAGTTGAAGACCTGAGTGGTAACGTAAAGCTTGTAGCAACATTGTGTGAAAAAGCTATTTAAACTATTATGTCTTATCCTTTCAATGTCCCTGTATGGCTATACTACACCAGTGGTTCCCAACATTGGTCTGTGGACCACAAGGATACTGCAAGATTATCCAAACAATAAAAAATACAATTATGTTTAACACCTTCACGTACTGCTTGGAATAGTTTAGTGGCAGGCAGCTAATGTGCCTGGGCAGGATTTTTCAGCACTGCCCATTCCATAAAATCCCGCCTGAGGTCAATGGCCCTTTCCATGGTCCTCCCCTCGCTCGCCCTGATTCCCGTGGCAAAATTTCAGTGCCTGGGTTTAATTCCCAGTCCAGGATTTAATAGCCATAGAAGGTATATCATGATGCAGCCAAACAGATTGGTTATTACAGAAGCCCTATAGTGCAGAAGGAGGCCATTCAGCCCATCACATCTGCACCAACCACAATCCCACTCAGATCCCATTCCCTTAATCTCAAATATTTATCCTGCTAATCCCTGATGTTAGGGTCAGTGAAGCATGGCCATTCCATCTAACTCACACACCTTAGGACTGTGGGAGAAAATCGGAGCACCCGGAGGAAACTGATGCAGACACGGGGAAAATGTGCAGACTTCGCACAGATAGTAACCCAAGCCGAGAATCGAACTCGGTTCCCTGGTACTGTGAGGCAGCAGCACTAACCCACAAACTGTGCTGTCCACAAAATTTGCAAAGTCTTCTAACGCACCTGTATGACAGGTACTATGAGTGGGAGAGATACCTGGTCAGCCAGGCTTGTTGCAGTGTGATGTCCCTCGAGCTATTGCCTCTGATGATAGGCTTGTTCTTGGCAAAGCTAGCTCCAGATAACAATTATAAGCACATGCCTTGTCTGCGTCATGTCGTTAGGTGTGGGAAGCTTCTAAGTCAACGTCTTGTTAATCCCTACTTTAAGCAGCTTTGATTTCCTTTCCAAGATGGAAACAAAGTCAAGTAACATTAACATTTCCAAATCTCAACCCTCCAGAATCCAGCAAAATGGGGTAGCACAGTGGCACAGTGATTAGACTGTTGCCTCACAGTGTCAGGGACCTGGCTTGGGTCACTGCCTATGTGGAGTTTGCACATTTTCCCCATGTCTGTGTGGGTTTCCTCTGGGTGCTCCAGTTTCCTCCACAGTCTGATAGACACGTTTGTTAGGTGCATTGGCTGTGCTAAATTGCCCTTTAGTTTTAGGGGGACTAGTAGGGCAAATATACAGGAAAACTATAAATCCTAACCAAGGACCTTCTCATATTCTGCCCCTTATCCATTCCCATGCAGGTGGGACGATACAATTCCTGCCCCTGTATCTGTGTGGGTTTCCTCTGGGTGCCCGGATTTCCTCCCAGACGTGCGTTGGCCTTGCTAAATTCAAGCCTCTGTGCGCCCGATCAGGTGAGGGAGTGTGGCGACTCGGAGATTTTTACAGCAAATTCATGGCAAATTCATGTTAATATAAGCCTACCTGTGACAAATAAATAAATCTAAACCTTGTGAAAACAAAAGCATTTCCGCATTCCAATAATTGGCTTTGCAATCACTCGTATTTGTTAAATTTAATTGATTTTCACAAGATTCTCCATTGCTGATCCTGCAATCATAATTTAACTCGTTGAAAATGAAAAGAATGCAGCCACAATGTATACGATGCCAGGTCTGCACTCCCAATTGGATAAGCTTGAAGCTTATTGCAACAATATAATATATAACCTGAACTAAAGACTTGAGGAAACAGAAGCCAATTAGGATTGACTGGATGTGGTGCAAGTTCAAAAGACTGCACTCTGCACCACTCTCCCAGGTTGGTTTATAGTTGCTAATTAGCTAAATAACCAGCACAGTAAGAACATGGTGAGGACCCATGTTGATTCTTATTGAAGAACATGCTGTAGTTTTTGCCAATTCTTCTTGCTTACAGCCTGTATATTTCATAGAATGCCTACACTGCAGGAGGAGGCTATTCATGCCATCGAGTCTGTATTCTCTCACAGGTGACACAGTGGCTCACACTGCTGCCTTGCAGCACCAGGGACCCGGGTTCAATTCCAGACTCGGGTCATTGTCTATTCTACCCATTGCACATTCTCCCCGTGTCTGCGTGGGTTTCCTCCAGGTGCTCCAGTTTCCTCCCACAGTCCAAAAGATATGCGGCGGATTGGCCATGCTAAATTGCCCCTTAGTGTCAGGGGGACCAGCTAGGGTAAATGCATGGGGTGATGGGGATAGGGCCTGGATGGGATTGTGGTCGGTGCAGACTAGATGGGTTGAATGGTCTCTTTCTGTCAGATAAAGATTCTATGAAAAGGGTTCTCAAATGAGAAATATGATGAGGAAAAACAGCGAGCATTGAATTTCATTCTTAATTTGTCTTCAGGAGAAGCTAGGCTTAGCTCCTTAATTCACAAATCCACCTTGTTACATTCCAATGCACACAATGCACCATGTTTATACAGCAAGAGAGCTTCACAAGGAGAAGTTATTTTATTAAGAAATGTGTAGTGAGATGTTCTGGTCTCCCAGACGCATGTTTCACAGCAGGGGAAGATGGTGCATTGTTTGCTAGTGGCTGGATTCTCTGGTGCCTGTCGCTACCAATGGGACATCCCACTGACATCACCACCCCCTCCCGTCCATCAGCGGGAGACCAGCAGGTGAGGCTGCACTGCCAGCAGGGAGCACAGAACCCCACTGGGAGAACCCTGGCCGCACTTTCCAAGTTTGGGTTTGCGTTTAAAAATAATACAAGGAGGGACAGGTCTTCGCCTGCCGAGGAAAGTGCAAATCCAGTCGCAAAACACACCTTCTCTTTTCACTAGAATAACCCTTTTCCTTCACCTTCTCAAACACATGCCATCATCACGTGACCTTTTCCTGCATTAGGGAGCCCTGGGGGTGGGGGGGAAGCACACACATTTATTCTGGAGTCAGAATCCCATTGCACAAACCACAGGGAAATTAAATGAGCCCCCAAAATTCATTTTCATGTATTGGTGCCGGCGTTTTTGAAATCCCCCAAAAAATGCACTGGGTTTGAACATTTGTGCCTCCCTGGAAAGCCTGCTGGGGAGTCAGGAACATTCTGAGTGTAGGTATACAACATCATGAATACCTTCAAATGTCAAAGTATCAGAGACGGCACAGTAGCACAGTGGTTAGCACTGCTGCCTCACAGCAATAAGTCTCACAACACCAGGTTAAAATCCAACAGGTTTATTTGATAGCAAAAGCCACTAGCTTTCAGAGCACTGCTCCTTCATCAGGCCTCACTGCGCCACGGACAGAGGTTCAATCTGGGCTTAGGTCACGGTCTATAGGGAGTGCACATTCTCCCTATGTCTGCATGGGATTCCTCCAGTTTCCTTCCACAGTCTGAAAGACATGCTGGTTAGGTGCACTGGCTATGCTAAATTCTCCCTCAGTGTTACCCAAACAGATGCAGGAGTATGGCGACGAGGAAATTTTCACAATAACTTCAATACAGTGTTGTGACCCTAATAACTAAACTTAAACAGTATTAGATGCCCTATCATAATGTTAATGGATTTCTAATATAATAAATACATAATAAGGATTTGTCCTGCAAAGCTAAGTTTATGACTGACCACTATTGTGTAAGTGTTCTCACACATTACAACATTTTTACCACTGACAGAAGAGTCACAATGTCATTAAAATATGCATCTCTGCTGTCATGTTTTATGCAGTGATTTAAATTGACTGGCAGCTGTGGAAAAAAACTCTGCGTCAGAAAGTTAAAAACAATCTTGGCACTGGCTCCTCTCCATTGGCTGACAGGCATTCTTTGATTTGATTTATTATTGTCACATATAGTGGGATGCAGTGAAAAGTATTGTTTCTTGCACGCTACATAGACAAAGCGCACCGTTCATGGAGTACACAGAGCAGACAGAAAGGAGAGCTGTAGAATATAGTTTTGCAGTTACAGATAGGGTGAAGAGAAAAATCAGCATGATAGATCTGTTCAAAAGTCTGAAGCACAGAACAAGAGTAGAAGATGGAATTCGGGGATAGGCTGGGAACAGCTCGCAAGGAGTCGCTTTGCTCCGGCACCATTTTTTGAAATGGAATGAGGACATTCTGTTCTCTCAATTTTAGGCAATGTATCTGGAAACTTATAATATAATAGCTGTAGCTATTGCAAATGCTTGGCAGGATTTCAAAAGCTGTAACTGCTTTTATTTCAGCAGGATTGTTGACCAATCCAAGAACACTTGACATATTTTTAAGAACTGAAGACACCTTTCATGTGATTTCTTAATTTGTTTACAAACCTAGTAGGTACTTAAAGGATTACATTTTTTTTTTACACGAGAGCATTCTTTTTATTTCTAGTATCAATTATGGTGGGTTTGGATTAAGGGATTTATTTGGTCGCTAGTGGTTGAATTTTTTCAAACAATTTTAAAATAATTCCCAAGACTATAGAATCATAGAACCCTACAGTGCAGAAAGACATCCTTCGGCCTATTGAGTCTGCACTGAACACAATCCCACCCAGGCTGTACCCCCATACCCCTACACATTATACCCACTAATCCCTCTAATTTACGCATCCCTGGACACTAAGGGCCAATTTCTTAGCATGGCCAATCAACCTAACCCGCACATTTTTGGACTGTGGGAGGAAACTGGAGCACCCGGAGGAAACCCATGCAAACATGAGGAGAATGTGCAAACTCCACACAGACAGTGACCCGAGCCAGGAATCGAACCCAGGACCCTGGAGCTGTGAAGCAGCAGTGCTAACCACTGTGCTACCATGCGCCCATTGCTGCTAATCACAGATATTGGGTGAGGAACTATGGAGGATGCATGCCTGGCATGGGGGATTTGAGAGTGATATGGGGTAAGGGATGAAGGATGAGGTTTACAATGGCTTTTAGAACATAGAACGTAGAACATTACAGCACAGAACAGGCCCTTCGGCCTTCGATGTTGCACCGACCAATATAAAAAGCAATGCCCCTCCAAACTAAACCATTCCCTTCTCTTCCATATACTTATCAACTAAACTCTTAAACGCCACCAAACTTGGCGCATCTACAACAGCTGCAGGCAGGGCATTCCACTCCCTAATCACTCTTTGAGTAAAGAACCTACCTCTGATATCCGTCCTATAACTCATACCCCTTAATTTAAAGCTGTGTCCCGTCGTGCTAGCTTTCTCCATCCTAGGAAAAAGGCCATCACTGTCCACCCTATCTAAACCTCTAATCATCTTATATGCTTCAATAAGATCCCCTCTTAGCTGCCTCCTTTCTAACGAAAAACAACCTCAAATCCTTCAACCTCTCTTCATAGGACCTGCCCTCCATACCAGGCAACATCCTGGTAAACCTCCTCTGTACCCTCTCCAATGCCTCACATCTTTCTTATAATGTGGGGACCAGAACTGCACACAATACTCCAAGTGCGGCCGCACTAGAGTTTTGTACAGTTTGCAACATGACGTTGCGGCTCCGAAATTCAATCCCCCTACCAATAAAAGCTAAGACTCCGTATGCCTTCTTAACAACCTTATCGACCTGACTGCCTACTTTCAGGGATCTATGCACAAATACACCAAGATCCCTCTGTTCATCAACACTATTAAGAATCCTACCATTAGCCCTATACTCTACACATTTAGTATTCCTGCCAAAGTGCATTACCTCACACTTTTCCACATTAAACTCCATTTGCCACCTCTCAGCCCAGCTCTGCAACTTGTCCAAGTCACTCTGCAAACTATAACACCCCTCTTCACTATCTACCACTCCACCGACTTTAGTGTCATCTGCAAATATTGATATTGATATTGATAAAAATTAAATAATATTGGGAGCTGAGCTGAACCAAATCAAATTTCTGACCAGCCTGCTCTGACATCCAGACTTCTCCCAAACCCAGTTACAAAGTTCAGTGTGAATCCAACCACTGTGAAAGCTCAAATGTCCCAGGTAATGTAACAGGGGGAAGTGTGCATTTTGGAAGGCATAAAATTGCACAGGTGGGTTTTTCCAAGATTACTTACAGGAAAGCCACCCAAATTTCAATTGTTGGAGTATGTTTCAGTGACTGCTGTTCCCCGGTTGGTTCCCCGTTCCAGCACCCATGTTGGTGAATATCCTAAAATGTCTCCTTCAATATCTTAAAATGTGTCCCCATCTACAGCAATGGGCATGAAGTGGAAATGATTGAGAATTTCCAGTGTCCAAATCACTAATTCTTTCTTGCTGCTATCCCAGTTTGTGTCAGGGGAAGGGTCAGAGTGCAGCAGGTTACGAAAATGGGCCAGTTGATGTGGAGGCGAGAGAGGGATGAGAAAGATTACAATTCCACTACCTCAATTAGCTAAATGCGAGCCAACTGAAGATTTATACCATAGAATCCCTACAGTGCCCAATGCCCCTGCACCGACAACAATCCCTCCTAGGCCTTATCCTCGTAGCTCTACCTTGTTAATCCCAACGACACGCGGGGGAAATTTAGAATGGCCTAAACCTGCACATCTTCAGACTGTGTGAAGAAACCCACGCAGACATGGGGAGAACATACAAATTCCACACAGACTGTGTCCCAAGCCAGGAAGCGAATCCAAGTGTTGTGAGGCAACAGTGTTAATCACTGTGCCACCCAAGATAAAGAACAAAAACTTTTGGAAACTCCAAGTCTTTCAGTGAGTACTTTGGATGTGACATTTCGAAGCATAGTGTCAGCGCAGGCTGAGATTTATCCAGTGGCTCAGAGAATATGGCTCAGAGAATATTTCCAGTAAGACTTATTGACCAGAGAGTGGAGGGTTTGATCCCTGAGGGCGCACTGACTGAACGGACCTCAACCGAGGCAGAAACCGGTGTCAACACCTCTTATGTCACGAACAGAAATTGAGCCAAATTTCCTCTTGCTGCGAATCATTCGGCAGTCCTCACTGAAGAGGGGAAAAGAAATCTCTCAATGTCAAACAGAGGAGAGATCAGCAGGTAAAATTACAGCTGCACCTCCAGCTAAATACCTCGCGTAAACAGAAAACGCTGCAATAATGAAGCAGCTCAGACATCTGGAAAGAGAGCAGAGCAGTTAAACGTTCATGTTTCAGGTACGTAGCCCTGCTGAGTGATCCCAGCGTTTGCAGTGTTTTAATTCTTTGTTTGTCTCAGCGCGTAAGCAGCAGGAAATTTGTCTTATTTGTGTAATTAAGTGCGACTGACTTTAAAAATCAAAACACACCCTTGAAAGTCGACTTGCCGTCCGGTCATGTGGAACTGTATTAAATCAATAGTTCTTACATTCTGTGTAGCAGGGAATAGTTACCAGAGAAGCAACCACATTGGGTCAATGTGAGACTTCTGCATTTCCATAAGTTTGATTAGGGCATCGACAAAGTTGCATTTTCTGCCTCTTTTCAAAACGTGGAGATACCAACATTGGACTATCCTGGTTTGAGACACCCTTTTAACCTGTGCTTGACCCTCTCTCCAACTGTACTGTCTGTATCTGATTACCTGTTAAGACTCACATTCCAACCCTTATCTTGTAATTTTGTCTGTGTTTATCTCTGCCCTATTTGTGAACCCAACAGTCCATTCACCTGACGAAGGAACAGCACTCTGAAAGCTGGTGCTACCAAATAAGCCTGTTGGACTTTAAACTGGTGTTGTTAGACTTCTTACTGTGTCTCTTTTCAACTGGGCGCTGGCCTAATGATATTGTCACTGGACTATTAATCCGGAAACTCAGCTCATATTCAGGGGACCCGGGTTCGAATCCCACCAGGGCAGATGGTGTGATTTGAATTCAATAAAAAATATCCGGAATTAAGCTTCTACTAGACGGCATGGTGGCACAGTGTTAGCATTACTGCCTCACAGTGCCGAGGACCTGGGTTCAATTCCGGCCTCGGGTAACTATCTGTGCAGAGCCTGCACATTCTCCCAGTATCCGCATGGGTTTCCTCCGTGTGCTCCGGATTCCTCCCAAAGTCCAAAGACGTGGGTTAGTTTAATTGGCCATGCCATTCTGGGATTAGCAGGTAAATATATGGGGTTGTGGGTGGGACTGTGATTGGTGCAGGTTCAATGGACCGCATAGACTCCTTCTGCGCTGTAGGGATTCTATTCTATACTGACTAGTGACGCTGATGAAACCATTAGCAATTATCGGAGAAGCCCACCTCATTCATGGATATCTTTTAGGGAAGGAAATCTGCCATCCTTACCTGGTCTGGCCTACCTGTGACTCCAGAACCACAGCAATGTGGTTGACTTTCAACTGCCTCCTGAATATGGGCAACTAGAGATGCGAATAAATGCTGACCAGCCAGCCACACCTATGTCACACAAATGAATTTTTAAAACATCTCCATTGTAACATCTCCAGCGATGCAGCAGCAAACCAAAAAACAATGGCTTCACTCCGCAGAAGCATTTTTTTGATGCTTCTGTTTCTCCCTGAGTCTTTAGCAGACTGCCTGTAACTACATCTGGAGAATGAAATGCGCCTCTGTTCTAAGAGAGTTAAGGGCTGCTTTTCCCATGAGAAGGCTTGCTGAAACACATGGCCCGTCAGCTATTCCACACTGCGGTAAACAGTGAAATCGCTTGGCCGAGGAGGCAAGGCAAAGTTTACATGCTGCCTCCGTGGGCGCAAGGTTAAAATAAAGAATAAAGAAAATTACAGCAAAAGAACAGGCCCTTTGGCCCTCCAAGCCTGCACTGACCATGCTGCCTGACTGAACTAAAACCGCCAATCCTTCCGGTGACCCTATCCCTCCCTTCCCATCTTATTCATGTATATGTCAAGGCGGGCCTTGAAAGTTACTATCGTATCTGCTTCCACTACCTTCCCCAGCAGGAGGTTCCAGGTACCTACCGCCCTCTGTGTAAAAAAACTTGCCTTGTACATCTCCTTTAAATCTTGCCTCATGAACCCTAAACCTATGCCCCCTAGTAATTGACTCTCCCACCCTGGGAAAAAGCTTCTGACTGTCCACTCTGCCCATGCTTCTCATATTCTTGTAGACTTCTATCAGGCCACCCCTCAGCTTCCCTCTTTGCAGTGAGAACAAATCAAGTTTCTCCAACCTCTCCTCATACCCTCCATACCAGGCAACATCCTGGTAAATCTTTTCTGTACCCTCTCCAACGCCTCCACATCCTTCCGGCAGTGTGGCGACCAGTATTGAACACTATATTGCAAGTGCGGCCTAACCAAGTTCTATAAAGCTGCAACACGACTTGCCAATTTTTAAACTCAATGCTCCGGCCTATGAAGGCAAGCATACCGTAAGCCTTCTTGACTACCTTTTCCATCTGCCATCGCCACTTACCGCACACTAAGCCTTCTGCCTGAAATTGGGCCTCCACAAGTATTTCCCCTTGATTCTTTAGTTACTTTTAAAGCCCTTGAATTTAAAAAGGGGTCAGAAACAATTAACTTGACTACAGAGTTTAGCAGGAAAAAGCTGGTAGCCTAAAGCCCACTTATCAGAGAACAGAGGAGAAACCAGTCAACTTAATTGAAAGTAACTGCTAAAGATAACAGCGTCATTTGAAAGGACATTAAGTGATGAATAAAACAACACAAAATTCTTTGGAGCCCAGAGGGATCTCGTCCCAGCATGAATTTTGCTTCTAATTTGCATCAGAACATTTTATTCTCAAGTCTAAAGACACTGAGGCTGTAAGTGGAGATGAAGCGATACGGGTCTTAGCAAAGCAAACAGGAATCAGGCAGTCAGCAACTGCCCCATGGACATTTTTGTACCACATCACTCAAGCCACCTAAACTATGATCCTTGAGTGTAAGACACAAACAATAGTTGGAGACAACCCCTGGGGATTCTCCGGCTTCCCCGTGGCATTTCTCCTGGCAGCAGGTGTTAGAACGTAACCTTGTATTGGATGTAATGTGACCAATAGGAGCAAAATGTAAGGGTCAGCTGACCCAGTAAACCATGGAACCAATCACAGAGTAATGTAATAGTCAGCTGACCTGCTAACTTGCTATAAATAAGGAACGATATAGAATTGTGGTGAGCTTGGAGCGGCCCAGGGCGAGGCCCCAAGTTTGGAGTAATGAAGTTGCGTTGTTAAACCCTTACTTTGATTTATAAGTTGGAGTAAATTTTGTTGTATTTTCATTAGCTGCATTTTGAAGAGCTCCTTTCGAGGTGGTGGACGCATTGTTGACCAGCAACGAGGTCTTCCAGTCAATGGGAATTCCCTATCGGTTTCACCTCACACCACCGGAAAACATACAGCATAAGTGCACCATCGGCAGGACCAGACAGTCGCACCAGCATGGAGACACAGAAGATCACGCCCGTTCTGACAGAATGAAAGACATCCCCCAAATATTCACCCAAAATCAAACAATTATCTTGCCATTAATTAATTGCTGGACAGGTGGATTGTGGTACACCTCAAATTTGTTTTTTAATCCATAGATCTATAAACATAGACAGTGTTCACAGGTAGGGGTTGGAACATCGGGGTGGCAGCATGGGCTCGTTGGGCCGAAGGGCCTGTTTCCCGTGCTGTTTTGTTCTTTGTTCTTGTTCAAAGAACAAAGAAGAACAAAGAACAGTACAGCACAGGAATAGACCCTCTGGCCTTCCAAGCCTGCACCAATCATGTTGTCCTATTTAGACCAACCTCTTGTTTCCTTCTATTCCCCATCTGTTCATGTGCCTTTCCAAATAAATGTCGCTAATGTATTTGGCTCACCCACCACACTTGGCAACGCATTCCAGGCCCCCACTACTCTGTGTAAAAATTTTCCCTCATACATCTCCACTGAACCATTCCCCCCTCCTTATCTTCAACTTGAGAATGTGAGTTCCCATTCACTTCACCCCCACGTCGGCAGGAAACCCGCGGGTGGGCGTGTGCTGCCGGCGGGACTGGAGAATCCCACCGGTGTGAACGGCCAGAAAATTCCGGCCCCCGCTTGATGTTTAGCTTGAAAGTTTTAGTTTCACCACGCTCACAGTAAAGCTTACAATTCAAGCATCGCCCTGGGCCATCTTAATCTCAGCACACTCCTTGCAAGCGCAGAGATTAATTTTGACAGACCGTTGGAATGTTATTCCAACTCTGTGGATGGCGTGCGCTTGGGTTCCCACTCGAGTACTTGCTCGAGCCCAAGCAACAAAATAAAACCGGCGAGAGGCAGCCATCATACTCGTGTGGGCCTCCTGGGTCCACGAGATGGCTGATAAAATGGGCCTTTGCAGCAGTTAATACCAAGCTCACATCCATCAACGTTATGGCTACAGGGCTTTTCTCTACAACAGCAGACACGGTTCAACAGAGTACAAATATAAATGTGCCTTCAATTTTTATCCCTTTCATTTCCTGTCGTGTGATGTGCATCTAGAACATAGAACATAACAGCACAGAACAGGCCCTTCGGCCCTCGATGTTGCGCCGACCAATATAAAAAGCAATGCCCCTCCAAACTAAACCATTCCCTTCTCTTCCATTAACTTATCAACTAACCTCTTAAACGCCACCAAACTTGGCGCATCTACAACTGCTGCAGGCAGGGCATTCCACTCCCGAACCACCCTTTGGGTAAAGAACCTACCTCTGATATCCGTCCTATAACTATCACCCCTTAATTTAAAGCTGTGTCCCCTCGTGCTAGCTTTCTCAATCCTAGGAAAAAGGCTATCACTGTCCACCCTATCTAAACCTCTAATCATCTTATATGCTTCAATAAGATCCCCTCTTAGCCGCCTCCTTTCTAACGAAAACAACCTCAAATCCTTCAACCTCTCTTCATAGGACCTGCCCTCCATACCAGGCACATCCTGGTAAACCTCCTCTGTACCCTCTCCAATGCCTCCACATCTTTCTTATAATGCGGGGACCAGAACTGTACACAATACTCCCAAGTGCGGCCGCACTAGAGTTTTGTACAGTTGCAACATGACGTTGCGGCTCCGAAATTCAATCCCCCTATCAATAAAAGCTAAGACTCCATATGCCTTCTTAACAACCTTCTCAACTTGACTGCCTACTTTCAGGGATCTCTCCATACCCCACACCCAAAAAAAAATTGCAGGGCAATTCCACCTGTAAGGATGGGATTTTTTTTCCACATTATTCACCAACGTGGATCTCGCTCCCACAGCAAGAGTCTGCAATTCAAGAAAACTCAATACTGTCTTTCAAAGCAGTTGCTGCTCCATCACCATTGGAAAGGAGGTTCACAAGAATGACCCCTGGAATGAAGAGCTTGTTGGATGAGGAACATTTGAGGACTCTGGGTCTGTACTCGTTGGAGTTTAGAAGGATGAGGGAGGATGTTATTGAAACTTGCAGGATACTGAGAGACCTGGATAGAGTGGCTGTGGAGGGGATGTTTCCACTAGTAGGAAAAACTAAAACTAGAGGACACAACCTCAGGCTAAAGGGATGATCCTTTCAAACAGCAATGAGGAGGAATTTCTTCAGCCAGGGAGCAGTGAATCTGTGGAATTCTCTGCTGCAGGAGGCTGTAGAGAGAACTCCCACTCACCACAGCGGCACTCCGAAAGCTAGTGGCTTTGCTACCAAATAAACCTAATGGACATTAACCTGGTATTGTGAGACTTCTTACTGTGCTTACTCCAATCCAACCCTGGCATCTCCATATGAAGGCTGTGGAGGCCAGGTCATTGAGTATCTTTAAGACAGAGATAGATAGGTTCATGATTAATAAGAGGATCAGAGGTTATGGGGAAAAGGCAGGAGAATGGGGATGAGAAAAATATTAGCCATGATTGAATGGCTGAGCAGACTTGATGGGCCGAGTGGCCTAATTCTGCCCTTATGCTCTTATCGGGAGGTTTTTGATCCTTTTCACGATTGTCCGGATGCCAGAGAAGCAGCATCTCAGCACATTGCAAAGCTGCTCCAAACAGAACAGATTACAAAGGGGAGGCAATGGCCTAGTGGCTTCATCGCTAGACTATTAATCCAGAAATTCATCTAATGTTCTGGGTTCGAATCCCACCACAGCGGATGATGGAATTTGAATTTATAATTTAAAAAAAAAATCTGAAATTAAGAATCTACTGATGAAAACCAGTGTTGATTGTTGGAAAAACCTATTTGGTTCACTAATGCCCTTTAGGGAAGGGAATCTGCCATCTTTATCCAGTGGGGCCTACATGCGAGAACAGAGCCTCAGCAATGTGTTTGACTCTCAACTGCCCTCTGGAATGGCCTCGTGAGGCACTCAGTTGTATCAATCACCATCACCTTGTCAAGGGCAACTAGCGATGGGCATTAAATGCTGGCCAACCAGCAAGGCCCATGTCTTATGAATGAAATTTGTTTTAAAAATTGTTGCGTTTATAACAATTCCTCCAAACGCCCTGTGCTCCAGCTGTAACTGGATATTTTCATCTCCTGTTTCTAAAGCTTTGGAAGTATATCATGAAACCATTGCAGACAAGCCACTGGGAAATAAAATGCAGTCTCGTACAGTGAGACGTCAAACATTCTTCACATTTTAGGGAACGAATTCATTTAAAAAGAATTCCATCGGGATAAATCAGCAGCAAAAACTACTATTTGCATTCAGCCTCTCTACTACGGACTAACTGTGAGCGTCAATCTTAGCATTATAAACAAATCAACACAAGTACGTCAGCCCAAAGCAGGGGAATGTCATTTGTGCTGATACGGGGCAGATTTAAGGGACACCTTTTCAGATGCAAGTGGATTCATGAACACAGAGTGCACCAACAACATTTCATGAACGGAGGGCATAAATCAACAGGGGAATGGCCAAATAAATGAAAAAATAAAGGCTCTGTGAGTAGCTATAACCACAGGCTGGATGAACTGTCGAGTGCAGAAATAAAACAGAAAATAAAATAAAAAAGTTTTATGTTAACATTCTTGTCGACTGCCGTACTGACAAATAAATACCCATCAACCTTCTGTGATTCACCGAGCTGAAATGTTAACATTTATCCAGGACTTATCATGTATTCAATTAAAATAAAATCAAGTTCACCCAGGCATTGTAGCACAAAAGACTGACACTTCAAATACAAATATTACTGAAATATTTATTCAATGAAAACAAACATCAGTTCAGTCCTTTTGCTTGCACACCTGGGGACACAGTATACATCTGAATTAACTTAACCATGATGTGTTTCCATCCACATGATTCAAAGTAATTTCTTGAACAAATTAATCTGCAGAATTCTATCGCAGCAGGGATGAGCACTTAGGAATGCGCAATCGTTTGACTTAAGGGTCCAAAACGCGAGAGACCTTCCTGAGATGTGCAAGTTTCATGGACTTGTTAAATCCCCTTCCAGAATCGTAAGATGTTGCGAGGTTAATGGAGTAAGGGAGGGTGAGTGGGGCTGGAGGGGGATTAGCGGGGGTAAACATGTGAGGTCACAGGGATAGGGGTCTAACCAGAGACGAGGTGCAAACTCAATGCGCCAGATGCTGTCCGTCTGCACTGTCAGGATTTTATGGTTCTTGGGTGGCACTGCTGCCTCACAACGCCAGACAGCTCCCGATTCAATTCCAGGCCTCGGCTCACTGTCTGGGTGCTGTTTGCACGTTCTTCCTGTGTCAGCATGAGTTCCCTCTGGGTGGTTTGAATTGATTTATTATTGTCGCATGTGTTTGTATACAGTGAAAAGTATTGCTGCTAGTATGCTAATAAAAACAAAGCATACCATTCGTAGAGAAGGAAAGGAGAGAGTGCGTAATGTAGTGTTACAGTTATAGAACATAGAACATAGAACATTACAGCGCAGAACAGGCCCTTCGGCCTTCGATGTTGCGCCGACCAATTAGGAAAAAGCAATGACCCTCTAACCTAAACCATTCCCTTTTCGTCCATAAACTTATCTACTAACCTCTTAAACGCCACCAAACTTGGCGCATCTACAAGTGCAGCAGGCAGAGCATTCCATACCCTTACCACCCTCTGGGTAAAGAACCTACCTCTGACATCCATCCTATAACTACCACCCCTTAATTTAAAGCTATGTCCCCTCGTGCTAGCTTTCTCCATCTGAGGAAAAAGGCTATCACTGTCCACCCTATCTAAACCTCTAATCATCTTATATGTTTCAATAAGGTCTCCTCTTAGCCGCCTTCTTTCTAACGAAAACAACCTCAAATCCCTCAGCCTCTCTTCATAAGACCTGCCCTCCATACCAGGCAACATCCTGGTAAACCTCCTCTGTACCCTCTCCAATGCCTCCACATCTTTCTTATAATGTGGGGACCAGAACTGCACACAATACTCCAAGTGCGGCCGCACTAGAGTTTTGTACAGTTGCAACATGACGTTGCGGCTCCGAAATTCAATCCCCCTACCAATGAAAGCTAAGACTCCATATGCCTTCTTAACAACCTTATCAACTTGATTGCCAACTTTCAGGGATCTATGCACATATACACCAAGAGTGTTCTTCAACACTATTAAGAGTCCTACCATTAGCCCTATACTCTACACTAGCTAGGGGTAAAGAGAAAGGTCAACTTAATGTGAGGTGGGTCCATTCAAAAGTCTGACAGCAACAGGGAAAAAGCTGTTCTTGAGTCAGTTGCTATGTGGCTTCAAACTTTTGTACCTTTTCCCCGATGGAAGAAGGTGGAAGAGACAATGTCCAGGATGCATGAGATTCTTACTTATAATGGCTGCTTTTCTGCGGGGAGAAGTGGAGACAGTATTAATGGATGGGAGGCTGGTTTGTGTAATGGATTAGGCTACATTTACAACCTTTTGTAGTTTCTTGAGGTCTTGAGCAGAGCAGGAGCCATACCAGGCTATGATACAACTAGAAAGAATGCTTTCTGTGGTGCATCTGTAAAAGTTGGTGAGAGTTGTAGCGGACATGCCAAATTTCCTTAGTCTTCTGAGAAAATAATTGGTGGGCTTTCTTAAGTCGGTTTCCTCTTACAGTCCAAAGATATGGGGTTAGGTTGCTAAGTTGTCCTTAGTGTCAGGAGGACAAGCTAGGATAAATGTGTGGGGTTACAAAGATAGGAACTGGGTAGGATTGTTGTCAGTGCAGGCTCAGTGGGCCAATGTTCTCCTTCTGCAAGGTAGGGATTCTATGATTTCGCTGCCAGTAACTCAAGAATAAGAGCGGATTCTGAAATTTCGGGCAGTTTCCTGAAGTTGGGTGATGGGGGAATGGAAGCACAGCTTAGAACAAGGGATTACACACATGTCCTAATCCCTTCTTGGGGTGACCTGCTGGGCAAGAAACCCAGTCACAATCCTGGAAGAGGCATTGAAGACTTTGAAATCATTGAAAGCAATAATAGTTACAATGCCTATTGAGAAACAGGATGATTCATTTGCATATTGTTTCCAACTCTTAGTGTCAGGAGGACTAGCTAGAATAAATGGCTTCTTTCTGTCTTGTATTATTTTGTGATTCAAAGATGAGGGGCTGGTTTTAACCTTGTTTCAGTGAATAGAATCCCTATAGGGCAAGAGGCCATTTGGCCTATCGAGCCTGCACTGTCAATAATTCCACATAGATCCTATCCTCATATCCTCACATATTTACCCTGTGAGTTCCCTGAGCCTAAGAGTGAATTTAGCACAACCAGTGCTAACCAGAACCCACACAGCTTTGGACAGTGGGACGAAACCAGAGCACCCAGGAGAAGTCCACATAGACGCGGGCTGCAAACTCCCCACAGACAATCACCCAAGCTGGGAATTGAACCCGCATCCCTGGCGCTACGAGGCAGAGGTGCTAACCACTGTGCCACCGTGCCACCCATAGTCCAGGAGTATAGTGAATATAGCCCAATCCATCATGCAAACCTGACTCTATTTACACTTCCCACTGCCTTGGCAAAGCAACCAGTTTAATTAAGGGCCCTGCACACCCTGGACATTCTCTCTTCCACCTTCTTCTGTTGGGAAAAAGATAGAAAAGTCTGAAATCATGCACCAACCGACTCAAGAATAGCCTCTTCCCTACTGCCATAAGACTTTTGAATGGACTGACCTCGCATTAAGCTGATCTTTCTCTACACCCTAGCTATGATCAAAACACTACATTCTGCAGTCTCTTGTTTCCATCTCCATGAATGGTATGCTTTGTCTGTATGGTGAGCAAGAAACAATACTGTTCATTCTATACTAATACATGTGACAATAATAAATCAAATTAAATCAATCTCCACTGCTATTGAACCACTGGGGAATCTGATCCCCCTCCAGGACCTGGTCATCCTCCTCCTTAGATCCCCTTGTCCCATAGTCTGGATCCTGATCAAGATTGAGAGGAGCATTTAATTTTAAATAGAAAGCATTTAAATTTAATACATTAAGATATAATAGCAATCTCCTCTCCACAATAGCAGTTATGGGTTCCAAGTGGAACTGAGTTTGGCTAGCTGAACTGAATTTCCTGATTCGAACAGGTTTGCAACACAGTGCTGTGAACTAGCGTCAAATGAAATGAAAGGATGAGGCCAGACAGATGATGAGATGTGTAGAGTGCATATTGAAAGCTTGCAATCAAATTTAATTTGCTGTAAAGTAAGAAGGAACAAGAGCTTTGCATCAAAACTATATCTTGGTAGTGAGTGGTGAAGGAACACCGCTCTGAAAGCTCGTGATTCCAAGTAAACCTGTTGGACTTTAACCTGGTGTTGTCCGATCTCTTACTGTGCTCGCTCCAGCACATTACCAGCATCTCCAACAAAGAGATTGGTGTTCATATCGCACATCTCATGCAGTACTCTTGACATCTTATATTTGTCAATCCAGAAACACAAAAGCCCAAGGCAGCAATGAGACTTTTCTTATAAAATGAGTGCTACACTATTGGCCTGGAGATTGGGAGGGGGAAGTGGTGGGGGGAAGGGGACAGAATAACCCTGTCTCTTTCTCTCAATACCGACCCGAGCCGAGGTCACAGTGAAATGTGTCATTTGAAAGATGGCTCCTCCAACAGTGTTGCACTCCATCAGTATTGCACATGGAAGGCCAAGACCAATGTTAATGGTGGTTAGCACTGCTGCCTCACAGCACCAGGAACCCAGGTTCAATTCCCACCTCAGGTGACCATCAATGCAGAGTTTACACCTTCTCCCCATCTCTGCATGGGTTTCCTCCAGGGGCTCCGGTTTCCTCCTGCTATTAGAAATACTACATTCTGCACTTTCTCCTTTCCTTCACTATGAATGATATGCTTTGTCTGTATAGCACACAAGAAACAATACTTTTCACTGTGTACTAGTACATGTCACAATGATAAATACAATCAAGTCAATCCAAAGATGTGTTGGTTATGGAGATTGGCCATGCTAAATTGCCCCTTAGTGTCCCAAGATGTGTAGGTTATGGAGAATTAGTTGGGTTATAGAACATAGAACATAGAACAATACAGCACAGAACAGGCCCTTCGGCCTTCGATGTTGTGCCGACCGAAATAAAAAGCAATGCCCCTCCAAACTAAACCATTCCCTTCTCTTCCATGTACTTATCAACTAACCTCTTAAACGCCACCAAACTTGGCGCATCTACAACAGCTGCAGGCAGGGCATTCCACTCCCTAATCACTCTTTGAGTAAAGAACCTACCTCTGATATCCGTCCTATAACTCATACCCCTTAATTTAAAGCTGTGTCCCCTCGTGCTAGCTTTCTCCATCCTAGGAAAAAGGCTATCACTGTCCACCCTATCTAAACCTCTAATCATCTTATATGCTTCAATAAGATCCCCTCTTAGCCGCCTCCTTTCTAACGAAAACAACCTCAAATCCTTCAACCTCTCTTCATAGGACCTGCCCTCCATACCAGGCAACATCCTGGTAAACCTCCTCTGTACCCTCTCCAATGCCTCCACATCTTTCTTATAATGTGGCGACCAGAACTGCACACAATACTCCAAGTGCGGCCGCACTAGAGTTTTGTACAGTTGCAACATGATGCTGCGGCTCCTAAATTCAATCCCCCTACCAATAAAAGCTAAGACTCCATATGCCTTCTTAACAACTTTAGTGGTTAAGGGGATAGGACCTGGGTAAGATACTCAGAGAGATGGTGAAGGCTCAATGGGCCAAATGGCCTCTGCATGTACTGTAGGGATTTTATGATTCTAATTGCACCATAACTCAATTAATTTTGCTGAATGTATGAGATGAGTTGTGATATAAATACTAAGTGCCAAGTAGGTTTTATTGAACTTATTTGGCAGTCTATGACACACAGAGATTCCCATGCCCTCAGGTTAAAACCAACCACGCAATACCACCTTTTTTGTTTATATGTTAAAAAGAGTGTTATTTTTAGGCTTTACCATGACACAACGGTGGCAGGTAATTCAAGCCCTGAATCAGCATCAAGCAATCATTTACTCCTGTATCCATTTTCAATGGATGCAACTGGTTAAAGCTCATTTCGAGGCTGTTACATTGAACTGGCAAACGAGAAACATCAGCTGTGATAACTAAGGGTATTGGCAAGGCATTCCCTTGCAAGTAAAAGCAAAAGTAAAAAAGTTTATTTATTAATCACACCTAGACTTACATTAACACTGCAATGAAATCCCTAAATGTGGAAATCCCTAAATGGCCACACTCTGGCACCTGTTCGGGTACACTGAAGGAAAATTTAGCACACTCAATGGGACTGTGGGAGGAAACTGGAGCACCTGGAGGAAACCCATGCAGATACAGGGAGAATGTGCAGACAGTCACCCAAGCTGGGAATTGAACCGTGGTCCCTGGCACTGTGCATCACCATGCCACCTTAGAGTATGTTTTGTTATTCAATTCATTCGTAGTTACATTTTATCCATCTCATATCCCTCAACGTCTCATATCCCTTAATGTCCTTAACCTAACAAAATTCTACCAATTGCACTTTTTACATTTCTATTTGATCTGCTGGCATCAGCAGTTTTTTTCTGGGTGGCAATGATGGATTTCCAATACCCCCTTCCCCCCAGTTGAAGAGGACACAGTGGATACTGAGTTCTGAGTCAGAATCACCAACCATGCACACTGCTTTGGCTAGTGTTAAACATTAGGGTTGGAATTTTACTATCCTGCTCGCCCTGGGAATCTGGGCGGGCGAGTGATAGACCACGGCAACATCTGCTGACCTCGGGCAGGATTTCACAGCTTTGGGATGAGCCTCGGAATCTTGGTGTAGCTGCTCCCAGCAGGTAAGTGATGAATATTTCATCCGACATCCTAGTGTTGTGTATGTTAGGGAATGCTGAGGTGCCTCCAGCATCCTCCCCATCTCCGCCATTCCACATGTGACCCATTCCCAACCATCCCCACATCCACTGGATTTTCAGAAGCTGGCCCTTCAGGCAAGAAACGGCTGCTGGCTATTGAAAATCACATTGTAGATCTCCTCTGCCAGACACACTCACCAGTTCCAGCCCAAAACAATGGATGGCTAGGGGATGCTTATAAATACCCGCACTTCAACACACATTTATAGTTTACGAGTCATTCGTGTAGAATGTTGGAGTGAAAATCAAACTTCACTTTCAAGAAGGATATCTCATTGAACAAGGAGGGTAACATGCAAACATACGTACAAATCAGGAGCAGGAGTAGGCCACTCGGCCCCTTGAGCCTGCTACTTTATTCAACAAGATGATGGCTGATCAGACTGTAATCTTAACACCACATTCCTGTCTATCCTCAGTAATGTTTTACCTCTCTCCCCCACTTTATTAGTCAAAGAACCACAGAGATTTACAGCATGGAAACAGCTCTTCGGCCCAACTTGTCCACGCTGCCCAGTTTTTAACCATTGAGCTAGTCTCAATTGTCAAGAATCTATCCATCTCTGCCTTAAAAATATTCAACACTCTGCTTCCACCGCCTTTTGAGGAAGAGAGCCACAGGCATTTATGACTCTCTGGGAGGTATTTGATTCTGTTGGGCCTCTACAGAATTGTTGAGGGGTTGCCCTCTGTTCTCTGACCAGCCACTGAAGCAATCATCAAGCCAACATTCCCAACCATTGAAATTTTAGTGATTGTCCTCTTCCTCACCACAGTTATCCCTCTACCCCAATACCAGATTCAGTGAGTCTAACCATATTGGAAAGCAACAAGCAATGCAATTCCTCAGAAACTACAGACTTTTTGTAAGTAGTTGAAAAAAAAGTGCATCTGAAACCAAAAATTGCAGAACAACTCAATTTCAAGCATATTCCTAAATAATTTCAATAAATTGAAAATGTTTAGCTGCGTCAGACATTTGTGAGATTCTTGCTTCCTGTCCCTCTAGTAAAGTTTGACCTTAATGTGGATTGATTTTGAACTTCCTGGGATTTGAGCTGTCACTACAAACAGATGCATCTCCCACTGTCTGACACTCAATATTTACATGGAAATCATTGTACTGTGGCACATCTCAATAATCTGAAGGACGCACAAAAATGTGCAGGTTAGGTGGACTGGCCATGCTAAATTGCCCTGGTGTCAAGGAGACAAGCTAGCATAAATACAGAGGGTTGATGGGATAGGCCCTGGGTGGGATAGTGGTCAGCATATACGCGATAGGCCGAATGGCTTCGTTCTGCACTATAGGATTCTATGACTCGAGTAACTGTGCTGAGTAAGTACCTTTCCTCTCCTAATTTCCTCTCCTAACCACCACTGAGAGCTAACATGTAAAGTTAGGCGCTGGGATTTGGAATGACGGAGGGGTTTTACATTGGTGGGATCCTCCTGCCTGATTGTCCCCGCTCCCCTCCAGTACATTTCTCCCTCCATCTTAAAGCAACACCCTCCCCGACTTTATCGTTTGTTGCCAGTTATTTTTTTGCTTGCTTGGCCTACCCCAATACAACCCCTCCTCTTCCTCACTTGACAACCTGTCCCTGGCTGCTCAGTTGCTCCATTCACACATTCTGCTATCTCACCTTTCACCACCATTAACACTCTTTAGTCCTTAATGGCACCATTGACACACCCTACGTCTTACGTCCACAACAGATTTGTCCTGACCTATTCCTAACTTCCATTCTGCCTTAACTCCCCCATTCCCTTTGTATAATTCTGCGCATCTCTACCTTGCTTTACTTCTGTAAGTAATAATGGGGGCAAAAGGTCCTGTCACCAAAAGTTCCTTTACTTACAAGACATACTATACACAGAGTGTTCCCTGTATGCAACCTGCTTCAGCAGGCAGAGAGTCTGACACACCTGCTTTAAATAGGGAACATGAGGCTCCCTGATTGGGCCATCAATTAATGCTCAGTGAATGTTTCTGACTGGTTTTGAACTGGGGACTTTTCGTGTGTGTGGTAAGCATGATAACTACTACACTACAGAAAATGTAGGATTACCAATCAGGGAGCTCATGCTCTGGAAGGCCAACCTCATTAGCCTGACTGAAGTCATCACACTGTAGAAGAGTTATTTTGACCTGAAATGTTAACTCTGTTCCTCTCTCCAGATGCTGTCAGACCTGTTGAGTTAATCCAGCATTTTCTTTGCATTTATTTCAGGCACGCACTTCCTTTCATACATTGTCAGCCATTAGCCCTCTATAAGGTGCTGTTACGTCATCCTGAATTCCTGGTATGGTAAATCCCAGCAGATGAGATAGAACACCAATTTTACATCGAATGTAAAACTACTGTCCATCGCAAATTGGTTGATATGTAAAACCAGGATTGTTCCCATTGCCATCAACTTCCAAAGAGCAGATGAGAGTCAAATCCACCCTCCTTTCCATTCCTAATCCCTCCTCACTTCAAACTTGATGATCCTGTGTAAGGTTATCTCTGTTTGCTTCAGTCAATGAAAAGATTTCATTTTAAGATATTTCTGCCTGTGCAACTAACTTTGCCAAGCTTAACAATTGTAGCTGGCTTGACAACATGTAGAATCAGCAAGCATGATGGGTTAGCTAAAAACTGACTGCATTCCTAAAGGGTACACAATGCAGACAAACAACAGCATAACAACAGCTGCCCAGATTGTTTTTCTAGATGGAGACAGCATGTGAAGGATACTTCCAATAACAAGATAAAGGTTAAAATATAGTTTGGATTTTAGAGTGTTTCAGTTCAATGTGTTCAAGTTCATGAGCTCAGTATGGGGCCTGGTCAGAAGTCAGTCTCCAAGTTTGCTTTGTTTTTGCTTCTGTCACGTTAATCTTTTTAAACCATTTTAAAAAATTAAAGAAAACCATTTTAAAACTGGTACGAGTGCTGTCCCTTCTTCTATTCAAATGAATGAATGGACCCAACGGTAGAATTTTTCTACCTTTTCGCAGCATGTTTGGTGATGGCAGGATGTGGCACCCAGTTCGCTGGTGGGGAATCTTGTGGTCCTGCCATTATCAATGGGGTTTCTCATTGAATGTTCCCCATCATCTTTGAGAACACGCGGCAGGGGTGCGCTATCGGCAGGACTATAGGATCCCGCCGGCGTGACTAGCAGTGAGGTTTCAGCCTCAGTCTCAGTTCGTAGCATCCCTACAGTGCAGAGAGAGGCCATTTGGCCCATCGAATCTGCCCCAACCACAACCCTACCCCAGGCCTAATCCCATAACCTTCCTATTTATCACTGACACTAGGGGTAGGCGATGGCCTAGTGGTATTATCATTAGACTATCAATCCAGAAACTCAGCTCACATTCTGGGAACACAGGTTCGAATCTTGCCACGGCAGTCAGTGAAATTTGAATTCAATAAGGAAAGGAATCTGGAATTAAGAATCTACTGACGACCACGAAACTATCGTTGATTGTTGGAAACACCCATCTGGTTCACTAATGTCCTTTTTGGAAGGAAATCTGCTGGCCTACAGCTGACTCCAAAGCCACAGCAATGTGGTTGACTCTCAACTGCCCTTGGGTACCAAAGGATGGGCAATAAATGCTGGCCCAGCCAGCAATACCCATGTCCCATGAATGAATAAAAAAAACACTAGGGTCAATTTAGCATGACAAATCAACCTAATCCCCCACACCTTTGGAGTGTGGGAGGAAAGAGGGGCACCCAAAGGAAACCCATGCAATCATGGGGAGACTTCACACAAACAGTAACCCGAAGCTGGCATTGAACTCAGGTCCCTGGCTCTGTGAGCCAGCAGTGCTAACCACTGTATCGCCCATGCTGTCTGCAGTTAGTTTGAGAATAACGATAGGAAGATTGCCCTTCACATCATTCATAAGACAATAATGTTAAATCCTTGAAGTGAGCAGGAGGAGAAAGAAAATAATTCAAAACAGATTAACTCATCCAGAATATCAGGAGAGCACCAATGCCCATCTGCCTCTTTCATTTCTTTCCTAAACCATTTACTTTGGTTAAACTTTTCTCAATGATTACATCCCAGAATTTGTGTTTTTTTAAAGGCAAACCCAACATTTGAGGGTGACATGATGGTTAGCAATGCTGTTTCACAGCTCCAGGGACCCAGGTTCGATTCCTAGCTTGGGTCACTCTCTGAGTGGGGATTTGCACATTCTCCCCATGTCTGCATGGGTCTTCTCCGGTTTCCTCCCACAGTCCAAAGATGTGCAGGTTAGGTGGATTGGATATGCTAAATTAATCCTTGGTATCTCAGGGCGTGAAAGGTTAGAGGGATTCGCAGGGTAACTAAATGGGGAGAGGACCTGGGTGGGATTGGGATTGGTGCAGACTCAATGGGCCAAATGGCTTCCTTCTGCACTGCAGGGATTCAATGATTTGCAGTCCTGGCTATGCATCATCTTTGTTAAGTACACAGCACTGAATGTGAATCAAACGCACTGAGTTTATGCATTTCTATCACAATCTTTCTGTACACAAAGCAATTTAAACAGATAATGACAGTTTTAGGGTGCTGTTTGATATAGGTTAAAAAGGTCAGAAAGTAATTTGCTATCCATTTTGCACTCTGGTCCAAACAAAATGCAATCACAGTTTATAATAAAAAAAAACATTGTGACTAATTATATCAATGCACCACAGCCTCTAGTCCAGTAATATTCAAAATTAGAACACCTTTTTCCTCATCTCTTATGAAAATAAATTTCCCTGGCATGGCTTCTTAATACTCCAAACAAATTGTAATATTGAAGAAAGCAATGTCTGAAATTAATGCAGAGCAATCTCTGGTGTTCTCCGTGGATTGATTATATTGGTTAAGGCCAGAGGAGGAAAATGCCAACACGCTTAAACCAATAGGACACTGATTAGAATCTGTTCTCCTTTCATTTAGACAGTTCATAGTGGGAATTGTTTAGACTTTACACATCTCCCGAAGCCACACCTTATTACCCCGGCTGGAAAGATGATGAACCTTAGGACTAAGGTGGCAATGTCGGGGAAATGTGCAATGTGGCAGTGCCAGGGGGTGACGCCTAGGGGAGGGGGGAGGCAATACCAGGGAAAAGTGCCAAGGTACAGTGCCAAGAGGTAGTGCCAAAGGACAATACCAAGAGGGCTGGGGTAGTTTCAAAGAGCAATGTTGAGGAAAGGGAAATGTGGGGGGGGGGGGAGAGAGGACAGTGCTGGGGGGTTGTGGAATAGTGCTGGGGGTTGGGGGGGGAAGACTGCTTGGTGGGGGGGAGGGGAAACAGTGCTGGTGGGGTACAACGCTGGAGTGGGGATAATGCCAGGGAGAGATGGGAAAACAGTGCTGGGGTTGGGAGGAGTAGTGCCAAGGGCAGGTGAATAGTGCCTGGGTTGGAGCACAGAGCCTGTGGGGGTGGTGGAATAGTGCCAGGAAGAAGGAGAGGTTGCTGGGGGTTGGGGGAGAGGAACAGTGTCAACAGGGTGGGGGAAGCAGCAGTACGGGGGAGGGGGGAGGGGGAGGGGACAGTGTTGGGGGAACAGTGCCTGGGAGGGGTGGGGGGGGGGGGGCGGAAACACTGCCTTGGTGGTGGGGGGGACAATGCAGGGGAGACTAGTTCCGGTGAGAGGAAACACTGCTGGGGTGGGAACAGTACCAGGGAGGGGGACACTGCTGAGGAGGGGAACAGTGCCAGGGGAGATGGAGGGAGTGCCAGAGGGTAACAGTGCCAGGATCAGTGCAATCATGAATGTATGAGAAGGGAAATGTGGGAATGCGGCCGATATCTGAATTTGTGGAGTTGGCCACACATGAACTGTAAATCTCATCTCCTCATTAATCAGTGCGTGATTGGCAGAGGTGTATGAGCAGATAGCTGGCAGGGTTTGAGCGTTCTGAAATGGCCCACAAATCTAACTGCTCCCACACAGTGACCTAACGGAAACATACTCCTCCTTTTCACACTGGAGGCGGTGTGTGCATTTGTTCTCACAGTGAATACATGCATAATTCACATTTACATATTGTTAAATGAACGTCACAGATTGCAAATGTGCAAAATCAGAAAGGGATTTTACTCTCAAAGTCCAATTTCAGCCAATGGGTTCAGCTTGAACATCTGGGCCACTTTATTCCAGTCCCTCGACCCGGGGCACATATCTGGGCATAAGGAATATTGGAAAGAATCCCCAAACAGAAGAGCACCCTCGTTGCTTATTTAAAGCATAAATAAAATGATTGGCTTTAGACAGTGGGCTCTTTCTAATGTGATTGTTTTTCTTATAAAATACACACAGGTTGAATCCACTGCTTTTACCCTTCTCTTCCTTGAGGTACCATGAGCCCGATATGGGGAGGCAGTGACATAGTGTCACTGGCACTCGACTATAACGCAGAGACCCGGTGTAATATTCTAAGGACCTGGGTTCGAATCCTGCCATGGCAGATGGGGAAGTTCAAATTCAATGAAAACCTGAACTTAAAAGTCTACCGATGACCGTGAAACCATTGTCGATTGTCGTAAAAACACGCCTGCTTCACAAATGTCTTCAGAGAAGGAAGTCTGCCATCCTTACCTGGCCTGGCCTACATGTGACTCCATAGTAGCTAGCACTGCTGCCTCACAACACCATGGATCCAGGTTCGAATCCCGGCTTGGGTCACTGTCTGTGTGGAGTTTGTGTATTCTCCCCATTTGCATTGTTCCCTCCTCCCCACCCTCCCCCCGCCAAAACCTTGGCACTGCGCACATACTGTGGAAAAACATTGTTTTCTTCATAGAGAAGGAAGCAAGAGAGTGCAGAATGTAGTGTTACAGTCATAGCTAGGGTGTAGAGCAAGATCAAATTAATGCAAGGCAAGTTTCTACAAAAGTCTGACAGCAGCAGGGAAGAAGTTGTTCTCGAGTCAGTTGGTATGTGACTTCAGAATTTTGTATCTTTTTCCAGAAGGAAAAGGTGGAAGTAAGAATGTCCGAGGTGCATGAGGTGCTTAATTATGCTGGCTGCTTTGCCGAGGCAGCAGGAAGTATAGACAGAGTCAATGGAAGAAGATGGAAAAGAGAATATTTGACGTGCGTGGGGTCCTTCATTATGCTGGTTGCGTTGCTGAGACTGCGGGAAGCATAGACAGAGTCAATGGATGGGAAGTTGGTTTGCACGATGGAACCCAATGTGAAAACCAAGCATGAAGCATGTTGGCCGCATTTTATGATGGGAAAAACCATCACTGATATTGGGTGGGTCAATGCCACTTTCTTGGCTGCCATTGTCCTTTGCCAATGTCCAGTAAAATCTTGTCCTACAACTTTGCCTGTAATTCCAGAATACTGGACATCACAGGCTACATTAGTCAAAAGTAAAATCTCAGTTAAAAGGCTAATTAAAATTAATTAGGGATCATTACTGCCATATCACAAATCATTGGCATATTTACAATTCTTCATTATTAATTATTCCCAGTACAACAGCAAAACACATTGCAATATTTCATTTTCCATAATAATCTTATATCCAAATGTTGGCATATTATCACAGGCAGCACTTCCTGTTGTCTGACTCCCTCCTCAACAATTTCAAACCCCAGTACAATGTTGGAATTAAATTTATTTTTCAAAAAGTGAAGAAACAGGGAGAAAATTATTGGAAGAGTTAATTAATTTAACCAAAGTAGTTAATTCAAAAAAATATATTCCATGAACTTAGCTGAAATATCGGTCAAGCAGTCCACTCTTGGAGATACTGGCTTATAAATGGGACCTTGAATCAAGGCTCTAGAGGAACAAGAGGAGGTCAATCGGACCATTGAGTGTCCTCTGTCATCCAATATGATAATGACTGCTCAGAGACTTTTACATACACTATCGTCATAAACACTTATGTTAATGATAATCAGGAATCTATCAATCTTTATCATAAACATAGAATCCCCACAGAGCAGAAGGAGGCCTTTCAGCCCATCAAGTTTGCACTGACCACAATCCCACCCAGGCCCTATTCCCATAAACCCCACACATTTACCCTGCTAATTCCCCTGACACTAGAGTTAATTTAGCATGGCCAATCAACCTAACCTGCACATCCCTGGATTGTGGGACAAAGCCATATCCAAGCCCAACTCCTCGTCTTTTCCCATAAACACGCGTATCTAATCCATCTAACCCACTCAGCTTTGGACACAATGGGATAATTTACCATGACTTATCCACTTACCCCACACACTTTGAAGTGTGGAAGGAAACCAGAGCACCCAGCGGAAACCCAGGCAGACATGGAGAGAATGTGCAGACTCCACACAGACTGTCACCCAAGGCGGGGATTGAACCCAGGTCACTGACACTGTGAGGCAGCAGTGCTAACCACTGTGCCATCAACTCAATAACTGAGGTTCCACAGCCCTCTGGGTCAGGGAATTCCAAAGGTTCACAATCCTTTGTGTAAAGAAATTTCTGCCCATCTCAGCTGGATCCCATGGTACTACCTTAAAGAAAATCTGAGGTATTCACTCTGATATAATGGCCAATATTTAGCCACGAACCAACAACTAAAATCATATTGTCCAGTTTTTGCCACATTGCTGCTTGTGAGAATTTGCTATGCACAACTTGGCAAACAAGTTTCCAAGATTAATAGTGACTAAGCCTCAGAAAGAACTTCACTGGTTGGTGTGATGCATTGTGATGCCCAGAGATGGTAAATGTTACTGTAGGAATGCAAATCTTTCTTTTTACAAGGCCAAATATGAGCTTCTGATGTAAAGTAGGACCTGATATCTAGACCTCCATCAGTTTCTGCCAAACTCTTGCCAGAGTTGAGCTATTTTGAGACAGAATGAACGAGCAGATTCAGCCCATTTAGTGAAGGCAATGATGTATTAGTAATGTAATGGAATGTAATGCAGCAATGTAATAGCAGGAGGTGATGGCACTCAAATATTCATCCAGAAACTCAGCTAATGTTCTAGAGGCCTGAGTTCAAATCTGGCAGATGGTGGAGTTTGACTTCAATAAAAAATATCTGGAATTAAGAATCTACTTGGAGCGGCATGGTGGCACAGTGATTAGTACTGCTGCCTCACAACACCAGGGATCTGGGTTCAATTCCAGCCTTGGATCACTGACTGTGTGGAGTTTGCACATTCTCCCAGTGTCTGCATGGATTTCCTCTGGGTGCTCCAGTTTCTTCCCACAGTCTGGAGGTGTGCGGGTTAGGTTAATTGGTCATGCTAAATTGACCCTAGTGTCAGGGGATTAGCAGGGTTACGGGGATAGGATCTGGGTAGGAATATGGTCAGTGCAGACTCAATGGGCCAAATGGCCCCATTCTGCACTATAGGTATCCCACAGTCAATGGTCACTTCTACTGATGACCATGAAACCATCTCAGTCACTAATATTCTTTCAGGAAGGAACTCTGCTGTCTACACGTAACTCCAGAGCCACAGCAATGTAGCTGACTCTTAACTGCCTTCTGAACAAGGGTGACTGGGGATGGGCAATAAATGCTAGTCAGCCAGCAATGCCCATGTCCCACAAATGAATGTAATAAAGGTCATGGCTCACAATTATAGTGTGTGAAATGTTTTGAAAGAACATTCCTTCTACACTCCTTATACACTGCAATGAAGGATGTCCCAAGGCATGGTATATTGGCAAGACCATACAGACCCTACGACATAGTTCCACAATCACCAGGCAGGAAGGTTCCCTTCCTGTCGGGGAACATTTCAGCAGTCAAGGGCATTTGGTCTTTGATCTTTGGCTAAGCATTCTCCAAGGCAACCTTCACGACACATGATAACATAGAACTGCTGAGTAGTGACTGATAGCCAAGTTCCGTAAATATGAAGATGGCATCAACCGGGAACTTGGGTTCGTGTCACACTACATGTATTCCGTACCATTTGGCCTGAGCTTGCAAAATCTTACTAACTGTCCTGACTTGAGACAATTCACATCTCTTTAATCTGTGATTATACTCTCTCCACTCACAATGTCTATACCTGTAAAAACTTGCATTCCAATCTGTATTGTCTTGTAATTGTGTCTTTGTCTATATTTGTCGTGTTTGTGAACCTACTTCTCCACTCACCTAGTAAAGGAGCAGCACTCCCAAAGCTCGTGATACCAAAGCTTGTTGGACTTTAACTGGTGTTGTGAGACTTCTTACTGTGCCCACCCCAACAACACATCACACCATCACAAAAATAATCTCCAAATGCTGACAGAAAGAATCACACTTGCTTGAATTTTCAATGAAACTTATTGCCATTGCTACAGAAGGTGCTGGTACTTGCGACTAGTCAGTTACTGGGTGCCAGTTAGATGGCCCATTCACTCTGGAAAGTGGCACAGCTTCACCTTGATGGAACCTGGAGGAGATGGATGGGGTTGAGGAATAGGGAGGTTGTGGGGGAGCAGGACCATTAACTGTATAGATGCCACTGAAACCCAGATGTGCCAACTCATGAATCAGTCAATGGTCACCTCAAATGGCAAACCACAATGCCATTACGGTCCCAAAACAACAAAAGAGTAACCACGGACTATCTGAAAAAATTGTGCTGCAAATTCATGCAACTGTTCTCAAAGAGGAGCTGAGATTATTTACCCAATCATAGCAAACCTATAGAAATCAAGAGCTGATTTGTTTGCGTGGGTTTCCTCCGGGTGCTCCGGTTTCCTCCCACAGTCCAAAGATGTGCGGGTTAGGTTGATTGGCTATGCTAAAAATTACCCTTCGTGTCCTGAGATGCATAGGTTAGAGGGATTAGTGGGTAAATATGTAGGGGTAGGGCTTGGGTAGGATTGTGGTCAGTGCAGATTCGATGGGCCAAATGGCCTCTTTCTGGACTGTAGGGATTCTAAGTTCTAAGCTCAACTCTTGGGTTGCCAATCCTAGATTTATTCTTGGAGGCTTTGTCACATGACCTCTTCCCACAAACCTCCCTGCACTCCCTATTGGTCCATCTTCAGGTATCTCCCCACAATCAACTGGAAATCCAACTGACACTTCACTATCCAATTGGATGATATTTCCCATCAGCCAAGTTGCATATTTTTCCTCATCTCGGGGGGGTGGGGGGGATTTAACAGATTGAGTTTTCCTGAGTTAATTTACTGTGCTTTGATCATAAAAGTCAAAAGTATTTTTTATTATATTCATCATAAGATGTGGGCATTGCTATTTGCCCTCGAGAAGGTGGTGGTGAGCTGCCTTCTTGAATCACTGCGGTCCATGTAGTGTTGGTACACCCACAGCGCTGTGAGGCAGGGAATTCATAGAATTATAGAACCCCAAAGGTGCAGGAGGAGGCCATTTGGCCCATCAAGTCTCCATCTGCAATTCACCCCCAGGTCCTAACCCCACAACTTCACAGATCTACCCCGCTAATCCCTCTAACCTACACATCTGGGACACTATGAGCAACTTAACACAGCCAATCAACCGCACATCTTTTGGACAGCAGGAGGAAACTGGAGCACCCAGTGGAAATCCATGAAGATGTGGGGAGAAGGTGCAGACTCTGCAAAGACAATGACCCAAGGAGAGAATCAAACCCAGGTCCCTAGAGCTGTGAGTGCTAATCACTGTGCTGCTCCAAATTGTGAGGGGCCTGCTTGAAAAGGGTCTTTAGCAGAGAAATCTGTGACTAGGGGACGTAGATTGATAGAGGTGTAATGTCACCATAGTCCAATTGACTATAAGATGCTCTCACTTTTGAGGGGGAAGGTTGACTGGCTGTGATTTAACCTGAGGAACACCTCAGGCAAGGGCCAAGGTTGAGAAGACAGATCCTTAAAGAATAACCTCAGCCAGTGCAGGAATTGAAACCATGCTGTTGGCATCACTCCGTGTTACGAACCAGCCATCTAACTGAGTCAACTGGGTTAAACTGACCTCCACTAATTCTAGCATTTTGTTGCAGTATCAGTATCAGTGAAGGTACAGTGATATGTTTCTGAGTCAGGGTGGTTTGTGTTTGAGGATGGGGTGGGAGGGGGGAGGTGGTGGTGGTGGGGGGGGGGGGGGGGGGGGGGGGGACATGGTGTTCCCCCCCCCACCCGTGCGCCTGCTGCCCTTGTCCTTGGTGGTAGAAGTTGTAGGTTTAGAATGTGCTGTTAAAGATTAGTAACTGAGGGTGTGGAAATAAATTCTTTAGCACAAGTTCAGAGACTAATTAATGGCAAAATGTTAAAATTCTGAGAACCGCAACGACTTGTGTTTAGGTAAAAGGGAGCACAAGGAACTGTGCACAACATAACTCTCGGGAAAGAAACGCTTCTGCATTCTAGCGATAGTATCTGTTTCACCATTTAGTTGTCGCACTACCCCCTTTGGGGCTTGTACTGAGCTCCAAGTGGCATCCGTTAACATGACACTCCCCCGGCTGTATGAGTCACCTTCTCAAATTGAGTCACTGCCTACAAACTTGGATGAAAGTTTTAGATTTCACGGATCAGCGGGTAATCAATAATATGCATGTAATATAATCATTCAGAAACAACACACAATAAATAGTGCTGCACTTTATTTGTACCCACTGACAAGGACAACAAACGTCGCGTCATTTGAGTGCCAAGGCTTGCTCAGACCAGGGAGATTTTAACCCATCTAAAAGCCATCAGTCAGAGAGTTAAAATCCGGCCGTTCATTACGGGTTGCTCTCACCAAACTTTCATTAAATAATGTTTTTGCAGCTCACCCATTGGAAACATTGAGCAGAATTTTACCTGCACGTCCGCCCGAGGTTCGTGCAATCGCGCCGGAGGCCAACAGGGAATGCCGTTTTCCGAACCCTGCCCGCCCCCAGAATTCTGGCCATTGGATCCAGAGGAATTCCAGAGAATCCCCACAGTACAGGAGGAGACCATTCAGTCCACTGAGCCTGCACCGACAACAATCCCATATCCAGGCCCTATCCCCATAACCCCAGGTAATTATCCTGCTGGCTTCCCTGACACTAAGTTAACATGGCCAATCCACCTAACCCGCACATCTCTGGACCTGCGTTTTGTCAGATTATGGTTCCGATCAGAATGAAGTGCTTTCCTCAGGGTTTTAAACTATCCTTTCAACAACTATTAATGTGGCCCATGCAAGATAGATTGGCCCAGTCCATCATGCATACCAGCCTCCCATCCATTGACCCTGTCTACCCTGTAATCAAGGAACCCATGCACTCCGGACATTTTCTCTTCCACCTCCTTCCATCTGGAGAAAGATTCAAAAGTCTGAGAATATACTCCAACCAACTCAAGAACAGCTCGATCTTTCAAAGCACTGCTCCTTCATCAGAAGCAACACTCCAAAAGCTTGTGCTACCAAATAAACCTGTTGGACTTTAACCTGGTGCCGTAAGACTTCTTAACCAAGTCCAATGCCAGCACCTCCAAATCATCCCCAGCTACGGGGCAGCACGATAGCACAGTGGTTAGCTTCACAGCTCCAGGGACCTAGGTATGATTCCCGGCTTGGGTCACTGTGGAGCTTGCACATTCTCCTTGTGTCTGCATGGGTTTCCTCCCACAGTCCAAAGATGAATGGGTTAGTTTGATTAAAATTGCCCCTTAGTGTGCCGAGATGCGTAGGTTAGAGGGATTAGCGGGTAAATGCGTAAGGATATGGGAATAGGGCCTGAGTGGGATTGTGGTCGCTGCAGACTTGATGGTCTCTTTCTGCACTGGAAGGATTCTATAATTCTATGGCTGTGACACTATGTTCTGCACTTCTTCCTTTCCTTCCCCATGCACTGAATGTCTGTATAGCATACAAGAAACAATACTTTTCACTGTATATTAATACATGTGACAATAATAAATCAAATCAAACCTTTTGAAACTGGGAAGAATATTCAACACTCTTTTCTTCCCCTGTGCCTGATCTAATTTTTCCAGAATGGTGATCTAAGAACCACTAGTTAGGCAGCCCTGCTCAAATCCCAATAGACGTACCACAGAAAGCATTCTTTCTGGTTGTATCACAGCTTGGTATGGCTCTGGCTCTGCCCAAGACCACAAGGATCTACAAGAGCTGGTGAATGTAGTTCAATCCATCACGCAAACCAGCCTCCCATTCATGACTCTGTCCACACTTCCCGCTGCCTCCGCAAAGCAGCCGGCATAATTAAGGACCCCACACACCCCGGACATTCTTTCTTCCATCTTCTTCCTTTGGGAAAAAGTCTGAGATCACATACCAACCAACTCAAGAACAGCTTTCTCCCTGCTGCTGTCAGACTTTTGAATAGACTTGTCTTGCATTAAGTTGATCTTTCTCTACACCCTAGCTATGACTGTAAAATTACATTCTGCACTCTCTCGTTTCCTTCTTTATGAACGGTATGTTTTGTCCATGTAGCATGCAAGAAACAATATTCTTCACTATGATAATACATTTGACAATAATAAATCAAATCAAAGACAGGAGCTGAAAATGAGCAACCAGCACAGGTCCCAACCTGGAACTTCTAAATAAGGCTCTCGCCCTTTAGAAAGTCCTCTCAAAAATAAGAGGGTGACAGGAACTCTTCCCCGCCGCACTATTTCTCAATGTGAATTGTGGTCGATGCAACAAAAACTGCAAAGGCAATAGAACAGGAGCAATACCAAGGTGGGTATTACATTGCCAGTGATTAATATGATAGATGAAACCAATATTTTCAGACGAGGCTCTTGCTGGTGATTCAGGCAGGAGCTAAGCTCGTTCTAAAGGTTGCTAAGAAAAGGAAGCAATGCCCTTTCCTACCATAAAGTTAAAGTGTTTGGTGCACTGGAATTGGTTTCAATGCTTAAAGACCAGAAAGGTTCAAATGTTTTTAACAAAATGTTCAACCGTGTTCGATGCAAAGTGTCACAAAATAGTGAATGATTACAAAAAACTCAATCGATTAATTAATCCATACCATCCTGCCCCTCATCATGTGTGATGAGGTGATAGCCTAGTGGCATTATCACTACAGTGTTAATCCAAAAACTCAGCTAATGTTCGAGGAATCTGGGTTCGAATCCCCGCCACAGCAGATGATGGGGAATTTGAATTCAATAAAAAAAATCTAGAATTAAAAATCTACTGATGACCACGAAAGCATTTGCAGAAAAACCCATCTCGTTCATAAATGTCCTTTAGGGAAGGAAATCTGTTGCCCTTATCCAGTCTGGCCTGCATGTGACTCCTGAGCCACAGCAATGTGGTTGACTCTCAACTGCCCTCCCGGGCAACTAGGGATGGGCAAATAAATAGCCAGCAACACCCATGTCCAATAAATGAATAAAAAAAATGTTCACAACAGCAAGAAAAAAGGACAGACTTGGATTTATAGAGCACTTTTCACAATCTGAAAACTCTGTACAGCCAATGAAATATTTTGAAATATGGTTATTGCAGGAAATCCAGCAGCCAATTTGTACCCTCAAACAACAATGTGATAATGACCTAATAATCTACTTATGTGCTATTGATAGAGGCATAGGTATCTGCCAGAAGTAGCATAATCCACCTTCTCTTCTTTGGAATTGTGCTGTAGGATCTCTTACTTTCACCCAAGAAAACAGTGCAAAGAACGCGGACCGTTAGCATGTAGGTGCAGCAAGCAATGCGGAAGGCAAATGCTGGCCTTCATGGCAAAGGGTTGCAGTACAGGAATAAAGAAGCATTCTTCCTGATTGTATCACAGCTTGGGATGGTTCCTGCTCTGCTCAAGACTGCGAGAAACTACAAAAGATCTTGAACGTAGCCCAATCCGTCACGCAAACCAGCCTCCCATCCATTGACTCTGTCTACACTTCCTGCTGCCTCCGAAAAGCAGCCAGCATAATTAAGGACCCCACGCACCCACAGACATTCTGTCTTCCACCTTCTTCCATCGGGAAGAAGATACAAAAGCCCGAGGTCACATACCAACTGACTCAAGAACAGTTCCTTCCCTGCTGCCATCAGACTTTTGAATGGACCTACCATATATTAGGATGATCTTTCTCTACACCCTAGCTGTAACACTACATTCTGCACTCTCTCCTTTCCTTCTCTGTGAACGGTATGTTATAACAGAAAGAAATCCCTCAACACCAGTTTAAAGTCCAAACAGGTTTATCTTAAGCAAAAGCCGCAAGCTTTGGGGACAGCCTGAGCTGAACACCCAGCCACCTGATGAAGGGTCAGGCTGTCCCAAAAGCTTGCGGCTTTTGCTACAAATAAACCTGTCTGGACTTTAAACTGGTGTTGTGGGATTTCTTTCTGTTTTACCCCAGTCCAACACCGGCATCTCCTCATCATGACAACAGTATGCTTTGTCAGTATAGCATGCAAGAAGCAATACTTTTCACTGTATACTAATACATGTGACAGTAATAAATCAAATCAAATCTTACTTTAATTGTACACAGCATTGGTGAGACCTGTATCTGGGATATCATTGCAGTTTTGGTCCCCATATTTAAGGGAGGACACATCTACACTGGAGGTAATACAGCAAAGATTCACTAAACTGATCCCTGTAAGGTGAGGATTACATGGTGAGAGATTGAGTAAATGGGGTTGATATTCTCTGGCATTTAAAATAATGAGAGGTGGTCTCATTAAGATATACAAAATTCTGAGGGAGCTTGATAAATTTTGAGAGTTTGTTTCCACTGCGTGGGGTGTTTCAAACACAGCGGCACAGTTTCAGGTTAAGTTGCTGATCAGTTGCGACTGAGATGAGAAGAAATTTACTTCAATTGAAGGTCTGCGAACCTTTGAAATTCTCTACACCCTGAATATATTTAACACATTTAAGGCTAGGATAAGCAGGTTTTTAAGGATGTATTTTAAGGAGGGAGGACATGTAAAATAGGATGGGCGCTAACCCACCATGATGGCGCAGTGGTATTATCACTAGGCTATTAATTCAGAAACTCGGCTCATATTCTGGGTACCCATGTTCGAATCCCACCATGACAAATGGTAGATTTCAATTAAAAACATCTAGAATTAAGAACTTACTGATGACCAAGAAACTATTGTCTGAAAAACTTACCTGGTTCACTAATGCCCCTTAGGGAAGGAAATCTGTCGTCCTTATCTGGTCTGGCCTACACGTGACTCCAGAGCAATAGCAATGTGGTTGACTCTCAGCTGCCCTCTGACAAGGGCAACTCGGGATGGTCAATAAATGCTGGCCAACCAACGACGCCCATGTCCAAATGAATTAATGTAAAATAAATTCCAGCCCACTCCTGAGATCAGCATTCCATAACGCAAGGGTTGAGTGGATGCCAAAGTCTGCAGCCCATCCACCACATTCAAACGAGTGGTCCAAGGTTGATTAGGCTCATTATTGAATGACCTCCTCTTGTTCCTATTTTCTACGAATAACTCAGTGAAAACAATAGAAAAGACTCAGAGGAATGACAATGATTGTAACAACAGTCCAAGAATGTCCATCCGTGTCCTGTTGCAATGTTCTAGTGAACCCAACACAAACTGGAGGAACAGCACCTCATCCTCCAATTGGACACTTCTGAACTGAACATTGAGTTCAACCACTTACTTATCTATTTAAAGCTTATTTATTAGTCACAAGTAAGGCTTACGTTAACACTACAATGAAGTTTCCGTGAAATTCCTGTTGTCGCCACAGTCCAGTGCCTATTCGGGTCAATGCACCTAATCAGCACATCTTTCAGACTGTGGGAGGAAACTGGAGCACTTGGAGGAAAACCATGCAGACACGGGGAGAAGGTGCAAACTCCACGCAGACAGTGACCCAAGCAGGGAGTATTAACCACTGTGCCACCAGTGTACAAAGGCTCCCCTCTACCTTCATGTTCATTTATTTTATTTCATTTTATCTCATTCTCCATTTTAATTGCTTTTCCCTCTTTCCACCACTCTCTCCCCTTCCCCCTAACAACCCGCTCCCTCCTTCTTCAGGCCAACTGTCCTGTTCCTCAGCCAGTCCTTTCCCAAGCTGTATCTTTCTTTTGCCATTCACATAATCTGATCATACAACAGACACACTCAACACTTTCTCAGCCTTCTGCAGGCTCATTTACATTCTCTTTGTCCAATTCCACCACCCCTTCCTATCCTCAATCTTTGCTGACCCTCTTTCCCCTCAGCTCTGATAAAGGGTCATCCAGACTCGAAACCTTGGCTCTATTCTCTCTCCACAGATGCTGCCAGAGATTTTCCAGCATTTTCAGCTTTTGTTTCAGATTCCGGCATCCGCTGTATTTTGCTCTTATCCTCCAGGAATGGGTCTTCTTTTGCTGGGTGCAATATGTTGAGCGTCGCTTATCTCACCTGATATAGACAAAGAGGAAATCTTGCTAGGTCCACTCTGAATGGAAACAAAACAGATATCCCAGAACTGCGCCTTTGTTCTGCTGATAGAGAAAGACTAAATGCTTTGAGCGTCAGCCGCGTCTTTCAACCAGGAAACTAACCAAGATGGTAAATGACTTAAAGCTTCAGGTTTCTTCGAATAATGGCCTTGCCTGAAATCAGAATCTCAAATCTACCCAGCACCTTTCAATTACTTGCAGCTCTGCACAATGTTGCATGTATGTAGTTCCTTAATTGAGTTGTATTGACCCAGCTTCCCAAGAGGAAAAGGGAGCTTTATCTAAGCGCTGCAGTCAATTTCAGAATTGTTCTTTGGCATATTTGTGGACAGGTAAAGTAGGTTTCAGAGTTCAGGCGCGCATCTATTGTGACTGCAACAGATTAACTTCCAAAATATTTTTTTTAATATTGCATAATTAATGCCCGTTAGTGTTTGGAAGAGGATTTCCCAGGCATCATTATATGTTCGGAGGAAAATGTGCCTCGCAAAGGAAGTGGCAGTAAAAGAATGGGATTAGAATAGACAGCATCAGATGAATGGCCACGAGAGACTGAGTCCTAATGGGACTCTTTTTGTACTATCACCCCTCGAACTCAAATCTACCTCCATCGGTCTGTGACCAAGCGCTGCAAAAAATGGAATATTCTAAATTCAAGGTCACGCACATTGAATTATTCATTGAATGTATTTGTTTTGGATCTGAAGAATAGTTACTGGGCAGAATTTAACAAAGATATGACTGAAAATCGGCCTGCTTCCACCCAAAGGAAGAGGAGGGCTGTCTCTCCAGATCCAGGGAAATGGAATTTGTCACGTCCGCTACGACTCTCAACCACTTTCACAGATGCACCATTCTTTCTGGTTGTATCACAGCTCCTGCTCTGCCCAAGACCGCAAGGGATTACAAAAGGTCACGAATGTAGCCCAATCCATCAGGCAAACCAGCCTCCCATTCCCATTCACTCTGTCTACACTTCCCGCTGCCTTGGCAAAGCAGCCAGCATTATCAAGGACCTCACACATCCCGGACGCTCTCTCTTCCACCTTCCTCCGTCAGGAAGATGGTATAAAAGTCTGACGTCACGCACCAACCCCGACTCAAGAACAGCTTCTTGCCTGCTGCTGTCAGACTTTTGAATGGACTCACCTTGCATTATGTTGATTCTACACCCTAGCTATGACTGCAACACTACATTCTGCACTCCCTCCTTTCTTCTCTATGAACAGTATGCTTTATCTGTACAGTGCGCAAGAAACAATACTTTTCACTTTATACCAATACGTACAACAGGGGTAGGTTTTTCACTCAGAGGGTGGTGAGTGAATGGAATCGGCTGCCATTGGAGGTTGTTGAGGCAAACTCACTGGGGTCTTTTAAAAGACTTCTGAATGAGTAAATGGAAAAAAATAGGGTAGGGGGTTATAGATAGGTCTGTGGATTGGTAGATGTGATCGGCGCAACTCGTGGGCCGAAGGGCCTGTTTGTGCTGTATTGTTCTATGTGACAATAATAAATCAAATCAAATCTTCTGACACTTTGTCAAAATAAAACAAGGGGGTGTGTTTTGCAGCATCGTTCTTGAGGGGTAGAGCATAGAGATACCAGCAAGTCCAACTCTCAGCTCCATTTTGAAGGGAACTCTGATCTTAAATTTAAATTAAAGGACCCCTCCCTCCCCCATTATTGCTAGCAACAAAACATCAGAGACATCCCTTCTTCTTGGTAGTGCAGACATTCTCTGCCCATCTCACCGCAATCGAGGTGTATCTCCTCCTCTCACCCACCCCCAATGCAGGCATCCTACTCATTGACCACCCCTCCAGCCCCCCCTCTGCCCAAACTCCCACACGCCACACAGACAAAACAACTTCTCTCACCCAACCTCCCAAAACATAGACAGGACAACCTCTCCCCCAAAGTACTTGGCTCAGTGTCAAGACTTGCTCGATAAGAGATCTGCTTTACGACACTGCGGACGTACAAGGCACTGTTGTTTCAAGCAATGGGAAGGGCTGCCAGAATGAGCAGATTTCGGTCCCGACTCAACTGCAACACACTGGCGCGACCAAGTACAGACTGATGGGATGAGCCTCGCCTGTCTTGAAGGTTCAGACGTGAAATGAGTTTGGCAGTCTATCCAGCCTCTGTGTGTGTACGTGAATCTGCAGCACAAAACTGACAGCCACTCAGGACTAATTGACAAAACCATCAATCTTCCTCTGAAGAGGCCGAAAGAATGGATTGTAAGAGAAATGGATGTGTCACTGCCGTGCAGTAAAAAGTCCTCTGAGATTCCAGAGATAAAAGAATGTTCTCCAGCATTAATGCTTCCCAAGCTGCGTCCCAGCCTTACCATCAGCAAAGACCTGAAAGTTTATTTATTAGTCACAAGTAAGGCTTACATTAACACTGCAATTAAGTTACTGTGAAATTCCCCTCGTTGCCACCTGTTTGGTAACACTGAGGTCAATACACCTAACCAGCACATTTTTCAGACTGTGGGAGAAAACCGGAACACCCAGAGGAAACCCGTGCAGACACAGGGAAAACATGCAAACTCCACACAGACAGTAACCCAAGCCGGGAATCGAACCCAGGTCCCTGGCGCTGTGAAGCAGCAGTGCTAACCACTGTGCCACCATGCCCCTTCCACAGTTGGAAAGACCTATGATCTTTCAATAATAAACAAGATTCATTAGGTATCCTGTCGCTAACTCACAGGGAGTTCCTTGACTATTGGAGACTTGGAATATTTATCCCAGCAACGCCCCATCCTCAACCCCTTTCAGAAACCTTGGCAGCGTATCTCTCAGGTCTCTGCGCTAATCTTTTAGCGCAGCAGGCCAGGAGAATCATGCGTCAGCCAATTCTAAGGGTTCCCGCGAGTGTTTGCATCGTGCTTGCGTTTCCTAGGCCCAGATTTCTGGCAGTGTCTACACCGTGCTGGAAATCGGCTGGGAGAGAGTGGTTAGCATACTATTCATATTGTACTCATGGGCCTGGGGCTGAATTCTCCAGACCACTAACCTCTCAGATTCGACCAGAGTGTTTCACCCCAGCTGGAATTACTCTAGATCCCCACCTACGGGGAACTGGCAGTCCGATCCCACTGGAGTGAAGTGGGGAGGAGCAATCAGGCAATATTATTCTCTCTTTTCTCTCCTCAGATGGCTCATGAATGCAAAGTATACCTCCTACATTTTTTTTTAGTTTCTAACATGTGCAGTTATGTACCATTTTTCCCCTACTGGTGATGGATCTTATTATGCTGATGATTGTAATATGTTCAGCACCATTCACAACCCCTCAGATACCAAAACAATCATATCCATATGTAACATGACCTGGACAATACCCAGGTTTGGGGTGAGAAGTGGCAAGCAATATCTGAGCCAAAAGTCCAAAGATGTGTGGGTTAGGTTGATTAGCCATGCTAAGAAATTGCCTCTTAATGTTCAGGGATGTGTAGGTTAGATGGATTAGTAGGTATAATGTGTAGGTATATTGGGGTAGGTGGGATTGTGTTCGGTATAGATTCGATGGGCCAAAGGACCTCTTTCTGCACTGTAGGGTTCTATGATTCAAAATTGCCAGGCAATGACCAACTCAACAAGAGAGATCCGCACCATGCCCGCTTGACATTCAATGATATTATCACCTCTAAATTCCCCCACTATCAACATCCCGGGGGTTACTGTTGACCAGAAACTGAACTGGACCAGTCACATAAATATTGTGACTACAACAGCAGGTCAGAGGTTGGGAATTCTGCATTGAGTAACGTATCCCCTATCTCCCCAAAACCTGTTCACCCATCTACAAGTCAGGAAAACAACGGAACATTTGTGTTATCTTTAAAGGGACAATCACCACATCGGTAACACAGCAGAGTAAGGATCAATCACCACAAATATTCCCCATTCGCCTGGATGAGTGCAGCTCCAGCAACACTCAAGAAACTCAGCACCACCCAGGACAGAGCACCCATTTCAGTAGCACTCCATCTACAAACATCCATTCACTCCATCATCAACGTGCATTGACAATAGTATACACCATATATAAAATGCACTGTAGCTGTCAAATTGCCTTAACCAGCAGAAGGTCAAAAAGGAACGCCAACAAATGGGAACGCCATTATCTGCAAGCTCCCCTCGCCATCCCCTTTTGAAAATTGTAATGACTCAGGAAGCCTGATTAGAAAGGTACATAGTTTACTACAGAATGTGAAGTAAGTTCACTACTGTGGTGTACGCACACTAATCCCTGTCTGAGCTCAGTAGGGTCAGTCCTGGGCCTGCCTCATAAAAGGCTCAGGTAATGAGTTCCAGTGTCTGTTGCCAGGGGAACTCGTACTCAACGAGCCCCACAGGGAGATCAGTCATTCCCCAGGGACCTCATGGGGGTTATCACAGAAATATTTTGCTGTTCCTTTACCATCACTGGGCTAAAAACCTGGAGCTCTTTCCCAAAAAGCATTGTGGGCACATCTACACCACATCAGCTTCAGGAGTTATAGACGGATGGCACAGTGGTTAGTATTATTGCCACACAGCTCCAGGGACCCAGGTCCAATTCCAGCCTTGTGGCTTTCCTCCAAATGCTCCACTTTCCTCCACACACTCCAGAGATGTGTAGGTTAGTGTAATGACTTTAATCAGGCCATTGCGGTTGGACTATTGGAGTATAAACTTTCTGATTAAGGAGTCAATTGATGGGCCAATCAGAGAATCTTTTTCTTGTATTTAACTGGGAGGGTCAGTTCCTCTGGCATTCCTGAAGATAGCACTCTGCATCCTGCTGTTGGAATTGTAAATAAAGGGATTTTGGTGAGGGAACTTCAACCTCTGAAAATTTATTACAGCTAAGTTGATTGTCCATGCTAAAATTGCCCCATGCTAAAAGTGTTAAAGACACTAATAGAGTAAAATATATAGTGTTACAGGGATAGGGCCTGGGTGGCATTGTTACAGTGCAGGCTCAATGGGCAGAATGGTCTCCTTCTGCATTCTAAGATGCCTCACAACAAGACTAATTAGGGATGGGGATTAAATGCTGGCCTAGTTGATGATGTTCACACCCTTCGAAAGGATAAAATAAACAGGCTATTTGATTCTATGATAGTTATCTGAACTCCAGTTTCCTGGACTACTGAATTGTCCCAACATCACTGAGACTCATAGAGGTTTACAACATGGGAATAGGTCTTTCGGCACAACTTGTCATGCAACCTCTTTTTTTAAAAAAATCACTAAGCTAGTCCCAATTGCCTGCTTTTGGCCCATATCCTTCTATACCCATCTTATCCATGGAACTGTCTAAAGCTTTTTAAAAGACAAAATTGTACCTGTCTCTATTACTATCTCTGGTGAATGTTCCAGACATTCACTATCCTCTGTGTGAAATAATTAGCCCTTCTGGACTCTTTTGTATCTCTCCCCTCTCACCTGAAACCTATGCCCTCTAATTTTAGACTCCGCTACCTTTGGGAAAAGATGTTGACTGTCTACCAGATCTATGCCCCTCATTATTTTTTAGACCTCTATAAGATCACTCCTCAGCCTTCCATGCTCCAGGGAAAAAAGCCCCAGCCTTAGTTCCATTGGTAGATATTTGGATGCCAATTTCGAGTTGGAATAGTTCTTGACTACCTGAGGTAGAGAATTACAAAAATCAACAACCTTTTGAGGAAAGAAGTATCTCCTCATTTAGTCCCACTTAGTGGAGCTGAGGCTGTGCGGCTTGGTTCTTGACCCAGTAACCATGGAAACACGGTCCCAGAATCTACTCTGCCAAACCCCAGGAGAACGTTCCATTGTTTCAACGTGATCAGCACTCAGTACTCCGAATCCAAGGAAAATATTGCGCTAGTTTATTCAATCTCTCCACATTGGACAAACATGAGTTACTCTGCTACTTAAAAAAAGGTTAGCAAGGGAGCCAGAGAATTATAAATCAGTTAGTCTAACATCTGTTTTCAGGAAGCTATGAGAGTCTATAATGAAGGAGAGAGCGACTGAACACCTTGAAAATTTTCAGTTGATTGGAGAGAGTCAGCACGGATTTGTAAATGGTAGGTTATGCCTGACTAACTTGATTGAATTTTTTTGAAGAGTCGACTTAAATAACGGACGGGGAATGTCTACATATGTTATCAAACTCCTTCTGGAGGATCACGTCAATCAGGTGGGTGGCACAGTGGTTAGCACTGCTGCCTCACAGCACCAGGGACCTGGGTTCAATTCCGGCTTAGGTCACTGTCTGCGTGGTGTCTGTACGTTCTCCCCACGTCTGCGCGGGTTTCATCTAGGAGCTCCGGTTTCCTCCCACACGCCAGGCTAGGTGCATTAACCATTCTAAATTGCCCCTTTCTGTCAGGGGAACCAGCTAGGGTGAATGATTGGGGTCATGGAGATAGGGCCTGGGTGGGATTATGGACAGTGAAGAGTCAATGGGCTTGAATGGCCTCCTTCTGCACTGTAGGATCCTATGAGATCCCTCATAAAAACTAAAGTAGAATTGAAGGGAAAATTATCGATCTGGCTATCAGCTAAGAGGCACGGTGGCACAACGGTTAGTACTGCTGCCTCACACTGCCAGGGACCCAGTTTGATTCCCAGCTTGGGTCACTTTGTGGGCAGAGTCTGCATGTTCTCCTCATGTCTGTGTGGGTTCCCTTGGATTCTCCGTTTTCCTCCCACAGTCCGAAAAACATACTTCTTCAATGCATTGGCCACGCTAAATTCTCCCTCAGTGTACCCGAACAGGCGCCAGGGTGTGGTGACCAGGTGGGTTTCACAGTAACTTCATTGCAGCATTAATGTAAGCCCACTTGTGACAATAATAAATAAATAAACTTTTAAAATTTGCTGAGGTGATGAGAATAAGAATAATTGGAGATACTTAAACTTATTTAAGGGCTGGAACTTTAGTCCTGTCTGCCATGGGTATCGGGGTGCTAAAAGTGGAGGGCACGGGTCAGTTGGTTTGTTGACCTTGGGTGGAATTTTATGGTTTTGGAATGAATGAGGCCACAAAGTCCTGCCCGTTGTGTCAGGAAATCAGAAGACCACCTGGTATCAGAACCAATCACAATCAAAACACACCTAGTCAACTCTGCAAAGTCCTCATTACACCTTGGTGCTTGTGCCAACATTGTGAGGAACAGCTATACACGGTCACACTCATAGAATAATGCCTTATGGCCAACTCCATCCCTGGGTAGGCGCTGTCCCATCAGCAGCATTACAGATACGCCCTTGGGAGGGAGCAGCATCAACATAGACTCTGGAACCCATGCAATGACATCAGGTTAAGTATGGATATGAAATCCTCCCCATTACCATCACTGCCCTCCTTTAGCCACCTTTGGCTAATGAGCTGGTACTCCATGATTTTTAAAAAATAGTTTACGGGATGTGGGCAGCGCTGGCTAGGCCATCTCTGAGTGCCCTTCACAAGGTGCTGGTGAGCGGCCTTCTTTGACCAACTGCAGCCCCCGAGGTGCTGGTACGTTCGTAGTGCTGTTAGGAAGAGAGTTTCAGGATTTTGACCCAGCGACAATGAAAGAATGGCAATATGTTTCCAAGTCAGGATGGGGAACCTCTAGATAATAGTGTTCACATGTGCCCACTGCACCTGTCTTTCTAGACATTTGTGGTCGTGGATTTATAAAGTGCTGCCTAAGGAATCTTGGTGAATTCCTGCAGTGCATCTGTATACACTGCTGCCACTGTTTGTCAGTGATGGAGGGACTAAGTGTTTGTGGAAGCGATGTGGGCAGCTTTGTCCTCGATGATGGACTGAATGGCCTCCTTCTGAACTGTAGGATTCTAACCGACTCGAACAGTTTCTTCTCTGCTGCCGTCAGACTTCTGAATGGTCCTACTTTATAGTAAGTTAATCTTTCTCTACACCCGAGCTAAGAGTGTAACACTCTATTGTGCACTCTAACCTTTCCTTCTCCACTGATTGATTTGATTTGATTTCTGATTTTGAGTTTGCACTCATCCAGGCAAGTGGAGAATATTCCGTCACACTCCTGACTTGTCCTCATAGATGGTGGGCGTCCTTTGAGATATCAGGAGGTAAGTTACCTGTTGCAGGATTCCTAGCTCTTATAACAGGTACTTGCATGCTTCCTCCTTGTTTAACTAATATTATCCTGGGGGTAACCGTTGACCAGAAACCGAAGAGGACAAGCTGTAGAAATAGTGTGGCTATATATACTAATGAAATAATTTATCCTTAACCAAGTCCTAAAATTATCAGCCCCTTATCCGAGGATCCTGCCCTCAGTTTTAGATTCCTCGACCGGGAGAAACATCGGCTGGAATTTTCCGGCCGTTCTTGCCGACGGGATCTTCCGGTCTTACCGATAGCCAACGTGCATAGAATGGGAATCCAGTGGTGAGATCAGCAGATCCTGACACCGGCTGATGACACAATGATTCTGCCACCAGGCCACAGGAGGGCATGGAAAAATCCTGCCCACACCCTCAGTTTCTACCCGATGAAAACCCTTCAGAAGCGTGTACATTGTGGAGTTATTTTTCTAAGCCTCAGAGAATATTGTCCTAATTTACTCTGCTTCTGAAGACAGGACAACCCTCACATCTCAGGGTCCAATTCAGTAGCTCTCAGTGGATCCTCAGTTCTGCACATGTAGAGACCTTGCAAAGACTATAAGGCCATAAGACATAGGGACAGAATTAGGCCACTCGGCCCATCAAATCTGCTCTGCCATTCAATCACAGCTGATATCTATCTATCTCTGTCTTAAAAACACTCAATGACCTGCCTCCACAGCCTTCTGCGGCAAAGAGTTCCACAGATTCACCAGTCTCTCGCTGAAGAAATTCCTCCACATCTCTATTTTAAAGGATTGTCACGATGCCGGCGTTGGACTGGGGTAAAACACAGTAAGAAGATTCACAACACCAGGTTTAAGTCCAACCAGTTTTTTTGACAGTAATCCCACAGGCTTTTGGAAATGGTGTCCCTTCGTCAGGTGTGTAGAAGGTTCTGATCAGAGAAAGGCGCATAAAGACACACAGTTTACAGAATATTGATTAGAATGCAAGTCTTTGCAGCTAACCTTCTATTCAAGTCTTAAGGATGCAGACAATGTGAGTGGAGATAGAATTAGCACAGGTTAAAGAGATGTGTATTTCTCCAGACAGGACAGTAAGTGATATTTTGCAAGCCCAGGCAAGTCATGGGGGTTACAGACAGTGCGACATGAACCCAAGATCCCGGTTGAGGCCGTCCTCTTGTGTGCGGAACTTGGCTATCATGTTCCGCACACGAGAACAGCCTCAACCAGGATCTGGGGTCAATGTCACACTATTTGTAACTCCCATGACTTGCTTGGGCTCGTAAAATATCACTTACTGTCCTGTCTGGAGACAATATACATCTCTTTAACCTTTGCTTAATGCTATCTCCACTCATTTAAGACTTGAATAGCAGGTTAGCTGCAAAGACTTGCATTCTAATCAATATTCTGTAAACTGTGTGCGTCTTTATATGCCTTTCTCTGATTGGAACCTTGCACGTATCTGACAAAGGGACACCATTTCCAAACGTTTGTGGGATTACTATCAAATAAACTGGTTGGACTTAAACCTGGTGTTGTGAGACTTCTTACTGTGTTAAAGGATTGCCCCTTTAGTCTGAGGTTATGCCCACTGGTTCTAGTTTATCCTACTAGTGGAAACATCCTCTCCACATCCACTCTATCCAGACCCCACGGTATCCTGTAAGTTTCAATAAAATTCCCCATCACCCTGCTAAATAACAGGAGAGCGAATGCCCTGTTTAACAATCATACAATCACTCAGTAAAACTACTTGGCTCTTGCTACCACATAAACCTGTCTCTTCAAATAAGCAATTCCTGCCTTTCCCATATTATAAACCATTGGTTATCACCCAATAAAGCTGCAGTGACAATATCACACCATCAATCACTGAGACGCTGACATGCAGCGACACTGCTGTCACGTGCGTGTCGGGAAAATAAATATACCAAAAAAATGAAATATACATGATATGGCAGTATCGATCACAGACAATAGCAGATAACTGGGAGTGATTACTAGGCTGCAATTTAATCCAGAGGTTTAAATTTTTCAATTGAGAGTAATAGATGGTTGAAAGTGATGAAAAAGATGTAATCTCATCAACATTTGAACTCAGCAAAATATGGAGAGTCCCTGATCGGATCGCAACCTGTAACTCATTCTCAATTACCTCTGCCCTCCTGAGGATAAGGCTCTAACATGAAGCAAAGGGAAATGACTGGGAGTGTTCACGTCAGAGGGAAATGTTCATGTCAGGCCCTCCTTTGGTTTGTAGGTGAGATGCTGGTATTAGCTGTGATGGGTGCAAGTGCTTTATTCACATCTGTAAGGCGATTTGATTTATTATTGCCACACATATTAGGATACAGTGAAAAGTATTGTTTCTTGAACTATATACAAAAAAAATACTGTTCATAGAGTACATAGGGGAAAAGGAAAAGGGAGAGGGTGGCACGATGGCACAGTGGTTAGCACTGTTACCTCTCAGCGCTAGGGATCTGGGTTCGATTCCCAGCTTGGGTCACTGTCTGTGTAGAGTTTGCACATTCTCCCCGTGTCTGCATGGGTTTCCTCCAGGTTCTCTAGTTTCCTTCCACAGTCTCAAAGACATGTTGGTGAGGTGCACTGACCTGAACAGGTGCTGGAGGGTGGCAATTAGGGGAATTTCATAATAACTTCATCGCAGTGTTGATATAAGACTTACTGGTAACTAATAAATATACTTTACTTTCAAAGTGTCACACTCATAGTTGGGGCATAGAGAAAGATCAACTTACTATAGGTAAACCCATTCAAATGTCTGTATGGTACTGGGAAAAAAGCAGGAGCCATACCAAGCTGTGATACAGCAGGAAAGGATGCTTTCTATGATACATCGAAGGAAGGAAGATAGTGAGCTTTAGAGAGGATGGGAAAGAAGAGAGAGGAAGGGCTGGTCAGCTGACATCTCCATAGCTAACCACTGATGACAAAATGAGGCGGTACATTGGCACAGTGGTTAGCACTGCTACTTTACAGTGCCAGAGACCCAGGTTCTATTCCAGCCCAGGGTCATTGTCTGTGTGGAGTTTGCACATTCTCCCTTTGTCAGCGTGGGTTTCCTCCGGGTGCTCTGGTTTCCTCCCACAGTCCAAAAATATGTGGGTTGGGTTGCTAAACTGACCCTAGTGTTGGGATTAGCAGGGTAAATATGTGGGGTTACAGGAATACAGCCTGGCCGGGATTGTGATGGGTGCAGACTTGATGGGCTGAATGGCCTCGTTCTGCACAGTGGAGATTTTATGAAAGTTGTACACTGGTATTTCAGAACACTGATTACAGAATTACCAAGTGTGAACCGTATAGGAGCTGGAACGTTAGCTGGGGATGGGGCTAGAAGTATGTTTGGAATAAAAATAAAATAATCTATCATCAACTTTGCCTCGACCTCCTATGAACGCTTGAATATGTTATTCAGGTAGGGTTCTGAATAAATACAATCCTAAATTATATTACGCACCAGAGTCAAATGTTCAAAGCATTTCCAGGGTTGTCCAAAAGATCAATAACTGGCTGTTTCTGAAAATAGGGAACATGTAGTTCCCGACCCGGAAATAGAGAGATAATCTGTGGAGCAGGTGAATTCAAACAACAGATGGACCAAGCATCTAGCAAGAGGATTACGCTCGCAAAATCCTCAGCCTCCGAAACGCCACTAGAAAATGCAATCATAGGTGAACAGCACTCTTCCATCCAATGAGGATTTTCAGCTCATCAACCACTGGAAACGCACAACATTAAACTGCCGGGGAATGGGATTGAAAACAGAATTACGGACGCACGCTGGGTTTAGCCCAGCGATGAGGATATTAACTCTTGTGCTGCAATGCAAGATTAAATAGAAACAGGGAATACTCAGCAGGTCTGGCAGCGTTGGTGGAGACAAACACAGAGTTAAGGCTCCAGGTCACCAATCAGGCTGTGATGACCTGAAATGCTAACTCCCCTCTCTCCACAGAAGCTGAGTATTTCCAGCATTTTCTGTTGCAATATGTGGAATATAGAATCCCGACAGTGCAGACAGAGGCCATTCAGCCCATCAAGCCTGCATTGATAACAAGTAGGCTCTATCCCCATAACCCCATACATTTACCCCATTAACCCCCTGACGCTTCCCAGAATAGATTCGATGGGCCGAGTGGCCTAATTCTGCTCCTCTGTCTTACGAACACCAAGGGGCAATTTAGCACGGCCAATCAACCTAACCCGCCCATCTTTCGACTGTGGGAGGAAACCGGAGCACCCGGAGGAGATCCATGCAGACACAGGGAGAGTGTGCAAAATCCACACAGACGGTCATGTGAGGCTGGCATTGAACCTGGGTCCCTGGCACTGTGATACAGCAGTGCTAACCACTGTGCCATTTCTGTATATATGTTGGGGTTTGACCATAAGACATAGGAGCAGAATTAGGCCACTCGGCCCATCGAGTCTGCTCTGCCATTCAATCATGGCTGATATTTTTCTCATCCCCATTCTCCTGTCTTTTCCCCATAAGGGGATCAGGGGTTATTAATCAAGAACCTATCTATCTCTGTCTCAAAGATACTCAATGACTTGGCGTCCACAGCCTTCTGCGACAGAGTTCCACAGATTCCCCACTCTCTGGCTGAAGAAATTCCTCCTCCTCTCTGTTTTATACAATTGTCTCTTTAGCCTGAGGTTGTGCCCTCTGGTTCTGGTTTTTCCTACTAGTGGAAACACCCTCTCCACATCCACTCTATCCACCCTCTGGGCAATTACTCCTCCCAGTATGGGACACTGTTGGTCAGTCTTAGGCTTGAGCATGAATGAGTGTACACTTTAATTTCAACACTGGGAACTCTTATTTATCAGGCCCAGCTCACAATTCTTTATACACCCATCGGGGCCACACACAACAACCTTTAAGGGATTGGCAGCACGGCATCACTGGAAGGGAACTGTGTCAAGTGATCTAGTCCTGGTTTCACTTTGAGCTGTGAGCAGAGCACAGCACGCAGAACTCTGCTGTGGCTGTCCGCACGTTTTCTATCCAAGTGTATATGTTCCTGTGGGCCTGATCTAAATAAATAAACTCATGACATGTTTAGAATCCCTGTGAGTGATTGGTGATATCATTATAAAAACATAACACTTAGTTTTTATTTCAGATTTCCACCAATGCTGGAGTATTTTGCTATTGTGCGCCTTAAATAACTTAAGCTGCATTAGTAACCCGGGAAATCAATACACCTCTCCTTAAAGTTTACTACAACCTCAGCGCACACGAGCTCAAATGACCATTGACATGACTGCACCATATGTCAATTTTGCAACAGCACTGTAAACCTGTCGAGCATCCTTGCTTCATACTGGGGCTCATGGGACACTGAAAGATAGAAAGTCTGGGATAGAAAAATATCAGATTGTAAATGTCAGCCTGTCTGTCTGACCATAAATCATGAGCTAGCCAAAATTCCCTTTAATCCAACACGGGGAGAATGGAAGCTAACTTAATTAGTACCTGTCAGCAGCTCTGCATCATTTCCAGAGCCCACCGTTCTAACTGGCTGCTTTCTTAGGCTGAACCAGATGATGCATAAATTCACGCTCCATCTAAAGGCAAACTTTGAACCCTATTTTTTCATTCACTTTTCACTCACCCTGATTCACATTGCTGCCTCGGCCATAGTTCCATCATCACCAACCAAGACCGCTCCAATACCTCCCCTACTGGTCATCCCAGCTTTTGATATCATTAATTCTACAGCCCATGTTCTGTTTCTTTCCTGATCATTGTTAACCTTCAGTGGGATTGTACTCATTGGAGTTTAGAAGGTTGAGACGAGATCTTATAGAGACATATAAGACAATGAAGGGACTAGACAGGGTAGAAGCAGCAAGGTCATTTCCACTTACAATAGAAACAAAAACTAGGGGGCACAGCCTCAAAATATGGGGGAGTCAATTTAGAACTGAGTTGAGGAGGAACTTCTTCTCTCAGAGGGTGGTGAATCTTTGGAATTCTCTGCCCATTGAAGCAGTACAGGCTACCTTGTTAAATGTGTTTAAGTCACAGATAGATTTTTGACCAATAAGGGAATTAAGGGTTATGGGAGGAGGCACCTAAGTGGAATTGAATAACTATCAGATCAGCCATGATCTTATTGAATGGAGGAGCAGGCTCGAGATGCTAGATGGCCTACTCCTGCTCCTATTTTTTTATGTTCCTCCACTCTGATGTAAAAATCCAAAACCCCCATTCTCATTTCCCAATTAAAGACACAGTTTTATTTCATTCATTCACGGGACATGGGCATCACTGGCTGGCCAGGGTTTATTGCCTATCTTTGGTTGCCCTTGGAAGGTAGTTGAGAGTCAACCACATTGCTGAGGCTCTGGAGTCACATGTAGGCCAGACCAGGTAAGGATGGCAGATTTCCTTCCCTAAGTTAGTGAACCAGATGGGTTTTTTCCGATAATTGACAGTGGGTCCGCGGTTATTAGTAGATTCTTAATTCCAGATTTGTTTTAATTGAATTCAAATTCCACCATCTGCTGTGGTGGGATTCGAACCCAGGTCAAAAGAACATTGGCTGAATTTCTGGATTAATAGTCTAGTGATAATACCATCAGGGTATCGCCTCTCTTTAAAGCAAATCAATCAAGTGGATAGGTTGGGAAAAGTTCATAGAATCATAGAGTGCAGAAGAGGCCCTTCAGCCCATCGAGTCTGCACCAAAATGTGAGAAACAGCTGACTTCCCACCTAATCCCATTTACCAGCACTTGGCCCATAGCCCCTGAATGTTATGATGTGCCAAATGCTCATCCAGGTAGTTTTTAAAGGATGTGAGACAACTCACCTTTACCATCCTCCAACAAAGAGCATTCCAGACCTCTCACCACCCTCTGGGTAAAAAGGCTTTTCTTCACATTCCCCCTGGACCTCCTGTCCCTAACTTTGAATCCATGTCCCTTCATAACTGACCCTTCAACTAAGGGGAACAGCTGCTCCCAATCCACTCTGTCCATGCCTCTCAATTGAGGTGGATCAGCCAAAATTTCCTGAAGCAGCAATGATTTTACTGAATGGCAGAGCAAGCTTAAGGCTCCTATTTATGTCCAATAACTTTGTCCAATCTTCGATCTGCAATGTTATCCTTCTTTTCTATATATTCCGACTCTAGCTTCCTGTTGATCCCATCTTTCTTGAAGGCAGCATGATAGCACAGTGGTCAGCATTGCTGCCTCACAGCACCAGGGACCCAGTTCAGGTCACTGTCTGTACGGAGTTTGCACATTCTCCCTGTGTTTGTGTAGGTTTCCTCTGTGAGGCAGCAGTACTAACCACTGGGCTATCATGCTGCTTTGTTTTGTTTCTCTCCCTGCACCTAATGGTATATAGGTCAGATTTTCATCTGTTCCCATTATGAGGTTTTTCCTGGAAGATGCTAGCCTATTGCCAGAGGCTTTTAACTTGAGGTTCATGGCTCCACATCAAGCATGGCAGACCAGGAGTCTGTCCCACTCTTATCGCCAACCATTGGAGTGTTTTAGCAAGATTTTGCAGGTTGACACTCAACCTATTTGGCCGTGTTATAAACACATCATCCTTGGCCATTGAGTCCTGGAGTGGGACTTGAACACACAGCTTCTGACTCAGAGACAGGGGCACTAACCCCATTGCACCTCAAGACCATCTACACCATTAATACTGATGTCCAAAACTGACTGTTTCTTAAAAAATGATACAACAGGCAAACCTGCCCCAAGTCTTGTATTAAGTAACATTGCAACTTTGATTTTTTTTTTAGTTCAGTTAGTAAATCTCTGCTCTGGTGAATTCCCAGTCTTAGTCTAAATAATCACAAGTTTGACCACAAAATCACAAGACCACAAACAACTCAATCCCAACTGAAAATATTGGAAACATACAACCAGCATTTATAAAAAGAAAAAGGCATATTGGCTGGAATTCTATTGCTACGAGAATCAGAGCGGGTGATAAACAATGGGAAGCTCTATTGATCTCGGGTGGGATTTTACAATTTCGGGGAAAGCAAGGCCGTAAAATCCCATCCTAAATGTAACCAAGAAGCAACAGGTGAGAGCGAGTTGGCAATCTGACTCCCAATCTCTCCTCATTTTTTACCATCATTGACTTTTGCCCATTTGCAATGGTACCCAAGATGAAATTCGCAAAACAGGTGACTGGGCACAAACCACTGCCTGGCAGAGAGGAGTGGGCAAGTCAGCAAGAAGCAAAGGGATGAGCAGCAACACTGTTAGTAGCCTGGAAATAGGCACTTGTGCAGCAATCCCATAGCAGGGCACAGTGGATCAACATGGAAGCTTTGGGTAAGAATGCTTCCTTCAACTGTTGGCCTCAAGTTACAAGACAAGCAGTGCCTGGCGAAAGGTAACAAATCTTTCAGATCTCTTTCATTTTGTAACACCTACATAAATGTTGCTGGTTAATAGAACACATATCCCTTCCAAACGCACAAAACTTCACCTTGCTCATTAATACTAACAGCCTGCCTGTTGGGCAATTTGCACATTCTCGCTGTGTCTGCGTGGGTTTCCTCCGGTGCTCTGCTTTCCTCCCACACGCTAAAGATGTGCAGGTTGATTTGATTGGCCAATACTCAATTGTCCCTTAGTGGCAGGCAGATTGGCAAAGTGGGTGTGTGGGTTTTGGGCATAGGGCCTGGGTGGAATGTTGTCAGTGCAGGTTCAATGGGCTGAATGGCCTCCTTCTGCACTATGGGGATTCTATGATTCTATCAATTCCTGTTCAGCCATCGCTGGCGTACATTTGCTCCCCATCTGCAACGTATGGATTTTTAAGTTCTTGTCCTTTTTCCATCAAATAATTTCACCTTTTTTGTCCATTTCATGGTGGCACAGTGGTTAGCACTGCTGCCTCACAATGCCAGGGACCTGGGTTCCACTCCCGGCTTGTGTCACTGTCTGTGTAGAGTTTGCATGTTCTCCCCATGTCTGCGTGGGTTTCCTCAAGATGCTCTGGTTTCCTCCCACAGTCCGAAATATGTGCTGGTTAGATGCATTAGCCATGCTAAATTCTCCCTCAGTGTACCCGAACAGGTGACTAGGGGACTTTCATAGTAACTTCATTGCAGTGTTAATATAAGCTTACTAGTAAATTACATTAACTTTTATCTCTATAAACTCTTCCTGTCCCTCAACCTTCTCCATCTCTACAACTCTTCCAATTTTCATCGCTCAACCATTAGGGGGTTGTGCTGTCAGCTGCCTGGGCCAAACTCTGGAATTTTCTCTCTCTGCATCTCGACCATAGAATCACAAAATCCCTACAATAGCGAAGGAGGCCATTCAGCCCATCTAGTCTGTACCAAGCACAACCCCACCTAGGCCCTCTTCCCATCACCCCCTTCTAATCCCCTTGACTCTAGGGCCAATTTAACATTGGAGTATCAACTTAATCCACACATCTTTGGATGGTGGGAGGAAACTTTGAACCTGGAGGAAACCCACGCAGACATGGGGAGAATGTGCAGACTCCACACAGTGACCTGAAGCCGGAATCGAATCCGGCTCCCTGGCGCCGTGAGACAGCAGTGCTAACCACTGCATCACTGTATCACCCTCCCTTTTATCAGGGCGTTCCTTAAAACTCACCGATTTGTCCAGATTTTTGTATTACTTCTCCTCATTTCTTCTCACGTGGCTCAGCATCAAGTTTTGTTTAACAGCGCTTCATTAAATGCATCATAAAACCAAATGATCATTTTTTTTTCAAAGTGAACCAGCAGGGGAGCCATGAGTAATAAAGCTGTTAATTAATTGTGTCGTTAACACCAAAGATGGTTATGTGTGTGTTTGTTTTATTTCATTTATTTTGTTTATTAGTGTCACAAGTTGGCTTACGTTAACACTGGAATGAAGTTACTGTGAAAATTCCCTAGTCGCCACATTCTGGCGCCTGTTTGGGTAAGCAGAGGGAGAATTTAGCATGGCCTATTCACCTAACTAGCACATCTTTCAGGCTGTGGGAGGCAACCGAAGCACCCGGACGAAACCCACATAGATATGGGGAGAATGTGCAGACTCTGCACAGACAGTGATCAGAGCTGGAATTCAAATCTGGGTCCCTGGCGCTGAGAGGCAGCAGCGTTAATCAGTGTGCCACCCATATGCATGTGAATGCAAGCGTGCAACAGTGTGCGAGATCGTGCAAGAACGTGCAAGAGCACGCAAGTGTGAGCATGAGCATGTACGAGTGTATGTGTGAGCGTGCATGAGCGTGCGTAAGCGTGCGTGAGGCTGCGTGTATGTGTGCGTGCGTGTGCATGTGTGTGTACACGTGTGTGTCAGTATCACAGCACAACATTTTACAAGGTGCACATCAATCCACACACTGCCAGTTAGACTGTTATCAGCAGAAACTTCCCAACACAAGTTTTCACAACACTAATAATTGCAGCAAGGCATGGAAATTCACCGTACGGGTCCATGTCAGTCTGTTGCTTCTTAGTGCCGGTTAGTGTACCATCAATCATGAGGTTTTACCGTGACCCATTTCGAGTTAGCTCCATTAACATGTTAAACATAGAGGGAATACTGGCAATGTGAAGTGCTCCCCGCCATCTGGTTGTGAAGGAAGGCAGTGGAATCCATCTGATGCTGAATATTGCAGAGCTGGATGCATCCTCACGATTTACATCCAGGACAAGGCAGGATTCCAATCACAGTTGGACTCAAGAAAGCGATTCACTAATCGGGTTTGCAGCTCTGACAGAAGATACAGGCCCAAATGGCTCCTTTCCAAGAAGCTGCAAGAGGGGGGGGGATTAAAAACTATAAATATCCTCTATTTTACAAGGGAAACTGAAAGATCTCTCAGCCCCCCCACTAAATTAGATATAGGGATTTATCGACATTGGAAGAATTCCCTTGTGTGCTTCCCTTAAATGTGACTGGATAACATATTGCCTTGGCGACTAAACAAGGCACAACCTCGACTTGCTGTGACCATATGGTTCACTTGTCTCCATCTAAATCCAAACTTCTCATGTTTAAAACAGTCACACAATGAAATGTGGGACAGTTTTGGTTTGGAGGAGGCTGTATTTGCTGGGAAGTGGCATCGCTGATCTTTGTATGAATCCCTGGAAGTATTCACAGTGAGGTAATGATACAGGAGCTGGGAGGACGGGGATCGCACTTGACACCCCCTCGGTGATGCCATTTTTCGGGTGAGACATTGGGAGGTATTTTCCATACCATCTCCACTCTCCCCCCACCCCACACGCATCCCATAGCGTCTTTGCCATAGCAGAGGCAGCCCACCATTGGCAGAAAGCCTTGACACTGTCAACAGGGTTTCTCCTTCTATCCCCACCCCCCCTTCCCATCACCCCACTGCTGGAAAACCCTACCCAGGCTCACTTCAAGCTGAACCGTACAATCCCGCCAGCTGGAAAGCTCCGGCCATTATGTTGAGGGCCTCTCCGCCCTCTCAGGTGAGTGTAAAAGATCCCACTGTGGCACATTGAAGGAGACTAGCCCTCGTGGAGAATGGCCTCAGACCATGGGGGAGGCAATGGCCTAGTGGTATTATCGCTTGACTATTAATCTAGAAACTCAGCTAATGTTTTGGGGACCCAGGATCAAATCCCGCCATGTAATTGGAATTCAATAAAAAATATCTGGAATTAAGAATCTACTGATGACCCTGAAACCATTGTCAGAAAAAGCCATCTGGTTCACTGATGTACTTTAGGGAAGGAAATCTATTATCTTTACCTGGTCTTGGAGACTTAATAGAGGTTTATAAGATGATGAGGGGGATAGATAGAATGGACATGTAGAGACTATTTCCTCAGGTGGATATAGCTGTTACTAGGGGCTTAACTATAAGATCCATAGCAGGAGATATAGAAGGGATGTCCGAGGTAGATTCTTTACTCAGAGAGTGGTTGGAGTGTCACTGCCTGCTGTGATAGTGGAGTCGGACACTTTAGGAACTCTCAAGCAGTTATTGGATAGGCACATGGAGCACACCAGAATGATATGGAGAGGAATGGCTTGACCTTGGATTCGGGCATAGCTCGGCACAACATCGAGGGCCGAAGGGCCTGTACTGTTCTATGTTCTATGTTCTAAGGCATACTTGTGGCTCCACAGCCACAGCAATGTGGTTAATTCTCAACTCCCTCTGAACAAGAGGCAACTGGGGATGGACAATAAATATGGATCAGCCAGTGACACCCATATCCCACAAATGGATAAAAATAAAGTCGATCCAACTCTCCTCACCAGATGGTGGCTGGCATGATCGACACTTCCAGAATTTTCTGTCTTCACTTCCAAAAGTTGCAGAAGTGGTTTAATCCCACTTCCCCCTGCACACGGGTGGCAGGCAGGTGAAGCTATGGACGTGCTACATGACCAATAAGTGATACCCTGAAGAAGGCCGATACTGAGAGAGCGCTGGCAGCTGTTTTCTGTTTACGACTACACATCAGTTGTTGCACATGTCTGTCTAAGTTTCTAACTCAGGAAGCACTAGAGGTGAGGGAATCTCCTCCTTCCAAGTTGAGGTGAGGAAGTTAACTTACATGGAAGAACTTCCCCACCTGATTAGTGAAAAATTTATTTTGATGCTATGGAAAAAACCATTCTGAATAGATAACCCTACTACATCAGCAGTGTTTTCTGGTGAAAGGTTTAACGGTTAAAAGTAACCCAATTGGAATGGGCATCTGTGCACTAAAGATATCTCTGATTTCTATTAAACAGGCAGCCTCAGAACAGAATACTAGCAAGCTGATGAAAGAATACTTGACTCATTCATCTGTCTACAGAAGTAGGAAGCGGAGGACATTCAATTCCTCAAGCCAGCAAAACCAGTCAGTTCCCAGCTGATCTGTGCTTTAATTCCATTTCCCCACTTTTGCTCCATAGCCCTTAATCCACCTGCTGAACCAACATCTATGGAATCACAACCTTGGAAGCCTCAAATGACCATCCCATTCCCCACCCTCAAGTCTCAATGGTTTTTGTTTGATAGGGGATGGGTTGGGAAGACAGAAGTGGGACTTTCCAATCCTTCCCACCGGTGGGTCCATGGTGATGGGATAAGGGAGTCATTCACAATGCCACAGACATCGGCGGGACTGGAAGGTCATGCAGGTGGCCAATGGCGAGCTGTCTCTGCCAATGGAATATATCACATGGGAGTGGTGTAAGATCCCGTGCAAAGTTTCAGATTTCTGCCTTCCTCTTGTGTGAAGTGTTTCCTGCCATGACTGAATACTCTCTCTAATTTTAAGGTGATAATTGTTACGAATGTACTTAGTGAAGGGATTTGCAAGAAGAACCATAAAGTAGGCCTGGTAACTTAAACTGGGGGTGGCACGGCAACACAGTGGGTTAGCAATTTTAGGAATAACCTAAAATTAGAATAGGATAATGGAATTGTTACTATATAGTTATGACGGCGGCGCGGGCTCGTTGGGCCGAAAGGCCTGTTTCCCGTGCTGTGTTGCTCTGTGTGTGTAGCATTGCTGCCTCACAGTGCCAGGGACACAGGTTTGATTCCTGGTTTGAGTCACTGTCTGTGTGGAACTTGTACGTTCTCTTCGTCTCTGCGTGGATTTCCTCCAGGTGCTCTGGTTTCCTCCCACATTCAATGACGTGCTAGTTAGGCGCACTGGCCATGCTAAATTTTCTCTCAGTGTACCCAAGCAGGCACTGGAATGTGGCAACTAGGGGATTTTCACAGTAACTTCAATGCAGTGTTAATATAAGCCTACTTGTGACACTAATAAATAAACTTTAAACTGTGAACTCTTTATTACACATGTGCACAGTCTATAATCAAATCTTAGAGTGCTTAACCAGGTTCAAACTGGGAATAGCTAACCTCCTAAGAGTCACTTGCATGCACTCTTAAGGGGGCAGTACACATCCTAACATATCATATATCATACGTACATCACAATAATCCCTTGTTCTGGACTCTCCCATTAGAAGAAATGATTCACCTCTCTCATTACTCTACCAACTTCACTATCCTTCTCAAAGATAATTCTTCAATTCTATAAACAAAAGAAGATACAAAAGGGAGGTACAAGAGGTCTTCGTAACCCACTCTTCTATATTTGAACTGTACCACTAAATGTTTCTGTAGCGCCGTTCAGCGAGTTGGAGAATATGGGAAAATGTACTGAGAAACAGCCACATGTGCGGTAATTTTAATTCTTAAATCTGAAAGCGAGTGCTACAAGCTTTTTTATTTTGGTTATTACCGTACATATAAAGTTTGAAATATAAAAGTTTACAGTCTTTTAAAATTAACATCATATTTCCCTCACCATTGCTGATGGCCTGTTTGGGATCGGAAATGCAGGTGCGACATTTACCACAGCGATACATTTTATTCAGTGGGTAATATCTCCTCCCTCGGAGTGAAATCACAGGGACGTAGGTTCAATTTCCACATCAGCAACTTGAAACACAATCCAGCCTGACACATCGGCGCAGGAAGTGCCACACTGTCATGGCAGACAGCTTTTGGATGTGATGTTAAACTGATCTCCGATTTGATTTATTATTGTCACATGTATTAACATACAGTGAAAAGTATTGTTTCTTGCTTGCTATACGGTACATAGCATACTGTACATACGGAAGGAAAGGGGAAGGGCACAGAATGTCTTGTCACAGTCATAGCTCAGGTGTAGAAAAAGATCAACTTAATGTGAGGTAACTCCATTTAAAAATCTGATGGCAGCAAGTTGAATTGGTTGGTACGTGACCTCAGACTTTTGTATCTTTTTCCTGACGGAAGAAGGTGGAAGAGAGAATGTCCGGGGTGCGTGGGGTCCTTGATTATGCAGCTGCTTTGCCAAGGCAGCAGGAAGTTTTGATATTGTCAATGGATGGGAGGCTGGTTTGTGTATTGGATTGAGCTACATTCATGACCTTTTGTCATTTCTTGCAGTCTGGGACAAAGCAGGAGCCATACCAAACTGTGATTCAACTGGAAGGAGTGCTTTCTATGGTGCCTTTGTAGAAATTGGTGAGATGTAATGGACAAGCCAGATTTCTCATGGACAGTTTGAAGAATGCAGAGGCATCCCCTGGCCAATAATGACTCTTTGACCAACATCACAAAAAAAGCCTAATGATCATTTTGCTGCTTGTGGGATCTTGCTGTGTGTTAACTGTGTACCGCGCTTCCCTGCGTCCGAACAGTGATTGTCACCAGCGCGTTAATTGGCTGTAAAACAACATGTGGCATCTTGTGGTCATTACAGGCGTTAAGTAACGTTAGCTAACATTCATTCTCTTCTGCTTCTGTGTGACTTGCCGATGGCACATCACGAGTAGCAGGAACGCAAGCGGTCAGCTGTGAGAAAGGAAGAAAGGGGTTAATGTGGAATACGAGAGGGAATGTCTGAGGGAGACAGTAAGGGGGCAGAGACATGGAGAAACATAGACCAGAATTGTGTGCATCCCCTGCTGTAGGTTTTCATTTCATAGGGTGGGTTTTGTTTGGGGCAGAGAGGTGCGTAATGTGTAACTGAAGGAACAGGATTCTATTTGCATTCCCACCAACCCAGCCGAACAGTGTTTTTTATACCCCCATCAGAAGCTCCCTAATGACTGAACCATTAAAGTCCAGTTACTACTGTGCTGCCATGCAGTTTGGGCCGCTTGTTTGTGACTTGGCCACAAGTTGAAAATATGATCCTTTCAATAACAAAATACCAAAGAGCAGGATATGGTGAACTATAACTGTTACATTGTCTGTATGAATCAGGAGTACAGTGCACTGCCTGCATGCACGTTCTTCTTGCCAACAGGTAATTAAGGTTGGAAGTTTGAGTACTCACAGACTTTTGAATGGACCTACCTCACATTAAGTTGATCTTTTTCTACACACTAGCTAAGACTGTAACATTACATTCTGCACTCTCTCCTTTCCTTCTCTATGAAGGATGTGCTTTGTCTGTACAGCACGCAAGAATCAATACTTTTCCAAGTCTGACGGCTGAAAGGGCAAGTGCTAAAAGGTGACAGGATTGTACCCAAAAGAGAAAATGCTGGAAATTCTCAGCAGAGAACATCAATAAGGAGAGAAAAGAGCAGGCGTTTTGAAGAATGTATCCACAAAATTACTATAGCTGTGGTAGCGAAATAACTCATTTTATCCACAATGCAAATGAAAAAAACCGCAATAATTTTCACTTGTGTCTACCTACATCTCCACTACCCCAACAACAGGAAATTGTATCCGATGCAATTAGTGTTGATGCAAACTCGATGGGCCGAAGGGCCTCTTGCACACTGCACAATTTCTATGAAACCACATATTCCATTTTATTGAACGTTACAGTTTCTTGTGACAACAAAGGTAGAGACTGCCTAGAATAGCAATTAGCTGGAGGGATGAAAGGGGATATCAGAGAAATGTTTTTTAAAAACTGACTCTGTCAAAATGGGAGATAGGTACCGACGCAGATACACATCTGTATTCTAGTTATCCCTGCAGATGTTCAATTGTTATCTTATCAGAGGACACAGACGGGACATTAGAATGCTGCACAGCACACTGTTGGGCGGTGTATATATTGAATAACAATAAATCTCCCTAAACTGTACAGTATGGCTGACCTTGTAGATGTTTCCAGACAGTTGTAGGTAAATTAGCAAGAGGTAATAATCAGAGGGGGCAGGGTTGGATGTGCAAACATGTCAGGCCTCTTTCTGTAAGCAAATTCATTCAGCAAAGATGCAGATTCATCCCTGCAGCAGACTACATTTACAGAGTTCTGGGTGCTGCTTCTTTCAAACATTTGTTTCCCCGAGACTCAGGGACAAAGAGAAATCATATTTCTTTCCTTAAGAAACATTCAGGAGCGGGGATCTTCTGGGTAAGAGGAGAGACTGGAGAAGCCCCGACTGTTCTATTTTCAGCCCCTCAGAAGGGACTTGGTGAGGAATTTCCAAAACTGTGCAGGTCTCACTCAGAACTAATGGGGTGAAACTGTTCCTTGTGGTTGTAGCCTCACAAATGGATCCTGGGTTCGATTCCGACCTTGAGTAACCGTCTGTGTGGAGTTTGCACATTCCATCCGCATCTATGTGTGTTTCCATTCACACTCCAAAGATGCGCAGATGAGGTAGACTGGCCCTGCTCAATTGTCCCAAGGTGTGTAGTTTTGGAAGGATTATTGGGGTAATTGTGTGTTTGTGATTGGGGAGGGGGGGGGCGGTTGGGCCTGGGTGAGATGCTTTATTGAAGAGTTGGTGCAGACTCAATGGGCTGAATGGCCTCCTTCTGCACTGTAGGGATTCAATGAAACCAGAAGGCACAAGTGTAAGGAGAAAGGCTGTGAGATTTATTTTCTGTAGCCTAAAGATGCACTGGCAAGGCAGGCTGAATTTGTGGGACATGATCATCACTGAGTGAGCCAGCATTTATTACCTGAGGGCAATTGAGAGTCAACCACATTGCTGTGGCTCTGGAGTCACGTGTAGGCCAGACTGCGTAAGAGCGGCAAATTTTCTTCCTTAACAGACATTAGTGAACCAGATGGGGTTTTCCAACAATAGTTTCATGGTAGATTCTTAACCCCAGATATTTTTTATAGAATTCAAATTCCACCATCTGCTTGGCAGGATTCGACCCAGAACATGGAAGACTTCTACAGAATGCCCATGGAAGACTTCTACAGAAAATGCAGATGTGTGGAATAGAGGGTGATTTAGCTAATTGGATTAGGAATTGGCTGGCAGATAGAAGACAGAGGGTGGTGGTTGATGGGAGATATTCATCGTGGAGTTCGGTGACGAGTGGTGTGCCTCAGGGGTCTGTTTTGGGGCCCCTGCTGTTTGTAATTTTTATAAATGATCTGGATGAGGGTATTGAGGGATGGATCAGTAAATTTGCAGATGATACTAAAGTTGGTGGAGTGGTAGATAGTGAAGAGGGGTGTTTTAGTTTACAGAGTGACTTGGACAAGTTGCAGAGCTGGGCCGAGAGGTGGCAAATGGAGTTTAATGTGGAAAAGTGTGAGGTAATGCACTTTGGCAGGAACAATAAATGTGTAGAGTATAGGGCTAATGGTAGGGCTCTTAATAGTGTTGAGGAACAGAAGGATCTTGGTGTATGTGTCAATAGATCCCTGAAAGTAGGCAGTCAAGTGGATAAAGTTGTTAAGAAGGCATATGGAGTCTTAGCTTTTATTGGTAGGGGGATTGAATTTAGGAGCCGCAGCATCATGTTGCAACTGTACAAAACTCTAGTGCGGCCGCACTTGGAGTATTGTGTGCAGTTCTGGTCCCCACATTATAAGAAAGATGTGGAGGCATTGGAGAGGGTACAGAGGAGGTTTACCAGGATGTTGCCTGGTATGGAGGGCAGGTCTTATGAAGAGAGGCTGAGGGATTTGAGGTTGTTTTCGTTAGAAAGGAGGCGGCTAAGAGGGGATCTTATTGAAACATATAAGATGATTAGAGGTTTAGATAGGGTGGACAGTGATAGCCTTTTTCCTAGGATGGAGAAAGCTAGCACGAGGGGACACAGCTTTAAATTAAGGGGTATGAGTTATAGGACGGATATCAGAGGTAGGTTCTTTACTCAAAGAGTGATTAGGGAGTGGAATGCCCTGCCTGCAGCTGTTGTAGATGCGCCAAGTTTGGTGGCGTTTAAGAGGTTAGTTGATAAGTATATGGAAGAGAAGGGAATGGTTTAGTAGGAGGGGCATTGCTTTTTATTTTGGTCGGCACAACATCGAAGGCCGAAGGGCCTGTTCTGTGCTGTATTGTTCTATGTTCTATGTTCTATGTTCTAACATTAGCTGAGTTTCTGGATTAGTGGCTGGATGATTCTATGATAACTAAAAGCACTGAAAATCTGAAAACAGCAAATGTCAAACAATGGTGGAGGGTCAATCAGCACTCAAAATGTGAACACCAGTCCCGTGCCTTGGATGATGGAAGATCGATCGTGTTCAACACGTCAACACATCTCCTTCTTTCAAATGCCAATCAACCTGTGTATTTGGCCTCATTTCACGAACAATCATGTATTTCAGAGTTATTGCCAAGAGATCTACTTATCAAGAAAGGCTGAATAGGCTTTGACTCTTTTCTCCATTAGAAAAGAGAAGGCGTGGGAGTGACCTTGTTAGAGGTCATTAAGATTATGGATGTTGATAGTTGCCACTTGGCCTCTTCATGGAGTGGGGCCTGATGCATTTGCAATGTTGACGTAGGAGATATTACTACTTGTGGTTTAAGTTTAATTTTGAGTGTCACAAGTATGCTTTTGTTAACAGTGCAATGTTTAGTCGCCACGTTCAGGTGCCTGTTCGAGTACACTGAGGGAGAATTTAGCATGGTCAAAGCATCTAACCGACAAGTCTTTCAGAGCATCAGGAGGAAGCCCATGCATATACAGGGAGAACATGCAGACTTCACACAGACAATGACCCTGTTTTCTTTCTTAAAGAAGGGAAAAACATTGGCTATTCTCCAATCCTCTGGAACCTCACCTATGGTCAAGAAAATGTGAAGATATCTGTTAAGGCCCCAGCTATTTCTCTCCTCGCCTCCCATAGTAATCTGGGATAGATCCACAGAGACTTGTCTATCTTAATGCAATTTAGAAAACTCAACACTTTGTATATCCTTTGATATACTGACATTCTCTAGAGCATTCATACACTCATCCCTGACCCCAACATTGTTATATCCTTCCCCTTGGTGAAGTGCTCATTAAGAATCTAACCCACTTCACTCACAAATGGCAGAACCCTTAGAAACATTTACAGAAGGACCTGGGTGTGCAGGTCCACAGGTCCTTAAAAGTGGCAACACAGATGCGCCAAGGCGATTAAGAAGACATATGGCATGCTGGCCTTCATCAACCAGAGCACAAGAGTTGGCAAATCATGTTGCAGCTATATAAAATCAAGGCTAGGCTGCATTGGACTATTGTGTGCAATTCTGGTCAAAACACTACCAGAAGGACCCAAAAGCTTTGGAGACAGTGCAAAGAAGGTCCACCAGGATGTTGCCTGGTCTCGAGAGCATTGGCTATGAGGAGAGGTTGAATAAACGAGGATCGTTTTCGCTGGGAAGATGGACGCTGAGGAGAAACCTAATAGAGGTTTACAAAATTATCTGAGGCATGGAGAGGGTGGAGGATTTTTCCACAGGGTGGAAGTATCAATTACAAGGGGGCACCGGTTCAGGGAGGGAAGTTTAAGGTAGACGTACGGGGGGAAGATTTTCATGCAGAGAGTGGCGGATGCCTGAAACGTGCTGCCAGAGGAGGTGGCGGAAGCAGGCACATTAGCAACAGTCAAGAGGCATCTGGATGGACACAGGAATACGGAGGGAGTAGAGGGATAGGGACGAAGTAAAGGCAGTTTTTTTTTTAGTAAGGCATCATGATTAAAGGGCCTGTTCCTGTGCTGTACTTTTTGTTCTGCTCATTTCTTTCTCTTACCCCCATATCCTTCGACATTGTTATTATCCAAAAATCTACAGAATTTCAGTCAGGATCAGTCTCAGTGACTGAGCTTCCTCAACCCTCTGGAGAAGAGAATTTAAAAGATCTGAATGAAAAAAGTCGTCTTCACCCCAGTCCCAAACGGCCTACGCCTTACTCTGAAACCTTATTCAGCACTCTTGCTTTTCCTTCTTCAAAACTCTGGAAAATACAGACCAGTTTCCCCAGTCCCTCTTACTCAGACCGTAGCTTGTATAGTCATCTTATTCAGTCATGGTACGCAGACAACTGAGTGTTTTATTTGACTTTTGTCACAGCAGCCAAAGGGTCTGCGCTAACGAGGGATTTGTTAACAAATATTGGAAACTGAATTAAATCAGTAATTTTCTGACATCTGGAGCAAAGACAAAGCCAGAAGGGAACAACTGGCAAGGTCCCCCATAAACAAAATCCACTAAGTATTTTTGTGACCAGTTGCCAGGCACCAAGAAAAAGCAAAACACAATTATTTTTTTGTCCATTTGAATTATACATTTGGACATATTTCTAGAATTTGTTTGACAAATTTCTAACGCCGAACGCCAATTGCAGGGCAGTACATTAATCCTTGATTCCGGTAAACTAGCCAAACAATAATTCATTAATTTGTTGCTATGCATTTAGCCAAGGCGACCAATCCCAACAGGTGCAGTGACAAAGATCTGTAATGATTGCGCGTGTGCAACTGGAAGTTAGAAGCATAATCTCCCTGCACTGCCACCACTTTCCATTCGGACTTGCTGGTTTGTCTTGTGCAAACAACAAATAAATTGGTCCCTCTCGTTACAGAGCTGTGTTAAATCGTCACATTTGCTAAAGCGCTTCCAGAACTGGTAACGGCCTCTGAACATCACCCATCACTTTTCATTTGTTTCCAATCTTCTTTTAAGAAGTCTATTCACAAGTTATTAACCCCATTTGCTTCAGATCTCCAGCATTTGCATTATTTTATTGAGACGAATCACAGATGTAATTCAATCATTTTGCTCGGGGACACAGAACGCGCACTGTCGCCACAAACAGGGTAAGGAAACTGAAACTTGGCAATGAGTTAAGGACAAGCGCTTATAATCTCAATAATGTGTGCCAGTGCCCAGACAATTGTTGCTCGATTGCCAAGTCCAGTTAGATAGTCATCATGAAATCCTAAGCTTGGTACTGATATAATCATGTCGAGATGTCTCGGATGGCATTGCTTTCATTTTAATTCCTTCACGGCGTGTCCAGGCATCGCTAGCAAGGCTGGCACCTGTTGCCCATCCCTCATTATAATGGCACCTTACAACAGTGGCACAGTGGTTACCACTGCTGCCTCACAGCACCGGGGTCTGGGTTCGACTCATGGCTTGAATCATTGTCTGTGCGGAGTCTGCAGGCTGCTCCTGGCGTCTGCGTGGGTTTCCTCCGGTTTCCTCCCAATGTCCAAAAAGACGCGCTGGTTAGGTGCATTGGCAGTGCTAAATCCTCCCGCAGTGTACCCAAACAGGCACCGGCCTGTTGCAACTGGGGGGTTTTCACAGTAATTTCATTGCAGTGTTGATGTGAGCCTACATGTGACACTAATACATAAACTTCTAAAAGCCCAATACCATTAAGGAGTCACCTATATCTGAGCAGCTTGTTTCAGAAGCCAGTTGAGAGTCAACTACAGTGGTGTGGGTCTGGAGTTACGTGTAGGTGACACCAGGTAAGGAGAGCAGATTTTCTTCTCCAAAGTGATATTGGTGAACCAGATGGGGTTTTTTTTTTTTTACAACAATCAATGGTAGTTTCACGGCCACACTTCTGGTGATTAATCAGAAATCAATTAACCAATTCCAGATTCATCGATTGAATTCAAATTTCACCAGCCGCTGTTGTGGGATATGACCTCGCACCCAAGTTACCATCTCTCTGTCTACTGCCCATTAATCTGAACAAACTTCATGCATCCACACAAATATAACTGGGTATTAATATGATTTATTTTCTGTAAAATGACAGTGCTGCGTGATTGAGGCTTGCGATGTTATTTCATGAGCAGGCAGTCATAATACATCAATATAACCTCATAACAACTTAAGGGAGGAGGAATAATGTGATCAAAGATTCAGGTTGTTACAGAGTGTGCCATTAATTTACATGGGGGTTGAATCACTCTAATTCCTTTTCCCCCAGATATGTGTGTGTTAGCTGCACAGTACAAGAAGTACCAACCAAGCAATTCCAATTGCAATACCAACTATGCAAACACGGCAAACCAGAAAGCAATTTTAACTGTCATTTTGTATTAAATGTTAAGTAGGTCATACAGTTTATATCAAGGTTCTCATTATATAAGTTACTGCTAAGCCAGAAGTTGAAAAAAAAACTTTATCGAATCACAAGGTGGCATTTGTAGCCCGGTTGTATTGGGGGAGGGTGGGAGGTGAGTGGGTGTAAGATGAGGCCACGAGTTCAAAAGACCTATGGCTTTGACACAACCAGAGAACTTCGCTGGTGTAAAACTCCACCAAAAGATCAGAATACAGAATGGCTACAGCAGAGAAGGAGTTCCATCACATCCATTGCCCACCACTCAAACTTACCTCCCATCCATTGACTCTATCTACAAATCCCGCTGCCTTGGAAAAGCGACCAGCATAATCAACGACCCCACACACTCCGGACATTCTCTCTTCCATTGGGAAAAAGATACAGAACTCTGAAGTCATGCACCAAGTGACTCAAAAATAGCTTCTTTCCTGCTGCCATCAGACTTTTGAATGGACCTCCCTTATATTAAGTTGACCTTTCTCTGCACCCTAGTTATGACAATAACACTACATCCTCCACTCTCTCCTTTCCTTCTCTATGTACAGTATGCTATCTGTATAGTGCACAGAAAACAATGCTTTTCACTGTATACTAATACATGTGACAATAATAAATCAATCCAAAATTTCAAAAAATTCAAAAGTCTGAGGCCACCTACCAACCGACTCAAGAAAAACTTCTTCCTTGCTGCCGTCAGACTTTTGAATGAAGCTACCTCACACTAAGCTGACCTTTGTCTACATCCTAGCTATGACTGTAACATCACACTCTGCACTCTCTCCTTTCCTTATGTACAATTTGCCTTGTCAATATCATGTGCAAACAATACTTTTCACTGTATGCTAATACATGTCACAATAATAAACTTTTTGAAGGTATACTCAGCCAATCCCACTCCCTCACCTTTTCCTCACAGCCCTGTCAATTCCCTCTCACAGATAATTTTCCCAATCCTTTGTTGAAAGACACAATTGAATCTGTCTCTGCATTCCTGAGCCCAGCCACTCACTGAGGAAAAATATCTTTCCTCATGACAACCTTTGATTCTTTTGCCATTCAGTTTCCCGTCGGTGTTGTCTGGTTCCCAATCCTCCTCCCACCAATGGCAACAATTTCTCTTCTATCTAAATAAAAGCAAATTAACGCAGATGCTGGAATCCAAAACGAGAAAATGCTGGAAAATCTCAGCAGGTCTGGCAGCACCTGTAAGGACAGATCCCAGCTTTGACAAAGAGTTATTACAACTCGAAATACCAGCTCTTTTCTCTCCTTACAGATGCTGGCAGACCTGCTGAGATTTTCCAGCAATGTTTCTTTTGATTTCCCTTTTATGCACTCCATTTGCAGAACGTGTCCTTGTAAAGGCAAATCTTTCTTCTGCTCTGAGGAAGCGTCACACGGATTTGATATGTTAACCCTGCTTTCTCTCTCCACAGATGCTGCCAGACCTGCTGAGTTTACCCAGCGCTGTGTGCTTTTATTTTCACACGCTCTTTTCAAACTCGTTTCTCCCACTGGAGTGGCCCGTCTTTACTCAGCCAAATCGGTAAACAAATTCTGGGCAAAGTTTACCAATGGAGAAAGGAGAAACAGAAAGATTCCACGCAGGTGTGCAGAGTAAAATTGCCCAGGAATCACCAAGAACAGCGCTGGCTTTAATCAAGACCTGCTAATCAGACAGGGAGAACACCCAACTAAAGCCAGCAGAGCTATTTCCTTATAAATATGTGGAGTCCCAATAATGACATTGGACAATTAGGTGCAGTTTTAACTCCATCGCCTGAGCAACAAGCCACAGAAGCGTCATTCAGGTGAAGACAAGAAGAGACGAGGGTTAAGGTTAAAAGACACCCAAGCGTGTAAGATTTGCTAGGGCTCTGAATCATCATTGGATGTACCCACTATGGTTTTGGAAGGGAGCACTTGGACCCATAACTTTAATTAGTGTCACAAGTAGGCTCACACTAACACTGCAATGAAGTTACTGTGAAAATCCCCGCGTCGCCACACTCTGGCGCCTGTTCACAAGAACAAAAGAACGAGGAGCAGGAGTCGGCCATCCGGCCCCTCAAGCCTGCCCCGCCATTCAACAAAATCATGGCTGATCTTTTTGTGGACTCAGTTCCACTTACCCACCTGCTCACCATAACCCTTAATTCCTTTACTGTTCAAAAATTTATCTAACTTTGCCTTAAAATCATTCAATGAGGTGGCCTCAACTTCTTCACTGGGCAGGGAATTCCACAGATTCACAACCCTTTACACGAAAAAGTCCCTCCTCAACTCAGTCCTAAATCTGCTCCCCTTTATTTTGAGACAATGCCCCCAAATTCTAGTCTCGCCTGCCAGTGGAAACAACCTCCCTGCTTCTATCTCATCTATTCACATCATAATCTTAAATGTTTCTGTAAGATCTCCCCTCATCCTTCTGAATTCCAATGAGTTTGGGCACACTGAATGAGAATTTAGCACGGCCAATGCACCTAACCATTTCTTTCAGACTGTGGGATGAAACTGGAGCATCCCGAGGAAAGAAACGGGGAGGATATGTGCAAACTCTATACAGAGAAGCTGGGAATCAAAGCTGGGTCCCTGGAGCTGTGAGGCAGCAGTGGCAGAGTTTTATTATTATGTATGTCACAAGAGAGAGAGTCTATTTCACTGCAAACATGGAGGACAGAAATGATGTGTAACGTGCGCACATAAAGATATTGGGTTTTTATTTTAAAAGGCTGTTAGACCATTCCCCCTTATCGCTCCCCTCTCACCTCCCACCGTGTTTACGGCAAGCTTCTTTTTCAGCCTTACTTGGGAAAAATTGGAAGCCACATCAATGATTTAAGAGGTCTTCAAAATGGTGTTAAGGGCACAGTCTAAAATACAATACTGCAAATAACCTAATAAAACATAACAGGCTCCATGAGGGAAAGACAATGACTTGTTCAATATGTGTCATGCGTCAGCTTGAGTTATTAGTATGGTTTTATCAATACAACCTCTCTGCAAAGTAAAGAGTGCTTTGACAGAGTCGGCAGAGAATCAAAAAGAAATCTCTTGTGGAACGATCCTTTCCCCCACACACACCCCCATTCCCTCCAAAATGCTCCCAACATCTTTGTAGAATTGTTTCAGAGTACAGAATCCCTGCTGTGCAGAATTTCATTTGATTTGATTTGCTCTATTATTGTTACACGTGTTAACCTTCAGTGAAAAGTATTATTTCTTACATGCTGTATAGACAAAGCATTCCCTTCACACAGAAGGGAAGGAAAGGGTGCAGAATGTAGTGTTACAATCATAGCTAGGGTCTAGAGAAAGATCAACTTAATGCAAGGTAAGTCCATTTAAAAGTCTGACAGCAGCAGGAAAGAAACCATTCTTGAATCGATTGATATCTGGCCTCAGACTTTTGTATCTTTTCCCCTAAGGAAGAATGTGGAAGACAGAATGTCCATGGTGTGTGGGGTCCTTAATTATGCTGGCTGCTTTGCTGAGGCAATGGGAAATGTAGACACAGTCAATGGATGGGAGGCTGGTTTGCATGATAGTTTAACTACATTCACGACCTTTTGAAGTTTCCTGCAGTCTTGGGCAGGGCAGGAGCCATACCAAGCTGAGATACAACCAGAAAGAATGTTTTCTATGGTGCATCTGTCAAATCCATTTGGCCCATTGCTAACAATACCATCCCCTCCCTGTCACTGTCACCCCACATATTTACCTGTCTCAGCTCCCTGACACTAATAGACAATTTAGCATGGCCAATCCACCTTCCCTGCACAACTCCATTCTCAGAATTTCTCCACAGACATATCATCATTTGCCCTAATGCCCCAATAAATTCAGAGGCTTGACCAAATCTAGATATGTAAAGGTAAACAGCCATTCCCTATGGCTGGTGGAAGTTGGGCATATATAAGACACTGTCACCGCACTTTATTGATGATGTGTTTACTTTAGAAGATTGAACTACACATAGTTGATAGTTGCATCATGTGATGTGGTTCTGCATCAACCAAGCCAACCCTCCCCATTCCAGAATACGACAGTGCAGAAGAGGCCCTACAGCCATCAAGTCTGCACTGATGCATTAAAGGCCCTCATTTGCCCACTAATCTAAATGACCCTTTGTCAAAGCTAGCTGGGCTCGAACCATCAGCTCTTTTTTTCTCCTTACAGGTGCTGCTAGACCTGCTGAGATTTTCCAGCATTTTCTCTTTTGCTTTCCAATTCCAACATCTGAAGTAATTTGCTTTTGCCCACCTAATCCCACTTGTCAGCACTTGGCCCACAGCCTTGAATGTCATAGTGTGCTAAGTATTCATCCAGGTAGTTTTTTAAAGGATGCGAGGCATCCTGCCTCCACCACCGTCCAGGCAGCACATTCCAGATCCTCACCATCCTCTGGGTAAAAAACGTTTTCCTTAAATCTCCCCTCAACCTCCCACTTTTAACCTCATAACTGACCCTTCAACTAAGAGGAACAGCAGCTCCCTGTCCACCCTGCCCATGCACCTCAATCTTAAACACCTCAATCAGGTCACCCCTCAGTCCTCTCTGCCCCAGAGAAAACAATGCAGTAAGAAGACTCACAACACCAGGTTAGAGTCCAACCAATTTATTTGATAGCAAATTCACAAGCTTTCGGGGTTTGCCCCTTCCTCAGGTAAAGAATTCACCTGAATCCCTCACCTCACTATCAAATAAATTGGTTGGACTCTAACCTGGTGTTGCGAGACTTCTTACTATGTTTACCCCAGTCCAACGCCGGCATCTCCACATCCAGAGAAAACAACCCTAGTTCATCCATCCTCTCTTAAATATTCCATCCCAGGCAGCATTCTCCTCTGCATTTCTTCCATCAATCACATCCTTCCTACAACGTGACGACCAGAACTGTATACAGTACTCTAATTGTGGCCTCACCAAAGTTCTATACAACTCCATCATGACTTTTCTGCTTTTGTAATCCTAATGTGAGTCTCATCCCATTTCCAGTTCTCTTCAGCTCTGACCAAGAGTCTCGGAATATTGGCTATATTCTCCTTCCACAGATGTTGCCAGATCTGTGGAGATTTTCCAGCATTTTCAGGGAGTTTTTCTTGCTAATGTTTACAGTGGCAGGGTCTTACAGTTCCGCCGACAGTGCACCCCTCATCACAGGTTTCTCAGCAGTGAGGGGCACATTCAACGGGAAACTCCATTGTTGGGGATGGGACCATAAGATTCCACCGCCGCGGAACACTCTGCAGACAGTAAAATTCCTGCCCTAGGTTTCAAATTCCAAAAACCGTAGCAAATTGCTTTTATCTCACTGAGTCTACCTTTTGTGAAAGGTGAAAGCATGACCTTTTGTACCTTCTCAGGGAAATGCATCAAGTCTCACTGTTACTGTTTTGTTGAGGGGCATTATCCCATGTCCTGGCCAACATTCATCCCCCACCCAGATTATCTGGTCAATGCTAAGTGTGGGGGCTTGCTATGCACTAATCCATCCTACACCATAACATAGCCAACATTGGAAAAGTATTTCATTAGGGGTGGCACAGTGGTTAGCACTGCTGTCTCACAGCCGGATTCGATTCCCAGCTTGGGTTGCTGCCTATGTGGAGTTTGCACGTTCTCCGTGGGTTTCCTCCAGGTGCTCCTGTTTTCTCCCACACTCCAAATGTGTGCGGGTGAGGCGGTTTGGCCACATTAAATTGCCCCTTAGTGCCAGAGGGCTAGCTAGGATAAATGCACAGGGTTGTGGGGATGGGGGCTGGGTAAGATTGTGGTCAGTACAGAGTTGATGGGCTGAATGGTCTTCTGCACTGCAGGACTGTATGTATTTCCACAGTTAAAATCGATGAACTCAGTCAACTGAACAGCAACTGAATAAAGAGGAAAATGATTTGTTGGTCTACGGGGAAATGGGGGAGGGGGGTGGTAAGTTCTATTTGCTGAGTTGCTCTTGCAGAGGGGCAGAAGGAACATGATGGGTTGGATGGCTTTCTTCTGTGATATAACCATTCTCTGTGGGCAGGATTTTACCACAGGGTTCAGGATCCTGACATCAGGACCGACAAGGGATCTCAAACCTGCACTTGATAGACGCAAGGGATATAAATCACACAGGGAGAGGGACGGCAGGCTCCGCAGTGTACAGGGAGAATTGAATTGTTAGTGCTTCAGGGACGAGCTTTCAGGGTGGCAGGCCACTCTGCACGGAGGGATGATTCCACCCCCCTCCCACCCAAAACCCTCAACACAACTTTGTGCAGGGGCCACCTCCTGGAGTGGGCCAACTCCGCGCGCAGCAGGAGAGCCGAGCCACAAACAGGCCCATTAAAACCGCCCCCTCAGTGAGGCTCTCATGGCGGAGCTTAATCTACTGCCTCTTGCGCAAGCGGGCAGCGGATCCAGCTCCCAGTCGTAGGAGAGAACCAGTGAGCCATCCCAACCCAGCCTCTCCCTCACCCTCACCACCCCCTCGATTTTCCATGGCTCCAATCGCCAAGACAATGACCACAGGGCCAGGAAACAGGCCCCTGAGCACTTTGGGAGTGGGGGGGTGGCTTAGCTCAGATGGGCAGCACGATCGGTGCAGCTTGTAGGGCCGAAGGGTCTGTTCCTGCGCTGTAATTTTCTTCGATCTTTGAAAATCCTGCCTCACGTTTCTAAGCAGGTGGAATTCTGTACAACTCCAGGTCCTCTGTCAACCACCCGTTTAAAATAATGGTGCCAGGGGGCCCTTCAAAAAATTATATTCAAAGTTTCTCTCTGAGAACGTAAGATCACACGTGGTCAAAGGAAGGAAGTGCACAAACAACAGCAAGTGAAAGCTAATCCCAGTTAAATCTATAACAATACTTTACATGTTACAGTTATTGAAATGGACTGATAACAATTGCATACTTAAAAAGTGGGTATTATTTTCAGTAACACAGTTATCGAGCTAACTGGAGCTGAATGAGATGTTGAACCTTGAGACATTAATGTAAATACTTTCAGGGATGGGGAAAGAATTTCTTTACTCAAACCTATAATAAGTCTGTGGATGTTTGCTATCAAATAAACCCATTGGACTTTAACCTGGTGTTGTGAGACTTCTTACTAAGTCTGTGGAGGCAGAAATCCCTTCACCCAAATCCCTCCATTTACAAAGTCTAACAACTGTACACAGAGTGCGATCAGTCTACCTCCCAGGGTGCCAGAGGAAGTGATATTCCCAGTTAAATCCAGGGCAAAGTCTTCCTAATAGGCTCGTCAATTGGATCCTTAATCAGGGAGTTCATACTCCCACAGGCCAATCGCAGTGGCCTGATTACAGTCATTCAAAACCATTTTGGTAAACTCGCTATAGTCCCAGATGATAATATAAATTCTCTCGCCTTTTGAGGGACAGAGCTGACTGGTGGTGGTTTAACCTGAGACCACCATACTTCACATGAAGATTGGGAAGGCTTCATGGATAACCTCAACCGGTACGGGAATTGAACCTGCGCTGTTGCGTCGCTCAGCAACACAAACCTGTCATCCAGCCAACTGAGCTAAAACCCAAGTGGCTGACGCTGGATGTCATTCAGGTCATTCTGAACATTTTAAAGTTTATTTGTTCGTGTCACAAATAGGCTTACATTAACACTGCAATGGAGTTGTTCTGAAAATCCCCTGATCGCCACACTCTGGCACCTGTTTGGGTACACCGAGGGAGAATTTAGCCTGGCAAACACACCCTAGCCAGCGCATCTTTCACACTGCAGAGGAAACTGGAGCAACTGGAGGAAACCCACGCAGACACAGGGAGAACGTGCAGACTCTACACTGACAATCGCTGGAATCAAACTTGGGTCCTTGGCGCTATGAAGCAGATGTGCTAACCACTGTGCCACCCAAAAACCAATGCATGGAACCTTTTAATAGTGTACTCTTGCTTCTAAATCATACCACCATGCTATCAACTTTACACTACACTACATTTTTTTTCTCTTCAACCTTTATTAATATGTTCTTTAAAGTCAATAAGGATATTATTAAACTAGAAAGAGTGCAGAAAAGACTTACTAGAATGCTATTGGAACTTGATGGGTTGAGTTATAAGGGGAGGCTGAATAGACTGGGACTTTTTTATCTGGAGCATAGGAGGCTGAGGGGTGACCTTATAGAGGTCGATAAAATAATGAGGGGCACAGATCAGCTAGATAATCAATACCTTTTTCTAAGGGTAGCGGAATCTAAAATAGAGGGCATAGGTTTAAGGTGAGAGGGGAGAGATATAGAAGCGTCCAGAGGGGCAATTTTTTCACACAGAGGGTGGTGTGTCTGGAACAAGTTGCCAGTGGTAGTAGTAGAGGTGGGTACAATTTATCTTTTAAAAAGCATTTAGATAGTTACATGGGCAAGATGGGTATAGAGGGATAAGGGCCAAACGCAGGCAATTGGGGTTAGCTTAGGAGTTTAAAAAAATAAGGGTGGCATGGCCAAGTTGGGCTGAAGAGCCTGTTTCCATGCTGTAAACCTCTATGACTATGAACTGTGACTCCTTCAGGTCAAAATGAGAGTGTGCAAACAAACACTCTCCCACTCATTTCAATCTGGGTCCTTCGCTTACACTTCAGACTTGTGCTGGTCAAACACGAAGAAGAAAGGATAAGGCCTCGATTTATTTTTTTCTCCCTTTCCTCCCCAGCTCTGCCTTTCTTCAACTCCATCTCCGCAAAGCTGCTCTCGCGGTGAGTAATCCCACCTCACAGCATGACTGGCAAAGGCAAGGAGCAAACTGTAAACTCATTACGTTTTACAGCAAGCAAGCTCTGATGGGAGTGCTGCCAATGCCAATATCAGTACAAAAAAAAAACTAAATCACACACAGTTCACAAGCGCTTTATTCTGGTGTAATGTTGCTTTGGAATATTGCTACTGCCTACTGCACCTGTGAAACACCTATTTCACAATCTGCATTGGAACCAGAACAGCCGAATTGGCAAGTAGAATACACAATGACAAAGAAAAGTACAGCACAGAAACAGGCCTTCAGCCCTCCAAACCTGTACCAATCATTATGCCACAGCAAAACTGAAAAAAAACCTTCTTCCCTTACTCAGTCCCTATCTCTCTATTTCCTCCCTATTGATGTACCCATCCAGATGTCTCTCTTCAATTTGACTTGATTTGATTTATTATTGTCACATGTATTAACATACAGTGAAAAGTATTGTTTCTTGTGCATTGAGAAGGAAAGGAGAGATGCAGAACGTAGTGTTACAATCATAGCTGGGGTGTAGAGAAAAATCAAATTAATGCAAGGTAAGTCTATTCAGAAGTCTGGCAGCAGCAGGGAAGAAGCTGTTCTTGGCTCAGTTGGTACGTGACCTCAGACTTTTGTATCTTTTTCCCAAAGAAAGAAGCTGGGAGAGTGTATGTCCAGGGTGTGTGGGGTCCTTAATGATGCTGGCTGCTTTTCCGAGGCTTCGGGAAGTGTAGATAAAGTCAATGGATGGGAGACTGGTTTGCATGATGGATTGGGCTATATTCAAGACTTTTGTAGTTTCTTGCAGTCTTGGGCAGTGGAGGAGCACAGATCTGGTGGTATCTGTGATACAACCAGAAAGAATACTTTCTATGGTGTATCTGTAAAAGTTGGTGAGAGTCGTAGCGGACACGCCAAAGTTCCTTCGCCTTCTGAGAAATAGAGGCGTTAGTGGGCTTTCTTAACTATAGTGTCGACATGGGAGGACTGGGACAGGTTGTTGGTGATCTGGGCATTAAAAAACTGAAAGCTCTCGACCCTTTCTATTCATCCCCATTGATGTAGACAGGGGCATGTTCTTCTTTACGCTTGTTAAAGTCAATGACAATCTCCTTCATTTTGTGACATTGAGGGAGAGATTGTTGTTGCCACACCAGTTCACCAGATTGTCTATCCAATTCTTGTACACTGTCTCATCATTGTTTGAGACCTGACCCACTACGGTGGTGTCATCAGCAAACTTGACAATCGAATTGGAGGGGAGTTTGACTGCACAGTTATAGGTATATAAGGAGTATAGTAGGGGGGCTGAGAACACAGCCTTTGTGGCTGCTTCCACCACCTTCTTGGCAGCGTGTTCCAGGCACCCATCACACTCTGTGTGAAAATCTCCCCCCACCACATCACCCTAAACTTTCCTCATCTCACCTTGAACCTGTGCTCCCTTGGAATTGACACTTGCACCCTGGGAAAAAGTGTCTGACTATCCACCCCTATCCATGCCTCTCAGTTTTGTAGACCTCTGTCAGGTCTCCCCTCTGGGCTCTACACTATTAGTCTAGTGGCAATATCACTATACCATCATTTCCCCAGTTGGAGGAAGGCAGCAAAGTCACAGGGAGGTTCCGTACAACTTCTGAAAACTGAAGGAAACTTTGGAAATAATTTAGACCTGCAGGTAAGTGGCTATCTGGCCGAGTTTTCTGTTGCACTGAAAGGTCATGAACCTCAAATGTCTCGATCACTTTGTCTTGTAGAATCCCTAAAGTGCAGAACTAGGTCATTTGGCCCATCGAGTCTGCATCGACTCTCTGGTGGAACCTATAATGCAGGACATATTCCTGTAACCCCATGTTTTTACCCCGCTAATCCCCCTAACCTGCATATCTTTGGACTGTGGGTGGAAATCAGAGCACCCCGAGGAAACACACGCACACATACGGAAAACATGCAAACGCCACACTGTGACCAAGCCGGGAATTGAACTCATGTCCCCGGAGCTGCGAGGCAGCAGGGCCAACTACTGTGTCACCATCCACTTGTACGATGAGCGGTCATGATAGTCATCCATGTGGCAGCACACACAGTGCAGGTAAGAACGGCAAGATTTTCTTTGTAGTGTCACTGTTTCAAAGCAACACTGATGGAGGAGCTCCGGTCATAAAACAGGACTCTATCGCACATGGTGGCGAGCAGAGATAGAAACCAAGCCCCAGCACCACATCCTGCCCAGCAACTGGGCAGCACATTGAGCACTCAGCAATCAGAGCAGAAGGCTGAGGGATCGATGAAATCTGAGGGAATCTCATGCTACCCTTATTCACACCACTCCACCCTCCCCCGCACCAGCCAAATACACCATCTGCTAGCAAGGTCCGCACAAGAATGGCTGTCCCCACAGAGATGCTGGTATTGGAGCCACAGGGGGGGACTCCAATGGTTTTCTATGTCACAACCCTCACAAGCAGGTCATTAGGTTGGCTTATGCGGAGAGACTGAGTAGACTGGGACTATACTCATTGGAAATTAGAAGAATAAGAGGGGATATGGGAGGCACCAGGGTTTGAATGCTGGCTTGAGGGTCAGTGTGTGTGTGTAGAGTTTGCACATTCTCCCCATGTCTGTATGGGTTTCCTCTGGGTGCTCTGATTTCTTTACAGCCACAGAAAGATCAGCCATGGGCTTATTGAATGGCGGTGGAACAGCCTAGAGGTGCCAAAGGGCCTATTCCTGCGTTGAGTTCTTATGTAGTCCAGGAAGTGAGCTGCCTGCCTCCAACCCTGAAAGAAATCCCACAACACCAGTTTAAAGTCCAAACAGGTTTATTTGTAGCAAAAGCCGCAAGCTTTCGGGGCAGCTTCGTCAGGTGGCTGGGAGTTCTGACCCATAAAAGGGACACAAACTCAATTTACATGCATAACGATTGAATTTCACAGTCCAAAGATGCGCAGGTTAGGTGGATTGGCCATACTAAATTGCCCCTTTGTGTCAATGGGTCTAGCTAGGATAAATGCATGGGATTATGGGAAATGGCCTGGGTGGGATTGTGATCAGTGTGGACGCAATGCGCCAAATGGCCTCCTTCCATACTGTAGGATTCAATGATTCTATGATCTTGTAGAAACATTCAACTTTATAAAAAGAATAGATAAGAAAGAAGCAGGAAGGTAGTTTCCACTGATAGGTGAAATTACAACCAGAGCCTCAAAATAAGCGGGGGGGGGCAGATTTAGGCAGAACTTCTTCAGCCAAAAGGTTGTGAATCTGTGGAATTCCCTGCCCAGTGAAGCAGTTGAGGCCACCTCATTGAATCTATTTAAGGCAAAGATAGATAGATTTTTGAACAGTAAAGGAAATTAAAGGTTACGGCGAGTAGCTCCACAGAAAGATCAGCCATGGGCTTATTGAATGGCGGTGGAACAGCCTAGAGGTGCCAAAGGGCCTATTCCTGCGTTGAGTTCTTATGTAGTCCAGGAAGTGAGCTGCCTGCCTCCAACCCTGAAAGAAATCCCACAACACCAGTTTAAAGTCCAAACAGGTTTATTTGTAGCAAAAGCCTCAAGCTTTCGGGGCAGCTTCGTCAGGTGGCTGGGAGTTCTGACCCATAAAAGGGACACAAACTCAATTTACATGCATAACGATTGGAATGTGAGTCTTTACAGCTAATCAATTCTTCAAGGTATAGACAATGTGAATGGAAAGAGTTTTAAGCACAGGTTAAAGAGATTTGTATTGTTTCCAGACAGGACAGTAAGTGAGATGTTGCAAGCCCAGGCAAATCATGGGGGTTACAGACAGTGTGACATGAACCCAAGATCCCGGTTGAGGCTGTTCTCATGTGTGCGGAACTAAGCTATCAGTTTCTGCTCAGCGACTGTGCTGTTGTGTGTCCTAAAGGCCGCCTGATGAAGGGGCAGGCTGCCCCGAAAGCTTGCGGCTTTTGCTACAAATAAACCTGTTTGGACTTTAAACTGGTGTTGTGGGATTTCTTTCTGTTTTACCCCAGTCCAACACCGGCATCTCCACATCATGCCTCTAACTCCTCAGAGGCAACAAAGGGAGCAGTGCATAGGAGCATCCAAGACCCAGGGGTAGATGATTAATTGGGTCATTGTGACATACAGATAGGTTTTGTAGAGTCAAGATAACAGGCCTCCATAAAGCGAAATAAATATCTTTGTCTGTGTGAAACATTAACTATTTACCACATATTTACAGAACATTGGGCTTTCCAGGCAGTCAAACATCTTTCAATTTGAACCTTTAGAAAAATTAAAACAAAAAAACATTTGTCCAATATTCAGCACTTAGCCTGAAGTAGGCTAATTTGCTGGCCTCTTGCGAATTCCCCATTAGTCTCACTCCCTGTACAAGATCGAGGCAGCACTGGCTTTATTCAAATAATTCCAATCTTACTAAACACAGCCTGTCAGTTCAAAGCTCTGCTGGCTACAGCTGAGCAAGTGACTCGGCCAAAACTGTCTGCAAATGAAGGTCAGCTCTTATAAGGCTGCCAGTTTGAAAGACAGAGGCGACTCCGGGCCTTACTTTTTTTGTAAGCTTTTATTTATTCAGTGATGAGACGTGTGCATCACTGGCAAAGCCAGCACTTATTAGCCCCCTCCCTCATTACCCTCGAAGGTTGGTGGTGAGCCGCCTTCTTGAATCGCTGCAGTCCCTGTGGTGTAGGTACACCCACAGTGCTGTTAGGGAGAGAGTTCCAGATTTTCGAACCCAACGACAGTGAAGGAACAGCGATATGGGTTGGCACAGTGATTAGCACCGCTGCCTCACATCACCAGGGACCCAGGTTCCATTCCCGGCTTGGGTCACCTATCTGTGCAGGGTCTACACATTCTCCCCGTGTCTGCGTGGGTTTCCTCCTGGCTATCCAGTTGCATCCTACAATCCAAAACATGTGCTGGTTAGGTGCACTGGCCAATGTTAAATTCCCTCTCGGTGTAGCCGGACAGGCATCTGAGTGTGGCGGCTCGGGGATTTTCACAGTAACTTTGTTGCAGTGTTAAGCCTAGTTGTGACACTGATAAATAAATTTTATATTTCCATGACAGGTTTGGAGGGGAGCTTGCAGGTGCTGGTGCTCCCACGTGTCTACTGCTGATAGAACTGACTGGCTCAGAAGATGCTGCAAAAGGAGCTGTGGTGACTTGCTACAAGCTCACGTGAACACCAGAGAATATTAAATAGATACTGAACAGTGTGACCCCGCTATGGATTACAGCTGTACATTTTTTAAATAGCACCGTTAATGAGGCTATGCACAATGATGTTTGATGGCTTAGGTGGAAGATCTGTGAGGATTTCCTTATCTTTGGTACCAGCGCGCAGCTACCTAAACCATAGCTTTCATGTACAGTTATTCATATCCAACTTTTACAAATGCACCATAGGAAGCATTCTTTGTTTCACAGCTTGGTATGGCGCCTGCTCTGCCCAAGACCACAAAAAACTACAAAGAGTTGTGAACGTAGCCCAATCCATCATGCAAACCAGCCTCCCATCCATTGACTCTGTCTACACTTCCCATTGCCTCAGGGAAAAGCAGCCAGCATAATTAAGGACCCCACGTGCCTTGGACATTCTCTTTTGCACCTTAGGGTGGACAGTGATAGCCTTTTTCCTAGGATGGAGAAAGCTAGCACGAGGGGACACAGCTTTAAATTAAGGGGTGATAGTTATAGGACGGATATCAGAGGTAGGTTCTTTACCCAGAGGGTGGTTAGGGAGTGGAATGCTCTGCCTGCGGCAGTTGTAGATGTGCCAAGTTTGGTGGCGTTTAAGAGGTTAGTTGATAAGTTTATGGAAGAGAAGGGAATGGTTTAGTTTGGAGGGTCATTGCTTTTTATAATGGTCGGCACAACATCGAAGGCCGAAGGGCCTGTTCTGCGCTGTAATGTTCTATGTTCTATGTTCTTCCATCAGAAAAAAGGATACAAAAGTCTGAGGTCACGTACCAACCGACTCAAAACAGTTTCTTCCTTGTTGTCATCAGACTTTTGAATGGACCTATCTCACAGTAAGTTAATCTTTCTCCACACCCTAGCTATGACTGTAACACTACATGCTGTGGTCTCCTTTCCTTCTCTATAAACTGTATGCTTTATCTGTATAAGGCTCAAGACATGATATTTTTCACTGTATACTAATACATTGGCAATAAATCAAATTAAATCAAATATCATCAAATCTCACAACAAGTTACTCCCATCTTTGTACAAGCAAAGATCTCCAAACAGGTTGTTTGAACTTGCTGTGAGATGTGAAGGTCAATGATTTTAATAGTTCAGCATGAGCCAGTTTTTTTTATTATCTACTACTTATCAACAGGTTTGCTATGTTGCCATATCTGTGCAGATGGAATTAATTATAGGTGACCTTTGCTGTCATCTGCGCTGATCTGGGAAACAAGAGGTCACATTTCAGCTGCTGATCGATTAAGATGAAAATAAAAAAAAATCTACATAAATAAATATAACTTCATCAAGATTCATTAAGTGTATCTTATTGCTATGGTGTCGAGGTTTAAATGCCCCTGGAGCTGGCAGCTGTTGCGATTCTCTGGAATGGTGCTGTTCCTTTTTTTTCCCGAAATGCATCATTTAATCAACGTGCTGCAGTGCTTTCTCTGTCTGTGCTTCACACTTGTAACTCGCTGGAAATTGGCATTCATCTTTTGTACAAGCCGTTCAATGGAAACCTCTATAAGACACCGACAACCTCGCTGCCAATTATCCTGCTGCGTAACCTTTCTAAAAAAACGCGGTAATACTGTGCATGACTACATTATACTTAGCACCAAGTTATTACCATGTAAAATTACCATTTAAATGTTTCAATATGGAAGCAGGCCATTTGGCCCATCGGGTTTGCACTGACCACCCAAGCTCTATCCGCATATACCCATGCATTTACCCTAGCTAGTCCTCCTGACACTTAAGGGGCAATTTAGCACGGCCAATCCACCTAACTCACACATTTTTCAGACTGAGGGGGGAAACACCCGGAGGAACCCCACGCGGAGACTGGGAGAACATGCAAATTGCACACAGACCCAAGCCAGGAATCGAACCTGTCACTGCAAGTGATGCCAGCGATACTTAAAAGATGTTTATATTTAAAGCTTAAGTTTGAAGTTTATTTATTGCTCACAGGTAAGGCTTACATTAACACTGCAATGAAGTTGCTGTGAAATTCAGAGTGCTGCATGGTGGCACAATAATTATACTGCTACCTCACAGCGCCAGGGATCTGGGTTCAATTCCGGCTTCGAGTCACTGCCTGTGTGAAGTTTGCACATTCTCCCCATGTCTGCATGGATTTCCTTCAGGTGCTCCGGTTTTCACCCGCAGTCCAAAGATGCGTGGATTAGGTTGATTGACCATGCTAAATTGTGTCAGGGTAAATACGCAGCATTACAGGAATAGCACTGGGTGGGATTGCAGTCAGTACAGACTCAATGGGCCAAATGACCTCCTTCTGTACTGTAGGAATTCTATGATTATATTCTCTTGCACCTTCTCTGATTCATGACTATTATTTCCTTAGCTCTGGAAAGTAGAAATCCTGGCTGCTCTCAGTTTTCCCGTAGAGACCCACGCTTGGCAACAAATATGTCACTACATTAATTCCTTTGCCCGGTTTCCTCCTCCGCTTAGGACTGGTGACACTCACTGCTCTTTTTCTAAAGCGCAGGCAGAATACCATCATACACATATGATAATCCACCTATCATACACATATTAGGTACCGAAAAATTCTACGCAAGGGCCTTGCTCTGAGTCACTCAAAGCAGGCGACCTGATAGAAGTTTACAAGATGTTGAGAGGCGACCTGATAGAGGTTTACAAGATGTTGAGAGGATTAGATAGGGTGGACTCTCAGAGACTATTTCCCAGGGCTGAAATGGTCGCGATGAGAGGGCACAGATTTAAGGTGTAGGGAAGCAAGTACAGAGGGGATGCTAGGGGAAAGTTTTTCACTCAGAGGGTGGTGAGTGAATGGTCTATGTTCTAAAACCATTTAAAAATCAGTTCAGCCACAAAATTCTACCATGAGCATCTGTGTCACAACACTATGTTAGAAAATATATTTCAATGGAAAGCCAGCAGAACGTGGTAGACATTAACAAAATCAGCTACCCCCCCCCCACCCCACGCCCCCCATTCCTCCAAGGAGCATCATATAACTGGGCAGAAGGACTCTCACTCAGACAGAAGTCCTGCCTCAGAGCTCCACCAACTAACCTGCTTGGCCAACAGACCTGAAGTGCCAACAGCATTTGAAATAATTCATCAGAGGCCGGTGTCCCTCATTATACACAGGTAAAACTCTCTGATTGGCCATCATTATCTCAATCAGGGAGCTCATACTCCAACAGAACCACTTCTTGGGCCTCGTTGAGATCATCATAGCATTGGGGCCAGCAGTAGCCAAATTCCCAGTATTGAAGTCCAGGATCCATTCAGTATGAGGAGAATTAGGGGAAGACTGGTCTCATGCAGGAGTTTAAAGTTAAAAGTTTATTTATTAGTGTCACAAGTAGGCTTACATTCACACTGCAATGGAATTACTGTGAAAATCCTCCAGTTGCCACACTCCAGTGCCTGTTGGTACACTGAGGGCACATTTAACATGGTCTAAGCATCTTCCAGGCCGTGGGGGGAAATCAGAGCACCCAGAGGAAACCCACACAGAGAGTGTGCAAATTCCATACAGTGACCCAAACCAGGAATCAAGCCTGGTCCCCAGTGCTGTAAGGCACTAACCACTGTGCCACCTGATGTATGGCACAGAGACATGGGAGTCTCGATGGAGCATTGGGAGTGGAAACGGAGCAACCATGAGGGAAGATAGGGACCAAAATTGTAAACAGGGCCCTAAGGAAAAGCTCCGCCCCTCTCCACCCAAGGTCTGAGCAGTGAGATCTGTCGGGCTTCCTTCCTGGCTTTGGACCCCTCCCACTGGCCTTAAAATGGAGACCCAGCAGGAAGTGGTATTTAAGTGATCTATAAACAACCTCTGCTGGGATGTTTTAGAAACCAAAGTCTTTAAAATGACTCCAGCATCGGTTATGGCATGGAGGTGGGGGTGGGGATGCAAACGGCAGGAAAATGGCACTTAGTGAAATGATCATTTGGGGTGCCACTGAATGATGGGCTGAATGACCTCCTCTGAGCTGTCACACGTTTGAGATACCATTACGCAGCCAGCAGTAATCGCTCTCAACGAGGCAGTGATGAACAGCGGCAGCCCTGGTGTTGGAGATGCATCCACCCTTCATGTTACTTGGGTAGATGAACGGCTTTTGAAGCCATTTTAAAGGATTGTTAAGAGTCAATAATGCTTAGGTTATTGGGTTAGGTTAAGATCTGGAAGGGTGGACGAGGCATGTAAAATGTCACAGACAACAGTAGGGTAGGAAGATCCCAGAGGCAGCCAATAGCGAGATGCCTCCATCTCTGGAAAACATGCTGTGGGAGTGGGGAAGGGGGTGGGATGTGATGGAAAATGCCAGCCAATGAAACATTGGCACCTGAAGTGGGGTCACTGTTATAATGCAGAGTAATCATTTGGATACTGCAAGTTCCTCAAGGAGATGACCCCCCAGAAGATCCTGGGTTCAATTCCAGCCTTGGGTGACTACCTATGTAGAGTTTGCACATTCTCCCAGTGTCTGCGCGGGTTTCCTCTGTGTGCTCCCACACTCCAAAGATGGGCAGGTTAGGTGGATTAGCCATGATAAATTGCCCCCTAGTGTCCAGGAGTCTAGCAGCATAAATGCATGGAATTACTGGGATAGGGCCTGAGTGGGATTGTGGCTAGCACAGGCTTGATGGGCCAAATGGCCTCCTTCTGTACTGTAGGGATTCGGCAATTCCCACTCATTGATTCTGCTCTGGATGAACAAGACACAACGGGTGTTGGTCAGGGAATAAAACATTGGTCAGGAGAACTCACCTATTCTACAAAATGGGACCTCCCCAAGCTGGTCAAGTCAGGGGGTGGGGGGAGGGAAGAGACCTCAATTTGACATAAGACAAAATAAGCCACCTTCATCGGCCTGCGGTTGTAGACATCAGAGGGTTAAGCTACTTGTCAATACTAAATAAAAATGCTGAAGTGAATCAGACTCTCTGGAGGCCACAGTGACATGTCAGGGAAGTCACTGTCCCAAGATTTCACTACCTGTCCAGTCGAGTCCACTGACTGTAGCTGATGAATACTGCAGCTTCGCCAGGACACCCAGTACAACTCAGCTCTCATCCTGAAGCAGTACAGGCTAAATAAGGGATCATTCATGCCTGCAGAAGCCAACAGCAAGAGTTGTAAAAGAAGCCATTTCTTGCTGATTCTGTGGGATCAATTAATATCTCTTCAAATTTCAGCCTTATCCCCATCATTTATTTATTCTCAGTACTGAGAAGCTGCCTCTGTCCCCTTGCTTCTAATTTTGGGCAGCAGCTGTTGCCAGCTTTTCCACATTTATATCTCCCCTAGGCTCATCCTTTTGCTTCCAAAACAGAAAATGCTGGAAAGTCTCGGCAGGTCTGACAGCGTCTGTAAGGAGAGAAAAGAGCTGATGTTTCCAGTCCAGATGACTCTTTGTCAAAGCTTGATTTCTTCTTGTTTATTTACTTCAAGAGAAGTGACAAGAAGCCTCATCTGAAAGCAATCACGGGGAAGTGTATTTTGTTAATCAAAACATTGAAACATTGACTAAACCAGCCTCCCATCCATTGACTCTGTCTACACTTCCTGCTGCCTCGGAAAAGCAGCCAGCATATTCAAGGACCCCAGGCAGCCCGGACATTCTCTCTTCCACCTTCTTCCGTTGGGAAAAGGATACAAAAGTCTGACTCAATCGATTCAAGAACAGCTTCTTCCTTACTGTTGTCAGACTTTTGAATGGACCTGATTTTTCACTACACCCTAGCAATGACTGTAACACTACATTCTGCACTGTCTGCTTCCCTTCTGTATGAATGGTATGCTTTGTCTGCATAGCGCACAAGAAGCAATACTTTTCACTGTATGCTAATACGCATGACAATAATAAATCAAATCAAATCAGATGAAACAGCAGAGAGGAGGAAGAGAAAAGGGGCAAGAGGAGCATTGACTGGATTAATCAAAGCAAAGCAATAGACAGTCAAATAAATAGTTTCCAGGCAGGGGGGGCAGGCGGGGTGGATACAAAAATATAACGTGGGGATTTTCAAATACATCTCCTGTAAGACTGGACCTAATCCTAACACTGCATTAAAAAAGATAAAGCATTTGAGAATGAATGGTTCCTTTCACTCGAGCTATTCAAGTCAAAAATTGCAAATAGCGCATTCAATTTTTCTTTCGGAAAGCAGAAATTTTCCACAACAACAAAAGAAAAGACTAAGGATATTTTGCAGTCTTCAGGAATAAACACTGGCTTCAACTGTTCCAGATCAGAACCTCTGCCCCCTTGCTTTTACTTTCTAATGGTAGTTTGTTTTTTTACATATTTACACCTCCCCTACTTTTACTAGTTCCAATATCACTTCCCTTTGCCACCATTACACTGCCAGAGGAGATGGTGGAAGCAGATTCCATAACACCATTCAGGAGTCATCTGGATAGGTAGATAAAAAAGATAGGGAATAGAGGGATATGGACCACGTAGAGGCAAGGCAATATTAGATGAGAGAGGCATCTGTTTCGGCACAGACTTGGTGGACCGAGGGACTTGCTCCTGTGCTGTTCTTTGTGAATCTCTTTGTGTAACTTTTCAGCTTTTCCACTGTAAGGGAAGTTCTCCAAGGATGATGCATTGGCTTTTGACACAGCCCACATTCTTGTGCTCACGTTAGTGGTTAGTTTGGAGGTGTGAAGGGTGTATTATTAGGTTGAATAGCAGTGTACTGGAACCATACTGCCCTTCCACCTCCACCAGGATTCGAATCTGGGCGGGAAGATCCATAATCTAAGGAAAAATCCACCGCGAGCTTTTGTGATAATTGGAGATCAGTAACATAGAAAGTAGAAGCAGGAGTAGGCCATTTGGCCCTTCAAGCCTGCTCCACCATTCATTTTGATCATGGCTGATCATCGCATTCAATATCCTGATTCTGCCTTCAAGTGCTGAGCGAGGGACTCGACATCAAAACGGAGCTGGGCAGGCTGAAAACCACAACACTGCTCTTGCTGCTGACCCCTTTCCCACTGGCACCTATCTCCCTGTACCCTCTCCCTGCACCCCTCTTACGCCCCGCGTCCTGCGCCCCTCTCCCTGTGCTGTCTCTTCCAGCACTTCTCTCCTTGCACCCCTGCACCGCTCCACACCACTCCCTGACCCCCCCTCCACCTGCACCCCTCTCCCTGCTCCCTTCCCCTGCACCCCTCTACCTGTGCCCTCTCCCTGTGCCTTTGCACCTTCTCCCTGTGCCTCCCCACGCACCCATCTCCGTATACCCGCTCCTTGTGCCTCCCGGGGTTGTTCCCTTAGAGCAGCGGAAGTTAAGAGGAGGTCTAATGAGTTAAATTCACAAAGGGTTTAAAAAGAGTAAATAAATGTAAACTGCTTCCAACAGCATCATCCTTCCCTGGCAGCGCCCTGCCTAGTGCCCAATGTCTGTCAGGGTAGGCCCTGATTCTCCACCAGCCTGAACTGGAGTAAGCAGTGAAGTGAAAGTGATCTCAGTCGCTGAAAGGTTGGTACCATGGGCACTGATTAAAGAACCAGAAGCGACGCAGTGAAAGACATTTTATGCAGCAGATGGTGAGGATTTGGAAAGCACTGTCCAATCAGTGTTGGAACAACAAAAATCTCTCCCTCGGTGTCTACAAGACAAAGGAGATAATCATCGACTTCAGAAAGCATAATGGAGAACATGCCCCTGTCTACATCAACAGGGATGAAATAGAAAGATCAAGAGCTTTAGGTTTTTAGGTGTCCAGATCACCAACAACCTGTCCTGGTCCCCCTTTCTCAGAAGATTAAGGAAATTTGGCACGTCAGCTATGGCTCTCACCAACTTTTATAGATGCACCATAGAAAGCATTCTTTCTGGTTGTATCACAGCTTGGTATGGCTCCTGCCCTGCCTAAGACCACAAGGAACTACAAAGAGTCATGAATATAGTCCAATCCATCACGCAAACCAACCTCCTATCCATTGACTCTGTCTACACTTCCCGCTGTCTCGGAAAAGCAGCCAGCATAATTAAGGATCCCACACGCTCTGGACATTCTCTTTCCCACCTTCTTCCGTCAGGAAAAAGATACAAAAGTCTGAGATCATGTACCAACTGACTCATCAGACTTTTGAATGGACCTACCTCGCACTAAGTTGATCTTTCTCTACACCCTAGCTATGATTGTAACACTACATTCTGCACTCTCTTCTTTCCTTCTCTATGAACTTTATGCTTTGTCTGCATAGCGCGGAAGAAACAATACTTTTCACTGCATACTAATAATAAATTACATCAAATGGAACAGATTCAGTCATAGGCATCCAATGGGAATTCAATAAATAAGAATTGTTCCCACTGTTCAAAAGCAGGAAGACACAGATTTATGGTAATTGGCAAAAAAAGCAAGGAGGAAAACGTTTTCCACATGGAAAGAGTTCGGGACCTGGAATGGACTACCTGAGAGCATAATTGATACAGGTCCAACCGAGGCATTCAACAAGGGAGTGGATCATTTTCCGTAAAAGAAGAATGTGCAGGGCTACAGGGAGAAATTAGAGGTGTGAATTGCCCCGTCCGAGAGGCAAAACAAACAAGATGGGCTGAATGGCCTCCTCTGTGCGACTGTCATTCTGTAAAATAAGTGAAGGAGAAAAGAAATAGCAAGAACAAGGGACACGGGCCAGCGAGTGGAGCTAACTGGGTTGCTGTTCCAAAGAGCTGGCACAGACACAATGGACCAAATGGCCTCTGTCAGAGCTGTATTGTATTCTACAATTGCTGCCACATGCGGAGGGTTCCACCAATCCTCTGCCAGGTCAGCAGAACCCGTGAAGATTCCACCCCGCTTCCTGGATCCCCGTCACGAGAAAATTGGAAAGCTTTCACTTGGGATTGTTGAGCATGTGTTGGGGGAGAGAGAAAAGAACAAGTTGTGTTTGCAAAAGCGACCATCAAAGATCAGCAACCCAACAGTTACATAAATCATGTTACCAGATTGAACAATTTGCATGTTATTCTTCAACAGTGTAAACTAATTTTACATAACATGCTGCCAGCTGAGCAAACTGCCTGCACGCCCGCCAACTCGCAACAGCTTTGCTTCTGCAAGTCCCAATCCCATTTCTTACAGATGGTTGGCACTTCACATGTTTAACACGGTCACTGCAAGTTGCAGGTAGGAAGAAAAAAATGAAAAAGAAATAGAAATAAATCCAAAACATACAGTTATGGCACGGTTATTGTGGAATCTCTACAGTGCAGGAGGAGACAATTCAGCCCATCAAATCTGCACCAACTCTCTGAAAGAGCGTCTTACCCAAGCACTATGTCCATTAGCCCATATATTTGCCCGGCTAATCCCCCTAAGTTACATCTCTTTGGACACTAAGGGGCAAATTTCCATGACCAATCCGCCTAACCTACATACCTCTGGACACTAAGGGGCAATTTAGTATGGCAAATCCCCCTAACCTGCATATTTTGGGACATTAAGATATGCCCTTACCTTAGCATGCCCAATCCACCTATCCTGCACATCTTTCGAGTGTGGGCGAGGAAACCCATGCAGATATGGGGAGAATGTGCAAACTCCACACAGTGACCCGAGGCCAGAATTGCATCCAGGTCCCTGTAGCAACCGTGCTACCCTTAATTTTAAAAAAAAATTATTGCCCATTCCTAATTACCCACAGTCATTTCAGATGGCAGTTACTATGGGTCGGGGGGCAAGGTTTGGATCCGGCAAAATTTAAAATTCTCCATCAGCTTTGGTGGGATTCGAACTGAATCTCCAGAGTCTCTGGATTATTAATCAAATAACAATACCATTATGCCAATATCTCCCACAATCGCCAACGTCCTGAACATTCCATACTATAAGACAACAGGATTCCAAGGAGGGATTCTCCTTGGATAAAAATGATGAAGTAAATGTCTATTTGCCTTCTTTTTTGTAAACTGCTCTAAATCTTTTCAATAAACTATTCATTCACACCTCGGAATCGTTTCCTGTAGCCTACATTCTCTGGAGTTTGGAAGAGTTGGATGCAATCTGATTGAAATGAGAGGGCCTGACAGAGTAGCTGACGTGAGGCCGTTTCCTCAGCTGGGGAATCTAGAACAAGGGGTTAAAGAATCAGGATAAGGGATTAGCCGTTTACAAATTAGACGAGGAGAAACGTCTTCACAAATATTGTGAATCTTTGACATTTTCTGACCCAGAGGTCTATGGATGGTCAGTTGATGAGTATATTTAAGACTGTTGGGGCATCAGTGAGGTTGGGTTGGAAAACTGAGTGATCTTCTTGAACCGCACAGCAGGCACCACGGGCTTGCTCCTATTTCCATTGTTCTTCTACCTATTACTTATTTGGCTTATTTCTGCCCAAGGCTGCAAGGAACTATAAAAGGTCGTGAACGTAGCCCAATCTATCACACAACAAACCTCCCATCCATTGACTCTGTCTACACTTCCCACTGCCTCAGAAAAGCAGCCAGAATAATTAAGGACCCCACACACCCCAGGACATTTTCTCTTCCACTTCCTTCCTTCGTGAAAAACATACAAAAGTCTGAGATCATGTACCAACCGACTCAAGAACAGCTTCTTCCCTGCTGCCATCAGACTTTTGAATGAACCTACCTCACATTAAGTTGATATTTCTCTTTACCCTAGCTGTGACTATAACACTACATTCTGCACTCTCTCCTTTCCTTCTCTGTGAACGGTATGTTTTGTCTGTACAGCGCGCAAAAAACAATGCTTTTCACTGTATGTTAATACACGTGACAATAATAAATCAAAATCAAATCAAATCATTTCAATAACTCCCATACTTCTTTAAGTCTCAATATTTTGCATTCATTAACACAGAGTGTAAATTACTTTTTATACAGCCCAATATAACTGAACTTCCCTGAATGTGATCAGTTTACTTTAATTGTGGTAAACACTTTGATATCATCAGTTCTTTGGCCGCATTTGCAAATTATTGATATGCTAAATGAATGGTAAAAGCACAAGTCATTACTCAATGCCTTGAATGGATAGCTCTTCCAATGATATAGTATAGATGGACTGAATAGCCTTCTTTTAGGCTGTGTTGATCTACGATTACATTGGTTTCCCTCCACTAACTCCTGATTCAGAGGTGTCCATGGGCAATTTATTGAAAATATTTAGAACAATTTACAAAAAAGGCATGGAGGTATTTACTTTATCTTTCACCCAAGGGGCATCTCTACTTTGAATCAATTTTTCTTCTAATATTGAATCCTGCTTTGGAATTTCTAGGAAATTGGCATACTGGTGAAGTGACTGGGGAGCCAGTATTGATGGTATCAGCACTTGACGAGCAATCCACAGACCTCTGGGGATCCAGTTCAAATCCGACCTTGGCTGATGGAGAAATTTAACTCCGACTAAAAACTTCTAATTTCTTCAAGTTTCCTGCAGGATTTCGCTATCTCCCCAGTTGCACTGAATCTCAATGGCTGCTCACATATTCTATTCTCCCTTAGTTCCTGAATCTCCAATATCCCTTGTGATATTATATCTAAAAACTCGCCAATTAAAGTCTAGATTTTTTTTAAAAAAGCCATCAAGTTCCCTTTATGCACAAGGTCAGAAACCTTTTTAAAAGTGCAGCAGGGTTGTCAGAGATGAGCTTTGCCAAGAGAATAATGCTAATTTGCACTGCTGACTTTAAAACCTCAATGTTCCACAATGCCTTTCCCGAGGACAAGCATGAAAACTCTACCTCTCGCATCTAGTCTGACCTGCATACCATTAGGTGCAGAGAGAGAAACATGGCAAATCGGCATGGTGGCACAGTGGTTAGCACTGCTGCTTCACAGCGCCAGGGACCCGGGTTTGATTCCTGGCTTGGGTCAGTCTGTATGGAGTCTGCACATTCCCCCCATGTCCGCATGGGTTTCCTCCAGGCACTCTGGTTTCCTCCCACACTCCAAAGACATGCGGGTTAGGTTGATTGGCCATGGTAAATTGACCTTAGTATCAGGGGGATTAGCAGGATAAATATTAAACCTGAGGATTAGAGAGTACGGAAGGAGGGCATTTGGCCCATTGAGTCTGCACTGACCATAATCCCACCCAGTCCCTATTCCTGTAACCCAACACATTTGCCCTGCTAATCCCCCTATCATGGGGGGAATGTGACCCAAGTTGGGAATTGAACCTGGGTCCCTGCGTTATGAAGCAGCTGTGCTAACCACCATGCTATCCGAACGGATAAATTATTCCCTTTCTGGGCTGAGAGATTGATTGGCATTACATGAATAATTACCACATTGCTGAAATGGGTACTTACACTATTAATCATCAGCACCCGTTCTCTTTGGTGAGTTTAATAAGCAATTAATGTACAATTTCAGCATGTTCTTTAAAAAACAATGGATAGGTTAAGTGGTAAGGGCTCAGACAAAGGAGAGAAAGATGTAAATGGGCCAACAAACTCTGAAGCACAATTCACATTGTAAGTCTTCCTCCCCTGTATTTGCTGGTTAATCCGTAAATTTCTGCATTGTTAATACACTATTAGTTTCCAAGATGATTTGGCCCAATATTAAATACATGCCATTGTTGAGTTATTTCTGTGGTATTATTATAAGCTAAGATAAAGGACAGTTCATTATGGTTTGCACTTCAATCTTCCTCTACAATTAAACGCCACAGAAAATGATTACTAATATTGGCTTCTGAAGACTGTAACAACAAGAGGTTACACATCCTTCACCTTTTCACGGCTTAACTTTGCAAATTCATTTCAGCCTCAGACCTATGGGTTTCACAAGGCATTCACAAAAGTGAAACTGAGCTGATCGGTTTATAGGGAGTGGGATAGCTTGATCTTGGATTTGGACGTAGCTCGGCACAACATCGAGGACCGAAGGGCCTGTACGGTTCTATGTTCTATAAGATCATATCGAAGCAGAATTAGGCCATTTGGCCCATCAAGTCTGCTCTGCCATTCGATCATGGCTGATATGCTCCTCATCCCCATTTTCCTGGTTTTTCCCCAGAACCCTGCAATCCGTTACCAATTACAAATCTGTCCAACTACTCCTTAAATTTACTCACTGTCCCATCATCCTCTGCACTCGGAGGTAGTGAATTCCCCCGATTCACAACCCTTTGGGAGAAGTAGTTTCTCCTCAACCCTGTTTTAAATTTGCCCCCCCGCCCCTTATCCTAAGTCCATGAACTCTCATCCTGCAATGCCCCACAGGAGGCCTCTCATAAAGCAGGATACTGTGGATGCTGGAAATGGGGAGTAAAAGTAGAAAAGGCTGGAAATATTTTGCAGGGGAGGGCCGCATCAGCGGAGGCAGATGGCAATAATTTCAGTTATAGATGCGCCAAGTTTGGTGGCGTTTAAGAGGTTAGTAGATAAGTTTATGGATGAAAAGGGAATGGTTTAGGTTAGAGGGTCACTGCTTGTTCCTAATTGGTCGGCGCAGCATCGAGGGTCGAAGGGCCTGTTCTGCGCTGTGATGTTCTATGTTCTATAACATCTTAGGCTGATTGATTGGCTGATTGTACACCACACTTTGAGGACCAATGGAAATTCCCAAACCTGACTGACCCTTTGCCTCACTGACCAATGATCATCTGGATCTGTAACCTTTTCTGAAGAAGCGTGCGATTGTTGAAATTAGAAAATTATTTTCACCTCCAGAATCATAGGATTCTACAGTGCAGAAGGAGGCCATTTAGCCCTTCAAGTCTGCACCAACCACAATCTCACCCTGACTCTATCCCCATAAACCTATGCCCAGAGACTGAAGGCCGGCACCTGAACTGGTTTAACATCCAGGAGCTGGGTGTGCGGGGCCACAGACTGACAAGTTCTCCCATTGTCTCTTCTCGTGAAAGAGATCTCCTGTTTGCTCAGTACTTCACGTTGCCCAGGCCAACCAGGGGAGGTTCTTAGTTCCAAGCCAATATGTTACAATGACAGCAAGCAGATGCACCACCTTGTAACTGACTTGGTGAGAAACACCAAGTGTACAGAGCTTGAAGCTGTCAGTGACAGAGCAGCAAAATCTAGTATTCGCAGAGAATTGGTCAGAACTTTGAATTTGGAGTTGGGACGTCTTGTTGAAGTTGCATGAGCTATTAATAAGGCCACACGTGGAATACTGTGTGCAATTCTGGTCGTCCTATTATAAAAGGAATATTATTAAATGAGGAAAGGGTGCAGAAAAGAATTACTAGGACTTGATGGTTTGAGTTATAAGTTGAGCTGGATAGACTGGGACTTTTTTTCCCTGGAGCATAGGAGACTTAGTGGTGATCTTGTAGAGGTCTATAAAATAATGACGGGCACAGATCAGCTAGATAGTCAATATCTTTTCCCAGAAGAGTCCAAAAGTAGAGGGCATAGACATATGGTGAAAAGGAAAAGATACAAAAGGGTTCTAAGGGGCAATTTTTTCCCACACAGAGGGTGGTGAGTGGCTGGAATGAGCTGCCAGAATTATTACTACAAGCGGCTACAATTTTGTCTTTTAAAAAACATTTGGACAGCTACATGGGTAAAATGGGTATAGAAGGATATGGGCCAAATGCGGGCAATTGGGATTAGCTTTGTGGTAAAAAGCGGGTGGCATGGACAAGTTGAGCCCAAGGTCCCATTTACAGCCACTATAGCTCTGAAGATGTTATCTGAGTCAATCATCAGATTTTCTTACACAACTAAGGGGTGGGATCTCAATGGGACCAAACGTGACACACTGTTCCTCACCGCGCAACATAATTTGGAGTTTAATATCTCAAATCACATGCACGAGTACTCTAATTGTAAGATAGATCCAAAAGCTGTCAAGATTTTACTTTCTGAGTTCACGACTTTAAAAACACTTCTTTATATCGTAACTGACTTGTACAAACAAATTGAAAGCACCACAGGCAGTTATTAAGGTGTCAGACGCACAATTCAGCGAGTGTACAATTTTTGCATTTGGAAGGAAGGTTATTTACTCTTCACCACTGAAGGTACTTAACGCTCGGAACAATTTACAAAAATGATGGTCTTTATTACCCATGTCAAATATGTAAAGTTTGACCATACTTCACGCGTCCCTCTGGGCAGGTCACCATTTTACAGGTAACAGCTAAATGATTGTTGACGGCCCTGCAACTCCATCCCTGAATTATACTGCACTCCAATCATTAACGTCCATCTCAACTGCCTACATCGAATAGTTGCAAAAAACAAATCACTTAGGGTAGGAAAAAAACAGATTAATATTTAATATCGCCACATTCATTAAAGGGCTGACGGATAATTATATCACGGCAATTTAAAGTGCATTTACAACAGCACAGACATGATGCAGAGTGATGTGCTATCCAAATGAGTGATGGCTGCAGCCAGTTATAGCACTTAAGGTCGGAATATTACAGCCATTCAGGCCAGTGGGACTTTCCCAACCTGGGAGAAATGGAGATTCGGCTGCACGTCAAATTCTCTGACTTCGCCGCAGTGGGAGCGTGGTGGGAACGGCCAGTTAAATCAAAGAACAAAGAACAAAACAGCACGGGAAACAGGCCCTTCAGCCCAACAAGCCCGCGCCGCCACCCCGATGTTCCCACCTCTACCTGTGATCCCTGTCTATGCTTATAGATTTATGGATTAAAAAACAAAATTTGAGATAATTTAGGGAGAATTTGTTTTCCCAATTAGCCTAAGAGCACATCTTTGGGATGTGGGAGGAAACCGGAGCACCCGGAGAAAACCCATGCAAGCACGGGGAGAATGCACAAACTCCCACAGACACAGGCCCAAATCCATGCATCTGCACAGCACAGCAATACTGAGCTGAACTGTCGTGTTGCCCATCAAATGGTCCAGGTCAAGCGTACACTAACGACGTAAAGCACTAGGATACTCTCGAAAAAAATCCAAGAGCAGCCCTCTCATGACCCATCGCGTGTATGCCCCTTGTTAGACAACAAGGTGGACCAAAGCACCTGTAAGATAAAAATAAGTGCATCAATATCACCATCTATTTACACACTTCCCAGGAACTCCCAAGGCTCATGATCCCTATTTTAAATCAATTTTCTATACCCTTCCATTCCCATTCTGTTCATGTGCCCATCTAAGTATTTCTTAAATAACTCCAGAGTACCTGCCTCCACCACTTTACTTGGCAGCGCATTCCATACCCCCACCACCCTCTGTGTGAAAAAACTCCCTCTAGCATCCAAATTATACCTTACCTCCCTCACCCTTACCCCTCGTGCTATTTGCGCCCATCCTGTTTACTCTATCTATACCCCTCATAATCTTGTACACCTCTATTAGATCTCCTCTAAGTCGATGTCTTTCTAAGGAAAACAGCACCAATTTGCTTAACCTCTCCTTGTAACTCAGACCTGACCCATCCTTAATCGCGGAGGAAGCTGTAATAATTTCATGGAGATGAAAGTCCCATCACCAAGTTACTTTATTTAGACCATACATCTGTACACAGCCAGTTCTCCAGTTGCTCCCTGCTGAATGCAGGCTGGGGATCTGACACACCTGCTTTAAATAGGGAGCTTCAGGCTCCCTGCTTTAACCATCAATTAGGATTCATCAGCTAGTTCTTTTCATACCACCCAAGTAAAAGAACTCAAATTAACTTAGGGGTTTATACTCTAGCAAGCCAACCTCCGGCTGAAGTCATCACAGAAGCCAAGGTTCAAAACTCTCAATCTGGTATTCAAATTCCTCCACGTCCTCCATTCTCCCAATCCCTGAAAGATCCAACAGCCCCAAGGTCAGTGTGTTCCTCCAGTTCTGCCGCTTCCCCGCCGTATATGCCCCATTACACACAGCTGACAGCGTAGCGGCTGAAGATCTTGAGCTCTGGAATTCCCGCCCAAATACCTTTTCCATCTTTCTCACTCCTCCTTCAAGACACTCCTTTCACCAATATTTTCATTTGTGACTCAGTGTCAAGATTTTGGTAACATTCCTGTTAATTGCTTTGAGACATTTCACTGTATTGAGGGTACAATGTAGGTGTAAGTTATTGCTGGTGTTGTGACATTCACTGGAAATGGTGTGTAGATTGTTACCAAACTACACCCGATGCGAAACCTGAGTATCCACACAGAAAGATATGGTCTAGTTAACCTGTCTTACAATGTCGATTGTACTGCACTATCAAGCTCATTATCTAGGTGGGCAATCCAGAATGTGCTAGGGCTTACACTCACAATCAGCTTAAGATCAATAGTCAGGCTCACAACGTATCTCACTTACACTTGTTAGGGACCAGATCAGAAACGGCAAGTTATATTACTGTTCGTAAAGAGTTTGTCCACACTGTCCATGTGGAGTTTGCACATTGTCCTCATGTCTGCACCAGTTTCTTCCCACAGTCCAAAGATGTGCGGGTCAGATTGGATTGACCACGCTAAAATTGCCCCTTAGTGTTCTGAAGTACAAAGGTTAGAGGGATTAGCGAGTAAAAATGTAGGGATATGGGAGTAGGGCCTCAGTGGAACTGTCGTAAGTGCAGACTTGATGGGCCAAATGTTCTCTTTCTCACTGTAGGTTACGATTCTATGATTATAAAGTTAACCTAGGGTGGCCTGGTGATACACTGGTTAGCACTGCTGCCTCACAGTGCCAAGGACTCGGGTTTAATTTCTGGCCTGGGTCACTTTCTTGCGGAGTTTGCACATTCTCCCCGTGTCTGCGTGGATATCCTCCACGTGCCCCAGTTTCCTCCCACAGTCCGAAAGACATGCTGGTTAGGTGCATTAGCCATGCCAAATTCTCCATCAGTGTACCCAAAACATGAATAAGTGCCAGAATGTGGCAACTAGGGGAATTTAACAGTAACATTATTGCAGTGTTAATGTAAGTCTACTTATGGCACCAATAAATCAACTTTAAAAATCCGAACTTTTCCTTTTGATTTTGGCATTAGGGTGAGCATTATGTGTTTTGCTTCAGGTATGACACAAATGACCCACTAGTAAGCGTTTATCAAAACGAACTTTATTTAAAAAGCAGATAAAATATTAATTAGCATAATTTTTACCAATTAAAATATTTAAACATGACAAAGCATAGTTTTTAACAACTAATTAATCTCTATAGTTCCATTTTAAGCAACATGCCCCATGGCATAATTCCCTTTCAGAACCAGTTAGCACCAAAAACTGATATGCTTATTTGGATGCTAGATTTCCAGCCTTTTAACACCTCGAGTTGGAGATTCAGACAGACACCTATCTTGTAATTCTCATACGGCAACCTCCAGAGCAAAGTCCACCCCCAAGCAGCAGCGTTTCAGGGGAAGAGATTTACTTCCTGGCAGATTCCAGTATCTAAATCCAGAGAGAGAGAGAGAGACAGGGGAAGTGACCTCTCTCCAAAGATCCTAAGCAGCAGCAGATTGAGCTCGAGTTCTGTGTGTATGCCTAGATCTACACAATAACGTGATTTTTTTTATTCCTGTCACTTAACCCTTTCAAACCCTACTCTGCAAAATCCCAGAGAAGCACTGAAAGAACAGAACAACATTAGTTCAGGTTAAAACAAACATTCTAGGAATTAGGAGCAATTACGCAACTGCAGTAACAATAGTGCTATTGGGTGCAGATCCAACGGCACCAGTTAGAATAGATAGTTAAAAAAAATACCTACACAACAACATTACTCAAAAAACATTCCTTAAAGGCAGCATATTGTCAAACGCTAGACATGTTCATCTAGATTCTGGATCAGTACAGACAGTGCAGCTTGGTTGAATGGCACTAAAGCATGGGGGCTAGCAGCTTCCTGAAGCATTCTCTGTATCAATACTTCAACCCGAATCAACACCCTTCTCCCACACAGCATAAATTCTTGTTTCTTTGAAACTCATAATTCTTGCATATGTCTTGCATATGAGGGGTGAGAATAGAGTTAACAGGGTTAAGCTTTTTCCTAGGATGGACTCGAATAGCACGAGGGGTCATGGGCTTAGGGTGAGGAGGGTAAGGTATAATTTGGATGCTAGAGGGAGTTTTTTCACACAGAGGGTGGTAAGGGTATGGAATGCGCTGCCAAGTAAAGTGGTGGAGGCAGACACTCTGGAATTATTTAAGAAATATTTAAATGGGCACATGAACAGAATGGGAATGGAGGGGTATAGAAAACTGATTTAAAATAGGGATCATGAGCCTTGGGAGTCCCTGGGAAGTGTGTAAATAGATGATGATATTGATGTACTTGTTTTTATCCTACAGGTGCTTTGGTCCACCTTGTTGTCTAACAAGGGGCATACACGCGATGGGTCGTGAGAGGGCTGCTCTTGGATTTTTTCGAGAGTATCCTAGTGCTTCACTTCGTTAGTGTACGCTTGACCTGGACCATTTGATGGGCAACACGACAGCTCAGTGACTATCGCTGTGCTGTGCAGATACATGGATTTGGGCCTGTGTCTGTGGGAGTTTGCGCATTCTCCCCGTGCTTGCGTGGGTTTTCTCCGGGTGCTCCGGTTTCCTCCACATCCCAAAGATGTGCTCTTAGGCTAACTGGCAAAACAAATTCTCCCTAAATTGTCTCAAATTTGGTTTTTAATCCATAGATCTATAAACATTGACAGGGATCGCGGGGAGAGGTGGGAACATCGGAGTGGCAGCGCAGGCTCGTTGGGCCGAAGGGCCTGTTTCCCGTGCTGTTTTGTTCTTTGTTCTTTGTCCTTATGAGTGCATGATAAAAACAGCAAATGTTTTTTATTTGGTTTCAATAATACTCAAGTTCTGTATTACCAAGTGACTATTTACACAGCCGCTAGCACTGCCACCCCCACAGCATCAGGGACCTGGGCCCGACCTTCAGCCCAGTTCACTGTCTGCACAGAGTGCGCATGCCCCCCCCTCCCCCCACCTCTGCATCTACACAGACCCTCACTGGATGCCCCCCCCCTTCCCAATCTGAAAAACATGCTGGCTGGGCACACCGACCCAAACAGGCACCAGAGCGTGGCGACCCGGGGAACCCTACAGTAACCTCCACCACAGCGTCAATGTAAACCTCACTTGTGACCAATAAATAAACTTTTAACTTTATCTTGATGGTGATTGTCAGTGATAGCTCGAATGGCATTGGATTCCCCTGTGGCGTTCTCATTCTACCTGACTTTGATACTTTTCATCTTATGCCTGAATAGCCTTTACTCTTGTATCTTTCTCCCATTGCCCTGGATACTGGTTGAGAATCTGCCTTTACCCTGCTACTTCCAATGCTGCGTGTATCGAAACTGAAGAGGTGTACTGGAAGAAAGGATTTTTTTGATTTCCCAATGCCTAATGCAAAAGGAAAACCTCCCCCACCGGCTCTTGAACTTGTGTGCAGCTTATTTACAAAAGTTCAACGCACAATCAGGGGAATAAGCTATTTATATAAATAATAGAAACACGGACATTTTCAGTTTGCAAGGCAAGTATGATCATGCTGCAAATAAGGAGGAAGCTGAACTAATTATGATTCAACGATAGGTGCAACCCTCACAAGCTTCAGACATGAGGCCACACTATGCTTTGCACTCCAATACAGTTTAAAGTTTCTATTTGAGAGTCACAAGTAAGGCTTACATTAACACTGCAATGAAGTCACTGCGAAATTTCCCTGGTTGCCACAGTCCAGCACCCGTTCGGGTCAATGCACCCAACCATTGGGCGGCACGGTAGCACAGTGGTTAGCACTGCTGCTTCACAGCTTCAGGTACCTGGGTTCGATTCCTGGCTCGGGTCACTGTCTGCGTGGAGTTTGCACATTCTCCTCGTGTCTGCGTGGGTTTCCTCCAGATGCCCCGGTTTCGCCCCACAGTCCAAAGATGTGCTGGTAAGATTGATTGGCCATGCTAAAATTGCCCTTTAATGTCTTGAGATGCATAGGTTAGAGGGATTAGTGGGGTAAAATATGTAGGGATGTGGAGGTAGGGGCTGGATGGGATTGTGGTGATGCAGACTCGATGGGCTGAATGACCTCTTTCTGCACTGCAGGGAATCTATGAACCTACACAACTTTCAACACTGTGGGAGGAAACCCATGCAGACATGGGGAGAACGTGAAAACTCCACAATCAGTGACCCGAGCTGGGAATCAAAACCAGGTCCCTGGCGCTGCGCGGTAGCAGTGCTAACCACTGTGCCACCTCATGATACAACCACAATAGCTGGAGCAACACTCATTACAGCCTGAAATCATTTAAGTTTTTCTGACATTAAGTTCCATTCTAGCTTTCACCACTTTGCTTATTCATTCATACTGTGATTAGCGTTGCTGCCTCACAATGCTAGAGGCACAGGTTCAACTTCCGGCTTTGGGTCACCAATCGTGTGAAGTTTGCACATTCTCCCCGTGTCTGCGTGGGCTTTCTTCGGGAGCTCCGGTTTCCTCCCACAGCCCAAAGATGTGCGGGTTAGGGTTGATTGACCATGCTAAAAATTGCCCCTTCGTGTTCATGGTGGGGAAGGGAGGAGCTGGCAGGGTAAATACACATGCGGTTATGGGGATAGGAAGGCAGTGGGATTGTTGTCAGTGCAGGCTCAATGGACTGAATGGCCTCATTTTGCACCGTAGCGATTCTGTGATCCTAAAGCTAAAACACCAGCAAGCAATGCGGTCATTTTCAAACCTGGAGGAAAGCCGCGTGTCACGCCGATTTGTAACTTGTTACTCTGCGGCTGACAAGGTGATAAAGACTTTGAAGCATTACTGAAATTGGTTACTAGGCAATTTCCACACCAAGACAGGGAAAAACACTTCGATAAAGAGCTTAGTGCACGGATTGCCACAAGGCTTCAGTGAGACAGCACAAATAAATTCACCATTTTATTAATTTAAACAGACTCATTTACCAGGAAAGTTAGCAATGGAAAATATATAAGCTGTTTGTGCTTGGAAACTTGATTCTCTTAAAAACTTATCCTTTCAGTCACAGAATCCCAACAGTGCAGCAAGAGACCATTCAATCCATCGATGGGTACCATCAAGAAAACGTGATCCTACTCCAATACATGAGAAGGCATTGACTGAAGGGAAAAACACTTACTATCAGGGCAACAAGTTCAGGTGGGGTTACGGGAATAAGGCCTGGGTGGGATTGAGGTTAGAGCAAAGCCAAATGGGCTGAATGGCCTCCTTTTGCATTGTGGGATTCTAGAGTTTGTAACAACTCTCCAAAACAGTGTGCAACCCAGGCCCTCCCCACTCCTTATACCTGTACTCACACACATATACCATGAACAACCCACCTAACCTATATATCTTTGGGCTGTGCGAGGAAACTGGAGCACCCGGGGGAATCCCCACGACAGGGCCATCCTCAGCGGAATTTTCCTCAGCAAGGCACAGTGAGCAGCATTCCGTAATCTTAGGGAGAACCGCCAAGGTTGGGAATTTCCTGGAATTCCCTTCCTTTAGGCTGATGCAAGTCCCATTCACGTATAAGTAGGGTCCTGACGCATGTCAAGCAAAGTCATGCTGGCTGGAGGAGAACCAGAGGAGTACCTACCACTGGTTCAGCACAGCTACACCATTGCAACATAGCTTGAGATTTGATAGGGAGCAAACCATCCATGAAGCCTGGGGCCAAGGTTCAAGTGCTTGTTTTTTTTCTGCCTGGGGATGTGTGTGGGGAAAGTTTTTCCACACAGAAGACGGTGGGTGCCTGGAATCTCACTGCCAGGGGAGTGGTGGAAACATACACATTCATGGTGCATCTTGATGAAGCACACGAACAGGACGCAAAGAGAGGGATAGAAACCACGTATCGGCGCAGACTTGATGGGCCAAAGGGCCTGTTCCTGCGCTGTACTGCTCTCATTTACTTGGACAGCTTACACTTTCAGATGGAATTGGCAATGGAGAACAACTTTTCCTGCTTTCTTGCAGGTACCTTAGATGTCAGAAGGACGCCATGGTTCTCATTATATGTTACATTTCCTGTCTCTTACAAGCCTGAAAGATAACCTGGCAGAAATTCATTAGCTATATCCTTCCCAAGCATTTGCGGCCTCTCGACATTACTGCTACCCTTAATGGAACAGTAAATAGACAATTCTGTCACAAATCTAGAAGAGAATTGACTGTACACTTATTGACTCAGCCTGTCATGTCTGTTCTGCATTATAAAAGCAGCAGGCTCATTGATGTAAACGTCTATGCATAGACTCTGGTACTTATTCTAACATCAGGTCGCCTCATGTACGTCAAAAAGAGATGGAATCACACACAAGTAGGCTTAAATATTACTCCAGGAACTCCTGTTTCTCAATGCAATATTTTCTTCCGCCAAAAGGAACGTGCACATTGCAACAGGATAGTTCTTGTATAATGTCATGCAGCTACATCATGAGTTTCTGTGCTGGCAACGGTGCCCCTTCCTTTCTCGAAAAGGTGGCCGCCTTTTCAGCTGCTGGTTCTGTCAGCAACTCATTTCCTGGGGTCGTAGATAAGTCATTAGAGTTGACAGCACGTCAACGCTTTTAGACTTCACAATAAACCAGGATGCCTGCTTTATCAGGAGATAAGACGTGGGTTGCGCAGTTTAGCCAGAAGGTCTCCTGCCTTGCAACCTGGCAGGATCCCAGGTCACCAAAAACTAAAGTCCTATGCTGGTGGTGAGGGGACGGGGTGGGGGCGAAGTGGTATCCGCAGCAAGAGCAAGGGTCGAGGAGAGAGAGTAGCTCTCAGAAGGTTCCACGCTTCTCAAATGCTTATTCCTGTCATAGAGGGAGCCCCAGGCTTCCAGAGGTGACAAGGTGGCCATGTGGTTTTAGTTTCCTTAGCAACGGGCCTACCAGCATCTTGGTTAATACCAGCAGCAGCAAGAGGACCCTTTAATTGGACACAAATTAGCCATTTAAGGGGTTCAATTGCGGTGAGGCAGCAACTTTGACCATGGGCCCTTCTGCCCAGAAACTGACTCTGGTGGACATAGGAAGGATTCTGCTAGGCCACTATCTCACCCATCCTACCTCCAAGCTCATCATCAAAAAGAGGAATACATTCCACCCATTAGATGCAATGGGTGGACCGACCACGGTAAACTGCCCCTTAGTATCACAAAGGTGTGAAGTTTAGGTGGATTAACCATGGTAATACATAGAATTATAGGAACAGGTCAGGGGTATGGGCCTAGGTAGGATGCTGTTTCCAAGAATCACTGCAGGTCCAATAAGCCAAATGGTCTTCTTTTGCAATGCAGGAATTCAATGGATTAACTCAGCTATTGATGTTCAGTATGTTTTTGGTATTTTATTATATCGTTCAATTGATCATTTACTTATGAGTGTCACCAGTAGGCTTACATTAACATAGCAATGAAGTTACTGTGAAAATCCCCTAGTTGCCACACTCCGGCCCCTGTTCGGGTACACAGGGAAAATTTAGCACGGACAATGCAGCTAACCAGCATGTCTTTCGGACTGCGAGGGGAAGCCGGAGCATCCGGAGGAAACCCACGCAGACACGGGAAGAAACGACCCAAGCTGGGAATTAAATCTGGGTCCCTGGCGCTGTGAGGTAGCAGTGCTATCCACTGTGTCACCCCCATATAATGTATATTCTGTATAAAGCTTCTCGCAATGCAAGTAACAGGCTCTCAATCCACTCCACTCTCTTTGCTGGATGGAAATCTTCACTGTTACAGTGATCGCGCTCCCAAAACTATTCCACGTAGGTAAGACAGCAATAAATAAACAACTGGGCAGGCTTTTGTGACAGAGATCAAGTCTGATCTCTCTGATATTTTGTACATGCCTCAGCAAACATGACCGTTATTCCGTTATGAAATATTTAGACAAAGTATCACAAATGTCAATGATGCTTGTGTGCCTTGCAATAGTGCCACGTGTCCCCTGCAAGAAGGGGCTTATCTGCTCATGTTGAGAGACTGGAGCTCTGGGAAAATAGCACAGATGTGGAGATAAACCAATCATTTCCTTGAATTACACGAGGTAATCCTTTAATCTTGAACTTTTTGTTTTAGACCTGATAAGGAGTACCGATTTACTGCTCCAACTTAAAACAAACACAAGGATCTGATTACACAGGGATGCTGCGCCTAGCTTTGCAAGCACTGGAAGCAGACACAGTTATTAAACAATGTGTCAGGCATCATTCCAACTGCTTGCGTTAATCCCACTTCCTCACACACTCTCGTTCTACAGTAGCAAAACAGCATCTTCCCTGTCATCAAACTTCTGAATGGTCCTATCACATATTAAGCTGATCTTTCTCTTTGCCCTACCAACTCCAACGTTATATTTTGCATTGATCCTTTTCTTCTTTGTACTCTATGAATGGTATGTTTTGCATGTAATCATAGAAACCCTACAGTGCAGGAGGAGGCCATTTGGCCCATTGAGCCTGCACCGACACAATCCCACCCACGCGCTACCCCCATATCCCTACACATTTACCCGCTAATCCCTCTAATCAGGACGCTAAGGGGTAATTTTAGCATGGCCAATCAAACAAACCTGCACATCTTTGGACTGCGGGAGGAACCCAGAGGAAACCCATGCAGGCGCGGGGAGAATGTGCAAACTCCACACAGACAGTGACCCAAGCCGGGAATCGAACCCGGGTGCTAACACTATGAGACAGCAGTGCTAACCAGTCTGTCACCGTGCCACCCACTGATGGCCTGAATGGCCTACTTCTGCTCCTACACCTTATGGGAAGCACATTGGGATTTTGCTGTATCAAAATGAACTGCTATTGTTGCTTATGGCAAAACCAAAATTATCCACATCCAAATTAAATGGATTAAATTTGGTTTCTGAAGCAATTTTAAAGAAAAGTCCACATGCAAACCTTGGCTTTGCTCTGTCAGTAGTATCTTCATGTCCAGCTCAGTGGCTTCGAGACTCGAAAGTAAATTGCACCATCGCTTGTACCCTCTGAGCTGACAGGTCTTCTACTCTGCAAGTCCAGTGGCCAATGAAGATAATGTGGCACAGGAGCAGGACCTTTCCCAGTGTGCTGACCACCATTCTACCTTCAACAGGTGTCAGCCAGACACAGGGCAGATCCTCACCGATCTGCTATTTGCAGAATCTAGGCAGCAATTCTCCAACCTCGCCCGTAGCTGGGATTCTCCAGTCCCGCTGCTATGAATAGAGATGAACGCCCAATTCTCACTGGCAGCAATGGCAAGGATGAATAATGCCAGGGAATTTAGACTCTAGTGTTGCCTAGTTTGCTATTTCATGAGTAAATTACTGCACACAACCATATTTCTTTTATAGAGGGTGGCACAGTGGTTAGCACTGCTGGTTCACAGTGCCAGGGACACAGGTTCAATTCCATACTCGGGTCACTGTCTGTGTTAAGTTTGCACATTCACCCCATGTCTGTGTGGGTTTCCTCCAGATTTTCTCTGGTTTCCTCCCACAGTCCAAAGACTGTGGGGCGTAGGTGGATTGGCCATGTTAAATTGTCCCTAGTGTCAGGGGGATTAGCAGCATAAATAGATAGGTTATGGGAATAGGGCTTGAGTGGGATTGTAGTTGGCGCAGACTCGATGGGCATTACATACATAGCTTGTCTGTGAGACTCAACCTCCAGATAACTGCAGAAGATTGTCAAAATCACAGGTGAATTAATTCCCTGTTTAAAAATAAAATTCACTCAAGGAGCTAACACAGGTTTTTATTAGTATCGTTATTTTTATGTTCACCATTGTTGTCCCCGATATCAGAAATGTCTTGTGTTGTTTGAAACAGACAATGGTTGTATATCTAACCTGACAGCTGAACAAAAAGTCCCTGGTTACAGAAGTGACTCAGTGTGTAATATAACGGCCTCAGAACACGTTAGATTACTGAGACAATTTTTATAAGTTGAGTTCATTCCTAAATTACAGCTTTATATTGCGAGCAAGATTACAAAGAGATCAAATGATTTTTAAACTTCAAAGATTAGTAGCTGCGTCGAACTAATCTTAAGGGGTGAAATTGCATTCTGGTGAGATTAACATACAAACATTTAAAGATATTCATATAAAATTCCTATCTTAATAAAGGCAGTTGCTCAATTATGGAATAGAAGCTTTAAAAATAGCAGAAATGAAATTCTAGACATGGCCATTTCAAGGTCTTGGTTCAAGGTAGGTATTGTAATTGTGGTTTTATATTTAACTTCCCTGTCTATGCACGCAAGCACCTATTTGCTTCCTGTACAGTGCTGCTGATGAACCAGACAGGGTTTTTCTTTAAGATGGAATGACAATGTCACCTTGACTGACAGTGGTGGCATCACTTCACAATCCGCCACATCAACAAGGAAGTAAAACTAATGATCTGGTAAAGTGCCCGAAAGTTTTCCACAAGACCTCCGGCTGAGAAAGCAGGAGTTGTTCCCTGTTCGCTCCTTTGGCAGCCTCTTTGAAGATCGGGAAGAATCCAGTAGGTTTCTCAGATCATTGACGTTTGTCCTGACTCCAAGAGGCAAATATAATCAACCAATAGAAAAATTGCAGTCAGCTACAGGAAAGACAAGCAAAACAACCCCCTCCCATTGTGTACAAACAAAATTAGCATGCAAGTGGCTGGATTAACACGCTGTAAATTTTAAAAGATACTTCTTCATTAAAGTAGAAAATAATGTTCCCACGTTACTGAAGTCAGACTCAGTATAGATGCAGTTTCAGAAGTTATTCTTATGGTGTTAGGAATCAATAATCAATACAATTATCATAGAATCCCTACAGTACTGAAGCAGGCCATTCGGCCCATCTAGTTTTCATAATCTCTCTGATAGAGAATCTTACCCAGACTCCATCCCCGTATCCCCACATATTTACTCTAACTAATCCACCTAACCTGCACACTTTTGGATACTAAGGGGCAATTTAGCATGGCCAATTCATCTAACATGCACATCTTATGATCTGTTTACGGTTCTGTTTTGAAAGAGATAATTAATATCGATCTGATCCGAAGGCAGCGGCTTGATTGGAAAAGTTGAGGACGGCTGGCTATTGTCCCCAGTGCACAATAAAGGTTAAACGTTGCTGCTTTGTTTCCCAGTACGAGGCTCTGGTCAATGGACAGCACAAGCCTTGGGTTGGGTAGGTGTGTGGTGGATGTAACCCGCAGCAGCAGCTAAATTCGCAACAAGTCGGGGGCAGGTCAGAGGCCTTGAGGTGGAGAGCAGGGTGCAGGTACCTGAATCCAGGAGATGAATGTGAAGGCGAATTCCCACCCCAATGCACCAACCTACACTTTGGCAAAGCTGCCTCGTTCTCCGATACTCGGTCAAAGTTGACAATGTGAATGACAATCGGTCATACAACAATACTTTTTTCCACCACTGGTTTTCCCACCTCAGGAGGCAAAGGCTTTTCAACAAGATCTTCAGCAGCAGCATCTAAAATAGCAGAACTATGATCCACTGAACCTCATCCTTTGTCTCTAGATTGAAGCAACAAACACAGCAAAACCCTAGAGGACCATCACTCCTGGTTTAGGTTAGTCGTGAAAAACACCATGAAGAGGACAAGTTATACCCAGAGGAAGAAGAGAAGGAAATCAGACAAAGGAAGATCACAATCAGATGCTGAATAATTTCAACACGGCATGGTTAGCATTGATGTCCCTCAGTGCCAGGGATCTGGGTTCAATTCTTGGCTTGGGTCACTGCCTGGACAGAGTCTGCACATTCTCCCCATGTCTGCGTAGGTGCTCCGGTTTCCTCCCACAGACTGAAAGAAGTGCTGCTTAGGTGCTAAATTCTCTCTCAGCTGAGGGGATTTTCACAGTAACTTTGTTGCCGTGTTAATGTAAGGCTATTTGTGACACTAATGAATAAATTAAATTTGGTGTAGCCTTGTTCAACAAGTTTTCTAACCATTTGTCTTACTTGTTTCACAGTTGCACTTGGGGTGCAGGCAGTGCAAAGATACAAAGGTCTGAGATCATGTACCAACCCATTCGAGAACGGCTTCTTCCCTAGTGCTTCAGACTTTTGACTTATCTTGCATTGATCTTTCTCTACACCCTAGCTATGACTGTAACACCATATTCTGCACTCTCTCCTTTCCTTCTCTATGAACAGTACACTTTGTCTGTGTAGCATGCAAGAAACAATACTTTTCACTGTATACTGTGAAAATAATTCACTGTGACAATAATAAATCAGAATCAAATCAATGCCTGTTCATGTTTGATTCTCTCGCAGCATGTTCAGAACACAATATTGTGCAGGACTAGGTTCACGTGGAGGCCAACGAGCGACAAGTCTTCACGGAGGACCCGTAGTTTGTTTTCTGATGTTGGCCATCCAATTACTCAATTTCACAACTTGCCACATTTGAACTCTTTGGCCAGAATTTTACCGTGCTGCCCACCATGGGAATTGGAGCAAGCGAGGGGCAAACCAATGGAAAAGTCCATTGACCAAGGAGGTGGAGGCTTTGGAGAGGGTACAGCAAAGATTTATCAGGATGTTGCCTGGTACCGAGGGCATTAGCTATGAGGAGAGGTTGGAGAAACTTGGCTAGTTCTCACAGGAATGACAGAGGTTGAGGGGTGACCTGATAGAAGTCTACAAGATTATGACAGGCACGGTCAGAGTGGAGAGTCAGAAGCACATTCCCAGGGTGGAAGAGTCAATTACTACGGGGCACAGGCTTAAGGTGTGAGAAACAAAAATTATAGGACTTAAGAGGCAAGTTTTTTTTTTTTACACAGATGGTGGTGCGTGCCTGGAACTCATTGCCAGAGGTTGTTGAAAGCAGATACAATAGTGACTTTTAAAGGAGCATCATAACAAATACATGACTAGGATAGGAATGGACGGATATAGTCCCTGGAAGGGTTAGGGATTTTAGTTCAGTCCAGCAGCATGGGTTGGAGGGCCAAAAGGCCTGTATTTTTCTTTGTTCTTTGACCTCGGACAGGAATTTACGGTTTTGTGATAAGCAAGGTTGTAAAATCTTACCTTCTGTCTTCAGGGTTACTAGGTCACTGGCTCAAACCTAATAACATATACCAAGCTTGAGAAATAAAATGAAACTTCACTATAGTACACTGAAGACGAACGCAGTAACAATTATTTCTGACTGGAGTTTAGACACTAATAGACAGGAATCTACAGCCATTATTGAGTGCTTTGAGTAGAATTTGATTTGGTTTATTATTGTCACATGTATTAGCATACAGTGGAAAGTATTGTTTCTTGTGCACAAATCATACCGTTCATTGAGTACATAGGTGAGAAGGAAAAGAGAGAGTGCAGAATGTAGTGTGACAGTCATAGCCGAGGTGTAGAGAAAGATCAACTCTGTGCAAGGTAGATCCATTCAAAAGTCTGATGGCAGCAGTGGTACATGATCTCAGATTTTTTTTGTATCTTTCTCCAGATGGAAGATGATGAAGGAGAGAACGTTCGAGGTACAGGGAGTCCTTGATTATGCTGGCTGTTTTTCAAAGGCAGTGGGAAGTATCGACAGAGTCAATGACTGGGAGGCTCATTTGAGTGATGGACTGGGCTATGTTCACAACCCTTTGTAGTTTCTTGCAGTCTTGGGCAGAGCAGGAGCCATTACACACTGTGATACAATCAGAAAGAAAGTTTTCTATGGTACATGTGTAAAAGTTGGTGAGAGTTGTAGCAGACATGTCAAATTTCCTTAGCCTCTTGAAAAAGTAAAGGTGTTGGTGGGCTTTCTTAACTATAGTGTCTACATGGAGGGGGCCAGGAGAGGTGGAAAAGACATTCAAATCAATTATTTTCCATCTAGCCACCATTTCTTCACTGCCTGAGATAGCATCCTCACCTATCTTAAGCACCATCATGTCAGTATTGGCGAGCAGACAAAATGCTTGCTTACAAATCCCATGATTATAAATGGGACCCTTAATTGAAACGAAACCTTGATATTTTATCTTTCACTTTTCCAACACTTATTGAAGAAAAACCACAGGACAGTTTGTACCCTCTCTCTGTGAAAACCACTGAATTAAATGCACGCCCTTTGGAGCTCACTTCTAGCTCCAAGTGTGCGCCACACAGGTAGGGTGAAAGTGATAAACTTCTCCATTGCAAAGCAGGATCGAGTAAGGTGCTCCCCTGTGGCGGAACGATCTGCTAACACTCATTGTCTGCACTTTCCCATGAAGAATGGCTGCTTGCATTGAGTACTGGGGAACATAAGCTCCCCGCGGAACGGCACTCTGTGAGAGTTAGTCCCTTCAAGAAAGAAAGGGAGAAAATTAAAGCAGTTAAAATCTTGGCTATTGATAAATCTTTAAAATAGCAGGTCAATACCAGAAGGGAAATAGATCTGTCTCACTAACTGCCAGTCTTATAAAGTGACCAGATTCATATAAAAGGAGGTCCCCCCCTCCCCACCCCACTAGCATACATCAATCTAGCAAATCAGTTTTGTTGACAGAAATGAAGATATCCACAGGCAGACAGAAAATGTGTATTATTCAATACGAATTTGTCAGTTGCGTTAAAGCTCTTGGATGTGATTCTGCAATTGGGCAGCACTTGCAGAATAATCCTGAGTGTGCTGAAAGTTACACCGGCAACAAATTTAAGGCAATCAGTTGAGCTCGTAATACAGCGCATTTACATTTGTTGAAAGCAACGTACATTCAGACACAGTGGAATGCTCTCTGCAAGCTAAAGGAACATGTTCAAGCTTAGCGCCTTTTTTTAATTACCCAGTAACCTCACTGTTTTCTTCATAATAATGCCTCCGACAATAAGAGTCAACTAATCAGCACTCTGATCTTTTTCAGTATAAACTGTCATCATTTGACACAGTTTGCCCTGATGAGTTCAGAATGAAAAGCTTCAGCAAGATGCACCTCCTTTCAACAACAACATTGATTTGTTGGGAGGAGAGGGATTTAAGTTCTTCTTGGATGACAATGTAATTGGACTGTTTTTAGAGCCTCTCTGATTAGACATTAACATTCTGTCTCTCCACTTTGGCCACTGAGAGTACAAAGCAGCAGAAAATGGGTTACCATTTGACTGACGTGCCCCCCCCCCCCGCTCATGCCAACTTAACACATGATAAATCCATTTAAAAATCTGATGACAACAGGGAAGAACTGTTCTTCAGTCAGTTGTTGCATGACCTCAGGCTTTTGGTGGTCACCATAGTAGGCCGCTTGGGTTCTCAGTTGCACAGAGATAAAAATCAGATGTATTTCCCAGGCTTTGTTACAGTGCATTGGGAAGTGAGCTGGTATGATCATCAAGATAAATATTTGCTGGATATTGCCATCCTCCTCCCCGACACACCGACAAAACCTAGCTCCTCAATTCCCATTATCAAGCTCTGCACTGGCGTAACTCCAGTATCCTGGCATGAGTCACTACCTTAGTGGGGGAAACAAAGACAAGAATGGTTGGCAACTGGGCATAGATGTCAATTGTACCCAATCAAATTTCACCCACACCCACCTCTAACCCAAACATTCAGTACCTCTACACACCATAAAATTTGAGTTCTTCCGTGCCCTTGCAGTGTTTAATCCCATGCCTCACCATGTCCTTCCAAGGGTTTCATTTTCAGGGTTTGAGGGAGAAGGGAGGTGATAAAGCAGGACTTAAACTGTTGCAAAGAGTTGGCACGGAGAAGGCAAGCTGATTGGCCTCCTTTCTCCATGCAAGGACCTGTGATTCTGGGTCTTTGCGTGTTTCCCGACCAATTCAAGAACAGCTTCTTTCCTACTGCTGTTAGATTTTTGAATGGACATACCTCACACATACCTCATACTCTCAACACCCTAGCTATGACTGTAATGCTGCATCCTGCAATCCCTCCTCTCCTTCTTTATGAACAGTATGCTTTACCTGTGGAGCACGCATTGGGTACAATTGACATCTATATCCAATTTCTAACCATTCTTGTCTTTGTTTCCCCTACTAGAGTAGTAACTCATGCCATGACACTGGAATTACGCCAGTGCAAAGCTGGATAGCGGGAATTGAGGGGTTAGGGTTTGTTGATGTAGCAGGAAGGGGGATGGCAATATCCAGCAAACACTTACCTTGATGATCACACCAATGCACGGTAACAAAACCTGGGAAATACGCCTGATTTTTATCTCTGTGCAATCGAGAATCCCAAGCGTCCAACTATAGTATCACTAAAAGTCTGAGATCATGTACCAACTGACTGAGAACAGCTTCTTCCCTGTTGTCATCAGACTTTTAAATGAACCTATCATATATTAAGTTGATCTTTCTCTGCACCCTAGTCGTGACTGTAACACTACATTATGCACCTTCACATTTCCTTCTCCTCTACATACTCTGTGATTGGTATGCTTTGTCTGTATAGTGCACAAGACAATTAAGTAAAAACTGTCCCTGGCGCTGTGAGGCAGCAATGCTAACCACTGTGAAACCCATATGACAATCATAAATCAAAGCAGAAATAAACACTATGGAAAGTTTATTTATTAGTCACAATTACATTAACATTGCAATGAAGTTACTGTGAAATTCGCCTAGTCGCCACATTCTGGCATCTGTTTGGATCAATGCACCCTAACCAACATGTCTTTCAGACTGTGGGAGGAAACTGGCGCACCCAGAGGAAACCCACGAACAATACTTTTCATTGTACCTCAATATATGGAATCATAGAATCGTACAGTGCAGAAGGAGGCCAGTCGGCCCATACAGTCTGCACCAACCATAATCCCAATCAGGATCTATCCCCATAACCCCATCCCTAGCGAGTCTCCCTGACAATAAGGGCCAATTTAGCATGGCCAATCCACCCAACTCACACACCTTTGGGTTCTCCGGTTTCCTCCCACAGATCAGAAGAAACTCACGCACACACGGGGAGAGTGTGCAAACTTCAGACAGACAGTGACCCAAGCGGGAATCAAACCCAGCTCCCTGGCGCTGTGAGGCAGCAATGCTAACCACTGTGCCACCCATATGACAATCATAAATCAAAGCAGAGATAAACACTATGGAAAGAAAAATGCTGCTTTTTTTTGACAATAGCAACCTACACGTTACAACTTATTTGCAAAGAAATGGTTTTGTTTTCCCAATGATCAATTGGAACAAAGATAGACACCAGCTGTTTGAACTTTTCCTCAAGGATGCGCCATTGGCACTGTGGTCGGTACATTAGTGAAGCAGATGCTGAAGATTTTAAAATCACATTTATGCAAATTGAATTCTCTACAATCTTCCGCTAACATTGTCTGAAAACCAGGCATCATTTTATCAATTATTCCAAAATACACATTGTTAAAATTACTCTTGGGGAAAAAAGAATTGGCCACAAAAGGGGGTGAAAATGATGTGTCCCTGAGGACAAGTATTGGATAAACCATGAAACATGGACGTGCTGGATGAATGCAGGGGACAACTGCAGTGCTCGCTAAAATCGGTTCAAACCAAGAACAGAAAGGCATGTGATGTTACTGTGGCAAATTGCGAGGGTGCTTTCAGATACAGCAGCCTCAGGAATCCGGTCTGTTTTATTGATGTTTTCCTGCTGAATAATGGAAGGCTGAATTCAACCGCTTTGCTTTTCCAAACTGCCTCACAGAGGAAGGAAAAACCCAAACAAAACACACTCCGCCACCTGGGAAAATGTTCACTAGCACAACATTCTCACCACTAAACAACAACAGGTTGTACCTGGAGGAACTTAACACTACAAAATAAGGAAGTCTTCTCTTCCCTTCCCGCTTCTGGCTACCTGGGACTTTTATCTCTCCAGCTGGCCTGCACGGTGGCACAGTGGTTAGCACTGCTGCCTCTCGGTGCCAGAGATCCGGATTCGATCCCCGGATTGGGTCACAGTGTGCGTGGAGTTTGCACGTTCTCTCTGCGTGGGTTTCCTCCAGTTTCTTCCCACAGTCCAAAGATACGTGGATTCAAAGTTGATTTGTATAAGTAAGGCTTACACTGCAATGAACTTACTGTGAAATTCCCCTAGTCGCCAAGTCCAGTGCCTATTCAGATCAATGTATCTAATCAGCATGTCTTTCAGATTGTGGGAAGAAACTAGAGCACCTGGAGGAAACCCATGTAGACACAGGGAGAACATGCAAACTCCACACAGACAGTGACCCAAGCTGGGAATCGAACCCAAGTCCTTGGCATGGTGAAGCAGTAGTGCTAACCACTGTGCTACCATGCCACCGTTAGGTGGATTGGCTATGCTAAAGTGCCCCTTAGCGTCTGGGAGATTAGCAGAGTAAATACGTGGGTTTATCGGGATAGGTGGAATTGTTATTGGTGCAGGCTCAATGGGCCGAATGGCCCCCATCTGGACGGTCGGGATTCTTTGAATTGAAAAACTTACTGGCCCACATGACCTGAATTGCAATACCTGTTGAAATATACAACAGAATTTTACATTCAAGTTTGAGTCCAACCCAGAGGCATGTAAAACCATGCCTGCATGAGAACACATTGGGCATGCATCCTGATATCATTGTGCACTGAGAAGATATTCTGATTGGTGGGTATGGGCGTGAGTTGGCAGCACATCCAGCCAGCAATCAAGAAGCTAATTTAAATTGATTAAGCAGGAACTGTTGGGGGTTTGGGTGTAGTTACAAGCCAATATTTCAGTCTTAGATAGTAGAAAATGTCTTGAGACACCTGTTTAAAAGGGAGAACTATCTCATTGAAGAATTGTTTGCAAGAAAATGCCAAAACAGTTAGGCAGACGCACAATGTGATGTATATCATGATGAAATGCAGTGTGTTCTTTAAGGATGCTGTGAGTGTAATGAAAATGAAACACGCTTCTAACTTTCTTTATTTGCTCTCGGGATGTGCCAAGGCTGGAATGTATTGCCCATCGGGGAATTCCAGAGGGGCAGTTAAGAGTCAACCCCATCGCAATGGGTCGGGAGTCACACACATAGCCCAAGCTGGGGAAAACATGGCAGATTTCCTTAAGGATATGAAAGGGGCAGTTGCGTTGGCGAGCGGGTCAGGTTGGCCTTCCACCAGGGTGTGTCAAAAGGTCATGGCTCAAATAAAATTACCATGTTTCTGGGGACTGAGGATTGCGCTGCCCAGGCACTCACGGCAGTGCTTTTGGCACTGATATTTATTGTTTACCAGTCAGCAGTTCTCTCAGACAGTACTTACTCCCCTCCACTGGGCAACAAGATCTCCTTAGCTACTGCCCTGTATGACTGAATACCCACTGCTGCCTAAGAGGGACTAATATTTTACTAGGAACTGAACCTTTTAAAAGATCCAGTTCATATCCAGTTATTATATATTGTAAAATTAAAATATAATTCTTCATTTGTTCAAAATACTTTAATAACCCCCTGTTCCAACCCCCTTTTCCACCTCATGCCCCAGCCCTCCCACAATGGTCAGCCTTTCAGAACACAGTTGTCACTGCACTTCCATTGACTGGCCGGCCAGCGTAACAACTCAATTTGAGGCATGCAAGATGATCAAAGGATTAGATAGGGTGGACAGTGAGAGCCTTTTTCCTCAGATGGTGATGGCTAACACAAGGGGACATAGCTTTAAATCGAGGGGTGATAATTATAGGATGGATATTAGAGCTAGGTTCTTTACTCAGAGGGTAGTAAAGGTGTGGAATGCCCTGCCTGCAGCAATAGTAGACTCGCCAACTTTAAAGGCATTCAAATGGTCAGTGGATAGGCATATGGATAACATTGGAATAGTTTAGGTTAGAGGGTCATTAGATTGGTTCCACTGATCAGCGCAACATCGAGGGCCAAAGGGTCTGTACTGCGCTGTAACGTTCTAAGTTCTATCGCGGCTAGGAGCAAGTTTTGCAACCCGCTCCAGCCTGTGCCGACCCCACCACAGCAGCTGCGGGGAACTTAAAATTCAATCGCTTCTTTTAAAGAGTTTCAACATTGGTGACCACAAAGCATCCCAGACTGTCCCGTTCCATATCCTTAAGAGAAGGAAATCTGCCATGTTTTCCCCAGCCTGGGCTACGTGTGCGGCTCCCGACCCATTGCAATGGGGTTGGCTCTTAACTGTTCCTCTGAAATTACCGACGGGCAATACATTCCAGTCTTGGCACATCCCGAGAGCAAATAAAGAAAGTTAGAAGCGTGTTTCATTTTCATCACACTCACATCACTCCTAAATGACATACTGTGTTTCATCATGATACACATCACATTGTGCATCCGCCTAACTGTTTTGGCATTTTCTTGCAAACAATTCTTCACCGAGATAGTTCTCCCTTTTAAACGAGTTCTTCCTTTTTTTCTCGAGGCATTTTATAATACCCAAGACTGAAATATTGGCTTGTAACTACACTCAAGCCCTATTCCTTGGCACCGCACTGGGACAGCTTACAATTAGAAATTAATCTTGCCCACTGGCTGAAAGAAATTGACTAATTACTGTGATCATTGTGCACAAGAGACATACCCAAAATATATATATATATAGGTGTCCTTCAGTATTTCATTTGATCTTGCATTGCAAAGTAATGTTCTTCCTCAACATAATTTGCCCCGCTCCTATCTTCTATGTTTCTGTAGCGCTTGGGACAAATGGGATCAAAAGTTATGGGGAGAAAGCAGGATTAGGCTATTGAGTTGGATGATCAGCCATAATAGTAATAAATGGCAGAGCAGGTTCAACGGGCCAAATGGCCTCCTCTTGCCCCTATTTTCTATGTATCTATTTATATATTAGCGGTGCAATTGTAATCACTTTCTGTAGAAAATAATTTTTCTAAAAGAACGAAATTCAACTGATAGAATCTAACACCGCAGACACAGTGGCACAGTGATTAGCACTGCTGCTTCACAGCACCAGGGACCAGTGTTCGATTCCTGGTTTGGGTCACTGTCTGTGTGGAGTTTGCACATTCTCCCTGTGTCTGTATGGGTTTCATCTGGGTGCTCTGGTTCCCTTCCCATAGTAAAGTTTTGCAACACCAATTTTAAATCCAACCAATTTATTTGATAGTAAATCCGCGAGCTTTCGACACTATGTTGTGCCTTCGTCAGGCAAATGCAGTGTTCTGATCTGCAGATGCACTCATATCCACACAGACAGTTACAGATTGCTGATTAGAATGCGAATCCTTACATCTAACCTGCTATTCAAGTGTTAAAGTGGCTAACAATGTGTGCGAAGGAAATCCTGAGCATTGGTTAGAGAATTGTGTATTTTCTCCAGACAGCACAGTAAGTGAGGTTTTTTGCTAACCCAGGCAAGTTACGGGGGTTACAGATAGTGTGACATGAAGCCAAGATCCCTGTTAAGACCGTCGTCATGTGTGCGGAACTTGGCTATCAGTCTCTGCTCAGCAACTCTGCGCTGTCGTGCGTCACAAAGGCCCCCTTGAAGAATATTTACCCACAGGTCGGAGGCCGAATGCCCATGACTGCTGAAGTGTTCGCCCACAGGAAGGGAACTGTTTTGCCTGGTGATTGTTGAGCGATGCTCATCACAGCTCATACCAAAGGGACTACAGATCACGAACCCACTCAGGTCAACCTATAACACAGACTATGCTGAGAGGCTTTGCCGTCGCACCTCTCTCACACTCCTCAATCACCTCATACGCCAGCTCTATAGCAAACGCCGCACCCTACAAAGTAAAATGGAATACATATTCTCAACTTGCGCTCAGGACGCAGATCAGATGTGAAACTTTGCCAAGCAGATGAGACAAAGAAACTACACCATTTACATGCACACCAAGAACAGGAAACTTGAAAAACTCGGCATCGCCACCAGCAACAACCAAGCCTCCCTCCCTTGGCACCACAGTAGAAAACAACACTACCGCAGGGAGGTCCATTGTTAACCTGTCGGACTACACACTTCAATCAGAGGAAATCAAAGTTCTCAGCCGAGGGCTCAATTTCTGTCCCACCACCAGAATGGACCCCATCAGTCTTGCAGCGGACACAGAGGAATTCATCAGGCGAATGAGGCTGCGTGAGTTCTTCCACAAACCCCAGGAGGCCCATAACAGACTCAATGAGATAGCTAATGAACCAGAACAGCCAACAGAGGGATCCGCAGTGCAGCAACCGAAGAGGAATGAATCCAATTGGACTCCTCCGGAAGGCCGCTGCCCCCGACTGGACACGTATGCCCAAGCCATCAGGAGGTGCGTGAACACCAGATTCATCAACCGCACTTACAAGACAGTCCCGAACATCACCCAAGCAACAAAGCAAGGCCATCCGTGCTCTTAAGACCAACCGCAACATTGTCATCAAACCAGCAGACAAAGGAGGTGCCACCGTCATACTGAACAGAACGGACTACTGTGAAGAAGTGTACCGACAACTAAACAATGTGAAACACTACAGACAGTTACCAGCGGATCCAACCAAAGGACACACTCGTCAACTCAACACTCTGATCAAAACCTTTGATCCGGACCTTCAGAACACCTCCGGACTCTCATTCCACGTACTCCCCGCATTGGAGATCTCTACTGCCTCCCAAAGATACATAAGGCAAACATACCCGGCCGTCCCATCGTATCGGGCAATGGGACCCTGTGAGAACCTCTCCGGCTATATCGAGGGCATCCTGAAACCCATTGTACAAAGAACCCCCAGCTTTTGTCTTGACACTACGGACTTCCTGCAGAAACTCAGCACACATGGAGCAGTTGAACCAGGGACATTCCTTGTCACAATGGATGTCTCGGCGCTCTACACCAACATCCCCCACGACGATGGTATTGCTGCAACTGCCTCGTACTCAATGCCAACAACTGTCAGTTTCCGGATGCAATTTTACAACTCATCCGCTTCATCTTGGACCACAATGTCTTCACCTTCAACAATCAGCTTTTCATCCAGACACGTGGAACAGCCATGGGGACCAAATTTGCACCTCAGTACGCCAACATCTTCATGCACAGGTTCGAACAAGACTTCTTCACTACACGAGATCTTCAACCAAGGTTGTATACTAGATACATTGATGACATCTTTTTCCTTTGGACTCATGGTGAACAATCATTGAAACAACAATGATATCAACAAGTTCCATCCCACCATCAGACTCACCATGGACTATTCTCCAGAATCAGTTGCATTCTTGGACACACGCATCTCCATCAAGGACGGTCACCTCAGCACCTCACTGTACCGCAAACCGACAACCTCACAATGCTCCACTTCTCCAGCTTCCACCCTAGACACGTTAAAGAAGCCATTCCCTATGGACAAGCCCTCCGCATACACAGAATTTGCTCAGATGAGGAGGATCGTGACAGACACCTCCAGACGCTGAAGGATGCCCTCATGAGAACAGGATATGGTGCTCGACTCATCGATCGACAGTTCCAACGTGCCACAGCGATAAACCGCACTGACCTCCTCAGAAGACGAACACGGGACACGGTGGACAGAGTACCCTTTGTTGTCCAGTACTTCCCCGGAGCGAGAAGCTACGACATCTTCTCCGGAATCTTCAACATATCATTGATGACGATGAACATCTCGCTAGGGCCATCCCCACCCCCACACTTCTTGCTTTCAGACAACCGCACAACCTTAAACAGATCATTGTTCACAGCAAACTACCCAACCTTCAGGAGAACGGTGACCACAATACCACACAACCCTGCCACAGCAACCTCTGCAAGACATGCCAGATCATAGACATGGACGACATCATCAAACGTGAGGATACCATTCACCAGGTACACGGTACATACTCTTGCAGCTCGGCCAACGTTGTCTACCTAATACGTTGCAGAAAGGATGTCCCGAAGCATGGTACATTGGGGAGACCATGCAGACACGACGACAGCGGATGAATGAACATCGCTCAACAATCACCGGGCAAAACAGTTCCCTTCCTGTGGGCGAACACTTCAGCAGTCATGGGCATTCGGCCTCCGACCTGCGGGTAAATGTTCTTCAAGGGGGCCTTCGTGACACACGACAGTGCAGAGTTGCTGAGCAGAGACTGATAGCCAAGTTCCGCACACATGACGACGGTCTTAACAGGGATCTTGGCTTCATGACACACTATCTGTAACCCCCGTAACTTGCCTGGGTTAGCAAAAAACCTCACTCACTGTGCTGTCTGGAGAAAATACACAATTCTCTAACCAATGCTCAGGATTTCCTTCGCACACATTGTTAGCCACTTTAACACTTGAATAGCAGGTTAGATGTAAGGATTCGCATTCTAATCAGCAATCTGTAACTGTCTGTGTGGATATGAGTGCCTCTGCAGATCAGAACACTGCATTTGCCTGACGAAGGCACAATATAGTGTCGAAAGCTCGCGGATTTACTATCAAATAAATTGGTTGGATTTAAAATTGGTGTTGTAAAACTTTACTGAGTTTACCCCAGTCCAACGCCGGCATTTCTACATCATCCCTTCCCATAGTCAGAAAGACATGCACGTTCAGTGCATTGACCTGAAAAGGTGCCGTAGGGTGGCGACTAGGGGAATTTCACAATAACTTCATTACAGTGTTAATGTAAGCCTTACTTGTGACTAATAAATTAACTTTTATATTCTACCACAAGATATACAGTAAACTTTGCACTGACTGTGGCATTGTTATAATCGGAATTCTCTACTAACTGGAATCTTAGATGTTCCTCAAATGTGAATCATCGCTCTCCCAAGAGGAAGCAATTAAGAAGTTATCCAGAACCCGTAAATGTATACTGTATTATTGTATGTTTCTGTGTTTTAATGGTGCAGATTAGAATTCAAAGAATACTGCTCAAGTCTCTGCATATTATTTCATGCACTGAGTGTAATTCTTTCCCCCCATTGGTAAATGGAACTCCTCATTAACTGGCATTTTTGATTAAGTGGCACCACCCATGCGCCACTCCTGCTGGGTATAAAGATTTTACAGTCACTAGTTTCTCCAATAACTATATTTTTTATGGTGACAGTTTATAACAATGTACTCTCTTCACCATAGAATCATTTGAATGCAGAAGGAGGCCATTTAGCCCATCGAGTCTGCACCGGCAACAATCCCTATCCCCGCAATCCCACATATTTACCCTGAAAACCTCCCCGACACTAAAACAATTTAGCACGGCCAATCCACCTAACCCGCACATCTTTGGAGTGTGGGGGGAAACCAGAGCACTCAGAGGGAATCCATGCAGACCTCGGGGGGAGAATATACAAACATCACACATAAAGTAACCGAAAGCCAGAATTAAACTCAGGTCCCTGGCGCTGTGAGGCAACAGCGCTAACCGCTGTGCCACCATGCCATCCAGCATCCAACATCTTACACCCAGTAGAATAATTAATATTTAACTTGCTCAAGATTCAAGTCACACCAAAGCAGATAGTGGAATTTGAATTCAATAAAAAGTATCCAGAATTAAGACTCTACTGATGACCGTGAAACCATTGTCGATTGTCAGAAAAACCCATCTGGTTCACTAATGCTCCTTGGGGAAGGACACAGCTTTAAATTAAGGGGTGATAGTTATAGGACGGATATCAGAGGCAGGTTCTTTACCCAAAGGGTGGTTCGGGAGTGGAATGCCCTGCCTGCAGCAGTTGTAGATGCTCCAAGTTTGGTGGCGTTTAAGAGCTTAGTTGATAAGTATATGGAAGAGAAGGGAATGGTTTAGTTTGGAGGGGCATTGCTTTTTATATTGGTCGGCACAACATCGAAGGCCAAAGGGCCTGTTCTGTGCTGTAACGTTCTACGTTCTATGTCCTTATCTAGTCTGGCCTACACATAACTCCAGGGCCACAGCAATGCAATTGCCTCTTCTGAAATGGCCTCAGTTCAAGATTAATTGGGAACAGGCAGTAAATGCTGGCCAGCCAGCAATGTACACATCCCAGGAATCAATGAGAAAAGAATTCTGTTGCTTGGTGGTGGGTGAGTGGAATCGGCTGCCGTCGGTGATGGTGGAGGTGAACTCATTGGGGTCTTTTAAGAGAATTCTGGACGAGTACATGGGATTTAATGGGATTGATAGGCTTGGTAGGTAGGGATACAATCAGTGCAATTTGTGCACCGAAGGGCCTGTTTGTGCTGTAGTGTTCTATGTTCTATTCTGGATTTGAACTGCAAGCGAGTTAAATACTCTGACATGGCCTTCAGTTCAAGGGCAATTAGGGATGGGCAATAAATGCTGGCCAGCCAATGACACTCATGTCCTATGAACGAATAGGAGAAAAACTAAACCTGAAAGGCTCACAGCAGCTGGATTAGAAAGTTAGTTTGTTGAAGAGCTTCAATGCTTCGTGCCGTGTCCGTGTACGGAAAAAGTTGGGAAAGATGTTCAAGTCATGTCACCGCTTCAAAACTTAAAAACGAGATAATACTTCCCACGTGTCCTTTTTCAGTGGACTTGGCTACGAGTTTTATATTAACCTCAGCACCTTAAACATTTGGGGATCACTATGAGTTTGTGTATTAAACAGCAGGGCTACACGGAGCAGGTAAACATAATTAATCACCAAAATTCAAACAAAAACTCAACTTCAATAAAAATCTATAAAAGATCTAGTCAAATGGACACTGGCTCACCTCAGTTCATTTGGAAACTCATTATTTTCCCCTTTCAAAAGCTGTCATGAATTTAAAATATTTGTATGAGTTGTGGTGGGGAGCTGCAGTATTTGCCCAGAGGCATATAGAAAGATATTATGGCTTTCATCACTAAACGTGCTAGGACCACTCAGAGTTTGGGGGTTTTTTTGCCTCGTAATCAGGGAGGCTCTACACCCGAATATAAATGGGATTTTTCATGCATCATTTGAAGCTCGTTTCACACTGATACCCACAGTGCGTTACAGGTCCTTTGGAAGAAGGGACTAATTTACTGTCCAAGCCTCTTATGCAACCAGGAATCACCTGGATTTCTCTTTCGTTCATTCCTAGGACATAGGTGTTGCTGGCTGGCCAGCACTTATTGTCCTTGAGCTGAAGGCCATTTCAGAGAACAGTTAAGAGTCAACCACAGTACTGTGGCTCTGGAGCCGCATGTCGGCCAGACCAGGTAAAGAGGGCAGATTTCCTTCCCTGAAGGCCATTAGTGAACCAGGTGGGTTTTTCTGACAATCAGCAATGGTTTCAGGGTCATCAGTAGATTCTTAACTCCAGATTTATTTTTATTGAATTCGAATTTAACCATCTGCCATGGCAGGATTTGAACCCAAGGTCCCCAGAACATTAGCTGAGTTTCTGGAAGAATATTCTAGCAATAATACCACAAGGCCATTGCCTCCTCCTGAAATGAATCCATCATAATACCTAGATATCGGTTTTCCTATATGGAGACAATATTACACAGGAATCTAATTCATTGTGTATGGCCTCACCAATGCTTACTTAAAGTCATTCCCAATAAATTTCTGAAAGGTATTACCGACAACCCAGAATTATTATTACTCATTTTATTAATGATCACAATTCAGGAAAAATCTACTCTGCAGGGGATTTTAAATTCAGTTTAAGGGATGTGGGTGTCACTAGCTAGGTCAACATTTATTGTCCACCCCTCATTACCCTTGAGGTGGTGAGTGGTGAACTGCTTTCTTGAACTAGCGTTGCCCAGCGACAACTGGTTTTCAGGCAGAACCTGACACTTTGCCACTCTTAAGGAAATTTCTGCCTCTTAGGCTCTGATATTTTCCATTTGGAAGAAATTGCCACCACAAACAAAAGGTTGCGTGTTACCAGCATGTTATCAATATCCCGGGGTTACCACTGACCAGAAACTGAACTGGATCAGCTGTACAAATATTGCAGCTACAAGATACAAAGATGTGCGGCTTCGATTGATTGGCCATGCTTAGTGTCCCAGGATGTGTAAATTAGGGAGATTAGCACGGTAAATAGGTTGGGTTACAGGGGTCGGGGCTGAGTGGGATTCTTGTCAGTATAGGCTTGTTGGGCCTCTTTTTGCACTGTAGGGATTCTATGATTGGATGAAGATCAGTTCAGAGGCTGGGAATTCTGCACAGGGTAACTCTACAACCCTGTTCACCATCAGGCACAAATCAGGAGTGTGATGGATTATTTTCCACTTGCCTGGATGAGTGCAACTCCAACAACAGTAAAGGAACTCAACATCATCCAGGATAAAGCAGCCTGCTTGTTTGCTAGCCCTTCCACAAACATTCATTCCCTCCACCACTGATGGACAATGATAGCAGTGTGTACCATCTACAAGGCGCACTGCAGGAACTCACCAAACCCACAACCATTACCATCTAGAAGGACAAAGGCATCAGACACACCACCACCTGGAAGTTCCTCTCCAAGTCACACACCATCTTGAATTGAAACTAACTAGATCACCATTCCTTCAATGTCGCTGGGTCTAAATCCTAGAGCTCCCTCCCTATCAGCAGTGTGGGTGTACCTACACCCCATGGACTGCAGCAATTCAAAGTGGCAGCTCAGCACCACCTTCTATAGGGTGATTAGGGATGGACAATAAAGATGTTAGCCCAGCCAGTGAAAGAATAAAAAGGAAATTAAAAGAGTAAAACTGAATGAAAATTATATTAATATTACAAACTAAATCATCAGTACATTACTGAAGTATATAGATATTGAGATCACATCAGGAATATGGCAACATCAGTACTTTCCATCTTACAGGGTAGAAGTTAGTCACACTTCTGAGCTGCCTCGATTGCTCTGAACATTATGGGGGCAGGCAGTTCACCCACATGTCTACATTATTTGTGTATGGACAGTTCGTGCATGTGTGAGACCAGGATAGGCACATTGTATTGGCCCAGAGATGGGTATAGCCAGCGTAAATCAGCCACAGTTCACAGAAAGAAAAATTGAGGCAAAGTCTGGTCAGTGGGACTGATACTCTGCAAGAGGGCATGGGATGGTCATGGAGCCAGTGGGCCTGATCTGAACCTGCGGAGATGGAGTACCAGTGCAGGTGCCCATGCTGTCTATGCCCATGTCAGTCAGCGGCGGTCAACTCAGACTCAACCAGAACCTACAAGCTGAGCCGTGTGTCAAGGTATATATCAGCTACTTTTGAACAGGCTGTCAGGCTTGGGACCAGCATTGCAGAGTCTCCTCACGGGCCTGTTCCAGGAGTGGGAATCAATGCAAAGCAAGTGCTCTGTAACTAACAGAATCAAATATTCTCTGGAGCAGCCACACAGCCCACGCAACGTCCCAAAGCTTCCATTCCTACCTAATGCCAAAGGTGTAGCTCAGGAGTGCAGCTGTCTGAGAGCAAGAAAATACCACACTGATTTGTAAAAAGTCTGCTTTATTCAAACGCGAGAGGCAAATTTGATGTAGAAATTCTATTAGCCCATGATCCCATACTGTGAATGCACTGAACCTTCTCATTACCTCAACGAGCAATGCACCTTTGAAAAGAAATAAAAAAACACCTTCCGAATATCTACAGAGAAAATGTCCCCAGACAACAAATTTGATGAATTCAGCAGTTACTTGCGCCTCCACCCCATGCTCTGTGTTATCCGCTGAATCCTTGCTAATACATCAGTTGATTATTTTCCAATAGATGCGTGTTTCCTTACACCTTTCATTTCTCACAGGTAGGTATTTGTTAAAACAGTAACAAATGAACCTTACCAGGGTGTGGTGGCACTGTGGTCAGCACTGCTGCCTCACAGTGCAAGGAACCCGGGTTCAATTCTGGCTGCGTGTGACTGTCTGTCTGTGTGGAGTTTGCATGCTCTCCCCACGTCCACATGGGTTTCCTCCCACAGCCCCCAAAAGGTGTGTGAGTTAAGTTGATTGATTGGCCATACTAAATTGCCCCTTAGTGTCTAAATATGTGCAGGTTAGGGGGATAGGTTAGTGCAGACTCAATGGGCTGAATAGCCTCCTTCTGCACTGTAGGGATTCAATGAGATAACAAGCAGTCATTGAAATTAAACAGGTAATTTCACCTCCAATCAGCTGATGTGAAGGGAAGTTTCAGCAAGCATACCAAGGGTTAAACAAGGAAGATAACAGTTTTCACGGTAATAAGAGCTTAACAATGAGTTTGGAAATACAAGTTACAATATGAAAATGTGGATTAATTGAGGTTACAAAAGCAACATATTGTCTTATAAATAAATACAGGAAATCAAGTTAAATTCCTGAGAAATCCACAGCTCCCCATTTGTAACAGAGTTCTTTCGATTCGATTTGATTTGATTTAATATTGTCACACGTATTGGTATACAGTAAGTACTTGCATGCTATGCAGACAAAGCATACCACTCAGAGTACATAGGGGACAAGGAAAGGAGAAGGTGGAGGATGAAGTGTTGCAGTCATAGCTAGGGTGTAGAGAAAGATTAACTTAATGTATGATAGGTCCATTCAAAAGCAGCAGGAAAGAAGCTGTTCTTTAGTCAGTTGGGACATGACCTCAAACTTTTGTATCTCTTTCCCCGACAGAAGAAGGTGGAAGATAGAATGTTTGGGGTGCATGAGGTCCTTAATTATCCTGGCTGTTTTGCCGAGGCAGTGGGAAGTGTAGACAGAGTCAATGGGTGGGAGGCTGGTTTGCACGATGGACTGCACCGTGTTAATAATCCAACACTTTCTGCAGAAAATACGTCAATCACTCAACGCCTACATTTCCAGGTACCAGGTGAAGCAAGATGGAGAAGCTTGTACACTTTTACACGAGTATTACTGGGTCAAAGAAATGAGAGAGAAACGATTGTATTTTTTTTGCCTGCACCATCGATCACAACATATTGAACCAACAGCGTTAAGGCTGCATGCTTCATTTAGTGATGTTAATTAATTCACTTTGCTGTGTTCATTTTAATTAGCCCAAATCAGGGAAGGGCACAGATTCGTATTTTAAAATTCGGATGCATAATTTGAGGATTTTCTCTGTCTGGCCAAGCCATTCTCCAGACCTGTCATTCGAAATGGAAATGCGATAGTATATGGGTATTGAGCTTTGCTTTTGCATGAATAATTAATTTATTGATGACTAAGAGGAAGGCGGATTAGGCATTCAGCTGGATCTACTGAAGAGCTTCGACGCGAGTCAAATGGCATTTAAGATGTCTGGTTCCAATCAAAATGAATTGAGGCCATCTTATCATCAATAAAAACTGCAACACTGGAGTTTTAAAATGTCAACCCACTTTGCCAGAATGGAAAGTTAAGCTGTCAAAAAACCCTGTCACCTCGCATTTAAATGGCAGCGCTGCTTAACTCCGCGCATGAATGTAAATCATGTATTATCCATTGCTGAATGGGATGGTAAAAATAGAACAAATACTGGAAGGAGGTCTGGTGGTGGATTCCTGCTGAAACATTAATCATCTTACAATGCATCATTTTCTCTTTTCATTGCTGATTGTAATGGAGTGGGATTGCAACAGAAACACAAACTCTCCAGCAGCAAAGCATCAGGAACAATGAATGCAACGTGAAGCTGAGAACCAGAAAACAAAATTGCAACAAAAGTTTTAATTGAATCTTTTCAGAAAAGAATAGATAGCTATGTCTGAATAATCATTACCTTTAACAATTTCAGAACACCTAAAAACATTCAGTAGCTGACTGAATACTTCTAAGCGTCGTCAGGTTGTAATAGCAGAAAGGCAGCAACCAATTTGCTCACAGCAAGACTGTGGCACAGTGGTTGGCACTGCTGCCTCACAGCGCCAGGGACCCAGGGTCAATTCCAGCTTTGGGCGATTTGTGGTGTGGAGTTGGCACTTTCTCCCTGTGACTGAATAGGTTTCCTCCAGCTTCCCTCCACCACCTTGCTAATCCCCCAATCTACACATCTTCGAACACTAAGGGGCAATTTAGCACGGCCAATCCACCTAACCTGCCCATCTTTGAGCTGGTAAATACATGGGGTTGAGGGGATGGAGCGTGGGTGCTCCTGAGTAGGATGCTCCATTGCAGAGTCGGTGCAGACACAATGGGCCAAATGGCCTCCTTCTGCACTGCAGGGATCCTACGTAGCACTGGATACTGGCAGATTATATACTTTCCTTTTGTGACCCTGGTCAATGGTGAATAATGACCAGGGCACTTGGGAAAATCTTCCTACTCAGCTTTGAAATGGTGCTGTGGAATCTTTCACTCACATCCAAGCGGGCAGGAGTTAAACAGCATATCCACAATCCACATCTTCAACAGCGCAGCACTCCCTTAGCACTGCCCTGGAACGGCAGCCTGGAATTTACCTACGACATCCGAGAGCGGGACTTGATCCCACACAATTATGACTCGGAATGAAGGAAAAGCCGACACAACTAACATAAGGCTGGCGCAGTAATTAATGCTCACTCATCAGGTGCAATCTTACCAACCACTCAGACCATGCTCCCACTGCAATGAAGACAGGGATTCCGGCAGCCCCATTCACTGCAGCAAAATGGGAGAATGCCACTGGTGTGAATGGTGGTCAGATTCTGGCCTAAGTCTATTACCTGAGCACCTTGTTGGGTGGCACAGTGGTTAGCACTGCTGCCTCACAGTGCCAGGGATCCAGGTTCAATTCTGGCCTCGTGTCACTGTCTGTGTGGAGTCTGCACGTTTTCCCTGTGTCTGCGTGGGCTTGCTCCGGTTTCCTCCCACACTCCAAAGATGTGCGGGTCAGGTTCATTAGCTATGCTAAATTGCTCTTTAGTGTCCCAAGATGTGTAGATTGGAGGATGAGCAGGGTAAATACATGGAGTTACATAGCACGTACCCACAAAATAAATTAAGGCTACCGTCAATCTTTGCACCTGTTTGTTTAGAACACAAGGGAAATTATCCAATCTGTCTAGTTACCTTGGCACAACTGTCTTCAGAGTTATATTCAGGTGATTTCCTTAGTCCTAGAATAAGAACCTCCAAAAACATATACACCAGAATGAAAACATTCCCAGTTTCGCCTAGAGGATTACAATGGAAGATCTAATATTGAGGTTTTCCGTTTAGCCTCTGGTTATTAATGATGGTTGGTAGGTTATTGCATTTGTTGAATGTCTCCTTTGTCACTGTACATCTTATTAAGTTTACTGCTCTTCTTTCTTCATGGTATGAAATGCCTCTTTTGTCTCTAGTTCCTATACGCGGATGGAGTATTGCTCCAATGCTATTCGAGACAACAGCCAAGAGATATGAAACCACTTGGCTTTATACATACTGAGTCCCTCCAACCCCTCTTATTACATAGGGCTGGATTATACATGGCCCCCACCACCCCTCCCGCCTCGCATGCATGTTTAATCCCTGGGAATATCAATTCCACATATCAGCACATAATTCCCAGGCCTCCACACCTGGATCATCATCCCCTCATCTCAAAATGAAGACCAGACATGTCAGCATTAGCACAGACCAGTGTGAATCCCAGCCACTCCCCCACAGAATATATCTGATGATCAGACCTCCGAGCGGAGCTTGGATGAGTAGGTTGCTGTTCGGGGGTTAGGGGCAGTGGCCAGACAGTGCTGGAGTGTGAGAGACTCTATATGTGTGTGAGAGAGATAGATAGAGTGTGAGAGAGAGTGCACGAGAGAGTGCAAGTTGAGAGAGCGAGAGCGAGAAAAAGTGAGTGTGTGTGTGAGAGAATAAGTGAGAGAGAGAGAGTGCAAGAGTGAGTGAGAGAGTGAGCGAGTAAGTGTGCAAGAGTGTGTGTGCGCTAGACTGAGTATGTGAGAATGATTGTGTGAGGTTGAGCGTGCAAGAGTGAATGTGAGTGGAGCCAGGAAAGAGGGTCATGCCCGGACACTGGCTCCCGACTTTGGCCAGGTCATGCTGGAGGGGTGGTGGGGGGCATTGGGGTTAACCTGATGAACTATTGTACGCTGGGGTGGCCTTTGAAAATGGCACCCGGATTTTTGAGAAGTCAAGATATTGACAGAACCTGCCTCTACCAGCATTACATCCGACCCTTGAGGTTTATAGTGGAGAAGCTTGCCGACAACACTGCTTATAGTTCTCCCATTATCAGCCCCTACAGATATCGAGGAAAACCTTGCCCGCTGCGTATGTAATTTAGTATGGGTGAATGCTAAGTGTTCGGATAATCAATACAACATAAATCAATAACCACAGGGGGGTTATCAAACTATCAAAGCTGGCGCAGTCATCGCTAATATCTAGCTATTCCCTTGGAACCCACATCAGCACCTACCCAGTGACATCGACACCCCATTTGCGCCATTCAGATTATTTGGCGACATGCTCATTGGTACTCCATCTATTCTCATTCTCATTTCAGCAGCATGACTGTGACAAATTCCAAAACCAACACTCCTGCTGGGCCAAGGGTCAAATTTGTGATGAGTCTCCAGGTGATGGGGAAGGAGAAATTGAAAGAGTGGAAAGGCCATTGCAGATATTTCAAGACATTTTTACTCATTTTGTGCCACGGGCAATAGCAGAAATGGCCTGGTGGTATTATCGCTGGGCTATTAACTCAGCTAACGTTCTGGGGACCCAGGTTCGAATCCCCTCACGGAGAGCGGTGGAATTTGAATTCAATAAAAAAAAATCTGAAATTAAAAACATTGTCGATTGTCGGAAAAACCCATCTCGTTCACCGATGTTCCTTTAGAGAAGGGAATAAGAATATAAGAAATAGGAGCAGGAGTAGGCCATCCAGTGCCTCGAGCCTGCCCCGCCATTCAATAAGATCATGGCTGATCTGTAGTGGTTCAACTCACTTTCCCATCTTTTCCCCGTAAGCCTTAACTCCCTTGTCAATCAAAAACCTATCCACTCTTGACTTAAATATATTCAGCGAGGAAGCCTCCACCACTTCATCAGGCAGAGAATTCCAAAGATTCACCACCCTTTGTGTGAAGAAATTCCTCCACAACTCTGATCTGAACCTGCCACCCCCCCCCACCCCCACCCCAAATCTTGAGGCTGTGCCCTCTGGTCCTGCTATCTGCCATCTTTACCTGGTCTGGCCTACATGTGACTCCAGAGCCACAGCGATGTGGGTGACTCTCAGCTGCCCTCAAGCAACTAGGGATGGGCAATAAATGCTGGCCCAGCCAGTGACGCTTCTTAGTCCAATAATAAAAAAAATCAGAACTAATCTTCTTACAGAGTCAAGCCATTAATGTACACACACTATGAGATCTGACAGGAAATTGCATTGTCCTATAATGAGTTTTTTAAAAATAGACAGTAAAGCAATCAATGTTTGCTTGCTTTAACTCCAAATTTATCCCTATTTTTAAACTTGTACGGTTTCCCAATGCCTCTGTACAGAATGCGCAATTTGCTGTACTCACACAGGGTGGGATCCTTCAGCCTCTCTCACCCCAAAACCAGAGACCCCACTCCCGACTCCCGTGGCAGGCTGGATGGGAGAATTCTGCCCACAGCGCGAGATAAAGGATGCACAGCTTTGTTCGCCGTCCTGTGGCACCATTAATGGGGGAGGAGTGAGAGGGTGACAGCTTTTTGCTGCTCCGTCAACATAAAACGCGACTTGGGCGTTCTCGCCATATTTTCCACCTTCGTGGCAGAAACCCACCCGTCTGGAACATAAGACCATGAGATATAGGAACAGAATTAGGTCATTCGGCCCATTGCGTCTGCTCTGCCGTTCAGTCATGGCTGACATGTTTCTCAATTGTGCTGGATTTTCTATTCCTATTGAAAATTCCTATTGTGCTGGATTTTCCCCGTTACCTTTGATTCCCTTAACGATGAAGAACCAATCTGGAAGCAATGTTCCCGTCCCGTCTGCCAAGGGAATCGTAGTGGGCAAGGAGTGGTGGGGGGTGGGGAGAGATGGAGGCGGACCGTGCAAAGGTTTTCAGTCTTGGGGCAAGAGTGGCTGGAAAATCCTGTCCATTTCCGTATCAATGGCCCGGCTTCCATAGTTTTTTCTGGCAATGAATTCCAGAGATTCCCCACTCTCTGGCTGATGAAATTCCTCCTCATCTTGGTTCTAAAGGTTGTCTCTTTACTCTGAGGCTATGCCCTCAGATCCTCTTCTCTCTGACTTATCTTCTGCATGTCCGCTCTATCCAGACCTTTCAGTATTCTACACCTCCACCATTGATTGTTTTCTCCCTCCACAGATACAGATAGACCTGCTGAGTCCTTCCAGAACTTTCTTTTTTAATTACAGAAGACCACTGATCATAATCTGACAACTTTGGGGCTGGAAAACCTCATTGGCAGCCTTGAAACACACAGTGTGATTAGCAGAGCTACAATCACATTAGTCAATTAGAAAGGAAGGCTTGACCCAAAGTACAAATCCAACACAAGAAACAATACCATTAACGCTAATGTTTACTCATCAGCTCTGCAAATTTATCAAACAGCACATTTATTTCATAGAATCCCGACAGTGCAGGGAGGAGGCCATTCAGCCCATTGAGCCTGCACTGACAACAACCCCATCCAGGTTCTGTCCCCGTCATCCCATTGTATTCAGTCTGTTAATCCTATTGACACTAAGGGCCAATTTAGCACGGCCAATGCACCTAACCCGCACACCTTTGGACTGTGGGAGGAAACCAGAGCATCCGGAAGAAATCCACGCAAACACAGGGAGAACGTGCAAACTCTGCACTGACAGTGAGCCAACACAGGATTTGACTCCGAGTCCTTTGTGCTGTGAAACTAAACACTGTGCCACCTGACATTTGCCTGACAAAATTATTTTGAGAACCCACTGCTTGTGGGATCTTGCTCTGTGCAAACTGGCTGTCATCTTAAGTTTTATTGATTAGTGTCACAAGTAGGCTGGCATTAACACTGCAATGAAGTTACTATAAAAATCCTCTAGTCGCCACCTGTTTGGGTGCACTGAGGGAGAATTTAGCACAGCCAACGCAGCCTAATCAGCACGTCTTTCGGACTGAGAGGGGAAACTGGAGCACCCAGAGGAAACTCGTGCAGACACGGGGAGAATGTACAGACTCCACACAGACAGGGACCCGAGGCCGGGAATCGAACCGGGGTCCCTGACGCTGCGAGCCAGCAGTGCTAATCATTGTGCCACTGGGCCGTCCCGATATTTGCCAGGCAGAATTATTTTGAGAAACCACCTTTACAGCAGAAGCTTTGACACTATGGGCGGGATTTTACAGCTCTCTCTCGGGCGAGACCAGAAATCCCCACCCAAGGTCAACACTGATGTCCATTGTTGGGCTGTTGTGTTGCTCCAATTCTGGGCAGATGAGGTTTTTTGTAAGGTAAAGACTGATTTTATTCATCACCTGACTCAAATAAGTGCTCCTGTTAACAGAGCAATGTATCGTTATCCAGCCATTTACCAAAGATGAGGAAATTATAAAAAGCACCAGTATAACAGAAATAATGATTAAATCTGAGAGATTCAGATGGGATTAATTTCTCTCGGAGATATGTTAAAAGGAGCGCACAGGGGAGAAGATAAATTACTGAGGGGATTTAATTGTTATCCAATGAGTATCACTGCGGTCAGTAACACGAATGAAAAATCCCAATAAATCCCTCATACATTCTATTGTACACCAGATTCTCACAGGTCATAGGAATTTGAAATTAAATGGATATTAGACTGATCAAGCCATTTTGTTTAGCTTTGACATGGGACGTACATTAAATATTTTGGATGGGCAGAGAGATCACACGTTTCATGCCCTCATTGAATGGTGAAGCAAGCCTGATGGGCCAAATGGTCTACTTTTGCTCTTCGCCTTATTGGGGTGACATTTTGCTGGTTCACCCCACCCATTGATGAAACCAGAGCGCCCGGAAGAAATGCACGCAGACACGGGGAGAATGTGCAAACTCCACATAGACAGTGACTCAAGCCAAGGGCTTGAACCCAGGTCCCTGTTGCTGCGAGAGACCAGTGCTAACCACAATGCCACTTCATTCCATTACAAAAGGCATGTTAGAAGAGTCCCTTTCCGTTCCCACATCAAGCATGAAGAGACTAGCGAGTGAAGAGATGGGGAGGGATTAATTACTTTCTCAGAAGACTCAATAAATTTGCCATGTTAGTTACATCTCTCTCTAACGTTTACAGATGCACCCTAGAAAGCATTCTTTCTGGTTATATGAGAGCTTGGCACGACTCCTGTTCTGCCCAAGACCGCAAGAAACTACAAAAGGTCGTGAACATAGTCCAATCCATCATACCAACCAACCTCCCATCCGTTGACTCTGTCTATACTTCCCATTGCCTCAGCAAAGCAGCCAGCAAAATTAAGAACCCACACACCCCGGGCATTCTCTCTTCCACCTTCTTCCTTCAGAAAAAGGCACAAAAAGTCTGAGGTCATGTATCCATAAACTCAAAAACAGCTTTCGTCCCTGCTGCTGTCAGACTTTTGAATGGACTTACTTTGCATTAAGTTGATCTTTCTGTACACCCTAGCTCTGACTATAACATTATATTCTGCACTCTCTCCTTCTTTATGAACAGTATGTTTCGTCTGTACAATGCACAAGAAACAGTACTTTGTTAATACATGTGACAATAATAAATCAAATCAAATCAAAATGTAACACGAATCTGCAAGTAAAATTCAATCAGTCCCTTGGGAATTTAATTAGTGACTTGAATACACTATTTAACTTTTGCAGTGCACTCCTGGAAACACTGTTGATTTGAGAGAGATTTCTGGAGAAAAACATGTTATTTAAGCGGCTCTGATTCTTACTGTCTGTCCCTGTGCAGAAATCCAAAGGGCTGAATAAAAATGAGCTCTGCTGAATATGTGAAACTATATAATTGATGACTCTGGTCATTACGCAGTTACATAACAACATTTGAAGGTGGCTCTTACACGCCACTGCAGAAATAAGCAGTCGTACGAAGGAGGTGTCGAGCCACTTGATGAGTTCTTGAATTCAGAGATAATTAGTCAATTAATAGCGGGTGAAACTGAAAAAAAATTATTTATAATAAATCGCAGAGTCAAGAACGAAAATGATGGGGAGGTTAGGCTGCAACATAAACATTGACTGCTGCGTTATCTGTCCCTGGATTCTACTATTTTCTCAAGGGAGGCAAGGCAATCTTCAAAAGTCATCGAGGTTTACAGCATGGAAAGAGGCCCTTCAGCCCAACTTGTCCATGTCACTCTTTTTAAAACAACGAAGCTAGTCCCAATCGCCCACGTTTGGTCCATATCATTCTATACCCATCTTACTCACGTAACTATATCGATGCTTTTTAAAAGACAAAATTGTACCCACATCTATTATGCCTCTGACAGTTTGTTCTAGACATTCACAATCCTCTGTGTGAACAAATTGCATCTCTGGACACTTGTATCTCTCCTCTCTCACCTTAAACCTGTGCCCTCTAATTTTAGACTCCTCTACCCTCGGGAAAAGTTATATTGACTATCTAGCTGATCTATGCCCCTCATTATTTTTTAAACTTCTATAATGTCACCCCAAAGCCTCCTTCACTCCAGGGAAAAAAAAGTCCCAGTCTATCCAGCCTCTCCTTATAAACCATTAAGAGATTGAGATGATGGTTATGCCTCAGGGGTAGCACTGTTATTTTAGTCAAAGACTGAGGGTTTTGTTCTTAGAGGCCCAAGCACAAAAGCTGTAAGTTGATACTCCACTGAAGGAGTGCCTCACAGCCGTTGCTGCCACCTAAGACACAAAGCCATGAACTGTTGACCCTATCCGAAGAGGAGGAAATTCATCCCTGCTGTCCTGGCAAATAGTTATCCCTTAACCACCACAACCAAAAGATCATGGCCACACCTCAAAACCGTGTCAGTTATCTCATTGCTGTTTGGAAGATCTTACTGTGTTCAAATTGGCTTCTATTTCAGCTGAAAAGCTTCCTGCTTCAGATACTAAACTTACTTTTTATTTGTGGGATGTGGGCTTTGGTGGCTGGGACAGCATTTATCTTCCCACCCCTAGTTGCCCTGAAACTAAATGGTTTGTAGGCTATTTCAGAAGGCATTTAAGAGTCAAATACATTGCTGTGGATCTGGAGTCTCACGTAGGTCAGACCAGGTAAGGACAGCAGATTTCCTTCCCCAAAGGACATTTGTGAAATCATATGGGTTTTTACAACAATGGTTTCATGGTAATCATTAGACATTTCACTCCACATTTTTATTGAATTCAAAAGGTGAACATCCGCCGTGATGAGATTCGAATCCAGGTTCCCAGACCATTACCCTGAGTCTCTGCATTACTACAGTAAGAAGTCTCACAACGCCAGGTTAAAGCCTAACAGATTTATTTGGAATTACGAGCTTTCAGACCACTGCTCCTTCATCAATTGAGTGGAGACCGAAAGCTCGTGATTCCAAATAAGCCTGTTGGATTTTAATCTGGTGATGGAAAGCTTCTTACAATGTATTTTATGAGGCATTTCTTGTTCCAGTATAGTTGGAAAAAAAAACCTTTAACAATTGGACTGCAGGGTCCATAGTAGCAGTTATACTGATCAGGTTCAGAATGGCATGTAATTATATCACTAAATTCAATGTACTGCTTAAAAAAGAAAGAAACTGAATTGAATCTTGCCAAAAGTCTGAGAACACAAAACAGACTCAAGAACAGCTTCTTCCCTGCTGCTGTCAGGGACTGGACCTGCCTTGTATTAAATTGGTCTTTCTCTACACCCTAGCTATAACTGTAACACGACATTCTGCACTCTTGTTTCCTTCTCTATGAACGGTATGCTTTGTCTGTACAGCACGCAAGAAACAATACTTTTCTCTGTATGTTAATACATGTGACAATAATAAATAAAATCAAAAACAGATTTCCTGGGTTTTTTGTTATTCAAGGCAGTAAAATGTCCCAAGAATTATGTGTGAAATGTGAATATTAGAAGGTGAAAAGTCAAAATTTTAACAAGTTTAAAATGTGATGTTTCGGCTCTGCGTGCCAAGTCCTGCCTTGTTTTATTCCCCATCTTTAAACTCTGTTCTTATTCCCTGTTTTGAATAGTTCTTTAACGACAGTTGTAGAAGTCATTCTTGCAGTCTCATATGACATGTTGAAAGTACATAGTTTTGTGTCTGAACAAACGCATTTAGATTTTAATATGCAGTTTGACATGATGTATTCATGATGTCTTTCAAAGGAGAGCACTTATTCTTCCACTACTTGTCTGAGAGGGGTAGATGTGTTATTACAACAGAGACGACTCTTCAGAAAGAGTACTTCACTGACTGTAAAATGCTTCGAGGTGTCCCAAGGTCGTAAAAAGGAGCTATATAAATAGAGAGCCTCTTCTCCTATATCAAATCAAACCAGACAGCAGCTCATATACATTGGCCAGCTCCAACTGGAATGCTAAAAGAGCTTACGCTCACCAACAGACAGTCACTAGTTGGAGTGGATGGCAAAGCTTGGAACGTGGTTCTGGCTCCTGCTAAACAAGCTCAGGGCAAGTTAAGCCATCACTGCAATTGACATAAGGCTCACAGAATCATAGAATGTAGAGGAGACCCTTCAGCCCATCGCATTTGCACTGACACAAGAAATACCCGACTTTCCACCTGATCCCATTTAGCAGCACTTGGACCATCGTCTTGAATTTTATGACGTGCCAAGTGCTCATCCAGGTATGATTTAAAGGATGTGAGGCACCCTGTCCCTACCACCCTCCCAGGCAGTGCATTCTAGACTCTGGGTAAAAAGTCAAAGAACAAAGGACAGTACAGCACAGGAACAGGCCTTTGTCTTGTCTAAACTAACTGCCTGGATCCTTCTGTACCCCACCTGTTCCAGTATCTATGCAGATAAGTCATAGAACCCTACTCTACCCTAGCAGAAACAGGCCCTTCGGCCCATCGAGTCTGCACTAAACACAATCCCACCCACGCCGTCTCCCCCAATATCCCTACATATTATATCCACTAATCCCTCTAACCTGCGCATCCCTGGACACTAAGGGGCAATTTCTTAGTGTGGCCAATCAACCTAACCCACACATCATTGGACTGTGGGAGGAAACTGGAGTAGCCGGAGGAAACCCACGCAGACACGAGGAGAATGTGCAAACTCCACACAGACAGTGACCCGAGCCAGGAATCGACCCCAGGACCCTGAAGCTGTGAAGCAGCAGTGCTAACCACTGTGCTACCGTGCCACCCACGATAGGTTACTGATGCGTCTGCCTCAACCACCTCATTTGGCAGTGCATTCCGGGCCCCCAACACCTTCTGTTTAAAAATTTTCTCTGCACATCTCCACTGAATCTTTCCCCCCTGACCTTGAACTTGTGCCCTCTTGTGATTGAGATTTCTGCCCTGGGAAAAAAACTCCTAATTGTTTACCTTATTTATGCCCCTCACAATTTTATAAACTTTTATCAGGTCACCCCTCAGCCTCCATCTTTCCAGGGAGAACAATCCCAGTTTATTCAATCTCTCCTCATAGCTAATACCCTCCAAACCAGGCAACATCCTCATCAACCTTTTCTGCACTCCTTCCAAGGCCTCCACATTTCCAATATGCCAATCTTGTCATCTCAAGAACCATCCGCATCAATGCAAAGTACAGCTGCAAATGTATCACAGCTGCAATCAAAACACATTCCATAAAAACAGCCAACGATTGAAGATGATTAAGGTTCACACTGGCTCATTATAAAAAATGAAAAAAACAGTTGGAAAGTTGGTAAACCAATCACAACAAAAGTGAGCCATTCATTATTTTATTCATCCCAAAGGATTCCACAATTAGAAAGGAGATTGGAAAGCCTTCTGATGTAACTCATTACGAATAATAACCAGGCCAAACTCTTCAATAAAGAATAATCACTTTGAGTTCCAAATTTAAAATGAGTGCCTACGCTCTGGAAAATAGCTTCTGCACCTTTGACCCCAGAGAAGGAACTGTAGCCAAACAAGAATAAAGGATTTTCACACATCGCCATTTTAATTGCCAGCGCCTGGTGGCATCGCTATTACGTCAAGGGATAATGCTAAAGACCAGCAACTCATTCAAATGACTCACGGGGCTAATTGCTGCGGAGAAGAACTTGCATTTGCATCACTCAGATATAAAACATTCACAGGCACGTCACAGGAGCATTTTGAAAGAAAACTCGGGATGGAGTCAGAGGGCTAAATTTTCTCGCCAATGGCTAAAGCACCCCCTGCTCCATCTCACCACAGTTCCCCTGGCAGCAGAAGATGCCAAGAAGAATAGAATAGAATCCCTACAGTGCAGGAGGTGGCCATTCAGCCCATCAAGTCTATACTGGCCACAATCCTACCTTGCCCTTTTCCCATAACTCCATGCATTTACTCTGGCTAGCTGTTTCTTGCGCGCTATACTGATAAAGTATACCGTACATAGAGAAGGAAAGGAGAGGGTGCAGAATATATAGTGTTACAGTCACAGCTGGGGTGTAGAGAAAGATCAACTCAATGCGGGGTAGATCCATTCAAAAATCTGATGGCAGCAAGGAACACGCTGGTCTTGAGTCAGTTGGCACATGTCCTCAGACTTTGCTATCGCTTTCCTGATGGAAGAATGTGAAAGACAGAATGTCCAGGGTACATGGAGTCCTTAATTATACTGGCTACTTTGCCGAGGCAGCGGGAAGTGCAGACAGAGTCAACGGGTGAGAGGCTGGTTTGGTCAATGGCTTCGTTCATGACTTTGTAGTAACGGTAATGGTATTAGAATGCGTTTGACAATGACTGATTAAATAAGTATAGAACTGGTTGAGTGCAGTCCCACTCAGCTGGGCAACAGTGTAGTTACTGGTGGAAGATGGTATAGTCAAATATATCAAAGGCTATAGACAGGGTGATGCAGCTGAGGAGGGAATGGTTACCTTTGTCCCAGTAATATAGAACAACTTTGCTCACAGCTGTACTGTAGTGGAGGCAAAAAAATTGGTTGAGGCAATTCAGACATGGAATTCGGGGAAAGAGCGACATAAATTTTGGAAATGACAACATGCTCAGGGACTTTAGAGGAAAGGGAAGTTGGAAATGGGGCAGCAGAGCCTCATGTTCAAGAACTTGTTCTTTTGAGGAGAGCATCAATGAAAGCAGGTTTGAAGAAGAAAGGGGCAGCAACCCAAAGATAAAGAACCATTTGGAGTATCAGTCGCCATAGCAGCCAGGAAGGATGGTCAGCAGTTTAGTGCCAAGAGGGTCAAGGGTGCAGGATGTGCAGCAGCCATCAACACAATGAATGACAGAGGATCAGGAGTGGAACTGGAGGAAAATGCCGGTGTAGTTCTCAGGTAATGAGGGAACGAGGTTTGACCCAGTCGGCTAGGGGAAAGGAATGGAAGTGGCAGAGGCAGTTGATTGGATGGTTTCAGTACCAGTGACAAAAAAGTGTTAGATGTACAAGATCAGAAACTCCCAGGTACATTCTGAAGTTAGATTAGACTATTTGCTATTTTGGCACCAATATGAGGACATGGTGTTTCACTCCAGGTGCGATTCCACTGATAAAGTGGGAAACCTTCATCAAAACACACTTTATTTATCAAACAGTTTAGCTACAACAAATGAACTGGCTTAACACTTGCCAATTAAACAGTACGTCAACATGATACATTGCAGTCTTTAACTGCTAATCTATCCCGATGAGTTCCAATTCAATCAATATTCCTCTTACAGACTTAAAACCCCTCTTAAAAATCAAAGGCTGATGTGCTTGTGCTCATTAACAATCCTCTGAACACCTCAGAAGGAAGAGAGCCAAACAGCAGCCGAGAGGGGAAGCGCGAGAGAAACACATCTTACCTCTTTCAGGATTAGGCAAAAAACTGACTTTTTTAAAATAAATGAAAAACTGACTATCTTTCCTGCAAGCTTAGCTCCCCCCATTCGGACACGACTCTGTCTTTTGTCAATCAACCTAATCAAAACCTTACTCTAAAACCTAAGTAAACACAAACGCACTAACTCTGCTCAAACACACCATCTACAATCAGTCATTATCCTGTATTCTCACCATGTAAAACAGAGCTGCCATGTAAAATTGGTACCATGTAAAACAGAGCTGAATTTTAAACAAAGCCCTTACAAGGGACGTGATAGCGAAATACATTTCTTAAAGGTACCAGCATCATCACAGAAATCCATGAGTTACTCGAACCTACTGTTGGAGATGAGAGTGGAGGGGACTGGGAGAAGGATATAACTACCTTGCATAACATTCAGATCCCTTGGTTCTTAAAAAGCACCTTGGCAATTAAAAAAAATGGTTTGAATGAACCAGTGTTGAAAATGGTTCATCAACAGACGTTTTGCAGACTCAAAGCCTTTTAAAAATAAATCTTTTTTTTGCTCTGTTAGCCAGATAAGGCATTTTGTATTTGAAACAAAAATATAAAAGAGTGTTCTCTAAACCAAAAAGACTCTTCAACCAATTTACATTGATATGGATTGATTTGGCCAATACAAACAAAAGATGGCAGGCTAATCTATAATGGCTGACTCTGCAATGTGTCTATTTTGGAATATGTCAAACTCTAATGCCTGTGACAAGGAGGTCCTATTTTTATCCACTATTATTGTCACACCAAGCCCTGTTTACTCATCACCCCTGTGCTTACTGACCTACACTGACTCCTGGTCTGGCAATGTCTTGATTTAAAATTAACATTCTTGTTTTCAATTCCCTCCATGGCCATGTCATTTCCTATTTCCATAATCTCCATCAGCCCTACGGCATTCTCAATTCTCCTCCAATCCCAGCCTTTTCAGCATCCTCTGATTGAACTTGTTCTTTTTGTTCAAGTGATGTGGGTTTGATTGGCTATACAGCATTTATTATCCATTCCTAATTGCCCTCGAGAAGCTGGTCATGAGCTGCCTTCTTGAACTTGGTGTAGGTACATCCATTGCGATGTTAGGGAGGGACTTCCAGGATTTTGACCCAGCAACCGTGAAGGAACGGCAATATTCTGGACGGCACGGTAGTGGAGTGGTTAACACTAGTGCTTCACAGCTCCAGGGATCTGGGTTCAATTCCCAGCTTGGGTCACTGCCTGTATGGAGTTTGCACATTCTCCTTGTGTCTGTGTGGGTTTCCTCCCACAGTCCAAAAACGTGTGGGTTAGGTTGATTGGCCATGTTAAAAATTGCCCTTAGAGATGTGTAGGTTAGAGGGATTAGTGGGTAAATATGTGAGATATGGGGTTAGGGCCTGGGTGGGATTGTGCTCGGTGCAGACTCAATGAGCCAAATGGCCTCTTTCTGTACTGTAGGAATTCTATGTTTCTAATATATTTCCAAATCAGGTGGAGAGTGACGTGGAGGGGAACTTCCATGCGGTCACGTACCCATCTACGTGCTGCTCTCGTCCTTCTATGAGACACAGTGGTCTTGGGTTCAGAAGTTGCTGCCTCAGGAGTCTTGGTGAGTCGCAACAGTGCACCCTGTAGCTGGTACACATGACTGCTATTCTGTGCCAGTGATGCAGAAGTGAACGCTTGTGGAATTGTTGTCAATCAAGCAGGGCTACTTTATTCCGGATGGAGTTGACTTTTTGAACGCTATTGGCATTTCTTACCCAAGCAAGGATGAGTGTGCATCTCACCATTGACCATGTCATAGAATCCTACAGCACAGAAGGTCTTCTGCCCATTGAGTCCGCACATTAGAAACATCTGAACACCCACCTAGTCCCATCTCCAACACTTGGCCCATAGCCTTGAATATTAAGGCATATCAAGTGTTTGTCCAGGTAAGTTTTAAAGGCTGTGAAGGAACCTCGCTCTACCACCCTTACAGATGTCAATCCTTCCATGTCTTTAGTTGCCATGGGACTAAGCCCTGGAACTTCCTCCCAAATGCTCTCTGCCACTCAACCCCTCTCTGTTGAAAATGCATGTTAAAACCCACTATTTTAGCCAAGCTTTTGCTCACCTGTGGCTCAGGCGATAAATTTTGGTCGTTCTGAACCCTATGAGTTGTTTTGAGATGTTTTATTACTTTGAAGTCTCAAATAAATGGGTGCTTTTGCTGTGCTGCAATAAATCCATTTGCAAACACGTGGGGTTTTGATGTCTGTGTCCAGAAGGCACTAATCATATCTCTCAGGGAAAGTGTTTCAATCTACAGTTATTCATCTTTACAGTCAAGAAAAAGCAGAGGTGGGTTCATGAAAGAGACAGAAAATCCCACTACTGATTAAATCCATCTCCTGCCCCTTACATTAGTTCAGTGTTCTGGTGTTCATTGCACTCTGAGATAGAGAATTCCACAGAATGACAACCCTTTGAGTGAAGCAATTCCTCCTCTTTTCTGTTTTAAATCCCCCTCGGTCTAAAATGATGGACTATAGTTCTGGAATATCCAACAAGGGGGAACATCTCCTCTACAATCCCCTTTAGCATCTTGTATACCTCAATTAAATCACCTTTTATTGTTCTGAGTTCTAGTGGGTATTAACCCAAGACCAAACTGCTCAATCCCACTTCATCGGCCTCCGATTCAAGTCCTTCATCCCAGCAATCAGCCCAATGTATTGTCTCTGAACCATTTCAAATGCATTTATGTCCTTTGCGAAATAAGGGGACCAAAACTTTGCATATCATCCCAGATACGGTCTCACCAATACACTATAGAGTTGTAAGAGTACTTCCCTATTTTTATAATCTATTACATTAGCAACGAATGCTAAAATTCCACTTGCCTTCCTTATTTCATGCTGCATCTGCTCTTAACATTCTGCTATTGATGCACAAGGACACCCAGATCCCTCTGCACAGAAGTATTTTGAAGTTTCTCTCCAGTTAGATAACATCCAGCAAGGCATACAATCCTGGTTGTAGTTGTAGAAAGTGAAGATGAGCAAGTGGATGAAGTAGCAGTGGGGGACCGCTTTAGAGAGAGAGGCCGGAATTTTACCATCCCGTCCACCACGGGAATCGGACTGGTGAAGGACGGGGCATGGGAAAGACGGGTCTGTTGACCTCGGTCAGGGTCTTATGGCTTCAGGATGAGCGAGGCCACAAAAATCCCACCCAGTGACTACAATAGATTTGGAATTAGCATTATAAGGGTAAAGGATGTAGGTAGAACAGGAGTAAATGATTCATGACATTAAAGGTGCTGTTTAAACGCAACTGCACAATCTACATTTGAAAATACAGGTCAAGCATATCGCAGGGATCGTCATATAAGGACTGTGTGTTCACATGGGTAGTTTACAACGCAACGGTACATTGTCATTGCACAGTGCTTGTGGGAGATTTCACTGATGCATCCTTTTCAATTTGAACATTGCTAAGTGAGTTTATAAATGGGTCCAGGTGCTGATGATGTTTATTTGAAGGTCAGAGTTTACGTTGCACTTGGTTGAAAAATTCCATTCCCATGATAAAACAACTTGGAAAGCTACAATTGTTTTGCAGAGGTCCACTTTCCAGCTGCTACATTTCGTAGTGTCACAGAATCCCCACAATGCAGGAGGCGGCCTTTTGGCTCATCGAGCCGGCACTGACTACATTCCCACCCAGTACTCATCCCCATAACCTCATGGACTTATCCTAGCTAGTCCCCCTGATACTAAGAGCCACTGGAGTTTAGACAAAGAGGGGCCTCATGGAAACTAATAAAACCCTAACAGGGTTAGACAGGAGAGATTCAGAAAGAATGTTCCCGATGGTTGGGGGGGGGGGGTCCAGAACTAGGGGTCATAGTTTGACGATAAGGATAAACCTTTTAGAAAGGAGGTGAAGAGAAATGTCTTCACCCAGAGGGTGGTGAATGTGTAGAATTCACTCCCACAGAATGGTGCTGTTTATTTATTTATTTGTCACAAGTAAGGCTTATATTAACACTGCAATGAAGTCACTGTGAAATTCCACTAGCAACAATATTGTAGTGGCTGTTCAGGTCAATGCACCTAATCAATATGTCTTTCAAACGAGGAAACTGGAGCACTTAGAGGAAACCCACACAGATATGGGGAGAATGTGCAGACTGTGCACAGACGGTGACCCAAGCCGGAAATCGAACCAGAGTCCCTGGCGCTGTGAGGCAGCAGAACTAACCACCTCGCCACCCCCAAACTGTTGTGTTTTCAGCAAGAAATTAGATATAATTCTTGGGGCTAAAGGAATCAAGGAATATGGTGGGAAGCGGGGTAGCGAAATCAGAATATTGAATTTGATGATCAGCCATGATCAAATTGGATGGGGGGAGCAGGCCCAAAGAGCCAAACGGCCTTCTCCTGCTTCTAGTTTCTATGTTTATGATGAGCTATAGCCAGAGTCAGAGCCACAACTACTATAAATAGAATTATACACCCTCGCAAATGCCATGAATAAGAATGGTGCACTCCGGAGTTACAATTACCATTTTAATGGAGTTATTTCACACTGCATGTCATCCACCATTCTACAGCTGGAAAACAAAATCAAACTGTCAAAATGCCATCTGAACGTAAGCTACCAGTCAAATCTATTGGTAAGAATTAAAATTACACTGAGGGAAAAGAATACAGCGGAAACAACACTGCTGCAAAGCTTAAAATAAAAAGGGAATGCTGAAGAAACTCAGCAGTGGAGAGAGAAACAGACTTAATGTTTCAAGTCCAATGTGACTCTTCCACCCTGTTAAGGTGCTGCCAGAATGAATGAGGTTTTCCAGCAGTTTGTTTTCATTTCAGATCTCCAGCAGCTGCAGAATTTTATTTTTGCTGAACTTGCCTCGCAGTATATAAAAGCAGATTACTGCGGATGCTGGAATCTGAAACTAAAAGAGAATGCTGGAAACTAAAAAAGAGATGCTGGAAAATCTCAGCCAGTCTGGCAACATCTGTAAGGAGAAAGAAGAGACAGTGTTTCAAGTCCAGAAAACCCTTTGTCAAAGTTTTGAGCCTACTACTATAAGTCTTCGCAAAAGTGAACATAGAACATAGAACATAGAACATAACAGCACAGAACAGGCCCTTCGGCCTTCGATGTTGCGCCGACCAATATAAAAAGCAATGCCCCTCCAAACTAAACCATTCCCTTCTCTTCCATATACTTATCAACTAACCTCTTAAACGCCACCAAACTTAGCGCATCTACAACTGCTGCAGGCAGGGCATTCCACTCCCGAACCACCCCGAAGTGTTTCAAACTTTAACCTGCAGGAACTTGAGATTAATAGTGTTCCTGTGCTTTTGTCCATAGCTTCCCAACTCATTGCTGAAGCACGTGATCTTGATATCCTCGGGGAGCTGCCCACCTCAGACTCTCACTGAAGGAGAGGCCAGCTCCTTTGAAGATTACTTCAATCAAAACAGCCATCATAATCATATCATCAATTCTTCATGCATCTCAAACATCTGGACAAGAACCAACAGGTCTTCGTTAGTCAGAATTCAGATTTTTGCATTGCTTTGCACATCAAAGTCTGGATCTTGACACCCATCGATGTAGGCAGATTTTGAATTCAGGTTGGCCATTGCGCAACTGAGATTTGAAAAGATGGCAAAACACCTCGAATTCAACAGCATGAAACCTGGGACTCTTCCACACTTGGGTGTCATCTGAATTTTTTCATGGGATGTGGACATCGCTGGCAAGGCCAGCATTTATTACCATAATTGCCATCAAGAAGGTGGTGCTGAGCCACCCGCTATGAACCGCTGCAGTTCATGCAGTGTAGCTACACTCACAGTGCTGTTAGGGACGGAGTTCCAAGAGATTGATCCAGTGATAGTGAAGGAGCGGCCGATATGTTTCCAAGAGGTTGGTGATTGGCTTGGATGGGAACCTCCAGCTTGGGGCGTTCCCAAGTATTTACTTCCTTTGTCCTTCTAGAAAGTAGCAATTCATAGAAGCTTACACTAGGTTTGTAAGGTGCTGTCTAAGGATCTTTGGTGAATTGCTGCCGTTCATTTTGTACATAGTACATAAAATGTTACTGCTGCTACTGACTATCAACGTAGACTGAGTGAATGTTTGTGGATGTGGTGCCAATCAAGCGGGGCTGCTTTGTCATGAACGGTGTTGAGCTTCTTGAGTGTTTTTGGAGCTGCATCCATCCAAGCAAGTGGGGAGTATTCCATCACACTCCTGACTTGTGCCTTGTAAATGATAGATAGGCTTCGGGGAGTCAGAGGATGAGTTACTTGCTGCAGGAATCCCAGCCTCTGTGGCCTGCTTAGAGCAGGCAGATCCTCCCTGACACCTTTAGAAAGTTTTAGCAGATTGGTGCGCGGGAATACAAAGTGGGACAGCAACTGCTCGTGTGCAGCAATTTTCTAGCAAGAAAGTAAAAAGGGAAAAACAGAAAGATAATGCTTTATCCAGATGTAAGTGCGTGACACACAAGCACAGAGCTTTTTAGCAAGGATGAGGCTTTAAAGGCAGGAGATTTGGGATGGGGAAAGGAAGTGTGTGGGGGGGGAGAGCTACAGTGCCAAGCATACCGGGGTAGACCAGGTATTCTTTCTCACAATTCAAACTGCAAATCTAGGCCATGAACTCAAGGAACATCCATCACTCATCTATCCACCGCCAATGTTTCTCGTGTCTCATTTCACATTCTTTTATTTGTTAGAAACATTAACTAGCACGAAGCTCGGTATATTGCTGGATCCCTGTTTTTCTTCCCAGTGGCACCACGGGATTGGATGGACTCTTGTCAAAAGATACGCCTCTAAGAGCGCGGAAATCGCTGGGCATCCGGCAGGATTGTGGGCTGAAGGCCAGGATTCTCCTATCTCTTTCGCATCCCCCCCTCCCCACCCACCGCTGCTAGTGAGAACAGACAACTTAGCACTCGGTCAAAACGCCATTCGCTGCAGCGGGAGCAGAAATTCTGAGCCGGGGCAAGGTTGGAGAATTTCGGCCCTAGACTTTGGAGTGAGACTCAAATTCGAGATATTCTGACCCAGAGGTGACCCATGGAATACACAGAAATATGGTCTCCTCTTGGATGTATTAAACCCTAACGTCCTATCACCTGCACTAGCAATGGGATGAGACCAGACCCTTGGTTCAAAATAAGGTTTCGGCTAATTTGATTTTTTTTTTATTCTTTCATGGGTTGTAGGATGTTTTTCAGTCCAATTGCCAGCATTTATTACCTATTCATTTATGCCCCAATCCAAAGACATGCAGGTTTTGTTGAATGGCCATGCTAAATTGATCCCTGTGTCAGGGGGGATTCACAGAATAAATGGGGGTTACAGGAATAGGACCTGGGTGAGATTATAGTTGGTTACCGATTCAATGGGCCGAATAGCCTCCTACACTGTAGGGATTCTATGATTCCCTGAGAGCATTTAAGAATTCTGTGGATGTTGACACATTACTGTGGCTCTGGAGTCACACATGCGCCAGACCAGGTAAGGATTTCCTTCTCTAAAGGGACACAAATGAACAAGATGGATTTTTCCAACAATCAAGTCATGGTCATCAGTGGCTTTTCAATTCCAGATTTTTATTGAATTCACATGTCACCAGCTGCAATGGTGGGATTCGAACACAAGTACCCAGAACATCATCCTGGTCTCTGGATTACTAGTCCAGCAACAATACCATGATGCCACCGCTTCCCACAGGATGTCTGTTTAAAAATCCTGAATGACCCTCATTGTCTTCTTTTGGATTGGTGTTGGATTATACCTGGAATATTTTTCCACACTTTTCCCTATATTGCCTGTGTAGCACTCTTCAATATTTCACACTTCACCATGTACAATTCTGGTTACCCTATTACAGAAAGGATATTACTAAACTAGAAAGAGTGTAGAAAAGATTTCCTAGGATGCTACTGGGATTTTTTGGTTTTCATTATGAGGAGAGCCTGGATAGACTGAGACATTTTCCCTGGAGCATAGGAGGTTTAGGGGTGGTCTTATAGAGGTCTATAAAATAACGAGGAGCATAAACAAGGTAGGTAGTCAATATCTTTCCCCAAAGGTAGCAGAGTCTAAAACTAAAAAGCATAGGTTTGAGTCAAAGGGGGAGAGAATAAAAGGGTCTAAAAGGGGCAATTTTTTCACTCAGTGGATGGAACAATCTGCCAGAGATAGTAGTAGAGGTGGGTACAATTTTGTCTTTTAAAAAGCATTTAGAGTGCTTTTACATGGGCAAGATTGACAATAAAGGAATACGAGCCAAATGCAGGGCAGCATGGTGGCACAGTGGTTAGCATTGCTGCCTCACAAAGCCAGGGACCCAGGTTCAATTGCCGTTTTGAATCACTATCTCTGTGGAGTTTGCACATTCTCCTCATGTGTGCATGGGCTTCCTCTGGATGCTCCAGTTTCCTCCCACAACCCAAAAACATGCGAGCAGAGTCGATTGGCCATGCTAAATTAACTCTAGTGTCACGGGATAAACGAGGGGTTACGAGAATAGGGTCTGGGTGAGATTGTAGTAGGTGCAAACTCGATGGGCTAAATGGCCTCCTTCTGCACTGTAGGGATTCTATGATTGTCTATGAATAAGGGCTAGCTTAGTTACATGGGCAGGACTGGTATAGAGAGGGATATGTGCAACTGCGGACTAGTGATAAAAACTGGGCAGCTTGGACAAGTTGGGCCAAAGGGTCTATTTCCATGCCATTAACCCCTATTTCAGCTGGCATGTCATTCTGAAATAGGGGGGGCATCAATCATTCAGTTTTGCTCTGGTATTCTCCAGAGCCTTGTCTATAAGCTGAATTCCTACGGGTGCCAGTTTGAACAAGAAGCAGTTCACAACTTAACCTCCAGCCAATACGTGGAAAACCTATTGATGCCAAAGAGGGGGAGGGGGGGGAAAGGCAGCAAATGAAACAGCAATCGAACCTGTTTTAAGAAAATTATTTTACTGAAGAAATTATCAATTTGTTCCAAATCACTGACCACTTCTGACAAAAAAAAACACAAAATGCTCCACCGTTCTACACATCCAGTTTAGTTCTTAAATTGACTGTAAAATACAGTTCTCTGAACATGTTACATAAATGTGCAGCAGGTTAAGTATGTTTTCAAAGGCTCTGTAGACAGTATTACAGCAGTACTCCATCTAAATCCTCAAAAATTCTCCCACTAGAATCCCCATTTGTGTCAAGTCAATTAGTAATTCTCCTGATCTTAACCTTAGCCAAAGTGGAGATTGATTTTTTTAAAGCACTTTTCACTGATTATTCTTCGTCTCTTCCCAGGTGTCACAGTTACCAGCAACCAAAAATGGTCAGACAGCTTTCAGAGGCGTTACACGAGCAGAATACCATTATCTCCCCACTCACTGCTAATCTGTCGCCGTAGCCTTACATCAGCTGTGCTTGCTAACAGAGCTTCATCCTGCGCTGCTGAAGCAAGGGGACGCCTCAGGATAAAATCCAGAACCAGGAACAGCCTTCCCGCACCTTAGGTGCTTCCTTTGAGAAGGTGAGAACGTCCCTACAGTGTAAAAGAGGACATTCGGCCTATCGAGACTGCATTGACTCACCAACAGAGCATCTTACACTGGCCTTAACATCCACCCTGTCGCTGTAACACATTTCCCATTGCTAATCAGGGAGGCACAGTGGCCAGCACGGCTGCTCCACAGTCGCCAGGGTGCCAGGCTTGACTGCCAACTCATGTCACTGATTGTGTTGATTCAGTATGCTCTCCCCATGGGCCTCGCCCACGTGCTCCAACCTCCTCCCACGGCCTGAAAGACGCGCTATATATCTGTTATTCCAACATATTATACATCTTTTCATAGGGTTTGGATGCCGCTGACGAGGCCTTTCCAACTATGCTCCCATTATGACCTGCTGTTTCTCTCTTGAGAGATATTTTCTCCTATTAGACCTTAGGATATAGGAGCAGAATTAGGCCATTCAGCCCATCAAGTCTGTCTGTCATTCAATCATGGTCGATAAGCTTTTCAAGCCCATTCTCCCACTTTTTCCCCATCACCTTTGACCCTCTTACCAACCAAGAACCTACCTATCTCTACCTTACACACATTCAATGACCTCGCCTCCCAGCCTTCCGTGGCAATGAATTCCATAGGTTCATCACCCTCCGAGAAATTCCTCCTCATCTCGGTTCAAAAGGGTCATCCCTTTATTCTGAGGCTGTGCCCTCGGATCCCAATCTCTCTGAGGAATGGAATCATCTTCCCCATGTCCACTCTACCCCCCCAGGCCTTTCAGTATTCTGCAAATTTCAATGAGGTTCCCCCTCATCCTTCTAAACTCACTGCCTATTGACCCTGTAAAAAAAGAATCAAGCAGAATTATTAATATCTCTCAAAGTTCTTTGACCAAACTTTTTTGCCTAGAATCGCAAGGAACATCCATGATAACCAGTGACCCTTAGTTCTAGATACTCTATCAAGAGGAAACATTCTCTTCACATCCACCCTGTTAACATCTATCAGGATGTCACCTCTTACTGTTCTAAACTCCAGTGGATACAAACATAATCTCTCTAAACTTTCATCATAAAACAACAAACCTATTTCTGGTATTAGCGCGGCACAGTGGTTACCACTGCTGCCTCACATCACCAGGGACCCAGGTTCAATTCCAGCCTCGGGGTCACTGTCTGTGCAGAGTTTGCACATTCTCCCCGTGTCTGCGTGCGTTTCCTCCGTGTGGCTCCGGTTTCCTCCCACAGTCCTAAGATGTGCAGATTAGGTGGATTGTCCATGATAAATTGCCCCTTTAGTGGGCTAGACAGGTAAGTGCATGGGATTACAAAGATAAGACCTGGGTGGAATTGTGGTCATGTGCAGAGTTGATGGACCAAATGGCCTCCCTCTGCACTGTAAGGTTCTGTGATTCTAGTAAACTTTTTCTGAACTGCTTCTAACACATTTATATCCTTCCGTGAGGAGACCAATACTGTACACAATATTCCAGATACAATCTCACCAACACCCTGTCTAACTGAAGCATAGCTTCCTTACTTTTGTTCTCAATTTCTCTCACAATAAATTTCTATTAACTTGTCTAATTACTTGCTGCATCAATATACTAGCATTTTGTGATTCATGCACTAGGACACCCAGATCCCTCTGCACCTCACAGCCTTGCAATCTTACACCATTCAGATGGTAAACTTCTTGTTTATTCTTCCTGCCAAAATGGACATTTTCCCCATGTTATATTCCATTTGCCAGATTTTTGCCCACTCACATAATCTAAGTCTCTTTTTAGCCTCCGTATGTCCTCTATACAATTAATCGTCCTGCCTTATCTTTGTATCATCAGCAAATGTGGCAACCAAAACTTTAATACTTCTGTCCAAGTTACTGATGTAAATTGTAAAAAGTTGAGGCCCCAGCACTGATCCCTGTGGCACACAAATTGTCACATTTGGCCCACCAAAAAAAAAACATTTACGCCTACTCTCTACTTCCCTGGTGTTATGAGGCAGCACTGCTAACCACCGTGGAGCTCATTGGGTTCACAGATTGGGAGTTCTCTTGGACCTTGCGTACCTGCAATGCAGAAGCGAGTTCACTCTCTTTGAACTTGGGTTGGGCTGATCCCTCAACCTAAGTAACCATATAGTCTGCCCTGCCCACTGCGCCACAGTTTGTGCCCTGCCTGAAGAACAGCGTTCAGGATTATCACATTGCTCCTCAACATCTACCAGGGAAAAGAAATATAGAGACCGTGTGGGCAAACCATCACCCACCATCACCTCATCCACACTCACACATGGATCATCATTCTCTCTCATTATTCCATCAATGTCCTGGATGCTCTGCCTAACCCCACTGTGGGAACGCCAGTGGAACAAGTTCTGCATCAGTTCAGCGAACAGGTTCATCACTACGCCTTTAGGAATAATAATGACCAATGCTGACATGGCCTTGTCAGTGCATCAACATAGTTTTCACAATGTTTTTTTTAAACTCAAGAACAGCAAAGATAAATAGCATCCATTCCCCTGTACCAATCATTTGAGCTTACAGGGGGTAAAAAAAAACAGGAGAAAGGTTCTCAAGGGCTACTGTGGAATCTTATTTCACTTTTCCTTTATTATTTCAAAGATGTGGCCATCATTGGCAGGGTTAGCATTTGTAACCCATCCCCAATTGCCCTTCTTAGTGGATTGACCAGAGTTAACCACTGTGTGGACTTGGAAGCCAGACTGGGTAACGGTGGCAGATTCCTTCCTCTGAAGGACATCTTTTCATTTATATTTGTGACATGTGTGTGGGCATCAGTAGCTGGACCAGATTTATGGCCCATTCATACCTATCCTCATTCTGATGCCCCACCATTTTGTTTTTAAATGAAGACTCAATCACATTGCTGTGGCTCTGGAATCATATGTAGGCCAGGCCAGGTAAGGATGACAGATTTCCTTCCCATATGCTCATCCACCGACTACAAGGCACAAGTCAGGAGTGTGATGGAGTACTCACCACTTGCCTGGATGGGTATAGTTCCAACAACACTCAAGAACCTTGACACCATTCAGGAAAAAGCAGCCCACTTGATCGGCACCACATCTACAAATATCCACTCTCTCTACCACCGATGCTCGCAGCAATTCACCAAAGATCCTTAGACAGCACCTTCCAAACCAATGACCACTTCCATCTAGAAGGACAAGGGCAGCAGATACATGGGAACACCACCACCTGCAAGTTCCCCGCCAAGACACTCATGATCCCAACTTGGAAATATATCCAGTAAGAAGTCTCACAACACCAGGTTAAAGTCCAATAAGTTTATTTGGTAGCAAACACCACTAGCATTTGGAGCGCTGCTCCTTCATCAGGCGCTGAGACTTTCATGAGACTTCTTATTGCGTTGACCCCAGTCCAATGCTGGCATCTCCACATGTTGGAAACATATCGCCATTCCTTCACAGTCACTGGGTCAAAATCCCTGGAATTCCCTCCCTAACAACATTGTGGGCCAACCCACAGCATGTTCAAGAAGGCAGCTCACCACCACCTTCTCAAAGGCAACTAGGGATAGGCAATAAATGCTGACCAGCCAGCGACACCCATGTCCCACAAAAAAAAAATTGTGAACCTACTGGGTTTTTACAAAAATTGATAATTGTTGCCAATGGTGACCATGACTGAGACCAACTTCTTTGTATTATTCTTCATTGAATTTAAATTCTACGGGCAACAACTTTCAGAGTGTGTGCAGAACTTCCTGCCCGCAACAAGAACGAACGAATGAAGCAAACATTCATTTATACAGCACCTCCCGTAACCTCAGCAGGTCCCAAAGCACTTTACAGCCAATTAAATACTTTTGAAGAATGATCACTGTTGCAATGCAGGAAACATGCCAGCTAATTTGCATAGCAAGCTTCCAACACGGGCGGGATTTTACAGCCTTGCTCCTCCCAAAGTTTTTATATCGTCTGCTCTACACCCACTCTGATTCCTGTGGTTAGCGGGGGAAAGGATGGTAAAATTCTGACCATGAGAACAATCAGATAAGTTGATGGGTTTTGAGATGTATACTGGGTCAGGAACTTGATTGCTTCTCTTCCAATAGTGAGACTTAGCCATCAAAGCAGAATTACATCACTGATTTTTTTTCTCTCATCCCCATTCTCCTGCCTTTTCCCCATAACCCCTGATCGCCTTATTAATCAAAAACCTATCTATTTCTTAAAGAAACTCAATGACTTCTAGCCGAGGGAGTAGGTAGGGCAATGGGTCAACATCTCACACCAAAGGCAATAAACCAAAGCACTCCTGGCAAATAGGGTTTTAAGTCGAGTCAGGGTTAACAGTTCTGTTTTCCTTCTCTATAGAGATGAGTTTCACATCTTCTCAGCGACTCACAAAGTCATTGTTTAGACCAATAGAAACAATATATTTCTCTATGAAAAGGTTTCTGCCTTTTTGATGAACCTTTCTTGCTACGTATTCTTTTCAATGCCATAAGTCTGGTGATTCTTACCAACCCTGCCACATGTGCAAAGTATCAACACTTGAGCCGAATCCTTGAGTCGTTGAAGTGGTTTGACTGCTTTGTGTGTTGACATGAATGTCTTGGGACTGAAGTAGCTCTTGTTTCATTCGAGCTGGACCTGCTGGAGACCACACAGTGCTGCTGTGTTGGAAGCTAGCTCTGTCTCTTTCTGCTGTGCACACAGCCATCAATGTGGCTCTTTGTGAAGTTGCACAATTGCTCCTTTGATCACCTGAACTCATTAATGCCATGCCACTAACACTAGGCTCAGCATTAATCACTGATCTGCAGGGATTCAGGCCCGACAATACCAGTGAAGTCCTGTGTCTCGACTGCCTGCAACTAGCTGCTGATGTGACCCAGGACAGAAGAGATAGTTTCCTTTAAACTAATACCATAACATTGGCACAGTCATTAACATTGCTGCCTCACCGCATCAGGAACCCAGGATCGATTCCTGGCTTAGGCTACTGTCTGCACCTTCTCCCTGTATGCCTGCGTTTCCTCCAGGTGCTCCAGTTTCCTCCCTCAGTCTGAAAAATGTGCTGTTTAGATACATTGGCCATGATAAATTCCCCCTCAGTGTACCTGAACAGGCACCGGAGTGTGGCAACTACGAGATTTCCACAAGTAACTTCATTGTGAAGTAAGCCTACTTGTGATGCTAATAACTAAACTTAAAAACAGCATACAGGAGTACAGCCAAAGTGGAGTATGAAAGCCAAGCTGAATTCTACTCCCCACATGGGGGCAGCACAGTGGTTAGCACTGCTGCCTCCCAGCACCAGGGGCCCGAGTTCAAATACTGATCTGGGTCACCGTCCATGTGGAGTTTGCATCTTCTCCCCGTGTCTGCATAGGCCTCCTCCGAGCGCTCCAGTTTCCTCCCACAGACCTGCTGGTTAGGTGTATTGGCCGTGTCAAATTGCACCTTAGTGTCAGGGGGAATAGGTAGGGTGAATGCACGGGGTTACAGAGATAGGCTTGATCGGTGCACACTCGACAGGCCCAATGACATCCTGTAGGGATTCTATACGATGTCCGCACCTTCTGATAGGAATCAGAGCAAGAGCACTTGTACATTTCCTCCTCCCTAACCCTCAGGGCTCCTGCATCACCGCCACAGCCTAACTCAGCACAGATCACATCCTGAATCACAGCATTACATGACCTGTCACCCAGTGTCACCTTGGCTACATTCAAATCACTCCCAGGAAGCATTCTGCTGAACACAGGAATCTAAATTTACAGAACTCTAAAGCATCGACCACAGGAATAATTATTCCCTCCTCACAAGTCAGAATTGGAATGGATTACTCACTGTTCATTATCGCCGTGAGCTGCCATACAAAGGGTCTAATATTCCTCAGCTCTTGGTTCATTGATTCGTGATACACTTGTCCCAGAACAACACCCCAGTGGTAGAAACTGTGAAAAGACTACATCATGAACTGCTCAATAACAATCCAACCTCACTCTCTATCAAAATATCTCACTTTTATTTTATTGATGCAATGATTTTTTTCCCAACCGATTGTCTTATCGAAGCTCTACAATTGCTGCGGCTGAATTTCCTTCAACTGGCTTGGTCTGCCCAGGCTCACGGTTCATTTCTCTCACACTTTGCTTCCCTGGTCAATTGTAATCGCCCATCTCATTCTCATTCAACTTCTCACTGAAGGAAACGAGGGAATGTCACTTTTGTTTTTAAGAAGCGTCTTGACTAATACAAGGATAGGATAGGAATCGAGGTCCCCAGAAGGATAAGGGGTTTTAGTTCATTCGAGCAGCATGGTCGGTGCAGGATTGGAGGGCCAAGGGGCTTGTTCCTGTAATTTTCTTTGTTTTTGTTTTAACTCCCTTCACTTGAAAGGCTTTTGAATTTCAGGACCTTGGGTTTTTCCTCATTCCTCAGCAATTAGTCGTTTATTTACTTCATCACCTTTCCCACTTTTTTCAACATCTGACAATGTGAGCCTCAAACATTGGAGCTTTCATCTGAAAGAATCACAACTATTCCTTAGAACATAGAATACTACAGTGCAAACAGGCTCTACGGCCCACAACTTGTGCTGATCATATCCCTACTTTCCAGGCTACTTTTAACCTTCAATCCCATTAAATCCCATGTACTCATCCAGAAGTCTCTTAAAAAACCCCAGCGAGTTCACCTCTACCACCACTGACTGCAACCGATTCCATTAACTCACCACTCTCTGAATGAAAAACTTACCCCTGACATCTCCTCTATACCTACTCCCCAGCACCTTAAACCTGTGTCCTCTCGTAGCAACCATTTCAGCTCTGGGAAATAATTTCTGAGAATCCACCCGATCAATACCTCTCAACATCTTATAAACCTCCAACAGGTTACCTCTCATCCTTCACCTCTCCGTGGAGAAAAGACTGAGCTCCCTCAACCTATCCTCATAAGGCATGCCACCCAATCCAGGCAACATCCTTATAAATCTCCTCTGCACCTTACAATAGCTTCCACATCTTTCTTGTACTAAGGCAACCAGAACTGTGCACAGTACTCCAAGTGGGGTCTGACAAGGTCTTAAAGTCTCCAACTCCTAAACTCAATCCCTCGATTAATGAAGGCCAGTATATCATATGCATTCTTGACCACCTTCTCCACCTGCAAGGCCAATTTAAGAGTCCTGTGGACCTGGACCCCAAGGTCTTTCTGATCTTCTACCCTGCTAAGACTCCTACCCTTAATATTATACTTCTTCATCTCATTGGAGCTGCCAAAATGGATCACGACACATTTATCCGGGTTGAAGTCCATGTGCCACTTCTCTGCCCAATCTTGCATCCTATCTATGTCACGCTCTAGACTATCCACAACATCTCCAATCTTTGTGTTGTCGGCAAACTTACTTACTCATCCCTTCACTTCCTCATCCAGGTCATTTATGACAACACGTGCAAACTCCATTGCAGCTAAGAAACGATACAATCAAAGATGGGAGCGGCTTGACGTTTTCAAATATGAAAGGGGGGGACAGATGGGGAAAGGGAAGCAGACAGAGGGAGACAGACAGAGCACGGGGGAGGGAGAGAAGGCAGAGATGGGGGAAGGGACAGAAAGGGCGCTGAAAGCAGACAGGGGATCAGATACAGGGGAGAGGAGATGGAGGGGGACACACTGGGGAAGGGGGTGCAGAGGCAGACGGAGGGGAATAGATGGGAGTGAGGGGGGTGAAGCAACAGATTGGGGGGTGCAGAGGCAGACAGAGAAGGACAGATGGGGGGGAAGGGGAAGGGACAGACAGAGGCAGAGACATGGTGGAACAGACAGGGGAAAGGGGAAAAGATAGACTGGGGGGGGGAGGAAATCGGTGGTGGTGGAGGTAGAGGGGGACAGATGCAGGGGCGGGGAAGGGACAAGTGGAGGGCAGGAATAGAAGGAAACAGACAGGAGCGGGGGGGGGGGGGGAAGTAAAGGTAGACAGAGGGGGACAGACGGGGAGGGGCAGCGGCAAATGTGGGAGGAGATAAAAGTTATTTACATTGGCTGCAGAATCTGGGACAAAGGAGCACTGGGTAAAAAATGGACTTTGAGGAGTGAAACTAGGAAACAGTATCTCAAACCGGGGCGGGCGGCGGGGCCGGGGAGGGGGTGATGGTGTGTAATGGGAACTGCCTTTCTCACTGGTTCTTACCCAGTTTGGCCTATGTGTGATTCCAGAGCCATAGCAATGTGATTGATTCTGAACGAGGGCAGCTAGGGTTAGAGCCATAAACGCTGGACATTCAGCAACGCCCACGTCCCACTGAATGAAAGAATAATAATTGTATCATAAAAGCTGAACCACACTTTTCACAAACAGGAGAAGCTCATTATTGAATAAGTACCTTGAGTTGCACACTTCATTTTTCCTACTTAATTACCAGGTACACGATTGTGTATATGTAGTCCGTACTCAAGTGGCGCAACAACTCTGCTGACACTGCAGCATTTCACAAAGAAATTACCAAATTAAATTACATTCCAAGGAAAAACACAATTCATTAAAATAAGCAATAGCTGATTCAGTTAAGTATCAAGTTGTAGATCCTTTGGGAAAATACTGTAACAACCAGTGTGATACAATGCAGTGCCTATTATAATTGTAGGAAACGTTAATTAGTTGTTTTATAATTACTCTTTATTCACTACCGCGCTACACCTTGAATTCAGGTTCTTCATAAATTAGCACACTTCCTGCAAGTCCTTTCTGTCATTTTACTGAAGACTTTATGGGCTTGTATCTCCAATGATGCTAATGAAACCTTAAATAACTTTCACAGTCTATTTGTTAACATAAAGTGAGTGCCGGTTTTGTTATTGTCTTAGTCAATGCATGAGAATTTTGCATCTACCCGCATTTAGAGAGACGGTTAGCTGAGTTGGCTCAATAGCTGGCACATAGCTCAGAACAATGCCAACAAAACGGCTTCCGTTCCCGCTCCTGCCCTCTCACTCTGGCCTTGAGATTAACCAATACCACTGACCAAGGGTTGAAGTGCCCAGGCATCAAGTTGTTTTGGAAGCATTTGGAAAGACAATGTGAATTACAGTTGTAAGTACTCCCTTTGAACTAGCCTCGATTATAAAATTCCCATCCTCGTGTCCAATTCCGTCCATTGTCCTGCTTCTCCCTCCCTCTCTCTCACAGCCACCTCTCCAACAAGATTCCTGGCATCTTGCACACTGCTCAGGGGTTTCATTTCCCTGTCACTGCTGCCCACGCCTTTAGCTGCCTGGAATAAGCTCTGGAATTCCATCTTCAGACCTCTCTAACACACATTCCTCCTTAAAGAGGCTCATTAAAACCCACCTCCGTAACCAAGCTTTTAGTCACCTGTATTAATTTCCCCTTGTTCGACTCTGTCAGATTTTATGCGATTATACTCCAGAGAAATGTCAATTTACAGCAAAACATAGAAACTAGAAGCAGGAGGAGACCATTCAGCCCTTTGAGCCTGCTCCACCATTCATTTTAATCATCAAATTCAATATCCCTAATCCCGCTCTCCCCGCACCACCCCCCGCCGTATCCCTTGATCCCTTCAGCCTTAAGAGCTGTACCTAATTTTGATTCCATTTCACTTATTATTATCACATGTATTAGCACACGGTGTAAAGTATTTTTTCTTGTGCGCTATACAAAGCACACCATTCATAGAGAAAGAAAGAGTGCAGAACGTACTGTTACAGTCATGACTTGGATCTAGAGAAAGATCAACTTAATGTAAGGTAGGTCTATTCGTAAGTCTGACAGCAGCAGGGAAGAAATTGTTCTTGAGTCAGTTGGTACTTGACCTCAGACTTTTGTATTTTTTTTTCCCAAAAGAAGATGATGGAAGAGGGAATACCCAGGCTGTATGGGGGCATTAATTATACTGGCTGCTTTGCTGGGGCGGCAGGAAGTGTAGATGGAGCCAGTAGATGAGATTCTGGTTTGCAAGATGGATTGAGCTACATTCACGACGTTTTGTAATTCCTTGCAGCCTTGGGCAGAGCAGGAGCCATACTAAGCTGTGACACACCAGAAAGAATGCTTTCTATGGTGCATCTGTAAAAGTTGGTGAGAGTCATAACTAAGGAAATTTAGCATGTCAGTTTTCAGAGAAAGTAGGAGGTATTGGTGGGTTTTCTTAACTATAATGTCAGCATAGTGGGGATAAGGACACTAAAAATTTGAAGCTCTTGACCCTTTCTATTCCATCCACGTTGATGTAGACAGGCGCATGTTTTCCTCTATTCTTCCTGAAGTCAATGCCAATCTCCTTCATTTTTTTGATATTGAGGGAGAGATTATTGTCACTGCATCAGTTCACCAGATTCTCTATCCCATTCCTGTACTCTGTCTCGTCATTGTTTGAGACCCGACTCACGAGGTGATATTGTCAGCAAACTTGAAAATTGAGTTGGAGGTGAATTTGGCCACACAGTCATTAGGTATATAAGGAGTATAGTAGGGGGTTGAGAACACAGTTTTGTACTTGAGGATGCTCATGGAGGAAGTGTTGTTGCCTATCTGGCCCCAACTACTTTCTGTAGTAGTGAATTCCACCTCCTCTGGGTAAAGAAATTTATCCTCACCTCAGTTCTAAAAGGTTTACCCCTTATTCTTAAACTATGACCCCTAGTTCTAGATTCCCCCCCTCCCCCACCACCATCGGGAATATTCTCTCTGAATCTACTCTGTCTAAACCTGTTAAAATTTTCTAAGTTTCAATCAGATCCCCTCTCAGTCTTCTAAACGCCAATGAATATAACCCTAGCCAATTTAGTCTCTTCTCAAATGACAGACCTGCCATTCCAGGTATCAGCCTGGTAAACTTTCGCTGAACTCCATCTGGAGCAAGGATAGCCTTTTTCAGATAAGGATATCAAAACTGTACACAGTACTCCAAGTATGGACTCACCAATGCCCACACAACTGTAGCAAAATATCTCCATCCCGATACTCAAATCCTCTCGCTCCAAAGGCCAACATACCATTTGCTTTCTTTACTGCCTGCTGTACCTGCGCACTTACTTTCAGCGACTGATGCACGAGGGCACCAAGATCTTGCTAAGTATCTATCTCTCTCTCTCAATTTATACCCACTTATAGAGTCATGGAGGTTTACAGCATTGGAACAAGCCCTTCGACTCCACTTGTCCATGCCACCCAATTTTTAAAAACCCGTAAGCTAATCCCAATTGCCTGCATTTGGCCCATATCCCTCTATACCCATCGTACCCATACTCTCTAAATATTTTTTAAAAGACAAAATTATACCCGTCTCTACTACCACCTCTGCCAGCTTTTTCCAAACACTCACTACCCTCTGTGTGAAAAAATTGCCCTTCTGGACACTTTTGTATTTCTCCCCTCTTACCTTAAACCAATGCCCTCTAGCTTTAGACTGCCCTACCTTTGGGAAAAGATATTGACTATCTAGCTGATCTATGCCCCTTATTATTTTATAGATCTCTACAAGATCACCCCTCAGCCTCCTATGCTCCAGGGAAAAAAGACTCAGTCTATCCAACCTCTCCTTATAACTCAATCCTCCAAGTCATGGTAGCATCCTTTTCTACACTCTTTCTAGTTTGATAATAACTTTTCTATAACAGGGTGACCAGAATTGCATACAGTATTCTAAGTTTACTAATGTCTTGTACAACTTCAACAAGACATTCCAACATTTACGATGTTAAAGGGTTTGTTTTTAAATTGTGGCTGGCAAGTTTCATTCCAAACTGAGCACAAAGTTCTGAATGTCTCAATGTACCAACTCATCGAGGCTACTGCTGTGTCCATTAATGCTCTCCAAAAGCTCTTTTCCTTTCAAATTCATAAGATTGTCATCAGGAAATTGCTACAGATGTATTCCAAACCTGCAATGACTCAGTGCAATTTAAATACTTCATAATTTTTATTCTTTTTTTTTTGCACGCAATTCCATTCATTGTCCAGATTTAAAGACATTTCCTCATCTCAATTTGTAATGGTTATGTGTTCAGATCAGCAGAAGGAACTTTGCCCTCTGTTCAACTTCTGAAATAGCAGTTTCCAGTGCCACAACATTCATTCTGAACTGTGGGAGGGCAAAGGGAGACTTGCAGGGGCCATCTTTCTGAGAAAGCTATTTAAATTTCCAGTTAGCTGGTGACACATTCTGTTGCTATTTTTAAACCAGGAGAACTATAAAATAAATGGCAGAACCATCAGGACCAGTGACGCAATTTTATTGCTCGGCTGCTCAAGACTCGTAACATCCTGATCAGACACTGCCGTTTTGCAAATCTCACCCACCCTGATTCCGGGACAGGCATGCCGATAAAATTCCAGCCACAGAGAGAGTTGGCAGGGCAGGTCCACAGATCCTTAAAAGTGGCCATGAAGTGGAGTTGCCAGCATTGGATTGGGGTGGGCACAACAAGCAGTCTCACAACACGAGGTTAAAGTCCAACAGGTTTATTTGGTAGCACGAGCTTTCGCAGTGTTATCCCTCCATCAGGTGAGCGAAGAGTTCAGTTTACAAACAGTTTGATAGCCAAGTTCCACACACGAGGACAGCCTCGACCAGGATCTTGGGTTCATGTCACACTATCTGTAATCCCCACGACTTGCAAAATCTCACCAACAGTCCTGGCTGAAGGTAATACACACCTCTTTAACCCGTGCTTAACCTTCTCTCCATTCATTTTGTCTGCACCAATAAAGACTTGATTACCTGTTAAGACTCGCATTCCAACCATTAGCTTGTCAATGAGTTTGTGTCTATATATGCCTTATTTTGAAACAAACTCTTCACTCACCTAATGAAGGGGCAATGCTCTAAAAGCTTGTGCTACCAACTAAACCTGGTGGACTTTAACCTGGTGTTGAGAGACTTCTTACTGTGCTTAAAAGGGGCAGCACTGATGGAAAAGTTGGTGAAGAAAGGCATGCTTGCCTTCATTGGCTGGGGCATCAAGTATAAAAGTTGGCAAATTATGTTCGCATTATATAAACCATTGGTAAGGCCATATTTGGAATCCTGTGTCCAATTCTAGTTGCCACACTTCTAGAAAGATGTGGTGGCTTTGGAGGAAGTACAGAAAAGATTTACTAGGCTGTTGCCTGGTACAGAGGGTTTTAGCTATGAGGAGAGATTGAATAAACTGGGATTGTTCTCCTTAGAAATTCAGAGGCTGAGGGGCAATCTGATAGAAGCTCATAAAATTATGAGGGGTACAGACAGTTGGAAGTTTTTCCCCAGGGCAGAAATGACAATTACAAGAGGCATAAATTCAAGATAAAGGGGAAGGTTCAGTGGAGATGTTTGAGGGAGTTTTTTAAAAAAAAACCCACAGATAACAGTACTGTTTCTTGCATGCGATACAGACAAAGCATACCGTTGGTACAGAAGGAAACGAGAGAGTGTAGAATGCAGTGTTACACTCAAAGCTAGGCTGTAGAGAAAGTTCGACTTAATGAAAATGGTTAGAATGAAGTTTTAGGGATATAAACCAGTGTAAAAGTTAGAATTAGAAGATATGCTGGGCCTGGAATGTACTGTCAAGTGAGATAGGTGAGGCAGAGGGGTTAGCGACATTTAAGACTTATCTTGATAGGCACATGAACAGATGAGAGATAAAGGAGATTGGTCTAGATAGGACAACATGATCAGCACAGCTTTGGTGGGCTGAAGGGCCTCTCCCTGTGCTGTTCTGTTCCTTAGTCTTCTTTGAATTGTAGGGCAAACACCGCAACCACAGTTTCAACCTAGTCAAGTACAGCTGCAACACATAAATGAAAGGGCAAAAAAAAAGTGTTCATCCATTTGATTTACCACTTCGTGTAAAGCAATTTACATTACAGGAAGATACAGAGAGGCAGGTCAGATGGACTGGTCAGTGGCAAATGGAAATTTAAGTGTATAGTAATGCATTTGGGCAGAACAAACTAGGCAGGGGAATTCACAAGGAATGATAGGTCCTGGGAAGCACCGAGGATCAGAGGGATCTTGGCATGCATGTGCAATGGGCCCTTAAGGTAGTAGGACAGTGGATGAAGTGGCGAAGAAGTTATACTTGCCTTTCTTAGCCAAGGCAGAGAGTTTAAGAACAGGAAGGGTATGCTGAAACAATATGAAATGTTAGTTACACCAGTGTTGGGTGCAGTTCTGGAATCCACATTATTGGAAATATGTGATAGCACTGGAAAGAGCACAGAGAAGATTTACCAGGAGGTGGCCTAGGTTGTTCTCAAGATGTCATCAGAATGTGGCAACTTCTTGCAAGCTGTCACCAGCATACCTTCTAATTCTAACTTTTACTCTTATTTTATGCTCCTAATGAAAACAGAATGAAGTTTTAAGTTGCTCTTTCTCAACACCCTAGGCATGACTGTAACACTACATTCTGCACTCTCTTGTTTCTTCCTCTACAAATGATACATTTTGTCTATATAACATGCAAGAAACAATACTGTTCACTGCATCCCAATACATGTGACAATAATAAATCAAATCAAAATTGGAAAGTTTTAGTTATGAAAACAGATTGGATAGACTGAGGTTGTTTTCTTTAGAGCAGAGGAGACTGAGAAAGGGACACGATTAAGATGTATAAAGTTATGAGGGGTGCAAATAAAGTAGAAGGAAGAAATATTTCCCCTTGATGGGGAGAGGGGATCAATATCCAGGGATGAGATTCAGAGGGGATGTGGGGAAAAACCTTTTTGCCCAGAGGGTGGTAGAAGTATGGAACTCACTACCTAAAAGAATGGTGGAGTCAGACACCCCTTACAACATTTAACAAGTATTTAGATGCGCACAGCTATGGACAAATACTGGAAAGTGGAATTAGAATTGTTAGGTGGTTTGTCATTGACTGGGACAGACGTCTTGAGCCAAAGGGCCTTTTTCAGTGTTGTAGACCTCATAGAACATAGAACATTACAGCACAGAACAGGCCCTTCGGCCTTCGATGTTGCGCCGACCAATATAAAAAGCAATGCCCCTCCAAACTAAAGCATTCCCTTCTCTTCCATATACCTATCAACTAACCTCTTAAACGCCACCAAACTTGGCGCATCTACAACTGCTGCAGGCAGGGCATTCCACTCCCGAACCACCCTTTGGGTAAAGAACCTACCTCTGATATCCGTCCTATAACTATCACCCCTTAATTTAAAGCTGTGTCCCCTCGTGCTAGCTTTCTCCATCCTAGGAAAAAGGCTATCACTACCCACCCTATCTATACCTCTAATCACCTTATATGTTTCGATTAGGTCCCCTCTTAGCCGCCTCCTTTCTAACGAAAACAACCTCAAATCCCTCAGCCTCGGCGATTCCATGGCAATTGAGGATGTTTAATTTCTTTCAGGATCACACAAGTAAATTGAAATGTTTCTTCACGCACAGATTTAGACAATCGGGCAGGTCAGAAGAACGCATTGGTAACAATGCCCTATGGCGAATGAGACCCCCACCTATCATCTGATCTGTTTACTCCTCAAAGAACGACTCGTGAAAGGTGAAGGAAGTAGAAACATTTTTATTTATTCATTCACGGAGTATGGGTGTCGCTGGCTGGGCCAGCATTTATTGCCCATCCCTGGTTGCCCTTGGAGGGCTGTTGAGAATCAACCACATTGTTGTGGCACTGGAGTTACATGGAGGCCAGCAGATTTCCTTCCCTAAAGGATATTAGAAAATAGTATTTGATCAGTGTGATGACTTCAGCCAGGCTATTGAGTTTGGCTTGCTGTAGTATGAATTACCTGCTGAGTCCTTTATGTTGGTCCCTTAAAGAGATACCTGATAAGTCCTAACCGATGATTAAATCAGGGAGCCTTATGCTCCTTATTTAAAGCGGATGTGTCAGACTCCTAGCCTGTGTAGATGGTTATAGGTAAGTCTTGTAGGTAGGGATATATTTGGTGCAACTTGTGGGCCAAAGAGCCTGTTTGTGCTGTAATTTTTCTATGTTCTATGCATTCAGCAGGGAGTAATTGGAAAACTGGCTGTGTACAGATGTATGGTGTAAATAAAGTAACTTGGTGACGGGACTTTTGCCTCCGTGGAGTTATTACAGGGAGCGTTATCTGCAATAAGAAAATAAGAACCTTTTATTGAATGCAAGGAGAGATGATGAATGGGGTATGAATCTCTGATCAGAGAGTCTCAGTTAAAAAAAAAGTGTTGAAATCTCTGCCTCAAACCAAGCATGCTGTGGCCTTTCCAAACATGTTGCCAATTTACCAACATTGCCATCAGTGATGAATGAATCAGTGATCCTTGGCTTTTTTTAATTATCTGTATGGCTAAGGAAGCAGTTAGGGTTCAGTGCTGAGCTTAACAATCCTATTCAACGGCTTCAGTTAAGGCTGTGTGGATGTGATGTGATCTGAGGGCAGATGTTTACTGCGTGGGTCTGATCACAATGGCCACTGGTCACAGTTTGAGCTGCACCTCATGTTCCACTCTGGTCCATCCACAAGCAGTTGAGGTTTCTCCAGATTGTCCGTGGATGGTAGGGCTTCACTGCAAGAGATGGGGTTGGGATGGCACTGTCACAATCCAGAGATGAATGCTGGCACTCTGGGCACATGGGACTCCAGGACAGCATGGTGGCACAGTGGTTGGCACTGCTGCCTCAAAGTGCCAGAGTTCAATTCCAGGCTTAGGTCACTTGCACGTTCTCCCCATGTCTGCATGGGTTTTCTCCCACAGCCCAAAGATGGGTGGGTTAGGAGGATTGGCCATGCTCAAGTGCTCCTTAGTGTCAGGGGGACTAGCTAGGGTAAATGAGGGTTAGGGACTTGGGTGGGATTGTGGTTGGTATAGACTCAATGGACTGAATGATCTCCTTCTGCACTGAAAGGATTCTATGATAAATCCCACTGTGGCAGCTGACGTAAGTTGAATTCAGTTAGTAAATCTGGAATATAAAGCTCGCCTTAGTAAGGGTGACCATTTTGATTGACATAAAATTAGGATAGGGAATCTACCAACTGTGCATGGTCTGGCTCAAAAGGAAAAACAAGATGACTGTGGTAGGGAGCCGGGATCAGGGAGGGGGGAGAGATCATTTCCAACCTACATGTGGTCCTCCTGTTAACGTAAGTTTTCCAACCTGAAAATCTGCCATCAAGAAAACAACCAAACCTTGGCCACAGTTTGGGCTCCGAATTGCAACCAATTGGCACCCCTGGCTTTCTGTAGTCATATAAGGCTGCATCTGGAGACAGACATCATCGCTGGGAAGGAGAATGCCCAGTGGTATTATCATCAGACTATCAATCCTCAGCCAGTGTTGTAGGGACCCGGGTTCGAACCCCCCCCCCCCCCGGCAGATGGTGGAATTTGAATGCAATAAATAATATCTGGAATTAAGAATCTACTGATCACCATGAAATCGTTGTAAATTGTGGGGAAAACCCAACTGGTTCACTAATGCCCTTTAGGGAAGGAAATCTGCCACCCTTACCCAGTCTGGCCTATATTTGACTCCAGAGCCACAGCAATATGTTTAACTCTCAAATGCCTTCAGGCATCTAGGGACGGGCAATAAATGCTGGCCCAGCCAGCAACACCCATGTGCAACAAATGGATAAAAAGTTTATCAACCCTCTCACAGAAACAGACACAGGAAAAGGCTGCTATTCTTCAAGATGAAACTAGCGCCCAACTCCTGGGCAAAGCGACAAAAAAACTCACTGGAAAATGTTTGCCACACCTCCAAGATGCCCACAGGGATGTGTGTGGAAACTATCAAACTCAGTCACTAGCACACTTTGCAGCCAGCAAGAAAAACTCCAGTCCTGTTGGCCAAAGGTCGAGTCAAATCCAGCTCCACGGAACATGATAAAATCAATTAGATGAATTTGATATTCACCGTAATGTAAACGCAGTCCATCTGACAATGGCAACATGAATAAAGCAATACCTAGCGTATATTGCATTGTGTTCAAAAAAGGCAGCTCCTTGCTTGGGATGGCAATTAATCAGCTGTGAAACCAACAATTATCGGAGGCAGCATAAAAATGGGATATTCAAAAGTATAATACTTTGCAATAAAAATATTGTGTTTTAAAATTATCTATCCCTTTGGCACACTTTCGTTCTGAATAGTGTTGTTTTTCATTTATGTTTTATTGATATAACAAATAGGCTTACATTAATACCAATAGAAGTCTCACAACGCCAGGTTAAAGTCCAACAGATTTATTTGGTATCAGGAGCTTTCGGAGCACTGTTTCTTCATCAGATGAGTGCTGAAGGAGCAGAGCTCCAAAAGCTCGTGATTCCAAATAAACCTGTTGGACTTTAACCTGGTGTTGTGAGAGTCAGTGTCCACCCCAGTCCAACGTTGGTATCTCCACATCATGGCTACAATAACACTGCAATGGAGTTACTGTGAAAAAATCCACAGTCGCCACACTCCGACGCCTGTTTGGGTACATTGAGGGACAACTTAGCATGGCTAAATGCACCTAACCTGCATGTTTTTTGGACTGTGGGAGGAAACCGGAGGGAACCCACAGGGGGAGAATGTGCAAACCCCACACAGAGTGACCCAAACTAGGAATCAAATCCTGGTGCTGAGAGGCAGCAGTGCTAACCACCGTGAACAAAGGAAAAACAGAGAATATTACAGCACAAGAACAAGCCCTTCGGCCCTCCAAGCCTGCACTGACCATCCTGTCCAACCGAATTAAAATCTTCTACCCTTCCCGGGACCATACCCCTCAATTCCCATCCTATTCATGTATTTGTCAAGACGCCTCTTAAAAGTCACTATCGTACCTGCTTCCACTACAGCCTGTGCAGCAAGTTCCAGGCACCCACCACCCTCTGTGTAAAAATACTTGCCTCGTACATCTCCTTTAAACCTATGCCCCCCAGACTCTTCCATACTGAGAAAAAGCTTTGGACTGTCCATGCCCCTCATACTCGAGCAGACTTCAATCAAATTGCCTCTCAATCTCTATCATTCCAGAGAGAACAAACCAAGTTTCTCCAACCTCTCCGCATAGCTAATGCCCTCCATACTAGGCAACATCCTGGTAAATCTTTTCTGTACCCTCTCCAAAGTCTCCACAAGGTTTTGGTAGCGTGATGACAAGACAAGAATTGAATACTATATTTCAAGTGCGGCGTAACTAAGGTTCTATAAAGCTGCAACATGACTTGCCAATTTTTAAACTCAATGCCCCAGCTAATGAAGGCAAGCATATCATATGCCTTCCTGACTATCCTCTCCACCTGCATTGCCACTTTAAGTGACCTGCTTATCTATACATCCGGATGTCTCTGCCTATCAATACTCTGAAAGATTCTGCCATGTACTGATTATTTCCCATCTGTATTAGACCTTCCAAAATTCATTATGTGCCAGAGGATAATGTTGCAACTTTCAACTAACAATTCCTACTTGGTAAATACACGCATGGGTGTTGGGCGAGAACAGGACCACATTTAGCTGTTGCCCTTTTTTTGGGAGAATAGATAAATGCAATCTCTCCAGGCCACGCTGAAGGCTCCATTAGCACCATTGGGTCAGCCTGGTGGCACAGTGGTTAGTACTGCTGTGTCTCAATGCCAGGGACCCGGATTTAATTCCAGCCTTGGGTGACTGCCTATGTGGAGTTTGCATGTCCTCCCCATGTCTACATAGTTTTCCTCCGGGTGCTCTGGTTTCTTCCCATGCTCTGTGCGGGTTAGGTTAATTGGCCATGCTCAATTGCACCTTGGGGTCAGGGAGATTGTCGGGGTAAATGTTGGGGGCAATTACGGAGGCAGGGCCTTGGTGGAATTATTGTCATGCAGGCTTGAAGGGTCAAATGGCTTCTCTCTGCACTGCTACGATTTCCTCCCACACTCCAAAGATGTGCAGGTTATGTCGAACATGAACTAGCCATGTCAAATTGCCCCTTAGTGTTGGGGGAATAATCAAATAAATACATGGGGTTATAGGGATAAGGGCTGGGTGTTAGTGCAGACTTGATGGGTCAAATGGCCTATTTCCATTGTAGGGATTTGACGATTCAAAATGGAATCAAGGCACCAGGCCTCAACTTCAACTTTCAGCACAGGGGACAAAAGGATGCCAATGCTATGTTCCATCCCCAAATCAAGACTGCAAGAAAGTACAAAAGGTCGTGAATGTAGCCCAATCCATCAGGTATACCAGCCTCCCATCCACTGACTCTCCGTCTACACTTCCTGCTGCCTCAGGAAAGCAGCCAGCACAATTAAGGACCCCGAGCACCCCGGACATTCTCCCTTCCACCTTCTCCCATCGGGAACAAGGTAGAAAAGTCTGAGGTCACGCACCAACTGACTCAAGATCAGCTTCTTCCCGCTGCTGTCAGACTTTTGAACGGACTTACCTCGCATTAAGTTGATCTTTCTCTGCCCCCTAGCTATGACGGCAACACTGCATGCTGCACTCTCTCCTTTCCTTCTCTATGGATGGTATGCTTTGTCGTGAAAGAAACAATACTTTTCGCTGTATATTAATACACGTGACAATAATAAATCCAATCAAACAACCTCACGCTAAAGTCACATGGGCATGAAAGTTTGAGGGCTACAACCAAAGTGAAACAGAATAAACTCAATGTCCTGTCCTTCCAAACACTATGGATTACACATTCGGATACACCTCTTCTAGTTTGCCTGCAGGAAAATCTTCTGTACTCCCTAATAATTTTAGCCCAATAGGAGCCTTAGCTGCCAACTCACATCTGCCTTGCTGTCTTCTTAGCGATGTCGTTATTGACTTAGTGCATCCTCCCATTCTGAAGCCTCTTTCATCATTGGTAAAGCTCTTGTGGTTCACGACAGAACTGCATTGTTACTCTGCGCTTGTCAGATTATGAAGTGAATAAACTAATCTGCTTTGCAGAATAGTCAGACTCAAATCAGATCTGAGAAGCAAGTTGATACTGAGAGAGAAAAGTCGCCGGATCACGCACGAACATGTTTTTAAAGATAAATCATGATATCCTTAATGGAGTTAAGTCCGCACATTTTTTTCCCACCGAATTCAAGCACTTAATTAACGATGAATGTTTTCAGTTTAAATCATCCAATAAAAATTATTCGAATGGATAAAAGGTTATGTCAGTATTTTGACCCCCAACAGCAGAATCATGAATAATGATTTAGAATTACATATCGCTCAAGCAAATGTGTTCTTTAATTACCACTAATTACTGGGAAATGTTTGTCCTTTTAACAAACGTTCATTAACTTAATGGCAAACTGGGGATCCAGGGGGCTGGGAGATCTCTAAAAGGTAACAAAGGCATGTAAAGTAAGTCATTCAGTCCAAAAGCAGGAAGATCAAACCTTAAGAACATAAGAAATAGGAGCAGGAGTCGGCCATCCAGCCCCTCGAGCCTGTCCTGCCATTCAATAAGATCATGGCTGACCTGAAGTGGATCAGTTCCACTTTCCCGCTTTCTCCCCGTAACCTTTAATTCCCTTGTCTATCAGAAATCTATCTACCCGTGACTTAAATATACTCAGCAAGGTAGCCTCTACCACTTCAACGAAAGAGAATTCCAGAGACTCACCACCCTTTGAGTGAAGAAGTTCCTCCTCAACTCCGATCTAAAGTGCCCCCTCCCACCCTCGCTTATTTTGAGCCTGTACCCTCTAGTTGTGTTTTCCTTTCTAAGCAGGAAAAATCTTTCTACCTCTACCCTATCTAGCCCCCTCATTATCTTATATGTCTCTATAAAATCCCCCCTCAGCCTTCTAAACTCTAACGAGTACAAACCCAGTCTATTCAATTTCTCTTCATAAGTTAACCCCCTCATCTCCGGTATCAGCCTGGTGAACCTTCTCTGTATTCCCTCCTGCAACCTTCTTGTAATTGTGCCGAGAGAAAGTTTGAGGAGGAATGCAGGTCGCGAAAGGCACAACTGCAGGAAAGACTAGAATGGATAACAAGGGGCAGACATGTTGAAATGTAGAAACATAGAAGATAGGAACAGGAGGAGACCATTCGGCCCCTTGAGCCTACTCCACCATTCTTCATAATCATGGCTGATTGTCTAACTCATAAGTCTAATCCTGATTTCTTCCAATTACCTTGGTCCGAAAGTGCTATATTTTGACTACATTCAATATTTTGGCATCAAATACTTCCTGTGGTAATGAATTCCACAGACTCGCCACTCTTTGGGTGAAGAAATGTCTCCTCAGCTCTGTCCTAAACCCCGAATTCTCAGACTGTGACTCCTGGTTCTGAACTCCTTCACTATCAAGAACATCCTCCCTGCATCCACCCTGCCTAGGCCAATTAGAATTTTATAAATCTCTACAAAGTCGCACTTCATTCGTCTGAACTCCAGCAAAAACAATCCTAAGCTCGTCAACCTCTCCTCATACATCAGTCCCACCATCCCCACATTGAACTTGGTAAACCTTTGCTGCATTTGTTCGAGGGCAAGAACATTCTTTCTCAGAAAAGGAGACCAAAACTGCACACAATAACCACAATATTTTGCATAAGTGTTTGCACAGTAGAGATAGAAGATAATATTTGATCTGCATCCCAACAATTTAAAAGGAAGTCAGGCAGTGGAACTTAGATTTATTTTTGAATGACAATTGATTAAGTGTGAGGCAATAGACAGAAGTCCAGGACCTAATGCTTTCCAACACTGGGTGTTAAAAGAAACAGCAGATGTATTTGTCACTATTTTCCAAAGCTCTATAGATTCAGTAATTGCATCTCTGGATTGCAAAGTTATCAGAAATTTTCAGCACAGAAATAGCCAGTCAACCATGACTGTGATGGCTCATATGGTAATAGAATCATAGAGATATACAGCACGGAAACAGGCCCTTCAGCCCAACCCGTCCATGCCAACCAGGTTTCCAAAACTGAACCAGTCCCTTTTGCCAGCATTTGATCTGTATCCTTCTAAACCTTTCCCATCCACGTATCTGTCCAAAATGTCCTTTCAATGTTGTAGGAGACGGAGTGTAGAGGGCTGGGTTTTATATTTGCAACCCATCCTCCTATGGGGAGGTGATGACTAGAGGTATTATTGTCAGATTATTAATCCAGAAGCTCAGCCAATGTTTTGGGGGACACAGGTACAAATCCCACCAAGCTAAGTAGTGGAATGTGAATTCAATTAAAAAAAATCTGGAGTTATGTATCTACTGATAACCATGAAATCATTCTTAAAAAAAAATCCACCTGGTTCTCTGAAGTCCTTTAGGGAAGGAAATCTGCTGTCCTTACCTAGTTTGGACAACATGTGGCTCCACAGCAATATGGTCGACTCTCAACTGCCCTCCAGCAGCTAGGAATGGGCAATAAATACTGGCCAGCCAAAGACACCCATGTCCCACAAATGAATAATAAAAATCCCCTCGCCCCCAACATAAAATAGACCATGACAAAGAATTGGGGTCATCATGCCAGTCTCCAAAATCAGAGAGAGCAAGTCTTGAGGAAATCAGCAGCTTAACCACCATTTTGAAGTGATTAATTAATAAGCTACTGAGCACCTTTTGGGCTCCAGATGTGCAGGAGTTATGGGAGTGATTTACAGCAGCCAAGATGAAGGGTGGAAGAAATGGCCAGACATTCAGGCCTCAGCAGCATGTACCAGGAGACTCTGCTGATGAAGGTGACAAATATCCACGTTTATTGTCAACCAGCTTCTTAGTCTTCGATAAAAAGTAAAGAGACATTAAAAGACCCAGAGACCTTTAAATTGGTCACAATGATTGCCTTCCTATTCATAGCATTACCCTCCATTACATGGCGTCCCTCTGTCCAATCCCAATTGGGTATAAGTTGACCTCTAGCTTCCAAGTCCCCTGTACTTTGCTGCTCCTATTGGCTATTCCCCAAAGGATGGCCGCTAACTTGTCATCCAACACTTGACTGGTCAGGTTGAGGCAACAGGGGTGGGGCAAGCTGAACACTCTCTCATTGGCCTCCCTCTGAAAAGCTCAAAATCCATTTCCCAAAGTGGGTGTGTCTTGATTTCTGGAATTGGGTAGACTGTCCCTCAGGGATCCACACTGGAGTTCAGCATGTACCGCAACAGGAAATGATGCAGGCAGGGAGTTACCGTGGGAGAGAAACTGCCAAGGCTGCAGCAAATACAGTTCAATGTGGGGAAGTGTTCAGTATCTTTGGCTGGAATCTTCCACCCTCGTTCGCAGTGGGGTGCTGCTGAGAGCAAACAGCTGGAATGCCAAATTTTCCTGTTCTTGTTTGCAACAGGTCCCGTTGCGGACCAGACCGTGAATCTCACCCCTTTGATCCAAGGAAAGGGAGTCACAACGTCACCATAATGGCACGGGATTGGGAACATCAGAAGAGGAATAAGATTACAGAATGCCATAGGAACAGAAGGAGGCCATGATCCAGTTTCAACATTTACTGAGCTTATGGCTAACCAACTGATCTATGGCATGGGGTGACACAGTGGTTAACACTGCTGCCTCATAGTGCCAGGAACCTGGATTTGATTCTTATGTCCCTGGCACTGTTCTAGACTTCTTAACTGGTGGAAATGGTTTCTCCCTCTTTCTATCCATTTGCCTTAATTTCATGAAAAGGTGAAGGTAAAGTTGCCACAGTCCCAGATGACCATTGGCTGCTCTCCCCTTTGACAACACTCTGTCCATCCATTGATTATGGATGGGAGTTTAAGTAGCTCTCGCAACTGAGACATGGGCGCCCACCAATCATTTCTTGGGTTACTTCAGGAAAGCAATAAAATGTGTGCCACACATGTTGCATTTGTGTATCTACAACACGGTAGTACACTGGTTAGCATCGCTGCCTCACAGTACCAGGGACCCAGGCTCGATTCCCAGCTTGGGTCACTGCGCAGAACCTGACCATTCTCCCGTCTCTGCGTGGGTTTCCTCTGAGTGCTCCAGTTTCCTCCCATAGTCCGAAAGACGCGCTGGTTAGATGGATTGGCAATTCTGAATTCTTTCTCAGTGCACCCAACCTGCAGTGTGACGACTAGAGGATTTTCACAGTAACTTCACTGCAGTGTTAACATAAGCCTACTTGTGACACTAATGAATAAACTTCAAACTTTTGATTAACATGAGCCCCAGCGAATTGAGGAGAAAGAAAAGTGAGAAATTACTTATTTTTTTCCTTTCTCTTTTCAACAATGGCAGTGAGCCACATCCCCAGAATTGTATTTTTCCAAATAAAATGCCCAGTGATACCTTACGGAGGCACAAGGTTATTCCAACTTTCATTCCTGTACGTCTGCAAGAACACTCCAAAAACCATTGGAAATGTTCACACACTTCAGAACACACAGCTTTTCTTTCATGGAACCAGTGGGGAGTGACCATGCAGAAAGAGGCCATTTGGCCCATCATTTCTGTGGCAGCCATTTTCTTTCAAAGAGGACAAATTCACTATTGTCCAGCTGGGTTATTCTGGCTCTGCATCTCTCGATGAATTTTCCTTCCTCCTGAAGGATGGTAGATAGGAAGGCGGGTGGGAGGCCTTCCCCTTTGTTGATCAGTCACATACATGCCTGAACTCGGCAAGCGTCTGCAGCGTGCATCTTTGCTGCTGTTCCTGAGTTACTATTTCCATCACCTCTCCGCAGCAAGATGACAAAAGGGACCCATTCCCCTCAGGAGGGAAGTTGGCAGCTGCAGGCATGGAATAATAACATACCCACAAGTCGAGAGTCTCAGACCAAGACTAGCGCCAAACTGCACTTGGCCGACTCCCAAAAGTATCAGATTTTAATGACCAATTAAAAGCTACTAACTGCAAGATCACAAATTTTATAGGCTTTGTGTGCTCATGCATACTGTATATTTTACAGCACTCCATATTTCTGCAGAGTTCAGCTGGCAGGAACCATAATGAGAGCAAAAAAAAATTACGGTGTGGATATAGGATGAAAATCTCTCTCACACTGGCACCAGGAATCACATGCATGGCTTACGGCAACCAGTTATTCATGATCACTGATCATAGGAACCCTACAGTGCAGAAAGAGGTCCTTCGGCTCATCGTGTCTGCACCAAACACAATCCCACCCAGGTCCTACCCCCATGTCCCTGCATATTATACCCACTAATCCCTCTAACCTACACATCCCAGGACACTGAGAGGCAATTTCGTAGCACGGCCAATCAACGTAACACGCACATCTTTGGACTGTGGGAAGAAACCGGAGCATCCGGAGGAAACCCACGCAGACACAAGGAGAATGTGCAAACTCCACACAGATATCATGTGGAGATGCTGGCATTGGTGGACACTGTAAGAAGTCTCACAACACCTGGTTAAAATCCAAAGATTTATTTGGAATCACGAGCTCTCAGACCACTGCTCCTTCATCTGTTATTCAGACCTCACTGCATACAGGGTCAGTGCCTATAACTGCCAGCGCTCTCATTTTTTGTCTACCTGGGGCAGCATGGTAGCAAGCATTGAGCACTGCTGTTTCAGGCACCCAGGTCCGATTCCCAGCTTGGGTCACTGTCTGTGCAGAGTCTGTACATTCTCCCCGTGTCTGCGTGGATTTCCTCCGGGTGCTCCGATTTCTCCCACCATCTGAAAGATGTGCTGGTTAGATGCACTGGCCGTGCCAAATTCTCCCTCAGAGTACCCGAACAAGCGCCAGAATGTGGCAACTGGAGGATTTTCACAGTAACTGCGTTGAAGTGTTAACGCAAGCCCAATGTGACACTAATAGATACATTTCAAACTTCCTTTTCAATCTAGATTTTTGGCAATTTTATTTGTTCATTAAAGGGTTATTTTCTTAAAGAGGGGCGAGGCGAGAGTGATTGCCTTTAACATCAAGGCAGCATTTGATTCAATGTGGTATAAAGCAGCCTGAGCTAAACAGGAGTCAGGGGGAAATCTCTCCACTGGTTAGAGACATACCTGGCACAAAGAAATATGGTTGTGATCATCAAAAAGCCAATCATCTCAGCCCCAGGACATCGCTGCAGGAGTTCCTCAGTGAAGATGGCCTAACCATCTTCAACTGCTTCATCCATGACTTTCCTTCCATCACGGGTTCATGATGTTTGTTTATAATGTTCAGCACCGTTCACCATCCACTCAGATGGTAAAGCAACCCATGTCCGAGTGCAGTTTCATGCTTAGGTTGCCGTGATGTGAAGATGCCAGCGTTGGATTGGGGTGGGCACAGTAAGAAGAGCCACAGCATCAGGTTAAAGTCCAACAGGTTTACGTGGTATCATGAACTTTTGAAGCACTGCTCCTTCATCAGGTGAGTGGAATGGGATTGAATCCACTCACCTGATGAAGGAGCAGTGCTCCGAAAGCTCGTGATTCCAAATAACCCTACTGAACTTCAACCCAGTGTTGAGAGACTTCTTAGTATGCTTGGGTTGGGAAGAGCCAAGAAATATCGGCACCGCACAACTCCCGGATAATGGGCATCTCTGATAAGACATGACCCAAACACTTCACCTCCTCATTCAATGGTATTACTATCACTAATACCATCACTATTAACATTTGGGGGTTGGGTCACCATTGACCAGAACATCTAAATACCGTGGCTACAAGAACAGACCAGAGGCTGGAAAACTTGATTCTCCACAGCCTGACCACCATCTGCAAGGTACAAGGAATGGTAGACAACTCTGGGTCTGTACTCATTGATGTTCAGAAGGATGAAGGGAGGATCTTATTGAAACTTACAGGATACTGCGAGGCCTGGACAGAGTGGACCTGGAGAGAATGTTTCTGCTGGTAGGAAGATCTAGACATGATATGGAGATGCTGGTGTTGGACTGGGATAAACACAGCAAGAAGTCTCACCACACCAGGTTAAAGTCCAATGGGTTTATTTGATAGTAATCCCACAAGCTTTTGAAACGCTGTTTCTTCGCCAGGTGTGTGGAAGGTTCTGAATCTTCCACACACCTGACGAAGGAGCAGTTTTTCCGAAAGCTTGTGGGATTACTAGCAAATAAATTGGTTGGACTTTAATCTGGTACTGAGAGACTTCTTACAGGAAGAACAAAAACTGGAGGGCATAACCTCAGGCTAAAAGGACAATCCTTTAAAACAAAGATGAGTGAGGAACTTTTTCAACAGAGAGTGGTGAAGCTGTGGAACTCTTTGCCACAGATGGCTGTGGAGGCCTGGTCACTGAGTGTCTTTAAGATAGATTCTTGATTAATAAGGGGATCAGGGGTTTGGGGGAAAAGGCAGGAGAATGGGGAAGAGAAAATTATCAGCCATGATTGAATGATGGAGCAGAGTCAATGGGCCTAATTCTGCTCCTATGTCTTATGATCCTCTGGTCTAAGTTTTTTTAGAATTGAACATTTTTTATTAGTGTCACAAGTAGGCTTACATTAAACTGCAATGAAGTTACTATCAAAATCCCTTAGTCACAACACTCCTGTTGGGTACACTGAGGGAGCATTTAGCATGGCCAATGCACTTAACTATCACATCTTTCAGATTGTGGGAGGAAACCCATGCAGACATGGGGAGAATGTGCAGACAGTGATCCAATGCAGCAATTGAACCTGGCTCCTTAGTGCTGTGAAGCAGCAGTGCTAACCACTGTGCCGCAGTGCAGTCTGCACTGTGAATGGAATACTCTCCACTTGCCCGGATGAGTGCAGCTCCGACAACACACAAGAAACCCAACACCATCCAGAACAAAGCAGCCTCGTTTGATTGGCACCCCATTTAGCACAATAAACATTCACACTCTCCACTGCCAATGCACAGTGGTGTCATTGTGTAAGATGCACTCCAGCAACTCACCAAGGCTCCTTTGGCAGCACCTTTCAAACTCGTGACATCTGGCACATAGAAGGACATGGACATCTGGGAACATCGCTGCCTACCAAATTCTCCTTCAAGCCACTCACTATCCTGAGTTGGTAATATGTTATTCCTTTACTTTCAATGGATCAAAACCCCTCCCAAACTGCACTGTTGGTGTACCTACATCACATGGGCTGCAGTGATTCAACAGGTAGCTGACCACTGCCTTCTCAAGGGCATTTTGGGACGAACAGCAAGGGTTAACTTTGCCAGCAGCCCATGAACGATTGAAGAAAAGGCTGTGGGAGGGTATGATGAATGACTATAAAATTAGGAGGAGTCCATAGAACGGATGGTAAGGGCCAATTTCCATTTGTCCAAAGGTTAATATCAGGTGCGATAGTGGAGGGAATGGGGGGGGGTGAATTTCTTTCGCCTCGGGGATATTGAAGTTCTGGAACACACCACCTGAAAGAATGGTCATAGAGCTTTACATCGAACCATCGAGGATTACAGCATAGAATCAGGCTCTTGGATCCAACTTGTCTGTGCTGCCAGATTTTCATCACTAAACTAGTCCTAATTGCCCGCATTTGGCCCACATCCCTCTATACCCGTCTTATCCACGTAACTCTCTAAATGCTTTTTAAAAGATAACATTGTACCTCACCTCTACTACTGCCTCTGGCAGTTCATTCCAAACGCTCACCACCCTCCGTGTGAAAAAAATGCCCCTCTGGACCCTTTTGGGCATCTCCTGCCACAAACAGAAATGCTCACTAATTTAAAAAAAAATACTCGGATGTGTATTGAGGCTGTGGATCGAGTGCTGGGAAGTGGGATTAGACAATTATAGATACGAGTTGAATGATTTCCTGCACAATGACAACATTCTGCACTTTCTCATTTTCTTCTCTATGAACGGTATGTTTTGTCTGGATGGAGCATAAGAAACAATACTTTTCACTGTATGTTAATACATGTGACAATCACAAATCAAATCAAAGATCTTCTTACGATTGATCTCACTTTTTCCCATTTTCATGTATCCAGTTTTCCATATTCCTTCCAAAGGCAGGGAAAACCCCGGATGATTCCGGCACTCAACATCTGCCTCTAGCCTGTGGCAGGACGGGGTTGGGGAAAAGAGAATCCAACTAGCATTTCTGCTCAGGGCTCCGAATTTGTGCCCACAACCTTCCAATTCCGAGGCGAGAGTGATACCTGCTGGGCCACAGCTAAATATTTATTCAATTTCCATACTGTTTGTTTTACTGCTGTTGGTAAATGTTGTACCTTTCTGCCAACAGTTCCTGCAATTAAATCGCACAATTTGAACTGGAATGGCATTGGGTTCAATTTCAGTTTGTGACACACAGTAATGCTATATGTTGTCTCCGTTTTAACAATAGCACCAGTTGGCCTGCGAGGGATTAAAACTCATTCTGCAACATAATACCCATGACACGAGCACTGGAGTGAACAATACATCGAAATCAAGATTATAAAAAAAACCCTCGTTAATTAAAATTTCATTATAATTAAAAACAGTAATCAAAGTAAGTCCTCCCATGGGACTAAGTCGGTTAGCGTGCCAGTCTTTTATCTCCACGATCTGGAATCAAGATGTTGTCCAAACGGATGGGAATAGAATTCAGGCAAAAGGAGTGGGACTTCGGCCCCCTCGAGCCCGTTTCCACTATTCAATTAGATCATGTCTAATACCACCTTTGCTCTGTGACAAAGAACAAAGAAAATACAGCACAGGAACAGGCTTTTTAACCCTTTGTGCTGATCACAATGCTCTAACTAAACTTAAAAAAAGTCTGCCCTTTCCCGTTCTGTATCCCTCTATTTCCTCCCTATTCGTGTACCCATCTAGATGCCTCTTAAATGTTGCTAATGTGCCTGGCAGCGTGTTCCTGGCACCTACCACACTCTGTGTGAAAAACTCCCCCCCCTCACATCTCCCTTAAACTTCCACCTCCACCCCCCCCCCACCTCCGATCTTGAACCTGTGCCCCCTTGTAATTGACACTTCCATCTTGGAAAAAAGCCTCTGACTATCCACCCTGTCTATGTCTCCCCGAAGTTTGTAGACCTCTATCAGGTCTCCCCTCAGCTTCCATTTTCCACAGAAAATGATCCAAGTTTATTCAATCTCTCCTCACAGTCAACACCCTCGAGACCAGGCAACATTCTGGTGAGCCTTCTGCGCGCTCTCTCCAAAACTTCCACCTTCTTCTGCTAACGTGGTGACCAAAACTGCATGCGATACTTCAAACACGGCCTAACCAAGGTTTTATATAGCTGCAACGTGATACGCCAAACAGAAAGTATAGTCAACCTCTGTTTCAAAACTTCAGTTCACCTCAGCCTTTTCACCGAACCCCTGCGGTGCAGAAGGAGACCATTTGGCCCATCAAGCATGCACTGACCCAACATCTCACTCAAACACAAACCGCACCCTATCCCATAATCCCACACATTTACCATGACCAGTCTACCTGATCTGGACATTTTGGGACAGTAAGAGGCAGTTTAGCATGATCAAACGCCTTAACCTACACACTTTGGGGCACTAAGGGACAGTTTAGCATGGGCGATTCCTCTAACCGGCACATCTTGGAACTTTTGGGAAGAATAGCTCCAGATTCTACTATAGATGCGAAGAGTGCTTCTTCAACATCTATTCTCAACAACCTCGCCTTGAAATTAAATCTATAATCTCTTGCCCTGGACATTCCCCACCTGAGAACATAAGGACATGAGAAATAGGAGCGGGAATAGACCATTTGGCCCCTCGAGACTGCTTCAACAGTCAGTAAGATCATGGCTGATCTTGTCGTGAACTCAGCTCCATTACCCGCCTGCTCATCATAACCCTTAATTCCATTATTATTGAAAAATCTCTCTTTGCTTTAAAAACATGCAACAAGGTCACTTCAGCTGTTTCACTGGGCAGGGAATTCCACAGATGCACAAGCCTTTGGGTAAAAAAGTACTTCCTCAACTCAGCCTGAATTCTGCTTCCCCTTATTTTGAGTCTATGCCCCCTAGTTTTACCTGACAGTGAAAACAACCTCCTTGCTGTTATTTTATCTTTTCCCTTCATAATTTTATATGTTTTCATAAGATTCCCTTCATTCTTCAAAATTCCAGTGAGTATAGTCCTAGCATACTCAGTCTCTCCTCATAAGGCAATCTCCTCAACTGCAGAATCAACCTAGTGAACCTCCCCTGGATCGCCCCCAGTACCAGTATATCTTTCCTCAAATAAAGAGACCAAAACTATACACAGTTGGTGTGGCCTCACCAGCACCTTATACAGCTGCAATATAACCATGCTGTTTTTAAATTCCATCCCTCTAGCAATGAAGGGCAAAATTCCATTTGACTTCTTAATTAAATGGTTTCTTCTCTAGTTACTCTACAAATGTCCTCAACACCTGAACTAAATCACTCCTTAAGCTTCTGCACACCTCGAATCCCAACAATGCAGAAAGAGGCCATTCGGCCTATCAAGTCTGCATTGACCTCAATACCATCCAGTTCCTATCCCCATAATTCCACATATTTATCCTGCTAATTCCCCTTGACACTCGGGTCAATTTAGCATGGCCAATCAACCTAACCTGCACATCTTTGGAGTGTGGTAGGAAACCGGAGCGCCCGGAGGAAACCCACGCAGACACGGGGAGAACGCGCAAACTTCACATAGTGACCCGAGGCCGGAATTGAACCCGGATCCCTGTTCTTTGTCTCTATTGGCCCCAGTGATACCGTGTGAAATGAACTCAGGCATTTCACCCATAGGCGAGAACTCTTCCGTCAGTTTGGGTGCAAGAAGGAGTGCCGTTAAAAAAAAAAGTCGCACTCTTACAAGAGAAGTGTGGGGAGAGAAAGAAGGGCGAGTGTTACTCAGAGATTGGGACAGTGACATTTTTGAGCTCATGGAAAATAAAGACCGACTTTACCGCAGCTTCTGCTAAGTCTGACCTAAGCACGTTGAAGATATTAAAGTGGTTGCCACAATTTTATCTCAGTTTGGGCATCCAATTTGTGAAAAATGAGATGAAAACATCTGGCGTTCGATTCAGCTCCATCTATTGTGAAAGCAGAATCATTCAGTCTCCCCTCCAGTTACCATCCAGTGAATTTGCTGATACTCACTCCACCGAGGGACAAGTACTCAGTGGAGGTCTTGTGCATCTTCCCTCAAACAATCCAAGCTTCAGCTGCGATTAATAAAAAATTATTCTGCCTTCTTACTAGTTGAAGCTTTAAATAAGCTGGCTGACTTTAACTCCGAGTCTGGAATTAACTTCAAAGAAGCGCTTTCAAACCCAGTTCGTTTTCCTCTTCAAATCATGCTCCAAAAATATCTCATCACTTTGTAACCAGTGCCGCCGCAATGAAGAGAACATAATGGGTCCAATGTTGTTTCCCCGGCCTCAGGCTCTGGACAGAATCTTCCAGAACCTTGGAAGATCCCGCTGGCCAAAAGGGCTGGAAAATGTTACCCGTTGGGACTGAATAAGAACCTGCAGCTGATAAAACACAGAGTCTGAGAGAAAAGCAAAATACTGCGGATGCTGAATAGAGTCATCGAGGTTTACAGCATGGATACAGGCCCTTCGACCCAATTTGTCCATGCCACCCAGTCTTTAGTCACTAAGCTGGGGCCTGTATGATTACAAATGCACCTGAACAGCAGGTCCATCACTGAACATCACCATCTTGTTCCTACGTACAGTTCAGCAGTGGGCACCACACCAAGAGGCATCTGACTGGCTGATTGCTCTAAAAGGCGGGACTTCTCCCTGGAGACCAATGGAAATCTCACCTCAAAAAGGGCCATCGCCTGAGAAATTACAGCTGGGAGAGCCAACAAAACGGAGCAAACTTGTCCCCAACACTGGGAGTGTAGGAAGTTCACCCTCAGAGTGTAAATCAGCCCAAAAAGTCCATTATCCAAACGTTGTGTAATTTTCACAAAATAGCAATGTGCGCAAGAATTTCCTCTGCACACCCCCTCAAAACAATAAGATTGCCAAACATTTTTAACACAGATTTTAATTTATTCATGGCAAGAGTAAGTACTCATAGAAAGTGACCGAATTTTAAATATTTATCCTGACAGAACCAGGATGAGACTTCATTTTAATTCCCGTACCTCACCTCACAGCTCCAGGGACCCCAGTTTGATTTCTGGTTTTGGGTCACCGTCTGTGCAGAGTCTGCACCTTCTCCCCATGTCTGCTTGGGTTTCCACCGGGTGCTCCGGTTTCCTCCCACAGTCCAAAACACATGCTGGTTAGGCTGCATTGGCCAAGCTAAATTCTCCCTCGGTGTAACCTAAACAGGTGTCGGAGTGTGGCGACTTGCGGATTTTTCACAGTGACTTCATTGCAGTGTTAATGCAAGCCGATTTATGACATTAATAAATAAACCTTTAACTTCCCATTATAAATACTTCGATCTCCACGTGAAATGAACATTTCTTAGAGTTGTAGCGTACCATCAGTGAATTTTTAAAAGTTGTGAAGTGGAGATATCAACGTTGGACTGGGGCGGGCACAGTAAGAAGTCTCACAACAACAGGTTAAAGTCCACCAGGTTTATTTGGAATCACAAGCTTTTGGAACGCTGCTCCTTCATCAGGTGAATGAATTTGAGTAATACAACTGATGAAGGAGCAGTGCTCCAAAAGCTAGTGAATCCAAATAATCCTGTAGAACTTTAACCTAATATTGTGAGACTTTTTAAAAGTTGGCACGTGATAGATTTTTTTTGGCAGAATAGGATATTATTTTTCTTAAGCATACTGAAGTTACTCTTCTAACAACTTTTTTTCAGAATAAAATGAAAGCAAATGTGCCAGAAACATTTTACTATATTTAGAGCCAATTTAACCCCAATCATAAGCTTTGTGAAAGTGCTACGCTTCACAAGTGCTTTTCTTCCATGGCGCCATGCACAAGATCCCAAGCTCATTAGAAGCGTGAACTGTGTCAGCCAATTGTCCTGTTGCGGGCGGTAGCTTAAGAATTAATCTTTAAAATTAACTCAGAGGTTAGAACTTCAGATCACCTTACTTTGCACTCCATAACAGACACTTTGTCGCAAGCCAATTGTACAGTGCTAATTAAAATCAGTGACCTTATTAAACCAGATACAGGCTTGCTTAAAGATTTGTACAGAAGGCACTTGCAAATTAAAAAGTCGTAGTGTGAACTTATTAAAAAGTAAGTTCATCAGTATAACGTAGTCAGAAATCTTTACATAAAGAATGCCTTTACTTATGGAGAAAAATGAGCCGTCTACAGCAGGTAATGGCTTTAGTTCTCCCTGTGGTCTGCATGGGTTTCCTCTGGGTGCTCCGGTTTCCTCCCACACTCCAAAGATATGCAGGTTAGTTAGATTGGCCGTGTTAAATTGCCACTTAGTGTCTAAAGATGTATAGGTTAAGTGAGTTGGCCATGATCAATACGAGGGGTTATAGAGATAAGGCAGAGAGAGTGGGCCTTGGTAGAACACCCTTTCAGAGAGGGGGTGCAGACTCAGTGGGCCAAATGGCCTCCTTCTGCAGTGTAGGGGTTCTTTGGCTGGAGGACTATTGCTTTAATGGAAAATAATTGTTCAGATGATTGGGCACCCATATGTTATTTTTTAATCAGGTTAATGCATTGCAATACAAATCGAAGTTGAACAAATGAATGCATTTTGGAGAATCAAATTTAGGTGCAAGTTATACTGTAAGTGGCAGAATCCTGAGGAATGTTAACATACAGAGGGATCTGGGCGTGCACTCCACAGTTCCTTAAAAATGGCAACACAAGTGGCCAAGATGATTAAGGAGGCTTCATCAGCCGGGGCATTGAGTACAAGAGTTGGCAAATCACGTTGCAAACTACATAAAACCTCGATTAGGCTCCATCTGGAGTATTGTGTGCAGTTCTGGTCACCACACTATCAGAAGGACGTGGGACCTTTGAAGTGAGCACAAAGAAGGTTCACCAGGATGTTGGCTATGAGGAGAGGTTGAATAAATTAGGATTGTTTTCACTGGAAAAACGGAGACCAAGGGAAGACCTGATAGAGGTCTACAATTTTATGAGAGGCACAGACAGATTGAATGGTCAGAGGCTTTTTCCCAGGATGGAAGTATCAATGATGAGAGAGTACAGGTTCAAGATGGGAGGGGGAAAAGCTTAACGGAGATGTGCAAGGGAAGTTTTTCATGCAATGGCTGGTGAGTGTCTGGAATGCGCTACCAGGGGTGGTAGTGGAAGCAGGCATATTAACAGCATTTAGGAGGCATCTTAATGGATACGTGAATAGCCAGGCAATAGAGAGATATGGACAAGGTAAGAGCAGAAGGTTTCTTTTTAAGTTAGGGCATTTATGATCAGCACAGATTTAGAGGGCTGAAGGGCCTGTTCCTGTGTACTATTTTTTGTTCTTTCAATGGGAGAACAAGCTTGCATTTGTAAAATGCCTCCCACCACTTCAGGCCATCCCATAATGTTTTGTAGAGAATGAACAAGTACTTTTGAAGCACATTCACACTTGTAACCTAGGAAATATTGCAGCCAATTAATGCACAGCAAGCTCCAACAAATAGCAATGAGCTGCTGTGCAGTTAATCTGTTGTCTTTAATAATGTCAGTGCAATATGCAACTTTGCATCATTTGTTTAGGAAGGAATGGAGACTTGACTTTTTTTTCTCACTTAGATGCTAAATTAGTCAAAAATAGCAATTTTATTTTTACATATTTTGTGCAGCTGGCTTCTAAAATTGTCAAGAGAGGCTTCAGATTTCATTTTATTATTACGGAAAACTTTGTGCAGGAGGGTTGAAGTTCTAGGCTGCTCGGAAAAGAGCTCCAGTTTTTACATGTTACCTACATGGTTGCTCAAAGGTTCTGCCTGAGAGAGGATTCCACCCTCAGGGGGCGATTATTCACTTCCTGATGCCATCAGTTTGTCAAGGCAGCTAACTCTCTTCTGCTGTGCTGTCTTAAAGACACAGACACCACATACATAACATTTTAAGTGCTTAATTTATAGCTTTTATATTTAAAAAAATCCAATTTCCCCGGAATAGTTTAAGTTTATTTATCAGTGACGCAGGTAGGCTTGCATTAACACTGCAGTGAAGTTACTGTGAAAATCCCCTAGTTGCCACACTCTGGTGCCTGTTCGGGTTCTGCGTGGGTTTCCTTCCACAATAAAAAGACCCATGATAAATTCCTCCTCAGGATCAGGACATTTAGCAGGGTAAATACATAGGGTTATACGGAGATGGGGTGGGATGGTGGTTAGTGCAGACTCAAGGGGCCAAATGGCCTCCTTCTACACGATAGGGATTCTATACATGTCTTGACTGTAATAAGACCAAAAGTTCTGGGTACTGAGTTAATATGCAATTCACAGTAGTTAACATTGCTGCCTCACAGCATCAGGGATCTGGATTTGATTCTGACCTTGGGTGACTGTCAGTGCAGAGTCTGCACATTCTCCCTGTGTCTGCCTGGGTTTCCTCTGGGTGCTCCAGTTTCCTCCAATGATATGCAGGCTAGGTAGACTGACCATGCTAAATTGCCCCTTAGTGTCCCAAGATAGATTAGCCATGCTAAATGTGTGGGGTTACAGGAATAGGGTGCGGTGCTGCGCCTGGGTAAGATACTCTGCCCAGGATTCAATGGGCTGAATGGCCTCCTTCTGCACTGTAGGGATTCTAATCTCTAATTCTGCAAACCTCACCACATTTGACATCATTCAACAAACAGATATGCAATCAGCTGAGTGCAACAGCTAATGTTTTCCAGTATTCTAAACCCCACACAAAATTTTATGGTTGGTAATAGGGTGAGATAGAAGAGCTGATATCTGATCCAAATTCAGCTTAAACCACTGATATAAAGGCTGCTGAACATGAGACGCTGTTAGCTGCAGGAAGTCTCCCACATGGGTCGAATAAATTGTGACTTAGGGTGAATGTGTGTCCGACTTAAATCCAGGGTCGCTCTCCACATACACAGCCCCAGTCTTCAGAACAGAAATTTTTTTAAATCATTTGTGGGACATTGGCTTTGCTGACTGGCCAGTATTTATTGCCCATCTCTAGTTGCTCCTGAGAAGGTGATGATGAGCTGCCTCCTTCAATCGCTGCAGTCTATGTGCTGGAATATAGGGCAGGAATTCCAGGATTTTGACTGCAAAGAATATATTTCCAAGTCAGGAAAGTGGGTGGCTTGGACGGGAACTTGCAGGTGGTGGTGTTCCCATGTATCTGCTGCCCTTCTAGATAGAAGTAGTCATTGATTTGGAAAGTGCTGTCTAAGGATCTTTCATGAACTGGTGCACCGTGTAGAGAGCACGCACTGCTGCTACTGAGCGTTGGAGGCGGAGGGAGTGGATGTTTCTGGACATTTGCCAAAAAGAAAAATCAAAAGTTGACTCCACTGGAATTGTGCACCATCTTTTAAAGGGCACCCCTTCAGCACTGAACATAGAACACTACAGCACAAACAGGCCTTTCGGCCCACAAGTTGCACCGATCGTATCCATACCTACAAGGCCTATCTATAACTCTCAATCCCATTAAATCCCATGTACTCATCCAGAAGTCTCTGAAAAGACCCCAGCAAGTTCACCTCTACCACCACCAACGGTAGCCAATCCCACTCACTCACTGAAGTTAAACTCCCTCCAAAGGGCAAAGAACCACCACCCCCTCCCCCTACCACAAGCAGTGGGTTGACTCCACCCCCCACCCCCCCCGCCACCGCAAAGGTATTAAGGGCTCCCCACCCACCAACGGGTCTCCCCAAGGGCACAGTTAGGTTGGCAGGGTCCAGCTGTCTGTGCCAGGGTAGCCATGCACGGATCTGTTCCCCTCTCTCTCTGGGACTATATTTACCATGGTATCTCCAACATCACATTGGCAAAATTTGAATGTTTATTTAGGGGGGGGGAGGGGATGTTGGTGTGTGGTGGGGGAGGCTTGTTAACAATATTCAAATTTACTAAAATAGATTTAACGAGCTTCCCGCTTTTTACGGGCAGGAACTTTTGTTATGTTACCGGTGAGGCGTGGGGAAAATGGGGAAATGAGATCTCACCGGCAATTTCCCGATCTGCGCAGGATTTTACAAGAAAACCCACACAGACACGGGGAGAAGGTGTAGACTCCACACAGACAGTGACGTAAGCCCGGAATTGAACCTGGGTCTTTGCTGCTGAGGCAGCAATGCTAACCATCGTACCACCAGCGGGCTGGCACAGCTGGAAAGAACTACCCGCTGTCCTGGATGTGCAAGGTTTTACCCCCCCCCTCCATTTTGATGGGTTACAAATCCATCGTGTCCAGTGGCAACCGGAGTTGGTAAGCTGGAACCCGCGTGGTTGAAAGAATTCACACTCCACTTGCTGTGATGTTGCACTGACTTCAACACACAGATGTCAAGTTGGATCTCCCAGATGGGATGACGGAATTTGGTGGGGGGAGTCGCTTCCTGCTTCGCAAATTTCCTCCGGACCATTTCACGAGCAAGTATTAGTCACACATCAAAGCCAAACAATAACAGCTCTCTCTGAGCCCAATACTGCAATCACCAAGTCAGAGCTGATAAACCAGTCAAGGAAGGAAATAAAGAGGGTCCATCCAAGATCTCTCAACGATTTCTCGCTGTGATGAACATTATTGTCTCAAAATGCTCCGTACAAAACTCCAGCCGCACCGTTCAGCGGACAAGTTTGCCAAGCAGCACTGCATTTAAATGCGTTCTACCCTGCCAATTCCAACCGTTGCCATGACAGCGATGTTATGGTCGGGAAGGATATTGATTATCCTCAGAAACTTGACTTCTCTGGCAGATAGACCTTCCTTTGGCATTACTGGGACCCCGCATAAAGATTTTATATTAATACCGAGGCTTATGTTTCAAAACTAATTTACAGGGGCTTGGTAGGAATGAAATAATGCAATCTGCCTGGGAACTAGTCTCGGTGAAGATACCGGCTGGGATTCTCCGGCGTACACGCCCCGCCGCTGCTGCCAGAGAAGATGGAGAATTCGCCCGAATCTCCATTCACTGCAGCGGGACTGGAGAATCCTATCCACTGGTTTCAAGTAATCCCAATTTTAGACTTCTAATATACACAAAGTAAGGCAATTTTTTGGCTTCAAAAAGGAGTGCTTTTTTTTTTAAAACTAATTTTATACACTCAAGATAAGGATAACGCTGAGCCAATACACAAGTCTTGTCTCTTCTCCTTGCTGGCTCCAACTGAGATTCTTCCGTGTCCCAGGATGCGCGCCCTTGCTCCCGATTGGTACGGCTTCCCATGCAACCTCTCTATAGGTTCTAACCCGATCACATGACGTACAAAGGGCCGCCCCTTTGAAGAGACCACATCACTGCACTATATAGTCAATTTAAAACATTTTATTGGTTACTTTCTAAGATTAAGGCAAAACATACTTCTAACATTACTTGACAACATTACAGCTTTGAAGCCATTTATAGTTATTACCATCCCTACGGTCGAGCTGGAGACTGGGTTACCATCTCTCGAGGGAGACCCAAGGTGGGAAAGAAGGCAGGTGAGGCCAGCGGATTTAGAAAGCCTGTCTCCACTCACTGGGACATCAACCGAGTTCTAGTGGTGACTGTTAGATCCTCTAACTCTTGTCTGCTAACTCTCACACTCACTCTTCAAATCCCTACACTCACCCCTCAACCTCCCATTCACCCTCCATGCCACCTCACAACTTACAGGTTTCCTCAATACCCCACCGTTCCTGCTCCGTAACCCCATATCTACTCACATTCCCTCTGTCCATCCATTCACCCCATGCACCCAGTATCAACAGGGACGGAACTAATGAGTCTTATAAAAATGTCTTTGAATGCTCATTAAATAAATCAATAATCATACGGTCAAACCCTACTCAATACATTGCTCCCTTTAATTGTGTATAAATCTGTCAAAAGAAATGAAGAAAACCACTCAGAACCCCCTCAAACACTAATTCTATTAACTGCTCATTAAATGGTCTAATCAAGCTCACATTCTCTTCACAGCTGTGTAAACAACCCCTGCTGAGCTAAATCCACTAATGGGGTTGGGAGCTCGGCCAATAATTCATAGCACATTCCATTGCAAATATGTGTAAACAAAACTTTCCTCAGCACAATATGATGGATGCTCCGAAGCTTTGTGAACAGATGGCTCGCCATCTGTTCATTTTTCTAAAAGACTCAACAGATGAACTGACTATCAAAAAGGTCAGACATCTGTTCAGCTATTTCAATGCTCAGTTGATGTCTGGATTTTAAATCAATATAGAATTCAAAACTCCAGACAACACATGATTCTCAATACCGCTGAATGCATCAGCTCACTTTATCTAATGCAGAATGTACTCTAATGCATTAGAAAAATACACAATTTAATAATTACTTTTCAAGACAGTGATCTGGGTTCACTGAATGCCATTAATAACATTTATCTTTACATACAGCATCTAATTACAGTATGACATTTGAAGTTGCTAAGGGCTTTCAAACTTACCTATAAAAGGTCCCTGACTCCACAGTATACTTCCCCCAATGTTGACAAACACAGTATGTTTCACACAGGCTTGAGGAGCCCACTGATGTTACTGAAAATTTCAAGCTCAGTGAAATTCAAAATTGAGTAGGCATGTAAATGGCTGGTTCAGGACCTGTGGCCTTCCCTGTGGTGACCAAGATTGTGGCCAACAGTAATCACCTGGGAAATTGAAATTCATGGTTCCCTGCTTTCATTCTCGCTTGTCCAACACAAAAGCTGAAAATTTGCCACGTCGTCTGCCCCAGAATCAGGGCGGACGGTGCTCGCAGAACTGCATTCTCCATCAGCCTCGAGCCGGATCTTACGAGCCTTGGGAGGGCAAGGTAGAAAATTTCAGCATAAGTTTTCCCAAAGTCAGGACAGCAAACTCCCTGATAACAGAGACAGTTGAATCACAATTCCCTCAAGAAGAAAAGCAGTTGCAAAGAATGGTGCACTTTTATCAATTTGCAAATGAACAGTTTGTTGTTCACCTGTTTGATTCATAGAATCCCTACAGTGCAGAAGTAGGCCATTCGGCCCATCAAGCCTGCACTCAAGCCCTATCCCTGTAACTCCACTTATTTACCCTGCTAATCTCCCTGACACTAACAATCAATTTTATACAGCCAGTCAACCTAACCTGCGCATCTTTGGACGGAGCACCCAGAGGAAACCATGCAGACATGGGGAGAATGTGCAAGCTCCACACAGACTGTGACCCTAGCCAGGAATCAAGGTTCCTGATGCTGTAAAGCAGTGTTAACCAATGTGAAGGTAAAAAACATGTAGCATGCCCACTGAAGAAGGCATTTCCACTGCTAAAGGGCAATCTAGATGGGTTCAAATGGTCAGAGACTTGTATTAGGTTTCTGGATTTCTGTTAAACCCGTTGAGATTTTCCAGCCTTTTCCGTTTTTGTTTCTGATTCCAGTATTTCGCTAAATCGTTTTTATCTGGATCGTTTACCTGCATCAGAGCAACTTTCTAATCTTTCACACCAGTGGGATTATCCAGTCCTGCTAATGGCATGCCTGCTGAAGGTTTCCCGGAGACATTGGTTGGATTCAATGAGAAATCCCCAGCGTCAGTGGCGGGACTGGAAGATCCCGCTGCCAGCCAATGGCAGGCTGTCTCCAGTCACCGAGAAACACGCTGTGCGGTGGCTGGAAAATCTCACCACATATGTTAGTATAACACTGCACAGTGGCGGAGCCACGCAAGAACATCAATGCTACTGGATTACATTAACTCCTTTTGTATATAATCGCAGTCTCCTCTTTTGAGACTTATATCCATCCCTTTTCAAACAGGGAACCTCTTCCTGAGCAAGCCCAGAACTGTTACTGATGAAACTGAAAGCCCAGAATTCAACCTCACTCACAATGACGAGATAACCCAGCGAGATTGTAGGCTTTTGTATATTGCTTGAGATATTAATTCAAACATTCGGAGCCAAACAACATTTCGTATTCACAAGGCTGTCAGCCTAACCTGAAACTGACTCCAATAAATGTCACACAAAAAAAATCCACCAACCTATGACAGAATACTCCGTTGAAGAAAGAAATCAATCAGAGCAACGGCGCAGATTAAATGCATGATGACTCCAGGTATCAGCTGCTTCTGAAGCGCAATGTTCCTACAGGCTAAACAATGGAAGATTTGCATTCTGATCCTCACCTTTGAAGAAGCTTGCCTGCTGTGATAAGATTTGCAAATACTCTGCTAAACTGAGCTTATTTATGTCTCCAGGAGGAACTGCTACCCCATAGCGTGGGTGGCACGGTGGCACAGTGGTTAGCATCGCTGCCTCACAGTGCCAGGGACCCAGGTTCGATTCCTAGCGTGTTTGCGTGTGTGAGTGTATGAAATTTGCACGTTCTCCTTGTTTCTGCATGGGTTTCCTTCAGGGCCTCCAATTTCTTCTCAGTTCAAAGATGAGCTGGTTAGGTGCACTGGCCAAGCTTAATTGCCCCTTAGTGTCAGGGGGATTAGCAGGGTAAATACATGAGGTTACAGGAATAGGGATTGTAGTTGGTGCAGGCTTGATGGCCAAATGGTCTTCTTCTGCACTGTAGGGGTTCTATGATTCTATAAGAAGGTTGAACTGAGCATTTTCTGACTTACTGAATTTGTAGCCCAAGCTACAAACAGCTGAGGGGGAGAAAGAGAACTTGGTTAAACTAAAATGTATTTTCTTTATATCTAGTTGGAGATCAGCAGAAGACTGTAAGATTATATTCCTCTCCCCCCACTCTCACTCTCCCAAGTGACTTCTGCTCTAACCTGATGCCCCATACATCTCACACCTCTCTCTCTGGGGATCCCCATCTGGGCCTGGCCAAAACGTCTGGGCTTACCACAGATGGGGAGATAGCTTCTTCTTGGAACAGCTTGCAGTCCCAGTGGTGGTCCCTACTCTCTTCTAGTGCTGCTGGGTCTCTCGAGATGTTTGCTTACACATATTTGCACTATGAATTCTTGGCTAAGCTCCCAACTCCATTAGTGGATTTAGCTCTGCAGGCAATGCTTACACAGCTATGAAGAGAAAGTGCTTAATTAAACTAGTTAATGAGCAGTTAATAGAATAAAAGTATTTTGAGGAAGCCTTGAGTGGTTGTTTGTTTATTTTGACAGATCTTTGTGCAATTAAAGCCAACGCCAGTGTAAAAATCACTGTGAGACAGTGGGATTCAAGATGAAAGGATGAAAGTTTTAAGGGAGATGTGTGGGGAAAGATTTTCACACAGAGAGTGATAAGTGCCTGGAGTGCACTACCAGAGGAGGTGATGAAAGCAGTCACATTAGCAATATTTAAGAGGCATCTGGATGGATACTTGAATAGGGAGGGAATAGAAGGATACAGACTGAAAAAGGGCAGGTTTATTTTTAGTTTAGTTAGGGCATCGTGATCAGCACAGGCTTGGGGGGGGGGAAATGTGGGTGCTGAACAGCCTGTTCCTGTGCTATACTGTTCTTTGTTCTTTGATGTGTTTTTGATCAGCTGGATAAACCAACTGGAATAAAATTATCAGTGAAGTGGTGGTGAGTAAGACTCAGATGGGAGCCTGGGCTTTATATAAATAGAGACAGTTATTCTGATCTTAGACTAGACTGCCAAATCGATATTGCACTATGGCTGGGGACTGATAATTTCTCCTTAAAGTAGAGCAAGTTGGTGATTCAAGACTCTTGGAGAATAAGGCAATAAGATATCACTGTTTTTCAACCAAAACAAAAACTTTGCTACGCAAAATAAGATAGGTAAAGCAAACTTTCAATATTGATCTCACACTCTTGCTTTCAGGAATGATCTGAGGTACATGTGAATCAACAGATCAAAAATCTATCAACGCCCTAAATGGCAGATGGTGTTTTAATTGCGTGGATGGATTGGAGAAGTTGGGATTATTACATTTACAGCAGAGACGGCCAAGGGGACATTTTGTAGAGATGTTCAAAATCATGGGTCTAGATAGTAAAATTAAAGTGAAACTGTTCCCAGTGACCGGAGGATTGATAACGAGACAGCGCAGAGTGAAGTTGGTCCATGAAAGAGCCAGGAGCAAAAATCCTTTCTGTGCAACGAGTCATTAAGATTTGAAATGCACTGCCTGGAATGGTGATGGAAACCAATTCAATACCTTCTTCAAATGGTAAATATTCACCAGAGAGGAGTGGGTGTACAGTTGTTTCTTGGCCTGGAAGAAGATGTATTCAATATTAGGCCCATGGCTTTTCTTGATCTATATTCACAACCCAGACTTCGATGGGCAGGGAAGACTTACAACATTTGCAGAAGATGCACAAATAAAAGCACTAAAAACCGCGAGGATGGTAATGACCTGGGCTGCTCAAACAGAAGTACGAACGAGGCAGATAAAAATTAACTCAGAAGTGATTCATTTCACTAGCAAGAACGAAGAGGGTCAATAAAATAATAGGCAGAATTCCACAGTCAGGGTAAGACGTTGGAGTGGTTATATACGATAACGTAGCACTGTAAAAGGGCAATCCTACATGCGTCATGTGCTCAGGTTGGACCATGTGGAGTGGTGGTGCAGAAAGCTGGGTCAATCAGGAGCAAGGGTGTGCATCCTGGGACTGGGAGGACCTCAGTTGGAGCTCGGGAAGAGAAGGGAGTAGACCTGTGCATATGCTCTGTGTGACCCCGAGTGTGTACATTGTTGCTATAGTTTTATAAACCTCTCATTGTCAGAGTCAGTTTTTTACATCACGTCAGTCCGAAGATGCAAGCTAACGTTCTGGGGACATGAGTTCAAATTCCCCAATGGCAACTGATGGATTTTGAACTCAATGAAAAAAAAAGGATTTAAAAGTTAGTTTCAGTAATAGTAACTATGAAACCATTGTCAACTGTAATAAAGCTTTATTAGTCCACTCTAGGGTTTAGCGCTTTTGTGTGTTTTTTGAGGAATCAGATATTCTGAGGAACGAGCAAAATCTTCAGCTTGCTACACAAGAAGACATGCATAATTGCAAATGATTCACCCTTCTTCCTTTTAAACACTGTGTTGCACAAAGACACCCAAGGACTTCAACGCTTCTCCCTGAAAGTCAAGACCAACGTTGTTCAATCATTCCACTTTCTTGCTCAGGTGTCATTTGATCTTTCTGCTCTGAGATTACCGCTAAAATAGTATCCAATCACACCCCCAGTTTGAAATAATTATATCAAATACTACCATGCACTCAGGTAGAAGACATTTTTTCTGCAGAATGGAAAATTTCTATGCACTTTACCTGGGAAAGAAACAAATCTTTCCCCCACATATGAATTTACTGTCACTGAGTCCATATGGTGCAATATGTAGATCATACGTATGAAGACTGAGGCTCTCACTAAGATCAGTGTCATTGTAGTGTTAGACAGTGCTAATAGGATATTTCTCTGTCAAATTAATAATGCTTTCAAAATAAAACTTATACTCTCTGGTTTGTTTAATAGTTACAGTGGGATTACCTATAGGTTGTGTGCAAATTAACATTGCATTGCTACTCTTAATATTAACGACCTATTCTGAATATATACTGGTGAGGATTTGTGACCAGGTTAGAGCTCTGATCTGAACTGTAACAAAGTGTTCTACGAAGCCTGTCTGAATCATAAATTTTGAATTTGGCTAGGATAAGCATGAAATGTTTTGCTTCAGGTTTAATTCAAGTGACCCAGTAGGGAGCTTTTGTCAAATGCACTTTAATTAAGAATATGGTTAACACGTATAGTAAGAAAATTAGCAAGAACTTTTATCAATTACAAACAAGAAACAAAACAGCTACTATAATGAATAGCCCTTAATGAATATCTCTAATGTGTTTCAATTAAAACCAAAACCCTTATCACAGGTTTAACACAGCACAGACTTATGCTCGCTTGATACCAAGATCAATTCTTTTCCTTGCGAGGCTGCAGTCAAACACTTCTGTGACTCAGAGCAGTCTGAAAACAAGGCAGCTTTCAAAGCACCAGAGACAGTCTGGCCCAGCCCCCAATAACAGGTCATCTATTCTGGAAATTTTCCAAAAGCAGAGAGAGCGAAGGGTGACACTGCTTTCAATCAGATGTCCACACCCTTCCAAACTAAAGCTCAAACCTGCAGCTCAGAACTAAAAATGGAAAACAAAAACTTCCTTGCCACCTGACTTGCCAACCAGTTATTTTTCCAATCCGAACAATGCAAAGTCATAAAAAAACCAAAGTAAAAACAAATAACCCCACTGAAGTAGCAATTAAAGGGTCTCTGTGAGCCAAACCAGCAAAAGCATCATCACTGAAGTTGTGAGCTACAGAATCATGTTTTTTTTTAAATAAGACGTTTCTTAAAAGGACACTAATGCCACAAGATACTGACAATAGATGGGATACATTTCCACAGAACTTTCTGGGATTGTTTGTTGAACTGATTGATAAAACTTGAAAGGGGGAAAATATCATACATAATGGAGTAAGTAGTCTCACAACACGAGGTTAAAGTCCAACGTGTTTTTTTTGGTAGTACGAGCTTTCGGAGTGCCGCCCCTTCATCAGGTGATCTAGTGTTGAGAGACTATTTAATGTGCCTAATCCAGCCCAATGCTAGCAACTCCTCATCATACAAGATGGAGGGGAGGGAGGATTGGAATAAGAGCCCCACAAAGAGGGGAGGTCTTGGCTAAAATTGTCTAATTGTGTGTTGCACTTCTATCAGACCATGAGGCATAGAATAAGGATTCAGTTTATTTACTATTAGTCACAAGTAAGGCTTACATTAACACTGCAATGAAGGTACGGTGAAATTGCCCTTGTCGCCACACTATGGTGTCTGTTCGAGTCAATACATCCTAACCAACATGTTTTCAGACTGTGGGAGGAAACTGGAGCATCTGGAGAAAACTCACGGTGACATGGGGAGAAAGTGCAAACTCTCCACAGACAGTGAGCCAAGCTGGGAATTGAACCCAGGTCCCTGGCACTGTGAGGCAGCAGTGCTAACCACTGTGCCACTCAGTCCATTAAGTCTGCACCTCCACTCAATCATGGCTGGTTTTCTCATCCCCATTCTCTTGCCTTTTCCCCATTACACTTTGATCCCCTTATTAATCAAGAACCTCTTCTCTCTGTCGATGACCTGGCCTCCTTTGTGGCAAAGAGTTCCACAGATTCATCTCTCTATGGCCAAAGAAATTCTTTCTCTCCTCAATATTAAGAAGCGTCCCTTCACTCCGAGGTTGTGCCTTTGGAGTTCTAGTCTCTTCCATTAGCGGAAACATCCTCTCCATGACCATTCTATCCCGGCATCTCGGTATTCTGTAACTTTTATCTTAAAACTCAGCAAGTTTGAGCAAAACAGTCATATAACATTTTGATGTAATTTTCCGCGGTGTCTAGTGCTATAATGTAATTGCATTTAATAGCTGATTACAGAATTATTCATTGAAAATTCCCCCTAAATCTTTGAAGTTACAAGGAAAATTCCTGACCTGAGGAGGTGGTCTCCAAAAATATTCCTTGTGTGAAATATATGTCACGTAGGCAAAATTCAATTGCATTTACTGATCTTCTGCCAACACTAAGCTTCTGTCACACACATCAGTCTCAACTCTGCTGTTCCATCAGAAAATCCTTATTTTCTTTTGCCCAGATCAGTGGCAGCAGACAGGTTGGTGACTGACAGCATAGTTAGAAAACAGAAACAGAAGCAGGCCATTCAGCCCCTCAAGTCTGTTCCACTGTTCATTTTGATCATGGTCGATCACCAAATTCAATTTCTTTATCCCCACTTCTCCCCCATATCCTTTGATCCTCGAGTCCCTCAAATTTTATCTAATTTCTTCTTGAAGTCAGACAATGCTTTGGCCTCAACTATTTTCTGCAGTAGTGAATTTCACACATTCAACTCTCTCTGGGTGAAGAAATTTCTCCTCACCTCAGTCCTAAAAGGTTTACCTCTTCAAGATATGACATTTAGTTCTGGACTCTCCCACCACTGGGAACATTCTTTCTTTCTAATCTTATCTAATCTTGCTAGAATTTTACATGTTTCGATGAGATTCCTTCTCACTTTTTAAACACCAATGAATTTTTACAAAAAGCATCCTACCCAGATGCATCACAGCTTGGTACTGCTCCTGCTCTGATCAAGACTGCAAAAAAACCGCAAAAGATCATGAATGTAGCCCTGTGCATCCCATCCAATGATTCCGTCAACACTTCCCGCTGCCTTGGAAAAGCAGCCAGCATAATCAAAGATCGCACTCGCACCCTGGATATCTTCTCTTTCACCAACTTCTGTCGGGAAATTGATGCAGAGTCTGAGATCACACACCAACCGACTCGAGAATAGCTTCTGCCCTGCTGCTGTCAGACTTTCGAATGGACCTACTTTATATTAATTTGATCTTTCTCTACACTTTCGCTGTGACTGTAAGACTACATTCTGCAACCTCTCCTTTCCCGCTCTCCTGTATACTCTATGAACAATGTGCTTTGTTTGTAAAGCGTGCAAGAAACAATACTTTTCCAATACATGTGACAATAATAAATCAAATCAATGAATATGGTCCTAACTGATTTTGACCTGCCATCCCAAGAATCAGCCTTTCGTTGCTAAAATGCTGCTGTTTGTTTACCAGAGAACCTGCACTAATATCACTAGAACATTCACCGATGCACACCATTCATTACAGAATTCACAGGCTGCTTTGGAGAGCAGCTGGGTCCCTTACAGAAGGTTATGTTTTGGTGGGGGGGGGGAGGGGGAGAAAGAACTTAACTACCAATGTCAAACATTGTATAGGGACATAAAACATCAAACACCAGGAAATTAGACTATAATTACCCTGGAGATCAAGGGTTCAATTGCAAACCATTTGACATTTAATCTTGGCGTCTTAAAGGTGTCATCTAAACCTTCTCAGGCTGAAATATCTGCAACGCTGCGGTTTTCCACTCAAAAATGCCACCACGCTTTGCTAATTCATTTTGTAGCAGTTGTATGGACGGAACACGCGCTTTCGAAGCTTTTTCAGTGCAACAGCATCTTCTCCCCTCTCCACCCTCTATTACATTTTTAAATCAGTTCTTTCGCAACAAGGGTGTTTTTTTTTTTTAAATAATTGTAGAATCCCGACAGAGACCACTAAGGAGGCCATTGGTTCTGCATCAGCTGTCCAACAGAGGACCCCCACCCAGGCCTCCTTTCCCGTAACCCCACATACTTACCCCACTAATTCCCCTAGCCTAAACATCTCTGGACGCGAAGGCCGGAATTTTACTGCTTCGCGGGGTGGGTGAGGCGCACAGAATGGAATTTGCCATTGGCCGCGGGCGGGATTTTACAAGCCTCACCTGAGCAAGGTCATAAACCCCAGCTTAAGGGTCAATTGAGCTTGAGCAATCCAGCTAACTCACACATCTTTATACTGTGGGAGGAAACCGGAGCACCCGGAGGAAACCCACACAGACACGGTGGGGAGAACGTGAAAATTCCACACAGACAGTGACCTGCAGCCAAGAATTTGAACCCTACTTGGAGGGAACCAGGCTAACCACTGTGCCACAGTGTCCTTAAGATGAGCTTCTCATCAATTCAAATGATTTCTCTTGATTTTAGATCGCAGTGAGTGAAAGGTAGGGTAGCTCAAAGATACAACACCTGGAGAAGCTTAAATAACAACTTTTAGATTTCCTTGTTACTCTGTGAATGCATAGACTCCAGAGGTTCCTGTCAATTTCAGCATCAGCGCCAACAGACTCCCTGCTAACATCATCACACAATGTAGAGCAGAGCAGTTGCTTCCCTCTTTAAACTGCTATTAAATCCAGAAAAGTACATCTGCAGGCTTTAAACACGTCAGACCTGCTGTCTACATTTTGGGTCACCAACCCTACCTGTAAAATATTTTATACCTGCATTCTTTGTTCTCCCATCATTCACAAGTTTTTGAATAACTGAACCAAGTTTGACCTTAATTCTTCATATCAAGCCCTGTCAAACTATGGTGACATCTTTCTTCACCTTGAGACATATACACATGCCCACACACAGATATGTAGGTGCGTGCACAGGCGTGTGTACACACGCGTGCGTGCGTACGCGTGTACGCACACACCTACATATGTGTGTGTGTACACACGTGTGCGTGTGCGTGTGCACGTATACGTACGTGTGTGTGTATACGTGTGTGTGTATACGTGTGTGTGTATACGTGTGTGTGTATACGTGTGTGTGTATACGTGTGTGTGTATACGTGTGTGTGTATACGTGTGTGCCTGCGCATTTAAAGCTGTATGTATTTAGGGGTGCGCGTGTGTAGGTGCGTGGGTGTATGGGTGTGTACGCAGGGGATGTGTGTAGGGATGTGTGTGGGCGAATAAACAGATTCTAGCTCCATGATGCAGTCAGACTGAAACATTTCACTTAAGGGAGTTGGTAGCAGCTGTAATGAAATAAGACTTGGACAAGTGTAAGCAGCAAAGCTTTAACGCTTTCTTCCTGAAAGGAGTATAGAAAATGTAGGTTTAGCACACATTGTGGTCTTGTAAAACTGCAGACTTCTTGTTTACGCTGGTAGGTGAATCTTTTAATTACCTCAAACCCATCCAGTTATATTTTATTCTCCTAAAGCTATATTTGGCTATTCCTTACTTTTCAAAGCTTATTGATTACACATGTAGTGACACAAAAACACACACTAGCTATTGTCAGTAACGTGTTCACGTAAACCATGGTCTTGTAAGAGGTCACTCTTAGCTTCTGATTTCTTCATTGGACATGGGCATCGCTAGCTGAGTCAGCATTTATTGTCCATCCCAATTTCCCTTGAACTGAGTGCCCTGTTGGCCCATTTCAGAGGGTAGTTAAGAGTCAACCACATTGCTATGGCTCTGGAGTCACGGGTAGACCAGACCAGAAAGAATGGCAGATTTCCTTCCCCAAAGAACACTAGTGAACCAGATGGATTTTTACAACAATGGTTTCATAATCATTAGATCTTTAATTCCCGATTTTTATTAAATTCAAATTCCACCTTCTGCCATGATAGGATTCAAACCCGGGTCCCCAGAGCACTACTATGGGTTTCTGGATGATTAGTCCAGTAACAATATCACTCCGCCACTACCTCCCTAAAGATAAAATTAAGCTGGTAGTCCACCAACACAATCTGTGGCTGAGTCACATTCTTCATCTAGCCAAATTGCTTGAATAAATGGTCTATGCACCAATGGGAGACACAGTGGTACAGTGGTTAGCACTGCTCGCTCAGGGATCCAGGTTCAATTCCAGCCTTGGGTGACTGTGCGGAATCTGTACATTCTTCGTATCTGCATGGGTTTCCACCGGGTACTCTAGTATCCTCCCAAGGTATACGTGTTTATAGATATATGCCTTGTCTGTATAGTGCACAAGAAACAATACTTTTCAATGTGTACTAAAACATGTGACAATAATAAATCAAATCAGTCCAAAGATGTGTGTTAGGTTGACTGGCCATGTTAAATTTTCCCTTCGAATGAGAGAGATTAGGGTCATAGAGGTTTACAGCTTGGAAACAGACCCTTCGGTCCAACTTGCCCATGCTGCCCTGTTTTTGCCATTAAGCTCATCCCAATTTGGTCCATATCCCTCTACATTCATCTCACCCATGTAACCGTCCAAATGTTTTTTAAAAGACAAAAATTGTACCCACCTCTACTACTACATCCAGCAACTTGTTCCAAACACTCATCACCTTCTCTGTGAAAAATTGCCTTTCTGGACCCTTTCGTATCTCTCCCCTCTCATCTTAAACCTATGCCCTCTAGGTTTAGATTTCCCTACTTTGGGAAAAGATATTGACTGTCTACCTTATCTATACCCTTCATTATTTTGTAGGCCTTACAAGATCACCCTTAAGCTTGTTTCAGGGAAAAAAGCCCCTGTCTATTCAGCCTCTCCTTATAATTCAAACCATCAAGTCCCAGTAGCATCCCACTAAATCTTTTTAGTTTAATAATACCCTTTCTATAATAGGGTGACCAGAACTGTACACAGTATTCCAAGGGTGGCCTTACCAATGTCTCAACTCCTTACTCAACATTCTGATCAATGGAACCAAGCATGCTGAATGCCTTCTTCGCCACCCTACCCACCTATAACTCCACTTTCAAGGAGCTATGAACACATACCCCTAGATCTCTTTATTCTGTAACTCACCCCAACACCCTGTCATTAACTGAGAAAGTCATGCCCTGGTTCAATCTACCAAAATGCATCACCTCACATTTACCTCAATTAAACTCCATTTGCTAATCTCCAGGCCACTGGTCCAATTGATCAAGATCCTGTTGCAATCTGAGACAACCTTCTTCACTGTCCACTCTGCCACCAATCTTGGTGTCACTTGCAAACTTACTAACCAAGCCTTCTAATTTTTATAAACCACTAATATATATATTGAATAACACTGATCCTTGAGGCAGACTGTTGGTCACAGGTCTCCAGTTTGAAAAACAACCATCTACAACCACTCTCTGTCTGCTATCATTAAGCCAATTTTGCACCCAATTGGCTACCTCACCCTGGATCCTGAGAGATTCAGCCTTATGCAACAGCCTACCATGCTATACCCAATCAAAAGCCTTGCAAAAGTCCCTATAGACAATGTGGACTGCACTGCCCTTACCTACCTTCTTGGTCACCTCTTCAAAATAATCAAATTCATGAGACATGATTTTCCTAGCAGAGTAAATATGTAGGGATACAGGGATAGGGCCTGGGTAGGATCATTGTCAATGCAGACTCAAAGAACTGACTGGCCTCCTTCTGCACAGTCGGGATTCTATAATTCAAAGGAAAATGATTGTGCAACAAGGCCGCAAGTCATTCAGAAGATGATAAAGAAATTGATTATCTTTGAACCCAGACAAAAGGTAAAGTGATTTTATTTATTTTAAAATCAAAGTTACCAAATTGCCCCATATTATCTGTGCTCCATTTGAACTGGGGTTGACCAATGAGCACAGCAAACTGGAGAGGTATTATGGACCAGGGCACAACAGCATTATCTGATCTTATTCTAGTGATTTCTAGCAGGCAGTATGGGTGCAATACCAATAGACCTAGCCACAATTTACTTCCTTTATTAATACAAGTCCAGGTTGGCAATGAGGTTGACAGGATTTAGAGATAATTAGCAAGACAACCAGCAGCGAGGGAAGGAGATTGTTTTTAATGAATTCACTGGAGTACAATGATCTGGAAGGTACTGCCTGAAAGGCAATAGAAACAGATATAGATACAACCATAGCTTCCAAAAGGGATACTTGAAGGGGAAACAATTTCAGGGCTACGGGAAATGAGAAGGGCAGCTGGACAAATCGGACAGATCCAGCAATGGCAACGTGGGCCAAATGGCGTACCTCCTTTCGATGATTCTAACACTCTTAAACTTCTCAAGTTGAGAAGCATGACTGTTCAAATGGCATAAAATCCTGGAGCTCAAATAATCACCTCAATGAAACAAGCTCCCGAGTCCGTCATAGAGTTTTATAGCACAGAAACAGGCCCTTTGACCCATCATATCTGAGAGGACTAGCACACTGGGAACTACTGCTTTTGAACTGGAATAGAAAAATTAAACAATTGCTGACAATAGGATATTGGGAGCTACATCTTTTGGATTCCACATCTGTACAATAAAACACCAAGGTTGCTGTCAATGATTCCATTCTGCATACTGTTGAAGATTCCCCATGCCAGCAATCCCCATCAACACCCCATTGGATTGCAATCAAGTACAAGCCCCTGAATTGGTAAAAATTCTCTTTTTATTCTTACTTCTGATAAAACTCCCAATCCTGAGCAACTCCCTGCCTCTCGCAGCAGGAGGGAGATTACGACAAGGAAGCTCCTGGAGATGGTCTACATCAAGCCAAGCTTGCCGCTGAACAAGGATTATACCAATCCTGCTACCATCCTCTCATCTTCTCCCTCACTGTACCCAAACAGGCTGCAGAATGTAGCAACGGGGGATTTTCACAGTAACTTCACTGCAGCGTTAATGCAACCCTACTTAACATTGAAACTAAAAGCAGGAATAGAGCATTTGACCCTTTGAGCCTGCTCCGCCATTCGTTTTGATTATGGCTGATCATTGAATTCAATATCTTGACTTCCCCCCCCACCCCACCCCCCCATATCACTTGATCTCTTTAGTCCCAAGAGCTAGTTCTAATTTCTGCTCAAAATAAGACAATATTTTGGCCTCAACTACATTCTGCGGTAGCGAATTCCACAAATTCGCTACCTCCTCACCTCAGTTCTAAAAGATTTAGCCATTATCCTCATACTATGACTCCCCTAATTTTGGACTCCCCGACCATTGGGAACTTTCTTTCTGAATCTACCCTGTCTAACCTTAGAACAAAGATCAAAGAACAGTACGGCGCAGGAACAGGCCCTTCAGCCCTCTGAGCCTGTGCCAATCACGTTGTTCTATGTAGACCAACTGCCTGTATCCCCGTATACCCCGCCTGTTCATGTGTCTATCAAGGTAAGTCTTAAATATCATTAACGTGTCTGCTTCAGCCACATCACTTAGAACATAGAACATAGAACACTACAGCGCAGAACAGGCCCTTCGGCCTTCGATGTTGCGCCGACCAATTATGAAAAAAGCAATGACCCTCCAAACAAAACCATTCCCTTCTCTTCCATAAACTTATCAACTAACCTCTTAAACGCCACCAAACTTGGTGCATCTACAACTGCCGCAGACAGGGCATTCCACTCCCTAACCACCCTCTGGGTAAAGAACCTACCTCTGATATCCGTCCTATAACTATCACCCCTTAATTTAAAGCTGTGTCCCCTCGTGCTAGCTTTCTCCATCCTAGGAAAAAGGCTATCACTGTCCACCCTATCTAAACCTCTAATCATCTTATGTGTTTCGATAAGGCATCGATAAGACAGTGCATTCCAGGCCCCCACTACCCTCTTTGTAAAAAGCGTCTCCACACACCTCCACTGTGCTGGGGAATGCAGAATTTTTAAAGTTTTTATGAGATTCCCCTCTCATTCTTCTAAACTCCAGTGAACACAATCCTGACTTAGTCTCTCCACATAAAACAGACCTACTTGTGACTAATTATTATTAATTATTATATAATAAATCTTTATTCTATAAATAATACAATATATAAAATAAATCTTTATATAAAGATTGAATAATCTTTTATTAAAGATAATAAACTTTATCTTCATCACACCAGCCTGTATAGGTAAGAGCACCATGGCAAGGAATAAGAGCACCATGGCAAGGAATAACAGCAGAGGCATCATCTGGAGCTTCTGGAGTGGAACTGACAGTTTACTGTGAAAAACCACTATCTCATCGCAGGTCCCACAGCCTGCCCACCCCCACCTCCAATCTGATACACCAACATTGGGTTCTCTACAACAGTTCCCACACTGGCCAATGTCTTGTGCAGCAAATCAGCACAAGTGGATCTTGCAGGGATCCCAGGCTGTGATGCACCCCAATCAATGACTCACATCACGGAAGACCGTCCCCTGACAACATTCAGTAGAGAGCTTATGGATCTCCATTGAGCCGCTGCGGAAACCAATGCCAGGTTTGGTTATTTTTTTTATTCATTCATGAGAAATGGGCATTACTCGTTGGCCACCATTTATTGCGCATCCCTTGGAGAGCAATTGAGAGTCAACCAGCTGTGTCTCTGAAGTCACACGTAGGCCAGACCAGGAAAGGAAAGGCAGATTCCCTTCCCTAAAGGACCAGATGGGTATTTTCTAACAACGGTTTCATGGTCATCAGTAGATTCTTAATTCCAGATTCTTTTATTGAATTGGAATTCCACCATCTGCCGTGACGGGATTAAAAGCAGGGTCCCCAAAACATTAGCTGAGTTTCTGGATTAATAATCTAGCGTTAATACTACTAGGTCATCACCTCCTGCACAGGGTCTAAAAAAAAATCATCCCCATAGCCAAAATCTTTGAAAAAGTTGCACTTTGTTGAAAGATATTATTGTGTTTTGACATGTCCATCATGAATAACCTCACGGATTCTCAAAAGCTAATTTCATACTTGTGAACTGCGAAATTTCACACTTTTTTAAACCTTTTATGACATTTCAGCTTCTCCCTTAATCCTGTGCACGATGCCCCAAACATTTACTTTACTCCCCAGAAATTTCTAAGTGAAAATACAATGTATCTTCATTTCCTAGCTTGACGTCTATCAGAGTACTTCAATGTCATTGGTCTGCTTACTATCATCATTGTTGCTGCAAGCTGGAGATCATAGAAAGCCTACAGAAGCAAGCCATTTGGCCCATCGAATCTACACTGACTCTCTGACAGAACATCTTACACAGGCTAATCCTGCGATGCTATCCCACTAATCCAGCATAATCAAGTACCCCACGCATGCCAGACATATTCTCTTCCACCGGGAAAAAGATACAAAAGTCTGAGGACACGTACCAACTGACTCAAGAACAGCTTCTTCCCTGCTGCTGTCAGATTTTTGAATGGACCTATCTCGCACTAAGTTGGTATTTCTCTACACCCTAGCTATAACTATAACACTACATTTTGCATTCTCTCCTTTCCTTCTCTACGAACAGTAGGCTTAGTAGTGCACAAGAAACAATACTTTTCACTGTATACCAATACATAAGACAATAATAAATCAAACCTACACATTTACCATGACTAATCCCCTAACCTACACACCTATAAATATTAAAAAGGTCAATTTACTGTGGACAATTTAGCATGGCCAATCCACTGCAGAAATTTGTAGTGTGGGGGGAAGCCCACGCAGTCATTGGGAGAAAGTGCAAACTCCACACAGTTACCCAAGGCCAGAATCCAACCTGAATCCCCGGCGCTGAGAGGCTGCAGTGTTAACCGGTGTGTCACATGCCGCCTTTTGACATAATGCTACATTCCAATTGGAATCCAAAAAGGAGAGCTCCAGAATGCAGAGACTGTTCGATCATCGCAGGCAGCGTTACGTGAGGTCAGCACCAAGCAACATTGCTTCCCTACTAATTGTGAAATCCAAACCAATAACAGAATCAATATATTTAATAGTTTGTAATGAATTCATCATTTTACTTTGGTGAGTAATGCCATCCAGTATTCACTGAAGATAAGCAGGTCATTAAAAAGACCTGGACTATCTAACAATGAATCTGATAGCTTTGAACAAACATTAATTGCAATTGGAGCACAAAATGAAAACAACTCTGGGTTGAATTGTTCCCTCCAGCAGATGGCCACCTACTTGCAATTTTTTTTAAATTTACTGTTTCAGCAATTTATATTTTTAATTAGTGCAATCAGCATTCCAAAGTGCCTCTGCTGCTGAAAAGGGTGCTAAAGCGAGCTGCACAAGTTAGCACTTTCAACGGGTCCCTATATTAATAAGGGATCGCACAAACATCAGTGTTTATGGCACTGTTTTGCTGAAAACCTTCACTAAAGCTGTGCATTGCAAAATGTATCGAGTATATCAAGGAAGAGACTGTCACATTTCTGTTCACCATTATCCCATTTGCTAATGGAAACAGATGAATAATAATAAGGCAGCACCCAGAGGAAACCCATGCAGACACGAGGAGAATGTACAGACTCTGCACAGACAGTGACTCAAACTGGGAATCAAACCCAGGTTCCTGGTGCTGTAAAGCAGCAGTGCTAACCACTGTGCCACTCTACAGACACCCCACAAAAGGGACAATGCTGCAGGAACTGATTACTTGGAATACTATGTGCGGTTCTGGTCACCTCACTACAGGAAGGATGTGGAAGCTATTGAGAGGGTGCAGAGGAGATTTACAAGGATATTGCCTGGATGGGGAGGCATGCCTTATAAAGATAGGTTGAGGGAGCTAGGTCTCTTCTCCCTGGAAAGACACAGGTTGAGAGGCGACCTGATAAAGGTTTATAAAACGTTGAGAGGAATAAATAGGGTGGATTCTTGACAGCTATTTTCCAGCGCTGAAATGGTCGCTACGAGGGGACACAGGTTTAAGGTGCTGGGGGGGGGGGGGGGGGGGGGGTAAGTACAGAGGAGATGTCAGAGGTGAGTTTTTCACTCAGAGGGTGATGAGTGAACAGAATCAGCTGCCGTTGGTGGCGGTGGAGGAAAACTCACTGGGGTCTTTTAAAAAATTTCTGGATGAGTACATGGGATTAAATGGGATTGGGAGTTACAGGCAGTTCTATGGCCTAATAGGTACGGATATGATCGGCGCAACTTGTGGGCCGAAAGGCTTGTTTGTGCTGTAGTGCTCTATGTTCTATGCTCATCATGGGAGAAATCAAGTTCACCAGGTGAAAGCCCTTATGTGCAGTGAATCTCCTAATTTTTCACCAGTGGGGAATTTGGAGGAGATTCCCGTGAGGTGGCTTTTTAATCTACATCCCTGATTTTCTAATACATGCAGTTAGCACTGCTGTCTCACTGTGCCAGAGACCCGGGTTCAATTCTGACCTCGGGTCACTGTCTGTGTGGGGTTTGCACGTTCTCCCCGTGCCTGCTCCGGTTTCCTCCCACACCCCAAAGATGTGCCGGTTAGGTTGATTGGCCATGATAAATTGACCAGGAGACTAACAGGCTAAATACATAGGATTATGGGAATAGGTCTGTGTGGTTAGTTTTGACAAAGGTCATCAGAATTTGAAACCTCAGCTCTTTTCTCTCCTACTAAAAGCTGCTGAGATTTTCCAGCATTTTCTCTTTTGGTTTAAGAGTCAGTCACGCTCCTGTTGGTTTTGAAGTCACATGCAAATCAGACAAGGTAAGGATAGCAGACTTACTTCCCTAAAGTTCAGTTTATTAATTAATCACAAGTGGGCTTTCATTAACACTGCAATGGAGTTACTGTGAAAATCCCCTAGTTGCCACTATCCGGTGCCTATTCGGGTACACTGAAGGAGATTTAGACTGGCCAATGCACCGAACCAGCACATCTTTCAGACTGTGGAAGGAAAATGGAGGAAGTCAGTGTAGACACAGGGAGACTTTGTACAGATGGTGACCCAAACCCGGAATCAAACCTAGGTCCCCGGCACTGTAAGGCAGCAGTGCAAACCATTATGCCACCCACATATATTCCACGTACTCAAATTATTCATCTGTTTCCATTATCCAATGGGATAATGGTGAACAGAAATGTGACTGTCTTTTCCGTGTAATCGAGCAGGAGCAGCGTGTGAAAAACTAATAGAAATATTACCTCATCTTCATAAAAAGGCGAATGCAATCTGAAAAATCCAATGTGCAGATAACAACTTCGGTGCATTTGCATGTCGCAAGGAGACAGACTCACACTGCCAAAGTTAGAAAAATTTTTCAATTTATTATTGAATTAATTTTGAAATTGAATCCAGACCTGGTTAGTGTGATGAAAGCAATTCACATCTCCTCACCAACTGCAATGTTCCTGGTGAAAGGAACCTGATTCTGTCTTGAAGTTGATCCCAGGGCCCGAATGACCCATTCTGGAGTCACCGATTGCACAGTGGTTAGCACTGCTGCCTCACAGTGCCAGGGACCTGGGTTCGATTCCTGGCTTGGGTCACTGTGCAAATTCCACACAGACATTCTCTGTGTGTCTGCGTGGGATTTCTCCAGGTTCCTCCCACAATCCGAAAGACGTTCTGGTTAGATGCATTGGCTGTGCTAAATTCTCCCTCAGCGTACCCAAACAGGCGCCAGATTGCGGTGACTAGGGGATTTTCACTGTAACTACATTGCGGTGTTAATATAAACTAACACGTGACACTAATAAATAATTTTTTTTTAAAAACTTTTCTAACTTTGCCTGGTTGCTGCTCCACTCTTCCCAATAATCTTCCTCTCATCTTTCTTCATTCTCCACATGATTTGTGCTGCCACTTACCCTCTCTCTGGCATAGACTGGCATTTATAGTTTAAGTTAATTTATGTATTAGTGTCACAGGTAGGCTTACATTAACACTGCATTGAAGTTGCTGCTAAATCCCTTAGTCGCCACACTCTTTCACCTGTTTGGATATACTGAGGGTGAATTTAGCCTGGCCAAAGTACCTAAGCAAAAAAGTGTACCAGTCCCTTTCAAACCGTGGGAGGAAATCAGAGCACCCGGAGGAAACCCACACAGGCACGTGGAGAATGTGCAGAGTCTGCACAGACAGTGACCTGAACTGGGAATCGAACCCAGGTTCCTGGTGCTGTAAGGCAGCAGTGCTAACCACTGTGCCACCATACAGATACTCCCCAAAGGGGACAATGCTGCAGGAACTGATTTCTCATCATGGGAGAAATCAAGTTCACCAGGTGAAAGCCCTTATGTGCGGTGAATCTCCTAATTTCTCACCAGTGGGGAATTTGGAGGAAACTTAATTCCAGTGAGGCGGCTTTTTAATCAACATTCCTAATTTTCTAATACATGCAGAGGGGTTTCCCAACCCTGTTTGTCAGGGCACTCGATCCACCCTTACCCCACCTTTAAATTTCCTGGAACATAACTGTTAAACTTCATCGCACCATCAGGAACTGATTTATGGCCACACTCCAAATTAAGTTCCTCTGTCCATCGAGCTACTCCAGTGTTAGATAGACTGAAAGATTCTGCCTTGGATGGATGGCACGATGGTGCAGTGGTTAGTCCTGCTGCCTCACAGTGCCAGGGACCAGGGTACAATCTGCAACTTGGGTCACTGTCTGTGTAGATTTTGCAAGTTCTCCTAGTGTCTGCGTGGATTTCCTCTGGGTGCTCCGGTTTCCTCCCACAGCTCAAAGATGAGCGAGTTCAGTGGATCGGCCATGCTAAGTTAGTCTCTTAGTATTTAGGGGGAATAGCAGGGTAAACGTATGGAGTCACAGGGATGGAGCTTGGGTTGTTGCTGATGAAGGCTCGATAGGCCAAATGGCCTTCTGCATTGTAAGGTTCTATGAATCTTTGACCTCTTAAGGCACAATCCAGTAATAATCTGACACTAAAGCAGGGACTTTCCCTTAGGTAAGATGTAAGTATTGCTAATTAGTTGTGTCAGAATCACAGACTAATGTCCGAATCCCACCAACATTTGTCGCGTAGCACCAGTTAAATCAGACATAACCACATAATGAAAAATTATGAATAGCAATAATGTAAAAAAGGGCTGTGACTATTTCCTTCAGCTGCTTATTCCATTGTGGGATTGTCCTTGGGAAGGAAGATGGTTGACGCATGTCTGGGAAACAAATGATCTTTTCAGCGTATGTGGGTGACTACCATGAATGTCATGCTTTTACAGAGATATCACACACCTGCAGATTTTTACTTGATTTGTTCTCTGAATAAAGGTGATCAGGGAGATGTAAACTGTGCGACCACCCATTCCCCAGTTACTGACACTCATTTAAGAGGACAGAATAGAAAACAAAGTGAATTGCAGCTAATTGAAAAATGACAAGTTGTAAATAGAGGGAGTTGAGAACAGCCCACGTGATTCACACAGCCGTTACTAGTTCCAAGCGCCAAACTTTTCCCAAATTGATTTGAAAAAGATTTCTTATGGAACATGGAAGTGGGCCTCGAAAACCCTGGGATGGATTTTCCTGCCCTGCCCATGTCAATAGAAATTTGGCTGCCTCGCCACAGTGGGGATGGGAAGTCCCGGCCACAGAGATGTGTCGTGACATGAGAAATGGCTCTCCAGAATATTGCTTCTGCCGTTACCAAAAGGAGAGCAGAGGCTTCACATTCAAGGAGTTTGCTTCTCCCAAGCACTACGTCAGTGTCCATGAGTGCCACTGAAATATCTCCTGTGTCTTCTTGATCAGCACACCACTGGCCTTCCGGGAGCGATTCCAGAAAGCTGGATTGCGTACAGGACGATAACATGGAGGATAGGACATCATGGTGGTACAGTGGTTAGCACTCTTGCCTCACAGCGCCAGGGACCAGGGTCCCATTCCCGGCCTTGAGTTACTGTCTGCATGGAGTCTGCACGTTCTTCCCACGTCTGTCTTTTCTCCTGGTGCTCTGGTTTCCACCCACAGTCCAAAGCTGTGCAGGTTTAGCTGTGCTACATTGTCTGATTGTGTCCCAAGATGTGAAGGTTAGGAGTATTAGTGGGGTAAATACTTGGGGTTACAGAGATAGGGCTTGGCTGAGCTGCTCTGTTGCAGAGCAGGGACAGACTTGATGGGCTGAATGGCCCCATTTCTGCATCGTAGGGATTCTACAAATACAGTAAGAAGTCTCTCAACACCAGATTAAAAGTCCAACAGGTTTATTTGGAATTACAGCTTTCAGAGCCATAAAACATAGGTGCAGAATTAGGCCACTCAGCCCATCAAGTCTGCTCTGCCATTCAATCACGGCTGATATTTTTCTCATCCCCATTCTCCACCTTTTCCCCATAACCCTTGATCCCTTTATTAATCAAGAACCTATCTATCTCTGTGTTAAAGATACCCAATGACCTGGTCTCCACAGCCTTCTGTGGTAAAGAATTCCATCACTCCTTCATCAGGTGAGTCTGCACTCTGAAAGCTCATGATTCCAAATGAACCTGTCGGACCTTAACCTGGTGTTGTGAGACTTCTTACCGTGCCCACTCCAGTCAAACACAGGCAGTTCCACCTCAGGGATTCTATAAAACACAGCTTTGAAAATATATTTCTTTTAATTCTACAGACGGACCAAATATTGTAAATGTTTAGGCCCCAGTTATACACAAATTGAAAGCAGTAGTCCATTAGTATGAAACTGAAGCAAGTCTTGATGAGAGTTTCATTTCTCAAACTCTGCGCACACATTTCCATAATAGATGTACATTATGGAAGTAATCGCTCTCGATACGATGGGTCTCCAGCAGATTCTGGAGAACAAGACTGGACATTTAAGTCTTTTCCATTTGCAATTATAAGCCTTTTGAGTGGTGGGATTTCTGCAGCTTATCGTGTGTCAATTCTGCTAAGCAACCATACGGTGTAGTTAAGTGATTTCTTTATCCTGTTGCATCTCAGATTCTGGGGAGATTCTGCTGCCTCGTGCAAGCCCTGGCAATTTTTTCCAGGAGCTATGAATAATTCATGTTGGAACTTCTGATAAATTACTGACCACCAGACGAAAACTGGGAAGAATTTATATCAGGTGAAAAGCATGTACAAAAGCAAAACGGCGCATTACAAAAACCATACTATTAAGTAAAGCATTTGGAGGCATTCATGCCAATTGCGCTGTTGTGCACTCAACGAAAAATGTAAGTGGGAGCGGAGGGGAAGGATGGTTGTAAATTTTAACACGTCAAAGCACAATAGTCAATACAACTGGAAAGGCAATGGCCTAGTGGGATTCTCACAAGACTATTAATCCAGCTAACATTCGAGGGGTTCGAATCCCGCATATGGTGGTGTTCAAATTCAACATCAAAAGAAATCTGGAATTAAAAACCTACTGATGACCCACGAAACCATTGTCGATTGTCAGGAAAAAAGTCATCTGCTTCACTAATGTCCTTGACGGGAAGAAATCTGCCTTCCTTACCTGGCCTACTTATGACTCCAAAATCACAGCAATGTGGATAACTCTCAACTGCCTTCCAAGGGCAACTAGGGATGGGCAATGAATGCTGGCCCAGTCACCAACACCCAGGTCCCATGAAGGAATTAAACAAAAAAAAAGGCACCTCAATAAAGCCTTACAATTACAGGAGCAGAATTAGGCCCAGTGTCTGCTCTGCTATTCAATCATGGCTGATATGATTCTCATGTCTATTCTCCCACCTGGTTCCTGGAACCTATATGGCTCCAAAACGTAGGAACAGAATTAGGCCATTTGGCCCATCAGCCTATTCATTCATAACGTGGTTCTTGATTTTTATCCCGTCCACAGCAATATTTTACACATTGTATCCTCAATCTGCTATTTGACCTCTTGAATAAAGCACATTTCATACACTGCAGGAGGAGGAGAGCATTCGGCCCATCATGCCTATGTCAGCTCTTTGAAAGAACCATTCCCATTCCCCTGCTCTTCCCCATAGCCTTGCAATGAGTTTACCCAACTCCCTTTTGAAAGGGACTATTTAAATCATCTTTCACCACCCTTAGTGTATTCCACTTGCTAGGTTCCTCCCACAGTCTGAAAGGCGTGCCGGATAGAGTGCATTTCCCATGCTAAATTCTCCTTCAGCGTACCCAAACAGGTGCTGGAATATGGCAACTACGGGATTTTCACAGTAACTTCATTGCAGTGTTAATGTAAGCCTACTTGTGATTAATCAATCAACTTGAACTTAAAAAAACCATCACATCCTGGTTAAAACTTGGTGTCCAAAATTAGGAACAGTCTGCCAGCTGAAATCTAACCAGTATGCTCTGTTCTGCTTTAGGTGGTTATTCTGAGGCCTCTAACAACTTTATACTGTACAATGTATTAATTGCTCGATACTGTGTAATACTGAGCAGAAAGTAAACGCAGAGTCTGCCTCACTGACCTTCACACCAGATTTCTACATCACCATCTACTTTTCTGGCTTGCAAAACATGCTTAGTTCTTTGGTCAAAATTGACGCAAGGTATTCAAATCAATTTGGAACGGAAAAGTTCACGTTCTACTTAAATGTCAAAATCCACATTGATTGAGAAAATGTCAACAACCAAAGGTTTATCAAATGTGCCAACATTCTCCCTCATTAATCTAATGGGACACATGCTTGACTAATAATCGAAATATTCCCCACCACTGATCTGAAACATTACTGAAATGAGGCCGATCACAGCTGTAAAATAAATGCAACCATTACGTGTGTGTGCAGGCGGCAATGGACTGATAGCAATCGTCTTGGAATTCTTCACATTGCCTGCTCGGTTCACCAGTGCCACCTTCGAAGGCTGGGGTGTGACCTGCACCAAATCTAGGAGGCTCTATTCCCTCTTCTGTGCTCCACTTTATTGGTATGCTGCACCACGCCAGAATCAAAAACCACAACAGCAGAAAAACAGTTCTACTATTTCGGGCATACAACACAAGCACAGAGCTCCGAGAATGTGACTCTGTGCAAGATGGTGCTTTACGGCTCATTAGAACTGGAGGAACAGCTTATGAATAGGAATGTGCAAAGCCATATCCTTATTTGGGAGCTTAAACATATTCAACTTGGTTCGGTGGTGCGCAGCCATTTGTCTTCTTCCCTGCGTTAATTATTTTCCTAATTTTAAAGGCTATTTTCTCTTTTTAAAGCTATTTTTTTCTTGGCCCCGCGCAGCCCATTATTGTGTCAGGGGTGGCACAGTTGAAAGCACGGTGCCAGGGACCCGGCTTCGATTCTGGCCTTGAGTGATTGTGTGGAGTTTGCACCTTCTCCAAGTGTCTGCGTGGGTTTCCTCCGGGTACTCCCGTTTCCTGCCACACTCCAAAGGTGTGCAGGTTAAATGGATTGGCCATGCTAAGTTGCCCCTTAATATATAAGATGTATAGCCATTATATGGAGATGGCAGCATTGGATTGGGGTGGGGCACAGTAAGAAGTCTCATAACACCAGGTTAAAGTCCAATAGGTTTATTTGGATCACCAGCTTCCAGAGCACTGCTCCTTCATCAGGTGACACACCAAATAACCATGAGAGATTTTAACCTGGTGTTGTAAGACTTCTTACAAGATGTGTAGGTTAGGGGGATTAGCCATTAGCGTGTGGGGTTAAAGAGATAGGGCAAAGGAAGAGGGCCTGGGTAATTATCCTTTCAGAGAGTCAATGTAGATTTGAAGGGCCAAATGATCTCTTCCACACCAAAGAATTATACAATTCTACGATAGCAGGCAAATGTGTCTTTCCCCAAAGCTAACACCTTAATTGTATTGTAATGTCTACCATAATGGCCCACCAATATATAAAACCAAATAACTGGAAAAGAAAAAGCATCAAATAATTAGCAGATGCTAATCTCCCCCCCACCACAGCAGCTTAGGGATTGTGCTTTGCAGGAGAGGTTAGATGGCCAATGTGATAGGTGGCTGGATGGTGAAAATCTCATTCAGTTGATTCACTGGGTAACAGGTCAGTAACAAAGTTGACTAACTTTCCTCCCTCGGAGTTATCATTAAATCCTGACTGCAGAAAAGGCCATTTGGCCCATCAACTCTGTGCCGAACTCTCTGACAGAGTGTTTTGCACAGGCCCCATCCCCATAACCCAACACATTTCCCATGGCTAATCCCATCTAACCAACATCTTGGGACACTGAGGGGGCAATTTAAGCATGGCCAATCCATCTAAACTGCACATCTTTGGAGTGTGGGGTTGTGGGGGGGGGGGTGGAATCAGGGCAGCCAGAGGAAACCCATAGAGACACACAGAAAACATGCAAATTCTACACAGACGGTCAGAATTAAACCCAGGTCCCTGGCACTGTGGGGTAGCAGTGCTAACCACGGTGCCGCCCATCATTGAGGCCCATCTGCAGCGCAGAAGGAATCCATTCTTTTGAACAGCCATAAGTCATAGGATCCAGTCTGCATCGTCATTCAATCACGGCTGGTATTTTTCTCATCCCCATTCTCCTGCCTTTGCCCCGATTCCCTTATTAATCAAGAACCTGTCTGCCTTAAAGACACTCAATGCCCTGAACTCTCAGCTTTCAGAGTTCCACAGATTCACCGTTCTCTGGCCAGAGAAATGCAGTGCGTTCCAAACACTATCCACTCACTGCTTAAAGAAGCTTTTCTTCACACTGTCTCTTTTGCCAATCAGCTTATGTGTGTGCCATGCGATTATCAGCCCTAAAACCATTTGGGATCAGTTTCTTTTAACTTGCTCTAAGCCTTTCGACATTTTGTTTTATAAACGTCTTGCTCTGCACACCTCACTCCTGATTTTACCGGCAAGGCCACCCTGAAATTGGGGCGGGCGAGGCTCGCAAAACGGCATTTCTCATTGGCCCCGGGCACAATCTTACGAGTCTCGGGCAGCCGCACCAGTAAAATCGGGGTTCTCATTTCCACATGGATGAAGCCAAAGTATTCGGCCTTCAGAGTTCTCCACCTGCTCACGGCTCCCAATTCTAATCTCCACTCAAGGACTTTTACTAAAATAGGCAGCGCTAGGGTCTAAACACATTACACCCAAAGATACAAGCAGTATTTAAGTAATTTTGATGTTTACTGCAGTTCAGTCTACAACACAGTTCATAAAACAATAAAAACACGCTGTCACATTTTACAGCGTGATAACTGCAAATAACATAGAACACTACAGCACAAACAGGCCCTTCGGCCCACAAGTTGTGCCGATCATATCTATACTTACCAGGCCACAGACCTATCTGTAACTCCCAATCCCATTACATCCCATGTACTCATCCAGAAGACTCTTAAAAGACCCCAGCGAGCTCGCCTCTACCACCACCGACGGCAACCGATTCCATTCACTCACCACCCTCTGAGTGAAAAAACTTATCTCTAACATCTCCAAACCAGTCGAGTGCTAAGCTGCTCAGAGGATTCATCCCATTAGCACATGAAACTTTTTCAACTCACTTCCGCAAATCATTCAAGAGGTGAATTCCGCGTACAACAGTTTGCCATCGACTTCCTCAGTAAGACAATAAATGAAGATTTAAATCATAGAATCCTACAGTGTAGAAAAAGGCCACTTGCCCCATTGAATCTGCTCCAACTACGATCCCATCCATGCCCTATCCCATATCCTTGCATATTTACCCACTAATCCCTCTAACCTATACATCCCGGGACACTAAGGCAATTTAGAATGGCCAATCAACCTAGCCTGCACATCTTTGCACTGTGAGAAGAAACCGGAGCACCCAGAAGAAATCCACACAGACATGGGGACAATGAGCAGACTCCACACAGACAGTGACCCGAGCCGGGAATTGAACCTGGGTCTCCAGAGCTGTGAGGCAGCAATGCTAACCACTGGGCCACCGTGCTGCCTCCCCAAAAGATTGTTGGCCATACAGGGATCGAACCTGTGACCTTCACTCTAACCAGCTGCCCAAACCATGCACGAAATTTAATGGTGCCTTAACACTGCCCTGGTGAAATTTGCAATATATACTCGTGCACGACGTTTGTGGGTTTTTTTTCTTTGCTGCTCCATTTCTCGAAATCATCCATCTTTCAGTTTTTATAGACATCATCAAATTAATGTTAACTTCAAATCCCCACAGATGCATGATTGCATGAAAAAAAAATCGAAGTCCAATGATGGGAAGATTTGGTTTGTCCAGAAATCATTTGTTATCGCTTTTGATAACATTGCTGACACAATGCACAACTATAATTTAGATCTGCAGAACTTGTCTTCGATTGAGGTCGAAATTTCATATCTCGTTGGTTTGAATTATTGCTGACTCTTCAAGCCTGATACTGCGTTACAGTGGCTTGTAATTATTTTTTTAATTAACCATTTCCAAAAAAACACTGGTATTAAAGCAGCTAAGATCAGAAACAAGTAGAAGAATGGTCAAGTAGGAAGTCTCACAACATCAGGTTAAAGTCCAACAAGTTTATTTGGTATCACGGACTTTAGGAGCGTTGCCCCTTCATCAGATGAGACAGGAGCAGGGCTCCGAAAGCTCGTGCTACCAAATAAACCTGTCGGACTTTAACCTGGTGTTTTGAGGTTTCTTACCCCAGCTGCTATCTCCACATCAAGAAAAATCTAGACACGGAGAGGCAATGGCATGATGATATTGTTACAATGCATAATCCAGAGACCCAGGTTCAAATCCCGTCACAGCAGATGGCGACATTTTTGAGTTCAATAAAAATGTGGAATTAAAAGGTGACCATGAAACCATTGTCGATTGTTACAAAAACCCATCTCGTTTACTAATGTCCCTTTAGGAAAAGGAATCTACCATCCTTAGTCTAGCCTAGATTGACTCAGACCCAAATCTTGTTGATTCTCATATGCCCTCTGGAATGGAGGACACTTAGGGACACACAATAAATACTGATCCAGCCAATGACACTCACACCCCCTGAATGTATTAAAAAAGACATGACTTTACACCCTATCATATCAAAGTATGTTTACTTTGTTACCTCAACATTAAAACCTACTATACTGTAGAATTATAATTAAGAACGGCAACATATCATACACAAGTGTGCAAGATAAGCACATTTTTCATATCTGCAGTGATACTTTAAGGTGTTAAATCTAAACTTGCCAATAGCATGGCGAAACGATGGTTAGCACTGCTGCCTCCCATCACCAGTGATCTGGGTTCAATCTTGGCCTCCATTGACTGTCTGAGGTCTGCACCTTCTCCCCGTGTTTACATGGGTTTCCTCCCACACTCCAAAGATGCTCTGGTTTTCCTCCCACACTCCAAAGATGCGCAGGTTAGGTGAAATGGCAAAGCTAAATTGTCCCTTAGTGCCTAAAGATGCGTGGGTGAGGTGGATTAGCCATGGGAAATGCGCGAGGTTATGGGGAGAAGATGGAGGCCCTGGGTGGCATGTCTATTTGGATAATTGGTGCAGATTCGCTTTGCCGGATGGCCTGTTTCTGCACAATGTTGAGATGTGTCACACCTGATGAAGGAACAGTGTTTCCAAAAGCTAGTATGTTTACTATCAAATAAACTGGTCAGACTTTAACCTGTGAGACTTCTTACTGTATCTCTGCACCACAGGGATTCTACGGAAGGAGAGAATTAACACGTACATCATTTTCGATCAGGCCTGTACATTAATTCTTTTCTAAATGATGCATCCTGTCCATCCCAACTGGGTTTTCACTTGAGTTCCAACTCTGGTTTCTCCATTGGAACCCAAAATGCATTCTTTAAAACTCAATCTTTACATCAATTAGTGCGATATTATCACGACTCAGGAGTTTATACTCTTACCTCCTGTGCAAAATCATACGTTTTCCACTTATCAACCTCAAGTTAGCAGCCACCCACACCTTGCTCATGATCAGAGTGCATCTCTCAGTTAGGCAGCAATTGCAAGCAAAATCCTGGTCTGAATCACACTTTCATAAAGTCTGCAAAACATTTTGCAGCTGCTTTAAGGCAAGTAATATTTAGAGAAAGAAAGAAGCCCTATTCATCTCCTCTGCCTCCAATTAATTACTTTCCTGAAATGAATTAACCGTGGCCAAGTAGGCAAACATAGCAGTAAATCTGCAATCAGCAAGCTTCCTCAAATAGCACTGAGATAAATAACAATTTAACCTGTTTTTGTTTGCACTGGCTGAGGGGATAATCTTGACCAATATAGCAGGAAAACCCATCTGCTTTTCTTCAGTTAACACTATAGAGTATGGGTTGCAAAGGTGGCACAGTGGGTTAGCACTGCTGCCTCACAGCACCAGGGACCCCAGTTCAATTCCCAGCTTGGGTGACTGCCTGTGCGGGGGTTTGCACATTCTACTTGTGCCTATGTGGGTTTCCTCCGGGTGCTTTGGTTTCCTCTCACAGCCCAAGATGTGCAAGATAGGCAGATTGGCCATGCTAAATTACCCGTTGGTGTCAGAGGGACTAGCTAGGGTAAATGTAAGGGGTTATAGGATGATAGAGACAGGACCTGTGTGGGATTGTGGTTGGTGCAGACTTGATGGGCCAAATGGCCTCCTTCTGCACAGTAGATTCTCACAGTAACCTCATTGTAGTGTTAAGGTTCGCCTACTTGTGACACTAACGAAATTATCTTGAACTGAACTGATAGCTGGTATTTTGGTTTAGCAGCTCATTTAAGGATGGTACTTCCAACAGTGTAGCACCTCCTTCAGCACTGCATCTGAATTATATTGTTTATTCATTAGTGTTACGAGTAAGTTTATATTAACAATGCATTGAAGTTACTGTGAAAATCTCCTGGTTGCCATACTCCAGCTCCTGCTCGGGTACACGGAGGGAGAATTTAGCACAGCCAACGCACCTAACCAGGACATCTTTCGGACTGAGAGAGAAAATTGGAGCACCCAGAGGAAACCCATGGGGGCAACGTGCAGACTCCACACAGACAGTGACCCAAGTCAGCAGTGATGGAAAAAGTAATAAGCCCCCAACATCAAATAAAATGGGACAACATTGATAATCAACCTTCAAACACTTGCACATCCTCAATTATAACATTCTGCCTGAGGAAATGAAGCCAATTCTTAATCCATTGCAGTGGCATCGTGCTAATTTAACCAAGGTCCCATTTTAGAAACAGAGAAAATAGGAGGCCATTCAGCCCTTCGAGCCCACGCTGCTTTTCATTATGATCATCCAATAGCCCAATCTCTCCTTCCCACTCCATATCTTTTGATGATCCCTTTCACCCCTAGAGCTATGTCTAACTCCACCCTGAAATTTTTTTTTTTTTTTACAGAAGGTTCCTCATCAAAATTTTTCTGAAAACCCCATTCTCTGCTGGTATCCATTCATCCACAAACTCAGTAACTTCTTCAAAAAAACAAACAGATCTGAACACATTAGTAAGACAGAGCATTCCTTTTCCCGGATTGTGTGTTGAGTATCCCTCACAACTCCTTTATTATCCAGACCAACACCCTGTGAATTAGGATCCCAACTGTTTGATAGATCGCAATGTGAGATAACGACAGTGAATACTGACTGTAACTCATAGACGGCAGTGTAGATTTTGGAAAGGATAATGGTAGCACTGTCAGTGTTCCTCATTACGGATGATAAATTGGTCAGTAACTTGCAGCATCCGGCTCAGTGCAGTTAGAAGTGGAAACTGGAAGGGGGGCAGCACGGTGGCATAGTGGTAAGCACACAGCCGCCTCACAGCGCCAGGGACACAGGCACGATTCCTGCTATGTGGAGTCTGCACATTCTCCCAGTGTCTGCATGGGTTTTCCCTGGGTGCTCTAGTTTCCTTCAAAAGATATGTTGGTTAGGTGCATTGGACATGCTAAATTCTTCCTCTGTGTACCCAAACAGGCATTGAAGTATGGCGACTCGGGAATTTTCACAGTAACTTCACTGCAGTGTTAATGTAAGCCAAATTATGATGCTAATAAATAAATAATAGAAATAAATAAGGAAGTTGCTTTCTAAGCTTCTCCACTCTTCTAGAACATGTGTCGTACTTATACCTTGCAAGGAGATTCCACAATGTTTATACACTAACCATGCAAAAGTTAAGGTTTACCTGTTCATGTATAAGTGAGGTTGTTATGGCATTATATATCTCAATTACTGTCCACCCATCTCTAGTACTGAAAATTTAATTCGACAAATGTCCCATTTGTTTAAATTTTAATTGTTGTTCATTGCCAATTATCTTTAAAAAATAACTTTTGCTTTATCTTCTATTCCTCTCAATTTCATATTTCTCTCTATTAAACTTTCTAAATGATTTCATATTGAATTAAATATTCTGGCTGGAATTTTCTAATCTTGCACGCTTTGCCACAGCGAGAACGGAGAATTTGGCATTCAGCCAAATCTGTATTCACAGCAGCGAGACTGGCTAATCCCAGCCACAGGCGAGGTTGGAGAATTCCCAACATTTCTTGTTGAGGCTTGGTGGGTAATCAGGGCAGCTTCTGCAACCTGATTGATTAGGGAGATACACAGTTGCTTGCTTTTATACACAGACCATAGGTTTCCTGTAGGAACATTCTGGATATCCAATTACTCCCAGCCATAGTGTAAAAGAAAGTCAGTTAACAAGCTTGGAGTCTAAGAAATGTTCATTAGCCAGTGACCATGTAGTGATTGTAATGTCTCTTCAAGACAGCACAAAAGCAATGACGTAATGGTATTATTGCTAGACAGCACGGTAGCACAGTGGTTAACACTGCTGCTTCACAGCTCCAGGGACCTGGGTTCAAATCCCGGCTCGGGTCACTGTCTGTGTGAAGTTTGCACATTCTCCTTGTGTCTGTCTGGGTTTCCCCCGGGATGCTCCGGTTTCTCCCACAGTCCAAAGATGTGCAGGCGAGGTTGATTGGCCGTGCTAAATTGCCCCTTAATGTCCCAGGATGAATTGGTTAGTTGGGTACGAATGTAAGGATAAGGGGAGAGAGCCTGGCTGGGACTGTGCAGACTCGATGGGCCGAATGGCCTCTTCCTGCACTGTAGGATTCTACGATTCCAGCCAAATAATCCAGAAACTCAGCTAAAGTTCTGGGAACAAGTGTCGGAATTCTGCCTCATCAGATGGTTCAATTAAAAAAAAATCTGAAATTAAGAATGTAACGATGACGCTGAAACCGTTGTCGATTGTTGGAAAAACCCATCTGATTCACAAATGGCCTTTAGGGAAGGGAATCTGCCATCTTTACCCAGCCTGGCCTACATGTGACTCCAAAGCCACAGCAATATGGTTGACTGTCAACTGCCCTCAAGGGAAACTAGGGCTGGGCAATAAATACTGACCAGCCAGCGATGCCCATGTCCCACAAATGAATTTTAAAAAAAAGCACAGAGGATCACCTGGTTTGAGACACCAATGGGAGCCAAGAGAGAGTGATCACTCTCGAAGGTGGAGTCCTCTGTCTGGCAGAATACAGCTGGAAGCCATGTGGTAATCATGTAAGGATTGGGGCTGTTCCAGGGTAACCAAGGGTTGCACACCTCCGTACACAGTTTCTCTTTATCAAAAAAAAAAATCCCTTTGATCCTAATGTAGCTCAAATTGTCTTAACGATGCCTGGAGCACCACTATATCCAGACCCATGCCACTTGCTATCTCACAATAAACATTTGAGCAGTTTCAGCAGAAGGCAACATCACATGAATACATATCCAGTTCCTATTGCTGAAACAGCTCTCGATAAACTGCTTATATCCAAAGAGTATCAATGCCTCTGTCCTGCCAATGAGTTTCATTTGAATGAGACAATATAAATTATTCATTGCTCTATTCCATTTGCTTCCATGGGACAGTTTCCTGAAAATAACTACATTGGCATATCAAGTAATTTCAAACGTTCTGAACATTTTGTATAATCCAGTCTAAAATTAAGTAGTCACACAACTGATCCCCAAGATTGCTAATGACGTTAACTGATGAATCTTAACAAAACAAGATTTCAACCACAATTTTCACAGTTCCTTTTCTTCAAGATGGAAAGAAAAGCCAACGGATTGTAATAAGACAATTTCAGATTACATGGCAGCATCTATTTTGTGTCAGCAACACGCAAAAATCATTAGATATTTACTAAACAACTATGTACACTCTCGCGTTTCCCCTCTCGGAGGGGTTTGCGGTGAATCCATAGTCTGTTCAACAAAGTATTTGATGAAGCAAATGGATTTTTCCTCGCTCCAAACTTTGACCTTGGCAGTCTGTATTAAGAAACGATGAAAAATAATTCAATAAAGCAGTTGCCAAGACGTTAGACCAGCAGAAACTTCATGTCAACAAATATTTGCCGTAACAACCAGTTGGCCATGTTCTGGTCACCATTATCAAACCTACTTCAAACACGCACCACAGCCAAACCAAGGGTTCAACAACAATCACATTTCACCATGGCTACCTCAGGGGTCTGTTTTGGGGCCCCTGCTGTTTGTAATTTTTATAAATGATCTGGATGAGGGTATTGAGGGATGGATCAGTAAATTTGCAGATGACACTAAAGTCGGTGGAGTGGTAGATAGTGAAGAGGGGTGTTATAGTTTACAGAGTGACTTGGACAAGTTGCAGAGCTGGGCCGAGAGGTGGCAAATGGAGTTTAATGTGGAAAAGTGTGAGGTAATGCACTTTGGCAGGAATAATAAATGTGTAGAGTATAGGGCTAATGGTAGGACTCTTAATAGTGTTGATGAACAGAGGGATCTTGGTGTATATGTGCATAGATCCCTGAAAGTAGGCAGTCAAGTCGATAAGGTTGTTAAGAAGGCATATGGAGTCTTAGCTTTTATTGGTAGGGGGATTGAATTTCGGAGCCGCAACGTCATGTTGCAACTGTACAAAACTCTAGTGCGGCCGCACTTGGAGTATTGTGTGCAGTTCTGGTCCCCACATTATAAGAAAGATGTGGAGGCATTGGAGAGGGTACAGAGGAGGTTTACCAGGATGTTGCCTGGTATGGAGGGCAGGTCTTATGAAGAGAGGCTGAGGGATTTGAGGTTGTTTTCGTTAGAAAGGAGGCGGCTAAGAGGGGACCTAATCGAAACATATAAGATGATTAGAGGTTTAGATAGGGTGGACAGTGATAGCCTTTTTCCTAGGATGGAGAAAGCTAGCACGAGGGGACACAGCTTTAAATTAAGGGGTGATAGTTATAGGACGGATATCAGAGGTAGGTTCTTTACCCAAAGGGTGGTTCGGGAGTGGAATGCCCTGCCTGCAGCAGTTGTAGATGCGCCAAGTTTGGTGGCGTTTAAGAGGTTAGTTGATAAGTATATGGAAGAGAAGGGAATGGTTTAGTTTGGAGGGGCATTGCTTTTTATATTGGTCGGCGCAACATCGAAGGCCGAAGGGCCTGTTCTGCGCTGTAATGTTCTATGTTCTATAAGACCAAAAACGTGTGGGTTAGGTTGATTGGCCATGCTAAGAAATTGCTTCTTAGTGTCCAGGGATGCGTAGGTTGGAGGGATTAGTTGGTATAGTATGCAGGGATATGGGGGTAGGGTCTGGATGGGATTGTGGTCCGTGCAAACTCGATGGGCGAAGGGCCTCTTTCTGCACTCTAGCATTCTATGATTCTATGAAGACTTGTGATGGAAAGCGTACCCAGTGGATACTAAAACCACACTATATTGTTAACAGTGAATCCTGCTCCATATTGCAAGTTGCATCCACACATTTGCAATCTTTGTCCTTGCCACAGCTCAGGTGACAGCCCTCTGAGTTGCAAGGTTACAGATTCCGGTCCCAGGCCAGAACTCCTGCAAAACTCAAGGTTGTGACTCCGTCGCAGTATTGTGGTAATTGGGGCTCAGTTTAGTTTGGTTGGCTGGACGGCTAGTTGGTGATGCAGAGCGATACCAACAGCCTGGGTTCAATTCCTGTACCGGTCGAGGTTATTCCTTGGAAAAGGTTTTTTTCCCCCCCACAAGGCCCTGACTTCTCAACCTTGCCTGAGATGTGGTGACGCTCAGATGAAATCACCACTGCCACTCAAAAGAGAGAACAGCTTATGGTCATCTTGGACGATGGCAACTTTATTTTCTACTGTGGTGGTGTTACACTAAGAGGTATTGGACAGGGTATGTTTTAGCCCTTCCAACCGGTGGAAGGCAAACCTTCCCACTCAAACTCCCCCTCTATCCCCTTACCACCTATCCTACCCCACCTCCCAACTCCCCTCCCCCAAATCACAAAACACCATACGCATCGGGTGGGGGGGGAGGGGGGAGATGAGGTAGAAAACCCTGCCCATTGGATGAGAAGTTAAGCCGGGACTCCCGCTTCCCCCTCAGGTGGGAAAGAAAAGAATCCATGGCATTCCATCAAAAATGAGTTGGGGGGTGGGGAGGCAGTGCTGACCTGATCAATACTTATCCCTCAGTCAACATCACAAGATAACAGATGACCGGAGTACCGTTTGTAGCTGGCACTATTCCCACATCTCTCACAATGGCTATACTTTGAAAACACCTCTTCAACCCCGTAGCACATTTAGACACCCAGTGGTTGTAAAGGCTGGTATTTTATATCCCAATAAAGGAATAAGAGCCCCAGTTCCTGCACTCAAGACTGATCTGTGTTCCAATTCGCAGTTGCTATATCTGTGATGTACGTCTCTGTGTCTCCTGCCAAGTACAGTTAATAGAACGAAAGTGAAACTTGTTCTTCAGACTGTTTCATTTGCATCCAGTCATATATTTCAACAAAACATTCTTACTGACAAGGATAGATTTCCTGATGACCTGTGATTTCGAAAGGGTTTTTTTTCCCCCCTGATAATTGCAAAGCTACACAACTGTTGTCCTGTCATTCAAGTTTGACTAATTTAGTCAGCTGCTGAGGCATCTTTTAAAACATCAGAAAGAGGGTCAAATTATCACTGTCGAGCGAGGAGCACGGAGGCAGGAGAATCACTGGAAAAATGATACAAAGCTGCTTATAGAAAGTGCCTTCAATCTTCATATTTTCACTCTATAGAATTCCTAGGAGGCGGCCAATCAGCCCATCAAGACTGCACTGACTCGCCCAAAGAGCATCCTACCCAGGCCCATTCCCAACCTACCCCTGCAACTCCACACTTTTATCCTGGTTAATCCACCTAGCCAACATATCTTGGAACACTAAGGGTCAATTTAGCATGGCTAATCCATCTAACCTGCACATTTTTGGGAGGAAACCTACACAGACAAGGGGAGGATTGTGCAAACTCCACACAGTCCCTTAAGATGGAGTTGAATCCGGGTCCCTGGGGCTGTGAGACAGCAGTGCTAACCGCTATGCCACCTCAGTGAGTGACGAGGTGAAAAGCAGTGATTACTAACAAAGGTCAGGCTCACTCAGCCCAGGGAGAATTCGATGACAGTCTGGATACAGCCCTTCCTTCTAGCTTTGAGATTTTGTCCCAGTTGTAATAAGACAAAAATCAGCTGGCTGGCTCAGTGCACCTCATCCCCTCCATTCCAACTCATGCCCATCACACCCCCCCTCATCCCACGGGCTTAGCATGCCAACCCACGTCCCTATTCATCCAATCTTTTACAGCCCCATTGGCAAGACTTGATAATAAGTTGCAATGTGCCATCCTTTGTTCCTACATCCAGCTTACCCATTCACTCAGCCTGTACTGTGGGCAAACCTCAGGAGCCATGGTGAGATAAAACAAAATTCTAAGTGCCCACTGCCGACTTCACTAAATTAAAATACTTGCACATTTAAATTTTTTCCAATATTTAATGATTCTCAAAGGCAAATGTTTCCTTTAAGTATTTAATCCCTCATCAAAACAAACTCATATTCATAGGCCCACATCAGAGACACGCTAATCTCCTTATAACCATTTGGATCTGTCAATGAAGCTGTGAACTTACAGGTCCCTTGCTATGTTGAAAGGTTGTGAAAAGTAGTCACACAGCACTGATCCTATAATGATCACCCTCAGGCTTATGTCAAGCACAAACTGCAAGCAACATTTTTTTTTAATTGCAGACAGGATATTTTTTTCCAAAAAATTATACAGCCAAGGGATTTAAACGACTTGACAGCTTGATAGTTCCACAGAGCGTATTCACTTGTTGTACAGAGTTATCTCTACTCTTACTGATCCCAAAAGCAGAGAGGAACGCTTTACTTCACTTAAAGGGAGTGGGGGACATCTTAGATCCTTCAAAATGTGACCGGGATGGGGGAGGGGGTCAGCTTACCTCTCTTAAAATTGGTCACCACTTTACCTCTGCTAATAACTCCAATGGTTTGAGACCTTTTTTGTCTAAAACACAGGGATTGTGTTTTGGATATCTCAGCAATGAAGTTGCTTCTGTTCACATGAGCAGCTTCCTCCATGAATAACAGATGGGCAATGTACAACCTAGCCTCATCCGTTAGCTTTTATTGGTAGGGGGATTGAATTTCGGAGCCGCAACGTCATGTTGCAACTGTACAAAACTCTAGTGCGGCCGCACTTGGAGTATTGTGTGCAGTTCTGGTCCCCACATTATAAGAAAGATGTGGAGGCATTGGAGAGGGTACAGAGGAGGTTTACCAGGATGTTGCCTGGTATGGAGGGCAGGTCTTATGAAGAGAGGTTGAGGATTTGAGGTTGTTTTCGTTAGAAAGGAGGCGGCTAAGAGGGGATCTTATTGAAGCATATAAGATGATTAGAGGTTTAGATAGGGTGGACAGTGATAGCCTTTTTCCTAGGATGGAGAAAGCTAGCACGAGGGGACACAGCTTTAAATTAAGGGGTGATAGTTATAGGACGGATATCAGAGGTAGGTTCTTTACCCAAAGGGTGGTTCGGGAGTGGAATGCCCTGCCTGCAGCAGTTGTAGATGCGCCAAGTTTGGTGGCGTTTAAGAGGTTAGTTGATAAGTATATGGAAGAGAAGGGAATGGTTTAGTTTGGAGAGGCATTGCTTTTTATATTGGTCGGCGCAACATTGAAGGCCGAAGGGTCTGTTCTGTGCTGTAATGTTCTATGTTCTATGTTCCCCACACAAATAATAGATGCTAACTTCGGAGGGGAAGGTTGTCCAGAATCAGGGTTCTGATGCCACATACGTGAGGTTGTGGAGCCTCCTTCCATCTATAAAAATTCAGAGGAATAGGAAACTCCTCAAGAGAGCAAAACGGTCAGGGGCTAAAACCTGAAAAAGCTTTATACAAGTCTTAAGAGCTACCAGATTAACATTCTCTGTCGTATGTCTGGCTGTGGACAAATAAACTAAATGGATCCTTAGAAGTAACTTATGGGTTTTTGCCTTCTTTGTTTCATTATAATCTGAAAAATAGATACTAACTGCCATCTTGACACTCTTGCAATAATTTCCACCTCATTAAACCTTCAACTGTGTTGTTGTCAAAGAGGAGGCTGGAAAATATTTAAAATGTGTAAGGCCGGTTTGGAATCTTTCCCAACTAGTCCAATGCCAACATTGGCACAGTAGCACCATGATTAGCACTGCTGCCTCACTGTGCCAGGGGACCCGGGTTCAATTCCCGGTTTGGGAATGTGTGAAGTCTGCATGATCTCCCAGTGTCTGCGTGGGTTTCCTCTGGTTTCCTCCCACAGTCCAAAAGACATGCCAGTTAGGTGCATTGGCCGTGCTAAATTCTCCCTCAGCGTACCCGAACAGGCGCTGGAGTGTTTTATAGTAACTTCATTGCAGTGTTAACCTAAGCCTACTTGTGATGCTAAATAAATTATACTAACTTAACAAAATAAGCAAAATATTCAAAACTTGAAATTCAATCAAGCATTCTTTGATTTGTTTGGGTGGATTCGCCAATGATCCTTGGCTCTCTGACAATCCAATGAAATGGATAGTAAACTCCAGCTATCTACACTGCCAGCTCAAATTACAGATAATGCAAACTAACTGAAGTATTAAAATAAGAGTGTAAAAGTATGAAGTATAAAAAAAAAGAGACAGGTCAAAGTTTTTTGTTTTGTTCTCATCCGGACCTTTGGCTGGAATACCAACATGAGGGAAAAACAACAGTTTACATTGTGTGAGAAGAAAGTGCGGATTGATTGGCAAGTAAACTCTGGTACAGACGTTGCTATGGACAATGCACCAGGTGACTGATAGTTAACTGCCAAGATTGCTTGAAATTTAAAACCAGGTAGTTTGACCCTGATTGGTCAAGACTTTGGCCCGAGTTGGCAAATGGCTGTCACTTATTTTGTTTAGCCGAAAGAGGCACAGTGTGTGTACGTATTCTTTGTGTCTTCGAAGAACAAGGCCTTGTGTGTGGAAGTAGGTCATGGAATAATGTACAAGACCTGTAGGACAATCACAACTGCTATGCTGTCACGCATCAATACGAGTGCAGATTCTGGGTACAAACAACAAAACAGCACAGGAAACAGGCCCTTTGGCCCTCCAAGCCTTCATTGGTCCAACTAAACCATTTTTCTGTATCCCTCCACTCCCAGTCTGCTCATGTGACTATCCAGATAGGTCTGAAATAATTCCAGCGTGTGCGCCTCCACCACCCTGCTTGGCACTGCAGGGTACTCGGCAGAGTACCTGGTATTCAACTTGATAGACTTCGCAGGTGAAATTGATGTTGCAGATTGAATACCTGGAGTGCTAACTACTCAAACTTCACATTAATGAAAATAAAATCAAGCATTTTGTGTGACAACAGTTTGCAAGAATCAATTTTATGGCCAGGCAGCTCACTGGAAATTTACCCCAATGTGGTCAAATTCTAAACTGTCAATGTCACCTTCATTCAACTCATCTTACATGAATTACTTCATTATTTTTTTAAAAAATCTGGAATTAAGAATCTACTGATGACCATGAAACCATTGTCAGAAAATATACTTTATACTTGAGAGAAGGAAATCTGCCATCCTTATCCGGTCTGGCCTAATGTGAATCCAGAGCCACACAGCTATGTGGTTGACTCTCAACTGCCCCTCCAAGGGTGACTAGGGATGGGTAATAAATGCCGGCCCAGCCAGAGACACCTACTCCCACGAACAAATAAAAATATTATTGAATTGGAAGACTAGTGAATCTCCTCAAACAGCAAGTCTTGGACACCGTTCATAATGGACAAGCTAAAGGCCATATCAAACCTGCCCGTGCTTGCAAAACTCAAAACAGATTGCCTTGCATTATACATGATCCCATGATGAGGCAACATTTGCTAAATAATCTTCAAGTGCAATTTGAGATCTTTAGTCAGGCTTGCAGTGTGACACCTTTGCATGTACAAGAAGCTACACATGTTAATACACATGGCCTTATTCTTCGAAGACACAAAGAATACATACACACACTGTGTCTCTTTCAGCTAAACAAAATAAGCGACAGCCATTTGCCAACTCGGGCCAAAGCCTTGACCAATCAGGGTCAAACTACCTGGTTTAAATTTCAAGCAATCTTGGCAGTTAACTACCAGTCACCTGGTGCATTGTCCATAGCAACGTCTGTACCAGAATTTACCTACCAATCAATCCACACTTTCTTCTCATGCAATATAAATTGTTGTTTTCCCCTCATATTGGTATTCCAGCCAAGGGTCTGGATGAGAACAAAATAAAATAATATCACTGAAAAAGAGAGACAGGTCAAAGTTTTTTTAATATTTCATTTAGTTTGCATTTAAATTATCTGTAATTTGAGCAGGGGACTGCTGGAAGGAAAATAAATTCCAATCAAAACATAAGTTTCAAAATGTGGGATGGCAAATGGACTAAAAAGGTATTACACAAAGAAACATAATTACAAAAGATAGCTGGTAATTGCTTTTTGAATTGACTAGAAGTAATTGATCTTTGAGCCTGAAGGGTAGCCATCCATAGCAAGAGCTACATAGGAACAGGAGATGCCCATTCAGCCCCTCGAACTTGCTCCACCATTCAATTAAATCAATCTGTACCTCGACCGGCCTCTCTATTGCACACCACTTTTACCAAACATACGTCTACTGCCTTTGGGGTTGAAGGTTTTTATTTGACCTAGCATGGTAAAGAATTGCTCATTTAAAACAGATTTGAGGAAGAATTTTTTTCTTTGAGAGGGTGGCGAACCTTTGGAATTCTTCACCCCAGGAAGGTGCGGAGGCTGAGACCTTTTTAAGGCAGAGATCAATCAGTCAGGGAATTAAGGGTTACAGAGAGAAAGCAGGAGAGTGAACTTAGTGAGTGCTAGGATCTTATTGAGTGGCGGGGCAGTCTTGAAGGGCTGAATGGCCTCCTCCTAACCCTATTTCTTATTATCTCGTAGCAGCCAAGCAAGCAGGAGCCATATCAAGCTGTGGTACAACGAGAAAGGATGCTTTCTGTGGTGCATCTGTATAAGTTGGTGAAAGTTGTAGCTGACATGCCAAACTTTCTTAGTCTTCTCAGAAAGTAGAGGCATTGCTGGGCTTTTTTTTAACTATAGTGTTGGCAAAGTGAGGGGCGGACCAGGATAGGTTGTTGGTGATCTGGACACCTAAAAACTTGAAGCTCTCGACCCTTTCTGCATTGTCCCCATTGATGTAGAACACTCCAGCTACGACAGTATCACTACATTTTGCACTCTCTCGATTCCTTGTTTGTGAACGGTATGCTTTGTCTGTATGACGCGCAAGAAAAAATATTTTTCACTGTATGTTAATACATATGACAAAAATAAATCAAATCAAAATCAAATCAAGAAGGAGCTCCCAATTTTTCCACCCTTCGCATGAAGAACGTCTTGATTCATTATGAATGGATTGTTCTAATTTTAAGATTATATCAAATTCTTACAAGATATGCATCCTCCCCCTTTACCTGTAAATAGCGAGAGCTTTTCAAATCAAATTACTGTTTCCACGTCAGGGATTTCTAAGAGGAAATCACTACAGATAGAATCACTTAAAGAATGCCCCTTCTTGTAATCTATTTGGGCGGCACAGTAGCACAATGGTTAGCACTGCTGCTTCACAGCTTCAGGGACCTGGGTTCGATTCCCGGCTTGGGTCACTGTCTGTGTGGAGTTTGCACATTCTCCTCGTGCCGGCGTGGGTTTTCTCCGGGTACTCTGGTTTTCTCCCATGGTCCAAAGACGTGCAGGCTAAGTTGATTGATCATGCTAAATTGCCCCTTAGTGTCCTGAGAGGTGTAGGTTAGAGGGATTAGTGGGTAAATATGTAGGGATGGGAGGGTAGAGCTTGGGTGGGTTTGTGATCAACACAGACTCGATGGGCCAAATGGCCTACTTCTACACTGTAGGGTTTCTATGATTTTGTAACTGTGATTAGCACTGCTGCCTCACAGTGCTGGGGACCTGGGTTCAATTCCCGGCTCGGGTCACTGCCTGTGTGGAATTTGGGTGTTCTCTCTGTGGCTGCATGGGTTTCCTCCCATATTCCGAAAGACGTGCTGGATCGGTGTATTGACCTGTGCAGGCATTGGAATATGGCGACTAGGGGAATTTCGCAGTGACTTTATTGCAGTGTTAATGTAAGCCTTACTTATTTATTAGGCAGGATTGCATTAACACTGCAAAGGAACTCCAGTGCCTGTTTGGGTACAGTGAGGGAGAATTTACCATGGATGGCATGGTAGCACAATGATGAGAACTGCTGCTTCACAGCGCAAGGTACCCAGTTCAATTACTGTCCATGTGGAGTTTGCACATTCTCCCAACGTCTGCGTTGATTTCCTCCGGATGCTCCGGATTTCTCTCATAGTCCAAAGACACGAGAGTTCGGTTGATTGGCCATTGACTTTGTGTCGGGGGGATTAGCAGGGTAATGTGTCGGCAGGTTATAGGAATAGGATCTGGTGGGATTATGATCAGTGCAGATTCAATGGGTCGAATAGCCTACTTCTGCACTATAGGAATTCTATGATTCAATCCACCTAACCTGTATATCTTTGAAGTGCCTATAAACTGTTCCCACGTAGGTATTTCCTTGGGCATTTACGCAGCCATCCAGTGCAAGGAATTATTATTTTTCCACATATATTCAACTACATTACAGAACTTGAAAGCTGGTTAAAAACTGCATGCATTGATAAATTCTGAATGATAGACAATAACCTTTCCTTCTGGAGCAAAAGGCAGAGGGAGAGTTATTGTTCACACTCTTCACTTCCACACAGCAAAGGGAAATGCACATAAAAGGCAAGTGATTTGCCTTTCCTGTTCATGCTCCACAATACATTTTCTATTCATTAGACAAGCAAATAGATTCCAATAACTTCCCCAAATGCAAAATGCACACGATAACAAGGGACTGGCAAAATGGAAATGTGTTGATCACACAAGAGTAAAGAATCACAGAATAGAAAAATTGAATCCCTACAATGCAGAAGGAGGCCATCGCGCCAACATCAATTCCACCAATGCCCAATCCATGCATTTATCCTGCTAATCCCTGTGATACTAAGGGACAATTTATCATGGCCAATCAACCTAACCTGCACAACTTTGGACTGACAGGGGAAACTGGGCACCTGGAGGGAACACACGCAGACAACACACGCAGACATGGGGAGAACATGCAATCTCCACACAAACAGTCACCCAAAGCCAGTTTGAACCCAGGTCCCTGGCACTGAGAGGCAGCAGTGCTAACCACTGTGCCACCCATACTGTAAAGGTTCAAACAGATGGCAGAAGGTTCAATGTTTAAAGCAAATGTTCTCAATAACAAGTGGAATTTTATTAGCCGTGCAGAGATATGTGGATGGTGGCGGGAGGTGTAGGGGTGGTTAGCATCACTCCCTCACAGGTCCAGGGACCTAGGATCAATTCTGGCCCTGGGGGTGGGTGAGGTGATAGGGACGCTTTCCCAGGTTGGGATTTTTCAGAGCAGTTTCTAATTTTTTTTTTTAAGAGCAACACAGCACGGGAAACAGGCCCTTCGGCCCAACGAGCCCGCGCCGCCGTCATAACTTTATAGTAACAATTCCATTTTCCTATTCTAATTTTAGGTTATTCCTAATATGGAAGAGTCTCAATGTAGGGACAATTTGTTTCCCAATCAGCCTAAGAGCGAATTTTTTGGGATGTGGAAGGAAACCGGAGTGCCCGGAGAAAACCCACGCAACCACGGGGAGAACGCGCAAACTCCCGCAGACACCGGCCCAATTCCAAGTGTCTGCACAGCTACAGCGATATTCACTGAGCTGTCATGGTGCCCTTCAGATGGTCCAGATAAAGCACTCATTTACGACATGAAGCACCAGGCAACCCATGAATCATCATCCAAGAGCTGTCTTCGCACCACCTGCCGAATGCATGCTCATTGTTGGTCAAGTTGGACCGAATTACCTGTGGAAAAAAAAAAGTCATAGTTAAACAGTCCTACTATATCCCTCTATCTGCATAACGCTCATGTGGCTGTCCAAGAGACCCTTAAACAGCCCTAGCGTGCCTGCTCCCACCACCTTACTCAGCAGTGCATTCCACACCCCAACTACCCTTTGTGTGAAAAACTGCCCTCTAATATTCGTCTTATACATAGCCCCCCTCACCCTAAGGCCATGACCCCTCGTCCTATCCATTTCTGAAGGTGGAAAAAGTTTACCACCAGTTACTCTATCTATACCCCTTATAATCTTATACACCTCTATTAGATCCCCTCTAAGCCGATGTCTTTCAAGGGAAAACAACCCCAGTCTATTCAATCGTTCCTCACAAGACAGTCCTTCCATACCAGGCAGTATCCTGGTAAACCTCCTCTGCACTCTCTCCAAGGACTCCACATCCTTCCGATAGTACGGCGACCAGAACTGGACGCAGTATTCCAAGTGAGGCCTAACCAACGTTCTATACAATTGCAACATCAAACTCCTACTCTTGTATTCTATTCCCTTTTCTATGAAAGCTAACATACTATACGCTTCCTTTATCACCTTCTCCACCTGTGAAGACACCTTCAGAGACTTGTGAACCTGCACCCCCAGGTCTCTCTGCGTCTCTATACTCCGAATAGTTTTACCTTTTATCCTATAACTCTCTTCTACATTTTTCCGGCCACAATGCATCACCTCGCATTTATCCGGATTAAATTCCATTTGCCATCTATCTGCCCAGTCTACCAACCTGTCTATGTCCTGTTGTATTGCCTGGCACTGCTCCTCTGTACCCGCCAATCCAAGCTATTGGATCAAAGCCTCAGATGACTGTTGTATGCAGTTTGCACATTTTCCCCGTGTCTGTATGGGTTTCCTCCAGGTGCTCCAGTTTCCTCCCACAATCTGAAAGACATGCTGGCTAGATGCATTGGCCATGCTCCATTCCCTCTTTGTGTCTCAAGACGTGTATGTTAGGGAGATTAGCAGGGTAAATGCTGGGGTTACTGAGATAGGGTGTGAGGGTGGGTAGAATGCTCTCTTGGAGGCTCAGTGCCGACTTTATGATCAAATGGCCTCCTTCTGCATTGTATGGATGTGATACCTGACACATTTCCACTCTTGAGCATTCTTGCCAGTTCATGTCATAACTTTGCCAGGACCACTCTTTCAATATCACACTTCTTTGTGGACCTACAACACCCAATCTAAGCTTTAAACTCCTGCTGCTCATTCGGACTCCTGCTCACTTAATAGAAAAACACTTACTTCACAAAGTCCACAGGGAAACATACTATTGGATCCCCCATGTCTCTTGTGGCCAGTTCAGAATGCCACCCAGCTGGCAAGGGTGCGTAGCAATCAAGTGCCCAGCTAGGGCTGGAATACCGACGTCTCCAGAATCTTCCCGATGCCGGACAGGTTCCCGTTGAGGCCAACACTCTGTGGAAGCTGGAGCCAGATCCCTGGTGGCAGGCAGAGGGGCTATTGAGGCTTCCTTTAATTCCCCAATCCATAGACATTGTTGCCAATGCACCATAGTTGCAGCTAAGGAGGCTTATGGAGGCTTTGGCCTGCGCAGTAAGAAGTCGCACAACACCAGGTTAAAGTCCAACAGGCTTGTTTGGCATTAGCTTCATTAGGTGAGTCTCCTAAAGTTAGCACCAAATAAAACCTGTTGGACTTTAACCTGGTGTTGTGAGACTTCTTACTGTGCCCACCCCAGTCCAATACTGGGCATCTCCACATCATGGTTTTGGCCAGAAGAATTCCCCAGTTCTGCTTCAAGCAATACCACAGGAGCCCTTACAGTCAACTTGAAAGCAGAGGGTGACACAGTTTAACAAGCCTTCAATTGTCTCCACAAACTATTTTTTAATTCATTCATGGGGCACGGGCATTGCTGGCTGGGCCAGCATTTATTGCTCATTCCTTGGTACCCAAGGGCAGTTGGGAGCCATGCTGTGGGGTCACACGTGGGACTGACTGGGTAAGGACGGCAAATTTTCCTTCCCAAGTGCTGCCTTAGCCTGCCAGTGCTTCCGGCAATGTTTTCCTTCAGCTTCACGTTCTACGTTGTCGGAATAAACAAACATTCTCGACTGTGGGGCGATTGTTAACGCTCAGTGATTTACGGGTACCAACACCGGACAATATTACACAGCGTAAGGATGCTCATTCCAAACACAAATCCACACTCTCGATGGGAGAAAATGCCCAACTCACCCACGACACAAGGTGGATAAGGCAGAGACAGCTGCAGCTCTGGCTTAGTACAAAGCACTCTGATTAAATAGTACAAAAGCTCAGGAGGATTTCCCACTTGAATACATTTAAAGCTGCCAGAAAGATTCTCGTTACAATTCAAAACAGATTTTTTTAAAAGTCTATTGTGAAGTAATTTCCACCTACGTACACGCTTCGCTCCTTCACATTTATGGTGCACAAGGGACAGTTAAGACAGTTGACTTAACCTTTTTCACGGTGACAGGGGAATTGACCTATTTGTGCTGGTTCTCACTCTGTACATTAGAGAGATTTGTTTGACACCTGGTATCACTCATCCTGGAAGATCTGAGACATCTATCAACATGCCAGCTCCGTATTGTGAATACTAAAAACACAAAATTAATGAATCTGCATTTTGCTTCACTGCACAAGAGAGAATAGTCCTGAAAAACATTTAATTCCCCACGTTATTTACTGATAAATCATTTGCGTTAAGTAGCACAATAGTTGCCGAACTCCATTCCGAAACCAAAATATCAGCTCACCGCCAGTGGGATCTAAGTTATACTGGGTGAAATAAATAAATACCAGTGTTTTAACTTCAGAATGAGCATGTCTTTATTCTACCTTTAATACCCACTCTGGACCAATGTTTTGTTTTGTTACTACAACACTTACCACTCTCTTGTTCCATTACGGAGTGTGTCAACTAGGGGATTTTCACAGTAACTCCACTGCAGTGTTAATGTAAGCCTACTTGTGACACTAATAAACTTAAAACTTTGTTCCACCTGACCCGATCCACTTCACACCACACTCGCTAGGATATTCTCTCTTCCACCTTCTTCCGTGGACACAAAAAAAATACAAAAGTCTGAGGTCACACACTAACAAACTCAAGAACAGCTTCTTCCCTGCTGTTAGCAGACTTCTGAATGGACCTACCTCACGTTAAGCTGATCTTTCTCTGCACCCTAGCTTTAACTGTAACATACATTCTGCACCTTTTTTTCCTTCTCTATGAACAGTATGCTTTGTCTGAATGGCAAGAAACAATACTTTTCACTGTGTGTTAATGCACGTGACAATAATAAATCAAATCAAATCACCACCCAGTCCCACCCGCCTTTCTTTTCAACAATATGAAACAAAACACACCTCAACTCTCTTCAGGTCCAAGAAATCATATCGGACTCGTAACATTCACTGCGTTTCTATCTCCACAGAAGCTGCCGGACCTGCTGAGATTTTCCAGCACTGTTTTTATCTGCTTGGCTGCAGCCATGTCTCATATTCAGGTTAGTGTTCACATGTCTGTTCCTTCACACATAAGTGAAGATCTCCATCAATAAGTATGAAACGCCTTCAGCACAGATTGGAGAATTGTCACTAAATGAGCACTGGGTTCATTAGTAAAAACATCTTCAGTTGGTCCAATTAAACCCAACCCTTCTTTAATTTCAAAAGCTAAACAAAATAAAAATACATTGCTTGAACACCCAGCAAGTGATCTCTCTTCAAACAAGCTTCCAAAACCTGAAACATTTATCCTAACTCTTTCACTCTGTCAAGCTTGCTCTCTCGCTCTCCCTTTCCCTCCTGCTCTCCACAAAGCCTGTGAGACCTGCTGGGTGTTTGCAGCAGTTTCTGGTTTTCAATCGAAAGACTTTGTAAAATGAGTTGGATAATGAAAAGGAGTTATACTGTGCGGCGTGTCAAGTATCAGGGAATCCTGACAGTGTGAGGAGGAAGCCATTTGGCCCATTGAGTCTGCATCAACAACAATCCCATGCAGGCCCTATCCCTATAACCCTTACGTATTTACCCCGCTAATCTCCCCAACACAAGGGTCAGTTTAACATGGCCAATCAACCTAACGGATATCAGAGGTAGGTTCTTTACCCAGAGGGTGGTTAGGGTATGGAATGCCCTGCCTGCGGCAGTTGTAGATGCGCCAAGTTTGGTGGCGTTTAAGAGGTTAGTAGATAAGTTTATGGACGAAAAGGGAATGGTTTAGTTTGGAGGGTCATGGCTTTTTCCTAGTTGGTCAGCTCAACATCGAAGGTCGAAGGGCCTGTTCTGCGCTGTAATGTTCTATGTTCTAACTCACACATGTTTGGACTGAAGGGGAAACCGGAGCACTCGGAATAAACCCGCACAGACATAGGGAGAAGTGCAAACTCTACACAGTGACTGGAGATTGGAATTGAACCTGGCTCTGTGAGGCAGCAGTGCTAACCAAATCTCATTTTGATCTGCTCCGGAGACAGGTTAAGACTGAAGGCCAGGCCTGAACAGCAGAGACGAGTCACTGTTTAAATATGCCGTTAGCTCAGGGCTATAACCCACACAAGCTTGGCAATTCACATTACTGTGATAAAAAAAATGAACACTTTTCACTTTCATTGTTTTTCAAAGCATTTCGTTCAGTTTACAAGATACTCTCACCTAAAATACATCACACAGTTGATACCGCGGCCTGGTAAATGAAGCTGGGAAGGTTTTACCTTGAAACTGAAGGGAAGGATTTGAATTGATGCAATCTACACTTTTTAATGAAATGCCATCAATTGAATTTCTAAAGACAATCAATGAAGCCTGGCTTCTGACACTGAAAGTTACCCTAGTGGAAATAAAGATTGTCTAAACAGCATTGCTGTTATACCACATGGGATGATTTAATAGTAGAATATTGCAACACTGAAACAGTTTGTCAACCCATTAAGCCTCCACAATTGTTCTTCGTAACATGTACCATCTAGTTTAATCTGTCCATGCTCTATAGAAGCACTACTTAAGAATCAGAGATTTACAGGATGCAAAGAGGCCTTTCGGCCCAACTTGTCCATGCCGCCCTCTCTTTTTTTAAAAGCCCGTAAGCTAATCCCACATTTGGCCCAAATCTCTATACCCATCATACCCACGTAACTGTCTAAATGCTTTTTAAAAGACAATATATCAGGAATATACAGGGGAACAACGACACCCAACGCAGGGCTCGAACCCACGACCCTGAGATAAAGAGTCTCATGTTCTACCAATTGAGTTAGCCGGGCATTTCACAGTACACCGTGAATCAAATGCTCGTGATCACCAGTAGGTGAGCAGGGCTGGTCAGCTTGGATTAGTATTGCATACACGTGAACAATAAAACAGCTAGCTCAGGGTCTGGGACCTCCTGCCAACACCCTGCACAGGACGCAGTGTTAACATTCCTGATGCTCGCCTCAGTCTTTTCACTAGAAAGATGGAGACTGAGGGGGCGACTGATTGAAGTGGACAAAATTATGAGGAGCACAAATAAGGTGGATTATCAGAGGTTTTTTCCCAGGGCAGCAGGAGGAGGGCTCAGGTTCAAAGTGAGAGAGGGGGCAAGTTTAGAGGAAATGTGTGGGTAAAGTTCTTTCACGCAGAGGGCGGTGAGTGCCTGGAATGCAGTGCCAGCAGAGGTGACGGAAGCAGACATATTACCAACACTCGAGGTGGACCTTGATAGGCACATGAATGGGAAGTGAACAGTGGGTTAGAAACCATGTAGACTTGGTGGGTCAAAGGGCCTATTCTTGAGCAGTATTGCTCTTAATGTTCTTTGTACAAACTTCTATCCTTGAGAATAGAAGCTCTGAAATGAGCTGCTCAAAGAGGCTTGGCCAAATACTCTACGCTATCATTCCATCTCATTGACTGCTTACGATTCAGAGGTTTTAAGTGCAAAAGGTCTCATTCTTCATTGAACTGCAACTCTGTACAGTCAGCAACAAAATACGGGCGAATCGGTGCATAATTTAATTTTATGTGCATTTAGCAAACATAAAACCAACCAAAATAAGCATTAAAGGACAATGGGAATCAATTATACAAGCATGGAAAAAGCCACTGGGAAAACTGCCCAGTGCTCAAAATAAATCAAGGTTAAAAATTACTTGACAGACCAGATTCAACTGAAGGGAAAAGCACGCATGATCCCTGACCCCATCCTCTCAGCAAGGAGAGCAGGGAAGACTAATATTTCATGATTGCATTGCAATGTGTACAATATTATTTTTCAATAACATGTTTAAAGTTACAGCTATCCTCCAGTTAACCATGACAAATAATCAGGATGATATTAAAAAGCCACTGATATCATTAACTACGGAATCAAGTTACCGATAGCAAGATCTTTTCTGAGTCACCAGATATTGCAATGATTTAATCATTCAGAGGATCACAGTGTTACAGCATGGACACAGACCATTCAACTTCCATGGATGCTTTTCTCCGCCCAATCTCATCCCAGTCTCCGACTTGCTCCCCGCACTGTCAGACAGAAGGTTCATCAGGAAGTTGCCTGGTCTCAACGGTGCCGGCTATGAGGAAGGGTTGAATAAATTAGGATTGTTTTTTTTACTGGAAAGATGGAGGATGTGCGGAGGCCTGATAGAGGTCTACAAAATTATGACAGGCGTAGATAGGATGAATGGTCAAAGGCTTTCTCCCAGGGGTGGAAGTGTCAATTACAAGGGGGCACGGGTTCAAGGTGAAAGGGGGAAAGGTTAAGGGAGATGTGTTGGGATATCTTTTCACGCAGTGAGTGGTGGGTGCCTGGAACACGCTGCCAAAGGAAGTGGTGGAAGCAGGAACATTAGTAACATTTAGGAGGCAGCTGGATAGGTACATGAATAGCAAAGGAATAGGAGAATACGAACTAAGTAAGGGCTTTTTCATTAGATTAGTTCGAGCATGATGATCAGCACAGGCTTGGAGGGCTGAAGGGCCTGTTCCTGTGTTGTACTTTTCTTTGTTCTACATTCTTGTTGACATCTCTTTTCTTCAAGCAACTATCCAAATCACTTTTTGATTTAAGTGCAACTGTTTCACAACAGTCTGGAGCACACAATTCCATATTCTTAATGACTTTTGGCATAAAGATGTTTTTCCCTCCTATGACAAACTTTAATTCTGTTGGCAATCATTTTAAATTTGTGCCCAGAACTAATCCAAACAACCTGTCCAGATTTTCTTTCCATGACCTTTCCCAGTCATGAGGATCATTCCTTAACCTTGAGGTCAATAAGTATTTTCAAATCTCACTTCATTATTATAAGACATGGGCCGGAAATCACCGGCCATTCACACCCCACCACTGCTGCCGGAGAGAACGGAGAATTTGACACTCAGCCAAATTTTCATTCAGTGCAGCAGGATGGGAGAATCCCACCCATGATCTACAAAAGCACTCTGAGCAAGTATAAGCCTGGCCAGAACTAGCCTACATTTTCTCAAATGTCATGCCTAAATCCGTACACAATAGCTGTGGCATCACAAGCAGTACTGAAATACTGTTTAAAAAAAAGAGACATGCTGCTAAAGTTTTGAATGTCGAACTCATCAGAGCAAACACAAGAATGTTGATTCTTGTGGAAACAGGACAAGGGTGGCACAGTGGTTAGCACTGCTGCCTGTCAGCACCAGGGACCCAGGTTCAATTCCCAGCGTGGCTCACTGTTTGTGCGTTCTCCCCCATGTCTGCGTGGGTTTCCTCCTGGTGCTCTGGTTTCCTCCCATACTCCAAAGATGTGCGGGTTAAGTTGATTGGCCATGCTAAATTACCCTTTAGTGTCAGAGGGTTTAGCAGGGTAAATGCGCAGGGTTATGGGGATAGGGCCTAGAAGGGATTGTCGATGGTGCAGATTCGATAGGCCGAGTGGCCTCCTTCTGCACTGTAGGGATTCTATGAAACACAAGAATGCCGAATTCTCAGGACAAACACAAGACTATCGTATTTGAAGCATTTGCAACAATTTATACAACAGGAGAAACTCCTCCTTTAGTTGAAATAGTTATGATTCCCCACCCCCAAACAAAGATCACTATTCGGGGAAGTTCTCAGAAGTTGTCACTCAAGGAATATAAACACAGTGACTGCCTTGGCCAAATAGTGTCTACTCCTGGTGTGATTTTGATGTAAAGCAATGTAATAAATCACCACAAGAGTTGTTCGCTGTGACAGATTAATGCATCTCTTGTTTTAGCATTGCTCTGAGTACTATGGATTTGAAACATCATATTCAGCTGGAAGGCCATCCTTTCTTACCAAACTGCTGTTACACAGAAATTGAGAGGCACAGGAGGATTGCAAACTGATAGCAACTTCAATTTGTTCCTTTTAAGGCGCTGGTTTCATCAGATAACTAAGAGTTGGGGGTTTATAAAGTATAAAAGCACCCTGGTCAGAGGTGGGAGAGGGACCATCTTTTCAGGGGCAGGAGACACGGAGATTGCGGAGCCCTTTTAAAAAAAAAGCGCCCCAATCTCGGAGCTGGCCGGCAGATTCCCCAAGGTAAGCTCGTAAGAATCTTTCAGATGGGCGAATCCCACCAGGAAGATGGGATGGGAGTGTAGGAAGCATAGGGGTGATATTATAGAGGTCCATAAAATAATAAGGGGCATTGATCAGTTAGATAATCAACACAGTGTCCCAAAGTCTCCCTGCTGCCTGACTTTGAAATGGAGCTACTTCGTATTAAATTGATCTTTCTCTACACCCTAGCTACAACTGTGCCACTACATTCAGCACTCTCTCCTTTCCTTCTATATGTATCGTATGCTTTGTCTGTACAGTGCGCAAGAAACAATACTTTGATTTAATTTGATTTGTCACATGTATTACTATACAGTGAAAACTATGCTGCTATTGAGATCCCACCCACTATAGTAATGTCATCAGCAAACTTGAAAATCAGGCTGGAAGGGAATTTGGCCTCACAGTCATGGGTGTATAAGGTGTATAATAAGGGACTGAGAACACAGCCTTATGTGGTGCCAGTGTTAAGGATGATATTGTTGCCTATCTTTTTCACTGTATACTAAAACATGCGATAATAATAAATCAAATCAAATCAGAAGCTCCAGGTTCGAGTTCCACCCCAGAACCTGATGGCTAGGAAGGTTCGTTCGCAATGCAATCAAATCGATTGAATAGCAACCTGCAAAATGCTTCCAACACAGAATGGCAGGTGCTAAAAGTGGCAAGGTCTCCTGGTCAGGCATGCTCGATGCAGAGTGATATCTCTCTATCAGCCTCTGCCAACAAACCGTTCCAGGCAATAAAATTGGGAATGGGAACAGATTAGTCTGGCCCGATGCAGGAAGTGAAACAACAATATTTTGCTATCATGGTTTCTCTGGAATATGGCAGTTTAATGGCCAACTTCCGCACACAAAGATGGCCTCTACTGGGATCATGGGTTAATGTCACACTACCTGTGACCCCCATGACTTGCCTGAGCTTGCAACATCTCACTTACTGTCCTGTCTGCAGACAATATACGTCTCTTTAACCTATGCTTAATGCTATCTCCACTCATATTGTCTGCACCTATAAGACTGGATTAGCAGTTTAGCTGCAAAGACTCACATTCTAATCAGTATTCTGATTTTAATATTCTAATAGTTGTAAAGTGTGTGCATCATTATACGCCCAGTTTCTGATGAGAACTTTCCACTCACCTGACGAAGGAACAGCGTTCCGAAAGCTTGTGGGTTTACTCTCAAATAAACTTATTGGCCTACTTTTTACTGTGTTCTCCGGAATATAACATTCCTATCATGGCTTAGTTAGTAGCACACTTTGCCTCTGAATTGCAAAGTTCTGAGTTCAAGTCACACTGAAAGGTTTCCTCTAAAAATGGTGAGCAAGTCCAGGCAGGTGATAGCTCAATAGTAATCTCGAAACTTGGCTAATGTTTGGGGTGGCATTTTGGCACAGAGGTTAACGCTGCTGCCTCACAGCGCCGGGGGCCCAGATTCAATTCCAGCCTCGGGCCATTGTCTGTGTGGAGTTTGCACATTCTCCCTGTGTCTGTGTGGGTTTCCTCCGGGTGCTCCGGTTTCTACAGTCCAAAGGTGTGCAGGTTAGGTTGATTGGCCTTGCTAAATTGACCTTAGTGTCAGGGGGATTAACAGGATGGATAGTATGGGGATAGAGCTTGTGTGGGATGTGGTCGGTACAGACCCGATAGGCCAAATGGCCTCCTTTTTGTACTGTAGGGATTCTATTCTATGAAGCCACTCATCCAGTCAAACACCTCCCCCAACAACTGCAGCAATTCAGCAAATCTTTCCTCATCATCTCCCTCAAGAAGGGACAGAGATAGGACCCAACTACCGCTGGTGTCTCACACCCCAGAGTGAAAAGTGAAGAAAACTGGACATGTGACTTAAGAGTGACTGCTCTTCCAAAACACTGCGCAACCTTCTGAGCTGACCAATTCCATGAACCATAAGTGTGGAGTCTCGTTCCTTCAGAATGATTAGTTTTAGAACATTTTGAAATCGTTTTGCCATGTTAGCCTTCACTATCAGTGCTACAACAGCTCCTTTTTACCCTGCCTGCCTCATCAAAATGTTATGGTCCACAGAACATGTATTTCTCAACCTCTTGTAACGAAGAAGGGGTAGTTTTCTCCTTCCACCCACCATGGGAATTGTAGTGGACTGGGGAACGGGCGGAGCGTGCAAAGGTCCGCTGACTTTAGGCAGGATTCTCTGGTTTTGGGACAGACCACTAATAAGGTCTATAATTAAGATTAGTGACTCATCTCAAAAATGTTTCTATCTGATGGACCTTATTGAAGTTTTGACGAGATTATTAGTGGACAGGGGTATCTCTTTGGATGTTATAAGTACTGATTTCCAGAATTCCAGGCATTTGATAAAATCTCTCGATAAGCTAAGAGAATTGAAGGCAATTTGATCCGATTAGCAAATGGGCTGCCTGGCAGGAGACAGAGGGAAGGGGTAATGGGCAGGTATTCTAATCGGAAGGATGTGACAAGATGCGTCCTTGATTAAGTGAAAATATTAAAATGGATTCCAATACATCATACAATCCCTGCAGTGCAGAAGATGGACCATTCAGACCACTGAGTCAGTATAGACTCAGAGTATCTTACCCAGGTCCTCTCACCCACCCTCTCCTTGTAACCCCACACACATTTACCAAGAATAATCATCTAAACTTAGCATGATTTTGATGCGATTTGATTTACTATTGTCACATGTAGCAGTATACAGCTTGCATTATCTTTTGCATGTCACACATACAAAGCATACCACTCACAGAAAAGGAAAAGAGTGAGTGCAGAATGAGGTGGTTCAGTCACAGCCAGGATGTAAAGAAAGATCAACTTAATGCAAGGTAGGTCTATTCAAAAGTTTGACAGCAGCAGGAAAGAAGCTGTTCTTGAGTCGGTTGGTACGTGACCTCAGACTTTTGTATCGTTTATCCCGAAGGAAGAAGGTGGAAGAGAGAATGTCCGGGGCACGTGGGGACCTTAAGCTGTTTTGCCGCAACAGCGAAAAGTGTAGACAGAGTCAATGGACAGGAGACTGATTTGCATGATGGATTGGCTACATTCATGACCTTTTGTAATTTTGTGCAATCTTGGGCAGAGCAGGAGCCATACCAAGCTGTGATACAACCAGAAGGAATGTTTTCTATGGTGCATCTGTAAAAGTTGCTGAGAGTTGTAGCTGACGTGCCAAATTTCCTTAGTCTTAACATAGAACATAGAACATTACAGCGCAGTACAGGCCCTTCGGCCCTCAATGTTGCGCCGGCCAGTGGACCCTCTAACCTAAACTATTCCAATATCATCCATATGCCTATCCACCGAACATTTGAATGCCCCCAAAGTAGGCGAGTCCACAACTGCTGCAGGCAGGGCATTCCACGCTCTCACCACCCTTCTGAGAAAGCAGAGACGCTGATGGTGATCAATCCACCTAACCTGCACATATTTATTGTGAAAACAGAGCACCCAAAGGAAACCCATACAGACACAGGAAGATTGTGCAAACTCCACACAGACAACCACCCAAGGACAGATTTGAACCCAGATCCCTGATGCTGTGAGGCAGCATTGCTAACCTCTGCACCACTCACGTAGGAAAACAAGAGATCCTGAGATAGAATTAGGCAATTTTCCAATGGTGAAAATCATGAATAGACATCAAATATAAACAGAAGAAAATCAAAATGGCTACTGGAATTCACCTCCTTGTAACTGGGAAGATATAATGCAACGTGATAGAATTTGTGTGCCAGCTGTTCCAAGCACTGTCCAGCCCACGCAAAGAGTGCTGAATTATGGAAGCCACACCACCACAGGAGGAATATATTGACCTTGCAAGGTGCGCATTGGCATTTACCAGAAAAATATTGGACTCCCAGACGAATGTTATGAGGAGAGATTGCACAAACTATCATTCTATTCCCTGATCCTTAGGCTGAAGGATGATTTGATCAGTGTTTTCAATATATTGAAGTGAACAGATGGGGTTGATGGAGAGAAATGAATTCTGCTGGTTGGGGAGTTTAGGGTTTGGATGCATCATTTACAAATAAATGATGCATCCTTATGAAGACAGACAGGTTGAGGGAGCTGGGACTGTTCTCCCTGGAGAGACGAAGGTTGAGAGGCAACCTGATAGAGGTTTACAAGATGTTGAGAGGAATAGATAGGGTGGACTCTCAGAGACTATTTCCCAGGGCTGAAATGGTCGCAACAAGAGGGCACAGATTTAAGGTGCAGGGAAGCAAGGGGAAAGTTTTTCACTCAGAGGGTGGTGAGTGAATGGAATCGGCTGCCGTCAGTGGTGGTTGAGGCAAACTTGCCGGGGTCTTTTAAAAGACTTCTGGATGAGTATATGGGATCCAATGGGATTGGGGGTTATAGATAGGTCTATGGCTGGGTAGGTTTTGATGTGTTCGGCACAACTTGTGGGCCGAAGGGCCTGTTTGTGCTGTAGTGTTCTATGTTCTAAATAAGAGGCAGACCATAAATCATAAGACGTTGGCCATTCAACCCATTGAACGGCAGAGCAGAGGCAATGAGATCATAACTGCTACGATAATTCTCAAATCCACTCTGCCATCTTATCTCCTGTTATAGAAAGGATATTAATAAATTAGAACGAGTGCAGAAAAAATTTACTAGGATGCTACAGGGACTTAATGGTTTGAGTTATAAGGAGATGCTGGGACTTTTTTTTTTCGGAGCCTGATGGGTGATCTTACAGACATCTGAAAAAATTAATGAGCAGCTCAGATCAGCTAGATAGTCAATATCTTTTCCCAAAGTAGATGAGTCTAAAACTAAAGGGCATACATTTAAGGTGAGAGGGGAGAGATACAAAAGGGTTCAGAGGGGTAATTTTTTTCCATACAGAGGATGATGAGTGGCTGGAAAAAGCTGCCAGAGATAAGACCATAAGACAAAGGAGCAGAATTAGGCCACTCGGCCCATCGAGTCTGCTCTGCCATTCAATCATGGCTGATATTTTTCTCATCCCCATAACTCCGGATTCTCTTATGAAACAAGAATCTGTCTATCTCTGTTTTAAAGCCACTTAATGACCTGGCCTCCACAGCCTTCTGCGACAAAGAATTCCACAGATTTTCTGGCTGAAGAAATTCCTCCTCATCTCTGTTTTAAAGGACTGTCTCTTTAATCTGAGGTTGTGCCCTCTGATTCTAGTTTGTCTTACTAGTGGAAACAACCTCTCTACGTCGACTTTATCCAGGCCTCACAGTATCCTGTAAATTTCAACAGGATCCCTCCTCATCCTTCTAAACTCCAACAAGTACAGACCCAGAATCTCCAACCATTCCTCATACGATAAGCTCTTCATTCCAAGGATCATTCTTGTGAACCTCGTCTGGACCCATTCCAAGGAAAGCACATCTTTCCTTAGACACAGGGCCCAAACTCTCAGCACTCCAAATGGGGTCCGGCCAGAGCCGTATACAGCCTCATTTTCCAGTGGTCCAATGTCTATTTTTGCCTCTTTCTTACCTTTCGTATATTGAAAACTCTTTTCCTATCTTCTATTATATTATTCACTAGCTCCATCATCTCTTTTTTATTGCTTTTTTAGTTGTCCTCTGCTCACATAGTAGTAGAGGCGGGTACAATTTTGTGTTTTCAAAAGCATTTAGATAGCTACATGGATAAGACGCAAGGTGATGTAAATGTAGTTGTGGAGAACACTGAGGTACAGGGTAGCAAGCTGGAAGGTATCGAAGTAGATAGGGAGGATGTGCTAGATATTCTCGAGGGTTTGAAGTTGGATAAGTCCCCTGGGCCGGACGGAATTTACCCTAGGATTCTCTGGGAGGCAGGAGAGGAGATTGCAGAGCCTCTGGCTCTGATCTTCAGGTCGTCGTTGGTTACGGGTGTGGTTCCGGAGGACTGGAGGATAGCGAATGTGGTCCCGTTGTTCAAGAAGGGGAAGAGAGACCTTCCAGGGAATTATAGGGCAGTGAGTCTTACTTCTGTTGTGGGCAAAGTATTGGAGAGAATAATTAGGGATAGGATTTATAGTTATTTAGAGAGTAATGAATTGAGTGGAGATAGTCAGCATGGTTTTGTGAAGGGTAGGTCGTGCCTTACTAACCTCATTGAGTTTTTTGAAAAAGTGACTAAGGAGGTGGATGGGGTAAGGCGGTTGATGTGGTATATATGGACTTTAGTAAGGCGTTTGATAAGGTGGCCCATGGAAGACTTCTGCAGAAAATGCAGATGTATGGGTAGAGGGTGATTTAGCTAATTGGGTTAGGAATTGGCTAGCAGATAGAAGACAGAGGGTGGTGGTTGATGGGAGAGATTCATCGTGGAGTTCGGTGACAAGTGGTGTACCTCAGGGGTCTGTTTTGGGGCCCCTGCTGTTGTAATTTTTATAAATGATCTGGATGAGGGTATTGAAGGATGGATTAGTAAATTTGCAGATGACACTAAAGTCGTGGAGTGGTAGATAGTGAAGAGGGGTGTTATAGTTTGCAGAGAGACTTGGACAAGTTGCAGAGCTGGGCCGAGAGGTGGCAAATGGAGGTTAATGTGGAAAAGTGGGAGGTAATGCACTATGGCAGGAATAATAAATGTGTAGAGTATAGGGCTAATGGTAGGATTCTTAGTAGTCTTGATGAACAGAGGGATCTTGGTGTGTATGTGCATAGATCCCTGAAAGTAGGAAGTCAAGTCGAGAAGGTTGTTAAGAAGGCATATGGAGTCTTAGCTTTTACTGGTAGGGGGATTGAATTTCGGAGCCGCAACGTCATGTTGCAACTGTACAAAACTCTAGTGCGGCCGCACTTGGAGTATTGTGTGCAGTTCTGGTCCCCACATTATAAGAAAGATGTGGATGCATTGGAGAGGGTACAGAGGAGGTTTACCAGGATGTTGCCTGGTATGGAGGGCAGGTCTTATGAAGAGAGGCTGAGGGATTTGAGGTTGTTTTCGTTAGAAAGGAGGCGGCTAAGAGGAGACCTTATCGAAACATATAAGATGATTAGAGGTTTAGATAGGGTGGACAGTGATAGCCTTTTTCCTAGGATGGAGAAAGCTAGCACGAGGGGACACAGCTTTAAATTAAGGGTTGATAGTTATAGGACGGATATCAGAGGTAGGTTCTTTACCCAAAGGGTGGTTCGGGAGTGGAATGCCCTGCCTGCAGCAGTTGTAGATGCGCCAAGTTTGGTGGCGTTTAAGAGGTTAGTTGATAAGTATATGGAAGAGAAGGGAATGGTTTAGTTTGGAGGGTCATTGCTTTTTATATTGGTCGGCGCAACATCGAAGGCCGAAGGGCCTGTTCTGTGCTGTAATGTTCTATGTTCTAAGACAGGTTTGGCGGGATATGGGTCAAATGCAGGCAATTGGGACAAGCTTAATGGTTAAAAAATAGGGGCAGCATGGACAAGTTGGGCCAAATGGCCTATTTCCACACTATAAACCTTTCTGATTTAACCCTTGATTCCCTGATTAAAAATCTCTCCACCTCAGACCTTTCCAGAGTAAGGTTAGGAAACATTTTGACAAAGGGTGCAGGGAGTTTGGAACTCTTGTCTCCATACAGCAATACAACATGCATCAATTGTTAATCGTAAACTTGCCACAAAGTTTTTTTTGCCATCCAAAGCTACTCAGAAACATGGAGGGAAAAGAAGGTGACTGGGTTGCCTAGATCAAGTACAAATTTGCTGAATAGTGGAAAAGACTCAGGGGAGGGAATGGTGGGGGGGGGGAAGAATGGCTCACTGCTGTTCCTATGTACAGAGCGTTCCACCTGTAATACATGGGAATAATTACATCATTTGAATAAATGTATTAATCCCAGTTGCCAAGCCAGCAGTTACGCTCAAAGCAGCGCACTTCTGGGGATCAGTGCTGTGGCCTTATCTTCAGCCCACGATGCCTGAAACAGTAATGTTCTGGAGACCTAGGTTCGAATCCTGCCACAGCAGATGGTGGAAATTGAATTTTGTAATTCAGGCTCTGTAGCTCAGCGGTTAGAGCACTGGTCTTGTAAACCAGGGATCGAGAGTTCAATCCTCAATAAAAACCAAATATATCCATAAACACAGGACATTTTGCGGGCTGTGCAATGGTTAGCACTGCTGCCTCTCAGCACCAAGACCCTGTCTGGCTTCGGATCAATGTCTATGTGGAGTTTGCACATTCTCACATATTTAAATATGTGAGAAAGATGATGTGGAGATGCCGGCTTTGGACTGGAGTAGGCACAATAAGAAGTCTCACACAGGTTTATTTGGTGTCACAAGCTTTCAGATCACTGCTCCTTCACTCACCTGATGAAAGAGCAGCATTCCAAAACCTCATGATATCAAATAAACCTGTTAAAAATTGTAAATAAATTAAGCTTTTGGAATATACTCCTCACATGTGGGACGTGTGTGTAGGGTTCATGCACATAAGATTTTTTTTCTTTTAAAATTCAGAGCTACTCAGCTTTGCACAAATGAAATAATGGCAATTTTGTACATGCATTGTGCATTACTAGGTAAGTAAAATGGGGTACAATTTCCCAGTCAATCGGCAATAACGCACTGAAAGTGTGTTTTTCTTTTCTCTAGCTCCCATCACTGCTTAAGGGTTTCTCATCAAGTATTAGCATTCCCGAGTCACAAAGTGTTGATTTCTGATGCAGAATCTCAATGTATTCTTTCATTGTATATTTGTTATGGTGCTCGGATGATAGAATGAGCTCTTTTGTTACAGGTTTTCTTGTGATTGATGCCTGTGGTTACTGGTTCTGAATTACGTGTTGCTTGTTCCAATGTAAATGCCCACTTCAGACTAATCCTTGATGATTGTCACCTTGCTCGTCCTTGGGCGGGTCACGTGAGTAATTTACAGTCGGATTTCTTGTGCTTTAGTTTCTTCACTCCACTTGGAAATCGTAAAAGATACAATTTTATAGGAACTACAGTGTTAATGTAAGGCTTACTTGTGACTAATAATGAAGCCAGGTGTTGGACTGCAGTGGGCACAGTGAGAAGTCTCACAACACCAGGTTAAATCCAACAGGTTTATATGGTATCACAAGCTTTCTGAGCACTACCCCTTCACTCATCTAATGAAAGACCAGCATTCCGAAAGCTCATGATACTAAATAAACCTATTAAAAATATTAATTGTAAATAAATTAAGCCTTTGGATGAGGGACTTGATGAGGAGCAGACAGGTTCATTCTACCAAATAAACCTGCTGGACTTTAACCTGTGTTGAGAGGCTTTTTATTGTGACTAATAAATAAACTTCATAAACTCTACAGTTCCATTTGGCCCATCAAGCCTGCACTGACAACAACCCCATCCAATCCCCACAACGCCACATATTTATCCTGTCAACCCTCCTGACACTAAGGGGCAATTTATCATGGCCAATTCCCCTAACCTGCATATCTTTGAACCATGGGAGAAAACAAGAGCACCCAGAGGAAACCCATACAGACACAGGGAGAATGTCCACACAATGACCCAAGGCTGGAATTGAACCTACGTCCCTAGCGCTATGAGGCAACAGTGCTCACCATCGTGCCGCTCCTTCTTTGGGAAATTCTCCCATTATTCCTTTTGTCTCATTACACATTAGATGGACTTCTCATGACCCACCACTGCTGCCAGCAAGGAAGGGGAATTTGGGGCTCACCAAATGTCCATTCACTGCATTTGTCAGAACTGGAGAATTCTACTGGTGTGAATAGCTGGAGAACCTCACCTACTGTTTTGTAATTTTTTTTCCCGAATTTGGAGAAAACAGAGGGTGGGATTCCCCAACTTTGGCCGCAGCCGGGATTCTCTGGCCTCATCCTCAGCCGGGATTCTCCGGTCTCGCTGCTGCAAATGAAAACTTGGCTGAGTGCCAAACTCTCCATTCTTGCTGGCAGCAGTGGTGAGTGAGATCGGAGAATCCCAGCCAGAGTTTTGCTTTCAGCTGGTATTCTTCTGAACTAAGCTAATCAATTCTAAATGGGGTGCAGGAACCAGTGCTCCCAAAACACAACCATCTGTAAATGGTGATTAAGACAAGTTGATCCAGATCATTTGAACTGAAAGGGATCTGTAATCCTTCGTTTTACAAAACAAAGGAAACAACAAGAAGAGGCGATTATATTATTGTTAGACAATAATCCAGGAATTCAGCGAATGATCCAGAGACCCGGGTTCGAATCCTGCCATGGCAAATGGTGGAAATCAAATTTTGTGGTTCAGGCTCCACAGCTCAGTGGTTAGAGCACTGGTCTTTTAAACCAGGAGTTGTGAATTCAATCCTTACTGGGGTCTCCCAGGAGTTTTACCCTCCCAACTTCAAAATAAAAATTAAATATATCCATATGCACAGGACATTTTATGGGACAGCGGTTAGCACAGCTACCTCACAGCGTTCAGGGGCCCGGGTTCAATTCCAGCTCCGGGTCTCTGTGTGGGGTCTGCATGTTCTCCCAGTGTCTGCGTGGGTTTCCTCTGAGCGCTCCAGTTTCCTCCCACACTCCAAAGGTGTGTGGGTCAGGTTGATTGGCTATGCTAAATTGGCCCTTGTGTTCGGGGATTAGCAGAGTAAATATGTGGGGTTACAGGAATAGGACCTGGGTGAGACTATGGTCGGTGCAGACTCGATGGGCCGAATAGCCTCCCTTCTGCACTGTGGGAATTCTATGTTTAGACCACAATATTCACGGCGAGCACGTGGGGAAAACCAAAAACGAGCGAGAACCCGTGAAGATTGGTAATGGGGAGGTCCTGCCAAACTCGGTGGTAAGTGTTCTTAGTGCACGTACCAGCCAGCAATTAGACAGGCAACACACCCAGAGGGGCAAGAGGTTACAGCCAGCAAAGCTTCATTCACTGACACCACTGCATAGTAGGAGATTTTAACCGTAACAATCTGGATTCAATTCATTTAGTGGAAAACTAAAGCAGAATTTCAAACAGACTCTAAAAAGAGAAATGAAAGCAAATTCATGTTTTCATATGCATATATATCCAAAGAAAGCTTAGCATATTTAACAAGGTTGAATGCCTGTAACACTGACAATTATTTCCACATCCCATTGCAGCGTTCGTTTTATTCATTCATGGGATGTTGGCATCAATAGCCAAAATTTGTTGCTCGTCGTTAAGTACCCCTGAGAAGGTAGCGATATGCCATTTTCTTGAACCGCGGCAGTTCATGTGGTAGATACACCCATTGTACTATTAGGGAGGGGGTTCCAGGATCGCGACCCCGTGGCAGTGAAGACATGGCCGATATAATTCCAAGTCAGGATGGTGAGTGACTTGGTGGGGAACTTTCAGATGATGGTGTTCTCATGTGTCTTCTGCCCTTGCCCTGCGAGACTGTAGGGGTTATAGGTATGGAGGCTACTATCGACAATAATTGGCAAAGTATGTTACAGTTATATAAAACAATAGGTTAGAACACATTTGGAGTATTGTGTCCAATTCTGGTTGCTAGATTAGCAGAATGACATGAAGGCTTTGGAGAGAATGCAGACAAGGTTTACCAAGGTGTTGCCTAGTACAAAGAGTATTAACTATGAAGAGAGATTGAATAAACTGGGACTGTTCTGCCTAGAAAGACGAAGGCTGAGGGGCAACCTGACAGAAGTCTATAAAATTACGGGGGACATAGATAAGGTGAATAGTTGGAAACATTTTCCTAGGGCAGAAATGACAATTACAATGGGGTATCATTATATAAATATGACAGACAAGTCAAAAGTCCATTGAGCTCAGGCAGGAATTTCTGATCACGGGTGGATTGAACTGGAAAATCCCACCCACCACACCAAAACAATAATCCTGACAATCACGTAACTAATAATCTCAATCTTGAATATAGAACCGTACAATGCAGAAGAGGCCCTTTGGCCCATTGAGTCTGTACCAACACATAAGAAACACCTGATCTCTCACTAATCTCATTTACAATACTTGACCCAAAGCCTTGAATGTTATTATGTGCCAAATGCTCAATCCAGACACTTTTTAATGAATGTGAGGCATCCTGTCTCTACCACCTTCCCGGGCACCGCATTCCAGATTGTCTGGAATTACCCCACTTCGAGTAAAAGAGTTTTTTCCTCACAAACCACCTAACCCCCTGACCCTCACCTTGAGCCTATGCCCCCTTGTGACTGACCCTTCAATTGAGGGGAACAACTGCTGTTTATCCACTCTGCCCATACCTCTCATAATCCTGTAAACCTCATAAACCTCGATCAAAGTTAAAGTTTGTTTATTAGTCACAAGTAGGTTTACATTCATACTGCAATGAAGTTACTGTGAAAATCCTCTCGTCACCACACTCTGGTGCCTGTTCAGGAAACTGAGGGAGAATTTAGCATGGCCAATCCATCTAACCAGCACTTCTTTGGACTGTGGGAGGAAACTTGAGCACCAAGGGGGAGGAAACCCATGCAGACACGGGGAGAGAATGCAAACTCTACATGAACCCAGGTCCCCTGCAGCACTGTGAGACAACAGTGCTAACCACTGCGCCACCGTGCTGCCCCTCAGTCTTCTCTCCAACAAAACCAAACCAAGCCTATGCAATCTCCCTTCAGAACTTAATTGTTCCATCCTCGGCAGCATCCTGGTGAATCTCCTCTGCGTTCCCTCCAGTGCAATCACATCCATCCTATAATGTGGCAACCAGAACTGCATACAGTATGTTAGGTGTGACCTCATCAAAGTTCTACCCAACTCCAACACATCTTCCCTGATTTTGTAATCTATGCCTCGATTAAAGGCAAGTATCCCACATGCCTTTGTATTAACTCTACTAATGTATCCTTTCATCTTCAGAGATCTATGACAAGCATGCCAAGGTCCCTGTGTTCCACAAAAGTTTAGTGTCACATACTCAACAACTGAACAGTGACAGACTTCAGAATGAAGAATTACGAGGATTTATCATTCTGAAGGAAGAAACATCTCTATATCTCAGTCCGAAATGATCGACCCCCTATCCTTACCCAACAACCCCATGTCCTATTTTTGAAAAATATGTTCCAAGCCGTATATCAACAAGTGTTGCATTTTCCATGGAACATTCGTTATATCAAAATTCAATCACACATATATTAAAACAAGTGATCATCTTTAATGTAAATTATATATTTCTTCACTGACTGCCAACTTTAAAATTAATGTTGGCAGATAACTGAAACCACGCTGGCATTATTATTTTGCTGTCAACATTTCAATTAAACCGCTTTAACGCAATCTTTCTTATGAATTGCTGCAGATCAAATTAAGTGCTTCAGACGTTTTACATAAGGCCAGTAGATTTTTTTTAAATTATAACAGTAAAACTCAATAATACCAGGAAAAAAAAATGATCAACACAATTGCAACGCCACCCGGCTCAAACACTTGGCTCTACTTGACCACAAAAGATGAGGAATTTCTTTGCACGTTACTGGAATTTTCTCTTGGAGCTAAGAGCAACAAGAGGAAGGAATGGGAGTGGGGGGGAACCCATTGAATCTGGCATTAGTAGCACTGATTTAACAAGTAAGCCAAGCGGTGAAAGAAAAGTGCCAGTTATTCATGATAAATCGCCTTAACATTGTGATATGCAATGACCTTCACAGCCCTGGTTTAATGACATTCTTTCACACTGGCATTTTTAAAAAAAGGGACAAAAGATAAATGGATGATTAAAATCTCTCTTGTACACATTTAATCCTCCTCAATTGTTTTGTTTTTTTTAAAAAAAAAATTGCCCCATTTCTTGTCTCCACTTCACAGAAAACGGAGGTGGCATCGAGGAAGGAGAGAGAAGGAGCATTCTGCTCGCCAATGTCTGTCAGCCTCCTGCTCCTCCCTCTAACCAGCAACTGTCACATTTTAAAAATAAAACTGGCATTTATCTGTGGCAAAGCTGAGTTCATCTCTAAGGAGACACAGCTTCTCGAGAATAGGGTGTTACTGACTGCAACTAACACCTGAATCCCAACCTATTTAAATAGGCTGCTAGGTAAATTGCCCAGACTCCTGACCTGAAAATAACTCTGGCACAAATATTTGCCCACTCGTGTACATTGACGACTCTGGGTCAATAACGCTGTACTTTCTGGATAACCCACCCCTTTTGTTCAGGCATCAGAATTCAACCTTCAAATGACAAGGTTTGACATCCCGTTAAAAACCAATCCGTTTAAATCCATCTCAGCGTCAGATGAACCAAACTCCACTCTCCCCCCCACCACCTCAAATCAAACGCGCTTAAACAGCCACGGCAAAATGCCTCTAATTTCCCCCTGCAGCCGGGAGAATTGAATACCACAAAGCGGCAGATCCATCGTCCCTGCAGAAGCGAGAGCAGGACACGGTTGAAGGCACATAGTCTGAAACGACAAAGCACAATGGGGCAAGCTTCGCAGTCTGGAGCTGTCCAAGGTCTGCACTCCATTAACCCCCCCACCCACCGTGAGCGTGAGTGTGAGAGAGAGACAGAGCGAGAGACAGAGCGAGAGAGACAGAGAGAGAGAGAGAGAGAGAGAGAGAGAGAGAGAGACGAGCGAGAGAGAGAGAACAGAGACAGAGAGAGAGAGAGAGAGAGAGAGACAGAGAGAGAGAGAGAGAGAGACAGAGCGAGAGGAGAGAAGAGACAGAGCGAGAGAGAGAGAGACAGAGCGAGAGAGAGAGAGAGACAGAGAGAGAGAGAGAGAGGACAGAGCGAGAGAGAGAGAGGACAGAGCGGAGAGAGAGAGACAAGAGAGAGAGAGAGAGACAGAGAGAGAGAGAGAGAGAGAGAGAGGAGAGAGAGAACAGAGCGAGAGAGAGAGACAGAGCGAGAGAGAGGAGACAGAGAGAGAGAGAGAGGACAGAGAGAGAGAGAGAGAGACAGAGAGAGACAGAAGAGAGAGACAGAGCGAGAGAGAGAGAGACAAGAGAGAGAGAGACAGAGAGAGAGAGAGAGAGAGAGGAGAGAGAGAGACAGAGACGAGAGACAGAGAGAGACAGAGAGACAGAGAGAGAGAGAGACAGAGACAAGAGAGAGAGAGAGACAGAGAGAGAGACAGAGCGAGAGAGAGACAGAGCGAGAGAGACAGAGCGAGAGAGACAGAGCGAGAGAGACAGAGAGAGAGAGACAGAGAGAGAGAGCGAGAGCGAGAGAGACAGAGAGAGAGAGCGAGAGAGAGAGAGACAGAGCGAGAGAGAGAGAGAGAGAGAGACAGAGCGAGAGAGAGAGAGCGAGAGAGACAGAGCGAGAGAGAGAGAGCGAGAGAGCGAGAGCGAGAGAGACAGAGCGAGAGAGACAGAGCGAGAGAGACAGAGCGAGAGAGACAGAGCGAGAGAGACAGAGCGAGAGAGCGAGAGCGAGAGAGACAGAGCGAGAGAGCGAGAGCGAGAGAGACAGAGCGAGAGAGAGAGAGCGAGAGAGACAGAGCGAGAGAGCGAGAGCGAGAGAGACAGAGCGAAGAGACAGAGCGAGAGAGGACAGAGCGAGAGAGACAAGGAGAGAGACAGAGCGAGAGAGACAGAGGAGAGAGACAGAGCGAGAGAGACAGAGAGAGAGAGACAGAGGCGAGAGAGACAGAGCGAGAGAGACAGAGCGAGAGAGACGAACGGAGAGACAGAGCGAGAGAGACAGAAGCGAGAGGACAGAGAGAGAGACAGAGCGAGAGAGACAGAGCGAGAGAGACAGAGCGAGAGAGACAGAGCGAGAGAGACAGAGCAGAGAGACAGAGCGAGAGAGACAGAGCGAAGAGACAGAGCGAGAGAGACAGAGCGAGAGAGACAGAGAGAGAAAGAGACAGAGCGAGAGAGACAGAGCGAGAGAGACAGACGAGAGAGACAGAGCGAGAGAGAGAGCGAGAGAGACAGAGCGAGAGAGACAGAGCGAGAGAGACAGAGCGAGAGAGACAGAGCGAGAGAGACAGAGCGAGGAGAGACAGAGCGAGAGAGAGTGAGCGAGAGAGACAGAGCGAGAGAGGAGAGCGAGAGAGACAAGCGTGAGAGTGTGAGCGAGGAGACAGAGCGGAGTGTGAGCGAGAGAGAGAGCGGGGGAGCGAGAGAGACAGAGCGTGAGTGTGAGCGAGAGAGACAGAGCGTGGAGTGTGAGCGAGAGAGACAGAGCGGAGGGTGAGCGAGAGAGACAGAGCGGAGTGTGAGCGAGAGAGACAGAGCGTGAGTGGGAGCGAGGAGACAGAGCGTGAGGGAGCGAGAGAGACAGAGCGTGAGTGTGAGCGAGAGAGACAGGGAGGGAGCGAGAGGACAGAGCGTGAGTGTGAGCGAGAGAGACAGAGCGTGAGTGTGAGCGAGAGAGACAGAGCGTGAGTGTGAGCGAGAGAGACAGAGCGTGAGGGTGAGCGAGAGAGACAGAGCGTGAGTGTGAGCGAGAGAGACAGAGCGTGAGTGTGAGCGAGAGAGACAGAGCGTGAGTGTGAGCGAGAGAGACAGAGCGTGAGTGTGAGCGAGAGAGACAGAGCGTGAGTGTGAGCGAGAGAGACAGAGCGTGAGTGTGAGCGAGAGAGACAGAGCGTGAGTGTGAGCGAGAGAGACAGAGCGTGAGTGTGAGCGAGAGAGACAGAGCGTGAGTGTGAGCGAGAGAGACAGAGCGTGAGTGTGACGAGAGAGACAGAGCGTGAGTGTGAGCGAGAGAGACAGAGCGTGAGTGTGAGCGAGAGAGACAGAGCGTGAGTGTGAGCGAGAGAGACAGAGACACAGGCTAGTGTGAGCGAGAGAGAGAGACACAGAGCGTGGTGTGAGCGAGAGAGACAGAGACAGAGCGTGAGTGTGAGCGAGAGAGAGAGACAGAGCGTGAGTTGAGCGAGAGAGACAGAGCGTGGTGTGAGCGAGAGAGACAGAGCGTGAGTGTGAGCGAGAGAGACAGAGCGTGATGTGAGCGAGAGAGAGACAGAGCGTGAGTGTGAGCGAGAGAGACAGAGCGTGAGTGTGAGCGAGAGAGACAGAGCGTGAGTGTGAGCGAGAGAGACAGAGACACAGAGCGTGAGTGTGAGAGAGAGAGACAGAGACAGAGCGAGAGTGTGAGCGAGAGAGAGACACAAAGCGTGAGTGTGAGCGAGAGAGAGAGAGACAGAGCGTGAGCGAGAGAGCGAGAGAGACAGAGACAGAGCGAGAGTGCGAGAAAGAGACAGAGGCAGACAGACAGAGCCTGAGTGTGAGCGAGAGAGAGGGAGACAGAGTGAGTGTGAGCGAGAGAGTGTGTGAGAATGAGAGTGTGACAGTCCCTCAAAAAACCTACCGTCATTTATGTCCTAGACAAAAAAGTGGGGTTTCTGTGCCCCCCACCCCCACTCAGAAATTTCTAACCGTGAAGCCTGTGAACAGCTAACATCACCAAATTGTTAATATCAGGACAAAATGGTTGCAAACAATACATGAAATCCCATTGGTTCAAAAGGAAATCGTTGCTCATTCAACTATATGTTCCATGTAGTCAATAATAAAAAATGCATGATACATGTTATGGATTTTAAACAAATATATTCAACTAATGGGGGTGTCATTAAAAACTCCCATTCACAGAGAATAATTTTGACTGTTGGTGATAATGTGGAATGCAAGCTTGGAAACTGGTAGCCTGTTTTTTTTTGTTTAATGCCTATTGACTGCAGAGTTCAGGTATTGATGGTTAAGACAGTAAGACTGGCAGTACAATTGCTCACAGCATCGCTCGTTTGCGATGGGAGGGGGAATCAGCTCCAGCACCAGCACTCAATCACAGCCGGGGGACACTTGCTGGAAGGTGGATGTGTACAAGGCTAGGCCGATTGGCAAGAGCTGTCGTTCACTTCTCTCCTCATCCCTTCCCAAATACAAATTGATCACTGTTCAGTGTCCTGTCCCTAACTCCAATGTTCTCTATGGTCTGACAGGGTGGTCTAAGCTGAAACATGTTTCATACAAAGGATTCATTTATACCCAGACTTCGTGAGTGCACATTATGTATGCATGCACACATTTGATTTATTATTGTTACATATTAGTATATAGTGAAAAGGTCATTGTTTCTTGTGTGCTATACAAACAAAGAGTTCATAGAATACCATGATAAGGCAGAAGCCCCTTCACCAGAATCCCTTTATTTACAATTCCAACAGCAGTGCACAGAGTACGGGCAGTCTCCCTTCAGGGGTGCCAGAGGAACTGACACTCCCTGTTACATACAAAGCGAAGACTCCCTGATTGATCCATCAATTGGCCCCTTGGTCGCGGAGTCCAATAGGCCAACTTCAATAGCCTAATTAAAGTTATTACAAGTATATAGGGGAGAAGGAAAGGAGAGAGTGGAGAATACTGTAATACAGTCATAGCTAAGGTGTAGAAAGCTTAATACAAGGTAGGTCTAGTCAAAAGTCTGACGGCAGCAGGGGAGAAACTGTTCTCAAGTCAGTTGGCACACGATCTCAGACTTTTGTATCTTTTCCTGACAGAAGAAGGTGGAAGAGTGTACGTCCGGGTGAGTGGAGTCCTTAATTGTGCTGGCCGCTTTCCCGGGGCAGCGGGAAGTGCAGACGAAGTTAATGGCCGGGAGGCTGCTTTGCATGACGGACTGGGCTACGTTCACAATCCTTTGTAATGTTTTGCTATCTTGTTTGAAGCAGGAGGTGTACCAAGCTGTGATATCTCTGGAAAGGATGCTTTCTATGGTACTTCAGTTTAATACACTTTCTGAAAATCTAATATGGGCAAACTGCCAGGGACATTCATTACGTAAGAGCTCAGGATATTGTGGATGGAGGCCGATTAGACAAGGAATGGACCTTAAATGTTTCCTAAAAGTAGGTGGCAGCAAGTGGCTGAAGACAAGAGCAGGAACTTGTAGACCAGGGTCACCTCTTCCTAGAGGTTTACCACAGCAGGATCTTTCATTAAAAGTGGAGGAAGGAAGAAGAATGACAAATGCACCATAAGGGTGAACAGGGAGAGGGAGGGGCTATCCAAAAAAAAACTACAGGGAATACGATCCAAAAGCAGGGATTAAGGAGTTCCCCAGGAAGGAGATTCATCAGAAGGATGAAGGTTCAAATGCGGGTGAAGGGAGGAGACATTCAAAAAAATAGGTTCAAGGCAGATTATGAAAGGATCTGGAACTGTAGATTTAAAACAAGATCAGACAGAGCACTCGAATGCACGAGCGTGGGGAAAGACAAGCTGAACGTGAAACAACTGGCACGTGGACAAATGGTGCTGAACATTTGTACAATCGGTGATCATCCCCATTCCTGACCTTATGATGGAGGGAAGGTCACTGATGAAGCAGCTGAAGATTGTTGAGCTGAGGGCACCATCCTGCGGGACTCCTGCAGAGAAGTTGTGGAGCTGAGATGACTGACCCTCCACAACCATCTTCAAAGTGGAGCAGGTACGACTCCAACTAGCGGAGGGTTTGCCCTCTGGTAGCCATCGATTTCAGTTTCGCTAGGGCTCCCTGACGCCACACTCGGTTGACTGCAGCCTCGATGTCAAGGGCAATCATTCACATCTCACCTCTGGAATTCAGCTCTTTTGTCCATGTTTGAACCAAGGCTGTAAATGAGGTCAGGAGCTGAGTGACCCTGGTGAAACCCAAACTGGGCATCACTGAGCAGGTTATTGATGAGCAGGTGCTGCTTGATAACACTGCTGATGGCCCTTCAACATGGAGGATACTGACTCATCGTCAGCCGAGGACGATGTGTGTTAACCGTAAGAGGTTTCCTTGCCCGTGTTTAACCTAAAGCCCATGAGACTTTGAATAGTGCAGAGTCAATGTTAAGGACTCCCAGGCAGCTCGGTCCCAACTGTATACCACTGTGCCACCACTTCTGGTGGGTCTGCCTTGCCAGTGGCACAGGACATATACAGGATGGTATTGTCTGAGGGCATTATCCGTGATATAGAATTATTTATTAACACGTGAGAATTATTATGTCAGACTGTTGCTTAACAAGTGAGAGGCAGTTCTCCCAATTTGGCACTAGTCTCCAGTAAGGTGGACTTTGCAGGGTCGACAGAGCTCTTTGTTTTGCCAGAGTTTTTTCCAGTGCCCAGGTCGATGTTGGGTGGTCTGTCCAGTTTCGCTTCTTTGTTGAGACTTTGTAGTGATTATTACAACCGAGTGGCTTGCTAGCCCATTACAGAGGGCCACATTGCTGTAGCTCAGGATTCACATGTAGGCCAGACCAGGTAAGGATGGCAGATTTTCTTTCCCTAAAGGACATTAGTGAACTAGATGGGTTTTCTGACAATCGACAATGGTTTCTTGGTCATCAGTAGAAACTTAATTCCAGATTTTTTTTTGTTGAATTCAAATTGCCATCACGGGGTTTGAACCCAGGTCCCCTGAACATTATCTGAGTTTCTGGATTAATGGTCGAGTGATAACACCACTAGGCTATCGCGTCCCCTGACTTACAGTCAATCACAATGGCAAGAACCGCTGTCTCGTTACACCAAGGACCCGGGTTCAACTCTGGTTTGGTGATTGTGCAAACTCCATACAGACATTTTCCTCACATTTGCGTGGGTTTCCTCCAGGGAACTCAGTTTCCTCCCACAGTCCAAAGACGTGCAGGTTAAATGGATTGGCCATGCTAAATTGGCCCTTAGTGTCCAAAGCTGGATAAGTTTGGAGGATCAGTGGGATACATTGTGGGGTGAAAAGGACAGCGTTGGGTAAGGTACTGTCAGAGTCGGTGAAGATTCAATGGGCCGAGTGGTGTCCTTCTACAATGTGCAGACTCTATGAACAGTTAGTCCCCATAAGTGAAAGATCACCACGGCCTCACCTCTAATACACAGGCAGGCAAAACAAAGCTGAGAAATGTAAATTTCATCACAAATTTCATAAAAGTGAGTGACGAAAAGGGATCTGATAAGACAGAGGAGCAGAATCAGGCCACTCAGCCCATCAAGTCTGCTCCGCCATTCAATCATGGCTTCTTTTCATCCTCATTCTCCATTTCCCCATAATGCCTGACCCCTATCAAGAACCTATCTATCTCAGTCTTAAAGACATTCAATGACTTGGCCTTCACAGCCTTCTGCAGCAAAGAGTTCTACAGATTCACCACTCTCTGGTTGAAGAAATTCTGTTTTAAAGGATTGTCCCTCCAGCCTGAGCTTATGCCCTCTGATCATGGGAAGGCGAGGGGAGAAGAGGTGGAATATTTGGGACAGGCTAATATAATTTTATGACGGAAAGGGGGCTTTAAACATCCCTAAAATTTTGTACAAACAATAACCTCAAATTCTTCAGGCCTGACTGAATCATCCTACCCCATGCACTGTTGAAAAATATATTTTTAGGTTAATTCCAGGCCCTTTTAATTAATTGCATTGCAGAATATTCAAAAGCTCAAGTGATATTTAATATTGTTTAAGTGCATATGGTCTGATAGTCATTCCATTGTACACAATTGGTCTGATGATAAAAATTGTTGCTTAAAAGCAGATTAAACGTTCAGTAAATGCAATAAATGTTAAAAGAACTAGCGATACTGACTAAACGATTAATCTTTCCATGTGATAGACTAAACAGCGCGACAGCTCCATATTCCACTGCCTGGTACAATCACCCAACAAGAATGTGCCATCAATTAGTTCTCCTTTTTGTTCAAAATAAAAGATATATCTTTGTCCCCAGTAATCATTCTCTGAAATTTACAGCCAAAGCATCAGACATCCAAGTTCATCCAGTGAGTAGACACGGCTGAAGACTTGAGAGTTAGTTACAATTCTCTGCCTGTTGAGGTTGTGGAGGCTTCCTCGCTGAATATATTTAAATCAAGAGTGGATAGGTTTTTGATTGACAAAGGAATTAAGGGTTACGGGGAGAAAGCAGGAAAGTGGTCCTGAACCACTGCAGATCAGCCATGATCTTATTGAATGGTGGGACAGGCTTGAGGGGCTGGATGGCCTACTCCTGCTCCAATCTCATGTCCTCACAAGCAAATGGGCTGGTGCCTTGGGAGAAAACCTCACATGATGAAGCAGACCGGGATCGGTAATGGCGAACTGCTCAACGTTGGATGATCACTGAGTGTAGCCAGCTTTCGATCACACCGTCTTAAAGCGGTAGAACATAAATTTTAACTTTTTGAAAAGAGAATAGGATGAACCATAGAATCCCTACAATGCAGAAGGACACGGTGGCACAGTGGTTAGCACCACTGCTTCATAGAGCCAGGGAACCGCGTTCGATTCCCAGCCTGGATTCACCGTCCATGTGGAGTTTGCACATTCTCCTAGTGTCTGTGTGGGTTTCCTCCAGGTGCTTCAGTTTCCTCCCACATTCTGAAAGATGTTTTCCCATGCTAAAATTGCCATTTAGTGTCCTGAGATGCATCAGCTCGAGGGCTTAGTGGGTAAAATGTGTGCAGAATATGGGATAGGGCCTGGGTGGGATTGTGGTCAGTGCAGACTTGATGGGCCAAATGGGCATTCTGTACTGTAGGGTTTCTATGATTCTAAGTGCTGGTTAGGTGCATCAACCCGGACAGGTGCCCGACTGTGGCAACTTCACAGGGGAATTTCACAGTAACAGCGTTAATGTAAGCCATACTTGTGACTAATAAAGCTTAACGAAGGCCACTCGGTCCATCAAGCCTGCACTGCCAACAATGCCACCCAGGCCCTATCCCCGTAAGCCACTGTATTTACCCTGCTAACCCCCCTGATACTGAGGGGCAATTTAGCATGGCCATTCAACTTAACTTGCACATCTTTGGACTGTGGGAACAAACTGGAGCATCCAAAGGAAACCCATGCAGACACAGGGAGAATGTGCAAACTCCATGCAGACAGTGACCTGAGCCAGGAATTAAACCCAGATCCCTGGCGCTGTGAGGCAGTTGATTTGATTTATTATCACCTGTTGGGATACAGTGAGAAATATTGTTTCTTGCTCACTACACAGACAAAGTATGCTGCTAAGAGCTGGGGCTGAGGGAAGCCAAGAAGCCATTGTAAGCATGAGCCAGTGGCTCTTCTGATTTGATTTATTATTGTCACATGTATCAGTTTCCAGTGAAAAGTATTGTTTCTTGCGCACTACACAAAGCATACCGTTCATAGAGAAGGAGAGAGTGCAGAATGTAGTGCTACAGTCATAGCTAGGGTGTAGTGAGGGATCAACTTAATGCAAGGGAAGTCCATTCAAAAGTCTTACAGCAGCAGGGAAAAAGCTGTTGAGTCAGTTGGTACAAGGCCTCAGACTTTTGTCTCTTTATCCAACGGAAGAAGGTGGAAGAGAGAATGTCTGGGTGCATAGGGTCCTTAATTACGCTGGCTGTTTTGCTGAGGCAGCGGGAAGTGTAGACAGAGTCAATGGATGGGAAGCTGGTTTGCCTGAAGCATTGGGCTACATTCGTGGCCTTCTGTAGTTCCTTACGGTTTTGGACAGAGCAGGAGCCCATACCAAGCTGAGATATAACCAGAAAGAATGCTTTCTATGGTGCATCTGTAAAAGTTGGTGAGAGTCGTAGCTGACATTCCTTGGTCTGAGAAAGTAGAAAGGTTGGTGGGCTTTCTTAAATCTCTCATTTTCAAGTGAGGAAGAACGCTCTGAAGATTTTGTTTCAATTCTATCTGATTAAATCCAGGAACTGCCATCTATTGACTCATGGAAACATAGAAACTCAAAGCAGGAGTAGGCCATTCCAGCCTGCTCCATCATTCATCATGATCATGGCTGACCATCAAATTCAATATCCCTTGGTCCCTTTAGCCCCAAGGAGCAAGCCTCTATTTGACCAACTACAATGCCACCCCTGGAGAACATTATTCCTATTGATATAGACGCAGGGAAAAAGATCAACTTATGTACAGTGAACGGTCAGTCATTTTAAAACCCAGTCAGGACCAAGCCGGAACGATGCAATTATCATGAATCGCATTAGGAGAAAGGTGTTTCATTACGTTTATGCTTATTTCACAGCACTGATAATTGATCTCTCTGCTAATATGGCTTGCAGCTTTTTCCATATTACAGCAGAATAAACACACATGCATATTGACATATGGTAGTAGGAAAGTGGTAAAAAAAAGATGAAACACTGCGTAAGAGGGGCTGAATTTGATTGGGATAAGGAGTCGGGTGAGCCAGAAAGCAGCAAGGAAAGTTTGGGGTTGGAGTGCCCATTGCCTTCCAGGAAAGTTGGAAGATAGTCATGCATTGCCAAGGCTGAAGAGCTACAGCCCCATTACTGGCTGGCAGTTCTTCGAAGCAGTCATTTGTTCTTTGAAGGAATGGGGAGACCAAACAGCAGCACATCAGGTGGACAGTGGGGCTAAAATCTTGTAGGGGTCTCTGGGGATCTCAAGCCCTCCCCCTACCTGCCCTGACACAGCCCAGCACGGTGTGCATATGGAGTGCTTAAATGCTTGTTTCTGGTCAGTAAAGAACCACCTTCATTTCCTCGGCACCACCCCTCTCGTGTCACATATCCCAGTCTAAATTGATGTAGTTCATTTGCCTGAGCTATCAAACTCTCCAGCAAAACTCTCAAAACGGGAAAACAAACCTGGAAGAAAAATAAATAACGCAGATTGGACAGCTGGTATAGAATGAATGTGCTCTATAAATCAAAAATCTAGTCCCTTGTATGTATATATTTCTATAGTATATCAGCTATTTGAAACAAAATTGACACTCAATTTTTTATAAACTTTCTGCAGTTATCAGAAATTCTCACAAACACAGAATCATGGAATTTTTGCTAAAATGATATCAACAATGCAGAAAGAGGCCATTGGGCCCATCGAACTTGCACTATCCAGAGATGGCTGTCACCACTGACACTGCAAACACCAAGGAAAAGGTGAGGAGGGGGGGAGAATCCCACCCTATACATCTTTCAGAAGACAGCAGACACACAGGAGGTGTTTCAAGACTTAGAATTATTACTGAAAATCAATTTTAAGGCTGTCTGTCAGTCTCACTGCATGACTGATGTACACATGCTGGAAGTCGCATATATTCACACGTGGAAGGAACTTGTCCACATGTTGCATCTTTTTCAATGAAACAAAAGCTTGGGAGAACAGCCATTCCCTGGTGCATTCCCCATGGCAATACCAAGATAACCTGCCCAGATCAAATTTGAACAAACCTGAGCAATTAACTACTCCACCAATGGCAACACCTCCACCAGAGACCATTTGGCCAAGCAATCAGTACTCTCCTTTCAGGCAGTATAAATTTTTGGTCCCTCTCCCACCTCCATTCTTGCAGACTATCCTGATGAGTGCACGTTAAAAAACTTCAACAGCATGCCTCTTTTTCAGCAATATTTCAAAGAGTAAACTTAGTTGAAGGCTCTGAAATCTGTTGTAAAGTGAATGCAATTTCTGATTAGGGGCACACTCTGAATACCTCAACAGAGATCAGTTAAAAACTAATATACAGGTAGTAATTATTCGCTACGGACTTGGACAGTTGCCCCATCTGAACACAAACGGCTATGGGTACACTTGGGGGGAAAAAAAAAGAACAATTTTATTGACTTTACAATAAACAAAATTGCAAACTTGCTTCTATGAATGTTTTGGCATTACACTGCAGAATAATTGAGCGGAATTGACTGACATATACCGATGAAATTCCCTTCAGGCTTCAACATAAACATGAATCAGGAAGGGTTATATAGAAAGATACAGTAGATGGGAGCAGGAGGAGACCATTTAGTTATAATTTCCACTGAGGAATTTCACATAAACACCAATCTCCTTCAACGCAACTTCAAGTGAGAAACTCGGGGGTGAAATCGTAACAGGCGGTTGAGGACCATACAAAAGTCTGTTGACATGTGGAGGGATTTTCCCATCTTAGGGGTGAGCGCAGCCTTAAATCCCACCCAGGGAGGTGAAATGCAACTTCAGTCGGATCACACTGTGGCTACAAGTGGTTCGAAATCTGCTCCGCATCTGATCAGATCTTTACTTCACTGGATTTTCATCCCTGCCACCCCACCAAGCGAGTTGAAGCTCAATGGGAGTTTATTGACCTCTTCACACTGGAGTACCGATCGATGGCCAAAACACATTCTCCATCTTGGACTGACAGAATCTCAACCAACATCTGTTATTCCACGGAAATCTTATCCAAAGATTTGCAAAAGCACTAACAAGCAAGTTGACACATCACCCACAGTGAACACACGCGTCTCTCCTTTTTATATTAACAAAGGAAAAACCACAGCACAACATAATGTCGAAAAACCTAATTAGACAGCAAACAGAATGTACAAATGGTGAAATCATTTATCAAAAAGCTGTCAACCTTTTCCTGAAACCAGACTGAAAATAAAACGGCACACAGTTACCACACTTTTTTTTTTGCCCAATCTATTTTTAGTTAGCTGAAGTCATTCTCTGTCAAATTAATTCATATTTATATAACATGATGACAGCATGAAAATAAAAACACGGAATACAACATTTTGTGTCTTCATGTAACAGGCAAATAAGTTTTCACCCAATTCGTTTGAAGGGTTAGATCCAAACAATTGAAATTCAAAAACATATGAATCCCTGGATTTTAAAGAGTTTATTTTCATTGTTGAGCATTGAATTGAGAGCTGAATTGACAGACGCAATTAACTTCCAACACTAATTACCAAGGAACGTTTTTGAAACCAGAAAATAATTCCCACCAACCACGCATTTTTTTGGCTTCGCAGATACAGTCAGTCTTTTATCCATAATGTACCTTGCCTACAAGGCAGTGTTAAAAGAATGTGATTCCACATTGCCAATAATGGAGAACTTTCCCCCCAGTTGGGTTAATCCAAAACAAGTGATTGCACATTAACACAACAAAACAATTTCAAATGCTCATCAAGGTAAGCATCCAGACACGGAAAAATTTAGACCACAAATCGTTCTTTTGCTACAATGTAAGATGTCGCTGCCCAAGTTATTACCAGAACACAGTTATATCAAAGGATGTGCATGTTGTTAACCACCTCGATACATTAACATGGAAGTACTCGGGCAAAACTAAGCTTCAAGTTGTTATCATCAGGCCAACAAATAATAGACATTTCAACTCAGCCATCATATCACAATAATACATCAACAATCTTATGTATATATAAAGAAAGAACAAAGATATCTCATGTAACAGGAAGTAAAAATAAAAACAGAACTCTACCTTTACCTCTACCTACAGAATGAAGATTGAGTCCAAGTAAGCATGAATTCCATCATTGAGAGGGGGAAAATGAAGAAGGGGGAAGGATAACAGATTAGGAACACTTGAAAACACCACACACTACAAACACAACAGAAAAACCTTAAACACTGTGAATTATTGCAGAACTCTGCAGTAATGCACTTAATTTGGTTTAAGACTATGCAAACTGACACGAAAACACACCGTAAAACAAAATGTACACATCCGTGCAATAGCAAATTAAAAAACACAATCTTTTAATGCAACTCCCAGCACCAATGCTTGGAAATATATCATATGTAATATTTCCCACCCACTGATAGCCCAGATTCATCAGTTAGCACTGGAATTTCAGCAAATCCTTTAGGGTATGCACAGATAATATTGAAAAATACATCTGTGTATTTACACCAAACAGTGCTCTGTGCTCACAGCAAGTAGCATCACACTAAACAGCATTCACCCTCAGTCACACTTCGCCGGAGCCATCTCAATGACCCACTCAGTATTCAACACAACCACCAAAGTGGCTGCGTTCGTGAAAAGCACCAACCCCTCCCCACCAAAACAAAAATGGAGAAGCAAGAATTCGCCGACTGAGTAGCTCTACAATAGACTGGCAGCGAGAGAAAAGGGGGGGGAAAAAAGCCAGCAAGTCAATAGAAAGAGAAGGAAAGAAAAGGATTGCATACCTTGCTCGCTCATCGTCAGATGTGAGAAACCTTTGAAGAGGAAGAAATACAGTCAAGGGAGATAAACAGGGAGAGTTTCACACAATACCAGTTGGTATTGCAATGTCACATACTTTTATAGTTTAGTATGGCATCAATCACACTGCAAAAGCTTTTCACAGTTGGCAGAAAAAGCTCAGCTGACAAAAGAGCCGAATGTAAAAAGAATACCATGGATTGTAGTGTATAAATCGACTCCATTTTCAAAAGCAAGACTTCCAAGGTTGACTTATACACTGAAATCTACGGTAAGTTGATTCCTTTTACTTGTGTATAATTACCACTTCTGTCTGCATTATACAGTAAAAGGTGCAAAATATTACTTCCCCCCCCCCCCCTTTCAAATAGTACCTACATTCCCATTATAGTTAGTCTTCCCGTACAGGCAATAAATCACCATTTATTACCGGGTGGGTTAAGGGCTCTGTGTGTGGGTGTCAGTGATTTGTTTTGCTGTTTTGGGAATTAAATAGTAAACTGATCTAAAGCAAAGGCATCTGACCTGGTAACATAATCATTCTTTGTTCCTTTCTCAATAAAAAAGGTGCAACATGCACCAACTCCCATTATCACAATGGCTGGTGTAATTACAATGGAATGGAAAGTTATTTCTGAATTAGGGTCATTTACTTTCAGTATTGTGGGCAGAACAAAACAGAATCTATCATTTTTGGGGCCTTGTAGTTGGGATGTGTGGGAGGACAAAACGGTGAAGTCAAGTGCTTACTCCATAAGATTATTTTTCTTTTGCAAAAAAAAAATTAGATTTACAAAACAAAGTCTACAAAATTGACCATCAGCCAACTCAACTGACAGGCAGAGGGATACATGCCCACCAATCACTGAAAGTGACAACACAGGTGGATAAGATAGTCAAAAAGGCACACAGCACACGAGCCTTCTTCGCTGGGGCTTTGGGGATAACAAAAATTAGCAAATTATGTTGCAGCTTTATAAAACTTTAGTTAGGCCTCATTTAGAATTTGTGTACAATTTTGGTTGCTACACTACCAGAAGGATGTGAATGCTTTGGAGAGATTTACCAGGATGTTGCCTGGTCCAGAGGCTATTAGCTGTGAGGGCAGGTTGGATGAATACAGTTGGGTGAATATGGAGGTTGAGGGGAAACCTAATAGGAGTCTACAAGATGGTGAGTGGCATGGACAGAATGGATAGTCAGATACTCTTTCCTAGGGCAGTCAAGTACCAGGGGACATAAGTATAAGGTGCATGGGGAAAAAGTTTTGAGGAGATGTATGAAGCAAGTTTTATTTTCCAAACAGAGGTAGTGAATTTCTGGAATGGGCTGCCTGGGGAGGTGGTGGGAGCAGGTACGATAATGGCATTTAAAGGGCAACTAGACAAATACATTAATAGGATGGGAATGGAAGGATACAGACTTTGTAAGTGCACGTGGTTTTCGTTCAGGCAGGCATCGTGATTGGCACAGGCTTGGAGGGCCAAAGGGACTGTTCCTGTGTTGGAATTTTCTTTATTCAAAAATAATTCCCCTCTTAGTGAGGTTGATAGTGGTCACTGGGTATTAAAATCTTTCTGAGAACTTCAGGTTAAGTAGCATGTTAGTAATTTTATTCCCAAATACAAATTGAGACTCAGTGTTTATCCATCCAATGGCCATCTGAGTCTTTCCAAATTCATATCTAATTATTTCCCCACATGTAAGATCTATTATTTCTTTAGACTCCTACCGTACCAAGTTCCACGCATGGGTGAATTTAACTTAATCAAATAGATTCAGATGCACAGACATCATTATAACAGATTGGGTCCTGAACTCTCTCTCTTCTTTCCCTGAACCTTAAGTACTCTCATTGGTTTTATACTGGTCGACTGTGAGGATGAGCTATACCCTGCAAGATAGTCATTAGATAAATGAAGTTCACCCAGTGGAGGGAGAACTCACCTGGCACGCGGTTCACTTCTGAAAGCAGAAATATCAAAAAAGAGAGGAGGAAAGAACAAGATGTTAAACACACAGAATGCAACTGTCTTTGCATGGCTACCTTTTCATGCACAAGAACAAAGGTAACATGCTCGAGAACATGCAAGTGATTAGACACTGTGCATGTGTGAATTTAACAACAATAAAACCTCGCATTTCATCATCTGTCCTGGCAGCTGGAATCAGATTGCTTCGCTTTACGTCAAGAAAGCTGTTCGGCTGTAAGAATATTCTCAAACATTCTTTACGCACTGCACTGGTTAAAGTTGCTTCTTTTCTCTCTCCCCTACAAAAGGATTCTCCAGTAAATTTTCTGCATGTCAAACATGCTCCTCTGGAAAAGGGTTTGAAAAATTTACTTCCATTTGTAGAACTGGCAGTGCCAAAACGACCATACCAACAGTCGGTAGCTTGCTTGGTCACCTTCATTGCAGACACAGTAAAGTCAATAAGATGACACACATTTTATCACATTGTTTTAAAAAAAAACAATTCTTTCCTTGACACGCCCTTTGAGAAAACAGCTGGCTCTCATTCATTATTGAGAAACTTTTCTTAGCCCTTTAAATGATCCTTTTTTTTCCTGGCTTAAGACACCCCAAACTAAAAGCAATCCCTCCACTTTAATGTACAAAGTTCAGATGGAGAAAATTTCTGACCTGGTTTGGAAAGAATATAATTTGAAGTCTCACAACACCAGGTTAAAGTCCAACAGGTTTATGTGATAGCAAACGCCACATATCATTGGAAAGAACAGCCAGCTTCAGAAACGATAAATTCACTTGCTCAAGATGTTTTAATTTTTAATGCATTTTCCTATTTGCATTTCCCCCTGGTGCTGCTGGAAATATTTAGCCAAGTGAGTTTACAAACCACACGACACCGAAGCTGTTCTAATGGAAATCACAGAATCGTATAAACTCTACAATGCAGAAAGGGACCATTCGGCCCATCGAGTCTGCACCGACCACAATCCCACCCAGGCCCTAAGCCCATATCCCATATAATTACCCACTAATCCCTCAAACCTATGCATCCCAAGACACTAAGGGCAATTTTAGCATGGCCAATCAACCTAACCTGCAGATCTTTGGACTGTGGGAGGAAACCAGAGCACCCAGAGGAAACCCACGCAGATACAAGAAGAATGTGCAAACCCCACACAGACAGTGACCCAAGCCAGGAATTGAACCCAGGTCCCTGGAGCTGTGAAGCAGCAAGTGCTAACCACTGTGCTACCGTGCTGCCTTATATTGTTTGGAAAGGGAGAGGTGGAATACTGAAGTGTTTGCCGAGAACCACGGGGCTGGAGAAAAGGTAAAATACTGCAGATGCTGGAATCTGAAACAGCTGGAAAATCTCAGCAGGCCTGACAGCAGCTGTGGACAGAGAACGGAGGCAACATTGTGAGTCTGGGTGACCCTTTGTCAGGGCTGGGATAGAGAATGAAGAGAACATGGAAAATTACAGCGCAGGAACAGGCCCTTTGGCCCTCGAAGCCTTCACACTGCTCGACCGAACTAAAACCCCTTACCCTAACGGGGACCCTCTTTTCCCATTCTATTAATGTACTAGAAATTGGCTACTGCCCGATAATGGGCACAAATGAGATGGTGCGATGGCCACAAGTCTACAGTAACGTACATAAAGAAAAATTAATTGACTGTGGCTTCCAGCTGTTCCTTAAAGGATCACTGGTCAGGTTGATGTGGGACTGGGAAATCCAGTCAGCAACTGTTCGACCTAGTTTGTGATGAACATCGCAAGGGGGAAGGGGAATACAATCTTCACTCTTTTATATTGGGTCAAGCCAGCTTTCAGAGGGACACACAAAAACAGACGGGATCAAACTGGCCAAGTGTCATAAAGTTTAAGTTTATTTATTAGTGTCACAAGGATGCTTACATTAACACTGCAGTGAAGCAACTGTGAAAATCCCCTGGGCGCCCGTTCGGGTACACTGACGGAGAATTCAGCCTGGCCACATACGGCCAGGGCCTTGTGTCGAAAAATTGGTTGCAACAAACTTATGCCGAAAGCTAAATACGACCCAGAAAAATTGCTTCTCCCATAGATAAAGATTCACCCACGGGTTCAGTAGGGACAGGTGAGGTTTGAAGAATTGCTTGACATGAACACACTGAACAGGTTCCAAGTGCGAGAATGTGGACCAGCAAATGATTCTTTTTGTTTAAATTTTATTCCAAATCCTACAGCAGTAAAAAAAAAGATGACATTTTCAATCGTACTAGAATCCTTTAAGCCAAAATATAAATGTTCTAACAAATACAGCAATGTCAATCAAAAACTCCAATCATCGGGATTGGTTTACTTTCAGGAAATTAACATGCAGATTTCTCAGGAAAAAATGTAAAATGCGGTTCAAACTTAAGAAATCTGACTATTGTGCGAATTAAGTTGTTCCTCTCTTGGAACAGGATCATTTCTGGGGGCATACCTTTCCTTTTAGGAGTTCATTCCATTCCACTTCCCCCCACCCCCTCCCCCATGCTTCATAACATTCACAGAATAGACAACATTAGGTGCATTGGCCATGCTAAATTCTCCCTCAGTGTGCCCAAACAGGCCTTGGTGTGGCGACTATGGGATTTTCACAGTAACTTCACTGCAGTGTTAATGTAAGCCTACTAGTGACTAATAAATATACAAATAAATTAACTAATAAGAAGAATCACAGAATCCCAACAGTGCAGAAGGAGACCGTTCAGCCCATCAAGTCTATACCAACAACAATCCCACCCAGGTGCTATGCCAACAATCCCAACATTTACCATAGCTAATCCAACTAGCCTATACATCTTTGGAGTGTGGGAGGAAACCAGAGCACTTGGAGGAAACCCATGCAGGCACAGGGAGAACATGCAATCTCCAGGTGGCATGGTGATTAGCACTGTTGCCTCACAGCATCAAGGTCCCACTTTGGATCACTGTTGGTGTGGACTTTGCACATGTTCCCCATGTCTGTGCTTCCTCTGGATGCTCTGGTTTCCTCCCACACTCCAAAGACATGCGGGTTAGGTGCATCGGCCAAATGCATGGGGTTATGGGGATAGGACTGGGGTTGGATTGTGGTTGGAGCATGATGGACCGAAAATGACCTCCTTCTGCACTGTAGGGATTCTAATGATTCAATGATTGCACCCTCAGGAAGGATGTGCAACGTTGGAGAAAGATCAGATGAAAACTTACTGGCACAGTACCAGGGATGAGAGACATGGGTTACATGGAGGGATCAGAAAAATTGGGTTTGTTCTCCTTGGAGCAGAAAATGTGGAGAGGAGATTTAACAGGATGTATTTGTATTCATGATAGGAGAAAGTCACTTCCACTGATAAGGTCATGAACCAGAGGACATGGATAGAAGATAGCTGAGATAATAGGAGTCGTGGAAGAAACCTCATGGGGAAAATGGAGAATTTCTTTTATGCGCTGAATCATTGTGATCTCCAAGATGCAACCTAAAAGGAAGGCGGAAGGAAACTCAATGGTCGCTTTCAAAAGGGAATTGGTTATAAACTTGAGAAAGGAAAGCTTTTGCAGGGCTAAAAGGTAAGTGCAGAGGAGGTGGGACTGTATGGTTGCTTTTTTTTCCCCAAAGGAACAGACGCAAGGAAATGAAAGGCATCCATTTGTGTTGTATCACTTTATGAATCTGTGCTTGGGTGAAAATTGGTGGGTATTCAACAATGGGTAATTATAGTCCATGAGTCTCTTTGGTTGATAGCTGTTCAAAAAATAAACACTGTGGACTGGACACCATTTCAATATATTCTCCAGAATGTCTAATTTACTTGAACAATGCTCAAATTAGTTTTGCTAACTTTCAAAAAACATTTCTCTCAGTTTACATAGTAAAACTGAAAAATAGTATCAGTCTTTGACCAAAGTCTTCTTGGACATACATCTTCCACCAATCTCAGTGTGAAGTAGCCAAATCAGGACAAAACTCACCCTTCCCTCTTCCGAATTTGAGACCACTCTCTGGAGTTTCTAAGTTTGCAGTAACATACTCATGTTCAGTTCACCTCTCGCCCTTCCAGAAGTTTTCCTGGTCTTTGCTTCTAATTCCAGATACTATCTTGTGAAAACATACCCAGCTTCAATCAGCTGGTTTCAATGAGCCACAGAATGGCATTTTTGATCCCCCTTTTCCTTGAGCTCTGTCCGATCTCCTTTCTCAGTCTAAAAACTCAGTATTCCCAATCCTTCCCATCTATTCAGATGCTCCTTTTTATGCTCCACTGGTTATTTATGGTATTGTTCTTCACATTCATCCCCATCTTTAACTCTATCCCCACTTCCCTATCAAGCTGGCATCAATGCGACACCTTTCTGGTGACGGTCCAGCTGTGACTATTTTTTGTTTCCATCCTCGCTGATAAATTTTTCGATGGTTTCCCCGAGCTGTAGGCTTCATTTCCCAAAAACAGACGACTTTTCTCGCAAAACAACGCATGTTCTGAAATATCGCAAACAGTGACAGATTCTGAGGACACAATCCACACCAAGAAATTTACCATTCTGAGCAGCGACACATTCAATATCCCGATGGTCCCAGTTAAACCCAATCTAGAGGCTGAAGTTCTCACATTGGCAGAGTGAAGAGGTCAGAATTGGGGAAAAGTTCCTTGGTGCCCAGCTTCTGGCACCGGGTCAACTTTGGGCAGTTGTCCATTTTTCACAATAATAAGGGGCTTTTTTTTTTTAAAATTCATTTATGGGACATTGGCATTACTGGCTGCCAGCATTTATTGCTCATCTTTAGGGCAGTTGAAAGTCAACCACATTGCCCCATGGAGGCCAGACCTGGTAAGGGAGGCCGATTTCCTTCCCTAAAAGACATTAGTGAATCAGATGAGTTTTTCCAACAATGGTTTCACAATCATCAGCAGATTCTTAATTCCAGATTTTTTTTTATATTGAATTCAAATTCCTCTATCTGCAGTGGTGGGATTTGAACCAGGGTGCCCAGAGCATTGACTGAGTTTCTGGATCAATTGAGTTTCTGGAAGGTGACACGGTGATTAGCACTGCTGCCTCACAGAACCAGGGACCCAGGTTTGATTCCCGGCTTGGGTTACTGTCTGTGTGGCATCTGCACATTCTCCCCTTGTCTGTGTGGGTTTCTTCTGGCTGCTGCGGTTTCCTCCCACTGTCCAATGATGTGCAGATTAGGTGAATTGGCTGTGCTAAATTCTCACTCAGCATATCTGAGCAAGCACCGGAATGTAGCAACTAAGGGATTTTCACAGTAACTTCTTTGCAGTGTGAATGTAAGCCTACTTGTGACTAATAAATAAACTTTACTTTAATTGAGTCTCCAACCACATTGCTGTGACTCCAGAGTCACAGGTCAGTCAGACTGAATAAGGACGGCAGATTTCCTTCCCTAAAAAGAACATCAGTGAACCAGATGGGTTTTTCCTACAACCCGCAATGGTTTCATGGTCATCAGTTGATTCTTAATTCCAGATTTTTTTTTAATCGAATTCAAATTCCACCATCTGTCGTGATGGGATTTGAACCTGGGATTCTGGATTAAAAGTCTAGCGACAATTCCACCAGGCCGTCATCTCTTCTGAAGTCACAGATGACGTGAAACCATGATGGCGGTTCGCAAAAGCGATTTTCCTTTGAGCATAGCCTGCAGGAGACAACCCTGAAATCACTTCAAGGAAATAAATGTTCCTGCAATTAACGGTGAAACCATGGATGGTTTTATTTAGCCCCGGGCACTCTGGTGTGCTCTCCTGACCCCCCCTTCGCAAACAGAGAATGCCACTGTTGACAAGTAATGCAATCTGGAAGACTGATCCACAATCATGTTAACCTTTAAGGGGTCAAAGATTACAATGCAATCAGTGCTTAATCAAGAAACCTTCAAGAGTGTTGCTATGCCAAATAAGATGTCCAGAACAATTTATGTTAATATATCACAGATATATATATTTAAATTGAGGTTGTTGGTGTCAATTCAAATGCAAATAGCACTTGATTGAGGTGCTTGTAAACATTCAATGAATTTCAAACTGCGCGAACCAGATGTGAAGTGCAGAAATGCACAAAAATCCATGACTGAAATATTAAAAAAAAACAGAAGAACTGATTAGTTTTGAATTTGTTTCAAGTCACTTTGACTTAAACGAAAATCCTTTTAAATCTACAAAAAAAAAACTGATTAGTATAGACTAATGTTCCCCGGTGTAATCTGCAAATACATCTGGCAAAACACAGGCCGAGGCATCTGCCAGCTTAGAACAAATTCACCGAAGCTTTCATCCTCTCCTCCAACTCCCCCCCCCCACCCCCCCAACCCATTAAAAATGGACAACTGTCCATCATTCACCCGGTGCCAGGAGCTGGGGCCTTTCTCCTGACTCCAACCACTTCACTGTGACAATGTGAGAACTTCAGCCTCTTGACTTGGATTAACTAGGAATGTGTCGCTCCTCAGAACGGTGAATTTCTCAGAGTGTAGGAATTAGGAGCAGAGGTCAGCAATTTCCGCCCTTCGAGCCTGTTCCACTATTCAATCAGATTGTGGCTGATCTCTCCCTGGTCTCAAATCTATCTCCCCACCTGTTCCCCATATTCTTTTTTTATTTAAAAATTAGAAATATATCCACCTCCCTCTTGAAAACGTTCAATGATCCAGGCTCCACACGCTGTGGGGCAAAAAGTTCCTCAAATTCACCAACCACTGCCAGAGGTAGTCCACCTCATCTCAGTTTTAAATTTACCACCTCTCAACTTATACCTAAAATCTCTTGTTCTAGATTATCCTACATGGGAGAAACATTTGGTTCTTATCAATCCCTTTTAAAAGGGATTTATCTCTCTCAATTATCTCTCTCGATTAGGCCCCCTAAACTCCAGCAAGCATAAGGTCAAACTATTTAATCTCTCCTCACAAGCCAATCCTTTCATCCCCAGAATCAATCTGGTAAACCTTCTCTGAACAGCCCCTGTTTTCTGTCCTCAATCCAATCTAATATTCTACCCCCAATCCCATGTGATTTCATCTTCTGGATCAGTCTTTTGTGTATCACTGTGTCAAACACCTTCTGGAAGTCTAGGATCCCCACTATCCACCTTGCTGGTTACATCCTCAAAGAACTCAAGCAAGTTTGTCAAGCATGACTCTCCTCTCACGCTGTCAAAAATAAATTCTTTCCTAAAGGATATTTGAGCGACCCCTGGACCCAACCAAAGTAGTAATTAGCTACAGTGCATAAAGACTCGTAGACTTCAATGAGACCATGACATTGGCCCCTTGGAATATGACCTCCCTGATTGGGCAGACAGTTATGTCTCAATCAAGGAACCATATCTATATATTAATGTGGGAGTGTTAGGTCCACTAGTACTTTGGATTCTGATGTTGTACACAAAGATGTACTTGTAAATAGCATAGAGCTTGTAAATAAAGGGACAGATAAAGCAAAGATGCGCTGGCTGAGTTATTTCACATAGGCATCTCTTTCTCTCTCTCATTAATTCCAAGGTTGAAGAGGTTGATGTATGAGGAGAGATGAAACAGTTTGGGCTTGTACTCACTGCAGTTTAGAAGGGTAAGTGGAGATCTGATTGAAGTATATAAGATACCAAAAGGGACTGATAAAGTAAACTTAGACAGAGAGTCTAAGTTGTGCCAGCCATCACTTGTGTGGCAATCTGAAACAAGTGGTCATAGGTATAGTTTAAGAGATGGTATATTTCTAACTGAGATCATGAGGAACTTCTCTCACAGAAGGGGGTGAATTTGTGGAACCTATTGCCCCATAGTGCAGTGGAGCCTGAATCTTTGAATAGTTTCAAGGAGGAGATGGATATATTTCTGATGGAAAAATGGATTAAAGGAATATATGCAGCAGGTGGGGAGGTGGGTGGCTTGGTGTGTGCAGCACGGTGGCACAGTGGTTAGCATTGCAGCTTCACACAGCCAGGGTTTCAAGTTTGATTCCCAGCTCAGGTTACTGTGTGGAGCTTGCACATTCTCCCCATGTCTGCACGGGTTTCCTCCAGGTGATCTGGTTTCCTTCCAAGTCTGAAAGACTGGTTAGGTGCATTGATCCAAACAGGCGCGGGAGTGTGGCAACTCAGAAAATATCACAGTAACTTCACTGCAGTGTTAATGTAAGCCCTACTTGTGACTAATAAACAAACTTTAATTGGAGGCAGGGAGAGATCAGCCATGATCTGATTGAATGGTGGAGCAAGCTCGAAGGGCTAATTCTGCTCCTAATCCCTATGTTTTTCCTCTCCATTAGAGAAAGACACTTGGTTATATGCAGCTCGAAAATAAACTGTTTGCGGGTGTTTTGTGGATTACCTATCCACGTGACCTCTTTAAAGATCACAGGTCGGGTGGTTAGCTGTCTGATCCAGGTGGTGGAGAAAACTTTGACTTGAGTATTTCCAAAAGTTCTGAATCAGAAATAAGCACTTCATCTATTTCCAACTCTGCCTCCCATGGAAGAACATGTGGCTGCCAAATAAAAACATGCCCATTCAACACCAATTTTAATTTTCTTACTGCCATCTAATTGAGATCAGAATCTAAATGCAAAGCTATGGGAAGACAGCCATCGAGTTTGCTTATTCGCACAGCAGCCTAATTAGTCCCACTCACCCCATCTTGTCCTCCAACTTTGTTCCTCTGTTAAGTATGGCTCCAACTCACTTCTGAAAGAGATGACACAGTATCCAGCCCTCAAACAGTGCATCGCAGATTCTAAATACTCCAAGCTAAAAGGTTTTCCTCTTGTCCCCTCAGGTTCCTTTGTCAATCACCTTAAATCTCTCTCTTTATCGACCCTCCAGTTTTCGAAACAAGTCCCTCCTCATTTATTCAGCCTGAGCCCTTCATGTTTAATAACATTTCTGTCAAATTTCCTTATCACTTTAACAGCTCTGAAATCCCCCTTTCTCTCTTGTTTGTCGTGTAGCTAAGTTCTCTCATCTCTGGAACCATTCTAGTAAATCCCATCTGCACCTTCTCCGAAACATTCACATCCTTCCAAATTTTGGTACCAAGAATTGGACGTAACATGCTAGCTAGGGCCAAAAGGGTGTGTAATGCAAGTTTAGAATAACTTCACAGTTTTTATACTCCATGCCTCCATTTATAAACTCCAAACATTCCATCTGCTTTAGTAGCTACTGGTACTAAAGCAAAACACTGCCAAGTCTGAAATAAGAACAGAAAATGCTAGTAACATTATACAAGTCAGGCAGCACACAAGTGGAGCGAGACAGAAGCAGAGTTTAACACGGCAGAATTTTTTGTGTGTCTATGTATCTGTGTGTCTGTGTGTGTATAAACTCCAAAGATCTATAAATGTGGGAGATAGGACCTATCATGTTTGCAGTAGAGGAAAGGTGAGGAGGGGCATGAACACTTTTGGGCCAGTTAAATTCAGGACAAGCAGACCTATTTTCAAATGAGGATAATACACATTCCATAAATTCAAGGTAAGCACACAAATGCTTGTGAATGACAGATAAGTAAAAACAGTCTAAGCTATTTAAATTCCCTGCCATTTAAATTTTGAAAACAAAAACACTGCTGTGGTTTTTGAGTGTGAAAAAAATAGTTCTAGTAGTTTCAACAGATGCTTATTGAAATAACCCTAAGGGCTCTCATTGTAGAATTATTACAGCTTGACTGCATCCACACCCTGTTATTATCATAATAAGGGACTGCAAATTCACAGTTTGACTGACAGCTGCAAGAGGTTATTAAAGGATTAGCTGTCTTCATTGTGGGTTTACGAATACAATTTTTAATAAGGGATAAGTACTGGAGGAAATTTAAATGTACTGTACATGTGTTCACAAACAAAAGTTTTTTTTTTAAATAGAATGAAATCTGTAATAATTTTAATGGAACTTTAATTTCTTCTTAGCATGGCTTCTGATGCAGGGGGGTGGTGGGATCGCGAGGAGTGATGGTAGGACAACATAATACTGAACTAAACAAAATCGGGATGAAGTCCTAGAGCAGTGAAGTGACTCTTCTAACCAGCCCACTTCCTCACTTAGCAGCCCCTGTGACTGTGTTTGGGGTCAGCAGACTACAACTTCAGCAAGCAGCTGCTTTCCCACCATACCCCACTCCCCACCAAAACAAAATCATGCCCCATCGTGGTCCTCTCTGTTAGAATGTAACCAATGACAACTTTGTATTGGATGTAATGTGTCCAGTGGGAATAGTTTGCAAGGGTCAACTGACCCAATAAACCATGTGGTGAGCTTTAGAACATAGAACACTACAGCACAAACAGGCCCTTCAGCCCACAAGTTGTGCCGAACACATCAAAACCTACCCAACCATAGACCTATCTATAACCCCCAATCCCATTGGATCCCATTTACTCATCCAGAAGTCTTTTAAAAAACCCCAGCAAGTTCGCCTCGACCACCACCGACGGCAGCCGATTCCATTCACTCACGACCCTCTGAGTGAAAAACTTTCCCCTAGCATCTCCTCTGTACTTGCTTCCCTGCAAATTAAATCTGTGCCCTCTCATCGCGACCATTTCAGCCCTGGGAGTCTCTGAGAGTCCACCCTATCTAACCCTCTCAACATCTTGTAAACCTCTATCAGGTCGCCTGCTTTGAGTGACTCAGAGCAAGGCCCCAAGTTTGGCATAACGATGTTCTTTTATTAAACCCTTTCTTTGATTTATGAGTTGAAGTAAGTTTTGTTCTGTTTTTATTGGCTGCATTTAAAGAGTCACTTCTGATGAAACACTCTCTCCCACTCCCCCCTCCTCACCTCATGACATTTCCCAAATAACTTCCTAGTTATTAAATTGGAAAGAGTGCAGAAAAGATTTACTGGGATACTTGACGATTTGAGTTATAGGGAGAGGCTGGGACTTTTCTTTCCTCTAAAGTGGAGATGGCCGAAGAATGATCTTATAGAGATCTACAAAATAATGAGGGGCATAGATCAGCTAGATAGTCTTTTCCCAAAGGTAGGGAAGTCTAAAACTAAAGGGCGTAGGTTTAAGATGAGAGGGAGAAATACATAAGTGTCTGTAGGGGCAATTTCTTCATTGTGGTGAGTGTCTGGTGCAAGCTGCCAGAGATAGTAGTAGAGATAGGTACAGTTTTGTCTTTTATAAAGCATTTAGACAATTATATTTGTAAAATGGGTATAAAGGGATATGGGTCAAACACAGGCAATTAGGACTAGCTTAGGGGTTTTAAAAAAAGGGGTAGCATGGACAAGTTGGGCCGAAGGGCTTGTTTCCATGCTGTAAACATCTATGAGTCTGAGTCTAAGCTGTGCCAGCCATCGCTCATGTGAAAATCCAGCCCAATGCTTCTGATCAATGACCCCCCGTGAGTTACAGTGCAAGGTCACCGACACAAATATAACTCCGCTTCTCTGCATAAATGCTGTCTAACTTGCTGAATAGTTAGTGCCTTTTCTGTTTCCATTTCCCTTACGAAGTGTTTTCGTCAATCTCTCTTGCCACCTTCCAATAATGAGTGCGCCACTATCACCAGCTGTCTTTGCAACCCCCTTTACAATTGTATCGTTTAGCTTTTGCCACTGTCACTCCTCACACTAACTGGCTCACTCGTCGAAGGAGAGAATGTTGCTTTTTTAAATAAGTCAGTCTGGCTCCTCTGCAGAGTTAAGACTCAGGAAGGAAATAGGACGGGAGAGAAAATGAGCACATGATATGGTCAAATCCTAATTTCAATTTGAGATTCATCTTTTATCTTCCTCATTAGGGTGGCAAACTCAACGCTTGTGCCCTCCATTCCCATGGCGAGCGGGGCAGGAAAATTCCACCGGGAGTCAATGAATATTTTTAAGGCAGAGGTAGATCGAATCTTGCTAACATTGTGAGTCTGAATGATTGTGGGATACTCCATTATGGTTTGGTTTGTTAGACGATTCCAGTTTAAGATATTTATGCCTCGTAACTAACTACGCTAAGCTTTAAAGCTGGAAATTGAGTATGTAGATATTGAGTAAATTCTGGGATTAGTTTAGAAGTTGGCTGTGTTATTTGAAAGTACAATGCAAGCAAAGTTTTTCATAGACAGAAGTTTTTCTTCTGTCTTTGCAAATTGTTCCTGAAAGTTACGGGCACCGCTTGTACCTGATAATTTTATAACACAGGTATAGAGCATAACAGCACAGTACAGGCCCTTTGGCCCTCAATGTTGCGCCGACCAATGGAACCAATCTTATGACCCTCTAACCTAAACTATTCCAATGCTATCCATATGCCTATCCACTGACCATTTGAACGCTCTTAAACTTGGCGAGGTAAGAACCCATATTGTGGTAACAGCTATGCGTATTCAGTTGTATTTTGTACAAGTTCAAGATCATATCTGTATCGGGAGCAGCTTTTGGTGTCTGTCTTTCTCTTTAGTAAATTAGTCTTTTTATTTCTGTAGTTTTTAAATGATGCTCAATAAAAGTAGGTTTACTTCAGGCGAGTTTTTGCCTATGTTTATTGTGAGAACAGACCCGACAATATTTGCCCATGTCACGTGTTCATTTTCTCTCCCCTTCTCTTTCCTTCCCGAGTTTAAATCCTGCAGAGGAGCCAGACTGATTTATTTAAAAAGCAACATTTGCACCTTCGACGAGTGAGCCAGTTAGTGTGAGGAGTGACAGTGGCAAAAGCTAAATGATACAATTGTAAAAAGGGGTTGCAAAGTCAGCTGGTGATAGTGGCACACTCATTGTTGGAAGGTGGCAAGAGAGATTGACAAAGGCACTTTGTAGGGAAAATGGAAACAGAAAAGGCTCCAACTATTCAGAGCTCTGATGAAGGGTCATCCAGACTGGAAACATTGGCTCTCTTCTCTCTCCACGGATACTGTCAGACATGCTGCGGTTTTCCAGCATTTTCCGTTTCTGTTTCAGATCCCAGCGTTTTGCTTTTATTTTAGACTCCCTTGTTCATCAAAAATCAAAGGCTATCAGGGATAGGGTGGAATTGAAATTGAGGCCGGAATTGAAATCGAGGCCACAATCAGATCAGCCATGATCATATTGAATGGTGCAGCAAGCCCGAGGGGCTGAATGGCCTACACCTAATTCATAAGTCTGCATGTAACCCACTAACTCTCAACTGTGGTCAACGTTCAGAAGTGTCCACTGAAGCGATTCATCAGTCTGTAGCCTAACAATAGACGTGACGTAAGCATTTAAAGATGAGAATGGAAATTTCAATGTTCAATTTTTCTTCTCGAAGCCGCAGCTTGGAAAACCCGAGGATCCAGCTAGCGGGGAACAGCCGCTAGGTACTTATTCATCTGTCATGTTTTGTGACTGTCAACGCATGAGTGAGCAGCCATGGGGTGGGATTGACATTACAGAATTAAAGCGATGAGAATAAAATGCCGCAGCTCAAATTTTAAAAAGGTAGCAATAAATGATCTACAATGTTAGGTACATTGGCCCAGACTAAATTGCCCCTTAGTATCCCAGCTGTGTAAGTTAGAGGGGTCAGCAGGGTAAATATGCCAGATTATGGGGATGGGACCTGGGTGGGATTGTTGTGGGTGCAGACTCGATGGGCTGAATGGCTTCCTTCTGTACTGTAGGGTTTCAATGATTCTATAGAATGACAAAGAGTCTACTAATTTTTTTTTGTGATTTAAAACATGATTCGCAAACTTCAAACTATATTTTCTGGATTTATAAATGTAAAAATCAGTCTCATGTAAAATGAAGCAGGTTATCAACCCACTACCTTCCCCCAACTTGTTCACGCCTATTAAGACCATTAGTTGGATAATGGATAGTTTTATGGGATTTATAATTATACTGGTATATATTAGAAATAATGTATAGTTCAAAGTGTATTTAAAACCTATTTGCAGATATGATAGCGAGTTTTAAGAGCATCTTGACAAATACATGAATAGGATGGGAATAGAAAGATATGTCCCAGGAAGGGAAGGGGATTTTAGTTCAGTTGGGCAGCATATTGATGCAGGTTTGGAGGGTCCTGGGCTGTAATTTCCTTTGTTCTGTAGTTAGATTCATGCTGGACAAAGGTGTTTGTATGTGTGGGAGTTGAAGAAGTTTCAACTGTGTTTCAATTGTGATTAGAGAGGGCTACAGGGTGAAGAGTAAATTGTAGTAGCAGTTATTGCTTAGGCCCTTCTAAGGTAAAATAACCGAGGTTTTAGTTTTTGTTGAATATATTGCAGTTGGCGACAGAACTCTGGGGAGTGAACATCTCTCAACTCTGCCAGGAGAAGCTGAACAAGACAAGGGAGCTGCAAAGATGCAAATATCCTAAGGAACAAGTTAGAGTACAGATAACCCAAGGAATTATGCCAAATAAAATGCCTTCAGATGACTGGAGAGCAGAGACCAAGATACTGTTCAGAAGAATTCAAAGAAGAGTAAACAAAGTGTTCTAAGTTAAAGATAAATTATAGGAACTAGATTTAATGAGAGACAGCAGACTTCAGAGGTCAATGCAACACTGGTCCTGGTCTGCCCCCTTCTTCCCCGAGTTCCCAATGCACTGTCGCTGAAGGGCTGTCAGATTTCTGGTTGGTCAGGTGTGGAGGGGGGTGGGGGGAGGTAACGGATGATGGAAGAAATCTACCAGATAATAATTCATGAACAATAGCAAAGTCTGTCTGTGACTTTTCAGCAATGCTGGAATGCTTTTTTTTTAAAAAAAAGTTAAAGTTTACTTATTAGTCACAAGTAAGGCTTACATTAACACTGCAATGAAGTTACTCTGAAATCCCCCTCATCTTCACACTCCGGCACCTGTTCAGGTCAATGCACCTAACCCAGCACATCTTTCAGACTGTGGGAGGAAATTGGAGGATATTCCTTTTGTAAATGCTAATCTGTTTTAATTCTACTTGGTTGCTTAATTAAAAAATACAAAAGCCCAGCTCCACATATCTTCAGCCGTTTTAGCAAGGGTGACAATCATTTAGAAGTGGGTGTGTTCAATGCTCGATTGAAAGTTAGGCCCTTGAGAAAATAAAACTGATCTGCTGTTACCCGAAAGATAAAAAGTTTTTGGCATATCAGTTCTTTGGGATATATTAACTGTGTTAAACCCTGTAAGTGTAATTATGTGTGAATGCAAGCAGATGTGAACAGATCAATTGCTGAAATCAATTTATAAGCGCAAATTGTTAGAACAATTTACCTGAAACTCCTGGATAATAACTTTAAATATTGATCAACTATAAATTCATAAGAAGTGCTTAATGCTTCTAAATCATCTGTAGTTATTAGTGCCACTATACATCAATCCCTGAAAGTGCTTCTTTAGCCAGATACCTACCTAGCTATAAAGATACACATCTGGTATCATTACTATCTGGCAAAATAAGCACTTTACAGCCCCTATTTAAATAGCTCATGTTACACTGCACATTTTAATGATAAGTTGCAATGAGAGCAAGCTGTATTCTCACAAGGTTTCAACGATTGAAGGACGTGGGGGAAGACGGGCTTGAAGGTGAAGTTTCACAAAATCTTTTGGTTTCGTTTACCCAAGAAAAGAACCAGCAAGTTTCACCCAGAATCTGTAATGTCACCATTCTGGTTGTCTGCAATGAAGATTAGCCAGGAAACCACACAACCTTAGTCATCAAGCCTACTGTTCCCAATCTTTACTGTTTTTCAATGATGAACATTTTATTTTTGGAAGGGGGGGGGACATTTATTACCTTTTAAATATAAAAAAAAGAGCTTTCTTCAGCAACCACTGTGCTCTCTCACGTCTGCTTGGGTACTTACTGAGCAACAGAAACTGGGTGCGTGCAATAACATCCTGAAACAGGTGTATAATTCCTTAGTATTTATAGAAAAATCAACATTTTTAATGAATAGTGATAAGGTTGGTAATATTCACGGTTACCTCTTTTTCTTCCAAAAACGTGTCTTTTTACAGTATGATCTGACTATTGCCTCAGAGTGCAACTGCGACCACCTTTGAATCTTGCATTGCAAGAACCTCATGTGATGCATCTGGCATTGAATAAGGGGAGTTGACTCATTGAAGTTTCACTGTGTGATCCGTCACCAGCTGCTGGGACAGGTGCAGCGTTGGATCCTGCACTGCAGCACGATTATTCCACCCACTTCCCACTCCCTGGGAGAAAACACTTCAAGCTCTTAAGGCACTTAGTCCCATGACTCTGGAGAAGACCTTTAACTCATCGTGTGGCAAAGACACAGACGAAAAACTTGAGTCAGAACACTCCAGGATGCAAAGGTCTGCTGGTATTGCCACGGGATACCTCGGTGACTAGTTGTCTATTAAATCGGTCAGTTTTTAATAAATAATTGTCTTGGTAGAATTGTTTTGCGGTCTGTCACGTGAAGACTCGCCAGGAGTATTTCGACAAGCGAACAGTTTTTTTTAAAGACAGGACCACAAAGAAATTAGAGTTACGCTCGTAGGATGCACACTCAATTACAACTAAAAAAAAATTCTGCTGATCCTCTTTTGCAGAGAAGACATGCCAACAGCACAAAAATGTTGTTAACAGCACCATTTCCTGAGGGGCATAACGCACGCAACACTGATAGAAGCCTAGTTAGCTATGCGAGTGCTTCCACACAACACCAAATGCAAATACAAGAGAGACATCCTAACGGTGATCGATGATGCAATGTTCTTGTCCCAGTCCTGTCAGGTGTGAGCTATATTGTGAAATGATGCAATTCGGTTAGAATTAAACACGTGTAAAAGGACATCCGCACGCTAAAAACTTTGAAAATTCTCTTACCGTTTGCACACTCGTACTTCAGTTATACAATAAAGCGATTCTACACTTACAGATCTACACAGGCGTTAAGAACAACACTTAAATCAAGGCTTAAACACAACCTGTAACAAACGTGGTTTAGATTTTGAACCAGACATTTTCACATTAACACACTACTCTGAAATGCTTAATAATGCATGAAGCATGTTTTAAAGTGAATTCCTCCAGAAATTGAACAAAGAAAAATCATCCCAAAGTATCAATTCCAGTCACATACCGGTAGATGCATTCAAAAAACTATTTTTAAACAAAGACATTTAAACCTATCAGGTAATGGAATTAGGATTGATGTTTCTTGGCAATTTTCTGGCTTGCCTTGCTCCGTGGATACAGAACGTCCTTTGGCGCTACACCTCGAGTAGCCATTAAGGTGAGTGGGGGAGGGAGGGTCCAGTTAATTTAAAACCTTCCCCCAATCCAGAAGCTGAAGTGCAAGATGTCCTAACTACTACCCTGACTCCAACACATGCTGGGGTGTGTTTGATGCGATTATCACCCCTCAACTATAGCTACGTTCACGGGTGTAAGGGAGCATACGGCATCTATTGTTAAGGTCTTCTATGCCTGTTGGACACCACAGGGACTGATATACCTTCCTAACCCTGTTAATCACATTTTGGTTTAATCTTTTAATTGTAAGGCACTTGCCCTTATGGGACTATCCCTTTTACTTTATCCCTCAGTGGTGCAGACTCAAGATGCTGAAGGGCTTCTTCTGCACTTGCCCACTGTATCCCACTTGCCAGCACTTGGCCCTTAACCTCGAATGTTGTGCCATGCCAAATACTCAACCAGGTACTTTTTTTTTTATTTGATTTAGTTCAATTAGTTTTTCAGCTAGAGGAGAGAGTTGGGACACTTTGGACTAAGCTGATATGTAATACAACAATTCGCTGGCTCACTCCCACTGAGCGAACCACAAATTCAGTTAAATTTATACAAAGAGAGAAAAATGTATTCCAAAACATTCAGAAGTTCACATTTTAGTGCAAACAGGAAAGAGGTTTAGTTGCTCACCTTCAGTGCAGTACTGCCCCAGGTACCCTGTGTCAGAGCAGTCACAGCTAACACTGCCATCTATCAAGGAGCAAACTCCACCATTCTCGCAAGGGTTTTCCGTGCAGATCCCCTCTTTCTCCAACCTCACCGACTGGCTCCCGAGCAGTGTCGGCACCGAGTTCCCGTACTTCAAGTCTTCGATAAATCCCTTGAACGGAGGTTCGCCCTGCACCCCGATGGAAGTCAACGCGGATTCTCGGATATCCTGCGGGACCCCTCCCAGAAACAGATCGCTCACAATCTTCATGTGCTGCCGCTGGGGCTTGACTTGGGCGGAGCCCGTGTCCCCGTCCAGCACCAGGACCGTCCGCAGGTTGTCGCGGCTGACCATGAGGAAGTGCCACTTGCCATCGTCCACCTGCCTGTCCATGTCGATGGAGGCCTCGTAGCAGTCGATGCTAAACTTGAGCTGCACCCTCCCCTCCAGCAGGCGTAGCTGCAGGAAGTCGCAGTAGCCTCCGTCATCGAAGTAGAGGAGCAGGGCCCTGGAGATCTCCGTCTTGAACTGGAAGCTGAGGTCGCTCCGGGCACTCGCGTCCCAGCGAGCGTAGCGGCTCCACGAGCCCGGGGCGCCGGTAAACTCCATCCCCAGGCACAGCCCTGCCAGAGAACCGAGAACCAGGGCAAAGCAGAAGGAATCCATGCTCAGTGTGGTGAGGGCACAGGGGAGGGACGCATAAAACAACAGACCACCGTTCAGGGAAAACGCGGCGAGGGTAAATCCACAGGGACAGAAACGGTCATGGGAGAGGCGATTCGAGCATTAGCCAGCGCCCACAAGTCAAATCGAAGCCGTTTACCCAACGATGCGGGCTGTCTTCTGATCCCGAGCTCTAGGGCAGCGTATATTCAAGCCTGGTGCCACAAGTTCGTTGGGCGGAATGCAAGCTATTGCGGCGAGACAGATCAGCAATTACGGACGTGCCGACTTTGTCTTTTGGTTCGGTGACTGGAAGGTGAGAAACAGATCTCACTCAAACATGACAAACTCTGGAGTATATTTCTGCCATCTACAGTGAAAAGGCAAACTTATGCCCCGTGATTCAATTGTGTGTTTTTTCTGGGGTCAGGGGTACACAAATCAATCCTGGACGTCACTTCCCTCATGCCACTGCCACCACACACGGGAGCCACATAACGTTACAGCGCCCTGGTACCTAATGCTGCCACCAAGCAAGAAGGCCCAATGAGGTGAACCAACCTGGAAATAAAACGAGGGAAAAATAAATTGTCATTAAGGAATCCAGGAAAAGACCGTGTTTTCTGCATTAATCCCTTTACCTCAGACAACGCACGTCAACGTTTTTAAAGATGCCAAGCTCAGTAACCAGTAAATTTAAATCGAGGATTAGCAGCTTTAACGTGCCATTAGGAACAATGCAATTTGTGCAAATTTGTGAATCTAACAGAACCCTCAGTGGACACCTATATATAAAATACACACGCGCTGCAACACGGCAGATTCTTGGTTTGAAACATTCAGCAGCAGCTAGCTTCACAGATACAAATAATGCTTTTTAATCAAGACATTAAAAAATAATCTCAGCTCACAGGTCTCTGAGGTGACCCAAAAAGTTCTAGTCTGATCTACATGCTTCTTAAACCGGCCTCTTGACACCACCATCGTACTCCAGTTAGCAACAAACACAAAGTGCAACATGTCGAAGGAAGCCATTTGGTCCATTGTTCGTAGGACCACTCTCTGAAAAACCTACCAATTAGATCCATTTGCTTGCTCTCTTCACACAGCCCCAGAAACGTTTCCTCTACAAGCATTTCTCTTGCCTCGTCCTTTTGCAAGATGTGGGCATCAACAACAAGGTCAGTATTTTTGGTCGATCCCTAATTGCCCTTAAGAAGGGCATGGTGAGCCACTTCTTCAATTACTGCTGTCCATATGGTGTTGGTACAGCCACGTTGTACGTGGTGAGTTACTGCAGTGCAGATGGTACACACACTGCTGCCATTGTGTGTTGGTGGAGGGGGGAGTGACTATTAAAAGGTGGTGGATGGGGCACCAATCTACTGGGTTGCTTTGTCCTGGATGGTGTCAAGCTTTTATTCATTCAGGGGATGTGTGCATCGCTGGCTGAACCACCATTTATTGCCAATCTCCAATTGCTCTTGAACTGCATGATTTGCTAGACCATTTTGTAGAACAGTCAAGAGTCAACTGCATTGTTGTTTTGGTCTGGAGTTACATGTAGGCCACACCAGGTAAGGATGGCAGATTTCCTTCCCTAAAGGAACGACAAATCGACAATAGTTTTGTAGCCATCATCACATTTAATTCTAGATTTTTACTGAATTCAAATTCCACCATCTGCTATGGTGTATTGTTGCCGTGACATCAGTTAAAGGCACAGAATGGGCCTGGCCATTTATTTTTAATTTGGGCCTAACGCAATGTCTCGGAGTTCTATGAGTTTACGACCCTTTTGAATTGTCATGGGAAGATTGATCGACAGGTCAAGATCAGGAGATTCTTTCAAAGCGGAACCTGGGGATTCACTTTCAGTTTTAGTTAGAAGCTATTGGAGTCTAGTCTGAAAAACAATATTTCTATCTCTCTCCCTCGTATTAAAAATTCTGTTGGCAAGTTGTTTTTCTTGCCTTCCTGGAGAGGTTTGCTATCCAGACACAAACAGTGACACTCTCTCTCTAACTTGAGAAGTGTTGGGATTTCCAGAATGGATGAGCCAAGAGTTTCAATTCTCCAACCAAAGAACTATTCACAGCAGGTTTATGCAGAGCTGCAAGTTCCAACATCACACAAGCATTCTTTTTTTCTGTGCTAAACCTGAGATGGGTGTATGTTTGTAAGAACTTCTGTTGTGTTGGAACAGTTCAAGCCTACACGATATTATTGTTGCTTTTTATCGTGTTTGCAATTGATAAAAGTTGGTGCTAATTTTCTTTCTATATGCAAACTGTATTCCGAAATAAAGTTTGATTAAAAAGCTCCCTCATGGGTCATTTGAATCGTATCTGGAGTGAAGCATCTTACGTTTACTCGCACCAAATTCAAAGCGCAAAACTTATGATCCAGGCTGACTTTGTAAAGCAGCCTGGAATTTCCAAATTGGATTACAAAACAATGAAACATCAAAGGTATAGTGATTTTCTTAATTGGGCGGCACAACATCAAAGGCCAAAGGACCTGTTCTGCGCTGTAATGTTCTATTTTTTTCTGTGCTAAGAACAAAGAGTACAAACAAACAAAGCACAGAAACAGGCTCTTTGACCCTCCAAGCCTAGGCTGATCATGATGCCCTGATTCAAATTAAAGAAAAAAAACTTTCTACCTTTACTCAGTCCGTATCCCTCTATTCACATACCCATCCTGATGCCTCTTACATATTGCTAATGTGCCTCCTCAGGCAGCACGTTCCAGGCATCCACCATTGTCTATGTGAAAAACCTCCCCTGTGTATGTGTCTCATTTCATGACATAACTTTTGGATTTCCAAAAGCCTTGAGGGCCAGTGTTACCCAAAGCTTCTTCCAGATTCACAGAGTTACGACCCCTCTGAAAAGAAATAAAATATTTTCTCTGCGAAGGGGCAAATCCCAAGTTTCATAAACTGCCTCATCCTTGTTAGTGATTACTTCTGCAATCTATAAACGTCAAGGAAGTACACGGTTGGGGACTAACGTGTTATGTACGTGTTCCAAAAGGACACACTTCACAAACACACCAGAAGCCACAGTGATACCCAGTTCAATCTGCCTTATCATTTGAACCAGGTGGCACAGAGAACCAAGAGTTTCTGATCTTTTCAAAGTGTGACTTTAACAACATCTGAGAAGCATAAGATAACAAAAACATATAACACCACTTGTTTTATATTTAATGATTGCATGATGGCTTTAAGAGCTGATCACACGATTTCTTGATGTCGCCATTAGGATGCTTCAGAGGTCACTGTTTAGTTTCGCTTTCTGTTCAATACAGAGAACATCTCTTTTAATAAACCTGCTGGGTGCTACTTTGAATCAATGTGTGCAAACCAAATCTTTTCTTTCGGTTTAAAACTCACAATCCCTAACATAGTGAGGACATAGCCCACTCCACCACACAAAACCAGCCTCCCATCCATTGACTCTGACTGTACTTCCCGTTGCCTCAGCAAAGCGAGCAACATAATTAAAGCCCCACACACCCCAGAAATTCTCTCTTCCAGCAGGGAAAAAAAATACAAAAGTCTAAGGTCACGGAGCTGCTGACTCGAGAACAGCTTCTTTCCTGCTGCAATCAGACTTTTGACTGGATCTACCTCACATTAAGTTGATCTTTCTCTACATCCTAGTTATGACTGTAACACTACATTCTGCAATCTTCTCTGTGAACAGTATGCTTTGTCTGTATAGAATGCAAGAAACAATATTTTTCCTCTGTATACTAAATACACGTGACAATAATAAATCAAATCAAAAACTTTACAACTTAGACCTACAATGCACGTACAATACAACCTGCACTTATATTTTTCGGAATCTCTTCTCTTGTCCTTTTCCCTTTCTTTTATCTCTTTCACACTTCTCCTCTGCATCCCGTTTGACTGTAAATTCACTGTTCCAACAACCTTGCATTCCAGAGATGAACACAACCAGGGAGTTAATAGACAGGCTTCATAATTTATGACTATATACAAGGCGCTCACATTCGTACCCCTCTGGAGAATATTAAGTACATAATCTACATTCACTCAACTCCAGACAGAAAGTGACTACACAAATCAATTGTTTTTTTTTCAAAAGGCAATTGAAGCAAAATATAAATTCCAGCTGCAGGACTCTGCCTCTGCTTCAATTAAAAACAAACATCCAATTTAAAGTTAACAGTGTCTTTATTATGGATTTCTCGATTTCATCAGGCGTTTGCTTCAGAAATTACTTGCATCTTGGTTTGGAAGAAGAGGCAATCATCAATTATTAAACCTGTACGTTTATCTCGAGCTAGATCAAGGGTGTTTGGTTGTTCTTCAGGTTTGACAGGACCAATAAACATTTTTCTTCCTCCCCACAACCTCCGCCCGCCACGTGGAATTCCAAATCAGCCTCTCACGCACTGAATCTGTCCACACTTACTGCTGCCTCGGGAAAAGCGGCCAGCATAATTAAGGACAACATGCACCCCAGACATTCTCTCTTCCATCAAGGAAAAAGGTACAAAAATCTGAGGTCACGTACCAACCAATTCAAAAACAGCTCCTTCCTTGCTGCTTGCTGTCAGACTTTTGAATGGACTTTCCTTGCATTAAGTTGATCTTTCTCTACACCCTAGCTATGATTGTAACACTGCATTCTGCGCTCTCCTTTCCTTCTCTGTGAACTGTATGCTTTGTCTGTATAGTGCACAAACAACAATACTTTTTACTGTATGTTTATACATGTGACAATAATAACTCCAATCAAACCAAAGTACAGCTCAGACCTTGGCATTTGATCCACACAAGTCTCTCCAACATATTACATCTAACCGTAACAGCACAGCCATTAATTTGCTTTCCTTTCACGTTTACATAGCATTGTCCAAAACGCATCGGTGCAACAGCTTACCATCATAAGATCATCCAATAAATGTAAATATAACAAAGAAAGAGATGAGTAATCTACAGCTTCAGGAGTCCTGAAGTCCACAGAGTTGAGGAGTTTGAAGGTGAACTGGTAAGATGGATACAAAACTAGCCTGGGCATAGACAGTAACAGCAGAAAAACAGTACTTTTCAAACTGGAAATCTGTGACAAGTGGTGTTCCACAAAGCTCAGTGCTGGGGCCTTTGTTTATGAATGTGCTAAATAATCTGAAGGAAAAACGTAGGTGGCCTGACTAGTAAATGTTACAAAAATTGGAGGAGTAGCAGATAACGAGGAGGATTGTCAGAGGATACAGCAGGATACAAACCGGCTGGAGACCTGGGACTGAAAGAGGGCATTGGAATTCAAGCCAAACAAATATGAGGTGATGTCATTTGGAAGATCTACTGCAGAAGGAAAGCAAACAGTAAATGGTAGAGCCTTTCGAAATATTAGCATACAGAGGGATCTAGGCAAATCCACACAGTTCCCAGAAGGTGGCAATTCAGGTGCTCTGGGTAGTCAAGAAAGCATATGGCATGACAGCCTTCAACTAGTGAGGCATTTGGGTACAGGAATTGGAAAATTGTCTTGCAGCTGTATGAGACTTTGGTTCGGCTGCATTTGGGATAGTGTGTACAATTCTGGTCACCACACTACCAGAAGGATGTTGATGCATTGGAAAGGGTGCAGGAGAAATTTACCACGGTGTTTCCTGGTTTGGAGGATATGGACTATGATGAAAGGTTGAACAAACTTGGATTGCTTTCATCGGAGCGTCGGAAGATGAGGGGGGAACCCGATAGAAGTTTACAAGATTGTGAGAGGCTTGGATATGGTGGATAGTCAGAGTCTTTTTCCTTGGGTCGAAGGGTCAATTACTCAGGGGCAAAGGTTGAGAATGAGAGGGGGAATGTTTAAAAGATGCAAAAGGCACGTTTTTCCCACACCGAGGGTGGTGAATGCTTAGAATGTGCTGCTGGAGGCGGTGGTGGAAGCAGATTCCAAACAACATTCTGGATAGACACATGAATATGCAGGGAACAGAGGGATATGGATCACGTGGAGGGAAGAAAACATTACATTAGTAAGGCATCTGCGTCAGCACGGACGTGGTGGGCTGAAGGGCCTGTGCTGTATTGTTCTTTGTTTCTCCCCACTTCTACAAATTAAGTGGTGATTCTTTAGTTTTATATAATGAAGGAAGCCCATTTAATTTTGGCAGTTTCATTTATAAGAGAACAGCAATAAGGAAATGTGCACAAACACGAGGAGAACATGCAAACTCCGCAAAGACAGACAGTCAGAAATTGAACTGGGTTCCGGGCAGTATGAGGTAGCAGTGCTAACCACTGTGCCAATGTACTATGAATAATATCAGTTAAGTTATAAAACCAACATTTCATCTCGAAAATTGATGGGGGTGGATTGCAATTGGACCTACTGGTTCAAATTGCCTCCAACAGCAGAGAGTCTTTCCAATGTCTTGGCCAACATTCCTCAATCACCATCATAATCAAATCAAGGTCACATCCCTCTCAAGAATTGTCTGTGGCACCTTGCTTACTGAAAGAATTTGATTTGATTTATTGTCACATGTATTAGTATGCAGTGAAAAGTCCTGGGTTTTTTTGCACGTACAGACAAAGCATACCATTTATAGAGACAGAAAGGAGAGAGAGTGCAGGATATTGTACTCCAGTCATTGCTGATTGTAGAGAAAGATCAACTTAATGTGAGGTAGGTCCATTCAAAAGTCTGACAACAGCAGGGAAGAAGCTGTTCTTGAATCGTTTGTACGTGACCTCAGATGTTTGTATCTTTTTCCTGACAGAGGAAGGTGGAAGAGAGCATGTCTGAGGTGCGTGAGGTGCTGGCTGCTTTGCCGAGGCAGCAGGAATTGTAGACAGATTTAGGGATGGGAGGCTAGTTTGTGTGAAGGACCGGGCTTCATTCATGACCCTTTGTAGTTTTTTGCGGTCTTGGGCTGTGTAGGAGCCATACCAAGCTGTGATACAATCAGAAAGGATTCTTTCTATGGTGCATCTGCAAACATTGGTGAGAGTCATAGCTGGCATGCCAAATTTCCTTAGTCTTCTGAGAAAGTAGGGGTTTGGTGGGCTTTCTTCACTGTAGTGTCAGCATGAAGGGACCAGGATAGGTTGTTGGTGATCTGGACACCTAAAAACCCAAAGCTCTCAACCCTTTCTACTTCATCCCCATTAATGAATTCAGGAACACGTTCTCCTCTACGCTTCCTGAAGTCGATGACAATCTCTTTTGTTTTGTTGACACTGAGGGAGAGATTATTGAAACTTAATACTCGGCCTTTTCTGAGAGGTCCTAATCGTGCAATCTAACCACTTTAGTGGGCTGAGATTGTCCAAAAATACAAGGAAAGGGACTATTTCTCCGTACAGGCAGGCCTGGATGGAAGTGGCTGAGGTGGTCAGCAGCAGGAAGGCGTGACTGGGAAGGTGGTCATGTTCTAGGAGCAGCAGTAAACCACCATGACAATCTTGAGCCTCCTCAGGCATTAGTAGTCAGACAAGTCAAGAGAACCAATCCTGTTACTTGTAGAACCTGTTTCAGAGATTTCATGTTCTTGGGCATTTGAATCTATGTCTGTCCCTTCTGCTTTGTGGAGGGTTGAATGAGAGAGAGGAGATGGTAGCCTGTGCTGCTATACTTACTGATGGGGCTGTGGCAGTGATGTGGGCTCTGCTCTTGACCCCTCCCCGAGAGATCAAAGGTCAGCCTGCATATGCTGCTCCTCTGCCAAGCTGAAGGCTAGCAGCAGGGAAAAGAAACTAAAGGTGAATACTAACTAGTGAAGGATCTTCCTAGGAGTTGGCAATCACCCATCACACAGTGAAAATGCTCTCAGAAAAGAAGTGCTGAGAAAAGCAGTCCCCCTCTCTCTTGGTCATGGCTAGAGCTCTTCAATGTAACTGATCACAATTTTCCAGCTTGTCAATTTCATTGACTCTTCACTGTCCATCCACCTCGGTGACCCTGGAGAGTCAGGTTGGTATACAAGTTCCCTGGCTGGTGAGAAATGCAACATTGAGAGTTGAAACAGCTTGCAATTGGCTCAACAACCTCTCAGTTACATAACCAGAGACAAGGTGGTTGCCTGCTGTCCTTCAATCCCGTCCTAGGGAAAGCCAGAAAAGCTTGGTAGCAAAGTGATTAGCACTGTTACCTCGCAGCGCCAGAGGCTCGGGTTTAATTCCCGGCTTGGGTCACTATCCATATAGAGTTTACACGTTCTCCCTGTGTCTGCATTGGTTTGCTCTGGGTGCTCCGGCTTCCTCCCACAATCCAAAAGACGTGCTGGTGAGGTGCATTGGCTGGGCTAAATTCTCCGTAAATGTACCCGAATAGGCACCGTTGCATGGTGACTAGGGGATTTTCACAGTAATTTCATTGCAGTGTTAAAGCCAACCTACTTGTGACACTAATGAAACAAAAAGTGTAGGATAGAATCCCTGCTGTGCAGAAGGAGGTCATTCAGCCTATCAAGTCTGCACTGACCACAATCCCACACAGGCTCTATGCCCACGATCACATGCATTTACCCTAGCTAATCCCTCAGACAAAAGGGCAATTTAGCATGGCCAATCCATCTAATCTGCAAACCTTTCAGACTGTGGGAGAAAACCCATGCAGATGTGGTGAGAACGTGTAAGCTCCACACAGACAGTGATCCAAGCCAGGATTCAAACCCGGGATCCTGAGAGTCAGCAGTGCTAACCACTGTCACCGTGCCGCCCTGGTGATGGGGATTGGGATCAGGATCGGGATCATATCTATATTCGACAGCAATGTGCAGGACTCTCTCATCTTCACGTACTCCCAAGCCCCGCCACTGTCTCTGCTTGCAAAAATTCTGTTGTGGAGCTGCCGGCGTTGGACTGGGGTAAACACAGTAAGATGTCGGACAACACCAGGTTAAACTCCAATAGGTTTATTTGGTAGTAAACGTCATTTCAGAGCGCTTGCTACCCCTTCGTCAGGTGAGTGGGGAGTTCTGATCACAATCCCCACTCACCTGATGAAGGAGCAGAGCTCCAAAAGCTAGTGGTGTTTGCTACCAAATGAACCTCGGATAGTGAGGAGCATTGTCAGGCAATGCCGCAGGACAGAGATAGGCTGGTAGCTTGGGCAGACAGATGGCAGATGGAACTCAATCCTGATAAATGCGAGGTGATGCATTTTGGGGGAAAGAATGTATGGGGGAGGTATATGATAAAGGGTAGACCTATTAAGAGTATAGAAATGCAGAGGGACCTGGGGGTACATGTGCACACAAGTCTCTGAAGGGACGTAGACTTAGAGGAGATCTAATAGAGATGTACAAGATTATGAGAGGTATAGATAGAGTAAACAGGATTAAGCTTTTTCCTAGGATGGACTCGAATAGCACGAGGGGTCATGGGCTTAGGGTGAGGGGGGTAAGGTATAATTTGGATGCTAGAGGGAGCTTTTTCACACAGAGGGTGGTGGGGGTATGGAATGCGCTGCCAAGTAAAGTGGTGGAGGCAGGCACTCTGGAATTATTTAAGAAATATTTAGATGGGCACATGAACAGAATGGGAATGGAGGGGTATAGAAAACTGATTTAAAATAGGGATCATGAGCCTAGGGAGTCCCTGGGATGTGTGTAAATAGATGATGATATTGATGTATTTGTTTTTACCCTACAGGTGCTTTGGTCCACCTTGTTGTCTAACAAGGAGCGTACATGCTATGGGTTGTGAGAGGGCTGCTCTTGGATTTTTTAGTGCTTCATGTCAATAGTATATGCTTGACCTGGACCATTTGATGGGCAACATGGCAGCTCAGTGACTATCGCTGTGCTGTGCGGATACATGGATTTGGGCCTGTGTCTGTGGAAGTTTGCACATTCTCCCTGTGCTTGCGTGGGTTTTCTCCGGGTGCTCAGGTTTCCTCCCACATCCCAAAGACGTGCTCTTAGACTAATTGGCAAAACATATTCTCCCTAAATTGTCTCAAATTTGGTTTTTAATCCATAGATCTATAAACATAGACAATATGGTATGCTAGCCTTTATAGGAAGGGGTATAGAGTACAAGAGCTGGCCTTTAATGTTGCAGTTGTATAAAACGTTAGTTAGACCTCATTTGGAATACTGCGTCTAGTTCTGGTCACCTTACTACCGGAGGGACGTGGAGACTCTGGAGAGAGTGCAGAGGAGGTTTACCAGGATGCTGCCTGGTATGGAAGGTCTGAGTTACGAGGAGAGGTTAGGCAAATTGGGACTGTTTTCCTTAGAAAGACGTAGACTTAGGTGAGAACATCAGGGTGGCAGTGCGGGCTCGTTGGGCTGAAGAGCCTGCTTCCCGTGCTGTTTTGTTCTTTGAACTTGTTGGACTTTAACCTGGTGTTGTGAGACTTCTTACTGCAAAAATTCTGCCAAAAAGTTCTGCCCAAAGTATTGAGGATGATATACTTCGATGCATGAATTTGAAACTTTGGGTTTCAGAAAGTCTGTGCGTCCAATTAAGCAAACCATACATTAGAAGAAATGCCAGCCTACTTCAGTTTAAGGGGAAAAAAAACAGTAGCTACCTCCGGCGACGGATTTGAATTGCAAAATGTTTTCCTGGCAGTGAGAGACTCTTCCCAAAAGCCTCACAATCAATTACTTTGAAATGGAGTGTTACTGTTGTTGAGCCAACAAGGTAGGCAAAATCCCACAAGCTTAAAGTCGTTGAATAATCAGCTCCGCTCCTTTGGCTGTGGGTAGGACACCAGGAAAAGCTCCCCACTCTTCCTCAAATTGTAACTAAAGGGGTTGTTAACATGTGCCTAAGGGTGGGGGTGGGGGAGGTGTGGCTGGAATAAGATTTGAAACTCGCTTGAAGGGCAACGCTTCCCACGATGAAGAAGTTGCTCAGCACCACGTTAATGTGCTGACAAAGATTGCACATTACGTAAAGCACACAGTGTAAACTCTGACCTGCCTTGGGACTGGGAGCGACATGAATCAAGTCAGGATAACTATTGATTCTGCAATTGTTTCTCTGCTGTTTTATATATTTTTTTAAAAAATCCTCAGTTATACTACAGCGACCGATTCCAAATTTAAACAAATTTAATTTCTTTATGCTTCTCGGGCAGTTATTTAGCTGGGAACAAATAACATCCCAGACAGCCAAAAAAACTCTTGAAAATCTGTATGGATTTATGACTACACACACACACCACACACACACGCTGTCTCACCAGCATACACAAGATCAGAGACAGCATATCAAGGCACAATAGCAAGTCCATTATAGCTGGCAGACTCTGCAGTCAGCATTGCTGATATACACCAAATGCCTGTGACAAGTGATGTTTTTGTTTTAAATGGGCAGTCACGACCAGTATTTAAAAGAAGGTAATAAATACTGAAGAGTCCATGATGTGTTTGTCATTTACTTTCATATATATGTTTAAACAGCCAACCACGAGCATTGTAGGGTTGGGTAGGAGGGAGTGGGAAGGGGACTTGTTTATTCCAGCCACAGTGAGGGAACCGAATTGTACATACATAATGCAAATGACACAATTTTATTGAAGCAGTCTCAGTTAATTACTGCATCTACTGATCTATCACTGTTTTTAATCCTGCTGCCTCCAAGCTGCCAGGGTTTGTAAGCGGCTCCCAACTCATCTCTGCTCCCCCTCTCCTCCTCAGCTGTGCCATCAGTGTTGAGACAAAGTGAAGGGGCGCAGCACAGGAAGGCCACGGGACCAACATGGGTGCCATGGAGGTGGATGGTTGCAACTTCCGACATCCACCACTGCCAGAGTCTTCATTTTCAGCCGTTTCCCCTCAGTTGAAAGGTCAGTCACGAAGGGATACAAGTACAAGATAGTAAACGTACAGTGGGCCAATCATGCACCTGACCTCCTGGTTAGATCAGTTGAGCAGGAGTTTGGGAGAAAGCGGAGGGGAGGCATTTTTACCCAGAGGGTAGTGACAGTCCGGTGTGCGTTGCCTGGGAGGATGGTTAAGGCAGGTTGCCTCACATCCTTTAGAGTGTACCTGATGGAGCACTAACTCATAGAAGCATAGCATCCCTACAGAGCAGAAAAGGCCATTCGGCCCATTGGGTCTGTACCAACTATCCTCATAAACGCATACGTTTCCCATGGATAATCCATCTCACCTATACATCTTGGGACACTAAGAAGAAATTTAGTATGACTAATCCACCTAACCTGCATATCTCTGGACTGTGGGAGGAAACCGGAGCATCTGGAGGAAACCCACGCAGACACAGGTATAATGTGCAAATTCCACACAGACAGTCACCTGGGGCCAGAATTGAACCCGGGTCCCTGGCACTGAGAGGCAGCACTGCTAACCACTGTGCCACCCCACTTGGCACATCGTAACATTCAAGGCTGTGAGCCAAAAGCTGGTAAATAGGATTAGGTGGGAAGGCTGGTATTTCCCGAGTGTCAGTGCAGGCTTCATGGGCTGTAGGGCCTTTTATGTCTCTGATTCCAAGTATAAAGTATCTCTGGGGTGGGATAGGGCATGGATCAGGTGATAAAATTACAGTGGGCCAATCCTGCACTCAGGGAATTCCACAGTAACTTCATTGCAATGTTAATTTAAGCCTTAATTGTGACTAATAAGTAAACATTTTTATTATTCTTTGTCAGATTTGGAGACCGTGGATGGGATTTTCTGACCATGCTCATCCCAAAGCTGGAAAATCCCACACGCAGTCAACAGGCATTTGTAGGGTCCACGTCCCAACCGCTGTGACTCCCATAGCAAGTGGGATGGGAAAATTCCACCCCAAAGATAGGCATAGTGCTCCAGATGAGGTCTCATAAAAACCCCACATATTTGTATTCCAAACCTCCTGCAGTAAAAACAACATGCCATTTGCCTTCCTGAAGATTTACCATATTGTGATGTTAGTACACCTTTAAGAAGTTTTTTTCTTAATCATGGTCACAGTCTTAAGTGATGTCATTGCTGGGAGGAGGAAATAAAACTGTGGGCAGGACAGGCAACCAAAGTTTTTTAGCTTTCAGTTTTGTTTTGGCTGCAGTGTTAGAGGCAGTCTTTGAAGCAAGCTGGAAAAGAAGTCTCTTTCTCTCTCTGCTTTGCTTTAGAAATTTTACCGGTCAGCTGAAATAAAAGCTTGTTGCCATGCTGCAGTGATTAATCTGTGCTTTGTGGAGCTGAGCTGACTACAAACTGCTTTGAGTTTTCAAGATCATTTGAAATCAGCATTCAACCCAGGGAACTGGATTCCTGAATCATCTGAACTTTGGCCTGTGCAGTGATAAATCTGTTGAAAGGGTTTTTTTATTGGATATTAGTTTTAATTGGAACATCTGATATATATATATATTGGTTAAACATTATTGTTGTTGTTTTGTCTTCATTTGCAATCAATAAAAGTTATTGATAATTTTTGTACTGTATATATGTTAACTATATTCTTAAATAAACTTTGTTTGATAAAAGCTCCCTAGTGGGTTGGATTACAATCTAAACAGGAACATATCATGCTTATCCTAGCCAAATTCAAGGTGCAATCCAGACAGGCTTCATGAAACACTCTGGAGTATCTAACCTGAACCATTACAGTGCCCACATACTAACATTGTGCTCTATGGACCAGTAAATGCAAGATTCTCTGAACAGCAACAAAAATATTTCTATTTTTGATACAAAATGAATGACCACACACTTCCCCCCATCAAATCCCACCTGCAATGTGGTTGTCCACCTGCTTAAACCTGTCTACATTTTTTTGTGTTCTCCTCACAGCTTACATTCCAACCTAACTGTACCATTGGCAAACTTTCATACAATATGCTCAAACTATTCATGTAAGACTTCAGTGTAGATTATAGCTAGCTGAGGCTCAAATACAGATCCTCCCTGGCATTCCAACAGTTCCAGCCTGTCAACTTGGAAAAAAGCCTATTTATCCCTGCTTTTGGTTTGTCAACCAAACTTCCACCCATACTCTTATATTACCTCCAGCTCCATGAACCCTGGCTTGTCTTGCCTATTAACCTTCTATGTGCCACCTTATCAAATGCTTTTTAGAAATCTAAGCACATCACTTTATCTATCCTATTAGTCACCTCGTCTAAAAAGCTCTCAAGTATTTCTCAAAACACAATTTCCCTTTGGTAAAATCATGTTGACTTTGTCTGATCGAACAGGCGGCACAGTGATACAGTGGTTAGCATTGCTGCCTCACAGTGCCAAGGACCCAGATTCAAAACCACCCACAGGTGATTATGTGGAGTTTGCACATTCTTCTCTGTGCATGGGTTTACTCAAGGTACTCTGCACCTCCAAAAATGTGCAGGTTAGGTGGATTGGCCATATTAAATTGCCTCTTAGTTTCAGGATGACTAGCTTGGGTAAATGCAGGGGGTTACTGGGCTAGGCTTGAATGAGATTGTCAGTGCAAACTCGATGGGCTGAATGGGCTCCTTCTGCACTATAGGGATTCCATGATCAAACCATGATTTTTCTAAAGTGCATTGTTTAAAACTTTTTGAATGACTGACATCAAGATAATTGGCCTGTAATCCACAGTTTGCTTTTTATTTCCTTTTTTCTTGAACAACAGGCAACATCTGCTAACCAGCGTAGCCACTGCCACTATCTGTGCAGTTACAGCTACCTATTTTAGAATCTTGCATGTAGGACATCTGGTCCCAGGGGTGTTTGCTGGCTTTTAGTCCCTTAAGTTAATGGTTTTGAATTACAAGGAGAGGCTGGATACACTGGGACTTCTTTTCCCTGGAGCATAGGAGGTTTAAGGTTGATCTTATATGGGGTCTATAAAATAATGAGGGACATAAGTCAAGTAGACAGACAACACCTTTTCCAAAGGTAGGGGCATCTAAAAGTGGAGAACACAGGTTTAAGAAGAGTGGGGAAGGGGAAGGGGGAGGGGAGAGATACAAAAGGGTCCAGAGGGGCAACTCTTTAATTCCGCGTGTGTTAAGTGTCTGGAATGAGCTGTCAGAGGTAGTAGTAGAGACTTTTTGTACAATTTTGTCTTTTAAAAAGCATTCAGAAAGCTACATGGATAAGACGATTATAGAGGGATTTGGGCCAAATGCGGGCAATTGGGACCAGCTTCATAGTTAAAAACTAGGAGGCATAGTCGAGTTTTGGGCCGAAGGGCACATTTCCATGCTGTAAAACCTCTATGACTAAGTTTTTAGAATGCTTTTTCTTTGCCGATGATGTTAATTACATTGAGCTCCTCACAGTTATTAGCCCCTTAGTTGATGTTTTACTTCTGGCATGTAATTTGCCTTTTAATGTAAAAAGAACACAAAATGCTTATGCCACATCTCTTCCATTTCCTCATTCGCCATGATGATTTATTCAAATTAATTATTCTCTTTTTTATATGATAACAAAAAAAAATTAACAGGTCTGGCAGCATCTGTGGAAGGAGTTAATGTTTCAACTCCACGGTGACTGCAGAAGAGTCAATGTTCGAGTGAAAAAAATTGGGTAAAGTGGAAGCCAAAATTGGAGAAATGCATTGATCTTGCAAAACTACTTATCGGAGTTTCTGGCTGTATTTGAAACTCACATGAAGTGGATTCCACTACGGTTCTGACTGACAGGAAAGCAGACTGTGTTGCTTGCTAATTGTTTTTTTTAATTTATGGGATGCCGACATCACCGGTTAGGTCAACATTTATCGCCCTCCCTTGAGAAGGTGGGGGTGAGCTGCCTTCTTGAAATGTGTTGTCCCTGAGGTATCGGTACACCCACAGTGCTGTTAGGAAGGAAGTTCCAGGATTTTGACCCAGCGAAAGTGACAGAACGCCCAATATATTTCTGGATGGTGAATGGTGTGGAGGAGGTATCTTCAGATGGTGGTGTTGCTCTTGTCTTTCTAGATGGAATTGGTCATGAGATTGCAAGGTGCTGCCTAATGAATCTTGGTGAGTTCCAGCAGTGCATCTTGCAGATGGTACACACAGCTGCCACTGTGCATCGATGGTGGAGAGATTGAGTGTTTGTAGAAAAGTTAGCAATAAGCAGGTTGCTTTGTCCTAGACGACGTCAAGCTTCTTAAGTGTTGTTGGAGCTGTTCCTATCCAAGCAAGTATTTCATCCCACTCCTGCATTGTGATTGCAATAATAATTTGACTGTGTTGCCTATTTTAGACTAAGTGAGATGAATTTGTGACAGCTCCTTCGAAACCAGAAATGGAATTTCTGTCTCATCAGTGTAAAACTCATCAACCCTTTCCTCTCCAATAAAGTGATATAAGTCGGAATGAAGAGACGGCACATTCAATGGAACAAATGAAAAACAATGTGCGATCACACTTTCATATTCTATTAATCCAGCAGTAGCCAAGGCATACCACTATATAAGAAACCAAAAGGTCTGAGGTCATGTAGTAACCAACTCAAGAATAGCTTCTTCCCTGCTGCTGTCAGATTTTTGAATGGACCTACCTCGCACTAAGTTGATCTTTCTCTACACCCTAGCTACAACCGTGACAGTACATTCTGCACTCTTGTTTCCCTCTCTATGAATGGTATGCTTTGTCTGTGTGGCACACAGAAAACAATATTTTTCATTGTATGTTAATACATGTGACAATAATAAACATTTTTCAAGTTTATATTAAGTCACTATGCAAATAGTGAAATCATAGAATAGAATCCTTATGATTCTATGCAGAAGGAGGCCATTCAGCCCATCGAGCTCACACCGAGCACAATCCCACCCAGACCTATCCTTGTAACCTTGTATATTTACCCTGAAAATCCCCCTGATACTAAGAGGCAATTTTAGCAAGGCCAATCCATGCACATCTTTGGATTGTAGAACTATATATAAAACAAGCAATGAAATAAAGAACTCATATCAATGGAGAGGAAAAAAAATCACCTACTATAACTGTTCTGTTGCAAGTTCTTGAGGCGAGTTAGGATTGCAAATGAACAGCGCAAATGGAAATGTAATATGTATCTAGATCTGCAAGTTAGGCCATCCCAGTCATGAATAAGCATTTACCTAATCCAGTAAACAATAGTACAATGCTAGTGAATTATGTGAAATATAATGCAAGCCTTTTACCACCTGCTTGGCATTGTTAAATTAATGCATACTGCTATTAAGTTTTACATTTTGGTAATGGATAGCCCATCCAATATACAGCTACTTATGTTACACGGATTCAGGTTATTAAGGCTCCAGCTGGTTTCTGTTATTGTCTCAATACCGTGATGTTGCAAAGGAGCACGAGGCAAAACTGCACGATGGAAAAAGAGAGACTTTGAGAGCCATACATGCACGCACAGACTCAGCTAATGGGTCTACGTCTGACAGAATAATACAAACATAATAACGGGGCTTTACAGCACTGGTCGTAATTAAAGTTGCACCCACAACAGGTCCAAAAGCCAGACAGTTGATAACCACTAGTAGGGGGAAAATTGATATCGATGGCAGTCTTGTTATGTCACCTATTGTTCAAGACCTCTTGTGCATCAGACCGCGCACTGTCAGTCAAGAAGCTAACATCATTAATAAAGGTATTGGGGAACTGTGTTCCCCATTGTTAGAGCATTACTGAGGATTTGTAGCACATGTGTTTCATGGACCTGTTCCACTGTCAATGCCCTTCATCTCAGATAAAGTAAATATTGCACGTGCATATGAGAAACAACAAAGACACTCAGAATGTTACAGTAAGAAGTTTCACAACATCGGGTTAAAGTCCAACAGGTTTATTTGGAATCACAAGCTTTCAGAGTGTCACCCCTTCATCGGGTGAGTGATTAGTGCTCCAATAGCTCACGAGTTCAATAAACCTAATGGACTCTTGTGAGTTTTCTTAACTGTGCCCACCCCAGTCCAATGCCAGCATCTCTACATCAGAATAATACAACCCAATGAATCACTTCTTCAACGTGTAGTTTCTATTGTAACACAGAAAATTGCAGCAACCAATTTGTGTGTAGCAAATTCCGAGAAACTTGGGTGGGGCAGCACAGTGATGCTACTTCAGAACACTAGGGATACTGTGCCAAAACTGAACAATTCTCCCCATGTCTGCGTGGGTTTCCTCTGGGTGCTTCAGTTTCCTCCCATATTCCAAAGATGTGTGGGTTAGGTTGATTGGCCATGTTAAATTGCGTCTCAGTGTTAGAGGGATTAGATGGGTAAAGATCTGGGGTCACAGCGATAGAGCCCAAGTCGTTGTCAGTGCAGGTTGGATGGGCCAAATGGCCTCCTTCTGAACTGTCGGGATTCTACGTGGGGTTATGGGGATGTTTATTCAGAAGAAACTCTTCAAAAAAAATGCATATATGAAAATGCAACAAATCTTACTCCAACTTATAAAATCAAAGAAAGGGTTCAAGAAAAAAAAATATTACTCCAAACTTGGAGCCTTGCCCTGGGCCACTCCAAGCTCTCTACAATTCTACATTGGTAGTTGCACGTAGATTTTCAGATCTCTTTATTCAATACAGGAAGTGGACAGTTTGAATCGTCAATCAGCCTAAGTTGGCACCTTCAGTAGACTTGAGAGGTTGTACACTAGATACAGCAGAGTGAGGGGACATAGAGAATGTGTGGGACAGAGATCCATAACTTTTGAAGATGATATGAAATAATTCTTTGTAGAAAATAGAATTATCCAGTGTTGACAATTATGTCTTTTTTGACTTTCTTTTACAGAATTCAGAAGGCAAAGATTTAGAAACATAGAAATCCTACAGTGCGGAAAGAGGCCATCTGGCCCATCGAGTCTGCACCAACCACAATCCCACCCAGAAAAGAAAATGCTACATGGTTTCTTATTTATAGTGAATCAGCTGGTCAGCTATTACATCACTCTGTAATTGGTTCCATGGTTTATTAGGTCAGCTGACCCTCATATCTTGTTCCCATTGGTCACATTACAACCAACACGAGGTTGTCACCAGTAACACTCTAACAAGGGATAGGGCCTGTTGCTGGTGCAGGCTCGATGGGCCAAATGGCCTTCTTCTGCGCTGTCAGGATTCTAATGTTAAAGTATTAGTTGAGGGGCAAATATCGAAGAGAACTCCCCTGATCTTCAATAGTTTTAGGAAGAAAATGTCACGTCACCATCTTGCTCTCGTTCCTCGGGTCACTAAACATAGCAAAACCCACAATTAAAAAATTCACAGCAATAATTCAGAAGGTGGTCAGTCCATAAGACTTGTACCAAATCATCAACCGGAGAGCTATATACTTCTTCATTTATCTGCTCTACCTGGAAATTTATCAAACTCATATTTTCACCACAAAAGATAACTGCATCTTTCCCTTTGGATTTCCTGGTTAAGGTATCCAAGCAGATAGTCAACTGGACACTGCATGCTCTGGCATTGGTTTTACTCGCATTTAGCTCAATTAATTAATTAGTTAGGTAGGTGGGGGGCATGGTGGCACAGTGTTTAGCACTGCTGCTTCAGGGACCCGGGTTCAATTCCCAGCTTGGGTCACTGCCTGTGCAGACTCTGCACATTCTCCCCATGTCTGCGTGCAAGTGCTCCGACATCCTCTCTCAATTCAAATGGCGTGCTAGTTAGGCGCACTGCTAAGTTCGCCCTCGGTGTACCTGAACAGGCAGCTGAGCGTGGCGACTCAGGGAATTTCACAGTAACCTCATTGCAGTGTTAATGAAAACCTTACTTGTGACAAACTTAGATCCATTCTTTAAAAAAAAACTAAAGATTACACAAAATTATGCAGGATTTACAGCGCAAAAAGAGGCCTATTAGTCCATCTGATCTCTGCTAATGCTTCACACGAACCTCCTTCCACTAGTGATCGAACCCCACCTGCACCTCCCCCCTCACGTACTTATTCAACTTTTCCTTAAATGTGTCAATGCTATCCGGTTTAATTATCTACGCAGTCGTGAGTTCCACATCCAACCACTCTGTGGGTTAAGGAGTTTCACCAAAATCCCCCACTGGATTTGTTAGTGATTGTCTTATATTTATGATATTTGCCCCACAAGTGGAAGCATCTTCATAACTCTGAAATACACTGAAGCTTCACCACTGGGATACAGACTATCATCACGACAATACCCTCTCAATGCATCTCTTTTTTTTCCCCAAAAAGAGAGACAAGAAGTTACTCGACGACAGGAATAACTTGCAATTCTCCATGGCTGCGTGCATTTTACTGTGCAATGGTGCCGGGTGTTTAATATTTAATCCAAGGCTACTAACAATGTACGTGATAGAGTAGTGGAATGAAAGACGACAATTGTAATTTAAGAAGAATGGTCTGAAATAAATGTTATGGATCGGTGTTAGACAATAAATATGTCTTCAGTGATTACACACTCGAACACAGCGATCAGCCATTCCACCACAGATTGGAGCTCTAAATGAGTTTTTATTCAGAATGGTTGGCGCGTCTGTAGCGAGATGCCAATAGAAACATTGAATGAGGGAATGGCATCACGAGCAGCAATAGAGCAATTATTCAAAAAGGTATGTAGATGTTTAGGAGAGCCATTCTGTTCATTGCATTCAGCCGCAATTATAAACACGAGAAGAAAGCATAAATATGAAGAAGAAAGCGATGTATAATTATCGCCTATTGAGTCAAAAAAAAATAAAGCTTTGATGTATTCTCGAGTGCTGAGAACCTAATCTACATACAAATGCCAGGCGACACTACCTTCCGAATTAAACCCCAACATGCATTATGGGCAAAATACACAAGGTACTGATGACCATTTTAATGTGTGATCAGAGATTTTTTGGCAAAGTGAAAACACAGTATGATTTTTGTTTTTTTCCAATCAATCCCATCATGGAGTCTTCTGGCTTCATCCAGGGGAGAAATTGCGACACACTGCACCCAGAATCAGGTGTAAATCAGGCACAATGCAAACCCAACGGAGCAATGATTTATTATTGTTGTATATATACTATGAAAAAGTACTGTTTCTTGCATGCTACACAGACAAAGCATACCATACATAGAGAAGGAAATTGGAGAGACCACAGACTGTAGTCATAGAATCCCAATATGCAGGAGGAAGACATTCAGCCCATCAAGCCTGCACCGATCCCAATCTCACCCAGGCCCTACTCCCATGCATTTCCCCGAGACAGTCCCCCTTCCACTAAAGGGACAAATTTAGCAGGGGCAATCCACCTAACCCGCACATCTTAGGGATGATGGGAGGAAACCAGAGCATCCGGAGGAAACTCATGCAGACACAGGGAGAACATGCAAACTGCACACAGATAGTGACCCAAGCCGGGAACCGAACTTGGGTCCCTGGCACTGCCGGACAGCAATGCTAACCACTATGCTGCCCCTTGGGCAGGATTTTCCAATTTTGTGTCTAGTGCAGCTGGAATATCACACCCCTCCGCTCTGACAAAGGGTAAGCCTGACTCGAATCAATGCCTCTATTCTCTCTCCACAGATGCTGTCAGACTTGCTGAGATTTTCCAGCATTCTCTGATTTTCTATCAACCCTGAGGCTGACTCGTGTGAAAGGAAACCTGAAATTGATTTTCTAAGCATCCAGTTAAGGCTAAAGAATCAATTTTCCACTAACCATGGCCACTTAAAGGTCCAGAGCAAAAAACCAAACCCTTTATTAAATTTAGCAAGTAAGCGGTGTGTTTGGCAAAATATTCTTACATGCTTATAGACTGTCACAATTTCTTTTGTTAACTGTCAGAGTACATAAATGCAAAAGTCTTCTGTTGTACCACTCTCAATAAATAATAGGATGTGTTATTTTATGAGCATGGTAACATTATGTCATGTATGACATGATTTATTAATCTGCTAAAGTGTAGGTGTATGCATATCCCTTTAAGGCTACAAAAGTCTAATTTAGTTGACTCATCTAAAGTAACCATCATTGGGATTAATCACTACTCAAGACTAAATATCAAAACTCTGGTTCAGTTCACTGAAAGGTCACATAAGAGCTTATAGACATCCTGAGTTTTCCTGCTTTAAAAAGATATCATCCAGAAATTTGCATCTGACAAGCAGGATGAATCTGTGAGGTATAGAAAGTGTACGATACAAGAGGTTTGTAATAATATGGACTGGTGATTCCATTTTGCATAAATGCAAAATGGAATCAGACTACAGCTATACAGCCATTATCGCTTCAAGCGGAACTATCAAAGTCAAATTATACCTCTGACTTTCACTTTTTGGAAGGAGTGAAGGTGGTTTTTACACATTCTAATAGAAGCAGATTAATAAAAATCTTTGCATTTGACTGACCATGCAGAGCCAAGAGAATCCTAAAAATATAAACCTTGCTGCCAAACATAAGAACTAGGAGCAGAAGAAAGCAAATTCAGCTCTTTGAGTCTGCTCTATCATTCAATCAGGTCATGGCTGATCTCTTCGAGGTGTCAAATCCATCTCCCACCTGTTCCCAATATCCCTTTAACCTTTTTCTTAAAGATCAGAAATATATCCATTTCCTTCTTGAAATCATTCAATGGTTGAGACTCCACCACGCTATGTAGCAGCAAGTTCCACAGATTCATCCCTCAGTGAGAAATAGTTTCCCTCTCATCTCAGTGTTAAATCTACCACCTCTCACCTGATACCTGTGACCTCTTGTTCTAGATTGCCCCACAAGGGAAAACATTTTGTCCATGTTGGCTCCATCAATCTCTTAGGATGGCAGACTGATGCAGAAAGTGAAGTCATATGGGATCCAAAATGAGCAAGTAAGATGGAGACAAAGCTGGCTTGTAGCATTGGAAGGGTACTTTTCTAACTGAAGGTCTGCGACAAGTGATGTTCCAAAAAGGATCAGTGCTGGGGCCTTTTATTTGTAACATACATAAAATGATTTGGAGGAAAATGTAGATGGTCTGATTAGTAAATTTGCAGATAATACAAAAATTGGAGGAGTACTGGATAGCAAAGAGGATTGTCAGAGGATATAACAAGATATAAATCAGCTGGAGACCTGGGTCAAAAGCTGGCAGATGGAATTTCACTCAGACAAATGTGAGGTGATGGGATTTGTAAGATCTACTGCAGAAGGAAAGTATATGGTAAATGGTAGAACTTAGAAATATTACCTTGTTGGCAGGGGGAGGGGGGGTGGCAGCAGTGGTCTAGGTAGATCTGCAGTTCTCTAAAAATGGCAACTCAGGTGGATGAGGTGGTCAAGAAGGTATACGGTATGCTGATCTTCATCGATTGGGGCATTGAATATAGGAATTGAAAAATCATGTCGCAGCCATAAAAGATTTTGGTTCGGCCACATTTGGATTACCGTGTACAATTCTAGTCATCACACTACCAGAAGGATGTTGATGGAAAGGGTAAGGAGAGATTTACCAGGATGGACTTTTTTGGAGGATGTGGACTACGAAGAAAAGTTGAACAAACTTGAATTGTCTTCATTGGAGGATGAGAGGGGACCTGATAGAGGTTTACAAGCTTACGATAGGCTTGGAATAGAATAGAGAGTTAGAATCTTTTTCTCAGGGTTGAAGGGTCAATTGCATGGGTTGCAAGTGAGAGGAGGGAGTTTAAAAGAGATGTAAGGGGCAAGTTTTTCTACACAGAGGTGATGAATGCCTGGAATGCCAAAGGTGATGGTGGAAGCAGATTCTATAACAACATTCAAGAGGCATTTGGAGAGATACATGAATTGGCAGGAAAGAGAGGGATATGGACCATATAGAGGCAAGAAAATATTACAGAGGCATGTGTTGGCACAGAATTGATGGGCCAAAGGGCCTGTTCCTGTGCTACACTGTTCAGTGTTCCTTGTAGTTCACAGGTTTTGCTGCACAATCCATACGTTGCTATACTTTGTGCTTACAATGCATAAACTCTGCAAAGGATAATCATAATTGACTGCAAAATCCTCAAAAGCATTGTATATAAATTTGTTTTGGGCAGCTAATGGCAAATAACTGACTGGCCAAGGTAAAGGAAAATCAGACACAGTATATAATGGGATGCTGATTTGCCATCACCCCTTTTGCTTTGTCACTAGAGATTAATTTATGTTCTAATATAACTCCAGACTGCCTGTCTGGCAGGCGACTGTGAGAAAACTACATCCTTAGTTACTCCAGCAATTGATTTTGTAACTGACATAATCTTGACAAATGTAGAGGAAAAAAAATGAGAAGATATTACAGATATCATAATTCCTGATATTCAACTCCAATGACTTTGGGGTTCTAAGCCTGGCATTTATTAGTAAAGGCACTTTCCCAGCATTTAAATCAGTGTTTATTCCACCTTGTCAAACTGTTTCAAAAATATCAGCACTCAAAAGAATCATTTTTTTTCGCAAACCTTTACTGTTTGCAGTGCTGGATCAGTAACAGGAGTTTTACTCCAGCTCAACTGTTCAAGACAATAACGATCAACATTCAATGTTTGCATGGATCTCTCTTGAGCCAGGGGAAATCCACAATTTCACTTGGAAGAGACTAAAAGCTATCCCTTTTGCTTCACATATTCTGCACCCACGCACACGCCCATAGCCCCCAAGGTGGAAGATTTCTGCCTGCGCACCATTCCTATGATTGTATTCTGGATTATTGATAGCCAGCCCTGCAACAATAGCTGTTTGATGTCCCATCAGCATGCATAACAATGTAATTAAGTTCCAAACAAACAACTGCCAATGACAGGCTCAAAATACATAGATCAAACAAACTGAAGATTCAGCAACTAAACCCAATTTATATCAAGTTGGGGTGCACAGAATAAAGAACCTTTGAATATTTATGTGATCTATAAAATCTATGGCCATTAGAGAAAGTAAATATCAGAGATAAATAGCCCATTAATTATGAGTAGGGCTAATGACGAACTCCAAGTTATCCACCGAGACTCAATAATGTCAAGATTTACTGAAGACTAACAATGAAGGAACAAGGATATTTTTCCCTCGAGTTCTGCACCGCCTTCCCTCTCAGTACAGTTCCTGAATATGGCTTTCAAGCCATAAAACAGCATAGAAAGATTAGGCCATTCGGCCTATTGAATGGTGGAGCAGACTTAATCACGTTGACGTGTTTCTCAACCCCATTCTCCTATCTTTTCCCCATAACCTTTGACCTCCTTACCAATCAAGAACCTCTCTCTAACTTAAGAACACTCAATGACCTGGCCTCCACAGTCTTCTATGGTAATGAACTCCACAGATTCACTAGCCTCTGACTGAAGAAGTTCCTCATTTCAGTTCTAAAGGGTCTTTACAACAATATTCCCCCACCCCCATCCTTCTAAACTCCATCAAGTACAGGCCCAGAGTCCTCAATCACTCCTCATACATCAAGCTTTCCATTCCCGAGACCTTCCTCTGGACCATCTCGAAGGCCAGCACAAGCTTCCCTAGATACGGAGCACAAAACAACTCTCAATATTCCAAACATAGTCTGACCAGAGCCTTAAAGAGCCTCGGCAATCATTTGTTTTCTAGTCCTCTCAAATGGTAACCCTCACCCATTGAGCCACTTCTGGACCAGGACGCTGTATCGCTTGGGGCAACAGGACTTCAATGGGCTCTTGTTTGCCTCAAATTATCTCCCAGCAATCAGAGAAAGTGGCCTCGGTGTTTCTGCAACAAGCCTCATTTCCTGATTGCTCGGAAGGAATTTTAACCCTGAAAGTTTCAATTCTCAGAAAAAAAAAGCTAAATTGGAAACAACATTTGAAACAGATGAGCTTTGCACTGGCAATAAATACCACACAGCAGTCCCTTAAATGTTCCATTTTGATTGTGTACACTCCAAGCTAATATAAAAATAAGAGTGGGTGAATTATTCATGCAAAGACATTACTTATCAGACTGATGACAAGACCGGGTTTGCTATCCTTGAAGCATGCCTTCCGCTTAAAAACCACGGAGGCAGAAGTGAATAAAAGGAATTTATAAAAAAAGAAACAAAGGGGAAAAAAAAACAGTAATTTTAATTCCTCGGGGTTTATTCTTCCCAGATTGAACCACGTGGGCAGTTGCAATGAAATACTCAACCCAACCATTCACCCATTGTTTCAAGAGACAACAGAAAAATACTGCAGCGTACTGAAAAAAGAAGGGGTAAAGAGGTATGGAATCTTATCTTTTGCACATGTTCAAGGAATGGAGGTGTTAAGATCCAGGCCAGAAACTCCAAAGCTGTTTTACAAAGCTAGCCTGGATCCTATGTTTTTACATTTGAATTTGGCATGTTTCACTCCAGGTATGATTCAAGTGATTCACTAGGAAGCTTTTATCAAACAAAGTTTATTTAAGAACATAGCTAAAATATAACAAAAAAATTTTGCACAGCGTCTACCAACTACCAGAATCAAACATCATATAGTATTAACAGCTAGCTATCTCTGATGTTCCAAGTCAAACACCCCCCCCCCCCCCCCCCCCACAAACATACACCTCTTTCTGCACTTGACACAAAAAGCAAGTATGCACACGTGATGCTGGATTTTTGCAGCTTTTTAAACACCTGCTGTGAATTGGCCTCTGAATATTGGAACGAATCTCTGTGGCTTTCTGGTTCTGGAACTTTCCAAAAAGTGTCTGAAGAGAGACAGAGGAACAGACACTATGTGCCTCCACTAGCTTGTGGAGCCAGCTTGTGGCAACTGTGATGGTAGAATGTCCAACTCCAGAGAGGATTACAAGAGGCAATGTTTTCTGCCTCCAGTTCAAACAGCATCTGAGAAAAAAATGGAACTAAAACCTTGGACTTTTCAGTAGGGGAAAAAAACTGTCCTAAAGACACCTGCCAATCGGGCTTCACCCAACAATTCCAAAAGGATCATAAAACCCCGGGACACTGCATTAGGCCAGATTAAAAACAAACACAACATCTATGATGTTGATTCAGTAACAATTAGAGACGCCGATTGCTAATGAAATGGTGCCAAAATACAATGCTAGGAGCTGCTTGAAAAACATGCAAAGAAATATGATTAAAATACATTTCTTAAAGGCACAGGACCATCACAGAGGGGACATGAGGAAAACCCTTTTCACCCAAAAGGTGCTAGGATCCTGGAACTCACTGCCTGAAAGGGTGACGGAGGCAGAGACCCTCATAACATTCAAGAAGTATTTGAGTGTGCACTTCAGAATGCCAAGGCAAAATAGGCTATAGGCCAAGGATTAGAAAATGGTATTAAAGTAGTTGGTGGTTTGTCTTTGGTTGGCACAAGTGTGATGGGCCAAAGGGCCTTTTCCTGTGGTGTATACCTCTTTGATTCTATGGACTAGTAATCCTGAAGTTCTGCTGGACAAATGATCCGGGGACCTCGGTTCAAGTACCACCAAGTCAGCTGGAGAATTTCAATTCAGTTAATTAAATAAATATGGAATTTATAAGCTGCTAACATCATGACTGTCAATCTACCAACTTGTTACAGGAGTATCCGGGTGGCACGGTAACAGAGTGGTTAGCACTGCTGCCTCATACCATCTGGGATCCTGGTTCAATTCCAACATCGGGGCACTGCCTGTTTGAAGTTTGTAAGTCCTCCCCTTGTCTGCGTGGGTTACCTCTGGTGCTCTGGTTTCCTCCCACACTCCAAAGCTATGCAGGTCTGGCCATGCTAAATTGCCTCAGTGTCAGGGGAGTTAGCATAGTAAATGCGTGAAGTTACAGGGATAGGTGGGATTGTTGCTGGCGCAGATTCAATGGGCCGAATGGCTTCTGTCTGTACCATAGGGATTCTATGGTTCTATTCTTTGGTTATAAAGGCTCAACTGGTTGGCTAATGCCCTCTTGCGGGGAAAAAAAAAATCAACTAACTTGTACCATTTAGCGAATATGTGACTGCCGAACCCACAAAGACTTAACTGCCCGAGGAAATTCTCCAGCAAACCAAACGATGACATTTCAGTAGCTTAAATATTTGGCTCATGGCCTCTTGGCTAAGATCATGCATAGCTTCAAGTGTGGGATCAGGTGTAATTGCCTGTTCTTGTCAGCTTGTCCTCCTGTGGGTCCCTGAATTAGAATCAATGTGAACTAGTTTTTGGAGCAAGCAAGGGAAGATGAATTAAGGGCTTGCCCTGGGATGTAACATGCATTGGCTTTGTAAGGAATAATATTTAAAATTAAAATACCTCAAGGGCAATTAGGGATGGACAACAAATACTGCTCATGCAATGACGCTCAGTTGACAGAATTGTTTCGGCACAGAATGAGGCCATTCAGCCCATTGTGTCCACACAATCTTGGAGAATGGGCATTGTCCCTCCCACTACTCTCCAACCCTCTCCTCATTTCTTTTCAGGATCCAGCTCCATATTGGATGCCTGCTTCCACAGAAGCTCCACATTCCAAATCCCAGCCACTCAACACTCCATGAGCATAGATCTCTAAAAGTTGACACCCAGGTTGATAGGTTTATTAAGAAAGTGTACAGTGTGTTAGCTTTTTAATCAGTAGAGGAATTGCATTTTGGAGCCATGAGATCATGTTGCAACTATACAAAACTCTGGTGCAGCCTCACTTGGAGTATAACGTACAGTTCTGTTCCCACGTTATAGGAAAGATGTGCAGAGGGGATTTACCAGGATGTTGCCTGGTATGGTGGGTAGGTCTTATGAGGAAAGGCCGAGGGACTTGAAGTTATTTTTATTAGAGAGAAGAAGGTTAAGAAGTGACTTAACTGGGGCATACAAGATGATCAGAGGGTTAGATAGGGTAGACAGTGAGAGCCTTTTTCCTCGGATGGTGATGGCTAACACGAGGGGACATAGCTTTAAATTGAGGGGTGATATCTATAGGACGGTTGTCAGAGGTAGGTTCTTTACTCAGAGGGTAGTAAGGGCGTGGAATGCCCTGCCTGCAGCAGTAATGGACTCACCAACTTTATGGCATTCAGTGTACAAAATTATGAAGGGGATAGATAGAGTAAACAGGGTTAAGCTTTTTCCTAGGATGGACTCAAATAGCACGAGGAGTCACGGGCTTAGGGTAAGCGGGGTAAAGTATAATTTGGATGCTAGAGGGAGTTTTTTCACAGAGGGTGGTGGGGGTATGGAATGTGCTGCCAAGTGGTGGAGGCAGGTAATCTGGAGTTATTTAAGAAATACTTAGATGGGCACATGAACAGAATGGGAATGGAGGGGTATAGAAAATGGATTTAAAATAGGGATCATGAGCCTTGGGAGTCCCTGGGAAGTGTGTAAATAGATGATGATATTGATGTACTTGTTTCCATCCTACAGGTTCTTTGGTCCACCTTGTTGTCTAACAAGGGGCATACACGTGATGGGTCATGAGAGGGCTGCTCTTGGATTTTTTGAGAGTATCCTAGTGCTTCACGTCATTAGTGTACGCTTGACCTGGACCATTTGATGGGCAACACAACAGCTCAGTGACTATCGCTGTGCTGTGCAGATACATGGATTTGGGCCTGTGTCTGTGGGAGTTTGCGTATTCTCCCCGTGCTTGCGTGGGTTTTCTCCGGGTGCTCCGGTTTCCTCCCACATCCCAAAGATGTGCTCTTAGGCTAATTGCAAAACAAATTCTCCCTAAATTGTCTCAAATTTGGTTTTTAATCCATAGATCTATAAATATGGACAGGGATTGCGGGTAGAGGTGGGAACATCGGGGTGGCGGCGCAGGCTCGTTGGGCCGAAGGGCCTGTTTCCCATGCTGTTTTGTTCTTTGTTCTAGACACGTGGATAATATTGGAATAGTTTAGGTTAGAGGGTCATTAGATTGGTCCCACTGGTCAGTGCAACAGAGGGATGAAGGGCCTGTACTGCGCTGTAATGTTCTATGTAAGTGAAAAAGATTCGTCTTGTGTCTCCATTGCTTCTTTTGCCAATTATCCTATAGCTGTGCCCTCTCCAGTCTCGATCCTTCCACTAGCAGGAATAGCTTTTCCATACAGACTTCTTTCCAGACTCCCTCACAAGTTTGAACATCTCCGTCAAATCAAATCATCCCACCCACATGAATTATTAATGAAGGATGGGGTGAATGGAGCCATTACTGAATGGCCTCCCCCTACTTACCAATTGCCCAGCTTGTGCTTTTTACACATGGGTTCAAATCCCACCATGGCAGGTGGGCAAATCTGGTATAAAGCTGACCACAGAATGGTCAAAAAAAGGCCATTCGACCCATCGAGCCTGCTCTGCCAACAATCCCACCCAGGTCCTATCCACATAACGCTGCATATTTGTGTGTTAATCCCCCTGACACCAAGGGACAACTTACCATGCTATTCAACCTAACCTGCAAATCTTTGGACTGTGGAGGAAACCTAAGCATTCAGGAGAGACCCATGCAGATATGGGGAGAATGTGCAAACTCCACGCTCCCTGAGGCGGGAATTGAACCTGGATCCCTGGTGCTGTGAGGCAGCAGTGCTAACCACTGTGCCACCGCGGTGATGATCATCAATTGTTGTTAAAACTTAGAAACCCATCTGATTCCCTCAGGTCCCTATAGGGAAGGAAATCTACAGTACTTACCAGGTCTGGCCTACATGTGACTCCAGACCCACAGCCTGCCTGTGGTTACCTCTTAAACCTCCCCTGAAATGATCCAGGCAAGACCACTGAGTCAAGGGGCAATTAGGGGGGGGCGGTGGAGCAACAAAATTGCACCTTGCCCATGACGCTGGCATCCCATAAAGAAATTTGGAGGGAAAAGAAACTTCCGGGGCACTGTCTGCTGTGGAATGGAATAGTGCAGCTCAGGTGGATGGAGGCACTAGCTGCTCACTCCCCCAGCCCAGTGCCACATGCGGTGGGAACCCACTTCCCAGGATCAGACACCCACCCATCCCACGCCCACCTCCCTCCGCAGCACGCAATCCCTTCAATGGGACAAAAAAAAAATGACAACCACAGGCACAATACCTTTAGCCTCAGTGCCGCCCATCACCAGCACCCCCCACCATCACCCCCTTGCTCACTATTGTGTTCACATAGAAAAATGCAACAAAGAAAATAATATGTAAAACACTGCATTTTGAAACATTAAAAAAAAAACAGGATTTTTCTCCAATGCCTTTCTCTCCCCGAGCTTCATTAAACCAGGGAAACGCATGGACGTAAATAACCAATCCACAGTGAAGGTGATATTGAAACCATAGAATCCCTACAGTGCAGAAGGTGGCCATTCGGCCCATCGAGCCTGCACCAACCACAATCCCACCAGGGCCCTATTCCCATAACTCCACAAATTTACCCTGCTAATCCCTCTAACCTATGCAACCCAGGACACTAAGGGGCAATCATCCTAACCCGCACATCTTTGGACTGAGGGACGAAACCAAAGCATGCAGAGGAAACCCATGCAGACATGGGGAGAAGGTGCAGACTCCACACAGACAGTGACCCAAACCAGGAATCGAGCCCAGTATCTCTGCAGCTGTGAGACAACAGTGCTAACCATTGTGAGAAGGGGAGAGATATTCTCCCCTATCTCTCATATCCTCAATGAATCTATTGCAAACACTTGCAAAGTTAGCAAGAGGCTAAATTTCTCTGCATTCCCAAATATAAAGCAAGTCAATTCTTATTGGATTGTCTGTCTGCCTCTCACTTGTCCTCCAGCCTGGGATCTCTACTTTGGATACTCACCATCTCTTTCGCAAGGCTAAGATGAGGGTAACAATGAACCATCAAAATCATAGAAACTCTACAGTGTAGAAAAGGGCCATATGGCCCATCGAGTCTGCACCAACAAACAGGCCCTATCCCCATAATCCTTGCTAATCCCCTGACTCTAAAGGGGCAATTTAGCATGGCCAATCCACCTAATCTGCATACCTTTGGAGGAAACCAATGCACCGGGGAGAAAGTGCAGACTTCACACAGTGACACAAGGGCAAAATTGAACCTGGCTCCCTGGCGCCGTGAGGCAGCAGTGCTAATCACCATGCCGACCTGTGATTAAGGAATGACCATATTTCCTTGATCCAGCTGGAGGGGGGGGGGGGTGGCAACAAGAGATCAAACGTCAACTTCTCCCCCACCCTTCAGTTTGCCTTTCATCCAGCTTTTGGGTTGTTGGGGGGGGGGGGTGCGGGTGATAGTTATTGTGATGAAAGAGCAGGAGGAGGAATTGCTGTAATTGCCAACTCATCACTGTCAAAGTATGAGAGCCACTCGGAGCCAGGGATCCACCCTTAACACAGGAAAGGTGGATCTGACCTTTTCAGGCAGAGAGGCCCGTCTTGCACTTGCAATTTTAACTCAGGGAGAGACCGATAGCACCTTCTCTCAACCCCAACACCAACCCCCCCTACACCCCCCCAGCCTCAAGAGTTAACCAGCTTGAAGCGGTGTTTTAAAAAAAAAAAGACCTTTTTAAACCTTCCTCTTGCGTTCATTCAAGACAAATCCCTGCGGACGGTAATTTTTGTGTGTGTGTAAAATGCATATTAAACAAGACCCGCTTCCCATCGCAGGGCACCTTGCTGCTGTAAATAACGGGGTGTTTATCTATTCAAACACACCATTTTCCACCCCCCCCCCCCCCCTCCATCACGACATCTAGCATTTACAACAGACGTGGTGCAAAAAAAAAGTTACGGTTGGACAATTCGATGTGTTTCTCAATCCCAATTCCCCCACCCTCTCCCCTCCAGAATTCTTCCCATTTCTCGAAATGATGCTGAATTATTTAATCCCCTCCCCCACCCCCCCAAAAAAAGATAAAACGTTGAAGTTTCCGACATTCAGGAACAGCCAAGTACAATTATATATTTTTTTCTGATAACAACGGGATATACAAATAGACACTGGGCAGACAAGGATGTACAGTTCTCGACAAGAGATGATATTTAACCTGGCTAGAATCCGGATTCATTTGTTGTTGTTTTTTGGTTGGTGAAGCGGTGGAGGGAGGGGGGGGGGAGGAGATATAAGGATTTTTCCTCCCCGAGTAATAATTGACACCGACTACAATATTTCAATGATACACAGGGAGAGCGCAGTGCACGATTCTCTCTGAGCAGCACACACACCGAGCTTCTAACTGAAACACATTCAGCATCCCATCAGCCATGATCAGAAGGCTAATACGCTTAACACACGCTCCTGTGCATTGTCAGTGCTCCTTCGTATATCCTTCGTATCCCCCCCCAACACCAGTGCAATTTTAAAACAAACTTCACTAACCTCACCAACACAATACAGCCACACATTTATCTTCAATCACTCCAAAGAATCCATTTTAATCCTTCAGACTCCATACAAAAGATCATACGTTTCTCCTTTTCTTATTATTAAACCCCCAAAATAAAACTCACCAACTTTTGAATAAAGTCGACTGCCGCAGGTTAGAAATGTACACATTGGACTTGGAAGACGCAAGGACTCCAGCGAGGGTGAAACCTCAAATGTAGTAACAGTGCATTAAAACAAGTTAACCCGCTCTTGGCACCTAGCGTCTGATGCAGGCGGTTTTAAAAAAAAACCCGACATGTTATTATTTCTGTAGAAAGGAAAGGGAGAGGAACTCTGGCTTCTAACAATGGAAGCCCCACAATTTATATATATTTTAAAAAAAAACTTTAAAATAAATGCATCTCTCTCACAAGAGTTGCGATGACAGTGTGCAGAGTGGATGGGGCAAGTTCCATCCCTCTGCCTATTCCAAAAAAAAACTCATTCAAATGGAATCCACTTCATGTTTCCCCCACAAGAAAGGCATACAAGGGCCAAGCTGATAAGGTAAAAAGCAGTCCCTGATGGACAAGGGGGCAAATCTGGGGCCCAAAGGCCGAGAACAATTTTACACACAACCAGCACATCCTTGTCAGTCTGGGTTTGCGTTCGAATGGACCTGGTCAGAACCCAGGAGCCCCCGCACTGTTCTGTGGCACTTGCTACCTTACACACACGCCCCAAAACAGACTTCCTCCCTCTATACATGCTCGAGTGTAATATTGGACAACATTCCAGAACCTCCAGCAGAATTTTCTTTTTTTTTTCGTTTTTGGCAATTGAAAATAGCGCGGATGTTGGTCTCAAATTAGAATGAGAGAGAAAGAGAGCGTCAAAAAAAATATCAAGGAGTGAAGGATTTGGAAAGGGTTTTTGGTGTAGGTAAATGAATGGGGGTGGGGATGGATAGTGCAAGTATTAAAATTGCAGTTTCTCTGGACATTGTAGGAAAGGAGAACAACTTTTTATTTATTTTTTTAAAAAGAGTGTGCAAGCCAGAATGGAACAGCATCCAGCAATGCAACCTCCCCACCCACTAACTCCGACTCGACCCTCTTGTCTGATGTACCACCGTGTCTTATACAATAATATCATCAATAACAGGTGGAGGCGGGGGGGGGCGGAGGAGGAGTTCGGCCAGGCCGGCAACAAAGAGTTAAAGTTAATGCAGCTTCTCTTCTCTGCTCTTCCCCCCAGCCTGTGTCCCCACAGCCATCAGCAAGTCATGTTTCACTGGGTACCACACGCGGTTTGGGGTGAAGATGGAACAAGCAGGGTTACAACCGAGTTCGGATCCCCGGTAGATCCCCCCCACTCCCCCCTTTAACCTGGTTAAATATGGGGAAGGTAACAATGGAAATAAGAAGCTCTTGCAACCAAATAACAACTGGTGTGGGAGATAGAGAGCATCTTTCTCATTATCCCATTAAAGGCAGCTTTCGGATGTATATCTAAGCCCCCCTCCCCAGTCTTTATGTCTCTATTCCCCTCTTCTGTATCAATATGCATCTCTTCCCTTGTATTAATTTGACTCTATTCTCCGTCTCTTGTCTTTATATTTCTCTGTTCCCCCTCCCCTGTCTTTATATTTTTGTTTCCCCCCCTCAGTGTTTGTGTCTCAATATTCCCCTCTCTGTATCAATATGTATCTCTTCCAATAAATCAGTATGTATTTATCCCCCTTCCCCGTATCAAAGTCCTTATTCCACCGCCCCCCCGTATCAAAGTCTCTATTCTTCCTCCCGTCTTTAAATGTTTCTGTCCCCCTCACTGTATCCAAGTCCTATTCCCCCTTCCCCTATATCAATATGTATCTATCTCCCCTCTCCTGTATCAAAGTCCTCCCCTGTATCAATATGTATATCTCCCCTCCCTTGTATCTAAGTCCCTGTACCCACCTCCCCTATATCAATATGTATCTATTCCCTCGCTCCTATTTATCTATTTCGCAGTCCTCCTGTTATGTATGTGTATTTATTTTGTGTGCAATATCCTTCGCTAGATTGCTCGGAGTTGCTTGGTGCTGCATATTACATATATATATTTTTTTAAACTTGAAGATAGATCACCTGCTCGGTGAAAGTCACCGGTTTTTGCAGTAAACCTGTGTGGGGGGGTTCCACTGTGCTGCTTTTTAAAAAAAACAGTGAGGAACCCGGGGACAGACTAAAGGAATGATCCAACCCAGCAAACACTGCCTCTTCCGCGGCCAAAAAAAAAATACCACCTTTCTCTCTCAACACCAATAAACCCCAGCGACAGGGAACACACACACACACACACACGCAGAGGTCATGGATCTCTCGAGTCTCTATCTCCACAGATGCTGCCTGACCTGCTGGCTATTTTCCGACTGTACGTTTTTAATTTCCACCTGTGTTTACTCATTTATATATTTAAACACACAAATGTTACAACTTTTATCACTAGATTCTTCTAAATCCCTCTCCACAATGCCTCCCCAGACATTGGGTATCATTAGTTTGTCTATTAAAACGCACATTGTTTTTTTTTTAAAACAGAAAAACTAGTGTACAGTCGCATCTGTTTTGCCGGAAAAATGGAACAGGAGGTAAGTGAGCATCCCTCTCACTCCCAGGGCGTACCTTGTGAATCTGGTCTTGGACAGCTACAACACACACACATTAACATCCACAATCGATCTCCCTCGCTTTAAATCCCTTCCGACGGCGAGGTGGGTTCTGCAGAGAGCCACACTGTGGGGAGAAGGGGTGGGGAGGGCAGAAGAAGCGTTGGGATGTCTCTCCGGGTTGATACTGGTAGCTCCAGCAAGAGAGAGAGAGAGAGAGAGAGGAAATCAAAATAAGATGAGACACAGGCCAGCTCTCTTCCTCCCTCTGTCTGTGCTCCGCTGCGGATCCCGCACTTCTCTCTTTCCCTCTGGCGACTTCGGGTTTGATAGCAGACCCAATTCCTCGGGATACTCAGCACACACAAACCCCGCCCTTCACACCACCAGCCTCGCCGCTTAAAAGGGAAACAGCGCTGAAACCTCATACAGATGGCGATGTGGAAATGTGCATTTGTAAGCCATCAACACACGCACTCAGGGCAAAACTTCACATTGCCCCACAGACTGAGAGGGTGAAACTGATGAAAGCAAACATAGTGCGGACGCTGGAATCTGAAACAGAAAATGCTGGAAAATGTCGGCAGGTCTGGCAGTCTCTGTGGAGAGAGAGAAAGACACAGAAAATGCTGGAAAATCTTAGCAGGCAACATTTGTGGAGAGAGAATAGAGCTGATGTTTCCAGTCTGGATGATCCTTTGTCAGAGCTGGTGAAATTCACAGATAAAGGGTCAAACCATCTCGCAATGAATTTTTTTTTGATGGTTGGCCATGGGGACAAGGATCCCCACCATTCAGCCCCTCCAGGTCTGCTCCACCATTCAATTAGACCTTAACTGACCTCATATTGCAACTCATTTACCCACTTTAACTCTCTATTAGAACAGAAAAAGGCCATTTAACTCCTTGAACCTGTTCCACTAGTAAATGAGATTCATAGAACATTACAGCACAGAACAGGCCCTTCGGCCTTCGATGTTGCGCCGACCAATATAAAAAGCAATGCCCCTCCAAACTAAACCCTTCCCTTCTCTTCCATATACTTCTCAACTAACCTCTTAAACGCCACCAAACTTGGCGCATCTACAACTGCTGCAGGCAGGGCATTCCACTCCCGAACCACCCTTTGGGTAAAGAACCTACCTCTGATATCCGTCCTATAACTATCACCCTTAATTTAAAGCTGTGTCCCCTCGTGCTAGCTTTTTCCATCCTAGGAAAAAGGCTATCACTGTCCACCTATCTAAACCTCTAATCATCTTATATGTTTCGATCAGGTCCCCTCTTAGCCTCCTCCTTTCTAACGAAAACAACCTCAAATCCCTCAGCCTCTCCTCATAAGACCTGCCTCCATACCAGGCAACATCCTGGTAAACCTCCTCTGTACCCTCTCCAATGCCTCCACATCTTTCTTATAATGCAGGGACCAGAACTGCACACAATACTCCAAGGGCGGCCACACTAGAGTTTTGTACAGTTGCAACATGACTTTGCAGCTTCGAAATTCAATCCCCCTACCAATAAAAGCTAAGACTCCATATGCCTTCTTAACAACCTTCTCGACTTGACTGCCTACTTTCAGGGATCTATGCACATACACACCAAGATCCTTTAGTTTCTTTAGAGCAACACAGCATGGGAAACAGGCCCTTCGGCCCAACGAGCTCGCGCTGCCGTCATAACTATATAGCAGCAATTCCATTATCCTATTCTAAATTTAGGTTATTCCTAATAAGGAAGACTCTCACTATAGGGACAATTTGTTTCCCAATCAGCCTAAGAGCGAATTTTTGGGTTGTGGGAGGAAACCGGAGCGCCCGGAGAAAACCCACGCAACCACGGGGAGAACGCGCAAACTCCCGCAGATACCGGCCCAATTCCAAGTGTCTGCACAGCCACATCGATAGTCTCTGAGCTGTCATGGTGCCCTTCAGATGGTCAACATAAAGCACTCATTTACGACATGAAGTACCAGGCAACCCATGAATCAACATCCAAGAGCTGTCCTCGCACCACCTGCCGAATGCATGCTCCTTGTTGGTCAAGTATGGACCGAATTACTGTGGAAAAAAAAGCCGTAGTTAAACAGTCCTACTATATCCCTCTATCTGCATACCGCTCATGGGGCTGTCCAAGAGACCCTTAAACAGCCCCAGCGTGCCTGCTCCCACCACCTTACTCGGCAGTGCATTCCACACCCCCACTACCCTTTGTGTGAAAAACTGCCCTCTAATATTCGTCTTATACATAGCCCCCCCCACCCTAAGGCCATGACCCCTTGTCCTATCCATTTCTGAAGGTGGAAAAAGTTTACCACCATTTACTCTATCTATACCCCTTATAATCTTATACACCTCTATTAGATCCCCTCTAAGCTGACGTCTTTCAAGGGAAAACAACCGCAGTCTATTTAATCGTTCCTCATAAGACAGTCCTTCCATACCAGGCAGCATCCTGGTAAACCTCCTCTGCACTCTCTCCAAGGACTCCACATCCTTCCAATAGTACAGCGACCAGAACTGGACGCAGTATTCCAAGTGAGGCCTAACCAACGTTCTATACAATTGCAACATCAAACTTCTACTCTTGTATTCTATATCCTTTTCTATGAAAGCTAACATACTATACGCCTTCTTTATCACCTTCTCCACCTGTGAGGACACCTTCAGAGACTTGTGAACCTGCACCCCCAAGTCTCTCTGAGTCTCTATGCTCCGTATAGTTTTACCTTTTATCCTATAACTCTCTTCTACATTTTTCCGGCCAAAATGCATCACCTCGCATTTATCCGGATTAAATTCCATTTGCCATCTATCTGCCCAGTCTACCACCCTATCTATGTCCTGTTGTATTGCCTGGCACTGCTCCTCTGTACCCGCCAATCCAAGCATCTTAGTGTCATCAGCAAATTTGCTGATCTCACCACCTACCCCAACTTCCAAGTCGTTTATATAGACCACAAATAGAAGAGGACCTAGTACTGAGCCTTGTGGCACTCCACTAGTGACAGGCTTCCAGCCGGAAAAAGAGCCTTCCACTACTACCCTCTGTCTCCTCCTCCCGAGCCAGTTCTCGACCCATCTACCTACCCGACCCTGTATCCCATGCGCCTTCACCTTCTCTATCAGTCTACCATGAGGAACCTTGTCAAACGCCTTACTGAAATCCATGTAGACGACATCAACAGCCTGTCCTTCATCAACTGTTTTTGTCACTTCTTCAAAAAAATTCCACTAGATTTGTAAGACAAGACTTCCCCTTGACAAAGCCATGCTGCGTATCCCTGATCAGATCGCAGCGCTCCAGATGCTCATACATCCTGTCCCTAAGGATCCTCTCCATTAGCTTACCTATAACTGAAGTCAAGCTCACCGGCCTATAGTTCCCTGGGTTATCCCTCTGATCTTTTTTAAACAACGGTACTACGTTTGCTATCCTCCAGTCCTCTGGGACCTCACCTGTGTCCAAGGAAGAGACAAAGATTTGCATCAGAGGCCCAGCTAGGTCTTCCCTCAAATCCCTTAGCAGCCTGGGGTAAATGCCATCAGGCCCCGGAGCTTTATATGTCTTTAAGCTGCCTAACAGCCTCAACACCTCTTTCCTCGTAATCTTTATTTCCCTCAACTGATCCTCAACTTTGTCAACATCAGCAACAGACATCTGGCCAGTCTCCTGCGTGAATACCGACGCAAAGTATTCATTCAGGATCTCCCCCATTCCCTCAGGCTATAAGCATAGATCCCCTCCTCTGTCCCTAAGAGGTCCAATCTTGCCTCTAACCATCCTTTTGCTCCTTACATAGGTGTAAAATGCTTTAGGATTTTCCTTAATCCTACCTGCCAGAGCCACTTCGTGGCCCCTTTTTGCCTTTCTAACACCCCTTTTAAGATCCCGTTTACACTCTCTATAAGCTTCCAGCGCTGTCTCAGTCCCCAGTTGCCTAGATCTAATGTAAGCCTCTCGCTTCTTCCTGATCAAGTCCTCAATCTCCCTGGTAAGCCAAGGTTCTCTAATCCTACCTTTCCCATCCTTCCTCCTTGCCGGCACATATCTTTCCTGTAGAGAGTTTAGTTTTCCCTTGAAAGACTCCCACATGTACCTCGTCGACCTGCCCTCGAAAAGCTTATCCCAGTCGGTATCTTTAAGATCTTGCCTTATCTGGCTGTATCTAGCCCTCCCTCAGTTAAATACCTTCCCTTTTGGGCCGGTCTCGTCCTTTTCCATTAATATCCTAAAGCAGACAGAGTTGTGATCACTATTTGACACATGCTCTCCTACCTTGACGTCAACCACCTGGCCTGGCTCATTCCCAGAACAAATCCAGTATAGCCCCCTCTCTAGTCGGGCCATCCACATACTGCTCCAAGGACCCTTCCAAAACACACTGTACAAATTCCTCCCCGTCCACTCCTACAGCTCTGGGCCTTCTCCAATCTACTCCAGGAAAATTGAAATCTCCCACTACTACTACCCTATTTTTCCTACACTTATCTAAAATGTCCCTGCATATCCCTCCTTCCACGGCTCGCGGGCTGTTGGGCGGTCTGTAGTAAACACCCAACAGAGTAACCACTCCCTTCCTATTCCTCAACTCCACCCATAGAGACTCAATTCCTAAATCATCCATACCTCCCTCCCTCTGCACTGCTATGATGTTGTCCTTAACTAATAAAGCCACTCCCCCGCCTCTCCTCACACCAACTCTGTCAGGCCTAAAACACTTATATCCTGGAATATTCAATTGCCAGTCTTGTCCCTCCTTAAACCACGTCTCGGTCACCGCCACCACTTCTAAACTCCTCGTGAACATTATTGCCTTCAGTTCATCTGTTTTGCCAGTCACACTCCTCGCATTAAAACACATGCACTGAAGACCCTCAGCTCTCGGATATTCCTTTCTACCTTCTGGTGTTACCCTATCATCCCTCCCTCTCCCACTCCCAGTTCCCTCTCTCTCCCCACCCTCCCTCCCTATTAGTTTAAACACTTCTGAAACACTCCAGCTAACCTCCCAGCTAAAATATGTGTTCCCCTCCCAGTCGACTGCTCCCTATCCCTCTTGAATAGATGACCCTCCCTCCTGAAGACCTCCCAATGATCAATGAATATGAAGCCTTCTGCCCTACACCAATCCCTCATCCATGCATTTAGTTGGAGTGTCTCATTTGTTTTTACCCCAATCAGTCCCGGGCACAGGCAGCAGCCCAGAGAACGCCACCCTGGAGGCCCTACCTTTCAGTTGAGCCCCCAACTCCCTAAAATGCCTACGTATGTCCCCCCTGCGCTTTCTTCCTACATCTTTCTGTCCTACGTGAACTATTACATTTGCCTTAGACCCTTCTCCTTTCAAAATTCCCTCTACCCTCTCTGATACATCCTGGACCCCTGCTCCAGGGAGGCAGACTACCATCCTGGAGTCTCTCTTTTGCCCACAGAAACGCCTATCGATCCCTTTAACCATCCCATCCCCCACCAATATCTCACTTACTGCTTTCCTGCTGGTCTCTGTGGCATTCTGTTCCCCTTCACTTGCCCTCTCCATCACAGCTTTTACCCCTCCCTTGGTTTTCTGGGAATCCTCCTTTGAGATGGCCATTGTGCCTTGATTTTTATTCTTGTTCCTCATATCTATAACCAGCCCATCCCTACTACTAGATCCTGGGGTCCCCGCAGGACTACCTTCCCTATTCATTGTAACCTCGTTTTCCCTCACTAGACACATGTCCTCCAAGCGCAGCTCCAGCTTCCTCACCCTAGCTCTTAAACGTTGCAATTCTAAACATTTTGCGCATATGTGGGCCTTCGGGAGACGTGATGCCTCCAAGAAGGTCCACATATGGCAGCGTACACAATGGACGCATTTGGCCAAGTGTCGTGGCATTTTGTATACCCCCTTTAAAGCTGTTGGGAAAAGTGTTGATTAGGTAGGAATCAAGGTACTCACTGCGTCCAAGCCTGCGCTCGCCCAAGCCCAGTGAGCTTAAGCCCTTATTGCTCTCACTCTAATTCCTGTCTCACTCCACTGCCCACTCCCGACGCTGCCCGCTGTCTACCTTGGCCTTCCTTTTATACTCCCGCGCTTCCTTCCCTGCAGCCCCCCGCGCCTATCTCCCGCTACGGAGCGCCGAAATAAACACTCTAACAACTAAAGTGAAAGACAGAAATTGCAAATCAGGAGTCTCACCAGCCACTCTCCAAAAAACTCTGCTCCGGAGAACAGTAAGGTGTACCCACTCGTGAGCACCTGATTTATACTCCCGCGCTTCCTTCCCTGCAGCCCCCCGCGCCTATCTCCTGCTACGGAGCGCCGAACCCTCTGTTCATCAAGACTACTAAGAATCCTATTAGCCCTATACTCTACACATTTATTATTTCTGCCATAGTGCATTACCTCACACTTTTCCACATTAAACTCCATTTGCCACCTCTCGGCCCAGCTCTGCAACTTGTCCAAGTCCCTCTGCAAACTATAACACCCCTCTTCACTATCTACCACTCCACCGACTTTAGTGTCATCTGCAAATTTACTAATCCATCCTTCAATACCCTCATCCAGATCATTTATAAAAATTACAAACAGCAGGGGCCCCAAAACAGACCCCTGAGGTACACCACTTGTCACCTAACTCCACGATGAATATCTCCCATCAACCACCACCCTCTGTCTTCTATCTGCTAGCCAATTCCTAACCCAATTAGCTAAATCACCCTCTATCCCATACATCTGCATTTTCTGCAGAAGTCTCCCATGGGCCACCTTATCAAACGCCTTACTAAAGTCGTTTAAAGTCGCCTTACTAAAGATCATGGCTGACCTTACGACCTTGCTCTATATCAGTCAGTGGTGGGTAATCCGCAGCCCCAGGGGACAGTTTGTTGACTATTGTCCATGGGCAGTGTTGCCACATTCTACTCATTTCCATCCGTGTAGTAGTATTTTTTTCCCTGTCGGTGTGACTCAAGTGATTCATACATAAAGCAAAGGCTGAGTGAAGTGAGGTACGCTCCCTCTGTGTCCAATCAAAATGCAAATGTTTCTTTTATTTTTGCCAATTAAAGTTGATGACAGTTCTATTAATATATATAATGAACAAAACATGGTGGTGGCACAGTGGTTAGCTTCAGCTTCAGGGACCTGGGTTTGATTGTGATTGTGTGGATTTCCTCCAGTTTCCCCCCACACTCCAAAGATGCGCAGGTTAGGTGCATCGGCCATGCTAAATTGCCCCCTTAGTATCCCAGGATGCACAGGTTAGAGAGATTAGTGGGTAAGTACGTGGAGTTACAGGGATAAAGCCTAGGTGGGATTGAGGCTTGATGGGCTGAATGGCCTGATTCTGCATTGTAGGGTTTCTATGATCTCTGTTCTATGATATTAGCAGGAGAATGGGGTTGAGAAACTTATCAGCATTGATTGAATGTTGGAGCAGGATCAATGGCCCAATTTTGTACTTATATCTTATGAATTATTCAGTATTTTCTACATCTTGTTATGAAATATTTGGTGTGTATTAAATATATTTAATTCATGAGGGGGATGGGTGTTCATGAACAAGCCTGATTTTAATCTTGTGGCCCAATGAAGGAATGAAGGAGAGCCACTCATGCAACCCATTCGCTGGCCCAGGTGAACCAGCCTCCCATCCACTGACTCTGTCTACACTTCCCGCTGCCTTGGCAAAGCGACAGTATAATTAAGGACATACTCTCTTCCACCTCCTTCCATTGACTCTATCTATACTTCCCGCTGCCTCAGCAAAGCAGCCAGCATAATTACGGACCCCACTCACCCCAGACATTCTCTCTTCCATCTTCTTCCATTGGGGAAAAAGTTACAAAAGTCTGAGGTCATGTACCAACTGACTCAAGAATGGCTCCTTTTTTTGCTGCCATCAGATTCTTGAATGGACCTACCTCGCATTAAGTTAACCTTTCTCTACACTCTAGCTATGACTACATTCTGCACTCTCTTGTTTCCTTCTCTATGAGCAGTATGTTTTGTCTGTATAGCACACAAGAAACAATACTTTTGACTATATGTGACAATAATAAATCAGGTTGCTCATCACTGCTCTACATATTCTACCTTCCCTAATGCCAATGAGTAACAAAGAACATCAATCTTAGTTTTCAATGAAACGATTTATCTTGAATCCATTGTATATCATTCTGGAAACCCTCAGCGTGACTTTGAGAAGAATGGGATTCCAATGCTATTTTCTATCAGATGCATTCAAAAGCAAAAGAACAATCAACTAAACAATTCATGTACAGACAATAAAGATACGATTCAAATCCTCACATGCAGAGTATAATCAATGAGTGGCACGGTGCTACAATGGTTAGCACTGCTGCCTCACAGCATCAAGGACCCAGGTTCAATTGCAGCCTCAGTTCTCTGTCTGTGTGGAGTCTATACGTTTTCCCCATGTCTACATGGATTTTGTCCGGATGCCGTGGTTTCATCCTACATTCCAAAGATGTGCAGGTTAAGTAGATAGGCCATGCTAAATTGACCTCTCATGTCAGGGAGATTAGTAGGCTAAATATGTGGGCTACAGGGATAGGGCCTGGGTGGGATTGTTGTTACTGCAGGCTCAATGGGCCGAATGGACTCCTTCTGGAGGGATTCTATGATTTATAATGGGGGAGCATTGTCATAATATTTCAGCCACCTTATCACATAATTAAGGAGCTGGTTAAGCTCAGTTGACTGGATGGCTACTTAGTGATGCAGAGTGACACCAATGAGCATGAGTTCAATTCCTGTACCGGCTGATGGTATTCATAAAGATTCTATCTTTCTGAGGTGGGGTGATCCTTGGATTAAAATACCATCAATCAGTTCTCCCCCTCAAAAGAGAGAGCAGCCTATTTCATTTGAGACAATGGTGACATTTCTTTTACCGTATATCAGCAACAACAATAGCACCTTTGACATAATATGTACACCAATAAAGTAATATGTACCCCAATAACGTACCCCAAGCTCAGTAAAGGAATAGGTTTTAATTAGGGAAGTGAGGTGGTGTGGTTAAGGGAGGGAATTCCAGACCACAGAGCCTGGGTAGATGAAGGCATTGCCCATTGGAATAATTACAACTGGATTTGCATAAGCAATCAGAATTCCGACAGTGTAGAGAATCTCAGAGTGTTGTTAGGCTGCACATGGTTAGATATGACACATGGCCATAGGAAGAATTTGAAAACAAGGATGAGAGTTTTAAATTGATTTGATTTGATTTATTATTATCACATGGATTAACATACAGTGAAAAGTATTGTTTCTTATGTGCTATACAGGCAAAACATATCATTCATAGAGAAGGAAAGGACAGAGTGTAGAATATAATGTTACAGTCATAGCTAAGGTGTAGAGAAAGATCAACTTAATATGAGGTGGTCCATTCGAAAGTCTGATAGCAGCAGGGAAGAAGTTGTCCTTGAGTCAATTGGTACATGACCTCAGAGTTTTGTATCTTTTTCCCGAAGGAAGAAGGTGAAAGAGAGAATGTCCAGGATACGTGGGGTCCTTAATTATGCTGGCTGTTTGTCAAAGCAGTGGAAAGTGTAAACAGTGACAGTGGATGAGTGGCTGGTTTGTGTGATGGATTGGGCTACATTCACAACTTTTTGTAGTTCCTTGCAGTCTTGGGCAGAGCGGGAGCCATACCAAGCTGTGATACAACCAAAAAGAATGCTTTCAATGATACATTTGTAATAGTTGGTGAGAGTCATAGCTGACATGCCAGATTTGCTTAGTCTTCTGAGAAATTAAAGAGAGGCATTGGTGGGATTTCTTAACTACAGTGTTGGCATGGGAGGGACCAGGACAGATTGCTGGTGATCTCGACTCCTAAAAATTTGAAGCTCTCGATCCTTTCTACTTGTCCCTGTTGATGTAGACAGGGGCATATTTTCCTTTACACTTCCTGAAGTCGATGACAATCTCCTTCATTTTGTTGACATTGAGGGAGAGATTATTGTTGCCAGATTCTCCATCTCTTTCCTGTATTCTGTAAACTGTCAAATTGGGAGCCATTTGTCAACTACTAGAGAGAGGGCTGAATGGAACCTGTTGGATTTTAGGACATGAGAAGCAAAGCTTTGAAAAAATGGAAGTTCACAAAGAATGGAATATGGGAGGCCAGCCAGGATAGTTTTGGAATAGTTGAGTCTGGAGGTAAGAAAGGCATGAATGATTTATTGAATGATTAATGCTTCCAGCAATAGATGGGCAGAGACAGATGGTGATAGTAAGTGGAAATGTAATGAGGTCAGAAATTCTGCATGGGGCCAAATATGATGTGGAAGTTCTGGATAGGGTGGCTGAGCCTCAGAGGTTGGCCAAGGAAGGGAATGGAATCAATGATTGAGAAATGGAACGTGCCCCTTTATTTGCCTACCTGATAGAAATCTACCAATCTCAGTCCTGAAAACCCCAATTATCCCAGCTTTCTCCTAAAGTTTGGAATTTCTGCTTTTGATTTAAATTCAATTGGTTGTCTGAAAGAAGTAAATGACAGTCTTTGAACCAATAGCAACCTTTACCCCTGACACATGGACACTTTTAATCCACATTACTATAACCAATGATCCTCAGAATGTTTCTCTCTGCTTGAATAGAGGAGATGATGGCGAGTGATATTATCACCAGATTATTAATTCAGAAACTCAGCTAACGTTCTGGGGACCTGGGTTCGAATCTCACCATGGCACGTGGTGGAATTTGAATTTAGCAGAAGAAAAATCTGGAATTAAGAATCTACTGATGACCATGAGAATGTTGTTGGAAAAACCTATCTCATTCACTAAATGTCCTTTAAGGAAGGAAATCTGCCATCCTCACCTGGTCTGGCCTACATGTGACTCCAGAGCCACAGAAACGTGGTTGAGAATGGGCAATAAATGTAGTAAAAAAACACCGGCATCTCTACATTAATAAATGTGGGCCAGTCAGTGATGCCCATGTCCCACAAATGAATTTTTTAAAAAAGTGATAAGTTTGTTTTTTCCTTTCAGCACACCATCTCAGCACACCACTTCCCATTCATTCTTCCACAAAAAGGGAAACAATTCAACCTTATTTTCTCAGTGTTCCCTGCCCTCTGAAAAGGTGCAAGTCTTAATACCCAAGCTTGCTTTCACCTAATCACCACTCTCGATCCGTATATTTTTCTTTCTTCGTGATGCAACTTTGATGGCACCTTCCACTAAGGGACTTTTAGCCTTTCAGACAGATTTCTCAATGATTACTGTGAAAAGATTTTTTTTCCCCCTAGTGCTTACTGTACTGCATGGAGTTTTCAAATGCTTGATGCTGACAAAGGGAGTCCAAAGTTTGAAAGCATTCAATTTTCTTACACTGAAGCCTTGCGATGTCACTGTAACCTCCAAAGGCTTAAAAATAGAGTGCCTTTCCAACAAAGAAAGCAATGTGTTGCACGATGGAGTGAAAAATAAACAGCTGGACCAGATGTTGATCATTCAAAATCAATCCCTTTGTCACGCCATATACAAATACCCTTGTGCATTCAATTTTTCCAGGATTTATTTTATCATTCCGCCTTTTCCAAGTGTCCTCTGCGAGGATTATTATTGGTTCAATGAAGGCTCATTTTCTTCTTGCTAATTGGATGGTTTGAAACCGATCAAATTTAAGACAAAATAAATAAGCTTTTAAAATGAATTTTGTGATGAGATCCTGGCCATTTTCAATTTCATTTTCCTGCCAAAGCAGTGGAACATGCATACAAGTTTTTTACACAGAGGGCGGTGGGTGCCTGTTGCTCACTGATGGGAAAAGTAGTGGAAGCGGATACGATAGTGGTTGTTAAAGGGCATCTTGACAAATACATGAATAGGATAGGAATGGAGGGATACGGTCCCCGGAAGGGCAGTGTGTTTAGTTAAGTCGAGCAGCATGATCGGTACAGGCTTGGAGGGCCGAAGGGCCTGTTCCTGTGCTGTGATCTTCATTGTTTGTCCTCTATACTGACAATGAAAGCCATTCTGCTTTTCAAGCCTGTTCAAGCATTCAATTTGATGATGGTTGATTTGCATCTTAATTTCATCCATCATCTTTTCAAAGAATCCCTGCAGTGCAGAAGGAGCCAGTCAGCCCATCGAGCCTGCACTGACAACAATCTCACCCAGGCTCTATCCCTGTATCACCCTACTAATCCCCTTGACACTAATTGGCAATTTATCATCACAAACCTGCACATCTTTGGACTGTGGGAGGAAACCGGAGCACTCGGTGGAAACCGACGCAGACATGGGGAGAACGTGCAAACTCCACACAGACAGTGACCCAAGCCAGGAATCGAACCTTGGTGCTGTGAGGAAGCAGTGTTAACCACTGTGCCACTGTGCCATCATGCCGCCCCAATCAAGCTAAGATCTTGTTCCACAACTTTGTAACATTGCCAAACAAAAATCCATCAACTTTAGACATGAAAATTTCGACCAAGGCTCAGAACGGCAGCGGAAGAGAGATTTTGGAGGAGAGAGTTCACAAATTTTGTCTGCCTATTTGTGTAAGGAAGTGCTTGCTTCAATCACCAATCAAAAGCCTAACCCTAACATAGGATAGAATTATAGAATCATACAGCGCAGAAGAGGCCCTTCAGCCCATCGAGTCTGCACCGATATGCGAGAAACATCTGAATGTTATGATGTGCCAAGTGTTTTCTTTATTGAAGAGGGCACTCTATTTTTGTGGTTACAGTGACATCGCGAAGCTTCGGTGTGAGAAAATTGAATGCTTTCAAACTTTGGACTCCCTTTTGGCTCTCAAGCATTTTAAAACTCTAGTAGCATTTGAAAATGCTAATATGTGGGGTTTCGGGAATCGGGCCTTCATAAATCGTGATCGGTGTAAGCTCGATGGGCCGAACAGTCTCCTTTTGCACCATTGAGATCCTATAATTCTATCCAATCTCTCGTCATAATTTGCATGCTCAATCCCAGGCAACATCGTAATAGTCAATCCTCCTTCTGCTGGACTACGAACCCACATCCCTGCAAAGAGAAGAAAGAATTTATCTCGATCTATCCTAGCAGCCCCTTCAGTCATCAGAGAGGAATAAGTGCCTTATTAGGTTTCATTTTTTCCAAGTTAATCCTTGCATTGGATTGGAGAAGAATGTTAGAGTTAGAGGAATGATTCTTTGGCTCTCTCAGAGTTTATGTGGCCATAAGGATGAGTGTGAAGACAAGTTCTCATGAAGATTTTTTTCCCTTCCCATTTTTTACATTTGTTTCTATATCTTACTCTTCAATTTGATCACTTTTCTTCCATACTCAAGGGAATACACCCGTAGTCAATACAACTTGGTCGGTGCAGACTCGATGGGCTGAAGGGCCTCTTTCTGTACGGTGCAGTTTCTATGTTCTATGTTTTTAACTCGATCTCATAACAACCATTTTCGTCCTGGTAATATAGAAGAAAAGAGCTTTATTTAAAAGTTTGAAGTTTATTTAGTCATGTCTTACATTCACACTGCAATGAAGTTACTGTGAAAATCCCCTAGTTGCCACACTTCAGCGTCAGTTCGGGTACACTGAGGGAGAATTTAGCATGGCCAATGCACCTAACCAGCATGTCTTTCAGACTGTGGGAGGAAATCAGAGCAGCCTGAGGAAACCAACGCAGACATGGGGAGAATGTGTAGACTCCGCACAAACAGTGAACCAAGCTGGGAATTGAACCCAGGGCCCTGGCGCTGTGAGACAGCAGTGTGCCACCGTGCTGCCAATACGGTATAATATATCCTGCTGAACTCTTCCGGTGCCCGACCTCTGATCTCAGCCTGATCTGATGTCCTCTTGGCTTCTGCATCGGGCCCAACCTCAGTATCAGGCTGCGTTGTTAAGTCAATGGCAGCATAGAGGTACTCACTACAAGGACTTGGCAGGTTCTTTGACTTTCAAATACCGATGCATCTCCATTTTGCTTAATCGAAACAGAAATCGAAATAAAAATCAGACGATCAACCAGTCCCAGCACTAAGTGAATTTAGAACTGCTGCTCCCATTCTGCAGCACCGTCAGGCAGTGGGTGACACAGTGGTTGGCACTGCTGCTCCACAGTGCCGGGGAACCGGGCTCAATTCCTGGCACGTCGTTCGGACTGTGGGAGGAAACCAGAGCAGCTGGTGGGAACCTGCGCAGAGACATGGAGAGAACGCACAGACACCGCATAGGCATTGACGCAAAGCCAAAAATCAAACACATGTCCCTGGCACTGCGAATCAGCAGTGCTAACCACTGTGCCACCAACCGCCACCCCCCCTCCCCCACCCCACCACCACCAACCAGCACCACCCATTTGGTACAGAAAAAATACATTTCTTCAAATTTTAATTGAAAATTCCTCATTAGCGATCTCCCCAATCTCCAATGGTAGCGTATCAAGGCAGTTAACCTCTATGTCTTAAGAGGAATTTTTGCTTTAAAATATTAATGGTATAAGCTGAATACTATCAATGCTCAGTCATATCCTTTAATTTCCTTACCCACTTCAGTCGTACGAACACATGAGTGGGAATAAGCCATTCAGTGACTCAAGTGGTATTCTGCCATTCAATTAAATCCAGTCAGAGCACTCTGCAACTGTATAATTCATGTACGATATTGAATGGCAGGAGAGCATTATGAAGGTACCCTACAATCCATCATTGTTTTCAAGATAGTTGACCACGGGAATTCATTGCCGCAAAGTGATTTTAGGCAGTTTAATTCACACAGGCCACCTCGTTCTGTTCCTGATCACCAGTTAGTGGAGGGAAAAAAAAAACCCAGAGCCAGTCTTTACTTGGAACAGATTTATTCACAGAACGGAGCATTACAGGTAAACATCTCCCGATTCTGCTCTACATCCGTGAGAACAGAGGTCTGGAAGATTTCAAGTTTTCATACAATCCCTGCAGTGTGGAAGGAAGCCATTCGGCCCATCGAGTCTGCACTGACCACAATCCCACCTTGGCGCTATGCATGCAATCCCACACATTTACCCTTCTAATCCCCCTTATTTACACATCCAGGGGCAATTGCGTGGGTTTCCTCTGGGTGCTCCGATTTCCTCCCACAGTCCAAAGATGTGAGGGCTACCTCCTAAATTGCCCTTTAGTATTGAGGAGAATTAACAGGGTAAATATAGAGAATTACGGGGTTAGGATCTGGGGGGGATGTGGTCAGTGCTAGCTCGATGGGCCAAATGACCTCTTTCTGCAGTGTAGGGATTCTATGATTCTAACTCAAGAAGCCCAACTGGAAAGGAATGGTGTTCATTGTTAAACATTAAATAAAGCCATTGTTCCGTGGCGAACATACACAAGTCCAAACCGGGACAACATTCTACAGACCCTTCCCAGTGTCAGCCTTATAAAGGGCTCAGGTGATAGGTTCCAGCATGGCAGGCAATTGCCGGTTACCAAGGGAACTCCTATTCAACGAGCCCCATGGGGGAGATCAATTATTAATACCCTGTGGAACTCGTGGGGGTTATCACAATGTTAGAATGTGTGATAGTGAGGCAGCAGGCTGTATTCACATACATTTCCCCGATTCGATGACAATGAAAATATAAATCATCCCTCTATCTGGATCTGATGCTGGATATGCAGCAGATTTGTTGGGGATGGGGTAGCTTCATACGCTTTTTCTGATGACTGAGAGGTTGGTTCTACTACAAGTGCCGTGTACAAGGTGGTTTATCAGGCATTGTTGTGGGTAAATATTCATCAGAAAGAATATCAAAAGTGCTGCCAGTGAGCTATTGTCTGTTTCACACTATCACATAAAAGCAATAAGTTTGGGAAACGATTCAGAAATTCCTGCCATGTAAATATGTCGGTAACTTGGTCACTGTCCTTAACTGGTTATTTTATCAATAGCAATAATAAACTGGGCAATACAGACCAGAAATATTCCAGTCTCTTTTCTTCATTCTGCTAAAGTATGGCATGATGGCACAGTGGTTAGTACCCGAGTTTGATTCCTGGTTCGGTTCATTGCCTGTGTGGAGTTTGCACATTCTCACCGTATCTGTATGGGTTTCCTCTGGGCGCTCCAGTTTCTTCCACAGTCTGAAAGATGTACTAGTTAGAAGTATTGACCAAAAAAATGTGCCAACTAAGGGAATTTCACATTGCAGTGTTAATGTAAACCTTACTTGTGACAAATAAATAAATTTTAACGTAAAGTTGTTTTTTTCAAGTTTAAGTTTGATTTTTGATTTGATTTGATCCATTATTGTCACATGCATTAGCACACAGTTTCTTATGCACGATGCAGATAAAGCATTTCATTCATACAGAAGGAAGTGAGATAATGCAGAATGTAGTGTTAGAGTCATATCTAAGGTGTAGACTTGATGCAAGGCAAATCCATTCAAAAGTCTGACGGCAGCAAGGAAGAAGCTGTTCTTAAGTGAGTTGATACAAGACCTCAGACTTTGTATCTTTTTCCCAATAGAAGAGATGGAAAATAAAATATCCTGGGTGTGTGGGATTCTTAATTATGTTTAATTTTAAAAGTTTATTTATTTATCAGTCACAAAGTAGGCTTACAATAAAGTTACTGTGAAAATCCCGAGTCACCACATTCCAGTGCCTGTTCAGGTACAGTGAGGGAGAATTTAGCACTGCCAATGCACTTAACCAACACATCTTTCGGACTGTGGGAGGAACCTGGAGCACCTGTAGGAAAGCCATGCAGATGTGGCAAGAATGTATAGACAGTGACCCAAACCGGGAATTGAGCCCAGTGCCCCGGAGCTGTGAGGAAGCAGAGTTAACCACTGTAACCGCTGTAACTTCAGTGGAGGATGGAGCAATAGGGTTATAACCTGCCCTAGCATCATTACATTGAGAGAGGGACAAGGTCAATGCCAGAATGTGTCCTTGCATGGAGATCAGGGGAGGATGAGGCCAAGTTCATCTATGATGTGTCCTGGATTGCTTGCAGAAACTGATCTTCCAGATACTCACATCTGAAATTAGAAGGAAGAAAAGGCTGGGTGTTCTATCAAGTCCTTTTTATCTTTTCTCTTTCATGGGATATTATTTCGTTGGAAGCAGTTCAAAGAAGGTTCACTAGGATGATTCCCCATTATGGAGGGATCGCCTTATGAGGAAAGGTTAAACAGGTTAAGACTCCACTCATTGGAATTTAGAAGAATGAGTGGTGATCTCATTGAAATATATCGGATTCTTAACGGACTCAACAGGGTAAGTGCCGAGAGGATTTTTTTTCCCCTCACGGGAGGCTCCAGGATCAGGGGGCATACTCTCAAAATAAAAGGGCGCCGATTTAAAACAGATCTGGGGAGGAATTTCTTCTCTCAGAGGGTTGAGAATCTTTGGAACTCCTTGCCACAGAGAGTTGTGGGGGCAAAGTTCTTGTGTGTATTCAAGGCTGAGTTGGATTTTCATCAGTAAGGGAATTAGGGAAAAGGCAGGAAAGTGGACATAAGGAATGTTGGGATTAGCCACGATCTTACTGAATGGCAGATCAGCTTCAAGGGATCAAATAATACTCCTGGACCTATTTCCTTTGGTCTTAGAGAATGTGGCCATCATTGACAAGGCTGGCATTTGTTGCCAATCCTAATTGCCACTGTATTGAATGGCTTGCTAGGCCAATTCAGAGGGCAGCTAAGAGTCAACCACATTGCTGTGGCTCTGGGGTGACATGTGGGCCAGAGCAGGTAAAGGTGGCAGATTTCCTTCCCTAAAGGACCCAGTTGGGTTTTTAATGACAATCAATGATAATTTCACGGCCACCATTACTGAGATTAGCTTTATATTCGAGATTTATTATCTGGATTCAAATTCCACCAGCAGTCAACAGTGAGATTTCTGGCATATCCCCGGAGAATAACTCCGGATTGCAACATTACCACTTTGCCACCATCTCCCCTGTCTGTCCCACAATGATGATACAGGAGCATTAGGGTTCCTTACCTCCAACCCTTCACCTCCTCTCTCTGCATAAAAATGTAACCTCCCCCCCAAATGAGGTTAAAATAAATGGAGCCAAACCCAAACTCATAAGGGTAAAGGTAGCCCAGGAAATTCCTTGCTGACCCTCACCTCAGTCATAACAACCAGTTGAGGGATTTGCACAGTCCATCTGTTACCTGCAAAGCTTTCTGCATGATGCGATCTCCAGCCCAGTCAAGAACCTGTTCCACTCCTTGAGTCAGCACCCAAAGAGGGGATGCACGGGTGTTTACACTGCTGCCTCACAGCGCCAGGGACTCAGGTTCGATTCCCAGCTTGGTCACTGTCTGTGTGGAGTTTGCACATTGTGTGGGTTTCTTCCAGTTTTCTCCTGTAGTCCAAAGATGCACAGGTTAGGTTGATTGGCCATGCTAAATTTCCCCTTAGCATCCCAGGATGTGTGGGTTAGAGGAATTAGCAAGGTAAATATGTGGGGTTATGGGAATAGGGAGTGTGTAGGATTGTGGTCAGTGCAGACTCAATGGGCCAAATGACTTCCTTCTGAACTAGAGGGATTCTATGAATTGCAATGTGAAGCAAATAGCAGAGGGAGGCTGGGGGTGAACAGTTGGCATCCAGCAGCTCTGTGTCATCTTTGGAAAAGGCAGGAGCATGGGAGCAGGACATGACTGTGAGCTGGCCTCAGAAATTCAGCTGACTTGTCCCGGGAGGGATGCTCCAAGCTTAGGGACACTTCATAATGTGACTGTTCTCGCTGGGAGTAAAACAGGTGAACCCACCTGAGCTTTGATCCCTTTGCAACTGGTTGAAAGCCTCAGCAATCAGCTTGAGGCCTGTGTTTGTGTTTGCACTGTCGAGGAAGGAGCCGAACGGTTGAGCGCTTCACTGCCAGCTCCCCGGTGCCTGCTGAAGTCCAAGCATTTCTCTGCAGACTGCTCATCACTCTCTGAAGTGACACCACAAAGATCAACTTTAGCAGATGTCACTGCTACACCACACGCAATTAATTCCGGCATTTTGCCATTTACCAACAATTTCATGTTACTACCAGAGGTTTGATTGCTATCAACGTTCCCCGAGTGCAGATCAAGCCCACTTCCCAAAGTGTTATGATAACTATCATCTTTAATGTATCAAAAGAAAATGATCATCTATTTATAATTTAGGCGCATTTGCGCTCATCAAAGTGAGGGATGGAAAATGGAACTCTCTGTTTCAAGTGCTGAAGGGACAATTTTGAGATGCAGCTGGCACAGAAAGCTATTGGTGGATGGATTGGGACGGCTATCAGACTTGCTTCCCATTTGACACAGGATGCCGGGCATAATCAGCAGCCAATTATCGATCTGCCCCTTACCAAAGTTGAAAATTAGTACCAGTATGAAGCAGTTGAATGAACAATGTTAAAGATCTTTGACTTTACCTCAGAAACAGTTCTTTAATCCCCGGGCACAGTGTGCTCTGGTTTTCTCCCACAGTCCAAAAGATGTGCTAGTTAGATGCACTGGCCATGTTAAATTCACCCTCAGTGTACCCAAACGGGTTGTGGCAACTAAGGGATTTTCACAGTAACTTCATTGCAGTGTTTATGTAAGCCAACTTGTGACACTAATAAATAAGCTTCCACCTTCTCTGCAGTCATGACACTGTCCCTGATCAACAGTGCCACACCACCACCTCTTCTGGCCCCAATCCTGTCCCTAACTTGTCCACATCCTTTTGAAGTTCTATACGGTACTCTTCTCAGTTTACAATGCTTCTAAGCTTCACATCATCCACAAACATTGACATTGTTTCCTGCACACTAAGATCAAAAGCATTGAGATGTTTCAGGAAAAGATCGAGTCCCAACCCCTGGTGAACACAACTACAAACCTCCCTCCAGCTGGAAAAATAATTGTTGGCTGTTGCTCTCTGTTTCCTATTACTCTATCAACTTTGTCTCCACGTTGCTGCTGTCCCTTTTATTCCATGTGCTATAACTTCTCTCACAACTCTATGGTGAGGCACTGCACTGAATGTCTTTGATTTCGAAGCTTTTCGCCTTGCACTCACCAGGACAAACACAAGAATGCCAAATTTCAAACAGTCACAGCAATTTATAGAATCGTAGAGTCATAACATTCCTATAGTGCAGAAGGAGGCCATTCGGCCCATCGAGTCTGCACCAACCACCATCCCACCTAGGCCCTATTCCCATATTTACCCTGTTGACATCAGGGTCAATTTAACACGCCCAATCAACCTAACCCACCTATCTTTGGACTGTGGGAGGAAACCAGAGCAGTCAGAGGAAAACTACACAGGCATGATGGAGAAGATACAAACTCCGCACAGTGACGTAAGCCGGGAATCGAACCCAGAAACCTGGTGCTGTGAGGCATCAGTGCTAACCAGTGTGCCACAATTCCACAACTACAGTATACTACAGGAAATAATGGTGCTGATTGGTTGGTGTGTCAAGACTGATTGATCGAAACATTGCCATGGAGAAAGTAGCGATAGGTTCCCCGGGCTCCCAGGGAATTCAAATAAAGGTGCAGCACTTGAACATTTGTTTGCAGAGGGTGGGCCCCTGTATCTGAATGTATGTCGCTATTAGCAAGTATACATGACCCACTAAAGGAGCCTGACTGATTATCTTGAGCGTACTTGTTGGTGTAGCACTCACAATTGTTCAACAAGTGCTGCCCTGCCATGGAATCAAATCTAATGGCCGATGTTTTGCAAGCATGAGCTGGTTGAGTACGCCCTGTACTCTGCCTGTTATTAACAACCAATTCCGTGACCTTATACTTATGATTCCGAGCTTTTGGTCTCCCCTACAAGTGGAAACATTTCTAATTTTATAAATTTTCATTCATTGTGGGTCAGACTGGGAACTTTGCGCTAATTAAAGTTGAATGCCGCATCTTTATCTGCGGTAGATCCACATCACCTGACAGCTGTGGTGAGACCTTCCTGCTACATTTCACTAAAGACTCTCACAGCACCCAAGGAAAGCAGAATCTGTGATTTGCTATGTTTGGCCTGGATTCAACCCCAGTGAGAAAGCGTAATATTTTAATGTTTATTTATTGGTATTTAAGGTTTATTTATTAGTGTCTCAAATAGGCTTACATCGACACTGCAATGGACTTTAGTGTGAAAATCCCCTAGTCGCCGCACTCCGGTGCCTCTCTGGGAGAATTTAGCACGGCCAGTGCACCTAAGCAGCATGTCTTTCAGACTGTGGGAGGAAACCGGAGCAGCTGGAGGAAACCCATGCAGACACAGGGAGAACATGCAGACTTTGTACAGACGGTGATCTGAGGTCGGAATTGAAGCCAAAACTTAACCACTGCATCACTGTGCCGCCTGTTCAAACTCACCGTCTCACCCAGCCCCTCTCATTTTTGTTTTCCTGGGATGCGGACATCACTGGCCGGCTGGGCCAGCATCTTGCTTTCTGCATGCGAGGGAAGGAATCCAGAGCAACGTTTAAAAATCGGACAGTCGGCTGTCTATTTATTTATTGCAAGTACGGTTTTCAAATCAGGTCGATGCGGCAAATTTTCCTTTCCTCTGTGTGTTTTTGCTGATACAGCCACAAAGCGCAACCGGAGACAGCTGTAACAAGGCCAGCTGCCTCATCAATTGGATCCCGGGGACTGTTGTGTAGTGACAGGCTGGAAGATATTGTAGAGGGCGCCAATGGCGCAATTTACAGAGTCCTTATCTTTTCATTTGTGCTCTGGGTACTTTCAAACATCCTCCTGTGTTTAAGGTGCAAAGGGTTGATATTGAAATGCGTGATTTTCACCTCCACATTCAGACACTAATGAGACAGGGGCACCGACAATATTTAAAAGGCATTTTGGATAGGTACATGGAAAGGAAAGGTTTAGAAGGATGTGGACCCAATGTAGGCAAATGGGCTTAGATTAGATGGTTATATGGAGCAGTTTGGGCCAAAGGACCTGTCTCCATGTCGGAGATCCTATAATCCTCCGGGCAGGATGGTCAAGATGGAATATCGAGCGAGTCATTGGTTTAGCTAGTGTTAAATGGACACCATCCCTGTAAGAGTTGAAGCCGGTGGAATGGCTACCCAGAGACCCATTAAACAGCAGGTTGCCTTCTTAAAAAACGTGCCTGTCAGCATTCCCTAAAGGGATTGGGTGCCATTCTTGTCTTTAACGCTTGTCCCGATGTCCTCTCGTAACAGAGACCAGCCGTTTAGCAGTAAACACAGCTTTGGTGTCAAGTTCAAGAGTTATTTCAATTAACCCTCAGCATTTCACACTCGTTACTCTCGGACTTACAGAAAGGACAAAAAAAATGCGGGGCTCTGTCGGAAACTGCGTCAAGACTCCACCCACATTCGAGCAATATTGCTAACACAAAGTCTTACAGGGGTGGGCTTAGATGGAGTGTTCTTTGGAGGGTTGGTGCAGATTCAATGGGCCTCTTTCTCCAGCATAAAGGAATCTGTGATTCAAATGAAAGAGAAGGAGAGTAATTTACCAGAATGTGGAGAGGTCATTTTGATTAAATCTATGTGGGTTTCTTCCAGGTTTTCCAGTTTCTCCCCACAGTCCAAAAGTGTGCGGGTTAAGTGGATTGGTCATGCTAAATTGGCCTTTGGTGTCGAGGGGGGGAGGCTTACAGGGCAAATGCATGGAGTTACAGGAATAGAACATGGGTGGGATTGTGGTCGGTGGCTTCTTCTGCACTATTAGCTTTTATTGGTAGGGGGATTGAATTTCGGAGCCGCAACGTCATGTTGCAACTGTACAAAACTCTAGTGCGGCCGCACTTGGAGTATTGTGTGCAGTTCTGGTCCCCACATTATAAGAAAGATGTGGAGGCATTGGAGAGGGTACAGAGGAGGTTTACCAGGATGTTGCCTGGTATGGAAGGCAGCTCTTATGAAGAGAGGCTGAGGGATTTGAGGTTGTTTTCGTTAGAAAGAAGGCGGCTAAGAGGAGACCTTATTGAAACATATAAGATGATTAGAGGTTTAGATAGGGTGGACAGTGATAGCCTTTTTCCTAGGATGGAGAAAGCTAGCACGAGGGGACATAGCTTTAAATTAAGGGGTGGTAGTTATAGGACGGATTTCAGAGGTAGGTTCTTTACCCAGAGGGTGGTAAGGGTATGGAATGCCCTGCCTGCTGCAGTTGTAGATGTGCCAAGTTTGGAGGAGTTTAAGACGTTAGTAGATAAGTTTATGGATGAAAAGGGAATGGTTTAGGTTAGAGGGTCATTGCTTTTTCTTAATTGGTCGGCGCAACATCGAAGGCCGAAGGGCCTGTTCTGCATTGTAATGTTCTATGTTCTATGAGACTATGATTCTAAGTGCAGGTATTTTCACATTGAATATCTCCTTACATTGAATTGTCAAATTCTAATTTGTAACTCTCCTGTGAAATATTTCATGGCATTTAACTCTGTGAAAGGTGCTGCACAAATGCAAGTTATAGTGTTGTTGTTTGAGTGGGTTGGAAGTGGAGGATTAGCATTCCAGGAGGCAATAGCACTGCCCCACAGACTGACACGCTTGCAAAGGGTTGAAAACCACAGCTGACCTCCCATAGAGGATGAATGTGTTTGTCTCTATGATGCATGGAGTTGTGGGTATCTTTGCAGCAGATGTGCCTGTGCTTCTGCCTTACTGCTTATCCAGATGTGGGGGAGATTAGTCCACAGATCACTGTCTGATAAATGGGTCAGCTCCTGCAGAAGTAGAAATAATGGCTTCATTCTGACTGGCCATGTTGACTGTTGAGCATCATATTTAATTATAAAAATAACCTACATCACACTTTGAATCATAGAATCCCTACAGTGCAATGGAGGCCATTCAGCCCATCAAGTCTACACCAACAATCCTAATCTCACCATCATGCGGTTGGTTGAATTTCAAATTCATTCATTAAATCTGGAGTCAAATGTATAATGGTGAGTCCATGAAACAATCATCTATTGCTCTCTTCTTCATTGATTTGATTTATTATTGTCACATGTATTAACACATAGTGGAAAATATTGTTTCTTGTGCGCTATACAGACAAAGTCTACTGTTCATAGAGAAGGAAAGGAGACAGTACCGTAAGTAGTGTAACAGTCATAGCTAGGGTGCAGAGAAAGATTGTCTTAATGCAAAGTTAAGTCCATTCAAAGTCTGTCAGCAGCAGGGAAGAAGCTGTTCTTGAGTCGGTTCGTACATGGCCTCAAATCTTTGTATCTTTTTTCCGAAGAAAGAAGATGGAAAAGAAAATGTCCAGGTTGCGTGGGGTCCTTAATTATGCTGGCTGCTTTGCCGAGGTACTGGGAAGGGTAGACAGACTGCTGCCCTTTAACCTGCCACGGGTAGGTGTGGCCAACATGCCACTCCCAGCTTTACCTGCCTTCTGAAATGACACAGTGAGCCACGCAGCTCAAGGGCAATTAGAGATGAGTAACAAATGCTGGCCTGGCCAGTGGCACCCACATCCCAAAAAATAATATGTTTTTGAAAAAAGAAAATTGCACCAGGGCTGGCATCTCTCCAGATTAAATAAAGCACCCACCAGATTGTGGTGGGCATTTCCACAGATACCCATCTGACTCCTTGACACCATCTTGCTGTGTAAAGTGTGTCATTTTCCAAGGTGTTAGTTTGGTTTGAAATCCAGGAAGAAAATGAAAAGTTGTAAGGTCAAACTGGAGATGGTAAAGCGTGATGCCTATTGGAAAAGCAAGTAGTCTCAGGCCAAAGTCCAACGGACTTTGTTTGGAATCACGAGCTTTCAGAGCACTGCTCCTTTGTCAGGTGAGTCCACATCGTGCCGACTGGAAAATCTTTTTTTTTGAGACATACTTTGAACGTCTTTCAAAGCAATTCATCTTTTTAAATCAATTTTGATTCTTTAGGTTTGTTTGAGCTGCTGTTATGCTAATACCCAAAGGCACTTTGTTGAGTGATGCTGCTCTTGCACATTAGTGAACTTGCTAATTTAGTTGGCCAAAGAATCACAGTAAATATCAATATAATTGGCATTTGGCCAGACAAGCATGGAATCTTCTTAATTGTTTAATTGTGGACCAACTACTTTTGTCTTAATTTTTAACCTGCTTCACAGCAGATGATGGGTTGTTTTATTTTGATTCAGTGATAATACTGTCATAGAGACATATTTATATTTCTATGGACTCTATTGAAGAAGCATTTACGTGGCTACAGAGAGATATGGGCCAAACAAAGGCAATGGGTCTAATTTAGCAGTTAAAAAAGGGGATGGCATGAACAAGTTGGGCCGAAGGGTCTGTTTCCATGCTGTAAACCTCTATGACTCATGGGTTATTTCTGGTACAGAATAGGGCCGTTCAATCCACTGAGCCCATGCTGGCTCTCTTCAGAGCAATCCCATTCTCCTATTTCTATCTCAGTATTCTTCTAGTTATTTCCTCTAAATGGCCATCCAATTTCCTTTTGAAATCATTCACTGTCACCACTCCCTTGTGGACAGTGAGTTCCAGGTCATTACCACTCACTGTGCAAACAAAGTTCTCCCTCATCGCTCCTCAGATACTGAAGCAGTCCATGTCCATATACAGCACGAGCTGAACAATTTCCAGGTTTTGGGCTGATAAGGGCCAGGTAACATTCATGCCACACAAGTGCCAGGCAATGACTATCTCCAAGATAGAAGAATCCAACCATCTCCCCTTGGCATTCAATGACGTTATCATCGCTGAATCCCCCACTATCAATATCCTGGAGCATACCATTGACCGGAAACTGGACCAAACCAGCCATGTAGATACTGTGGCTACAGAAGCAGGCGAGAGTCACAGAATTTTATGGAGATTAATTCATCTCCTGACTCGCCAAAGCCTATCCACAATCTACAAGGCACAAGTCAGGAATGCAATGGAATATTCACCATTTGTTTGGCTGAGTGCAGCTCCAACAACACTTAAGAAGCTCAACATTGTCTAGGACGAAGAGCCCACTTGATTAGCACCCCATCCACTATTTCTGATCTCCACTCCCTTCACCATTGATGTACAGTGGCAGTACAGTGTTCGATCTACATGATGCACCGCAGCAACTCGGCAAAGCTGCTTTGACAGCACCTTCCAGACTTGTGACTTCTACCTTGTAGAAAGATAAGGCGTCACATATATGAAAATACCACCACCTACAACTTCTCTTCATAGCCATACAACATGCTTCCTTGGAAATTTATCATTTTTCGTTTGCTGTAAGTAGATCAAGCACCTGGTACTCTCTCCCTAACAGCGCTATGGGTATATATACATCATATGGACTGCAGTGGTTCAAGAAGACAGCCCCCATCACCTTCTCAAGGATGGGTAATGTAAAGGCTGCTCTAACCAGCAAGGACCATGCCTGAAATCTGAAATCTGGTCATCTGGTTCTTGTAATATCAACTAAAGACAAAGTTTTTTCTAAACCTGTCAGAATCTTGTCCGTTTCGATCAAATGCCCTTCAATCTCCTTTGCTCCAAGAAGAACAACCCCAGCTTTTCTAAACTAACCTAGTGCAAGATCCTCCTTCCCTGAACCATTCTGGTAAATTTCCTCTGCACCCTTTCGTGGACTCTTGCATCCTTCCTAAAGTGCACTGATCTGACTTATATAATTATAGAAATTATTGTACAGAAAGGGGAGTATATCTGATTACACCAATATCAACTGGGACATCTAGTCTATTTCCACTTGCAGACACTCCATGTTCCAGAATGCCATCATGAGATGGAAAATGTGCCATGTGGTCCAGTCTCAGTTTCACTTTAGGCTGTGAGCAGAGTACGGCACACAGGGTCCTGCTGCTGAAGCTTTGTATAACTATTATGTGCCTAGTCTAATTAAATTGAATATACAATGTGTTACCAATACCTTACCAATCCCTTATTTTATTATAAAAGCTCCAAATAATGGCAGTAAAAGGATTGGTAAAAATGGTGGAGATTCATACATATTTATTTAATGGTAACTAAGCAGAAACATGCATTGTAAATGATTATGATTCTTTGGAAAGGGAGAGTACGTCTTTAAAAAGAAAGGATATGCTGTGATATTGCCTTTAAGAGTTAACAGCAGATCATCACTGGAAGGGAAGTGTGTCATATAATGCAGTCTCAGTTTAACTTTGCTCTGCTGCTGGCATCTTCAACTTTTCTACCTTTGTACAGGTATTCTTATGTGCCTAGACTAAATAAATGGACACACAACCCACGTTTACACAATTCCTGATGAAACACTGCAGTTTTATATCTTTACAAGACACATGTTCCTTCTTCATTTTCGAATATACAACAACCTGCATTTAAATAGCATCTTTGACATAAAATATCTCAACACATCTTGCAGTAATGTCATCAGACACAATTTGACAGAATGATGTAAGGAGATAGGAGAACAGACTCCATCAAGAGTTTTAAATTTTCAGGATCATTTTAAGAGAGGAGAGGGTGGGATGAGTGAACAGGTTCAGCGAGTGTATTCCAAAGATGTGTGGGTTCAGTTGGTTGACCATGCTAAATTGCCCCTTCGTGTCAGGGTAAATATGCAAGGTTACAGTGAAAGGGCCTGGGTGGGATTGTGTTCGGTGCAGGCCCCAGGGGTAGATTGGCCTCCTCCTGCACTGTAGAGATTCTATGATTCCAGAACTTAGAGACCAGGCACATCCACCGCCTGGAGGAGCAGTGAAAATTGAGGAATGTGCAAGATGCTAATGTCCTCCGGATGCTCTGGTTTGCACGACAGTCCAAAGATATGCAGATTAGGTTGATTGGCCATGTTAAAGTGACCCTAGTGTCAGGAGGATTAACAGGGTAAATGTGAGGGGTTATGGGGATAGGTCCTGGATGGGATTGTGTTCGGTGCAGGCTCGATGGGCCAAATGGCTTCCTTCTGCACTGGAGGGATTCTCTGATGGTTTGATCACAGAGATGGGGATGAGTGAGGCCTTGCAGGTTTTTTTTTTCGTTTCCTAATCCCCTTGAAATGATATTTGCAGGTAAAATGTTGAGACTTTGCAGGAGGCAAAGCTTGGCCACTAATCACACACATATATTGGGTACTTGTGGTGCATAATTTCCTGATAAAATTTTCAAAGTGAAGGTAAGGTTCCCTGCTGACAGCAGCACATTGGAAAATTACCTCCTGTAATGTTTATTTCTGAAGACACTGGAGCATTCTATGTTCTCTCAATCTATGAATCTCTGCGTGTGTAAAAATTCCTTGTCTTCTGATCTTCTGGTGATAATCCTTAGGTGAGTCATAACTACCTTTCACTATTTATCCTCTCAAAACTTTATCAGATTTTGAAAAGTTCTGTATGATACTGTCTTTATCTTCTCAGTCTGTGATACAAGGCTTTATTCAGAGATTGTACCATCCCAGTGAATTTATCCTGTTTCAATTTTTATAGCTATTGTTTTTGCCTATAATTGGGATTGCATATTATGTTGATAGTCACTATATACAAAAAGTACATTTAATTTAGTTTATTTAATGGGAATGTTTCAAATCCAACTTTATGATATAAGAAGTCAGTGTAGTTGGAGGGAATACAGCTCAGATGCTGGGAAAGCAGGATAATTGCTCATTTTAGCTATGTAATGATTACTTAGGAGAGGGCTAAATGACTTTTGTTTACAAATAGAAATGATCTGCAGGTTTTTTTCTTTGACTAAAGTAATGGAAGGTGGATTTAGGCATGCAAAATATGATAATGTTGTTCATGGGAGGAGTTATGTCTGCACTAGAGAGAAAACAGCTTTCAGTTCTGACTGGAGTTTATTTAAAGGCAGAGGTTTGCAACCTACTCTGAAAATCAAAATGTCTCTGAAAACTTCGAGCCTGACTGCACCCCTGATAGCAAGTAGATTTATGGTTGCCAACTGTACTTAAGGTGGGATTTTAAGCTTGTAAGGGAAGTGTTGCTTATTTGGAACTGAACCAGTGATAAATTAGAAATTAAAATAGTTTCCTTTCATTTTTTAAAAAATAATTGTTAATGGTCAATCTGTTTGCTTTGTTAGAATTATATTTAAACTCTGATATGAATAAAGCTTGCATTGACAAAAGCTTTTAATTTGTCAACAGAATTACTCTTGGAGAGAAGCATCCTTTCCTCACACTAATGCCAAAATAGAAAAAAATATTGGGATCTAGTCCAGCTTTATAACGTATTTTGGAGTTTGGGTTTATGATTCCAATGATACTATACTGCATTTGCAACCCCCACAATATAGAAATTCAACAACAAGCTAAAACTCCAAACCCTATTTCTCTTTTTTTATAGCCTTCTCTCTGTATATGCACTCTCACCTTGATCATCTATAGGTGGAATTTTAAAAGGGCCTCACTGTAGCACTGATACACTGCAGTGGCCTTACCATGCTGAGAGATAGGGCCCCTCAGAGATTTGGTATTAGTGTCAGGATGAGATATTTCACTCCAGGTGCAATTCTATTGACAAACTAGGGAGCTTTTATCAAAGTAAATTTTATTCAACAACACAGTTTAACTACAACAAATGAATCAACTTAACATTTTACATTTGAAAAATGCTTAAACATGATAAGATACAATTCTTAACTGCTAATCTATCTATTGGTTCCAATTCAAACAATATTTATCTTACAGACTTAAAACACCTCTTCAAGATCAGTCAGCAAAAAACATAAGTTTATAGAGGAAATGTTTTGAGTTTGGATGAAACTTTATCAGAGCTTAGAGCAAAGAAAATCAGAAAAGATTCATACTATTGTAACATTAGTGTCCTTTAAGAGTTCTTTTAAAATCATGATCTCTGCAGCTCTCACTGTCAGTGTTTCTCAGTTTACAGCCTTAGCTGATGTCATTGGTGAGAAGAGAAATAAAACTATGGACAAGTCAGGTGACAAGAGGTTGATTTTAGTTTCATTTTGGCTACAGTATTAGAAGGATAGCTGAAAGAAGTTTCTCTCTCTGTTTTTAATTTTGAAAGTTTTACTAATCAGCTACAATACATATTGTTTGCCATTCTGCAGTAAAAAAAATCCATGTTTTTTTGTGTTTTGAGGAGCTGAAGACTGTAGCCTTCAAGCTGCTCTAAGTTTTCAAGATCATTTGAAATCAGCATTCAACACAAGGACTTGGATTGCAGAATCATGTGAGCTTTAGCCTGTGGAGTGATAAATCTGTTTAAAGAGTTTTACTTATTGGATATTGGTTTTGATTGGAACAACTGATATATACAAAAATGGTTAAGGGTTATACATTATTGTGGGGTTGTTTTGTTTTCGCTTGTAATTGGTAAAAGTTGTTGCCGATTTTCTGACTATACTATGTTCTTAAATAGACTTTGTTAGACAAAAGCTCCCTAGTGGGTCATTTGAATCAGACCTGAGTGGCACATTTCATGCTCACCTTAGCCAAATCAAGAGAAAAACATATGATTCATAAAACACTCTGGAGTTCCTGATCTGAGGACAAAGAGAATATAAATGAGGATGAAGAAAGCTGGCAGAAGTGCTAAAAGTGTCCATTAAATGATAGGAATGTGTGTATGGCAGAACAGAGGTACAGATGGTTAAGACCATTGACCTGAAAGGGGGCAGGAGGAGGGGAAAGAGAGGTGGAAAAATGGAAATGAGAAAGAAGGATGAAAAAAATGGATGAATTGGATGAAAAGGAAGAAACAGAATGGAATAAAATAAATGGAAATGGGGTGAAGGTGGAGGGAAGAATTCATGCTCTGAAGTTGTTGAGCTCAATATTAAGTCCGGAAGGCTGCAAAGTTCCCAATCAAAAGATGAGGTGCTGTTCCTCCAGTTTGCTTTGGGGTTCACTACAATATTGCCAAGGACAGACATGTGGACAGGAGAACAGGGTTGTGTGTTGGAGTGGCAAGCAACAGGAAGTGCCTGCGGACAGACCGAAGATGTTCAGCAAAGCAGTCATCGAGTCTGCATTTGGTCTGTCCAATGTAGAGTAGACCGCATTGGGAACAGCGAATGCAATAGGCCAAATTGAAGGAGGTGTAACTGAAGTGTTCCTTCACCTGAAAGGGGTGATTAGGACCTAGGACATCGAAAAGAGAGGAGTTAAAGGGGTAGCAGTTACACCTTCTGTGATTGTAGGGGAAGGTGCTGTGGGCAGGGGCTGAGGTATTGGGTGCGATGGAGGAGTGGACCAGGGTATTCCAGAGAGAACGATCCCTGTGGAAAGCTGACAAGGGGAGTGAGGGGAAGATGTGTTGAGTGGTGTCCTCATGCTGGAGCTGGCAGAAATGATGGAGGATGATCCCTTGATTGCAGAGACTCGAGGGTGAAATGTGAGGACAAAGGAGACCCTATCCTGGATTTGGGAAGGAGAGGAAGGATGAGTGCAGTGATCCAGAGGATTGGTTGGATGCCATTGAGAGCATGTCAAACACAGTGGGCGGAAAATGATTGAAGAAGAAGGAAAACACAGGAGCGCTATTTTGAGAAGTGGTGTCATCAGAACAGATACAGTGAAGGTGAAGGAACTGAGAGAATACGATGGAGTCCTTCCAGGATGGGGAATGTGAAGAGCTGTAGTCTCGGTAGATGGGGGGATTGGTGGGCTTGTAGTGAATACTGGTGGACAGGTGATCACCAGAAATGGAGACAGAGAGATCAAGGAAAAAGGGAGAATTGTCAAAGTTGGAACACGTGAAAGTGATGGAGAGGTGGAAATTGGAAGCAAAATTGATCATTTTTTTCCAGGCCCAGGTGAAAGCATAAAGCAGCACCAAGTTAGTCATCAATGTACCAATAAAAGAGTTATGGGAGGGAGCAGGAATAGGATTGGAACAGGGAATTCTCCCCTCCATCTTCACTCTATTTTATTTCATTCTGTTTCTTCCTTTCATCTCATGCATCCTTTTTTATCATCCTTCTTTCTCACTTCCATTTTTCCACTTCTCCATTCCCGTTCTCCTTCTTCCCCTTGTCCCCTCCCTGCTACATACACCCCACCCCCACCCCCTTTCAGGCCAACTACCTTAACAATCTGCCCCTCTGTTCTACCATTCACACATTCTGATCACTTAATGGACACTTTCAGCATCTTTCTCAGCCTTCTTCAACCTCATTTACATTCCCCTTTGTCCTATTACACCTTTGTAGTATAATTTTCTTTGCTCGTAACTCTGACAAAGGGTCATCTGGACTCCCAACATTGGTTCTATTCTCTCTTCACAGATGCTGTCAGACTTGTTGAGATTTTCCAGCATTTTTTGCTTTTGTTTCAGATTCTAGCATCTGCAGAAGTTTGCTTTAACATTGTTTGTACTTGTTCAAGAGCTTTCTGGAGAGAGAAAGAGAAATCTTTCCAGAGACGGAAAGAGAGAGACAACTCTTTTAAACAGCTCCAGTCAGCAACTATACTTCATTTTAAAAAATGAAACTAAAACATTGTTTTTCCTGCAAACTTATCTCTGCTTATTAACGCCTGAGTCTCTCTGTCATTCAATCTAATCAAACCCCTACTCTGAAACTTTGAGGGAAATCTAAACGAACACAAATGCATTAACTTGGTTTAGACAAATACATCATTAGCTACAATCAGTCATTATCATGCATTCTCAACATTTGGGCTGCCTGTTGCTCAGACAGATTGGCACCATGTAAAACAGAGCTGAATTTTAAACATGCCCCTTACAAGAAACATGATTTAAATACATTTCTTAAAAGCACAGTATCATCACAATGGATTATTCAGAGTACAACAAGATTGGGACAACCATTCCCTGGAGCTAGAGAACTTCCATGTGTGAATTTTTTCAATTAATTGCATTATCATATATGTTAATATTATTGACAAAGTTATCACAGTATATTTAATTCATATAAAAGTCATTAAATGTCTTTGAATGTTGAGGAGTAACATGAAAGTAAGGACAGCCGTCTTCCAACATGTGGTCAAATCTGTTGAATCCCTACAGTGTAGATGGAGGCAATTTGGTCCATCAAGTCTGCACCATCCCTCAGAAACAGCACTTTACCTGGACCCAAACCATTCCATTCCTACAACCCCATGCATCAAAAATGGCCAATCCATCTAAACTACACATTTTTGGACATTAAAACTCATATTGGTATGACCCATCCACCTAACCAGCGTATTTTTTAAACTGTGGGATGAAACCAGAGCACCCAGAGGAAACCCATGCAGACATAAGAAAGTTATTTCAACCCAAATATCAATCCTATATCCTTTCTATCTGATTAGCACCATTTTCCTGACTCTGTTTCCTGGATTTGAGCCTTCCCTTTATCCGTGTATCAGCGTTGCCTGTATTATCCTGGAACGAAATAGTGCTTCCGTTCTACAAGCAGGAATTTGCTGCAAGTCACTCATGGATAGCACAGTGATTAACACAGCTGGTTCATAGTGGCAGGGACCTGGGTTCAATTCCTGGCTTGGATCATTATGTGCGCACAGTTTGCACATTCTCCCTGTGTCTGTGTGGGTTTCCTCCCACATTTTGAAAGAGGTGCTGATTAGGTGCATTGACCCGAACAGGTGCCGGACTGCAATAACTCGGGGAATTTCACAGCAACTTCATTGCAGTGCTAAAATGAGCCTTACTTGTGACTAATACATGAACTTTACTTTATATGTCATCAAGCCCCTCTGATTGTTTTAACAGAGGGCAGGCAAGCATTTCCCCCCGAGATGACCTCGCATGAGTTTACAACAGCCTACATTTATTTGTCTCAACAAATCTCTTACATGTTTCCTTAGCAAACATTGTTTGCAAACACATTTGTGTAAGGTGCGCTGCATTGCTTTCATTTACACACCCCATTTTCCTTGAAACATTCAATTAAAATTGGTCAAGCGTACTATGAATTATTCTTCCGACAAGGTTTTCTGTGTGGGACGGTGAATGAACAAAGCTGGATCACCTGTTCCCTCGCAGGGGAGTTGGCTTCAACATGGTCTGGGGAGTCAGGTGTGTATAAAAGCAGGACTATGTTTGGGAATGTTAAAAAGGTGAAATTCGATTTAAAAAAAAAGAGAAGCAATCATGTCAAAGCACAGTGGCATAGCTGCCTAAAAATGCCAGGGAGCCGGGTTCAATTCCTAGCTTGAGTGTGTGGAGTCTGTGTGGAATTTGCACATTCTCCCTGTGTCTGTGTGGGTTTCCTCTGGTGCTCCAGTTTCCTCCCATAGTCCAAAAGTCATGCTGGTTAGGTGCATTGACCATGCTAAATTTTCCTTCAGTGTATGTAAACATGATGTGGAGTTGCTGGCATTGGACTGTGGGTGAGTACAGTAAGTAGTCTGACAACAGCAGCTAAAATCCAGCAGGTTTATTCAATAGCACGAGCTTTTGGAGCACTGCTCCTTTTTCAAGTGAGTGAAGACTTTGATTCACATTGAGTTTGTGTCTGTTTATGCCCTGTTTGTGAACTGAAGGCTTCACTCACCTGATGATGGGGAAATGCTCCAAAAGCTTGTGTATTACCGAACAGGTGCGAGAGTATGGCACATGGGGGATTTCCAAAGTAACTTCATTGCAGCGTTAATGTAAACCTGGATAAAAGCAAATTACTACGCATGCTGGAATCTGAAACCAAAAGAGAAAATACTGAAAAATCTCAGAAGTAAGGAGAGAAAAGAGCTGATGTTTCGAGTCCTGATGACCCTTTGTTAAAGTTGGATTCGAAACGTCAGCTCTTTCCTCCCCTTACAGATGCTGCCAGACCTGCTGAGATTTTCCAGCATTTTTTTCTCTTTTGGTTAACATAAGCCTACTTGTTACACTAATAAATAAATTTTAAATAGAGAGGGTGGGGGACAGGGGTTGGCATCGGGTGAGGTGTTGTTTAACAACACTTCAATAGAAGACGATTGGAAAATCTCCAAAGCTGTAAAGCTGAGAAAGCATTTGCAAAACCAACTAGTTCAGACTAAACAAACCTGACCTTAAACGCATCAGCAAGAAAATTAAAAGTGAGATAAAAAGGAAAAACGGAAAGTATAAATCATTCAGGGAGAAAGGAAGACTAACGCACTATGATGAATGTGAGCAATTTAAAATATTAATGATCTTTGCCTTAAAGGTACCTTTTACCAGCTTAAATCTGTGTTCCCAATTTCGATTAATTCAATGCAAGAGGAGGTAATAATCCAGGTTCATGTTCCAGATGATAATATGATGATAGGGGCGGCACGCTGGCACAGTGGTTAGCACTGCTGCCTCACAGCGCCAGGGACCCGGCTTCGATTCCAAGTTTGGGTCACTGTCTGTGTAGAGCCTGCACTTTCTTCCCATGTCTGCGTGAGTTTCCTCCAGGTGCTCCGGTTTCCTCTGACGTGCTGGTTTGGTGCATCGACCTGAATAGGTGCCGGAGTGTGATGATTAGGGGAATTTCACAGTAACTTCATTGCAGTGTGAATGTAAGCTGATTTATGACACTGATCAATACAGTTAAATGATTAAACCTTTTTCCTGCCATCCAGTCAAACTCTCTGTAAAGGTCTCTCAGAGAGAGAACCAGAAAATCTCTACTGGGCAGAAGGAGCTCATCGAGTCAGTACTGACAACAATCCCATCCAGGTTCTATCCCCGTAAACCCACATATTTAACGCTGCTAGACCCGTGCAATGAAAGAGCAAATTATCAGGAGCAATCAACCTAAACCACGCATCTTTAGTCTATCTATACCTTGAACTTCCAGCTGCCTTACATTCAGGGTGAAATGCCCAAATTCCACCGCAATTATCTCCTATCTCATTCCTCAGACGCAGGGAATTATTTCCATGGTCCTTAGCTGTTCTGCCTCAAGGCTTCTTGTCTCTTGGCGACCAGGCTTGGATGCAGTGTTTACAGTGCTATCTGACTGCAGCACGGTAACATTTGATCACAAATTCTTCCTGTGACTGCCTGCTCCACTGTTCTGGCTGTAGGGTAAAACATGGCATTAGTTTTGCTGCTCGCTGTTCCGCATTGGCAGTGGACACATTTAGCAAAGAATGTCAAAGTTTTCTGCGGTTTCATCCTTAACTATTTCAACACCTATTTTTCTTCTTTGCCTGTGTAGCATTGTACCCTTGTCTGTGGTAAACTGCTTACACTCTACCTACTTGTCTAACTCATTCTCTAACATTTGGAGTGCTTTGTCTGATTCCAGTGCCAGGTCCCTGTCTGCAGTTGTCAGCAGATCTAATCAATTTGCTTTAACCTTCTTCTTTTTATGATTCAATTGTGGGACATGGGTGTCACTGGCTGGCCAGCATTTATTGCCCATCCCTAGCTGCCCTTGAGAAGGTGGTCCCCTTGAATCACAGCAGTCCACGTGCTGTGTGTTGACCGTTAGGGAGGGGCTTGAGGTAAATGCGTGGGCGCACTGATCTCTGAGCATCTCCCTGTTGTTGCTTCCCCTAATTCTGAATGGAGAGTACTCCTCTGCCACTCTCCAATTGCTCCCAATGTTTAGCGTCAATCCTGCAGCACCCTCTCCCTCTCCCAGTTGAATGCCTTATGAATGCAACCGCCTCAAAAGGCTTCCAACAAGTCAAACTTCATAACAGCAAATTACTGCATATGCTGGAAATCCAAAATAAAAAACAGAAAGTGTTGGAAAAACCCAGCAGGTTTGGCAGTATAGGAACATATGAACAGGGAGTAGGAGCATGCCATTTAGCCCCTCGAGACTGCTCCACCATTTAATAAGATGAACTTTCTAACATTGACTCTGTCTACACTTCCTGCTGCCTTGGAAAACAGCCAGCAGAATTATTCCACGCATTCTGGACCTGTTTCTTCCATCTCCTTCCATCAGGAAAAAGTCTGAGGTCATGCACCAACCGACTCAAGAGCATCTTCCTTCCTGCTGCCATCAGGCTTTTGAATGGACCTACTTTGCACTGAGTTGATCTTTCTCTACACCGTAGTTATTACGGTAACATTACATTCTGCACCCTCGCCTTTCCTTCTCTATGAATGGTATGCTTTTTCCTATATAGTGCACAAGAAACAATACTTTTTATGTATACTAATACATGTGGTAATAATAAATCAAAGCAAATCAAATCAAAAGACAGCAAATGTTCTTGGCAACCAGAACATGGTAAGCAAGATTACAGGGGGGCAGGCAGGATGCAGATTTGATGTTACCATCAGGTTTGACATGATCTTTGATTTGATTTATTACTGTCACGTGTATTGGTATACAGTGAAAAATATTGTTTCTTGTGCGCTACATGGACAAAGCATACTGTTCATAGAGAAGGAAAGAAGAGAGTGTAGAATGTCTTTCAATCTAGTGGGACCTTCCCTGAATCTGGTTAATTTTGGAAAATCAAAACCAACTCATCAACTGTCTCACAAGGCAACTTTTTTAAGACGCTAGGATGAAGTCCATTTGGACTGAGCTCTCGTCAATCCACCTCTCCAATGATTTATTCAGCGCCACTTACTTCTCTGGTGACTTTGCTGGATAGACTGGGACTTTTTCCTCTGGAGCATAGAAGGCTGAGAGGTGATCATATAGAGGTCTATAAAATAATGAGGGGCACAGATCAACTAGATAGTCAATATCTTTTCCCAAAGGTAGGGGAGTCTAAAACTAGAGGTCATTGGCTTAAGGTGAGAGAGGAGAGATACAAAAGTGTCCAAAGGGGCAATTTTTTCACTCAGAGGGTGGTGAGTATCTGGAACAAGCTGCCAGAGGTAGTAATAGAGGCAAGTGCAATTTTGTCTTTTAAAAAGCATTTAGACAGTTACATGGGTAAGATGGATATGAAGGGATAAGGGCCAAATGGGGGCAATTGGGATTAGTTTAGGGGTTTAAAAAAAAGGTGGCATGGACAAATTGGGCCAAAGAGCAGGTTTCCATGATGTAAACCTCTATGACTGTAATTTTCCTGAGTTTTTTTTATTCATTTGTAGGACATAGGCATTATTGACTGGCCAGTACTTTGTTATGATGTAGAGATGCCAGTGTTGGACTGGGGTAAATTCAGTAAGAGTCTGGCAACACCAATTTTAAATCCAACTGATTTATTTGATAGTAAACCTGCTAGCTTTCCAGTACTTTGTACTGACTCAGTACCTTATTACCCATCCCTGATTGCCCGGGGGGCAGTTAAGAATCAACCTGTGGGTCTGGAGTCACATGTAGGCTAAACTGGGTAAGGGCAACAGGTTTCCTTCCCTATGTGCGTCACCAAAGGCCAATTGACCTAATCTGGAGTGAGGGAGGAAACCAGAGCACCTGGAGGAAAACCCAGGCAGAGACAGGGAGAATGTGCAAGCTCCATACAGACAGTGACCTGGGACCAGAATTGAACCTAGGTCTCTGACGTTGTGAGGCAGCAGTGCTAACCACTGTGTCACCATGGCCACCCTGTTCTGCCATTCAAATAGATCATGGCTGACCTGTGGCTGAGTGTTATATGATAGCAAACCTACATCTCTCATGTATTGCTTTTGCTCGCTGTTAACTTGAATAGAGACTCAGAACATTGATTTTGTTTCTGTCCCTCCACAGATGCTACCAGGCCCTGCTGGGTTTTTCCAACATTTTCTGTTTTTGGGTCAAACAACATTGGATGCATCACAGTCCCCTTGCATTGTTAGTTCCTCAAAGCAGTTGAGAAGGGCATTTAGGAAGAATCTTGCATCTTTGGAATCATGGCTGGATCCTATGGTGAGTGGCATGGCGGCACAGTGATTAACGCTACTGCCTCACAGCGCCAGGGACCCAGGTTCAACTCCAGGGTCATTCCCTGTATGGAGTTTGCATGTTCTCCCCGTGCCTGTATAGCTTTCTTGTGGGTGCTCCGGTTTTCTCCCACAGTCTGAAAGATGTGCTGGTTAGGGTGCATTGACCTGAGCAGGCGAGTAGCAACTAGGGGAATTTCACAGTGACTTAATTGCAGCGTTAATGTAAGCCTTACTTGTGACTAATAAATAAACTTTAACTTTTTATCCTATGTTGACTGCTGTTGAGTAGATTATTGCAGAATTGTCTCCAAATTTATTCTTGGTAATCAATTCAATTGTTTTGCATGGAATCAAAGCAAAAGGAATTGAAGTGAAAGAATCAAAGGAGGCAGTGGGTTTAGTGATATTGTCACTGGACTAGTAATCCAGAGACTCAGGGTAATGCCCTGGAGGTGCTGGGTTTAAATCTCACCACAGCAGATGGTGAAATTTGAATTTAATAAAAAAAAATCTGGAATTAAGAATCTACTGAAGGCCATGAAACTGCTGTCAATAAAAACCCATCTGGTTCACTAATGTTCCTTTAGGGAAGGAATGTACTGTTATTGTCTGGGTGACTCCAGATACACAGCAATGTGGTTGACACTTAAATGCCATCTGGAATAGAGGGCAGTTTGGGATGGGCAGTAAATGTTGGCCTCAGTCAGTGATGCCCAGGTCAGTAAAATTAATGAGTTAGTTATTGCTTGTGCATCAGAACCATTACTGAAGGAGATAACGCGGGAGTACGGCTGACCTTATTGCTTTTTTGAAACAATTCTACTGTTCAGTTTTGCTTAATGCGTATGTGTAATATTTTGTCAGAACCTGCCCTCAGTGTAGCACTTGAAGTGTTTGTACGGGTGACATGCTCTGAGTCACAAGTAAAATGTCCTGTCAGCTGAGTCAAGCAGACAACCAGCCCACTCTAACTCAACCTAACAGCGAACAATAGGAATGCATGAGGGCCGTAGGTGTGACATTAGGTCACAGGGTAGCCAGGATCCCTTTGAATGGCAGAGCTTTTCCTACGTTCCCTGTAAGCCATCGAAGCAGGATTCAACATGAGAAAGAACTTAAGGTTTAATACCTCAAGGGCAAAATCAACAATGGTGGCTTCCATAAGCTAAAGATAACATAACGTAACTCCACCGAGGTGACCCAATTCCTCACAGAAACTGCAGCCGAAGGATAAAATAATAATGAAGGTGGCAAGGTTAGCATCTTGCTCCTCGTGTTTAACCCCATACTAGCGGGTACCTACATTTTGGTTCAAAGAAAGGAAAACCAACCCAAAGATAACACCTTTCAGGATGTCCAAAAACCATTTTGATATTTTTGAAGTGTGGTCACTTTCTGTGATGTAGGAAATATGGCAGTCAGTTTGTACACAGTAAGCACCCACAAACAGCACTCTGATCGTGATCACATTACTTGGTCTTTAGATGGTGGTTGAGGGATTGATATTAGGAGGAGTTCTCTGTTCTTCTTCAAACAGTGTTGTGAGGTCAAAAAGTACAAGGACATAATTGTAAGGGTGTACAAGGACGGTGGATTGATAATTCTAAATTGTCCCTTAGTTTCCAAAGATGTGTAGGTTAGGTGGATTGGCCCTACTAAATTGTGTCTTACTGTCCAAAGATGTGTAGGTTAGGGTGCCCCAATCTCCTGCGCCCCCCAAATCACCCCTGCCCCCTCTATCCCCGCCACTAGCATTCCAAACCCATCCCCATCCACCCGAATGGCCAGCCCCAATTGCTGACATCCCTCCTTCCCTCTGCAGGGGGCAGAGGGACCCCCACCACCACCACTGATTTTCCCCCTAGACACCCTGCCCCCAATCAGGCTCTGTCCTTCATTAGGTCCCACCCCTTGGTACTGCCACATGCCTGCTGGGCAGCACCAAGGTGCTCCCTGGACATTGGCACTTTGCACCTTGGACAATGCCATGGGGCCCAGGCTGGCACTGCCAAAGTGCCAACACCCAGGAGGCACTAACCCCTGCAGCCTTGCCCTCTGAGGGTCATCAATTGCACCCCACCTCCCCCACACTCCAGCAGGGTTAGGCCGCCAGCTCCTTAATTGGTAGACCAATTCTACCGGCTCAGGAGAACAGTGGTGCAAGAAGGAAGAAGTGTCAGATCAGGGCTGAGAGGAGTAGAGAGATGACAAGTTTCAGAAGATAATTCCAGAGGTTGAACAACATTCAGCCTACTCCCCACTTCCCATTCAGGCGATGTTTTCTTGAACATGGCTTCATAAAAATAAAGTTTCCCTCCTGCTGCTTTTGATTCTTTCTCATTTATTTATTCATGAAATCCATTGAATAACGACGTGACTCAGAAGGAGGCGTAAAGGAGGTGTCTTGCCTGTGGTCACTTTTTGAAAGAGCTGTCCAATTAACTCCACTCTCCTGGTCTTTCCCAGTAGCTGTGCCTATCTTACCCCTTCAAGTATTTATCCAATTCCCTTTTGAAAGTTGCTATCGAATTTGCCCCCGCTGACCTTTGCAGCGGCGCTCTGCGGATCGAAATAAATCACGGGTTAAAAAAAAACATTTCCTCGTGCCGCCTCTGATTCATTTGCCAATTGCTTTAATATTATGGGTTGTAAGATGCTGTTAGCACAGCAGGTTGCCGCTTTCTGATTGCATTGCATTGCAGCTCTGAGTGAAGAGAAGTGTGAGCAATCTCAAACATGTAGGAACCTTGATTTGCAAGAGCACTATTCAATTCCTGTGTTCGTGAATTAAGGTTTATTGATTTATTTATCAGTCACACCTAACACTGTAATGAAGTTACTGTGAAAATCCCCTAGTCGCCACACTCCAGTGCCTGTCCGAGTCAATGCACCAAATCAGCACATCTTTCGGACTGTGGAAGGAAACTGGAGCACCTGGAGGAAAACTCAGTCTTACATTAACACTTCAATTAAGTTACTGTGAAAATCCCCTAGTCGCCATATCCTGGCACCTGTTCGGATACACTGAGGGAGAATTTACCAAGGCCAATGCACTTAACCAGCACATCTTTCAGACTGTGAAAGGAAGCCTGAGCACCCGGAGAAAACCCATGCAGACATGTGGAGAATGTGCAAACTCCACACATACTGTGACCCAAGCTGGGAAGCAAACCCAAATCCCTGGTGCTGTGAGACGGCAGTGCTAACCACTGTGCCACTATGGCTCCCCCACGCACTGTGAACTTTAGAGTGTCTCGCAAGATATGTTGTTAGACTAAGAAGGGATTGGAAGCAGACAAAGAGTGATACTTGTTTTTGTTTAGTTGTTAATAAGTTATTCTGCAAATAACTTATTTGCAGACATGCCTTGAGTTTTTGACTTATTTGACTTGGAATTTGGGCCACAATTAGCCAGATCACATTTTTACATCTTCCCGTTGCCAAATGAAGATGAAAATCAGTTCCTTCTGTGTATGAAATATTTTCACTGTTGTGTTTCTTCATACGATTTGCTACAACTGAACATCTTTCCAAGCCTGATTAAAGAAAAGTTGAGTCATTTACATTGACATGGAATTGGTGTTGCACAAGAGGTTAAGCTTGCAAGACATTCATGAAGCAATTAGATTTTTACAAGCCACCAAGCTCCTGCTCACTTCTACTGGTTCCAATTCTGTGTCTGCACTTTGTTTAACTCACTTAGAATTCCCTGAATGCTCTGAGAAGGAGTTTGAAAGCACTGGGGAATGTGATGGTCTAGTGGTGTTATTTCTAGATTATTAATCCAGGGAACTCAACTAATGTTCTGGGGACGTGGGTTCGAATCCTGCAAGGGTGGATTTTGAATTTAATAGAAAAAAACTGGAATTGAGAATCTACTGGCTATGAAACTATTGTCAATTGTCAGAAAAATCCACCTGGTTCACTAAACGTCCTTTAGGGAAGGAAACCTTCTAAAATTCATTAACACAATAATTCATTGAAGGGGTTAGATAGGCACAGCTGACGAGTGAGCCTCAGACTTTTTTTTTACTCATTTATGGGACATGGGCATCGCTAGTTTGTCATCTTTTATTAACCATCCCTGTTTGCACAAGGGCAGTTAAGAGTCAACTACGTTGCTGTGGCTCTGGAGTCACAGGTAGGCCAGACCAGGAAAGGACAGCAGATTTCCTTTAGATTTCCAACTGAGATTCTGGGACCACTCAAACGCCAAGATTTTAATTGTGGGGGAAAGTGTGCAGGTGATGTAATGGAAAGTGAAGGGGAGATGATTGGGCTTTTCTTTTGAGATGTTTGTCACTGGCCCCTCTGCTGACAGGATTGTCATCTGTTCCATCTCAGCTGGGTGATATTCTTCTGCCCGCTGAGGGGGTCTGCTTCTTTACTCAAAGCTGCGACTGGAGCTAAACACAAGAACAATGTGGAACCGTCAGCGAACAACTCCACTCTTGACCTGACGGCAGAATGAAACAGCTGAAGATGGTCGGTCTGAGGACAATTCCCCAAAGAGCTACTGGACCATTATCATTGAATCAGAGAATCCCTGCAGTGCAGAAGGAGGCTATTCAGCCCATCAAGACTGCACTGAGAACAATCCTATCCCTGTAAACCTGCGTATTTACTAATATGCCTAACACTAAGGAGCAATTTAGCATGGCCAATCAACTACCAATTAACTGTGCATCTTTGGACTGTGTGTATCCGGGGGATTGCGGACCATTTGTTTCACTCTGATTTGATGGGTTCTGAGATGGCTGATGAGTCCAGTGTGTGATCCACAGATTCTGCCATTTCTGCGGCAGGTAATGCTTGAAGGGTTGGCTGGATCAGTTGTTCAGAGGTCTGTGCATTCACTCCAATGCTTTGTCTTTGTCCCTGTACATCCACAACAAAATATTCCTTTTCTGTTCATACGGGCTGTGCTGACAAAGCCAGCATTTATTGTGCTTCCTTAATTCCTCTTGAACTGAATATCTTCTTGGCCATTTCAGAGGGGAAATCATAAAATTCCTGGAGTGCAGAAGGATGCCATTCAGCCCATCAAGCCTACACCGACAATGATCCCACCCCCCAGGCTCTATCCCCATAACTCCGTGTATTTATCCTACTGACCTCCCTGACACTAAGGGGCAATTTTAGCATGGCCAATCAACCTAACCTATACATCTTTGGACTGTGCGAGGAATCAGGAGCACCCAGAAGGAACCCATGCGGGGAGAAGACATGGGGAGAGACACAAGGAGAATAAGCAAACTCCACACTGACAGTTACCCAAGGCCAGAATTGAACCCGAGCCCCTGGCACTGTGAGGCAACAGTGCTAATCATGTGCCACCCCCAGTATCCCAGTGCTGTGATGAATGGCCTCCAACAATCTAAACAATGGCTGGGATTTTTCTGGTCCTACCCAGAGTGGGGATCATTGCCGTAGGGATGGATAATTTGACGGAGCAGCCAAAGGGCCTTTGACTTGGTGCAGGAATATCCAATTCCAGCCCACGTTTCTCTCCATCAGGTACTCCAGTACTCCTTCTTTGCTTTTCTCATTGTCCTGGCAACCACATCAATATGCCATGTCTGTGTTCAGTTGGGTTTAACCTCATGGATGTTGGCGGAACCCAGATGTGATCCCTATACAACCAAAACAGAAGGAGAAGAGGCAGGTACGACTGCACCCATTGAGGACTTGAGGCAATCCTGTTTATTTTTTTTTTGCTGGGGATATTTGGTGCCCCACTCCATGACTGTCACCTTGACGTCAAGGGCAGCTTCTCTCGCCAATCCTTTTCGGCTGTTGCCTTTGAGATTGGATCAGGTCAAACCTGTGGCGAACTCTGATGGAAAGTCAAACTGCGAGTTTACGAGCAGGTGAGTCAGTGGCACTAGATGGCACTATTGCAAGGATTCTTTACTTCTCTGCACGGCTTGGCATCAGACACATATCCAGATGTCTTCATACACTTAAAAAATAGTCCATCTTGCCAGCTGAGTTACAAGTATAGCAAGGTAATATAAATTTCACAGTCCCTCACCTTCTGTGAATGCCTGTTGCTGTGTTCTCTGCATGCATATTTGAGTTCAGTAGTACAGATTTCTGTCTGCAGTTCTACAGAGCCTTGGTGGGGACACACCTGGAGTGTGGTGGGCAGTTTTGGTCTCCCTGCTTGATACTCATGCCATAGAGGGAGTGCAGCGGAGGGTCACTACGCTGAGAGGAAATCAGATTGAAACGTACAAAATTCTAACAGGGCTGGACAGGCTAGCTGCCGGGGGGATGTTTTCCCTGGTTGGGGAATCTCAAACGGGGGCCACAGTCTCAGGATGCAGGGTAGACCATTTGGGGCTGAGGCTTCTGAAATTTTTTCACCCAGAGGGTGCCGAATCTGTGGAATTCTCTCCCGCTGAAGGCTGTGGATGTCAAGTCACTGAATGTGTTCAAGAAAGAGTTAGGTTTTTGTTTAGATTTCAGTGGTATCAAGGGACAAATTGGGAATGTAGCATTGAGATAAAGGACCGACCATAATCATACTGAATGGCAGAGAGCAGTTTCGAATGGCCTACTCCTGCTCTTAGTTTCTATGTTTCTATCTGCAACTTTAGCAACTCCACTTGATGAGCTAAATTAACGGATCAGTCCACCCTCCATCCCCACCCCACACAAGGGTGGACATTGATTTTGTGTCAGGTTAAAGTCCAACGGGTTTATTTGGTAGCCTGAGCTTTCGGAGCACTGTCCCTGCATCAGGTGAATGAATGATGAAAGAGCAGTGCTCCAAAGGCTCGTGATTCCAAATAAACATGTTGGATTTTAACCCGGTATTTTGAGACTTCTTACTATGCCCATCCCAGTCCAATGCAGGCATTCCGCATCTTGATTTTATGTGGCAGTGTAAAATGGACTGATTTTACGTGAATAGGAACATCCGTAACACTCCTCTCTTGCTTTGACCTCCCATTGGAATGAGCTATGCTCTGATGGAAGGCCTTCTGCTGCCTGTTGAATAAAGGCAGCAGGAAGTTTCTCCCTCCACTTGTGTCCAGAACCTAGTGCAAGCCCCAGCAATTCCAGAAATCTCAGAAGTACGGAGAGGTGGCCTGATCGAAATGTAGAACATTCATAGAGGCTGAGAAAATATTTTCCCCTGGGCTGGGATCTCTCAGAGGGATCCACCATGCAGGACTGACCACTTCCCTGCCAGCAGAAATGGGGTCAAGGGGGCAGTGGAATCTAAACTCGGTGGATGTCTTTTCCATTGTTGGCCTCCTTGCTTTCAATTTTACAGAGGCAGCAGAGGTTTTAGGGACACCTGCACACCCTTGGAAATGGGAATGGGGAACATTCCTCCCCATAACCCTTCAACCCATAATCAATTAAAAATCTGTCTAACTCCCCCTTAAATTTACTCATTGTCCTAGCATCCACTGCACTTTGGGGTAGCGAATTCCACAGATTCATAACCCTTTGGGAGAAGCAGTTTCTCCTCAACTTTGTTTTAAATTTGCTGCCCCTTATCTCTGACTATGATTTCTTGTCCTAGAATGCCCCACAAGAGGAAGCATCAATTCTACATCTACTTTATCCATACCTTTTGTCACCTTGTATACTTTAATTTGATCTCCCCTCATTCTTGTAAATTCCAAAGAATACAAGCTTAAACTGTTCAATCTCTCTTCATGTGACAAACCTCCTCATCTCTGGAATCAATCTCGTGAACCTTCTCTGAACTGCCTCCAATGCCACTACATCTTTTCTCAAATAAGGGGACCAAAACTGTGCAAATACTCCGGATACAGCCTCATTAATGCCATGTGTAGTTGGAACAATACTTCCTTACCTTTATATTCTATTTCGTTAGTTATAAATGCCAACATTTCATTCGCTTTCTCAAAGATTGACCTTCAGCCTGAGAAAGGGATGGAAGTCTCACCTTTAAACAATTAAAAGTGCTCCAACGTCTAAAGTTCTGTGTTGCAGTCATCCGAATTCCACCTCCCTCCCCACCACCCCCTCCCAATAGGATGGCGAGGATTGGGGCAGACTGGGGTGGAGTGAATAAGCTGCGATTCTCCATAAAATACAAGCTGGGGAAGGTTTCTTTAATCAAAGCGGTTGTGAATGTTTGAGCTCTGCGTGTCTGGTCAATACCTGCGTTCAGAAAGGAAGGGAGACAGAAATGGGGAAACTACAGGCCAGTTAGCCTAACGTATATCAGAAGAAAATGTTAGAAGCCGTTGTTAAAGAAGTTACAGCAGGGAACTTGGATAGACAGATTCAGCATGATTTTGGAAAAGGGAAATCATTTTAAGTAATGAAGTTCTTTGAGGAAGTGACCTGTGCTGTAGATAAAGGGATGCCGGTAAATGTACTGTATCTAGATTTTCAGGTGCTACATAATACAACAAAAGCTATTGCAGAAAATAAAAGCTCATGTTATAGGGGATAACATATTGGCACGGATAGCTGATTGACTAGCTAACAGGAAGCAGAAAGAAGCTTAAAAGCAAATTATTGCAGATTTGACAAAGGCTCATCTGGATTTGAAATGTCAGCTCTTTTCTCTCCTTACAGATGCTGCCAGATTTTCCAGCATTTTATCTTTTGGTTTCAGACTCCAGCATCCACAATAATTTGATTTTATCCGATATTTAACTCACTGCCACTGCTGTTCCAGGAATGCTTACCCTGAAGAAGTACTGTTGTTTCTCTCCGACAGGATTTCTATATGTCTCTCATACCCGCTGTTCACCTTCACTGCTGTCCATTTGTCTCTTAGTGTTGGGCAAGATATTTACCAAGACTTGCTTGCACAGCCATATTTCCTTCTTCATAGAGGGGGCATAAATGGATCTTTTTCTGGGGGGGGGTAGGATGTAGAGAGTGGATCAGTGCTGGGGTCTCAACCATTTTCTGCTTACACAAATGACTTTGATGAATGGACCAAATTTTCTTTTAAAGTTTAATTATTAGTCACAAGTAGGCTTACTGTAACACTGCAGTGAAGCTACTGTAAAAATTCTCTAGTCCTCACATTCTGGCACCTGTTCAGTACACTGACGGAGAATTTAGCATGGTCAATGCATTTAATCAGGACGTCTTTCAGACTGTGGAGGAAACCAGAACATCCAGAGGAAACTCACACAGGCATGGGGAGAATGTGTAGACTCCGCACAGAAAGTGACCCGAGGCTGGAATCAAACCTGAGTCCTTGATGCTATAAAGCAGCAGTGCTAACCATTGTGCCACCTCCAATTTGCTGATGGTGCGATGATAACTATGAATGTAAATTGTGAAGATGACATAAGCAGACAACAAAAAGACACAGATTGATTAAGTGAGTGGGCAATGACCTGGCAAATTGGAAAATATTAAATTGTCCATTTTGGCAGGAAGAATAAAAAAGATACATCAAATCTAAGTGGAGAGTGATTGCAGAACTCTGCGATGCAGAGGAATCTGGGTGCCTTAGTGCATGAAAAAGCGGAATGGTGTGAGGTAAATCACTTTGGAACAGGATTACGGAATATTGGGCTAATGGAAAGACTCTTGGTAGGGCAGAGAGATCTTGGTGTACATGTGCATAGATCCTTCAAAGTTGGCATCCAGGTTGATAGGGTTGTTAAGAAGGCATACTGTGTTAGCTTTTGTTGAGTTTCAGAACCGTGAGGTCATGTTGCAGCTGCAGAAAATTCTGGTGAGGCCGCACTTGGAGTATTGCGTACAGTTCTGGTCGCTGCATTATAAGAAAGTTGTGGAAGCATTGGAAAGGGTGCAGAAGAGGTTTACCAGGATGTTGCCTGGTATGGTGGGAAGGTCTTATGAGGAAAGGCTGAGGGACTTGAGGTTGTTTTCATTAGAGAGAGGGTTAAGAGGTGACTTAATTGAGGTATATAAGGGGATCAGTGGATTAGATAGGATAGACAGTGAAAGCCTTTTTCCTCAGACGATGATAGCTAACATGAGGGGATATAACTTTAATTTGAGGGGTGATAAATATAGGACATATGTCAGGGATAAGTTCTCAGAGGGTAGTAAGGGTGTGGAATGCCCTGCATGCAGCAGTTGTGGACTCGCCAACTTTAAGGGCATTCAAATGGTTATTGGATAGACATATGGATAACATTGGAATAGTTTAGGTTAGAGGGTCATTAGATTGGTTCCACTGTTCGGTGCAACAGCAAGGGCCAAAGGCCTGTACTGCGCTGTAATGTTCTATGTTCTATGAATTGCCCAGGTTAATACGTAAGTAGGGCAAAAAATTTAGAAAACTAATAGAATGTTGGATTGCGAGGGGAATTGATTATAAAAGTAGGGACATCATGCTTCAATTGTACAGGGCATTGATGAGGCCCCATGTGGAGTACTGTATACATTAATGGTCATCTTATTTAAGGAAGGATGTAAATGCATTGTAAGCAATTCAGAGAAGGTTTATTAGACTAATACCCAGGAATGGGCGACCTGTCATCAGAGGAACTGTTGGACAGGTTACTCTTAGCCTTATTTCTGCTGGAGTTTAGAAGAGTAAGAGAAGGCTTGACTCAAACATGTAGGATCCTGTGGGGTGTTGAGAGTGTGGATGTGGAGAGGATGTTTTCTCTTGATGGAGAATGTAGAACTAGGGACCAATTTTTAAAAATTGATATTAAAATCCAGGTGCATTTAAAATGGAGATGATGTGGATTTTTTCCCCAGAGTCTTTGAAACTCTCTTCTGTAGGCAGAGGAAGCAGAGACTTTGAATATTTTTAAGGCAGAGAGGGACAGATTCTTGATAAGCAGGCAAGTGACAGGTTTTTCCATGGTAGGCAGGATGCAGATTTGAGGTTAATATCAGATCAGCTATGATCTTAAATAGGAGAGCAGGTTCAAGGGGTCAAGTGGCCTACTCCTTGCTTGAATTTCCAAATGATAGATTCTTGGGGTATTAAGTGAATTGTGGGATGTGAGAGTAGGGCAGGAAGGTGAAATCAAATTCAAAGATCAGACAAAATGTTACTGAATAGTGGGTGGGATGACTGAAAGAACCAAATGGCCGACTCCTGTTATGGACTCATAGAGCCGTAGAGGTTTATAGCATAGAAACAGGCCCAATTTGTCCATGCCACCCAGTTTTTGCCATTGAGATAGTCCCAATTGCCCATGTTTGGCCCATATTTTTCTACACTAATCTTACTAATGTAACTGTCACAAAGCTTTTCAAAAGACAAAATTGTACCCGCCTCTACTACTACCTCTGGCAGCTTGTTCCAGACATTCATCACCCTCTATGAAAATATTACCCCTCTTGACTTTTCTATATCTCTTCCCTCTCCCCTTAAACCTTTGCCCTTTAGTTTCAGACTCCCCTAACTTTAGGAAAAAACATTGACTATCTACCTTATCCACCCTCCTTTTTATTTTATAGACCTCTACAAAATCATTCCTAAGCCTCCTAAGCTCCAGGGAAAAAGTCCCAGTCTACGCATCTCTCCTTATAACTCAAACCATCAAGCCCTGGTAGTATCCTAGTAAATTTTTTCTGCACTCTTTATAGTTTAATAATATCCTTTCTATAATAGGGTGACCAGAACTGTGCACAATATTCCAAGTGTAGCCATACCAATGTCAGAGAATCCCGACAGTGCAGAAGGAGGCCATTCAGCCCATCAAGCCTGCACCAACCACAATCCCACTCAGGCCCTAGCTCTGTAACCCCACATATTTACTCTGTTCATCTTCCTAACATTAGGGTTAATTTATCATGGCCAATCAACCTAACCTGCACACCTGTGGGAGGAAACCAGAGTACCCGGAGGAAACCCATGCAGACACAGGGAGAATGTACAAACTCACACAGGAAGTGACCCAAGGCCAGAATCGAACCTGGGTCCCTGGCGCAGTGAGATAGTAGTGCTAACCACTGTGCCACCCAATGTCTTAAACAACATCAATGACCTCCCAACTCCTGTATATCAATATTCTGACCAATGAAACTAAGCTGAATGTCTTTTACACCATTCTATCAAAGTGCGACTCCACTTTCAAGGAGCTATGAACATGTACCTCTAGATCACTTTGTTCTATGACTCTCCCCAACATCCTACCATTAATGGAGTAAGTTCTGCCCTCGTTCAATCTACGAAAGTGCATCATTTGTTCTTTTATGTTTTGAAATAATAACAAAACTTTGTGCATTTTTGTCATATTCATTTACTGGATATGGGCATCGCTGGCTGGGCCAAGAATTATTGTGCATCCCTAATTGCTCCCGAGAAGGTGATGGTGCGCTGTCTTAGTGAACTGCCGCGATTTCTGTGATGTACACACACCCACAGTGCTGCGAGGGAAAGGGCACCAGGACTGTGACCCAATAACAAGGATCACTCTCGTCACTGTCAATCAAACCCATCACTTGCCCCATCCCCCACCATCATTCTGCCCATTAAAATAAGCCCTTACAATGGCTTCAACATTGCCGTGAGTTTGGTCTCTCAGAGTATTATCTCCCTGATTGGGTTCATTAATGCCTAGTCAATCAGGGAACCTTCATCTGTCTATAAATAAGAGAGTATCAGATCCACTGGTACTCTGGAGTCTGGGAGTATAATAGAGTTTGTAAGTAAAGGGACACTGGCCCCAACTCCCCGAGGTGAGTGCTCTTTAAACACACTTCATTAGACCGGCAGTGGGGTGAGATGATGTGTTTTGATGTATCTTCAATATGGTAGGACATAAGCAACACAAAAATCATTTTTCTTCTTTTGAGTCTTTTCTGGGGTGGCAGAGTTTCCCAGTGGTTAGCACTGCTACCTCACAGTTCCAGAGACCAGGATTTGATTCCTGTCTCGGGTCACTGTCTGCGTGAAGTTTGCACATTCTTCCCATATCTATGTGGGTTTCCTCCTACTGTCTGATAGATGGGCTGGTTAGGTGCATTGACCCAAACAGGAGTTGAACTGTGCCGACTAAGGGAATTTCACAGTAACTTCATTATAGTGTTAATGTAAGCCTTATTTGTGACTAATAAATAAACTTTAACTTAATTGTGTTCCTTCATTGATTTTTCCTCACTGTTACCTGCTCTATACTTCCTGTTGATTTTAATACCTTTTCATGGCTTAAGTATAAGTCTTATTAAAATGTGACAATCTTCCGTGGTCGCAGGTTGTGAGACATGCTGTGCTTGAAGCGCTTGAATGCTGGTGAAATGAGTTGTAACTTAAATTTTCATAACTTAAGGCAGAGCATATCATGGTGCGTGATTGATGCTTTCCCTGGACTCTGATTGTTTACACTGACTTAGACTGTTAGAAGTTTGGGAATTCTCTAATGAGATCAGGCAGAAAAGTGGAAAGCTAATGTCAGCACAATTTTATGATCTTCACCCATCCCTCACATCCAGGAAAAAGATATCAAATCTGGAGTATGGTTCAAGTCTTTGAACTTTTCCTATTCAGACTCTGCACGGACAGTAAGCCAAGACCAGAATCAAACCCAGGTCCTTGGCAATGTGAGGCAGCAGTGCTAACCACTGTGCCAACGTGCCACGCTATTTCTCCCACTTCACTGAACTCTCCCACTTACCAAACTCTCAATTTTCTCATCATGCTCCATTTGCTTTTGTGTATTATCTGAATTGAATTTGTAGAAAACTCAGCTGAGGCTATGGTAACTAGGTTAAACCAGTTAACTAATTAACTACTCACCAGCCAAATCTATAGTGAGTTTACCCATGCTAAACCATGACAAAGAAAGAATTTAGCCTTCTTTCTCAAACTTTTCCAGTTCCTGTTCATTGCGGATTAGATTTTAAGAGCATGATCTAAGAACAAGATTGGCACTTTAAACTCTCCCATTTGTAAACAGTCCATGATGCAAACCAGACTCCCATCCATCGACTCTGTCTGTACTTCCCACCACCTCAGAAAAGCAACCAACATAATCAAGGACCCCATGTACCCCTGATATTCTCTCTTCCAGCTTCATCCATCTATAGTGCTGTGGGCGCTGTAAAAGATACAGAAGTCTGAGGGCATGTGCCAATCAACTCAAGAACAGCTTCTCCTCTGCTGCCATCAGACTTTTAAATGGACCAACCTGATGTTAAGTTGATCACTCTCTACACCCTTCCTCTGACTGTAAGACTATGTTCTGCACTCTCTCTTTCCTTCTTGATGAACGGCATACTTTGCATAGAGCATAAGAAACAACACTTTACACTAATACTAATATATGTGGCAACAATAAATCAAATCAAATCAAAAATATCACACTCACTCAAGGGTGGCATAGTGGCACAGCGGTTAGCACTGTTGCTTCACAGCTCCAGGGACCTGAGTTCGATTCCCAGCTGGGGTGACTGTCTCTGTGGAGTTTGTACATTCTCCTTGTACCTGCGTGGGTTTCCTCCCAAAGATATGTGGGTTAGGTTGATTGGCCATGCTAAAAAAATTGCCTCCTTGTGTCCTGAGGTGCATAGGTTAGAGGGATTAGCAGGTAAATATATGGGGGTGGGGTTGTGGTCGATGCAGACTCGATGGGCCAAATGGCCTCTTCCTGCAGTGTAGAGTTTCTATGATTTCCTTCCTTATGTGAGCAAATGCAGCTTTCCTGAACAGCCACCTGCTTATCATCCATTCAGAGAACATGCTAATTCTGATGAGGTTTTACATAGGATTATAAACCCATTTAGAATCCCGACAGGTCACCAGGCCACAAGAATTACACTCGATATAAACTGAGGGAACTGGACAGATGTGATTATCTACAGATCAGAGAAATCTAGGTTTAACTAAATTTTGGTTTCATAATTCTGTTGGAGATTTGTGTGAAAGGGATGAGTTTGGGAAGCTGACTGAATACTCTGTACTCCTCTGGTGAAGAGCTACAATTCCTGCCACCCCCAAAAAACAGCAAGAAATGCAACTTTCAAAATCTCAGCAATCACGATGGGTGGGATTTTAGACCCTTGCTCGAGCTAGACTGGTCCAATTTCAATGGACATTTCCCCGTCTATCCCTTACCCACTCCAATTCCATGGCAGGCGGGGTGGTAAAATTCCAGCCAGTGAGAGTGTGTGTGTGTTTGGATGTGTGTGTGTGTGTGTGTGTGTGTGTGTGTGTGTGTGTGTGTGTGTGTATGTGCACGCAGGCATATGTGTGTAGGTATGTGTGTGCAGACATGTGTGTATGCGTGCACAAGTGTGCGTGTGTGTGTGTGTGTGCGTGTGTGTGTGTGTATGCAGGCATATGTGTGCGGGTCTGTGTGTGGGCAGGCATATGTGTGTGCATGCACAAGTGTGTGCGTGCACAAGTGTGTGTGTGTGCGGGCATGTGTGTGTGCAGGCATGTATGTGTGCGTGCACAAGTGTGTGTGTGTATGTGTGTGTGTGTGTATGTGTGTGTGCGTGCAGGGATGTGTGTGCAGGTATGTGTATGTGCAGGCATGTGTGTGTGTGTGTGCACAAGTATGTGTGTGTGTGTGTGTGTCTGTCTGTCTGTCTGTCTATCTGTTTGTCTGTGTGTGTGTGTGTGTTTTGTATACATATGTGTGTGTGCCTGCACAAGTGTGTGTGTGCATGTGTGTGCATGTATGTGTCTATGTGTGAAAGTGTGTATGCGAATGTCTGTGTACATGTGTGTGTGCACATGTGTGCATGTGTGCATGCATGTCTGTGTGTGTGGGCACACGTGATTGTGCACGCGCGTTTGTGTGCATGTGTTGGACATGCTTAAAATGAGGATGTAGCTGTGTGTGCAAATGTGAGTGTGTGAGTGTAAATGGAAGAGAAAAAGAAATTCTTTCCAGCGTCTGATTAGCTAATAACCAGAGATTTAAGGTGATTGGCAAAGGAATGAGAGGCAATCCTTCCTGACTGAGTGGTCAACATCACTTCAGCAAGGGGCTTCAAAAGGGAACAGGATGTACATCTAAGAAGAGAAGACTCGGAGTGATGTGGAGAAAGAGTTTGAGGATGAAACTAACTGCATTGCCCTTCAAAAGAGCTGATGTGTAGGATCAGTGTGCCGAATAACCTCCTTCAGTTCAATTATTGTATCGATTTCTGATCTATCTCAAAGTGCTTCAATTAATTTTGAAATGCAGTTAATGTTGCTGTGGGGGGCTGTGGAACAATACTTATTTTCGCAGAGCACAGAACCTACAATGATTGGCAAAGCTTACATTATTTAGTTTATTTAATTATTGCCACAAGTAGGCTTACATTAACACTACAATGAAGCTGCTGTGAAACTGCCCTACTCACACACTCTGGCACCTGTAAGAGTACACTGAGGGAGGACTTAGCATGGCCAATGCACCCTAATCAATGGAGCTTTGATCACACAGAGCTTTCAGGAAGCAGATTAATGAATATATTATGTGGATCTGGTCCAATTTGGAGCAGTCCGAATTCAGAAATAAGAGCTCGGAGCTCCTCACAAGTGGCTGCCTCTACTGGCGGTGAAAGGCTCGTAATTGGGACAAATGATTATTAGAGTACAGTGCAGACAGCAAATTAGCTTTGGAGTCAACCTACTCAAACACAACATGATCTGATCGTTTCATTAGTGTCCCAAGAGTGGATAACTAAGATAAACCTTGCATTGATTAACTGCACATGGAGAAAATAGCAGATATAGGAGTATGTCAGACCACAGAAATTAAATGTCAGTCACTGTCGAGCATTTAGGTCTACCGCCACTCCAAAACAGTCTGAAAATAAGTTGTGCAATCAATCAGTTGGAAGCACCATTAAGAGCAATTCTTTCTTGTCATTGATACTTGTAGGTGATGAGCTTTATCCAAATTTCCAAGGTGATAGCGTTGTGACTATCAATCTCATGGGTTGTTATTATATTTTAGGAGCAACGTACAGTTCTGAGATAATTATTGCTGTAAGGGGTATTAAAATGCTGGGCATTAGTGAGCACCTCAAGAAACGGGCAGTTCAGAGCATTACCCACATTTGTTCAATAGAGTCAGAATATAAAATGATGGGCTTTCTTAGCTGGAGAAATTGTAACTGAGGGTTAATTTGCTTAATGATCAGCCTGAGCATAGCCCAGCGCGTTGTCATGGAGATGAGTGAAGCTTAGGAAGTCTCTCTGGTCTCAGTTTATCTGGATGTTTGCAGGAAGTTTTTTTTTTGTTGTTGCAGTTTAGACCTTGTGTGGTTTGCAGCTCAATGAGAAAAATCAGCAAAACACAAGAAAAAGTTAGACAGATCTGTGCTGGCAAGCAGAATGAAACATTAATGTCATTGTTCACTGTGCAGAAGGTGGGTAAGAATCAATCTCAGTTTGAGTCTTGTGAGGAACAGAGCTTGATTGCCTGGTTTGAAAAGAGGGAATCACAGCATTTTATTGCAAAAGGAATTAACCAGCTGAATCAGCTAGGTCGTCCATTATCATTGTTCTGGATCTTATCTTTGATTGTCCTTGATTGAGATCGATGGAAACTGCTGGAAGCAAAGCTGTTGGTCAACTTTAACTTTTGTTAAATGTTCTCCAAAGATGTAGATAACAAGGATCAACATGAGGCTTCACACAGACAATCTCTCAGCAGGCTATGTTGTCATGTGATTTTACATCACTCTTATCTATTTACATATTTGACATTAACCCTTTACATTACAAGTAGTATAGACTAGTGGCATTATCGCTAGTCTATAAAACTCAATTAATGTTCTGAGGACTCGAGTTTGAATCCTACCACAGCAGATAGCAGAATTTGAATTCCAATACAAATATTCAGAATTAAGAATCTACTGAATTCAAATTTCACCATCTACCATGGTGGGATTCAAACCCGGGTCCCCATACTGGTGAAATTTAAATTCAATATAAAATAAAATCTGGAATCAGAAGTTTAAGGATATCATCGTCGGAAAAACCCATCTGGATCACTAATGTCCTTGAGGGAAGACAATCTGCCAAACCTTACTCGATTTGACCTGCAGGTGACTCCAGATCCATAGCATCGGTTAATTCTTAATTGCCCTCTGAAATAGTCAATTAGGGATGGGCAACAAATGCTGGCCCTGTCAGCGATGCCCACACCCCATGAAAAAAATGAAGAAATAAACACTTACAGGTGCTGTCTACACAAATAAGTAATGTTTAAGTTACAGTGTGAACTTGTTCATATCTGCATTGTTTAATTTGTCCTATATACAATAAATCTAGGCAAAATCTTACCTGCTTTTCGTGCTACACTCCCGCCACAACAACGAGGTTGGAAAATTTGGTGGCCAGATGTCCTGTGACACTGCAGCAGGAGGCAAACATCCTACCGGTGTGAGGGCGGGATAAAATGCTGATCTTGATGTTTCATTTTTTATACAGAGTTGACATCTTATGGGGCAGTTCTATTGTGTTTAAACAAGATATATGGTAAAACAAGGTTAAACTAAGAGTGGCATGGTGGCACAGTGGTTAGCACTGCTGCCTCACAGCACCAGGGATCTGGATTCAATTCCTGGCTTGGGTCACTATCTGTGTGGAGTTTGCACATTCTCCCCGTGTCTGCGTGGGTTCCTTCCGGGTGCTCCGGTTTCTTCCCACAGTCTGAAAAACGTGCTGGTTAGGTGCATTTACCTGAATTTTGTTGCAGGATTAGTGTAAGTCTTACTTGTGACTAATAAATTAACTTTAAGCTGTTGGGATTTCTTTTTTAATGTTAACAGCGGCTAACTAGATCATAATGGCAGCCACTTCAATCAATGAAAGGTGAAATGGATAAGTTCCATTGATGTTAGTTGAAGTGACCACACTAATCCACCAGCTAGCATTGATTTCACTGTCAGTGGTGTTTTACACACCAGTTGGGAACTATATTAGCAATCCAACAGTGGTATCAATAGCCTCTGTCTGCCTTATTCCCTGAGAATGAAAGGGTTGCCCTCTGGAGTTTACAGAAGGCCTTTGAATGAAAGACTTATATTAATAAAAGCAAATTACTGCTGATGCTGGAATCTGAAACCAAAAAAAAATGCTGGAAAATCTCGGCAGGTCTGGCACCGCCTGTAAGGAGAGAAAAGAGCTGATGTTTTGAGTCCAGATGATCATTTGTCAAAAGCTTTAAAATGTCAGCTTTTTTCTCTCCTTACGGATGCTGCCAGACCTGCCGAAATTTTCCAGCATTTTCTCTTTTGATTAAAGATTTATATTTCCTACATTACAGTGGTGACTTCATTTCAAAAGTACTTAATGGGCTGTTAAGTGCTTCGAGATATCCTGAACTTGGGAAGAGGCTCTTAAAATGCAAGTTCCTTCTCTCTTATGAGTCAAGGATGTAATCTATTTCTTACCGTGTTACCATCTACGTGGAGAGGTCTTGTGGTTCAGTGGATAGTGTTCCTACCTCTGGGATAGAAGCTCTGGGTTTGAGTCCTGCACCAAGACTTGATAACTGCAGAAAGTGTGTTCGTAATGCAGCCAAACTGTTTGGCTATCAACCTGGAATTCCTTCTGGTACTCTGGTGAGAGCAGGGCAGTCTCCTGTTCAGCCATAGTAGATGGGGAGTGATGCCTGTTCAAACTATAGCCCCTAATGACAGGCTGGTGACCTGTTCCAGTAAAGACTACCTACGGAAATAAACTTAAGAATCTACTTTGCCTCATGTGTCAGAGGGTTTGGAGAAGTCCATCATCAAGGAATCCCACTTATCTTTAACATTTTTTATTTGAAACAATGGAGGACAAAGAATGGAGCGAAAGGAGCAAACCCGTCTCTTTGGAAATTTGCGAGAAAAGGGGGCTGAGCAAAATTCTGAGATAGAGCGAAGGCTTTGAGAAGGTGGAGTAAGTAATGAAATACTTGCACGTGCGCCACACTGTACCCTGTCCCTCTCTCAAAGATCAGGACATATTTCAGACACAATTATTTACTTTTGAAGTTGGTGCCTTCTGTTATTGGAAAAACACAGGAGCTTTGCTTCTGTGCACAGCAAGATCCCACAATGAGAGCCGTTGGGTTTTTTTTTGTTGGTGGCACTGGGAGAGCAACGATCGCCAACAGCCTCAAGGGAACCACCTGTCAATCATTGAGCAGTATCCTGGGATCATCAACTTTTGAAATAGGTGATGTGGGAATTAATTTTGCCATCCTGACCACCACAGGGATCGGAGTCCGCGAGGGGCAGACCATGCAAAGGTCTGTTTTCCTCAGGTGGGGTTTTCCAGTTTCTGGGCGAGTCAGGCTGGAAAATCCCACCCCGTTGCCTCAGTTTGTAGTCTTGTCCAAAAGCAAGTACTCCCAACACTGCAACACTCCCACAGCACTGCAGTGGAAAGGCAGCCAAGGTAGAGAATTCAAACTGCAGTCACAACCTCTGACCTCTGGAAAATGAAGAAAAGGATTGAAGAGCACAGAAGCAGAACAAAACCGCCAACGTTAGTTAATGTGAAATCTAAGAAGGTGACATACTAATGAAAGAGGAATATGTGACAGATGTGTCCCAGTTCATCAAAACACGTAATGAAAATACTATTGTTAGTGTTATTGCGAGACAAAGTGATGGACAAAGGGAAGGGAGGATGCTTCTTGGTAATTTGTCCTTCAGTCAGGATGGAACAAACAAATGCATGACTCAACGTGGGCCACCAGCCCCTGGATACCAAATAAATAACAGAGCGGAAAGCAGTAATTCTCCTTCACGAGGCAGAGGAGAATGAGGGAAACTCCAAGCAGAGCAGGAAAAGAGTTCCCCGACACCTCAGCTACAGAGCTAGAAGCTGCCTCTATCAAACACCAACCTTAACACTCATTCTACATTCATTCATCCCCTGGAGCCAACAATCAGCCCTCGCCGATCACGAGGCATGTGTTTCTTCCGAAACATTTGCTTCTTCAACGAACTATAAATTTACCGACGAGAGCGACCACCTCTTTGGGGCAACCTGTGATTCTCAAACTGAGATCACATATTAACATGGTGCTCTTTTTGAGGATTTGGGTAGACTGGATTCACGAGTGGCGACCAGGCTTGGCACCGTGTAAACCACGCACATCTGAAATCGGAAGCCAAAATAAAGATATTTTAAAAAATAGTCTTTGGGCCTCGATTGCGCAGTTGGGGTGAGTTGCCAACCCTGGCAATGGACCTTGGGTAACCCGAGGAATTGGGCTTGAAATGGACTTGGGGTTGGGTGAGAGAAAGTGGGGGAGAGATGGAATAGATAATTATTTATGTGCGCTGCCATGACCTGGGCTAAACACTGGAAAATGAGATCAGTGTGTTGGTGTGAGTTTGCGGATGACATCAAGCTTGGTGGCAGAGGGGACAGTGAAGAAGGCTTTCTAGCATTGCAACGGGATCTTGATCAATTGGGCCAGTGGGTTGACAAATAGTAGATGGAGTTCAATTTAGAAAAGGGCAAAGTGTTCCTTTTTTTTAGATTGAACCAGGACAGGACTTACTCAGTTAATGGTCAGGCAATGGGAAGAATGATAGAACCAATAGATTTTGGGGTACAGGTTCAAACCTTCTTGGAAGTGGAGTAATAGAACGGTGAAGGGGGCATTCGACATGCTTGGTTTCATCGGTTAGAACATTGAACACAGGAGTTGGGACGTCTTGCTGAAGTTGTATAAATCATTGGTAAGGCCACACTTGGAATACTGTGTACCGTTCTGGTGACCCTAGTGTAGGAAGGATATTATTAAACTAGTAAAAATGCAGAAAAGATTTACTAGGATGCTATCGGGACTTGATGATTTGAGTTATTAGGAGAGGCTGGATTGACTGGGAGTTTTTTCCCTGGTGCGTAGCAGACTTGGGGGTTATCGTATAGAGGTCTATTAAATAATGAGGGGTATAGATCAGCTAGATAGTCAATATTTTTTCCCAAAGGTAAGAGTGTCTAAAACTAAATGGCATAAGTTTAAGGTGAGAGGGGAGAGATACAAAAGGGTTTAGAGGGGTAATTTCTTCACACAGATGGTGGTGAGTTTCTGGAAATAGTAGTAGAGGCGGGTACAATTTTGTCTTTTAAAAAGCATTTGGACAATTACACGGGTAAAATGAATATAGAGGGAAACGGGCCAAAAGCAGGCATTTGAGATGAGCTTAGTGGTTAAAAAAAAGGGACAGGATGGGCAAGTTAGGCTGAAGGGCTTGTTTCCATGCTGTATATCTCTGTGAATTGATGATTCTATGTAGTCCAACCTTTATTTTCCAGTGTAGACCTGATGGGCCAAATGGCCTCCATCTGTGCTGGAAACAGACTGCCTCATATATGTTTTAAGAAGGCCAAAATTAGGATAAGAAAATTAATTTAGCAGCAAACCCTACAATATCCCACTGCTAAACTGGCGCACACTGGGGCCAAAATAGGCCTGAAAATTAGGCCCAACCCCAACCGATTTCTACCCTTCAGATATATTTTGGTTCCCACATGAAGTCCCAGTTTTAATTATAAAGTATGGTTATCATTAGGAATTCACTATTTAGAAAGAGGTTCATTAACTCCAACGAGTATTTGCTTCTTTTTCATATCAGCAAAGGATTGAAATTAAGCATTTTTCAATAAGGATTACTCGGCAGAAATCTGAACAAAAAGAAATTACCCTGGACTTATTCAGGGACAAGGTCACTTTCTCGGTCCCCTGCCAAAACAAACGGAGAACTGACCACATGAATCAATAGAATCATGATTAATTTAGGAATGAATCCAAGTAAAATGATTTGCAAAATGACTACAAAACTCTATAGAGATGTAGAAAAGCAGATTAAAATCAGTGCCAACATTGACAATCAGGGAAAGTGAATGGGTCATCAGTGTATACAGCGCAACAAAGAGGTAAGTGGTTGCATCAATAGGGATGATTCCAGAGTAATTTTGTTGGTGTAGCGAGTGCGGAATAACCTGGCCAAAACACATCACGTGAGACATCAATAACTGCGTCAAGTACTTTTTGATAGGTAATCACAGTTAGAATCATAGAATCCTACAGTGCAGAAGGAGGCTATCCTTGGACTGACAGGCTTTTAAACAGTCTTGTGAGTGAAGTTTTGGTTATGTTGAGAATTTGCAGGGAGGTTTCTTGAAAGTTTTTTTTTGAGCATCTGCATCGATCACAATCCCACCCAGGCCTTATCTCCGTTAACTCTGTTAACTTACCCTAGCTTGTCCCCCTGATATGAAGGGTCAATTTAGCTTGGCCAATCCACCTCTCGCACACACCTTTGGACTGTGGATGGAAACGGGAGGGAACCCGCACAGACATGGGGAGGATGTGCAAAGCACACAGACAGTGACCCAAGCAGGGAATCGAACCCACATCCCTGGCGCTGCGAGGCAGCAGTGCTAACCACTGTGCCAAAGCATTGTCCCTAGGATAGCCGGAAATTTACCACTTGCCCTCCCTGATTCTGGGGCGGGTGAGGCTCACAGAATGGAAATCTCCATTGACCTTGGGCAAGATTTTACGATCTTGCCCAAGTAAGGTCATAAAATCCTGCCTTCATGTCTGAAATATGACAGTCAGCTTTCCACACAATGTCCCACAAATAGCAGACGATGATGGCCAAACTGACTGCTTTTTTGTGATTTTTCTTTTGATGCATAATTTTCCTGTTCCCTACTGAAATGGCGTCATCGGATCCTTTACTTGAGTGAGCAGACAAGTCCTCCAAGCTCAAGCTGTACACTCTCCTGTGGGGTTTGTAGATGGCCATTCCCTTCTGCCCCCTACTCCCACTACAATTTTGAAAGTGGTGTGGGAGCCCTCAAGGGGCCTTTCATTGACCACTAGCTCTTAGCACCCACATCTCCACCCCGGATGCCTCACCACAAGGCAATGAATGCCCCGACAAAACCTTCTGTTGATTGACTAATCGATTTATTATTGTCACAATGTATGCATTGAAAAGTATTGTTTCTTGCACACTGTATGGACAAAGAATACCATACATAGAGAACATAGAGGAGAAGGAAAGGGGAGAGTGCAGAATGTAGTGTTACAGTCATAGCTAAGGTGTAGAGAAAGATGAGTTTAATATAAAGTGCGTCCATTCAAATGTCTAATGGCAGCAAGGAAGAAGCTATTCTTGAGACAGTTGGTACACGACCTCAGACTTTTGTATCTTTTTCCCAAGGGAGAAAGGTGGAAGAGAAAATATCCAGAGTGTGTAGGGTCCTTGGTTATGCTGGCTGCTTTTCTGAGGCAACAGGAAGTGTAGATGGTGTTAATGGGTGGGAGGTTGGTTTGTGTGATGGATTGGGCTTCATTCACTAGCTTTTGTAGTTCCTTGCGGACTTGGGCAGAGTAGGAGCCATACCAAGCTGCGATACATCCAGAAAGAATGCTTTCTATGGTGCGTCTGTAAAAATTGGTGAGAGTCATAGTGGACATGTCGGATTTCCTTAGTTCCCTGAGAAAATAGGAATGCTGATGGGCGTGGTATTGCCACAGGACTACGGGAGTGGGTGGGAGTGGACAATACGCCCATTTCATCTTCCACCTGTGTCACTGGTCCGCTTCCCATTAATCTCTGCCCAACATCCCATTCAACAAAGAGCACTTGTAACAATGTGGCACTCCCTCACTTTCTCACTGGAGAGCCAGGCTGAATTTGTGTTCTCAAATCCTTGGAGTGTGACTTGAATTGAGAATATTCTGACTCAGAGGTGAATAGTGCTACTCACTGAGTCATGTCTGACACTTAATATTTCCTTCATCATGTTCCGATTACATCATTGTCAAGACATATTTGAAAGAATCCTGTTAAAATGCTCCTCAAAGCACGTTTTCCGATGATAATGCGTTTTTAAAGGACTACAGGTATCACAAAGACACATATGCCTTAAACCTGTTCTGCATTTAAATTATATACACTCCAATGTCAAACTAGAAAATGGGATTCAATCAATCACGAATGACAAGGTAACTTGTAAGAAGGGCTGTTCTATTCCATGCTTCTCTGAGAAGCTTTCTCGCTAAATCCTAACGAAACACTAAGCTTGAGTTTATTTATCAGTGTCGCAAATAGGCTTACATTAACACTGCAATGAAGCTACGTGAAAATCCCCCAGTCGCCACACTCGGGTGCCAGTTCGGGTACACTGAGGGAGAATTTAGCATGGCCATTGCACTTAACCGGCACATCTTTCAGACTGTGGGAGGAAACCACAGGAAACGCATGCAGACATAGGGGAGAACGTGCAGACTCTGCACAGACAGTGACCCAAGCCAGGAATCGAAGCTGGTCCATGGCGCTGTGAGGCAGCAGTGCAAGACATGTTGCCGCCCCAACCGTCTTATCTTGATTTTACTGCTGTTGCCTTCCTCATCTCAACTTTAAAACAAACATTCCTGAGAACAAAAGCAACTTACTGCAGATGCTGGAATCTGAAACCAAAACACAAAATGCTGGAAAATCTCAGGAGGTCTGACAGCATTTGTGGAGAGAGAGTAGAGCCAACGTTTCGAATCTGGATATTCAGACATTAACTCTGTTTCTCTCTCCACAAACGCTGTCAGACCTGCTGAGGTAGAATCATAGATGTGCTCTTAGGTTGATTGGCAAAACAAATTCTCCCTAAATTGTCTCGCAAATTTGGTTCCAATGCAGGTTTCTGTAAACATAGACAGGGATCATGGGTGGAAGTGGGAACATTAAGATAGCAGCGCGGACTCATTGGGCTGAAGGGCCTGTTTCCTGTTTCCTTTGCTCTTTGTTCTTTATAGAATCCCTACAGTGCAGAAGCAGGCCATTTGGCCCATTGAGTTTGCATTGACAACAATCCTACCAAGAAGGATGTGGAGACTTTGAAAAGGGCACAGAAAAAAATTACCAGGATATTGCCTAGTATGGAGGACATTAGCTCTGAGGAGAGGTTGGAGAAACTTGGTTTGTCCTCACTGCAATGACAGAGCTTGAGGCGAGGTGGGGGAGGGGGAACCTGATAGAAGTCTACAAGATTATTAGGGGCATGGAGAGAATGGATTGTCAGAAGCTTTTTCCCAGGGTGGACGAGTCAATTACTAGGGGGCACAGGTTTAAGGTGTGAGGGGCAAGGTTTAAAAGAGATGTACGAGTTTTTTTTTACACAGAGGGTGGTGGGTGCCTGGAACTCGCTACCGGGGAAGATAGTGGAAACAGGTATGATAGTGGCTTTTGAGGGGTGTCTGGACAAATACACGAATAGGATGGGAATAGAGGGATATGGTGCCCAGAAGCGTAGGGGGTTTTAATTCAATCAGGTGGCATGTTCAATGCAGGCTTGGAAGACCAAAGGCCTGTTCTTGTACTGTAATTTTCTTTGTTCTTTGTACCGAAATCACCCAAGTTAACGGTCACAACTTTTCACCATCTACCCCGTCACAGACAAGCCAAAAACTGACGTATAAGTATTTTTAACATTTATTTGGGACACACTTCTCAGTTCTAACCTCTGTGTGCACATTGTACTCTATTATTTCCTTCTCGCTTTCTTGTATCCAGCAAACTCATTCTTTCCTTCACTCAAGAAGGCCTGTTTAAATTGGGTCCTTTTAAAGCATAAATATTTTTGGGCTGGGGGAAAGGGGTTTCCAGAGGAAAGGGAAGCTTCTTAAATTATCCTTGTCGCAACCAAGCGAGAGGATTGATTAGAGAGAAGCCAGTTCATTCCTCCTGAACCAGGAACATTATAATCTGGGGGTACCTTGTCCAGAATCATAACAAGTTGGGGGGGATCTCTCCTGGGGATTCATTGTAACACAAAGCTACCTTTTCTATTTCTTGCATCAAGCGTTGTTCCTTTATACTTTTCAGTTGCGTGGCTGCTTCCAAATCAGCGTATGTACGTTAAAGAATTAATTTTGACCCTGGGATGTATTCCACATTAAAGACATCATATAAATGCAAGTTGTTCAAATAGGAGGAGGCAGGAATGACTATAGGAGAATATACTTATTAGCTCCTAATTAACACAAGCGGCACAGTGGCACAGTGGTTAGGACTGCTGCCTCACAGCGGACAGGGACCAGGGTTCAATTCTGGCCTTGGGTGACTGTCTATGTGGAGTTTGCACATTCTCCCCATGTCTGTGTGGGTTTTCCTCCAGGTGCTCCGGTTTCCTCCCACACTCCAAAGATGTGAAGGTTATGTTGATTGGCCATGCTAAATTGCTCCTTAGCCTCAGGGGGACCAGCAGAGTAAATATGGGGATGGGTTACAGGGATGGGGCCTGGGTAGGATTATTTGTTGGTGCAGGCTTGATGGGCCGAATGGCCTTCTTCTGCGCTGTAGGGATTCCATGGCATCTGAATGCAGTTCTGGAACCCACATTATAAGAGGGGGTGTGGTAGCACGAGAAAGGGAGCAGGGGAGATTTACTAGGATGTTGCCTGGGTGGAGTGTTTTAGCTATGAAGAGAGATTAGATAGAATGGGGGTGCTTTCCTTGGAGCAGAGGAGACTGAAATGGGAACATGAGTCAGATGAATCAAATTATGAGGGGCGGAGATAGAGTAGACAATAAGAAACTTTTTCCCTTGATAGGAGGATCAATGACCAGGGGGGCATGGGTTTAAGGTAAGGGGCAGGAGGTTTAGAGGGGATGTGAGGAAAAATATTTTCACCCAGAGAGTGGGAGTCTGGAACTCACTGCCTGAAAAAGATGGCGGAGCAGAGACCCTCATAACGTTTAAGAAATGTTTAGATGTTCACTTCCAATTCCAAAACATACAAAGATATGGGGCAGGTGCTGGAAAATGGGATTAGAATAGTGGGATGGTTTGATCTTTGACTGGCCTAGATGCAACGGGCCAAAGGGCCTTTTTCTGTACTGTTGATCTCTATCCCTATGACTCTAATTTCCCAACTAGGTTCAGAGATTCTTCTTTCAAGGATACATCTTTCTACAATGTGAGAATGAGAGAACCTCATTGAAAAATAAATGTGTGTCAACAAACTGTTTAGATTGAGCAGTAGGATCTTGTTTGTAGTATAAATAAATCTACCCAATGGACTAAAAATGAAAGGATAATTAAGACCCAGGCTGTGACGATTGACTTGAGGAATTGTATTACTAAGGATGTAGACAGGGCTTTAAACTATCTGTGGAGGAGATTTGATTTGATTTATTATTGTCACATGTATTAACATACAATGAAAAGTATTGTCTTTTGTGTGCTATACAGGCAAAGCATACCATACATAGAGAAAGAAAAGAGAGAGTACTGTATGTAGTGTTACAATCATAGCTAGGGTGTAGGGAAAGATCAACTTAATGCAAGATAGGTCCATTCAGAAGTCTGATGGCAGCAGGGAAGAAGCTGTTCTTAAGTTGGTTGATGCGTGATCTCAGAGTTTTCTTTTACCAGATGGAAGAAGGTGGAAGAGAGAACATCCGGGGTGCATGGGGTCTTAATTATGCTGACTGCTTTGCCAAGGCAACAGGAAAAGTAGACAGAGCCAATGGTTGGGGGGCTGTTGGCATGATGGATTGGGTTACATTCACAACCTTTTGTAGTTCCTTGCATTCTTGGGCAGAGAAAGAGCCATTCTAAGAATGGAAGTGGTGTGGGTGGGATAAGGATGAGAATTCAGGTGCAGGAAGATATCCAAAGAATCCAAAGAATCCAGACAGCAAGATAGCACAATGTTTAGCGCTGCTGCCTCACAACGCCAGGGTTTTGATCTCCGGCTTGGATCACCGCCTCTGTACAATCTGCATGTTCTTCCCACACAATATTTTAGAAACGTGGACAGACTGGAAAAAAATGGAGGGATGACCTTAATAATAAAGGATGACATAAGGACATTAGTAAGGAAATGATCAGTGCTGAAAACCTCCAACCTCGTCCAGGGCTGGGATTCTCCGGTGCGGCTGCAGTGAATGGAGTTTTGGCTGGATCGCCAAATTTTCCGTTCTGGCAGGGACAAGATTGGAGAATCCCATCCTTAAACTCACAAGTTCATGAATTAGAATCAGCCCGGTTGGAGATTGGAAATAGCAGGAGTCAGCAAACACTGATGGGAATAGTTCACTGGCTCCTCACAGTAGGTAAATGATTGGACAGAAGATTAAACAAGAAATTATTGGAGCTTGCAGCAAAGATAATGTAACAATTGTGAGAGACTTTAATCTTCATATAGACTAGATGAATCAAACTGGCAAGAAGATGTGTTTGCAGAATGTTTTCATGACAATTTCTTAGAGCAATACATAGTAGGCCCATTGGAAAGCTATTTTGCATCTAGTTTTGTGTAATAAGCAAAGTAGATTAGTAATTAATTAGTAAAATATGAGATTATGTATTAATGATATAATATGCATTATGATGGCGATAACAATATAATTGAGTTCTATGTTAAGTTTGAAAGGGAACCCAGAACACAGGGGCACAATCTGAAGATAGGGGGTCTATTATTTAGAATTGAGATGAGGATGATTTTTTTCACTCAAAGGGTTGCGAATCTTTGGAATTCTCTGTCCCGAAGAGTTGTGGATGTTCCATTGTTAAAATACATTTAAAGCTTGGGATAGAGGATCTCTCAGTGAGTTAAGGGATATGGGGAGAAGGCAGGAAAGTGGAGTTAAAATCAAAGATAAGCCATGATCATCTTGAATGCCAAAGATATTTTAATTGGCTATATTGTCTACTCCTGTTCATATCTCTTGTAGTTTTGCATATGTAAAAGCATAAAGCCAATCCAGTTCAAAATAATGTTGCTTAACCACCACAAAGCATTTTTTTAAGAGATTGATATCTTAACATGGAATACAGATCTTTCTTTTTAGAGAGTAATGTGGAAAAAAAGCAGCATATGAACCTTGCAGACGACAAACCTTTTCATTACCATGAATTATAAAGGCAGATAATACACGCTGAACAATGTGTATTATTTAACACACTGGGGTAGAAATTGCAGTCAGCTTGCTTTCGTGGACAGAATGAATGGATTTACTCACGTGGCAGGATGGAAATAAAATAGCCTCTTTATACTGGCAGCCCATTGAGCTGAGCGTGAGTTTGAGATCATAGAATTGTTACAGTGCAGAAAAGGCCACTCAATCCATCAAGTCTGTAAATGCAATTGGTAGGGTCCCGCTGCCACTCTGCATTAGTATCAGTCTGGGATGGAGGGAGAGTAACGATTGGGGCGGGCTGGAGGGGGTGATTTTCCGAGGTGGTCTGATCCCAGTGAGGGGGGTCAGTGGGGAGCGGGTCTGCCAGGATGAGGGATGGGGGGATTGCCACTGCTGGGGGAGATGGGGCCTGGGCATCAGGGCACTCCGGGTTGTTGGGGGGGAGGGGGGGCAGGGCTGGCCCCGGAATTATTGTGGGGGCTGCGATTGGGGGGATGGTGCTAGAGGGCCGGCGCTGCGGGGGTTCCGGGCTGACCAGCAAACGGGAGGGTGAGAGTTTGGGGCCACTACACATGCACAGAGTTCCTGAACTGTCAAACACCGACACAAATAGGACCCACACTCTCCCTGGGCTTTTAATGAGATTCACGACTGGGACTTCATATTGTTCAGCCGTACTGGCTGAGGTTATTCACAGAATCATGGAATCTACAGTGCAGAAGGAGGCCAGAATCATTGTCTGTGTGGAGTGAACAGAGCGTGGAGATTCAGGTGAGGAACTGAACTGTCAGAACTGTCGGGATTTAGAATAGTTTTCCCACCAATTCAGCACTTTTGGGAAGATCAACTCCATAAAATCTCTGCAGTGCAGAAGGAGGCCATTCCGCCCATCGAGTCTGTACCAACAACAATCCCACCCAGACCCTATCCCCGTAACCCCACGCTGCTAATCCCTCTAACACTCAGGGGTTAATTATAAACTGTTAATTTACAATAGCCAATCCACGTAAGCTCACATCTTCGGATGACGGGAGGAAACTGGAGCATTCGGAGGAAGCCCACACAGACACGGGGAGAATGTGCAACTCTGTACAGACAGTCACCCAAGCCTGGAATCGAACCTGGGTCCCTGGCGCTGTGAAGCAGCAGCGCTAACCATTGTGCCACCGTGCCGGCCACTCGTAGTCCTGTGATGTTGCTGGAAACCTCGATCTGTTTTGTCACTTTGGCAATGAGAACGTTATCACCAAGGTTACCACTGTGGGCTCAGTGATAACACATTAGTCTCCATGACTTGGTAATGATTGGAACCCAAAAAACTGCTCGCAGATGTTGTGGACGGTTGCATCATCTAATGTCTCTGAGACCGAGTACTCCTTGATTAATGAACTACAGGTCACAATAAAAGTGCATCACCCCCTCTGGGCTTGTTAGTGATAATAGCCTCTATTATTATCATTATTATTAGCACTATTAATTCTTCAATATCAATTTGGTAATTAAATTTAAAAAGTCACAGCATTTTCCAATGGAGTTGTACCTCAGTTGGCCATTGTGCATCAACACTGTTTTCATGGGGGATGGTAGAACAGAATTGGCCCTGGATAGATTCTCACAACATGAAGGAGCCCACCCACCCTAGAACCTGAATTATCTTCTTTCCATTGGATGGCATGGTGGCGCAGGGGTTAGCACTGCTGCCTCGCGGGTTCGATTCTGGCCTCAGGTTCCTGTCTGTGTGGAGTTTGCACATTCTCCCTGCGTCTGTGTGGATTTACTCCGGGTGCTCTGTTTTCCTCCTGGAGTCTGAAGATATGCGGGTTAGGTCGATTGGCCGTGCTAAATTGCCTTTTCTGGGGGTATTTAGGTGGGTTGTAAGGGGGATGGGGTCTGGATGAGAGTGTGGTTGGTGCAAACCTGATCGCCTTCTTCTGCACTGTAGGAATTCCACGAAAGTTGATGGTATAAAACATCACCCTGTGCCAACCTGCGCCATCCCATCATTGCAATTTCGTTCTGCGGTCATTCCTTCAGCTCCTGACAAAGCTGTCCTTTCAGAGGTTGTCCAGCAATCCCATGCCTCCAAGTGATACGAAGCGAGAGCAGACATGTCAGGCAATGCGGATGCAATAAACCAAGGGTAAAGAGCTAAAAGCTGCTATCAGATGTTACTCAATGCTTTATGTGCAGAAGTAGAGTCCCACATGACCATAGGCTGTTCTTCCCTTTGAGCGGGAGAGGTGACTGATTGTGGGGGGCAAGATTGGAAAGGTGAATGAACTCCATAAATTCTCCCTCAGTGTACCCGAACAGGTGCCAGAGTGTGATTAAAAAGGGGATTTTCACACTAACTCCATTGCAGTGTTAACGTAAGCCTACTTGTGACAATAATAAAAAATAGATAAATAAAAATTCACTGCTGTTCAGAATGGAGGCTTTCCTAAGGTGGACGATATGTTCAGGGGTGGCACAGAGGTTAGCGCTGCTGCCTCACAGCGCCAGGTACCCAGGTTCAGTCCTGGTCTCGGGTGACTGTGTGGAGTTTGCATGTTCTCCCCGTCTCTGCGTGGATTTCCTCCGGGTGCTCTGGTTTCCTCCCACACTCCAAAGATGTGCAGGTTAGGCTGATTGGCAGTGTTAAATTGCCCCTTAGCGTCAGGGGAATTAGGAGGGTAAATGCTACAGAGGAACAAACAGGACCTGGTTGGGATTGTTGTCGGTGCAGGCTCGATGGGCCAAGTGGCCTCCTTCTGCACTGTAGATTCCATGATTCTGTGAATAACCTCAGCCAGTACGGCTGAACAATATGAACGATATTTTGACTGAGATCACAGCGTACTGAATGTTGAAAGAAGGTGAATGCAGATCTCGAGAGAGACTTTTCCTACCATCTCCCTCTAAAATACAAGCAGAGCAAGTGTTCACCCATGCGGTGAACAGATTTCTGCTTGTATTACAGACTAAGACCTTACTAAAGTTAATTCAAGTGCAGCGATATTTGAAAACAAAATGTGCCCCAGCAGCAAGGATTAATCACAGACAAGGAAAAAAAATCCCAAATGCCTGCATTTTGATCTGAAATGTATTTCTCACCAGTGATGGGAACTGCGGGCTGGATCTTTGCTTTCATATGAGTACCTTTTGGATTGATCATCTAAAATTGTTTAAGATCTCAGCTGGAGGAGAGAGAAGAACTCAAACTATCTAAAACCTGGAACGCAGTCCATTTCTCTTTTTGCGCACCCTCGATATAATTTTCTCCAGGTTGAAAAATCCATGTCTCCGAAGTGAACTGCATTTTCCAGTGGAGACCAGATTTCACACTCCTCTGCTCGGCTGCAGTTTGTTATCTTGCTAGCCCGAGAGCAGCTCGGAAAGCCAGTCACTGAGCAGCATCCATTCAGTCACAATCGGTTGCCTGTTCTTGGCTGGGGAAACCTACTCTTTTGCTGCACGAAGACAGGACCAAATCTTTGACCGAGTGCTGGCAGTGGGACAGCACAGTTCTCTAATGGGCTCCTGCCTTGAAGTCAAGAGTGTGAAAACAAGGGTGGGTCAAGCTGATACAGCTATCGGAGATAAACAGGAAATTCATCCCACCCAGGTCACAGGTAAGCTGTGAGGAGTACGCATGATGCACACCAGCACAGGTAAACTTTAGATCCATGCAGGAATTCTTCAGAGGGTAGCACAGTGGCACAGCGGTTAGTAGGGGACCCAGGTTTGATTCTGCAGGTGACTGTCTGTGCGGAGTCTGCATGCTCTCCCCATATCTGCGTGGGTTTCCTCCAGGTGCTCCAGTTCCCTCCCACAGTCTGCAAGACGTGCTGGTTAGGTGCATTGGCCATGCTAAATTGCCCCTCGGTGTATCCGAACAGGCACCAGAGCGTGGCAATTAAAGCATTTTTCACAGTAACTTCACTGCAGTAAGCCTACTCGTGACACTAATAAACAAACCTAAAGTTTGCATGTTCTCCTTGTAGTCCATGTGGGTTTGCCCAGGGTGCTCCAGCTTCCTCCCATAGTCCAAAGATGTGTGGCTTAGTTTGATTGGCCGTGCTAAATTGCCCGTTGGTATCAGAGGGATTGGGGTAAATACATAAGGTTAGGGAAGTAGGCCTGGGTGGGATTGTTGATGGTATAGATCTATAAAAGGTCATGAATTTAACCCAATCCATCATGTAAACCAGCCTCCCATCCATTGACTCCATCTACACTTCCCGCTGCCTTGGCAAAGCAACCAGCATAACCAAGGACCCCACACACCCTGGACATTCTCTCTTCATCCTCCTTCCGTCAGGAAAGGGATACAAAAAGCTGAGGACACGTACCAACCGACTCAAGAACAGCTTCTTCCCTGCTGCTGTCAGATTTTTGAATGAACCTACCATATATTAAGCTGACCTTCCTCTGCATCTTAGCTATGACTGTAACACTACATTCTGCACTCTCTCCTTTCCTTCTCAATGAACGGTGTGTTTTGTCTGTATAGCACACAAGAAACAATACTCCTCACTGTAAACTAATACAAGTGACAATAATAAATCAAATCAAATCAAAGATCTCTGTAATTTCCTTCTGCCGTAAAACTCTTGGAGCTATCAGCACTCATTTACTTCTGGCCTCTTAAGCATCCCCATTATTCAACACTTAATGTTGGTTGTTGTGCCTTCAGCTGCCTGGGCCGAAGCTCCGGAATATTCTACCCTAAATCTCTCTAATTCTTCTCCATCTTTCCTCTTTCAAGATGCACCTTAAAACCTATAAGTTTGACCAAGCTTTTGACTATCTGTCCTACTATCCCTTGGGGTGGCTCAGTGTCAAATATTTTTTGCTGGATCGTTTGTTTTCAATTCATTAGATGCGGGCATCTCTTGTTGGGCATCTATTGTCTTTTCCTAATTGCCCTTGAACTGAATGGTTTTCCCAGCTATTTCAGAAGACAGTTAAGATTCAACCACATTGCTCTGGAGTCACATAGGATTATAGAATCCTGCAGTGCAGAAGGAGATCATTTGGCCCATCGAGCCTGCACCAACTACAATCCCACCCAGGGCCTATCCCCATAACCTCATGCATTTACCTTCGTTCATCCCTCTGGCATTAAAGAGCAATTTACTATGGCCAATCCACCTTATCCGCACATCTTTGGACTGTGGGAAGAAACTGGAGCACCAAGAGGAAACCCACGCAGATACGGGGAGAATGTGTAAGCTCCACACAGATAGTGACTCAAGCCGGGAATCAAGCCCTGGTCAAATTTCACCATCTGCCATGGTGGGATTCGAACCCAGGTTTCCAGAGCATCACCCTGGATCTTTAGATTACTAGTCTAGTGATGATACCACTACACTTTCAATTTCCTAAAGCACCTTAGGGTATGTTAGTACATCAAAGGTACTGCATCAATACAAGTTAGTGTTGCTTAAGTGACAGATACCATTTTTGAAGCTCCCCCTCAGTCATAAAGTCATAGTGGTTTACAGCATGGAAATGGGCCCTTTGACCCAACTTGCCCACGCGTTTGGGGTAAATGAGGGGCAGAATTTTCCTGTCTTGCCCACCACGGGAATCGTAGCAGGCGGGACACAGACCCTGCAAAGGTCCGTTGACCTTAGGCGGGATTTTCCAGTCTTGGGGCGAGTGTGGCCGGAAAATCCAACCCAAGTCATTTTTTCTCTACGTCAATCTACCTCAATATACATTTGGGGATCTATCTATTGGTTACGCCTCTAATTTTTTTCAGATTTGCATACTTGCCTCCCCGTCAATTTGCTTCCTAATCTTCCTGCCTATTCGTGAATCTTACACGTTACCTGGTCCATCTCTTTCTTTCTGCTTGCCAGCTCCTCTGTCTCCAAGGCTGTCAATCCATCTACCTATCTGACTGTCTATTTATCTTTCATGGCAGTGGGGGAATCCCTTCCTGAATGACAGAAGATTGATTACGCTCAGGGAGTACGGTCGCAGAGCAATCCTTGCGATGCCAGACCTTTATTTATTTATGTATTTAATGAAAACATGAGGTAAAGCTGTCTGTGCCAATTGATGCACTGGTGAGAGTGGCAGCAACGAATCTTTATTTGGGTCTGAGCTCCCTCCCGGGCTTCTTACGACGGTTTTCTGCTATCTGCCAAGCAGAATTATCATTTCTTATTTTTAGCACACAGAGGAAAAGATAATCACCCTGCACTTCAGCAGATTTCAAGTTAACTATAAAGAAAAAAAGTTTCTGTACTCATTAAACATTTTCACTGATCCAGCTCTTCCCTTAATAAAGCAGCGACCATCACTACCTACAGCAGATTTATTCACTTCCAAGTTTCCCCTCTGATATCAGCGGGAGGCGATGGCCCAGTGGTATTATCACCAGACTGTTAATCCAGAAACTCAGCTAATATTCTGGGGACCTGGGTTCGAATCCCGCCACAGCAGCTGGTGGAATTTCAATTCAATAAAAAATATCTGGAATGAATAATCTATTGATATATGTCTAAAGATGTGGGGGTTAGGTTGATTGGCCATGCTAAATTGCCCCTTAGTGTCCTGGGATGCGTAGGTTAGAGGGATTAATTGGTAAAATATATGGGGGTAGGGTTTGATTGGGATTGTGTTCGGTGCAGACTCGATGGGCCGAATGGTTTCTTTCTGCACTGTGGGGTTTCTGTGATTTCCAGAAAACCATTGTTTACTGTCGGAAAAGCCCATCTGGTTCATTAATGCCCCTTTAGGGAAGGATATCTGCCGTACTTACCCCATCTGGCCCACATGTAATTCCAGACCCACAACAATGTGGTTGACTCTCAACTGACCTCAGGCAACTAAGGGTGGACAATAAATGCTGCCCTGCCAGCGGTGCCCATATGCCATGAATGAATGAAAAAAGATATATTCTGCTATGCGTCTTCCATGTGGTCTAACTCCAATACTTTTCGGGTGTGAACACTCTTATTTCTTAGTCCAAAGATTACGGAGTCTTGGGCGGAACCTTCCCATCCCACCCACCATGGGAATCATAGCGGGTGGGACATGAGCCAAACAAAGTCCGATCATCTCGAGTGGGATTTTCAGGCATTGAGACAGGTGCATCCAGGAAATCCTGCCTCTTGAGCATGTCAGCACAGAAAAATCCAGGCTAATGCACCAGTGCAGGGGTGAGGGAGCGTCATACTGACGGGGCACAGCAAGAAGCCTCACAACATCGGGTTAAAGTCCAACAGGTTTATTTGGTATCACGAGTTTTCAGAGCCCTTCATCAGGTAATAATCCACCCCCCCTCACCTGATGAAGGAGCAGCACTCCGAAAGCTCATGCTACCAAATAAAATTATTGGATTTTAACCTGGTGTTGCGAGACTAGTTACTGTGCCCAGCCCAATTCAACACATCTCCACATCAACATTGACTGGGTTAGAATACCTGGTGGATCCAATTTGTATACATGTAACTTGAACCTCTCCCCCAGTCAGGGTACATGATTTTTTTGTGGACTGTATCAGAGATGCTGTCTTTCAGATGTGACAGGATAATTCTTTGGGGACGTGGGATTTGAATTCTAGCATGAATCCTATTAAATTAAATCCCACTCTGGCGGATGGTGGAGTTTAACAGCCACCGTCCACCTAAACCGCACATCCTTGGATGGTGGGAGGAGCAACACCACACAGACACGGGGAGAATGTGCAGAGTCTACACAGACAGTGACCCAAGCCGGGAATCGAACCCGCATCTCTGGCGCTGTGAGGCAGCAGTGCTAACCACTGTGCCAATGTGCAGTCAAGCAAGTCATTCAGCTCAAGGACAAATAAAGATGGGCAATCAATTCTCTCCCAGCCGGCAATGCCCACATCCCAAGAATCAATTGGAAAAAAAAATTGGGATGAAGTATTAAACTGTTTAATACACCTTCTAAGGGGAATTAAAAATATCCTGCAGCACTTTATTTACGAAGAGTCAGGAGTCCTTTCTATCTATAACTTTCAACTAAACAAAAGTTATTCAGTTCTTATTTCATTGCTATTTGTGGGATCTTTCTGCAACAACTCTGACAATACAACAGTGATTCAGTCCCTTGTGAGGTACTCATTTGCCTGTGAGGATATGAACATTGTGTAGAGATGCAAGTTCCTCTTTAATACAAATTCAGGAAGGAACTTACAGCAACTTGGCAAGTTGTGTTACCAGTCTTTAGCTGAGCTAGATGGACATTAAAACCAAGTTTAATGTGGCACATAGAATCATAGAATCCCTGTGGTCCAGAAGAGAGCATTTGGCCCATCAATTCTGTACTAACTCTCTGGCAGGGTAGGCAGGATTTTTACAGCCTCGCTTGGGCAAGACCAGAAATTCCCACCTGAGGTCTACGGAGATTCCTGTTGTTAGACTCTCGCCTGCACTGATTCCATGGCAGGCGAGGTGATAAGAGTTCCGGCCAGTATCTTATCCCAGGCTCTATCCCCCACCTGTTCCTATAACCCCTCACATTTTACCATGATCAACTCCCCGAACCTGTATAGCTTTGGGCATTAAGGGGCAATTTAGCATGGCCAATCCATCCAACCTGCACATCTTTGGGCATTAAGGGACAATTTAGCATGGCCAATCCACCTAATCTACACATCTTTGGACATTAAGGAACAATTTAGCATGGCCAATCCTAACCTGCACATCTTTGGGCATTAAGGGGCAATTTAACATGGCCAATCCACCTAATCTACACGTCTTTGGACATTAAGGGGCAATTTAGCATAGCCAATCCACCTAACCTGCACACCTTTGGAGTGTGGGAGGAAAGTGGAGCACCCAGAAGAAATGACAGAACGTGCAAACTCCACACAATCACTCAAGGCCGGAACTGAACCGGGGTCCTCGGAGCTGTGAGGCAGCAATGTCAACCACTGTCCATCTTTGCAAGTATTATTTTTAAGCAAGATCTTTACAGGGAAGGGGATAACAGGACTGATCTTAAAGAAGTGGATAAGATCATGAGAGGCATGGATAGGGTGAATGTGCTCAGTCTTTATCCTAGGGTTGGGGAATCGAAAACTAGAGAGAATAGGTTTTAGATAAGAGGGGAAAGAATTAATGGGAATCTGAGGAGCGACTTTTTTACACAGAAAGTGGTACGTGTGTGTGTGGAATGAGCTGCTGGAGGAAGTGGTTGAGGCAGGGACATTGACAACATTTGAAAGGCGTTGGGACAGATACATGGATGGGAAAGGTTTAGAGGGATATGGGCCAAATGCAGGCAAATGGGGTTAGCTTAGATGGGCTTTTTGATCAGCATGGACCAGTTTGGGCCGAAGGGCCAGTCTCTGTGCTGTAGATTGTATGATTCTATGATTCCTTGAAAGGCTTTCCTTCACTTTGCATTACTAAGCATGTATAAAGTATCAAATAATCGTATTTCTTCACCTTGCTGAGGGTGTACTATGCCACAGGGAGTGCAGCAGCTCAGAAAGACGGTTCACCAACATCTTCTCAAGGGCAGTTAGGGATGGGCAATAGAAGCTTCCCTGGCCACCGATGGCCATACCCCAGAAATGAATAGAAACATCTGGCACATGGTTTTGTTTTGCTGAGGCAGACCAAAGCAGGGGTTCAAATGACTATTGACATTGTTCATTGTTATCATTTGTCTTTTCAAATATTGCCAGCTTGTCTTCTGGCCACTTGGTGTATTTCTAATGACTTCTTCAGACAATTACAGGCCTTCGGGGCCACGGAAGCAGAGAGACGTTTTCCGACTGGGTCTGTGTTACTACATTCACCGGTATTCATATTTAATTTAACAGAGTACATACTCAGACTTTGATTAATTTGCCTGAGATAAGGGGCAAGAAGCATGAAACACAAACAGTGCAAGGTTCAAGATGTGACATTTATCAAGATTCCAGTCACATGCTGCAGAGAGAATACTGTGTAGGAGGTTATAGACTTAGAGTGTTTCTCCCATTGGTGGAGGCAGGGCTGTTTAAAATGAGAGGTCAATGATGTTATGCATGAATGCAAGGTACACACTGTTCAAAGAATTGCTGCACAGCAGTCTATCTGGTCTGACAGACCCATCCTACTCTCAGATATCGATATCCCAGCACCAATTTGTGACATTCAGCTGCTGAAAAGGAACATGTTTATGTTGGTCTGTCCCTTTAAGGCACAGTGGCCACCACTGCTGTCTCACAGCGTCAGGGACCCAGGTTCAATTCTGGCCTTGGGTGACTGTGCAGTGTCTACACATTCTCCCCATGTCTGCATGGGTTTTCTTCGGGATTCCTGTCTTCTCCCACACTCCAAAGATGTACAGATTAGATAGATTGTCTACGCTAAATTGCCCCTCAGTGTCCAAACATTAGTGGAGTAAATATGTGGGGTTACTGGGTAAGCCTGAGTAAGAGTCAATATGGACTCGATGGGCTGAATGGCCTCCTTCTGCACTGTAAGGATTCTATCCTTGGTTTCTTTGCCGACATGTCTCCCTAATCAACTTCTAGCGATGGCTTAGTGGCATATCGCTAGAATATTAAACCAGAAACTCAACTCACGTTCTGGGGATCCAAGAGGTCCAAGAGTCTGCTTTCTGTATTGTAGGGATTCTGTGAATTCAAAGCAACTATAAGGACGAGGGCACAAGCTTATGGAAAAGAGAACCCCTCCACTCTTCCATCCAAGTCACATGCCTGTACCAAAATCCTGGAACTCCCTCCCTAACAGCACTGTGGGTGTGCCTACACCTCAGGAACTGCAGCAGTTCAGGAAGACATCTCACCACCACCTTCTCTAGGGCAATTAAAGATGGGCAAAAAACACTTGCCCAGCTAGCAATGCCCACATTCCATGAAGGATACATTTTAAATGCTGCACATCTAACTTGGGTGTCGACTGGTGTAAGGGGAGATAGTGGCCTAGTGGTATTATTGCTAGATTATTAATTCACAAACTCAACTGGGTTCAAGTTCAGCCGCGGCAGATGGCGGAATTTGAATTCAATAAAAAATATCTGGAATTAAGAATCAAACCTTTGTCGATTGTCAGAAAAACCCATCTGATTCACTAATGTCCTTTAGGGAGGGAAATCTGCTATCCTTACCCAGTCTGGCCTACATGTGACTCCAGACCCACAGCAACATGGTTGACTTTCAATTTTCTAAGGGCATTTAGGGATGGGCACTAAATGCTAGCCCACTAGTGATGCCCATGTCCCATGAATGAATGAAAATGAATTCATCGTCGCTGGGTCAAGATTGTGAAACACCCTCCCTAACAGCACTGTGAGTGTACCTACAGTATATAGACTGCAGTAGTTCATCTTGTAGTAAGGGTTCTTTATGTTGGTGTAGTGGCATCTCCCAAATGAGATCTTGAAGTTTGTGTATTTACCTTTACCGGTTGGCTTTAACCATCAAAAGTGACTTCCTGTGCGGTGTAGCTCCCACCATGCAGGCTAGTTGCTTCCAGAGTGTTGCTTCTCAACTGTTCTCTCATTGCATGACTTCACACCTCACACTGTGGCTAGTGTCACTGTCCAGTTCCATGGTTGAGCACCTTTAGAATTAGGAGGAGATTTACAAGGATGTTGCCTGGATAGAGTGGATTGCCTTGTGAGGAAAGGCTGAGAGAGCTCGGTCTTTTCTCCTTGGAGAGACGAAGGATGAGAGGGGACCTGATAGAGGTGTATAAGATGTTGAGAGGTATTGATCGAGTGGATTCTCAGAGGCTTTTTCCCAGGACTGAAATGGTTGCTACAAGAGGACACAGTTTAAGGTGCTGGGGGGTAGGTACAGAGGAAAGTCAAGGGTACGTTTTTCACTCAGGGGGTGGTGAGTGAGTGAGTGGAATCGGCTGCCGTCGGTGGCGGTGAAGGCAAACTCGAAAAGATCTTTTAAGAGACTTCTGGATGAGTACATGAGACTTAATAAGATTGAGGGTTATAGATAGGCCTAATAGGTTGAGAAATGACCGGCGCAACTTGTGGACCTGTTTGTGCTGTAGTTTTTCTATGATTCTTTGATAAAATGCAAAGGAGACACACTCCCACCTTCTCAAGGACAATTCAGGATGGGCAATAAATGCGGCACAGTGACACAGTGGATAGCACTGCTGCCACAGAGTGCCAGGGACCTGGCTTCAATTCCGGCCTGGGGTCACTGTCTGTGTGGAGTTTACATGCTCTCGCTGTGTCTCCGTGGGTGTCCTCCGGGTGCTCTGGTTCATCCCACAGTCCAAAAGATGTGCCCAGTAGGTATATTGACCCGAACAGGTGCCAGAATGTGGAGACTAGGGGAATTTCACAGTCACCTTCATTGCAGTGTTAATGTAAGCCTGCTCATGACACTAATAAATAAAAACTTTAAAAACTCTTATGCTAGAAACATCCATTTTCCAAGAAGGATTTTTTAAAAGATAGTTCAAGGACGCAACGTGTGTCTAAATAGGCAGACCCTTGAGGGTAATAGTTGAGGGAAGCTCGTATGAACTGACAGAGGGCTGCAAATGAACCTCAGTGGGAAGAGGCTGGGCTAAGCTAGCGGAAAATACTCTCTTTGTTTTTCAGCGATGCTTATGGAATGTGAGGTTTGAGAAATGACAGATCGATAATCAATGTAGAACCATATTTTCCACACAGCTGAATGTTGCCTTGCCGGATTCACGTACAGTCTGTTTCAGAAACAGGCCTATGTTTGCTGTGTGGATGAGGAGGGGGTGCAGTGACATCTCTGGAGCAAGCAAGAATTACAGCCACCATCGTGATTGTTCCTGCATTTCAATTCACGTTTCCTCGTTTATTTTGGTTGCTAGTTTTTCTCACTAAATCGGTGTTAATGTTGCTACCACAGATTGCCCTAATGTTTTCCAATGAACATCTTGCAGAGAGGTAAGAATTCTCCGGTCATCAGGTACACCAACTTCAATCCCCTTGTCAAAGAAAAGAATGCATTTGAATTGACATTTAAAGTTTTTTTTATTTATTTGAGAGTTTGACTGGTCTGCAACAATCAGGTTCAATCATTTAATTTTATCTATTAGTGTCACTAATTAACACTGCGATGAAGTTATTGTGAAAATCCCTTAGTCACCACATTCCGGCACCTGTTCGGATACACTGAGGGAGAATGTCGCTCGGCCAATGCACCCTAATCAGCACGTCTTTGTGCACATCTTATGGGAGGAAGTTGGGGCACCCTGCAGACATGGGGAGAACATGCAAATTCCGCACAGACAGTGACCCAAGCCGGGAATTGAACCCGGGACCCTTACGCTGCGATGCAGCAACGCTTACCACTGTGCCACCATGCTGCCCACGAGTAGCAGTGCAATGAGGTTTATTACAAAAAGGCAGGACCCCTGAGATGGGAGACTTGGCATTTTGTGATAATGATTGAAACACAGCTACTTATTAAGCATTTTGCATCAATCTTTCACTCAGAGGGCAGAGGAAGGAAAGACTTACATCTACGTAGCACCTTTCACAACCTTAGTTCGCCCTGAAGGACTCCACTGTCAATGAAGCACTTTTTGAATGCAGTCAGTGATGTAAGCTAGGAATCGCGGCAGGCAATTTGCGCACAGCAAGATCCCACAGATAGTGAGCCAATCATGGCTGCATCACCTCTTGCTCAGTGATCGTAATTGAGCAGTCAATGTTGGCCAGGGCGCTGTGAAGAATTCTCTGCTCTTCTTCTACATAATACTTCGGGGATTCCCTGTCCAAGGCCTCAATCTTAAAGGCAGTACCTCTGGCAGTGAAGTTTTCTGAAGAGAAAACTCTTCAGCACTGCACCGAGAGTATAAGCCTAGATTGATTTTATGCTCAAATTTTCAGAATGGATCTTCATCCCACCGCTTTCCAACTCCAAGGCAAGGCTGTTAACCATTCTGTAACTGCTGGAACCTTCAAAGCAGAAGGATATCAGAGTGGAGATGGAGCCCGAAATGGTTCCACACAAGGTGAGTCAAATTACAATGGATAAAATAAGAACATAAGAACTAGGAGCAGGAATAAGCCACCTGACCCCTTGAGCCTGCTCCACCATTCAGTAAGATCATGACTGATTTTTTAATTAGTTTTAGTTAGCTAGTTTTGACTCTGACAAAAAGTTTATTTACTTACTAGTCACAAGTAAGGCTTAACACTGCGTTGAAGTTACAGTGAAATTCCCCACGTTGCCACAGCCTGGCACCTGTTCGGGTCAATGCGCCTAACTTTTTTCAGAATGTGGGAGAAAACCAGAGCATCCGGAGAAAACCCACGCAGACACGGGGAGAACGTGCAAACTCCACCCAGATGGTGACCCAAGCCAGGAATCGAACCTGTGTTGCTGGCATTGTGAGGCAGCAGTGTCAACCACTGTGCCAGCTTGCCACTCGAACAGTCATCTAGGCCTGAAATGTTGGCTCTATTCTCTCTCCTCACAGATGCTGTCAGACCTGCTGAGATTTTCCAACATTTTCTATTTCCGTTTCAGATTCCAGCGTCCGCAGTATTTTGCCTTTATTTTAGTTGGTTTTGTTCGGCTAAAGAAAGACAAAATTCCAGAGCCCAGTCGGATAGATCCACAATACGGCCGAGGAAGGAAACTGTTGAGAAATTGCGTTTGAGCTCATTTGTCTGATGTGACTGTTTCTCAAGCAATTCCAACGAACCAGATGAGGTTTTTTAAATGACAGATCAACAATGGTTTGATAATCTCTTTTCGATTCCAGGTTAAATTTCGCCAGCTGCTGTGATAGGATCCAGATCATAAGATATAGGAGCAAAACCCGGCCCATCGAATCTGCTCCACCATTCAGTCATGGCTGATATTTTTTTCATCCCCATTCTTCTGCCTTTTTCCCCAACACCCCAATTTGAAACCCCATCTCCAGATTGTTAGCCTGGGCCCCTGGAATACTGATGCAGTGATGTTACCACCATGCCACCATTCCCCCCTATCCTTCTACAGGAAGGATAAGAAGTGGGATGACAATATAGTTGGAATAGGAAGTGAAATATTGGCAGAGTGGGGAGGAGTGAGTAATGGCGTCCCCCAGAGTACATTTCTGTGTCCATCAATGATTGGATATTGGCCGCAGCGAGTGCTAATGAAATTTCCAGCTGATACTGGGACAGGGAGCGTAATTAAATCCTGCGAAGCTGCAGTGGGTTAATAAGATGAGGGATGAGACAGAAAGCTGAAATTCAATGTTGGTAAGTGAAAGGTGAGACATTTTGGTTCAAAAGACCTCAATGTAGTAATTGAAGCAATTACAGTCTGAACACTAATGTGAAAGAGGAAAAGGTTTACAGGTCATTTGAGGCAGGAACTCAGGTTGATAAAGGGATTAAACAAAGCTAATGAAATTCCTGTTTGACCACGAGGGATGCAGAACATAAAAAGAAGGAGACCAATAATTAAAACCAATACATCAAACCTTAATAAAACCTCTGCGAAAATTTGGTGCCCTTTATTCAACTCCACGCTACAGGTCAGTAGCTAGAACTTCAAAGCAATTCGACAGAAATCACTAAAATACAAATCAAAAAATGTGGAGACCTGAAATAAAAATAAGAAGTGCTGGAAAATCTCAGCAGTGCCTGGGCTGGGAAGAATTTTTTTTTTACTTTTTCATTTTATGGGACATGGGCACATTGGCTGAGTGAGCATTTATTGCCCATTGCTAATCTCTTGTTGGCGCAGTTGAGGGCAGTTGAGACTCAACCACTTTGCTGTACTTGCTGGAGTTTAAAAGGATGAGGGGGGTGGTTTTATTGAAACTTACAGGATACTGCAAAGTCTGGACAGACTGGACGCGGAGAGGATGTTTCCACCAGTAGGAAAAACTAGAACCAGAGGGCACAACCTCAGGTTAAAGGGACTATCATTGAAAACGGTGAAGAGGAGGATTTTTTTCAGTCGTAGAGTGGTGAATCTGTGGAACTCTTTGCCACAGAAGGCTGTGGAGGCCAGATCATTGAATGTCTTTAAAATAGAGATAGATAGGTTCCTAATTAATAAAGGGATTGGGGTTATGGGGAAAAGGCAGGAAAGTGGGAATAGGAAAATTATCAGCCATGATTGGATGGCAGAATGGACTCAATGGGCCGAGTGACCTAATTCTGCTCCTATGACTTACGGCCTGTGACCTGTGATCCCACTCACATGTAGGCCAGACCAGTTAAGGATGGCAGAATTCCTTCCTTAAAGGACATTAGTGAACTAGATGGGATTTCCAATGATCGGCAACAGTTTCACAGTCATCAGTAGATCCCAGATGTTTTTAATTGAATTCAAATTTCACTACCTGACATGGTGGGATTCGAACCCGGGTCCCCAGAACATCAGCTAGATTTCTGGATTAATAGTCTGGTAATAATACCACTAGGCTATCACTTTTTCATTAATTGAGTCAATGAGTAGGATTCTCCGGCTGTGCACAACCTAAATCCAGAAATTCCTACCCAATCTCAATGGACTGTTAAATGGCCCACCAGCTATGATTCCTATAGTGGGTGAGATGGGAGAATTCCAGCCAATGAGTGAGAATTCCCAGTCTTTTTTTCTCATCAGCAGGATATTCTGGTCATGCTGAAGATGACTCTCCCCACCCGCATCACCTCTTACCCCCCTTGCCACCATGGTGGGCTTCCTAGGGGCAGAATGAGCGAGTTACACAAAATGCCACAGACTTCGGTGAGACTGGAAGATCCCACTGGGTGGCCAATAACGAACCACATCCACCATCAGATGACAGGCTGTGGAGGGAGCTGGAAAATTCCACCAAGAGTCAAGGTTTTGAACTCAATATGACTCTTCTTGGGATTCGAAATGTTAACTCTGTTTCTCTCACTGCGGAGGCTGCCTGACCTGCTGAGAATTTCCAGAACTTCCGGCTGCTATCTCATTAGGGTGCAGCCTGAAACGGGGAATACAAACCAATCCTTGAAAAATTGGATTTCTTAGAGAAATGCAGATTGCAAGGTGTCAAGATTGAAGTGCTTAAAATTATGAGGGTGAGTAAAAACAGTTTCTGGGGCTGCAGGAGTTATGGGCAGGGGGAGGGGGTAGGAAGTTCAGAAATAATGACTATAAAAAATAGGAAAGAGGTCTCACAACACCAGCTTAAAGTCCAACAGGGTTATTGGTCGCAAACGCTGCATAGGAACAGGATAGACCATTCAGCCTCTTGAACTTGTTCTGCCATTCAATAGGAGCTTGGCTGTTCCGATATTCCTCATGTCCACTTCCCTGCCCTTTCCCCATAACCCTCGATTCCCTCACTGGTCAAAAATCTGTCTAACTCAGCCATGCACAATGTCTTTGCCCAGGGTGAATCACCAAGACGGAATCCATGACTGGAATTTTCCACCTTAAAGTGAATAACAAGTGTTGGGAAAATTCCCAGCTCAGTCCACCGGCCTCAGGAGAAAGTGTCTGCAAAGGTGAGATCTTCATAATTACACAGGTGGGGGTGTGGGTGAGGGCTGGAGTCAGGACAGCTGACCCAGGAAAGAGATCAGAGGCAGCCTCGGTGACTGGAGGGTGCCAAGGCTGTGGTGTCTAAAAGACCGGTCTCGGTGCTGTGGAATTTAGATCAAAAAATTTACTAAAATGCTCCCAGGACTTGATGGTTATCAGAAGAAGCTGGATAAACTGAGACTGTTTTCCCCCAGAGTGCAGGAGGCTTTATAGAAGTCTATAAAATAATGAGGAGCAGAGATCAGCTAAATAGTCAACATCTTTTTCCAAAGATCACGAAGTTGAAAACTTGAGAACATAGGCCACAGAATCAAAACCATTTCTCACACCCCCCTTCACCCACCCCAAATTCCCAACCAGTCCACCACATGCCTCTCCACCCAATCACTATGCTCCCATACCCATAAGGTCAAACTATTATACTTCAATGTTCACTGACCCATTATACACTTTATAGAACCGATGAAACCTAAAGTGACAATAGGATGTGTAAAAAAACTTTGAAAAAAGTAGTTCATTAAAAACTTTCCAGTATGTTGAAAGAAATAATTCTACTACAGGGCGATTGATTTGATTTGATTTATTATTGTTACATGTATTAACATGTAGTGAAGAGTATTGTTTCTTGCGCGCTATACAGGCAAAGAATACCATTCATAGCGAAGGAAATAGAGAGTGCAGAATGTAATGTTATAGTCAGAGGTAGGCTGTAGAGAAAGATAAATTTAATGCGAAGTAGGTCCTTTCAAAAGTTTGACAGCAGCAGAGAAGAAGCTGTTCTTGACTCTGTTGGTGTGTGACCTCAGACTTTCATTTCTTTTTCCTGAAGAAAGAAGGTGAAAGAGAGAATGTCCGAGGAATGTGGAGTCCTTAATTATGCTGGCTGCATTCTCGAGGCAGAGGGAAGCATAGACAGAGTCAATGACTGGGAGGCTGGTTTGTGTGATGGATTGGGCTAAAAAGTGTCAACCATCTGGTTAGCTCAGTTAGCTGGACAGCTGGTTCGCAATGCAGACTGAAGTCAACAGCACAGGTTCAATTCCCATACTGGCTGAGGTTATCTATGAAAGCCCTGCCTTCTTAACCTTGCCCCTCGCGTGAGCTGTGATGAAATTCAAGATAGACCACCACTAGTCAGCTTTCTCCCAAAGGGGAAGAGCAGCCTATGGTTGGTCCTCTGGGTCTATGGCAACTTTCACTTCACACAACACCTGATGTTTCTGCTCTGGCCTGAGGAACAGAACCCAGAAGGTGGTGATTCAGAAGCAAGTGTGTTGCCAACCACACCACAGCTGAAACAAGGTGAAAAAAAAAGACTCACTGAACTCCTAATGAGCAGGAATAATGTGTTTCTGTGGAACAGGGACTGACTGTACTTCTGAAGAGAAGTTGCCAGAACATCCCATCTGAACAAGCAATCACTGAGCACATCCTTTCCATTCGGATTGGAGCCTGCTATCACACACAGATTGTTCCATCTCTTAACTAGCTGGGTGTGACAAAAATCGGAAAAGCTAAAAAAAAAACTATCTGGGGAGAGGGAAGAGAGAACAAGGGCTATGGTGGAACAGAATGATACGCAGAATTTGTGAAAAAGATATTGAATTCGACAATGTAGTCTGGAGTCATTCTGAGAGAACAATTTTTTTTTTATTCATTCGATGGACATGGGCACCACTGGCTGGCCAGCATTTATTACCCATCCCTAGTTGCCCTTGGAGGGCAGTTGAGAGTCAATCACATTGCTGTAGCTCTGGAGTCACGTATAGGCCAGACAGGGTAAAGACAGCAGATTTCCTTCCCTAAAGGACATTAGTGAACCAGATGGGTTTTTCTGACAATTGACATTGGTTTCATGGTCATCAGTAGTTTCTTAATTCCAGATTTTTTTTTAATGAATTCAAATTCCACCATGTATCATGGCGGGATTCGAACCCGGGTCCCCGGAACAATAGCTTCTAGATTTAGATTTAATTTCTAGATTAATAGATAATGCCTCATCGCCGTTGCCTTCTTCAGATATGTTTAAGGAGTTTGAAATGATTTCATTGCTCCAATTGATATCAACGTCAAAATGTCTTCAGATTAAGAATCTCTTCGGATTGAGAAGTTCTGTCGGAGAGTTATTTGGTCTCAGGATGTGAACGCCGCTTCTCTGTCCACAGAGATGTTGATATTTTTCAGCACTTTCTGTTTCGATAGCAAGACGTGGACAACAACTTGATTTGAAGATGATGATGAGGAGTATATCAGCCTTGATTGAATGGCGAAGCGGGCTCAATGGGCCGAATGACCTAATTCTACTCCCTGTATCTTATGAATTTGAGCTGTTGAGTGGCAACTAACATTGCCATTGCTGAATTACTCCATGCTGTAGGGCACATAGAGTTATAGAATCTTGGAGATTTACAGCATGGAAACAGGCCCTTCAGCCCAACTCATCTACGCTGCCCTTTATTTTCAAAGCACTCAGGTAGTCCCAATTGCTAGTTTGGCTCATATCCCTCGAGGCCCATCTTACCCATGTAACTGCCTAAATGTTTTTTAAAAGAAAAAGTTGTACCCGTCTCTACTACTACCTCTGGCAACTCTTTCCAGACACTCACCACCCTCTGTGTTAAACAATTGCCCCTTTTGACACTTTTGTGTCTCTTCTGTCCCATCCTAAACCTATGCCATCTAGTTTTAAACTCCCCTATCTTTGGGAAAAGATGTTCACTGTCTAGCTGATCTGTGCTCCTCATTATTTTATCAACCTCTATAAGATCACCCCTAAGCCTCCTACACTCTGGGGAAAACAGTCCATCTACCTTCTTCTAATAACGCAAACCATCAAGTCCCGATAGGATCTAGTAAATTTTTTTCTGCTTTTAACCAGAACCTGAACTAGAGTTGCCATATAAAGAGGTCAGAGGTTGGGAATTCCTTGGAGAGTTACAAACTTCCTGACTCCATCAAGCCTGTCCTATAAGATATAAGTCAGGATTGTGTTGAAACACTCTCCACATTCAACAGTACTCACAGAACTCAACACCATCCAGAACAAGGCAGCTCATTTGATGGGCTCCCTGTCTATTGCATTCAACAATCCCTCACAGAAATGCACAATGGAGGGATTTATACTACACATAATATGCACTGCAGCAACTCACCAAGGCTCCTTCTCAAACATCTTTCAAACCCATGGCTTCTACCACCCAGGGAAACATGGCCAGGAGATGCATGCTAATCTCACCAAATCTCCCTCCAAGGCACACACCCCATCCTCACTTGGAACTATAGCACCATTCCCTCACTATGGCTGTGTTGAAACCCTGGAACTCCCTTCCTAGCAGGGTAACATAGAAGCACAGTGGTTAGCACTGCTTCCTCACGGTGCCAGGGACCAGGTTCGACCCCTGGCTTGGGTCACTGTCTGTGTGGAGTCTGCATTTTTCCTCTTGTCAGTGTGGGTTTTCTCCGGGTACTCCAATTTCCTCCCAAAGTCTGAAAGACGTGCTGGTTAGGGTGTGTTGGTCTTGCCAAATTCTCCCTCAATGTACCCAGACAGGCTCTGGAGTGTGGCGACTGGGGGATTTTCACAGTAACTTTATTTGAAGCATTAACGTAAGCTTACTTGTGATATTAATAAATTAACTTCTATAAAGTTTATAAAGGCATGTGTATGTGTATGTGCATGTCTGTGTGTTTTTATATGTGTGCATGTGAGTGTGTGCACATGTGTAAGTGCATGTGTGTGTGTGTGGCTATGTATGTGTGGGTGTATGTGTATGTGCGTGTGTGCATGTGTGCATGCATGCACATGTGTGTGCGGGTGTGTGTGGGTGTGTGTGTGGGTGTATGTGTATGCGTATCTGTGTGTGTGTATGCGCATGTGCATGTATGCATGTGTGTGTGTGGCTGCATGTGTGTGAGTATGTATATGTGTGTATGTGCACTTGTGCATGTGTGTGTGTGTACGTACATGTGTGTGTTTATGTGTGTGTGCAGGTGTGTGTGTGAGTATGCGTGGGTGTGAGTGTGTGGGTATGTGTATGTGCATGTGTATGTATGTGTGTGCACATGTGTGTGTGTGCGTGCATGTGAGTGTATGTGTATATATATGTGTGTGTATATGTGTGTGTGCATATGTGTGTGCATGTCCATGTCTATGTCCACACATGTGTGTGTGCGTTTGTGTGTGTGTGTGTGTGTATATGTTTGTGTGTATGTGTGTGTGTCTATGTGCATGTGTGTGTCCATGCATGTGCCTATGTGCATGCGTGCGCACGCGCGTGTGTGTGTGTGTGCGTGTGTGTGTGTGTGTGTGTGTGTGTGTGTGTGTGTGTGGATGGGATGTTTTGTCACATTTGGGGTGCTGTGACAATAAATATTTGTTCTTTCTTTTGATCTTAAAATTACGCGAAAGCCTGTTTGTGTTTGCTCTTGAAAGTCAAAGCACAAAAAAAATTCCTTCTCAAAAATGCATCTTGCCTGCAGTCAGCAGAGAGGTGAGAAATGGCTGCTGTTATTCTAACCGTACTATCATGAATAAAAAAAACGCTGAAATATTTTCCCTTTCAAGTATCCATCCAATTCCCTCCAGAAGGTTATTATTGTATCAGCTTTCATCAATCTTTCGGCCAGTGCATTCAGGATCATAGCAACTCATTGTATAAAAATCCCTCTCCTCGTGTCACTTCTGGTCCTTTTGCCAATTATCTTAAGTCAGTGTTCTCTGGATACACTCCTCCGCGCCACTGGCAACAGTTTTTACTTCAACTTATCACATTGTTTCTGCAAGAGTCAAGTGCGCAATCCCTTTCTTTATGTCACTGAAGTCAAAGAATAATCCCCATAAATTTGGGAGGCAATGGCAGAGTGGTATTGTTGCTGGACTAGTAACAAAGAGACCTAGGGTAATATTCTAGGGACTTGGGTTCGAATCCTGCCAAGGCAAAATTTGAATTCAATAAAAAATATCTGGAATTAAGAATCTATGGATGATCATGAAATCATTGTTGACTGTTGGGAAAAACCCTTCCTATTAACTAATATCCTTTATGGAAAGAAGTATTTTAAAGTTTATTTATAAGGCTTACATTAGAAGTTGACTTACATTAAGTTATTATGAAAATCCCTTACCCTTCCCTGATCTGGCCTACAAATGACTCCAGATTCACAGCAATGTGGTTAAGTCTTAAATGGCCTCAGGACGGCACGGTGCTTAGCACTGCTGCTTCACAGCGCCAAGGACCTGGGTTCGATTCCCAGCTTAGATCACTGTCTGTGGGGAGTTTCCTCAGGTTCCTCCCACAGTCTGAAAGATATGTTGGTTAGGAGCATTGCTGATGCTAAATTTGCCCTCAGTGTACCCAAAAAGGCACTGGACTGTGGCGACTATGGGATTTTCACAGTAACTTCATTGCAGTGTTAATTAGTGATACTAATAAATGCTGACTCAATCAGTAGATAAATTAGTAACACGGTTATTAACACTGCAGCCTCTCAGCAGCAGGGGCCCAGGTTCAATTGCCAGCTTGGGTCACTGCCTGTGTGGCGTTTGCACTTTCTCCCTGTGTCTGCATGGGTTTCCTCTGGGTGCTCCGGATTTTTTCCCACATTCTGAAAGATGTGCTGGTTGGGTGCATTGAGCTGAACAGACGTCAGGATGTGGTGACTGGGAGATTTTGACAGTAACTTCATTGCTATGTTAATGTAAGCCTTAACTTGTGACTAATAAATAAACTTTTAAACAGTGACCTCCACATTCAATGAAGAAATAAACTAAAAACCTTAGTCTAATGCATTGTTTTCCAAAACAATGAAACTCCTTACCTCTGTCAGTTTTTTCTTCCTTGCTCAATCTTTTCGATGGATTGATAAACTGGGTGTCCCCCACTCTTGGGCGAGTGTAAAGAATCATTATTCCAAGGTGAGCTTGGAATTCTTCTCGGTGCCCGGGCCAATACCTAACCTGAAACGATACCTAGAATCGAATTATCCAGCGATTATCTTCTTGCTGTTTGCAGGATCTTGCCGTGTGATTCTCTGTTACGTTTCCAGCAGATATCTCAATTCAGGAATTACTTCCATAGGTTTCAAAGTGTCAGGTAGTGTATAAACCTTCCTGATTTTAAAACGCAGGCTCTTCTCCACACTGTTCCTTGATTAACCCAATATTGCTGCTCTTCCAAACCTTCATCTCTCAATGCATTTCAGAAACTCCGGAGGTTGTGAAAATGAAGACCAATCCATCCCGCAAACCAGCATCCCATTGACTATGTCTACACTTCCAGCTCCTCATGAAAAGCAGCCAGTGTAATCAAGAACCCCATGCACCCCTCACATACTCTCTTCTGTCTTCTTCCATCAGGAAAATAATATAAAAGTCTGAGGTCACATACCAAATGACTCAAGATCAGATTCTTCTCTTGCTGCCATCAGACATTAGAATGGACCTTCCTCATACTTAAGTTGATCTTTCTCTGCATCCTAGCTATGACTGTAACATTACATTCTGAACTCTCTCCTTTCCTTCCCAATGAAATGGTATGCCTTGACTGTGTAGCGCGCAAGAAACAATACTTTTCACTATATGCTATTAATACTGATGACAATAATAAATCAAATTTTTAAAAAATTGAAGCCAATAGTGAAATGAATCTGGAGCACTTTGCCCTGTAAAGGTTGCAGTAAAAAAGTTATTCTCTAATTTCTTCCCCGCAAGAGCAGAGATTCAGCTTTTCGACATTTGCAAAACAGCCTGGAATCCTTCAGCTGAAAGACTCCCCACAGTTTGCATCTGTCAGCCCTGTAACCTTTACAGTGCTTTTTAATTACGCTGGAGCTCTGGAATCTGAGACCAGGGAGAATGCTGATTGCCACTAACCACAGTGAGATCCACACTGCGACTGACCCACACGGTATCACCCAGCCTATCTCTCCCAGCTCAGCAAGATAGCACGGTGATTAAGAATATTACTATCTTTGCAACAGGTGCTTTGCAAGTAATGCAGAATTTTTCATATCTGCTTGGCCAAATTAGAATCACAGAATTCTTACAGTGCAGAGAGAGGCCATTCGGGCCATCAAGACTGCACTGACCCAATGGCCTATTCCCATCAATTCACATAATTACCCTGTTAACCCCCCTGACACTAATGGACAATCTAACATTGCTGACTCATCCCCAACCCACACATCTTTGGGTTGCGGGAGGAAACCGAAGCACCTAGACGAAACCCCCACAGGGACGGGGAGAACATGCAAACTTCACACAGACAGTGACCCGAGGCCGGAATTGAACCTGGGTCCCTGCTGCTGTGAGGCAGCAGTGCTAACTCCTGTGCCACACTGCCAGGATCGGAAGAATTGTGTTGCTAGATTTCTCCAATGCTGTTAAGAAAAAAAAAGTTATCTTTGATTTGATTTTGATTTGATTTGATTTATTGTTGTCACATGCTTGAACATACAGTGAAAAGTATTGTTTCTCCCATGCTACACAGACAAAGCATACCGTTCATAGCGAGGGTGCAGAGAGCGATCAAGCAAAGTGTGTTCATTCAAAAGTCTGACAGCAGCAGGGAAGAAGATGTTCGTGAATTGGTTGGTACATGTCATCAGGCTTGTGTATCTTTTTTCCTAGAACTAGTAAGTACTAGGGGACATAGGTTTATGGGGTAAAGTTAAGAGGAGATGTGCGAAGCAAGCTTTTTACACAGAGGCTGGATTCGCACCTGGGGAGGTGGTGGGGGCAGGTACAATAGCGACATTTAAGGGGCAACTAGACAAGTACATGAATAGAATGGGAATGGAAGGACTTGGACTGTATATGGTTTTAGTTTAAGCAGGCTTTGTGATCAGCACAGGCTTGGAGAGTTGAAGGGCCTGTTCCTGTGCTGGACTGTTCTTTATTCTTTGCTGTTAAATCCACAACCTCTACCATCTAAAAGAACAAAGGCAATTAACTGCCCTGAGGTGAAAGGCAATTGGGGCGGGCGAAAAATATTGGCCTTGCCAGTGACTCCCGCACCCGACGAGAAAATGGAGGAAGGAAAGCTATTTTTAACCATTTCAATTTTCTGAGCAAGCTGTGCGGGGAATTAAGAATTCCTCTTCCAGCGGCTGGCAGCGCTGTGTTAAATTATGCTAACTATCAGAGGCAGATACGGAGATATGATTTCTGTGTACTCCTGGGAGCTGCACACACGTCAGGTTAACGTGAGGGAAGACTGACAAGAAAATGTTACCTTCTGCCGAGGTGTCATTGCAATTTGACCTTTCCTTCCATTTTATCCTCCTGTGCTTGAGTCACTCAGACTTGGAATGCAGGGCTACATTTAAATTGTCTTGTAATCATCCTACAATAGATATACTATTTCTGGTATGAAAGAGTGAAGGTCAAAATATATCTTAAAAAAAAGGTCAGTCAGCACCAGCTAGACTGTAGCTTTCTGCTATCTATCTTTGCAGGTGAAGCACTTCAGGAAATTGAGTGGCAGATTTACAACTTCAGTTTGGTTAAAAAAATACTTGCATTTATGTAATGTCTTTCACAATCTCAGGACATCTGACTGCCACTGGAGTACTTTTAAATTGTAGTCACAGTCAATTGAATTGAGGAGGTGGCACAGCGGTTAGCACTGTTGCCTTACAGCGCTAGGGACCCAGGTTCAATACCCAGCTTCCATCCCTGTCTGTGCAGAGCACCCGGAGGAAACCCGTGCAGACACATGTGCAAATTCCACATAGGCAGTGAACCAAGCCGGGAATCGAATCCCTGGCGCTGTGAGGTGGTGGTGCTAACCACTGTGCCACCGTACTGCCAGTAAATCATGGCGCGGCCTACAAAGAAAAGAAAATTTAATGGAGCTGATGCCACATCACTCGATGCCACTCCCGATCTGCCCATTCCTGCTAAAATTTCCTTTGCACACGGGCATTTTTGCAACCACTTAAAACAAGCATTGGCACCACCGCACAGCATCGACAACGTAACTCTCAAGCACACTGCATGGCAAGTGGCTTCAGAGAGGGTTGAAGAGAAGGTGGTGTTTTGCATTTAACCAATTCTGAAGTGTCAGCTTGGAACAGATGGCACACAGCGGGCTAAACAAGGCTTCCAGCAGGCAGTGGGTGGCCGGATGCTGCCAGGTGGGGAACACTCATGCACACCTTCACTCCAATTAAGTTAATGTGCAACACACTTTACATACGATGGTATTCACGTCTTGTGGGGAGCAAATTTATCCTTCGGTAATCCTACACTGAACCCTTTCATGACCTTAACACCCATTAGGAGCAAGGACGTAGGGGCAGGAGTAGACCATTCAGCCCTTCGAGCTCGCTTCATGGCTAATCTGTTGTGTCTCACTTCACTTTGCCATTGTGCCTCCCCTCCCTCCATAACACTTGTCTCCCAAAACTCTATCTCAGTCTGCTTTGAATCGATTCAATAAGAAGTCTCACAACATCAGGTTAAAGTCCAACAGGTTTATTTGGAATCACGAGCTTGCAGAGCACTGCTCACTCATCAGCTGAGTGACGAGGTAGGTTCACAAACACGGCATATATGGGCAAAGACACAATTGCAAGATAATTACAGATTGGTTGTGACAGAGACTAGATGATGTTGGTCAGTGTGTTAACGTTTACACATTAGCCGACTTGATGCCTGTCTGATCTCCGATAGAGTAGAGTCATAGAGGATTGAACATGGAAACAGACCCTTCGGCCCAACTTGTTCATACTACCCCTTTTTTTAACACTCAGCTGTTCCTAATTGCCCGCGTTTGGTCCATATTCCTCTATACCCATCGTACCCATTTGTTGTCTAAACACTTTTTCGAAAACAAAATTGTATCCACCTCTACTACTGCCTCTGGAGGCTTGTTCCAGACACTCACTAACCTCTGTGTAAACAAAAAATTGCCCCCTTGGATCCTTTTGTCTCTCCCCTTGAACCTATATGCCTTAAACCTAAGAGTTAAATAATCAAGAACAAAAATGAAAGGATAAGTATTAAACTGAGCAGTTAGTAACACCATGGGCGGAATTCTCCAATCCTATCCCATGGAGGCTTTGGTGACTATCTAGCCAGAGGGAAGAAGTTGTTGTAAAATCCCGCAATGATTCTCCCAATGGCGGGTCTCTCTTCCCACTGGCTGTAGCACGAATGCAATTTACATTCATTTGCATCTCATGAATGCTCATTATAACAGCTGCCCACTAGCATCCCTAATACGGAGGTGGACTGGGGTAAACACGGTAACAAGTCTGACAACACCCGGTAACCCGACAAAGGGGCAAACCTCGAAAGCTCGCGAGTTTACTATCAAATAAGTCGGTTGGGCTTAAACCTGGTGTTGTCAGACTTCTTACCGTGTTCACCAGCATCCCTTCAGACTTTCCAAATTTCCATCACACCAGCAGGAAATTATGTCAGCCTCAAAGCCAATTGATAAAAAGTGCAAGGCAGTCCGAGTCTCAATTATCTCCAACCACTCCATCTGAATCATTCTACATAGAACATAGAACATTACATCGCAGCACAGCTCCTCGATGTTGCGCCGATCTGTGAAACCAATCTAAAGCCCATCTAACCTACACTATTCCAATATTATCCATATGTTTATCCAATGACCATTTAAATGCCCTTACTGTTGACGAATCTACTACTGCTGCAGGCAGGGCATTGCACATCCTTACTACCTTCTGAGTAAAGAACCTACCTCTGATATCTGTCCTATATTTATCACCCCCCAATTAAAACTATGTCCCCTCTTGCTAGCCATCTCCATCTGAGAAAAAAGTACTGTCCACCCTATCTAATCCTCGGATCATCCTATATGCCTCTATTAAGTCACCTCTTAACCTTCTCTTCTCTAACGAAAACAGCCTCAAGTCCCTCAACCTTCCCTCATAAAAACTTCCCACCATACCAGGCAGCATCCTAAGGACATTCTGTCCATCATAAGGGCAGAACTGGGATTGTTTGCTGATGAATGCATAGTATTTGGCACATTTGCAAGGTGGGACATCATGCAGACAGGAATGGCTGCTACCAGTTTCTCCAAACCAGCCAAAAACTGCTTGTAGTAAACAGAAAACCTTCTCATTTCCTGTGCAGACAAAATGATGAGAAAACAAGGTACATATCTGGGCAACATTCCTGGATCTACAGTTTGTTTGCACACACTTGCTACCAACTAATTAGCTGCTTTCATAATTAGTAATATTCAACCTTAATTTGCACAGATGTATTATCGGGATTGTTGATATGGGAGGGATGGAGTGCAGAGGCATGGGAAAAGTTAAAATGCCTACAAGTGCAGGAGGAGGCCATTTGGCCCATTGAGTCTGCAATGACTCTCCAACAAAGCATCCCACCCGAGCCCAATTTACACATTTACCATGCTAACCCCTCAAATCTGCACGTCTTTGAACACTGAGAGACAATTTAGCATGGCCAATCCATATAACCTGCACGTCTTTCAATGGTGGGAGGAAACCGGAGCACCTGGAGGAAACCCATGCAGACACAGGGAGAATGTGCAAACTCTACACAGACAGTGACCCAAACCAGGAATCGAACCTGGGTCCCTGGTACTGTGAGGCAGCGGTGCCAACCACTGAGCCGCCAATTTTGGGTACAATATTAGGTTTTTTTAATCTTTGCACTTCTAAGTCAAAAGATTTGGTACTTAATCATTCAACTGTTTACGTAAAGGCACAGTGTACATTTTTTTAACACAACATTATCATAGTAAAACACAAGAATGCCCTGACATTTTGATCAGAATCTGCACAAAAACTACAGGAACTCAACATAGGGCCGTAGGATAATATTCAGCAGGTCCCTTCTCTACAGGAAGTGGGAGAATCTGGGAGCGAATCCAAGGCCCCCCTAGGAATTCTGTGCAATAAGGCACCCATAAGTCTTGGGCCAAAAAGAAAGAGAATACACCACAGAGAGGACTATCCCAAGACACCCATTTGCTCCACTGCAAATATGGAAGTTTTCTTCTGAGTCACTTAGAATGAGAGGTGTTCTGATAGAAAGATCTTTAGGATCAAGGTGGATTGGCCCTGCTAAACTGCCCCTTAGTGTCAAGGGGACTAGCTAAGGTAAACGTACGGGGTTATGGGGACAGGGTTATGGGTGGGATTGTGGTCGGAACAGACTCGATGGGCTGAATGGCCTCCTTCTGCACTGTAAGACTCTATGATTCTATGATAATGAAAAGCGCTTGACAGAGTGGACAGAAGAAAGAAGTTCCCACTTGGTGAGGGGAAGTCCGAAATTATTGGTGCGCTCAATATAAAGGGTGGAATTTTACCACCACGGAAATCATAGTGGGTGAGACAGAAGATTCGGTGGTCTATGCCAAGGTCCATTGAACTCGGGTGGGTATTTCTGGCCGTGGGAGTGGATGTGGCCAGGAGATCCCACACAAAAAGTCACCAAAAATGCAGTCGTGAATTCAGGACAATCTGCTTCCTCGCCTCCACGAGAGGTGCAAGTGTGGAATTTGTGACAAAATGGAGTGTTAGGGAAGGCATGGGAGGATCTGGTGATTTTGTGAGAGGAAGGGATGTTGGGGGTTGTGTGGAGCATAAATGCTTGGGTAGACAACTGGGCTGAAGGGCCTGTTTCTGCACTGTAAATTCCAAGTAAAATTATGTAACTATGTCAATCTTAGTCCTGTTCAAAGAACAAAGAAACGTCCAGCACAGGAACAGGCCCTTCGGCCTTCCAAGCCTGTGCTGTTCATGATGCCTTTCTGAACTAAAATCATATGGCACTTACTGAGTCCATGTCTTTCTATTCCCATCCTATTCATGAATTTGTCTAATTGCCTCTTAAATGCTACTATCATAGATGTTCCCACCACCTCTCCAGGCATTCAAGAGTAACTAGGAATAGGCAATAAATGCTGACCAAGAATGAATGAAAAAAATGTCTTTTTTTCCAGACATTCACCACCCTCTGTGTGAAAAACTTGCCTCGCACACCTCCTCTAACGTTTCCCCATGTACCTTGGGTGGCACGGTAGCACAGCGGTTAGCACTGCTGTTTGATAGCTCCAGGTTCCTGGGTTCGATTCCTGGTTCAGGTCACTATTTGTGTAACTTGCACATTTTCCTCATGTCTGTATGGGTTTCCTCCCACAATCCAAAGATGTGCGGGTAAAGTTGATTGACCATGCTAAGAAATTGCCCCTCAGTGTCCAGGGATGAGTAGGTTAGAGGGATTAGTGGGTGTGATATGGGGGTAGGGCCTGGATGGGATAGTGTTTGGTGCAGACTTGATGGGCCAAACGGCCTTCTTCTGCACTGTCGGATTCTATGTTCCCTTGTACTTCACTTTTCTACCCTAGGAAACTGCATCTGACTATCCATTCTATCCATGCCACTCATAATCTTGTAAACCTCTATCAGTTCGCCCCTCCAACTCTGTCATTCCAGTGAGAACAATTCAGGTTTATCTGTGTTCATGTGAGGACAGGCCATCTTACAAAACCTCTGACACCAGCAGGAAGGAGCTGAGTAAAATTATTTAATACTGTTTTGGGCTGAATAGGCGTAGAAAGATAATTGGAATTAGTTTGAAAGTATATTCAAAGAGCTTCGTAGGGCTGGTAATTACATTTTGGGAAGCTTGTAGAGACCATTGTTTAAGTGCTGTCAGCAGATGGCCAGTGTGAAGCTATTACCAATCAAGCTAATCAACCACTGAGCTGCATTTCAAGGACATTCAATTCTAAATGAAACAAGGTATTCCAACTTTGCAGAGATGATCAGTGTAACCACATTTCGAGTATTCTGTACAATTTTGGACGTGTTACCTTCAACTGGGCACTGATGGGAACTGCTTTGAGGAACATCTGTGATCAGGCGCAGATTTTTTGCATAACAACATAACTGCAGGATATTAAAAGAAATGGGCTGCACAGTGCACCGCGGTTAGCACTGCTGCCTCACAACCCCAGGGAGCCGGGTTCAATTCTGGCTTTGGGTATGGTTTCTACATTCTCCCTTTGTTTCCCTGTGTTTCCTCTGGGTGCTCCTATTTCCTCACACACTCCAAAGATATGCAGATTAGGTCGATTGGCCATGCTAAATTGACCCTTATTGTCAGGGGGATCAGCAGGGATAATATTTTTTATTCATTCATAGGAGATGGGTGTCACTGGTTAGGCCACCATTTATTGCCCATCTCTAGTTGCCCTTGAGAAGGTGGTGGTGAGCTGCCTTCTTGAATCGCTGCAGTCCATGTTCTGTGGGTTGACCCACAATACCGTTAGGGAGGATTTTGACCCAGCAATTGCGAAGGAATAGCGATATATTTCCAAGTCAGGATGGTGAATCGTTGGAGGGAAACTTGCAGGTGGCGGCGTTCCCATTTACCTACTGCCTTGGCCCTTCCACGTGGAAGTGGCTGTGGGTTTGGAAGGTGCTGTCTAAGGATCTTTGGTGAATTGCTGCAGTGCATCTTGTAGATAGTACACACTGCTGCTACTGAGTGTCGGTTGTGGAGGGATTGAATGTTTGTTATGTAGGGATTCTATGATTCTATGATATCCAAACCTGCTTCTTATGGTCTACTCAATTATAAGGTGAATTGAATATGAATTATTAAATTGGCAGAAGACTTAGGAGCATTGACATACAGGGGGATTTCAATGCACAGGTCCACAGATTCCCAAAAGCGGTGACATAAGTGGATAAGGTACGCGAAAAGGCATATGCTTTGCTTCTCTTCATCTGCTGGGGCATTGAGTATAAATGTTGGTAGGTTATGTTAGAGCTGTATAAAACTTTAGTTAGGCCGCATTTGAAATAGTGCATAAAGTTCTGGTCAGCACTCTACCAGAAGGATGTATATACTTTGGAGAGGGTGCAAAGTAGGTTTAGCAAGATGTTGGCTAGTCTGGAGAGTTTTAGGTATGAAGAATGGTTGAATAACTTGGATTGCTTACACTGGAAAGATGGAAGCTGAGGGGCAACCTGAAGGAAGTCTACAAAATTATGAGAGGCATAGACAAGAGGGATAGTTGGAGACTTTTTCCCCAGAGTGAAAGAATTGATTGTAAGAGGACACAGGTTTAAGATGAGAAGTGGTAAGTTAGGAGAGACGTGCAGGCAGCGGGTGGTGGGTCCAGGGACGCACTGCCAGCAAAGGTGGAGGAAGCAGGTACTTCAGAAATGCTCAAGGTTTATCTTAATAGACACATGAACAGAAGGCAAACAGAAGGATAGAAACAGCATATTGGTGCAGGCTTGGTGGGCCGAAGGGCCTGTTCCTGTGCTGGATTACTCTTTGTTCAGCATTTCACAATGACTCAGGTGTAACAGAGTCAGAATCCAATTTGAACAGCGTACCTTCATGTAACCTTCCAAAATAAAACACTTGCCACAGTATCCCACATCAGTGGCATATGATTCGAGCAGCTGTGGCTCAGCCCTCTCATTTCTGGGTCAGGAAAATCATTGGTTTAAATCCCACATGGGACTTGAGCACGCCAGTCAAGGCCAAAGCTCCAGCGCTGCTCTGAAGGAGTGCGACACAGTTGGGGATGCAATGTGAAACCAAGGCTGTTTCAGGTCAATGGAGATGGAGAACAGGGAAGGTACCCTGGCTGATGTTTATTACTGAATCAACATTAAGAAAGCAGATAATCTGGTTCTTGTCACGTTGCATAACTGGAATACAGGAATGCAAAATGTAGAGTCCCAAAATGAGCCATACCTCACAGATAATACCAACTGTGTGGAACAATTGTCCACTAAAAATACTCAAGAAGATAACTGCTTTTAAAAGCAACTGAATAAAAACAAAGATCAATATTATTGTAGGCCACAAAGCAATGAATGAACTGAGATCTGAAATCTCTCGAATGAAAATGCAGAATCTTGCTGAGTCAATGATTATTTCATCTGTGGACTGCCAGGGTTAGTAAAAGAGATGGAGGGATAGATGGGGTCTGCGCAGCTTTCTCCAGTTAAGAGGTTCATAACTAAGTGTTGCTCCAATTTGAAATCAAGTCAAGTCAGTAGTATAGATTTGAATATGGTCTATGGCTGGAATAGGTTTAAGGAATCAAATGACCTTCCCTATTCCGTACTTTCTCAGCCCTTGCCAATTCCAGAGTGATTCAATTATGGCAGATTTTTATTCTGATGATTAAGTTGCGTTGATTGGAATTGGTAAATTGATTGGCCGTTTCTCCTGGGATCCCAGAGATGTTACATTATCCGTGAGTTGTGGTGTATGGGCAGTTCAGGGAGTTAAAGTAAGGTAAAGTTGATTTATTAGTCGCAAGTAGATTACATAACGCTGCAACAAAGTTACTGTGAAAATCAGCACACTCTGGCACCCGTTTGGTTAAGTGCATTGGCCATGCTAAGTTCTCCCTCAGTGTACCCAAACAGAGTGTGGAGACTAGGGGATTTTCACAGTAACTTCACTGCAGTGTTAATGTAAGCCTACTTGTGACTAATAACTAAACTTTACTCTAAAATCAAATCAACCAATAGAGTCTCAGGGCCAAGTTATGACACTATAGCCAAGAAATTACTGTTGCTTACATTCGCAGAAGAAGTGCTTAAGAAATTAATACGACTTCCCTTTGTGCGATATTTGAATGGAGTGTTAACCCACTTATTTTTGAATGGGTTAATGCTACTGTTCGCATGGCATTGTATGAGCTATTAAATGTTCATCCATTCATTATCAGAATAAACTCAGATTAGGCTAAGCTTCATATGCAAGCGCACAAAAAAGGCCGCATAACTAATAATTAGCTGCAGATCAGGTGTCAGTATGCAATCCTCATCGGTGGGTGAATTATATTCCTTGCGAGTGTCAGTCAGTCGGGCACCTACTTTGGTGGAATGTCTGGAGGTTTCCCAATGAAAGAACACGCTAATAAATACTTGGAGAGATTTCTACTACACCCATTATTTCCCGAGGAAATCCACAGGCCATCTGTGACACGGCAAAGCCCAGTATCCATGTTGAAAACCGAAGCAAGGGTACTGTACCAGCAAAGACTGCCAATACTTTCAGTATTTTGATAAAACTGGGATTCCAGCCAGAACGAGATCAGCACTATCTATAGCCTTGATTTAATTGACTTACTGTTCTAAAAATAAATCTCAGGCCCCGGGGCAAACCTTGTTTCCTCAGTTTAATGAGAACATTTTGGTGGAGGATTTTGCAATTTAATTTTCCCTGCGTGTTTGCTTGGTCGTTTTAAACAGGCTGACGAAGTTAGCACGGGGAGCAATATTGTACAGAGGCATTCTGCGGGCAAAAGCCAGACCTCTTCACTCACTTCGCAGTAGAAAGACATGACCTTGGATTTGTACACCCCAAACACTTACAGTCCCTTCACGTTCCATTACATTGTGGGGCATTCTCGGAAGAGAGGTCATTGCCTTTGGATATGAGGTAGCAAATTTAGAACGGCGTTGAGGACAAACTCATTCTCCCAAAGAAAGGGTTGTGAATCTGTGGAATTGGCTACCCCAAAGTGCAATGGATGCTGGGACAGTGAGTAAATTTAAGGAAGAGTTAGACAGATTTTTAACTGGTAATGGGTTGAAAGGTTATGGGGAGGAAAATGGGAATAAGGAGCATATCAGCCTTGATCAAATGGCAAAGTAGGCTTGATGGGCCAAATGGCCTAATTCTGCTCCTATATCTTATGAACTTATTACAATCGAAAGATTCTGCCAAACTTGGCCAAACACAAGTGGCAAGAATCACTCACGGTAGTCCAGTGGTTCGCACTGCTGCCTCATGGCATCAGGGACCTGAGTTCAATTCTGGTCTCGGATGACTGTCCGTCTGGAGTTCTCCCCTGTGTCTACATGGGTTTCCTCTGCATACTTTGGTTTCATCCCACACTCCAAAGGTGTGTAGGTAAGGTGGATTGGTCATAATGAATTGTCCCTTGGTATCCCAAGATGTGTAGATTAGGAGAATTAGCAGGGTAAGTACTTGGGGTTATGGGGAACAGGTCTGGGTAAGATTATTCCTCAGTGTCAAGAGGATTAGGTAAGGTTACAAGGATAGTGTAGGATTGTTGTCAGTGCAGACTCAATGGGCTGAATGGCTTCCTTCTGCACTGTAAGGGTTCAATGATTCACTGATCTAACCAAGGCAGTCTAAAATCCACTCAACGGCACAAATACAAAAATTATTCATTGAAGATTCACATGGAGCAAAGAGCTGACTTTTAAGGTACCCGCTTCCTCTGTATTATTTTTCTTCCTTTATAATATCTGGGCATTGCTAGCAAGACCTGTATTTGCGGTCCATCATGAATTACCCATGACAAGGCGGTGGTGGTGAGTTGCTTCTTGAATTGCAGTGGTACACCCATGGAGCTATTAGGAAGGGAGCTTGACCCAGAAAGAGTGAGGCTATGGTATTTTGACAGTTCCAAATCAACATGGGATCTGGCTTGGGGTAGAACTAGCAAGTGTTGGTGCTCCCATTCATGTCGTGGGTTTGGAAGGTGCTGTCGAAGGAGTCTTGGTGAGCTGCTTCAGTGCATTTAGTAGATGGCACACATTGCAGACACTGTGCATCAATGGTGGAACCAGTGACTGTTTAAGGTGGTGAATGGGGTGTCAATCAATCAAGCAGGGTTGCATTGCCCTGCACAGTGTTCAGCTTCTGGAGTGTTGTTAGAGTTTCACTCATCCAGGCAAGCGGAGAGTATTCCATCACACTCCAGAATTGCGCCTTGTAGATGGTGGTAGACATTGGAGAGTAACTCACTGTAGAATTGCCAACATCTGACCTATTCCTGTAGCCACAGTATTTGTATGCCTGGTTCAGTTCATTTTCTGGTCAAGATCACCCCCAAAATATCGATAGTGTGGGTTCCAGCAATAGTAATGTTAGGGCAAAATATTTAGATTCTCTCTTGTTGGAGATGCTCTTTGCCTGATACTTCTGTGGTATAAATGTTACTGGACCTGTTCGATCTTCTTAACTTACAGAAAGCATCCTATGCTTTCACCGATATTTCCTGCCAGTTTTCTCCCTCATCCCTCCCCTCCATTGGCTCTTTTATGGAACATGACCGTGCAGGTTTTTTTAATTGTACTTTGGTACATTACTCAGTTGTTCCTTCCTGCTTCTACTTCCATGTTCGACAGTAGATACAATAACACTCAAGGCTAACTGAACCTGGGGTTATCCTCAAACAAGTGACAAAAAGTTATCACTGAATCTTATTTCCATTAATTTTGAATCTGCCTAATCGAACGTATCCACCTCCTGTGGTTAGGGATGCAAGTGGAAAATGTGACTTGGCCTTAGGACAGACAGCTATATTGCCTTTGGAGTATTTTAGCAAGAAAGAAAGAACTTACATCTACATCTCGCATTTCATGACCTCAGAATATCCTGAAGCATTTTACAGAAAATTAAGTACTTTGGAAGTGCAGTCGCTGGACTGCTTTTTGTGCAATTTCATCAAAGCACAGATACGTAAAGTCAAAATGACAGCAATCAGATCTTTAAGGTGAGCTCAGAACATCCAGGGTACAATAGTAAACACACAGACAAACATGTGTGCTGAGATCCACATATCAGGGGTGGCATAGTGACAAGCACTGCTGCCTCACAGTGCCAACCTGGATTCAATTCCGACATCTCTTTAACCTGTGCTCAGTGCTCTGTCCACTCACATTGTTAGCCACTTTAAGACTTGAATAGCAGGTTAGGTGTAAAGATTCACATTCTAATCAGTAATCAGTAAACAGTCTGTGCTGTTATGTGTGCTGTTGGAAACCAGAATACCTCATTCACCTGACGAAGACCATAGAGTCGAAAGCTTGTGAGTTTACTATCAAATAAATCGGTTGGAATTAAACCTGGTGTTGTCAGACTTCTTACTTTAATTCCGGCCGCAGGTCATTGTCTGTGTGTAGTTTGTAAGTTCTACTCGTGTCTGCATGGGTTTTTTCATGGTGCCCTGGTTTCTACCACAGTCCAAAGATATGCAGTTTGGGTGGATTGGCCATGCTAAATTGCTCCTTAGTGTGACAAGATGTGTAGTTTTGGGGGCTTGGTCAAAGAACAAAGAATAAAAAACAGCACAGGAATCAGGCCCTTCGGCCCAACAAGCCCGCACCGCCACCCCGTTGTTTTACCTGCATGGTAAGTGTGCAGGATTAGTCAGATAGGGCAGGGGAGAGGGCTTGGGTAAGATGTTCTGTCAGAGAATTGTTGCAGACTCAATGGGCTGAATGGCACTGTAGTGATTCTATAATTCTATAATCTCATGATTTCAGTGTGTGTGTACCATATACTCCGCTACAAATCCTGCCATTCATCTTTACATTCCACACACACTAATGCTAAATTATGGTAAATTAAAGAGTAACAACGTGCATTCATCAAAACGCAATTAACGCTTCTCAATCTCTGCCAACCATTCTGTTATCATGGTTATATGATAAACTAACTCCACTGTTATATTGCCCTCACAAACTCTTCCCATCATTTTATTAGCAGAAACACAAATGATTGGGTCAATGTCTTCCAGACTATTAGCGATATAACTGGGCGAAATTCAAGTTTATTTTTAATTTTTGCCCCATTGTTAAAATCACAAAGCCAATGCTCAGAATGGGACTGGGCAAACTCAAATCCATTCCTTGCTCACTCAAAATACCAAACTGAAATTCAAATTGAATCCAATTCCTAATCCCCACAAGAGAGGCAAGGTGATAGGATAATGTTTTGTGCCCGATCTTGGATCTGATGCTTGATCTTGCTGATCATTGACTCTCCCTTACCGGTTAAGTTTCACTCAGTCGCTCATAACCGAAGTGAAGTTCACATGTCGACTGGAATTCTCCAGCCGGTTAAGCCAGCGGGATTCTCTGGTCCGACCAGCAGCACACTCCCAAGTAGGTTTCCAATGGTGTGGGGTGCCTTCAGTGAGAAATCCCACTGACAGCGGAAGGACAGAGAGTCCCACCCCCTACAAACAGCACGGCACCTTTCACTGCCGTGAAACACCCTTTTTCATGTTTCTTAAGTTTATTTATGAGTGTCACAAGTAGGCTTACACTAACACTGCAATGAAGTTATTGTGAAAATCTGCTAGTCGCCACACTCTGGCACCCGTTCGGGTACACTGAGGGAGAATTTAGCATGGCCAATGCTGCCTCGGCAAAGCAACCAGCATAATTAAAGGACCCCACGCACCCTGGACATTCTCTCTTCCACCGTCTTCCTTCAGGAAAAAATGCAAAAGTCTGAGGTCACAACCAACTCAAGAACATCTCCTTCCCTGCCCCAACAGACTTTTGAATGGACTTACCTTGTATTAAGTTGATCGTTCTCTACACCCTAGCTACGACTGTAGCACTATGTTCTGCACTCTCCTTTCCTCCTCTATGAACAGTATGCTCTGTCTGTATAGTGCACAAAAAACAATACTTTTCACTGTATGTTAATTCTCCCTAAATTGTCTCAAATTTGGTTTTTAATCCATAGATCTGTAAACATGGATAGGGATCACAGGTAGAGGTGGGAACATTGGGGTGGCAGCGCAGGCTCCTTGGGCCGAAGGGCCTGTTTCCCGTGCTGTTTTGTTCTTTGGTCTTTGTTCTAACACCAGGAGGATGGTGGCCAGCCAATGATGCTCATATCCCATGAAAGGATAAAGAAAATTCTTACGTCTCGTGGGCCCTAGAGATGGGGCGTTCCTTCTTTCAAACATTGAGCATCTTTGATTCTTCACATCAGCATTCTGTAGTTGTTGTAATAGCAAAATACCGTGGATGCTGGAAGTCTGAAATGAAAGCAGGAAAATGCAGGAAATACTCAGCAGGTCTGGCAGCATCCGTAGTGAGAGAGAGAGGCTGAGTTTACACCTCAGGCTGTGACCATTCATGAGAATCTTCTTTTAACTTTTTTTCCCCTTCACTGTTGGCATTCATTCTGCATATCAGTGCTTTGATATCCTTGGATCCCTCACCCTAAGTGTTGCAAAGTAACTTAAATACATTAAATGTAGTCTTTAAAGCCATGCTCAAATTGTGTTTAGAAAAAAAGTCGACAGCAAAGGATTCTGCTCAGATCTTTCTGTAGTGTTTTTGATGTTCTGAAAAAATTAGACATACTCTTGACAATTTTACTTGGGCTTCTGTTGAAATGATAGATAAAACTGTTTGCTGTTCTGCATATTTTGGATCTTTTGTGATCCTCAAGTCAATTTTGTGAGTACGATGGAGAATGAAAAAGACATGCAAATCACACCATAATTATATTAATGTTATGCTAATGTGGGCTTCCATAATATACTCACCGATACAGAAATAAAGATGTTAAATAAAGGCAAATACAACCGACACTATGATATCGTAAAAAAATCTATACGCTTGGGGCTACTAAGAACTCCAGCCAACATCAGAAATGGAAGGCATCGAGAGAAAAAATTGTCCATTTCTTGAATGGATTTTAAGAAATAAACAAGATCTGAATCAATGGGTTTGCCACAATGGGGAAAGTGTAGAAATGGTATACTTTCATAGAAACTTCATCATAGAATCCCCACAGTGCAGAAGGAGGCCATTGGGCCCATTGAACTTGCACTGACCACTGTTCCCACTCAGCCCCTATCCCAATGACTGCCTTGCATTCTACCCTAGCTCCGGCCCCTGAGAATAAGGGGCAGCTTAGCACGGCCAATCTGCCTAACCGGCACGTCTTTGAACGTAGGGAGGAAACCGGGGCACCGGAGGAAATCCACGCAGATACAGGGAGAATGTGCAAACTCCACACAGACAATGACCCAAGCTGAGAATCGAAACCGGGAGCTGTGAGGCAGCAGTGTGAACCATTTGATGCCTTTAATAACCTGACCAACAAAAATAGAAATTTCATTTGGCATTTGACTGAGTTGACTGGATGCTTAGTAGACATGCAGGTCCCAAAAAGCAGTCGGCACCGTTTCATTTCTCAAGTGCTTTGTGCAAACGGCAAAATAACTTGCTTTGGGTATTTTTGTCCATTGTGCAGTGTCAAAGTCTATTTTCACTTCGGTGAATGTGCCAAGAACTCCCTAGTGAACAATGAAGATTGGTTTCAGGCAATAAGTGAATGTAGAGTTTGTGTCCTCTCCTATTTCTCTCATTGAGGTTTAACGATCAGTGTATTTTACATCGATTCTCTCTCTTGTCCTCTCCTGAAGATGGCTGGCTCCCACCCAAACTGGAGTTTAACTGGTCACCCGACAGTTTGTTGCCTATTATTTTGAGCAATTCTTGACTGGGACATTCCAACAAGCAAGACCTTGATGTCCTCATGCCTCAAAAGTTAAAGTTTCAGTTTATTTATTACTGTCACAAGTAGGCTCACGTCAACACTGCAATGAAGTTATTGTGAAAATCCCCTAGTCGCCACGCTCCGGCACCTGTTCGGGTAACACTGAGGGAGAATTTAGCATAGCCAATGCAGCTAACCAGCATGTCTTTCAGACTATGGGAAGAAATCACAGCACACGGAGGAAAACCGTGCAGATACGAGGAGAATGTGCACAGTGACCCAAGCTGGGAATCGAACCCGGCTCATTGGCACTGTGAGGCAACAGTGCTCACCACTACACCACCATGTTACCTGAAAGTAAGCATAAAGGTACAGCAGGCAGTAAAGAAGGCAAATGGTACGTTGGCCTTCATCACAAGAGGATTTGAGTATCGGGATGTTTTACTGCAATTATATAGAACGTTGGTGAGGTTATACCTGGAGTATTGTATGCAGCTTTGGCATCCTTATCTGACGGTGACCTTGCCGTAGGGGAATACAGTGAAGATTTACCAGGCTGATTCCTGGGATGTCAGGTCAGTCTTATGAGGGATTATGTTGGATAGGATTATGTTTGCTGGAGTTTAAGAGTGAGAGGGGATCTCATAGAAGCTTGTAAGATTCTAGCAGGGTTAGACAGGATAGATTCAGAAAGAATGTTCCCAGTGGAAGGGGGAATCCAGAACTAGGGGTCATAGTTTGAGAATAAGGGGTAAACCTTTTAGGGCAGAGGTGAGAAGAAATTTCTTCACTCAGAGAATGGCAAATGTGTGGAATTCACTACCACAGAAAGTAGTTGAAGCCAAAATGTTGTCTGATTTTAAGAAGAAATCAGATATAGCTCTTGAGGCTAAAGGGATCGAGGGATATTGGGGAGGGAGGGGGAGGGGATCAGGATATTGAATTCGATGATCTGCCATGGTCATAATTAATGGGGAGAAAGTTTGGCCAGAATCTTATCATCATTATTCACGGTGGCCAGGTTTTCCCATCCTGCTACGGTGAACAGAGAGATTTGGCTGGCCTCATTCTGGGGCCCTTCAACTTTCAGGCCACAAGCCTTCAGCAGGAACTCCAGGGATTACCTGAGATTTCTCCAGATCCCAACAAACTGGGGATCAGAACTCCCAGTTCGACTGGCTACTCCGTGGACATGATATGGAGATGCTGGCGTTGAACTGGGAACTCTCCATTCATCTGACAAAGGGAGAAAGCCTGAAAGCTTGTGAGTTTACTATCAAATAAATCGGTTGGACTTAACCTGGTGTGGTCAGATTTCTCCCTGGACAGCAACAGTCATTGAGTCATTGGGGGAGTTAAGAATCAGCTGGGAAATGTGTCCTATACACTAAAAGAGAAAATGCTGGAAAATCTCAGCAGGTCTGGCAGTATCTGTAAGGAGAGAAAAGATTGGCGCAGATGACCCTTTGTCAAAGCTTCGTCATCTGAACTCGAAACATCAGCTCTTTTCTCTTCTTACAGATGCTGCCAGACCTGCTGAAATTTTCCAGCATTTTCTCTTTTGCTTTCCGATTCCAGCATTCGCAGTAATTTGCTTTTACCTTGCATCTTATACACATTTAGCAAAAAAATTAATAGTGTACGCATCGCAACGTGTGCATTTATGAATACATTGTGATGTGGGGTAGTCAGTCTTAGACTGGGGTGGGTACAGTAAGAAGTCTCACAACACCAGGTTAAAGTCCAACAGGTTTATTTGGTAGAATGAGCTTTCAGAGCGCTGTTCCTTCACTCACCTGCTGGACTTTAACCGAGTGTGGTGAGACTATTTACTATGAATAGGTTGTGAGACTTTGACAAGATGTTGGGTCCATTCATTTATTTGAACAGGCAAGAGGACAGCACGTAATACAAGTTTAAAAATAGTTTTGTTTTATTGAACAGAACTTAAAAAGGATTAACAATGACAGAAGCGAAAAGAAAGCGAATTTGGAGACTGGTTTCTCCGCAAGTCAGTCCCTGTACTGAAATGAAATGGATTTTGAAACAAATGAATTCACACACACTCTGAAACTAAAATATATTTCAACTCTTATCTCGTTATTGGAAGTGTTCTTTTTTTCAGGCTGTCTCCATCTTTATTCGCTTGTATTGTGTACCCTTTAGAGATGCAGTCAATTTTGAGCTAACCTTTAGCCTTTGATTCTACGTGTTAACTATCAATTGTTAAGCTTGGCAGAATTAGTCACATAGGCAGAAATATCTTAAAATGAAGTCTTTGCATCGACGGAAGCAAACAGGATCCCTCAGAAGGGTAAATGCAAAGAGGATTCCTTCCCTGGTTGAATAATCTGGAACCAAGGTTCACCATCTTAGATTAGGAGGTCAGCCATTTAGGACTAAAATTAAGAGAAATTTCTTCATTCAGGAGAGCGTGAACCGTTGGAATTTTCAACCTCAAGCTTCTCAGCCAATGGGATAGAATCTACACCACACCCCATCCCTTTGAGTTTTTTAGTCGGTACCTGTGGTCAAAATGGCAGCCCCCACCACAATTTAACACTGACGGCAGAGTGATTACTTCAAGGCGAGGTTCCTGTCCCTGTCTCAGGAGAAAGGTCCGGACTTAGAGAGAGTTAGGATTAGCCGGCAGCTGTGTAGTTTTGGCAACACCAGGTTGTTACTTCTTACTGTGTTTACCCCAGTCCAACGCCAACATCTCCACATCAGCACCAACCAGAAGCAGTGACCACTCCTGGGACTGCAGACAGTCCCACCAGGCTATGGAGATTAAGTAATTCCAAGGTCAGGGGTCATCTGTGACAGTGGGGATGGTGGGAGTTGGGTTCAGGAGGCTGGGGTGAGGGGTGGGGGTGATTTGATTGGCCTTTGTACAGGGTGCCTCCTACCACCCCGGGAAACCCACGCAATTATATCCAGTTCGCTAACCCCCTAAAAAAGCTAAAAAAGCTGTCGGATTCCCAACATGACATGGGCTTGACCCCAAACATGAGTGGCACAGTGGCACAGCGGTCAGCACTGCTGCCTCACAGTGCCAGGGACCCAGGTTCAGTTCCCAGCTCGCATCATTGCCTGTGCGGAGTTTGCACGTTCTCCCCGTGTCTTTCCTCTAGGTGTTCCGGTTTCCTCCCAACGATGTGCAGCTTGCGTGGATTGACCATGCTAAAATTGCCTCTAAGTATCAGGGGATTAATAGGGTAAATGCATGGTGTTATGGGGATAGGGCCTGAGTAGTGGAGATTCAATGGGCTGAATGGCCTCCTTCTGCACTGTTAGATTCTATGATTATATAAAGATAAAACATTGGCAATGGGCAATATTGCCATTGACTTTATAACCTCAATAAGCTCAGGGAGCTCAAGCGCGGGTTAGCTTCCAAAGCTTCTCCCGGCTTCCTGCAAAACTTGAGACAGGATATGGGTATGGAATGCGCTACCAAGTAAAGTGGTGGAGGCAGGTACTCTGGAGATATTTAAGAAATACTTAGATGGGCACATGAACAGAATGGGAATGGAGGGGTATAGAAAACTGATTTAAAATAGGGATCATGAGCCTTGGGAGTCCCTGGGAAGTGTGTAAATAGACGATGATATTGATGTACTTGTTTTTATCCTACAGTGTTTTGGTCCACCTTGTTGTCTAACGAGGGGCATACACGCGATGGGTCGTGAGAGGGCTGCTCTTGGACCTTTTTCGAGAGTATCCTACTGCTTCACATCGTTAGTGTACGCTTGACCTGGACCATCTGATGGGCAACACGACAGCTCAGTGACTATCGCTGTGCTGTGCAGAAATAGAAACATAGAACATAGAACATTACAGCACAGAACAGGCCCTTCGGCCTTCAATGTTGCGCCGACCAATATAAAAAGCTATGCCCCTCCAAACTAAACCATTCCCTTCTCTTCCATATACTTATCAACTAACCTCTTAAACGCCACCAAACTTGGCGCATCTACAACTGCTGCAGGCAGGGCATTCCACTCCCGAACCACCCTTTGGGTAAAGAACCTACCTCTGATATCCGTCCTATAACTATCACCCCTTAATTTAAAGCTGTGTCCCCTCGTGCTAGCTTTTTCCATCCTAGGAAAAAGGCTATCACTGTCCACCCTATCTAAACCTCTAATCATCTTATATGTTTCGATCAGGTCCCCTCTTAGCCTCCTCCTTTCTAACGAAAACAACCTCAAATCCCTCAGCCTCTCCTCATAAGACCTGCCCTCCATACCAGGCAACATCCTGGTAAACCTCCTCTGTACCCTCTCCAATGCCTCCACATCTTTCTTATAATGTGGGGACCAGAACTGCACACAATACTCCAAGTGCGGCCGCACTAGAGTTTTGTACAGTTGCAACATGACGTTGCGGCTCCGAAATTCAATCCCTCTACCAATAAAAGCCAAGACTCCATATGCCTTCCTAGGATGGATTTGGCCCTGTGTCTGTGGGAGTTTGCTCATTCTCCCATGCTTGCGTGGGTTTTCTCTGGGAGCTCCGGTTTCCTCCCACATCCCAAAGATGTGCTCTTAGGCTAATTGGCAAAACAAATTCTCCCTAAATTGTCTCAAATTTGGTTTTTAATCCGTAGATCTATAAACATGGACAGGGATCGCGTGTAGAAGTGGGAACATCAAGGTGGCAGCGTGGGCTCGTTGGGCCGAAGGGCCTGTTTCCCGTGCTGTTTTGTTCTTTGTTCTTTGTTCTTTGATAAAGTGGGCAGGTCGCCAACAAGAAGACCATTTGCTGGACAGTACGCGCACCCTGCCTTCAACCCTGCCAATGAGCATAAAATCCACCTCAATGAGTACACACAAAACCTGGAGTACCACTTACCTTCTCAAGGGAGACCAGGGATGGGCAATAAATGATGCCAGTTCGTGAAGCTCATGCCCCACAAATTGTGTGCAGTTCTGGTCTATTGTGTGCAGTTCTGGTTGCCTCACTCTAGGAAGGATGTGGACGCTATTGAAAGAGTGCAGAGGAGATTTACAAGGATGTGCTGCCTGGACTGGGGGGTATGCCTTATGAAGATGGGTTGAGGGAGCTGGGTCTCTTCTCTCTGGAGAGACGAAGGTTGAGAGGCAACCTGATGGAGGTTTATAAGATGTTGAGAGGAATAGATAGAGTGGATTCTCAGAGGCTATTTCCCAGTGCTGAAATGGTTGCTACGAGAGGACACAGGTTTAAGGTGCAGGGGGGCAAGTACAGAGGAGATGTCAGGGGTAAGTTTTTCACTCAGAGGGTGGTGAGTGAATGGAATCGGCTGCCGTCAGTGGTGGTAGAGGCAAACTCGCTAGGGTCTTTTAAGAGACTTCTGGATGAGTACATGGGATTTAATGGGATTGGGAGTTACAGATAATTCTATGGCCTGGTAGGAATAGATATGATCAGCACAACTTGTGGGCCAAAGGGTCTGTTTGTACTGTAGTGTTCTATGTTCTATGAATAAAAATAAATAGTCCCTTTCCCCTGATAAGAAAGTCCAGTATTTTGACTTTGGAAAGCAGCATCTTCTGATATTTCTTTCTGGTTGTCAAGTTCAGATTGAAAACGGATGCGTATCTCTTGAATTTTCCGTCCAGATTCTCTGGCATTCTGTGCACAGAGAATCGTGGGTAGGAGGAGGTAGTGTGTGGTTTCCGTAGTCACTCTGGTGGGGCGGGAGACGTCTCGCAACACCAGGTTAAAGTTCAACAGGTTTATTTGGTAGCAAAAGTCGATTCAGCCAGCAACGCCAGTTCAATAGAGATCTTTGATATGTGCCCTGATCAACATTAGATTGAAACTTCCCCTCACCCCAGACATGGGGGAACCCCCTTCAGCCATATAAGCATTGGAGCAATTCCTCTCCCAGCAAGCATGGGATGACCCCCCCCCCAACTTCCCCCAACATGCAGGCTTCAGGGATACCCCTCCTTGCATTGGGGACTGGTCCACGCACACCCCAAAAGCATTGGGCTGCCACACCCCCTTCCCCCACCCCACAAGCACAAAAGGGAAACATAATGGGACTTCACTGCCTGGCCTTGTCTCTCTCTGCCCCCACTCCTGGGGGCAATTCTTACCTTTGTGCCTCTGCCAAGTTCCCCTCAACTGCTTCATGTTTTTCAATACCTGTTGTAAACCAGACTGATGTAATATTGGTGAGGTCTGATGACTCAGTGACTGGGGACGTTCTGCAGAGAAGCCCTTCAATTATATTAGAATTTATTACATTTTTTTTGAACTAAAGGATGGAAATCAAGGGTGGAAAAGGGATATACACATTCATGCACACACACAAGCACACACATGTATATGCGCACACACATGCATTACACGCACAAGCATGCGCGCATGCACATGCATGCAAACATTCACACAGAGAGTCACACACACACACACACACACACACACATACCAGCTACCAGTGGCTGTCAGTGTGAGCAGGATGAGATACATTGAAGTGTTGTTGGATGAGATTTTACAGCCTCACTCAACCTGAGATTGGAAAATTCCACCTGAGGTCTATGGACCTTCCCATACTCCGTCCCTCTCCCGTGGCGGGCGAGTGGTTAAATTCTGACAGTTGCCTTTCAATGGTTTTCCAAATCTCCCTACCAGTGCACGGATATGAAAATCCGGCCCTTCAGCTCCACTTTGCAGCTGAACATAATGAGGACACTTTGAAAAGAAAGCGCATTTTTTAATTATTGGCATCCCCATGAATAAAAAGAATGAAAAACCAGCTCCTCCTCCCCACATTCCCAACTCTCCGAAAGAAAGACAGAAAATCTCAGAAGGTTCATTTCACAATTCCATGTTCTCTTATTAAATAGAACTGTTGGAGTATTTTGTTCTACAAGAGATTAGCCTTGGTGGAGTTAATGGATTACATAAATATCTGTGCACATAGCTCTGTAAGATGTTCTGACAGTGGAAGATATTTACACAGCAATTTCCAGTCAAAGCTCCCTGCTGCAGAGTGAAAGGACAGACAGCTTCTAGAGTAATGTGTCTTGAATTCTGTGACTCTGTTCAGCGAGTCCCTATTGCATAGGTGTGTGCTACAAGAGGCTGAGAGACAACTGAGATTCTATAAGGTTGGGGGGGGGGGGGGCGGTGAGGGGGTGCAGTGGATGGACAGGAGTGCATTTGAGGCAATTCATTTCCCCTCACTGGATCCAGAATCATGTTCTGGCTTGTCTCCATAACTCAATCCTTGTTTTAACATGGACAAATCACTCGCCCGATTCAATATGAGGAGAATCGACTAGGTTTGATTGTGGTGGGGGAGAGGAGGGATTGGTTGGGGGATGGGGAGGGTGGGTTGTTGACTCATCACTGTCCTTTGGGCCCAAATAGCCTAGCCAGAACCCTACTGGGAGTGGCATTCAGAGCTTTAACTTTTTAACCAGGAGTCGGGAGCACCTGGGTTTGACAGCACCTGCCAAACCTGTGACCACCTCCATCATAGGCAGCATGGTGGCACTGTGGTTAGCGCTGCTGCCTCACAGTGCCAGGGATCTGGGTTCGATCGTGGCTTGGTCCACTCTCTGTGCAAAGTCTGCACATTCTCTCTGTGTCTGCATGGATTTCCTCCGGGTGCTCCGGTTTTCTCCCACAGTCTGAAAGACGCGTGGGTTAGGTACATTGGCTGTGCTGGGTTCTCCCTCAGTGTACCCGAACAGCTGCTGGAGAGTGGCGACTGGGGGGATTTTCACAGTAACGTCATTGCAATGTTAATGTAAGCCTACCTGTCACGCCAATAAATAAACTTTAAACTTAGAAGGACGAGGGCAGTAGATCCGTGGGGATATCACAGCCGGAGTTTTACCACCCCAATTCCGGGATCGGTGAGGTTCGCAGAACAGAATTCTCCATTGGCCTTTGGTGGGATTTTATGAGACTTGCCTGAGCGAGGTTGCAGCCTACCACCTGCCTGTTCCTTTCCAAGCTACTCACCATGCTGAAATATATATCTCCATTCCTTCACTGTCGCTGGATCAAAATCTTGGAACTCCCTCACTAACAGCAATGTGGGTGTACCTACATCACATGGAGTACAGTGGTTCAAGAAGGCAGCTCACCATCACCATCTTCTCAAGGGCAATGAGGGATGGGCAATAAATGCTGGCTTTGCTAGTGACCCCCACGTCCAGCGAGTGAATAAAAAATGATGCACTTTGATGACATCATCATGTCAATCAGAATGTGACTCAACATGATGATATCACTCACAATGAAGATCTCCAGCAATGTCAATTGCAAAAACAATATTCAGATGTGTCATTGGTCATCTGAGCTCAAAGAATCAGTGAATTATGGTGTTTCTGTGTCCCCAGTCAACTATTTGGAATTATTTACGTATATCATTGCTAACCTTTTATTTTCTATTTTTGCTATTGAACGGTGAATCCAAACCCTACAGAAACCTTGTTGAATATTGTGTTTATGTTGCTAAGGGACCGGGTTCCTCATGGGATGGAGGATCTATTTTCACAACTGCGCCATAAAAAGCATCATTTCCAGATGTATCACAGCTTGGTACGGCTCCTGCTTCATCTAAGCCTGCAAGAAGCCACAGTGGATCGTGAGCAAAGCCCAGCCCATCACACAAATCAACCGTTGACTCTGTCTACTCTTCCCGCTGCCTCGGTAAAGCAGCCAGCATAATCAAGGACCCCATGCACCCCGGACATTCTCTCTTCCGATTTTTTTCATTGGGAAAAAGATACAAAAGCCTGAGATCAGGTACTAACTGACTCAAGAACAGTTTCTTTCCTGCTACCATCAGATTTTTGAATGGACTTACCTTGCATTAAGTTGATCTTTCCCTACACTGTAGCTATGACTGCAACACTGCATTCTGTACCCTCTCCTTTCCTTCTCTATGAACGGTATGCTTTATCTGTATAGCGCATTAGAAACAATACTTTTTACTGTAAACTAATGCATGTGACAATAATAAATCAAATCAAATCTATGGAGTATAGAAAGTTTATGAAAAGCCAAAACCTATGAGATCATTAAAGAATTGAAAAAGATAAACAGTAGAAGCTGATTTCCATTGATCGCTAAATTAATTCAGTCTACACACACGAAGTGGAGAGTAGAGGTGTGCTTTTACTCCGAGTCATTACTATGGCATGCAATGCTCCATAAAATATGAAGCTAAATCAAATGCAACATTGAAGGGAAAATCAGTGGGTCCAAATCCAGGAATATTCCCTTGGGAGGTATTATGGAAAACCTTAGGAATGCAGCTAATGAGTTCTGTGATATTAGTGTATCTTCAAGAATGTTTCTTTAACCATGATCTCTGCTGTTCTCACAGTCAGTGTTTATCATGATCTCAGCTATAGGTGGTGCCATTGTGGGAGGAGAGGAAAAAACTGTGGGTCGGTCAGGTGACAACAGCTCATGTTTCAGTTTTGTTTTGGTTGCAGTGTTAAAAGTACAGCTGAAAGGACTCTCTCTCTCTCTCTCTCTGCTTTTATTTTTAAAGTTTTACCAGTTAACTGAAAGCATGTCTTGCTTGCCCTCTTGCAGTGAAGAATCTGTGTTTTGGGGGGCTGAAAACTACAAGCTGCTCTGAGTTTTCAAGATCATTTGAAATCAGCATTCAAGCTAGGGAATTGGATTCCAGAATCAGGTGAGCTTTAGCCAGTACTGAGATAAACCTGTTTGAGGGGTTTTGTTTATTAGATTTTGATTTTATTTGGAACACAGTAGAAATATTCATCAAGAGTTGTCCATTATAGAGGTTGTTTAGTTCCTTGTTTGTAACTGATAAAAGTTTTTGCTATCATTCTTACTATAAAGATTAATTAAATTCTTAAATAAACTTTGTTTGATAAAAGCTCCCCAGTGGGTCATTTGAATCAGACCTGAAGTGAAACATACCATTGGTTATCCTAGCCAAATTCAAGATGCAAAACTTATGATTCAGGTGGGTTTCCTTGGCATTTCTAACCTAAACCATAACTGTTCCTACCCATTAAAACAAATGATTGGGAAATTGTATTAAATAGTGTTAAATTCTCAACCACTGGAGTGTATCTTCAAGAATTCATTCCATGCACAGGCATCTGGGAACTCAGGAATTTATTGCAGGTCTTACTCACTCCAAACTCCAGAATACAACTGCCCTCCCAGGGGGACAGTTCTGGGCAGATCACCCCACACCCATGATCATCTGACCCCTTCCCTTAAAGGGATTACACCCCAACATAAATGGCAATAACTTACATGCAGCCATGATTTCACATGATACTCTCTTTCTTTCTCTCTCTCTCTGCCACCGCCTGCTTCGAATGCATGGAATTGCAAATTCATCCCTCTAATCCTCCCATAAATATGGTTTATCTCTGAGCTGAACCCACAATACGCTCCTGTGAGGAGTGAAGATTCGAGCCTTAGATAAAAACTTGCCGAAGGGATAGAAACAGCGAAAGGGGGTTAAAATAGAGTTGGGGGGGTGGGGGGAGCCTGGCACCAGCACAAATGTATTAAAAGAAACAATAACTTTTTCTCCCAAAGCACCTGTGACTCTCATAACAAATGACGAATTCATCATCCACCTAATAATGAGATGAGAAAGTCCAGGCTGAACACAACAATAGGCATCGATCCCCAGCACCAGTCAAAGTAATTCCACTCAAATTGCCATTAAACAAATTCTATGAAAGACTGTTTACCTCATATAACTTCATTCCTTTTCCCTTCACAAGACACTGTGCCCTGCATATCAGACTGGTAAAGAGATAATAGCTAGAGCCATCCAAAGGTGGAATTATTCAGAAATAGTTAGCCTAGTCCTTCAGTTAGTCTTTCGGGTAAGTTCAATGAATTCTCCTTCAGATGTTACCACATTGTCCCTTGCCATCTTGCAACATGCATCATTTCTTTAACAACCTGTTTCTAAAATGTAAGGGGTCATCCTGTACGACTCTGGCAGTTAAAGTTATTACTAGATTAATGGGAAATAAAGAATTGATTGAATGATTAGAATTATAGGAACCCTACAGTGCAGAAGGAGCCATTTGGCCCATCGAGTCTGCACAATTCCACCCAGATCCTATCCTCGTAGCCCCATATATTTACCCTGCTAATTCCCCCTGAGACTAAGGGGCAATTTAGCATGGACAATCCACCTAAGCTGCACATCGTTGGTTTGTGGGAGGGAACTGGAGCACCCGGAGGAAACCCATGCAGACATGGGGAGAATGTGCAGACTCCACACAGACAGTGACCCAAGCCAGGAATTGAATCCGGGTCCATGACACTGTGAGGCAGCTGTGCTAATCACTGTGCCACTGTGCCACCTCCTTTGATTGATTTATCATTGTCACACATATTGGGATACAGTGAAAAGTATTATTTTCTGCACGCTACACAGACAAAGCATACCATTCACAGAGTACATAGGGGGAGACGGAAAAAATAAAGTATTAAGAATAGAATGAGAGTCCCAGTCCAAAACTCAGAGAACTGTTGACTTCCTTGAACTTATCAATGCCTGGTGGCATATCAAAGTTTGGAATCAATGTCGATGCTTAAGATGCCTTTTTCTTTGTTATGATCCCAGAAACTGTAACAAGATTCTCTTGGCTTCCACAGTAAGGATGTGCTTTGAACTGTGTTATGCATCACTAATACTTTGTCATGAGTCATTGCAGACACTTTCTAGAGTCATACAGCACAGGAGACCTTACACCCCATCAGATTTACTCTCTTTGCTTCTTCTCTATATTCTTTTTCTCTATATCCCCACAATACTTTCTCTTCTGCAAGCGGAGTTCCAATATTCCCCTTTGAAAGTTACTATTGAAATTGATTCTACCCTCATTTCAAACCCTGCACTATTCCAAATCATAGAGCGATTTATGATTATTGGGCCTAGGACTCAGGATATTCCTCTAGGCCCAGCAAGTGTCAGCTGCTTCATCAATGACCATCATAAAGCTAGAATTGAAGATGTTCACCAATGATTGCACAATGTTCAGCACCATTCGCAATTCCTCAGATACTGAAGCAGTCCATCTTCAAATGCAACAAGATCTAGACAATATCCAGGTTTGGGCTGACAAGTGGCGAATAACATTCGTGACAAACAAATACCAGGCAATGACCATCACCAATAAGAGACACTCTAACCACCGTCCCTTGACATTTAATGGTGTTACCATCGCTGAATCCCGCACTGTCAACACCTTTGAGGTTACTATTGACCAGACACTTAACTGAACTCACTACATTAACGTATTGGCTACAAGAGCAGGTCAGAGGCTCCGAATACTGCAACAAGTAACTCACCTCCTGACTCCCTAAAGCTTATCCACCATCTACGAGGCACATGTCAGGAGTGTGATGGAATGCTCTCCACTTGCTTGGATGGGTGCAGCTCCAACAGCACTGAAAAAGCTCAACACCATCCAGGACAGAGCAGCCCGTTTGATTGGCACCCCGTCTACAAACATTCAATCCCTCCACCATCAATGCTCAGTAGCAGCAGTGTGTACCGTCTACAAGATGCATTGCAGCAATTCACGAATATGGTGGCTAGGGAAATGTCTTTGGATGTTCTCCAGCTGGACTTTACACGAGACATTGGATGAGGTTCTACATGAGATTGTAAGCAAAAATGCATCGAATTGGAGATAATTTTATGCCACCTGAGAGTAAACTGTTGCAGAACTTAGAGTAGGTCTCAAGGGAATACTCTCAGATTGACAGGAGGTGACAAGCAATTGACCAAAGATCCTTAGACCTTCCAAATCCAGAACCATTTCTGTTCAAAAGGACCAGGGCAGCAGATACATGGGAACACTACCACCTGCAAGTTCCTCTCCAAGCCACTCACCATCCTGACTTGGAAATATATCGCCGTGCCTTCGCAGTTGCTAGGTCAAAATCCTAGAATTCCCTCCCTAGTGGCGTTTGGTCAACCCACAGAACATGGGGCAATTCAAGAAGGTAGCTCACTACCACCACCTTCCCAAGGGATGGGCAATAGATGCTGGCCAGCCAGTGACACCCATGTCCCACGAATGAATAAAAAAGTAATGATTCTATGATTGTAAGGCACTACCCGCGAGTACAATAGCGATGTTTATCTATTAACCTTGGCAGTCCCCTTCAGACCATTGCTCCCTATAGGTACATCTGGAACAATTATACCTGCCTAGAAATTGCTGTGGTCAATCAACTACAACTACTTGTCCCTGGCAAGTGACAGGCTAATGACTAGCCTATTGTGACAGCAGGTCAGATGAAGTGCTGCTCCATAACGCTAAGGGTAGTCCTCCCAATATACTATTTGCATTTGTTAGATGTGTGCAATAAAATATTGTCAAAACATGTAAACGAAGCAGAAGAGGAAGTAACAACAAGGCAACAAGACGCCGCTGTCTAAACCATCTTTTTGAAAATGTAATGTTTCAGAAGGTGCTGCATCTCTACCCTGTGGAATTACTGTCGAGGAGGTAAATACGCCTGTTCTCCAGGATTCGTTTTATTTTACTTTCCTCCGAAGATGCTCTCAGCTTTGCACTGCCTCTCCTCCCGCTGCTGGTGATAATTACTGTAATTAAACCTTCATTTTTTTTCTGACTCCATCTGCTTTTGTTATCTATGTCATGCCTACCAGTCATTTGCAACTGTATTAGAGCCACTGACTAAAACAAAATGAGGCAGGCAAAACTGCAGAATGCAGCTTCTGGAGTCACAGAGCTTTCACAGCACCAGAGAAAAGATGTTAATAATAAAAGCTTCTGAGATCGGGAATCAGTGCTGCACTGCATTCTCTGAATAATATTTCCAATACAGCATTCAGCAATATTTCCAATTGCCACATATCAAAATAAATGCGCATTGATTATTTGAACCTGGAACCAGGAAGGATTTCCGTAGATTTCTTCTCATAAAAACCCTACAATACATTTTGTTCTTGACTTCCTAAGTGAACTTCAATGCCAACTCATTCTGAAGCTGTAGATTATTTAGCTGAGCAACCAGGGACCCCTGAGTTTGATTCCCGGTTTGGGTCACTGTCTGTGTGGAGTTTGCACGATCTTCCCCGTGCCTGCCTGGGTTTCCTCTGGGTGTTCTGTGTTTCGACCCACAGTCCAAAAGATGTGCAGGTTAGGTGGATTAGCCGTGCTAAATTGATCCTTATTGTCAGAGGGCTAGCGAGGGTAAATGCATGGTGTTGCATGGGTGGGGTCTGGGTGGAATTGTTGTCGTTGGTCGCTGGAACAACGGACGTTTAAAGGGGACATATCAGGCAGATTTTTTGCACAGAGAGTAACCCATTGCTGGGAGGGGCAGTGGAAGTGGATAGAGTAGTACCTTTTAAGGAGCGTCTTGACAGATAATATGAATAGGTTGAGAATAGAGCGATATGGTCCCGGGAAGTGTCAGGGGTTTTAGTCCAGTCAGGCAGCGTGGTCGGTGCAGGCTTGGAAGGTCAAAGGGCCTGTTTCTGTGCTGTAATTTCCTATGTTCTTTGTCCAGGTTCACTGGGCTGAATGGCCTCTCTCTGCACTGGAGGAATTCTGTTCTATTCCATTCGATTCTAAACTGCACTGATCTTATAATGACTTTTACACTTGCACAACATCTTGGCGCATCTCAGGGATGTCTCAAAGTGGTGAATTACTTTGAAGAGCTGTGACAGTTGTTGCACTGATAAACACGGCGGCCATTTTGTGCACAGTAAAAGTGAAGTTTTCTCTGAACAGTGGTGTCCCTGTCTCCATGTGAGAAAATGTCAGGCTTGTCCCCACTTGGATTACATGCAAACATATGAATTATGAGTAGGGTAGGCCACGCTGTCCCTTTATAGAAACATAGAATCCCAGGAGGAGACCATTTGGCCCATTGAGTTTCCAATAAAGTATCTAATTTCAGTTTCCAATGAAGTATCTTACCTCAGGACCACCCCTCACCCTATCAGCACAATCCCAACAATTACCATGGTTAATCCTATCTAATTTATGCATTTTGGGGACACTAAGGGGCACTTTAGCATGGCTAATCCATCTAACCTACACATCCTGGGACACTAAGAGGCAATTTAGCACAGCCAACCACCTAATCTGCACATCTCTGCACTGCAGGAGGAAACCAGAGCACCCGGAGGGAATCCACACAGATACAGGGAGAATGTGCAGACACCACACAGACAGTGACCCAAGGCTGGAATTGAACCTGGGTCACCCAGCAGTGAGAGGCAGCAGTGCTAATAACTGTGCCACTGTGCTAGCATTCTACACCATTCAATAAGATCATGGCTGGTTTGATTATAACCTCAACCCTATACTCCTGTCTAACCTCGATAATCTTTCACCCCCATATTAATCAAGAATCTATCCATCTCTGCCTTAAAAATATTCAAAGATTCTGCTTCCACTGCATTCTGAGGAAAAGAGTTTCAGAGACTCATGATCCTCAGGGAGAAGAAAATGTTTTCTCATCTCTATTTTAAATTTTTAAACAGTGACCCTAGTTCAGATTCTGTGAACAAGGAAATATCATGTCTCAATCCATCTATGAATACCTCTCAAGTTCTTAAAATTTTTGATTAAGTCGCATGTTATACACTGTCTGGTTCAGCGACAGGGTTTGAATTCCACCACAGAACTTGATGGCTAAGGAAAAGGTGTTTAAAATGCAGCTAAACATGTTGACTTCAACTTACAGATCCTTCCAATGCAGATGGTAAGAGTGGGAGCAATCCCTGGTCAACCAAGTGATGGAAAGAGAGGTTGGAGCCCCCAACACTATCCATAATTCCAGTCTGCAACATGCATGTAAAAGTATTTTGCCACAGCAACTTGGATTCCCTGAGTGAACTGTTACATACCACCATCACTAAGGACAACCTGATCAAGGAGATTTGGGGCACTATATTGGGTCAGGACACCAACTGTGATAGAATATATTCCTGAAGTTTTTTATCAGATGACATTCCCCCACAGTCCAGCCAACACATCCATCCTTCTGATGCACGGCCTTCCTCTGCCAATTGGAAAGCAGATAGATTCATTATCCAACTGATGCCTCCCTATCAGCCAAGCAGCCATTCTTCCGCTTTGCAATATTTTTTATATCTGGTGAAGAGAAACGTTCAAAGAAAATGTCAAAAGGAATTATTTTTTTCAATGGCCCAGTGATTCTTCTCCAGTGTTGTACACAGCAGTGTCTTGGAAATCAAACTTCAATTCCCAGATAACCTGAGCCAATCCTTAATGTTGGGGAAAAAAATGTTCTATAAAAACTAGAAGATCATAAGATATAGGAGCACAATTAGGCCACTTGGCCCATCAGGTCTGCATCGTCATTCAATCATGGCTGATATTTTTCTCATCCCCATTCTCCTGCCTTTTCCCTATAACCCCTGATCCCCCTATTAATCAAGAATCTATCTATCTCCGTCCTAAAGACACTCAATGACCTGGCCTCCACAGCCTTCTGCAGCAAAGAGTTTCACAGATTCACCACTCTCTGGCTGAAGAAATCCTTCCTCATCTCTGTTTTGAAGGATTGTCCCTTTAGCCAGGGTGGTGCCCACTTGTTCTGGATTTTCCTACTAGTGGAAACATCCTCTCCATGTCCATCCTATTCAGGCCTTGCAGTATCCTGTAAGTTTCAATAAAATTCCCCCTTATCATTATAAACTCCAATGATACAGACCCAGATTCCTCAACTGTTCCTCATTCAACATTAACATAGAACATAGAACAATACAGCACAAACAGGCCCTTCGGCCCACGAGTTGTGCCGATCACATCTACCAATCCACAGATCTATCTGTAACCCCCTATCCTATTCTTTTCCATATACTCATCCAGAAGTCTCTTAAAAGACCCCAGTGAGTTTGCCTCAACAACCTCCAACGGCAGTCGGTCCCATTCACTCACTACCCTCTGAGTGAAAAATCTATCCCTGACATCTCCTTTGTATTTGGTTCCCTGCACCTTAAATCTGTGTCCTCTCGTAGTGACCATTTCAGCTCGGGGAAATAGTCTCTGAGAGTCCACCCTATCTATCCCTCTCAACATTTTATAAACCTCTATCAGGTCGCCTTTCAACCTACGTCTCTCCAGTGAGAAGAGTCCCAGCTCCCTCAACCTATCTTCATAAGGCCTGCCTCCCACTCCAGGCAGCATCCTTGTAAATCTCCTCTGAACCCTCTCAATAGCCTCTACATCCTTCCTATAATGAGGCGATCAGAACTGCGCACAATACTCCAACTGGGGTCTGACAAGAGTCTTATAGAGCTGCATCATTACCTCCTGACTCCTAAACTCTATTCCTCGATTAATGAAGGCCAGTACACCGTACGCCTTCTTGACCACTTTCTCCACCTGCGAGGCCGATTTAAGAGTCCTATGGACCTGGACCCCGAGATCCTTCTGCTCTACAACACAGCTAAGACTCCTACCCCTTATATTGTACTCCAGGGATAATTCTTGTGAACCTCTTCTGGAGGATCCAGAACCTCCTCTGGACCCTTGCCGTAGCCAGAATATCCTTCCTTAGATAAAAGGCCCAAAACTGCTCACAATGCTCCAAATGGGGTCTGACCAGAGCCTTATACAGCCTCAGAAGTACATTCCTGCTCTTGTATTCTAGCCCTCTTGACATGAACGCTAATATTGCATTTGCCTTCCTAACTGCCGACTGAACCTGCTCATTAACCTTAAGAGAATCTTTTCTAAATGGGGAAATGCTTAGGAGACCTCTTAGTTCCTCCCAGCATCAGAATTCTGCACTTTCTGCCACGTATCTACACAGACATTTCCGAGAGGGATGGTCAGACTCGGTATCCCCTCTTCAGATTTTTTAACAGGCCAACCTCCATATCTGGGGCCTCATTTATTTAGAAAATAGTTTATGCCTCCATTCCTCCTTCTACAGTGCATAACCTCACACTTTTCTACATTGTATTCCATCTGCCACTTCTTTGCCCACTCTCCTAACTTGACCTAGTGATTCTGCAGCCCTCCCCTGCCCCTTCCTCAATACTAGCTGTCCCTCTACATATCTTTGTATCATCTGAAAACTTTTAAACAGTGCCTTTAGCTGCTTCCTCAAAATGTATGTTTGAAAAGTCGTGGAACCAGTACTGACTCCTGAAGCACACCAGTCACATGACTTTCCCCTACATTCCAGCCATTAATCAGCCAACACATCCATTCTTAAACAGCACACTGCAGCAAACAGTCTACAGGATCTATTTAAACAGCACACTGCAGTAAACAGTCTACAGAGTCTATTTAAACAGCACTCTACAGCAAACATCTACAGAGTTTATTTAAACAGCACACCACAGCAAACAGTGTACAGAGTCTATTTAAACAGCACTCTACAGCAAACAGTCTACAGTGTCTATTTAAACAGCACACCACAGCAAACATCGACAGAGTCTATTTAAACAGCACACTGCAATAAACAGTCTACAGAGTCTATTTAAACAGCACACCACAGCAAACATCTACAGAGTCTATTTAAACAGCACTCTATAGCAAACATCTACAGAGCCTATTTAAACAGCACACCACAGCAAACAGTTTACAGAATCCATTTTAACAGCAAACAGTCTACAGAGCCTATTTAAATAGCACACTACAGCAAACAATTTACAATTGAATGGTTCCTTGTTGCCAGTGTTTTTCACTGTCAAAGTTTACAGTGTAGAACTCCTGACTGCCATGAATAAGGTCCCCAGATATAAAGATGGGCCTATCTGGGGAGGGTATACTGAGTCTGACCATCTCTCTCAGAAATGTCTGTGCAGATACATGGCAGGAAGTGCAGAATTCTGATGCTGGGAAGAACTAAGAGTGTGGGACGGACAGGGGAGGAATGAATCAATTTTTAACATTGTCTCCAAGGTAGCAAATGGCTACATCTGACAGAATGGGTGGGATTTTATGGTCTCACTCATCCCGAAATCATAAAACTCTGACTGAAGTAAATGAGTCTTTCCATAGTCTCCCCTACATCTGCTGTGAATACCATGGCAGGCAGGATGGTTAAACTCCGCCCCACATATGCCGACAGAAAGGGGATGATTGGACAAATTGTTTGTCAATCAGGCTGAGAGACCACACTGCTCGAAGTGATTGATTTTATGCGTGTAATTTGACATTGTACAACCTTGATTTTTGATTTGATTTGATTTATCATGGTGACATTCCTCCACTCACTGTGAACTTTGTTGATGAAATTGCTTTGTTTTCATTCAATCAGGACACAGAGCAGAGATATTGTAATTCTGCTGATCAGTCAAATTTGCTGTAATCCACACAAACTATTTTTGAACTGACTTTTCTGGCTTTGTTGCAGTATACAATTCAAATAGACTCTGTAGACTGTTTGCTGTAGTCTGCTGTTTAAATAGACACTGCAGACTTTTTGCTGTTTTAGTGTGCTGTTTTAATAGATTCTGCAGAATGTTCGCTGCAGTGTGCTGCTTAAGTAGACTCTGTAGACTTTTTGCCCCAGTGTGCTGTTTAACTAGACTGTAGACTGATTGCTGTAGTGTACTGTTTAATAGGCTCTGTAGACTGTTTGCTGTAGTGTGCTATTTAAATAGACTGTCGACTGCTGTGGTCTGCTGTTTAAATAGATTCTGTAGACTGTTTGCTGTAGTGTGCTGTTTAAATGGACTCTGCAGATTGTTTGTTGTAGTGCGCTATTTAAATAGACTGTTGACTGCTGTAGTCTGCTGTTTAAATAGACTCTGTAGACTGTTTGCTATTGTCTGCTGTTTAAATTGACTCTATAGGCTGTTTGCTGATTGAATAGACTCCATAGACTATTTGCTGTAGTGTACTGTTTAAATCGATTCTGTAGACTGTTTGTTACAGCATTATGTTTAAATAGACTCTGTAGCCTGTTTGCTACAGTGTGCTGAGTAAATAGACTGTTTGCTGCAGTGTGCTGATTGTCGGAAAAACCCATCTGGTTCACTAATGTCCCTTAAGGGAAGGAAATCTGCCATCCTTACCTGGTCTGACCTACATGTGACTCCGGAAATGCAACAATGACCCTCAACTGCCCTCTGGCAACTAGGGATGGATAATAAATGTTGTCCCAACCAGCAACATCCATGCCCCACAAATGAATATAAAAAGATAGTTCTCTCAAATTTATCTTTCACTGTCTCTGGCTTTCCCATAATCATGATGGCACTTCAGGGGCAGAATCTGAGCGAAGCTTTTGTTTGAATTTCTGCGTGGATAACTGATAGCGGTTGACAGCACTGGGAGCTCTGTCAACTTTCCCATTCAGCGAGTCCCCCATCGCTAACTGAATGAAAGCGCAGACAGAAGTGGATGAAGTATTGAAGTGTGGTGTGAAGGATTGCAATTTTCATTGGACACATTTTGCTAATGTCATTTGAAAGTCTGCAATTTGCGAACTGTCGGGAACATTGAATCTGTTTGTCAAGGCTGGTTTCCTGAGTGTAAGGATGGAGGCACTGGGACAGCGAAGAAACAGGAATGCAGATCAAAACACAAGCCTAGAAGTCACACTGTGCAAATACCAGCCTTTGAATGAGTAACGCATTTGCTTGCAATTCTGCCAGCCATTATTTCAGCAGAGGCTCATTTTAATAACTAACACTTGATGAAACTGCGGACAAACACAGAATACAAATGCTTCAAGTGCTCTCGTACTAATTTTCACAGGTTGCAGTTTCGAGTTGAGGAGGCAGGAGGGACAAGAAAAGACTTAGGCTGAAAATGCGAGGGAGAGAAAGAGAGAGAGGAGAAAGGATTGATTATTAAAGACTTCCTGGAGTAGATAACTATGATCTGTGGTGACCCATGTGATTTTAAGGAAGGTAACTTCCTGGGGCCAGCATTAGCTGCCAAAATTCATACTGCAGCTCAGCTGGATTTCTAAATGATCTTTTCCCACTGGATTTTGCTGACTACTTTACCAGCAAAGATATAGTGAATTTTAAATGGCTTGTAATCTCACAATGTGTAATTACATCATCATGTCGACACAAGACAACTATTTGGCACTTCTAACTTCTCTGAGTTAAAACACAGAATGTTTCCAACCCATGCTAACTGAAAACAAAGTGTAAAGCAATTAAAGATGTCGATATTCAAGCTTTTATGGGAGCGTGGAACAACCATTCTTCCCCTCTTGTCTGTGCTAGCTCTCTGAAAGAATGATCTGACAGAGATGAGGGGAAATTACTTCTCTAAAAGAGTCTATGGAATTCACTAACCTAGAAGGCCGTGGACGCTGAGACTTGGGTTAAATTTAAGAAAGAGATGGACAGATTTTTAATTGGTGATGGGTTTGAAGGATAATGGTGAATGGACAGGAAAGTAGAGTTAAGGCCAAGATGAAGTCAGCCATGACTGTATTAATGACAGAGCAGGCTCGAGGGGTTGAATGGCTCTTAGGTGTAAAGAAGGCAAATGGTATGTTGTCTTCATTGCAAGAATTTTCAGGTACAGGAGCAGGGATGTTGTTGTTGCAATTCTACAGAGCCTTGGTGAGGTCACACCTAGAGTATTGTGTGGAGTTTTGGTCTCCTTTTCTGAGAGAGGATGTCCTTGCTCTTGAGGAGGTGCAGCGAAGGTTTACCAAGCTGATTCCGGGGACGGCGGGACTGATGTATGAGAAGAGATTGACAAGGTTAGGATTATTTTCACTGGAATTCAGACAAATGAGGAGGGGCTCTCATTGAGACTTATAAAATTGTAACGGAGCTAGGCAGGATAGATGCAAGGAGGATGTTCTCGATAGTGGGAGTGGCCAGAACCAGGGGTCACAGTCTGAGGATTCAGGGTAGAACATTTAGAACAGAGATGAGAAAACATTTCTTCACCCAAAGAGTGGTGAATTCAGTACCACAGGAAGTAGTTGATGCCAAAACATTGAAAGTATTCAAGAGGTGCCCGGATATAGCACTTGGGACAATCAAAGGTTATGAGGAAAAAGCAGAATTAGGCTTTTGAGTTGGATGATCAGCTATGATTGCAATGTATGGCGGAGAAGTCTCAAAGGGCCAAATGGCCTCTTCCTGCTCCTGTCTTCTATTAGTCCTAATTTTCTTAAAAAAATCAATTTTCCCACTCTTCACCCGCTCTTTGCCTTTTATTTCACTTTTCCAAGTGGTTATCCGATTGACTTGTGAAGATGACAATTGTAGAGATTTCCATTCGTGTCTTTTCAAGCAGTGCGTTCCAGATCTTAACAATTCATTGCAATTCACTCCCCTTCGGTTCAGCAGTAATCCTGCTTTCCCAGTACTGACGTCCTTCCCTGTATCAATAGTTTCTCCTTATAAACTCTATCAAAAGCCCTCATGATTTTGAAATCCTTTTAGGCACACAGATGATATGGAAACAAAGAAAATAGAAGCAGGAGGAGGACATTTGGCCCTTCGAGCCTACTCCGCCATACATTATGATCATGGTTGATCATCGAATTCAATATCCTGATCCCCTTCTCCCCCATATCCCTCAATCCCTTTAACCCCAAGAGCAATATCTAATTTCTTTTTGAAATCAGACAATGTTTTGCTCTCAACTACAATCTGTGGCAATGAATCCCACACATTCACCACCCTCTGGGTGAAGAAATTTCTCTTCACCTCAGTTTTAAAAGGTTTCATCCCTTATCCTCAATCAATGATCCCCTAGTTAGAACATAGAACATAGAACAATACAGCACAGAACAGGCCCTTCGGCCTTCGATGTTGTGCCGACCAAAATAAAAAGCAATGCCCCTCCAAACTAAACCATTCCCTTCTCTTCCATATACTTATCAATTAACCTCTTAAACGCCACCAAACTTGGCGCATCTACAACAGCTGCAGGCAGGGCATTCCACTCCCTAATCACTCTTTGAGTAAAGAACCTACCTCTGATATCCGTCCTATAACTCATACCCCTTAATTTAAAGCTGTGTCCCCTCGTGCTAGCTTTCTCCATCCTAGGAAAAAGGCTATCACTGTCCACCCTATCTAAACCTCTAATCATCTTATATGCTTCAATAAGATCCCCTCTTAGCCGCCTCCTTTCTAACGAAAACAACCTCAAATCCTTCAACCTCTCTTCATAGGACCTGCCCTCCATACCAGGCAACATCCTGGTAAACCTCCTCTGTACCCTCTCCAATGCCTCCACATCTTTCTTATAATGTGGGGACCAGAACTGCACACAATACTCCAAGTGCGGCCGCACTAGAGTTTTGTACAGTTGCAACATGATGCTGCGGCTCCTAAATTCAATCCCCCTACCAATAAAAGCTAAGACTCCATATGCCTTCTTAACAACTTTATCCACTTGACTGCCTACTTTCAGGGATCTATTGACACATACACCAAGATCCTTCTGTTCCTCAACACTATTAAGAGCCCTACCATTAGCCCTATACTCTACACATTTATTGTTCCTGCCAAAGTGCATTACCTCACACTTTTCCACATTAAACTCCATTTGCCAACTCTCGGCCCAGCTCTGCAACTTGTCCAAGTCACTCTGTAAACTATAACACCCCTCTTCACTATCTACCACTCCACCGACTTTAGTGTCATCTGCAAATTTACTGATCCATCCCTCAATACCCTCATCCAGATCATTTATAAAAATTACAAACAGCAGGGGCCCCAAAACAGACCCCTGAGGCACACCACTTGTCACCGAACTCCACGATGAATATCTCCCATCAACCACCACCCTCTGTCTTCTATCTGCCAGCCAATTCCTAATCCAATTAGCTAAATCACCCTCTATTCCACACATCTGCATTTTCTGTAGAAGTCTTCCATGGGCCACCTTATCAAACGCCTTACTAAAGTCCATATATACTACATCAACCGCCTTACCCCCATCCACCTCTCTGGTCACTTTCTCAAAAAACTCAATGAGGTTAGTAAGGCATGACCTACCCTTCACGAAACCATGCTGACTATCCCCAATCAATTCATTTCTCTCTAAATAACTATAAATCCTATCCCTAATAATTCTCTCCAATACCTTGCCCACCACAGAAGTAAGACTCACTGGCCTATAATTCCCAGGAAGGTCTCTCTTCCCCTTCTTAAACAATGGGACCACATTCGCCATCCTCCAGTCCTCCGGAACCACACCCGTAACCAACGAGGACCTGAAGATCAGAGCCAGAGGCTCTGCAATCTCCTCTCTTGCCTCCCAGAGAATCCTAGGGTAAATCCCGTCCGGCCCAGGGGACTTATCCAACTTCAAACCCTCGAGAATTTCTAACACATCCTCCCTATCTACTACAATACTTCCCAATTTGCAACCCTGTACCTCAGTGCTCTCCATAGCTACATATCCAGCACTCTGCGTGAAGTTCTGCCCACCCTCACCATTCTTTCTGAATCTACCCTGTCTAACCATGTTAGAATTTTATAAATTTCTATGAGACCCCCTCTCTCTCTCTTTTAGACTCCAATGAACACACTCCTAACTGACTTTAGTCTTCCCTCATGACAATGGGGATTGCCACAATCCTCAGATGACTGAAGGGAGATCAGTGGAACTTTTTCAATGGGGAATTCAGGAGAACGTTCTCCAAACGGAGAAAGCTTAGGATGTGAAACTCACTGGCTGGAATCTTACCACAGTTCACACCGGTGGGATTTTCCTATCCCACCGTAGTGAGCAGAGATTTGGCTGGGTGCCAAATTCTCCAACCTCACTGCAGTGGGAGTGTGGCAGGAACAGCTGGTAAGATTGCACTCACTGTCATAAATAATAGTTAAGAATAGATGCACTTTGGGGAAAGTCGGACAATAGACAAGGAAAAAAGGGGCAGAAGGTTGTACTGATTGTGCTCAACGAAGAGTAATGAGAGGAAGCTCGTATGGAGCTGAAGTCAAAGCATGGGGTAATTGGGATGAATGTGTTACTTCAATGTAATTCTATTTAACTTAACTGAAGTATTTGATATAATTGCCTCAGTGAGTAATTGATAGGATTGTATAGTCCAGATATGGTGCAGAAGGAGGCAACTTGGCTCATCGAGCCTGGACCAACAATAATCCCTCCTAGGCCTCAGTCCCGTAGCCCAGTGTATCTACGCTATCAATCCCCCTGCCACTAAGGGGCAAATTAGCATGGCCAATCCACATAACCCGCACATCTTTGGACTGTGTGAGGAAACCAGAACAGCCAGAGGAAACCCACACAGACACAGGGAGAATGTGCAGACTCTACACGGACAGTGACCTGAGACCAGAATTGAACCCAGGATTCTGGCGCTGTGAGGCAGCACTGCTAACCACCATGCCACTTGTGGGTCACTTTCCACGATGAAGCCTTGTTGGAACACATTTTGCTGCAAATTATTTTTTAATCAACTTGCCCAAGACTTTAAAAACTGTTCTGTTTTTTCCCTTAAACTGAAGATGGGTGGCTCTTCAATCTTAAACTGAAGATGAATAGCTCTTCAACAGCACCTCTTAGACCTCGCTGGCTCTCATCTATTCCACCGTCATGCCATTGCCCCTTGGTTAAATTCTGGAAAGCTCTTGGGCAGTCGACTTCTCCCATCAAGACTTGTTCAGCATTGACGGATCTCAGAGTATGTGGAGGTTATATAAAATGCACCATTCCATGTTAGCATTCTAAATGGACAGAGTGGCCCGCTTCATCCATCACCTTAGACATGCCCTCCCTTCACCACCAACACACAGCAGCAGCATGGCATGCTTGCCTTCATCAGCCAGGATATTAAGTTTAAAAATTGGCAAGTCATGTTGCAGTTTTATAGAACATCAGTTAGGCCGCACTTGGAATATAGTGTTCAGTTCTGGTCGCTATATTACCAGGTATGGAGAGGGTACGGAAAAGATGTTGCCTGTTATGGAGGTACATTAGCTGTGAGGAGAGGTTGGAGAAACTTGGTTTGTTCTCACTAGAGCGACGAAGGTCGGGGGAGAAACCTGATAGAAGCCTAAAAGACAATGAGGAGCATGGACAAAGTGGATAGTCAGAAGGTATTTCCCAGGATGAAAGAGTCAATTAGTAGGGGGCACATGTTTAATGTACGAGGGTAAGGTTTATTTGGCAGCATGAACTTTTGAAGCATTGCCCCTTTATCAGGTGAGTGCAGGATTTGTTTCACAAACAGGGCATATAAAGACACAAACTCAATTACAAGATAATGGTTGGAATACGAATCTTAACAGATAATTTGAGGTGTTGTGAGACGACTTACTGTTTAAATCTGAGTCAATGTTTTGTTGTTCATTTTGGTTTTACCTCTGGGGTTTCAGAGTGGGCTTTGACTCAGTTGATTGACTGAGGCAGAGGAATGTGAATGGGCAGATTGTAATTTGCAGGGAAAATACATAGGTCTCTTTTGTTTTAAAACGGTTTTTACTTGATCCTGAAAAAGCAAGATGTCTCTGTCTTTCTCTCTCTCTCTGGAGACTGTTGTTTGGGACAATCAGAAGCCAGGTGCCTCTCTATCTCTCTCTCTCTCTCTCTCGAAAGATGTTCAAAAAGTTGTAGAACTGTTAACAAGTATAAGCAAGTAAGCCTGTTTGTCGCTAACTGATTTGGAAGATGAGTCTAAGTCTATAAGATGAATATTGATTGAATTGGAACTATTAGAGATACATTAGCAGTTAAGAACTGTATCTTGTCACATATAAGTATTTCAATTAATTAAAGTTAAGCTAATTAATTCTTTATAGTTAAACAGTAATATTAAAAAGTTTATTTTAATAAATGCTTCCTAATGTATTAATAGAATTACACCTGGAGTGAAATGATTTATCCTCATACTAATGCCAAAATAGTGAAAAATTATTGCAGTGCAGTCAAACTTCATGACATACTTTAGAGTTTCTGATAAATAAGAAAGTTATTTCCTCATCTTGTCAAGGGCACTAAGGGATAGGCAACAAATGTTGACCTTGCCAGTGATGCCCACATGCTGTAAAAGAATAAATAAGCAACAAATTTGTGTTGACTTCACCAAATGCTAATTCATGAAGGCACTTCATCATGTCACTCTGAATTATCTGGTTGACTCAGCTGCCTAATCCACCCTGGATTAAAGAAATAGACATAATATACAGCTAAAGACTGCGCTGCAAAGACATTGCAGTAAAGAGGTCAAGCTTGTACACAGCAATAGCTGTCGAAGTTAACAGAATTGCTTCTAGAGATAGAATCACTTTTCAAAGGACCTCACTGTGGGGCCCTCACAACAATGATGTATTCCTGAAGCACTCTGGAGGATTTACTGGAGAACATTATTAGACTCCGCAGGTGAAGCGCTGCCTTTGAAATTCAGAGTAAACACTCTGGGGAATCAGGCTGTAGCAGTCCTCTGAGTTCATTGCTCTAATATTAAAATGGTTGTTCTTTTTCATCTCGCCTTTGGTTGAGCAGTCCATTGGGAGGTCCAGCGAGGTGCTGAGTCTGTTCAATCTGCTGCACCCACCTCAACTCTACACTGAGCCCAGCTGGCATTTTGGATCAAAAGGGAAGTAATGTTTGAGCTTGCAAGGTGTTTAGGAATCAAATCTCATCGTGAGCAGATACGCATCTACTCACTGAGGGAAGGGTGAAATCCAATTTCACATCCGACCTTTGTTCTTAACCAGATAGCAAAGGAAATAAGCTAATAATGGACATCAACATGAAAGCAGGCGTCCCGTATGTATCAGAGAAAGTTACACAGAGCAAAAAACAAAATATTTGTAATCTCGGTCACACGTTGCATAGGTTCTGTAGCACATATATAGGCCATTCCACATGTGGGATAGCACGATGGCACAGTGGTGCTTCACAGTGCCAGGGACCAGCCTCGGGTCAACGTCTGTGCGGTATTCACACATTCTCCCTGCATCTGCATGGGTTTCCTCTGGGTGCTCCTGTTCCCTCGCACAGTGCAAAGATGTGCAGGTTATGCCCATGCTAAGTTGCCCCATAGTGTCCCAATTTGTGTAGGTTAGTTGGGTTAACCATGGTAAATGTGCGGGAATAGTGGGAGAGGAGGGCTTGGACATGTCTGGGATGGTCAGTAATTGGGCAATAGGGGTGGTCAGTAAGCCAGAGGCTTACCAGTGATGGAGTTGCCCAATGATTGGGAGGCTGGCAGTGGGGGGCTACTGGGCATTCGGCAATCTTGATGCTGACAGATTGGCACATGCGCAGTAGCCTACTCAGCACTTTGCTGTCGGCCTGTCCAGCAGGAATAATCCTCACCCACAGCTTTTAGCATCATTCACATTAGTCCACTCTGGTGTACTAGGAAGGTGGCATGGTGGCACAGTGGTTAGCACTGCTGCTTCACAGCTCCAGGGACCTGGGTTCGATTCCTGGCTTGAGTCACTGTCTGTGTGGATTTTACACATTCTCCTCATGTCTGTGTGGGTTTCCTCTGCGTGCTCCAGTTTCCTCCCACAGCCCAAAAATGTGCAGGTTAGGTTGATTGGCCATGCTGAAATTTCCCCTTAGCATCCTTAGATGTGTAGGTTAGAGGGATTAGCGGATAAATATGTAGGAATATGGGGGTGGGGCTTGGGTAGGATTGTGGTCAGTGCAGACTTGATGGGCCAAATGGCCTCTTTCTGCACTGTAGGGATTCTATGATTCACTCTGCAGGACACAGAATGTGGATGATCTTTTTTGAAACTCCAGTTGAAAGAAAACAGAGGGATTTACTCCAGTTTTTATGCGAATTTGGCATTATTAGAATTTTTTGGGGGGGAATCCCCCAACCCCATCACACCCCCCCAAACATTCTGCACCCTCTCCTTTTCTTCAATTTGCATTATCTGTATGGTGTGCAAGAAACAATACTTTTTCCTGTATACTCACACACAGTGTGACAACGATAAATCAAATTGAATCAAAAATCATGTTTTGTTTGCGTGTTTGTGCTTCATGTGGGATTGCTGTGCCATGTCATTCAGGCAGAAGGAACATACATGTACTGGTGCCAGCCGTTTTGATTCTGCTGAGGGGAAAGGGGGAGAGGGTAGTGTTATTGTTTCAGGCCTCAGAGAGTTGATGAAGTCGGCCAAATGGAACAGATGCCGTTGCAAATTCCCTTTTTATTTATAATGTGCAGCTCCGCAATCAGCATCAGTGTTGAATTCAAGAGTTTATATTGAGCCATTACATTTACAGGCCACACTTAAGTCCAAAGTAGTTCTGCTTGTGTTAACTCTTCAACTAAGAATATTTACACTAACACGGTTCCCTTCAGTTTTCCCAGTATCCTTTAAAATTCTTTCTTTTCAAACACTTATCTATTCCCTTTCAACACATGTTAAGTGTATCTTGTTCAATAGTCACCTGAGGTTAAAGGATTCTCAAGATCCCTCGAGACCTCCACTGGATATCATTATCCAGTGATAATCCAGAGTCTGTGCCTCACGTGCTCTGCCAAAGTGCACATCAGTCGAACCAATTTTCTACCGCTCGCTTTCTCGAAACCTTTCAACATTTTGAAAACTTTGCCTGCCCCGTTCCAGTGAAGAAGCACTCAGACGTTTAAGATGCTCATGGATAACTTCCACACTTCATCAGTCAAGTGACATTCTCAGTGTCTTTTTCCAATAATAAATACAAAGTGGGGTGGCACGGTGGTACAGTGGTTAGCACTGCTGCCTCACAGCACCAGGGATACAGGTTTAATTCTGGCCTCAGGTGGTGGTCTGCATGGAATTTGCACTTTCTCCCTGTGGGTTTTTTCTGAGTGCTCTGGTTTCCTCCCACAGCACAAAGATGTACGGGTTAGGTTGATAGTAAATATCTGGGGTTACGGGGATAGAACAGTACCTGAGTGGGATTATTGTCAGTGCAGGCTCAATGGGACAAATAGCCTCCTTCTGTACTGTAGATTCTATGCTGTCCTTGCCACCATGATATTCCCAACATTGTAAGTATTGTAAATATTACTCTAATTGTGGCCCTAAACACAGAATCACATAATTGTTACAGCTCAGAAGGAGGCCATTTGGCCTATTGAGCCTGCACCAACAATAATCGCATCTGCACTCATTCTTCAAATGAAATTAGTGATTTAGTGCCTTTTCCCCATCCTCCTGCAGAACAAGTAATCATCTAATGCCCTCTTGAATGCTCCCACTGAAGCTGGCTTCACCACAATTGCCGGTAGAACATTCCTGACCACAACCACTCACTGTGTGAAAAAGTTCTTTCTCACATCCCATTTGCGTCGTTTGCAAACCACTTTAAATCGCTTTAAACTAGCTCTCGAGTCGAAACATTGGCTCCAGTCTCTTTCCACAGATGCTGCCAGACCTGCTGAGATTTTCCAGCATTTTCTGTTTCTGTTTCAGATTCCAGCATCCAAAGCATTTTGCTTTTACTTTACAATAGATTTATGCCCTCTCATTCTTTTACAAACGGGAGAAGTTTCTCCCCAGCTAAAAGCAAATTACTGCGAATGCCGGAATCTGAAACCAAAAGTGAAAACGTTGGAAAATGTCAGCAGGTCTGAACAAAATCAAAGAACAAAGAAAATGACAGCACAGGAACAGGCCCTTCGGCCCTCGAAGCCTACATTGACATGCTGCGCAACTTAACTAAAACCCCTTATCCTTTCGGGAACCACATCCCTCTCTATTCCCATTCTATTCATGTATTTATCAAGATGTTCCTTAAAAGTCATTACTGTATCCGCTTCCAGTATGTTCCCCAGCAACAAGTTCCAGGCACCCACTATCTCTGTATAAAAAATCTGCTTCGTATGTCGATGATATTGATGTACTTGTTTTTATCCTACAGGTACTTTGGTCCGCCTTGTTGTCTAACGAGGGGCATACACACGATGGGTCGTGAGAGGGCTGCTCTTGGATTTTTGTTCTGAGTATCCTAGTGCTTCATGTCGTTAGTGTACACTTGACCTGGACCATTTGATGGGCAACACAACAGCGCAGTGACTATCACTGTGCTGTGCAGATACATAGATTTGGGTCTGTGTCTGTGGGAGTTTGCGCATTCTCCCCGTGCTTGCATGGGTTTTCTCCAGGTGCTCCGGTTTCCTCCCACATCCCAAAGATGTGCTCTTAGGCTGATTGGCAGAACAAATTCTCCCTAAATTGTCTCAAATTTGGTTCTAATGCACAGATCTATAAACATAGACAGGGATCATGGCTAGAAATGGGAACATTGAAGTGGTGGCGTGGGCTCGTTGGGCCGAAGAGCCTGTTTCCCGTGCTGTTTTGTTCTTTGTTCTTTATATCTCCTTTAAACATTGCCCCTCACGCCTTAAACCTGTGCCCCCTAATAATTGACTCTTCCACCCTAGGAAAAAGCTTCTGACTATCCATTCTGTTCATGCTTCTCATAATCTTATAGACAAAGGTTTGGCAAAGGACTCAAAATATCAGCTCTTTTCTCCCCTTACAGATGCTGAGATTTTCCAGCATTTCCTCTTTTGGAAGCAGTTTCTCTCTCCAAGGAGAACATTCCCAACCTCTCCAATCTATCCTCATTACTGAGATGTTGTACACAAATTTTGAACATCAACTGCTTGTTTCATGGTTAAACAGCTTGATGTTTTTGTGTTCATTTTCATAAAACTCACAATCCCATTTTCCCTTAAAAGTCAACCGTGGCTCATTTGTTGGCATTCGCGCCTTTCCTTCCAAAGGCTGTGGACTTAAGTCCCACTCAAGGTTTGAAACGTGAAGGACCTAAGCTCACACTCTACCGAGGGAATACTGGACTGGCAGAGACACTGTTGTTCAGATGAAATCAAGTCCTGTCTGCCCTTACACAGGGATGCGGAATGATCCCATTGTATTGTTTTGAAGAAGAATAAGGGAGTTCTCCCAGCATCCAGATCAGTATTTACTTCTTGATCAATGTTGCAAAATAACAGAATATTAGGTCATCTTCATACTGGTGTCTGCGAGAGTTCTCTGTGCGCAAATTAACCACTGTGTTTGCTACCTTACAGCAATGACCACCCTCTCAAAAAGTACCCCCTTGACAGTTGAGCATTTTTGAATGTGCCCTGATGGTGAATGACACCATATAAAAGCAAGCCTTTAGGCCAGGACTTTTCAGTTCCACCCTGGGGAATCGTTGTGGGCTGGGTGGAAAATATGATGGACCATAGAGTCATAGAGGTTGACAGTATGAAATCAGGCCCTTCCGTCCATCTTCTCCTAAGTTAGGCCTAACTGAGGCCTAACCACTCAATTAGGCCTAATTGCCCAAATTTGGTTCCTATCTGTCTGTACCCATCTTACCCATGTAACTGTCTAAATGCTTTTCAAAAGACAAAATTATACCTGCCTTTACTACTACCTCTGCAATTTGTTCCAAACACTCATCACTTTCTGTGAAAAAACAGCTCCCCCAAATCCTTTTGCATCTCTCCCCTCTCACTTTACACCTATGCCCTCTATTTTTAAACTCCCCTACCTTTGGGAAAAGGCATTGACTATCTAGCTGATCTATACCCCTCATTAATTTGTAGACTGTTATAAGATCACCCCTAAGCCTCCTACGCTCCAGGGAAAAAGTCCCAGTCTATCCAACATCTCCTTATAACTCAAACCATCAAGTCCTGGTAGCATCCTAGTAAATCTTCTCCGCATTCTTTCCAGTTTAATAATATCCTGTCTATAATAGGGTGACCAGAATGGTGCACAGTACTCCAAGTATGGCCTTACCAATATCTTGTACAACTTCAACAAGACGCCCCAGCTCCTGGCGCGAATGTCTATTGACATTGGGCAGGAATGCTATGGGATCGGAATTTAATCAGTCCTATTACCCCGGCTGTTCTAGCTGTGTTCAATTCTGGGTGCCCCGCTGCAGGAGGTACTGTGTAAGATGCCACAGCACTCGTTAAAGAAGAACAGGAAGCTGCTCTGATGGTCTCAGCGCCCACCTCAACACTTGCTGTACCTTTATTGGCCACCAATCTAAATGATAGTGAGTGGGATCTTGCTGTGCATTTGCATCAGCTGTTGTATTTTCCCATAATAATAGTTAATGCAATTGATTGCATTCTTTGGGATGTGTGCATGTGCATGATTTGAAAACGTTAATACTTTTTTATTCGTTTTTGGGTCAAGGGCGTCACTGGCTCGACAGTATTTATTGCCCATCCCTAGTTGCCCTTCTGAAGATGGTGGTGAATCACTGATACAACTGAGGGTCTCATTGGGCTATATCAGAGGGCAGTTGAGAGTCAATCACATTGCGGTGACTCTGAGGTCACTTGTAGGCCAGAATAGGTAAGGACAACAGATTTCTTTCTTTAAAGGACATTAAAGTATATTTATTAATCACAAGTAGGCTTACATTAACACTGCAGTGAAGTTACTGTGAAAATCCCCTAGTCACCACACTTTGACACCTAATCAGGTACACTGAGGGAGAATTTAGCATGGTCAATGCACCTAACCAGCACGTCTTTCAACTGTGGGAAGAAATCGGAGCACCCGCAGGAAACCCATGCAGACGTGGGGAGAATGTGCAGACTCCACAGAGACAGTGACCCAAGTCTGGAATTGAAACCAGGCGCTATGAAGCATCTGTGCTAACCATTGTGCCTCCACGCTGCCCAGTGAACAAGATGGGTTTTTGTGACAATCGATAATGGTTTCATAGTCATCTGTAGACTTTTAATTCCAGATTTTTTTTTTACTCAATTCAAATTCTACCATCTGCTGTGGCGGGATTCGAACCCCAGGTCCCCGGAATAATAGCTGATTTGGGGATTAATAGTCAGTGATAATACCACTCGGCCATCACCATCGTATTGCACTTATCTCTTACTCTGCTCAGCAAACACGTAAAAGCAGCAAACACTCAGTGGCTCAGTTGGCACCCAGAGAGAGAGAAGCGGAGTAGAAGGGTGGATTTCATGAGATGACCTGGCCCTTCCAAGGTCCCTGCCTTCTCGCCCTCTCCCCACCCCACACCCACACGCACACCCCTTCCCCACTACGCCCAGGTAAGATTTAGGGTAGGGGAAAGCTCACCCAAGCGCAGAATCCCACAGCCTGGAGACAGCTGCTTGCCAATCAGAGGATAGCATTCTCCAGTACTGGCAATATCACTGGGTGGTCAGGCTAATTGATTTGATTTGATTTGATTTATTATTGTCACGTGTATTAACATACAGTGAAAATTATTGTTTCTCGTGAGTATAGAGACAAAACATAACGTTCATAGAGAAAGAAAGAGAGGGTGCAGAATGCAGTGTTACAGTCATAGCTTGGGTGTAGAGAAAGGTCAACTTAATGCAAGGTAGGTCCATTCAAAAGTCTGACAGCAGCAGGGAAGAAGCTATTCTTGAGTCAGTTGGTACGGGACCTCAAACTTTTGTATCTTTTTCCCGACGGAAGAAGGTGGAAGAGAGAATGTCCTGGGTGCGTGGAGTGCTTAATTATGCTGGCTGTTTTGCTGAGGCGGCAGGAAGTGTAGACAGAGTCAGTGGATGAGAGGCTGGTTTGCATGATGGATTGGGATACATTCATGATGTTTTGTAGTCCCTTGTGGTCTTGGGCAGAGCAGGAACCATAACAAGTTGTGTTACAACCAGAAAGAATGCTTTCTATGGTGCATCTATAAAAGTTGGTGAGATTCGTAGCTGACATGCCAAATTTCCTTAGTCTTCTGAGAAAGTAGAGGTGTTGGGGGGTTTTCTTAACTATAGCATCAGCATGGGAGGACTAGGACAGATTGTTGGTGATCTGAATACGTAAAAACGTGAAGCTCTCGACCCTTTCTACTTCATCCGTGTTGATGTAGACAGGGGCATGTTCTCCTTTACGCTTCCTGATGAATCTCTTTCGTTTTGTTGACATTGAAGGAGAGATTATTGTTGCTGCACCAGTTCACCGGATTCTCTGTCTCAATCCTAGTCTCATCATTGTTTAAGATCCAACCCCACTAAGGTGGTGTCATCAGCAAACTAAAGGCGAATTTTCAATGGAACATTCTTAAATTTGCAAAATACGGTCTGGAATCCATAGAATTGTGGATTGAGTTTTATAATTAAAAACAACCATGTGACTATGTGATTTCTGTAGCATTTAGAAATGTGGAAAATTAAACTCTGTAATTTACCCAAGTGCTGAATGCTATATGATTTATTTTGCACTCTGTATGTTGCCCAATTTTGACTCATTCCTTTGTGCCATCTCGGAAACAGGAGACTTGGTGCATTATCATGAATAATATCAGGTTTCATGCAACATCTAACCAGGATTATATTTTTCTGTGTCAAGTTCACTGCTCAGAGCAGTGAAGCTCCCTCTCCCGTGGTTAGTAGCATTGCTTCTCAGGCACCTTTGCAGAATTAAACTGGAACAGATGCAAGAAAGATTTACAAAGGTGGGACTTTTTTTCCCTAGAGAGTAGGAGGATGAAGGGTATCCTTACAGAAGGTTTATAAAATTATGAGTGGTTTATATAAGGTAAAAAAACCAAGGTCTTTTCCCAGGGTAGGGGGAGTCCAAAAGTAGCATGGGTTTAAAGTGAGAGGGGAAAGATTTAAAAGGGATTCAAGGGGCAACTTTTTTACACAGAGGATGGTGTGCGCATGGAATGAGTTGCCAGAGGAGGCGGTAGGGGTGGGTACAATTACAGCATTTAAAAGACATTTGGACAGATACATGGATGGGAAAGTTTTAGAGAGATATGGGCCAAACTCAGGCAAATGGGACGAGTTCAGTTTAGTAAACCTGGTCCACCTGGGCAAGTTGGGCCGAAGGGCCTGTTTCTGTGCTGTGTACATTTTGATTTGATTTGATTTATTATTATTACACGTACTAACATACAATGAAAAATATCATTTCTTGTCCGCTATACAGACAAAGCAAAAACATTCATAGAGAAGGAAAGGAGTGCAGAATGTAGTTTTACAATCATAGTCAGGGTGTAGAGAAAGATCAACTTAATGCAAGGCAAATCCATTCAAAATCTACCTCTATAAAAGGTATCACAACACCAGGTGAAAGTCCAACAGCTTTATTTGGAAACACAAGCTTTCGGAGCACTGTCCCTTTATCAGGTGAGTGAATAGCACCCGGAGAATTCCACTCACCTGATGAAGGGGCAGATAAACCTGTTGGATTTTAACCTGGTGTTGTGAGGCTTCTTACTGTGCCCACCCCAGCATCTTTACACCATGTTTCTCTCTATGACTCTATTCGTGTCAATATTCACTCCCTTCGATAGAAAGGATTCAGTTTGCGAGGTTCCATTCCTGAACTGTACCAGGCCAAAGTGCATATTTCAGTATTGATCGTGTAGAGATATAACTACCCCACCCCCTCATTCCCACCTACACCGCTTCTCTGACCCCCATCAGCAACCTCTGCCTCTGAGCGGGAATCCATGCTGAGAGTGAAGCCTTTTATCCTTATGAAATAATGTGTGGCCTGGCTGAGTGACAGGATTATAATCTACAGCTGGTTTTGGGCTAATTCTGCTCAATTCTGGATGTGCCTACAAGCTCAAGCCATCAAGGGAACTTAAATACATCCATTGGAAGTCTCAGAGCATCTGTTATTCGATGTAATATTTGCCTCCGCTGATGAAAAATACTGTTTCAGTCTGATTTGAATAATAAAGTGAAGGGAGCCAAGAGGGCTTTTAATTCTAGTCAGCAGCACAGTGGGCGTCTGATATTAGGAAAGCAAAATCGTAGGGAAGGAGGCTGATGTCAGATTGTATTGATCAGATGTACAAGATGCTGTGATAGCGCAGAATGATGAAGGAAGTTTGCTGCATCTTGGAGTGCCAGTCACTGAGTGCATCTTACAAGCGGCTGTTATAGTTGGGCTCACAGTCTGCCTTATTCCGAGCTGGCATACTTCAGACCCTCATCATTCTCAAACATCAGTCCGTGTTGAAGGTGGGGGCCTAGTGGCCAGACTATTAATCCGGAAACTCGGCTAATATTCTGGGGACCCAGGTTCGAATCCCAGCACGGCAGATGGTGGAAATTGAATTCAATCGAAAAGAAAAACTCTGGAATTAAGAATCTACTGATGACCACGAAACCATTGTGGGAAAAACCCATTGTTGCCTCATGGCGCCAGGGACCCGAGTTCAACTCCCAGCTTGGGTCACTGTGTAGAGTCTGCACATTTTTCCCCGATTCCTTCAGAGAAGGAAATCTGCCGTCCTTCCCTGGTCTGGCCTACTTGTGACTCCAGAGTTACAGCAGTGTGGTTGACTCTCAACTGCCCTCTGGACAAGAGCAACTAGGGATGGGCAATAAATGCTGGCTCAGCCAGCGATGCCCATGTGCCAAGAATGAATTTTTAAAAATCCGCTGCCCTAATTGAACCCACATTTTCTTTCTCTTCACAGTTTCTGAGTTAGGGAGAGCAGGCAAGAAATAGAAAGGGTGTGTGTTGGGGTGATTTGGGGGGGTGGGGATGGAATGAGAAAATGGAGGAAAGATTGCATGGGAAGAAGGGGTCAAAGTCACAGAGTATAGATAAGGAGCAACAGCTTCCAGACGCAAAAAACCGGGTAAGCAAAGGTCACAGATTTAAGTCCACTCGAGTTAGAGGTGAGATATGAGAAAAAAAGTGACTGGGCAGTGAACTGTAATATGGATTAGAAACCCTGAAACAGTGGCTTTGAATCAAGTTCAACAGGAATTTTCAAAACAGAATTGAGACTTAAACTTGGAAAATGTAATAGAAATCACAGGCTCTGGAGGAAGAGCAAGGTAGTGAGACTATTTGGATCGCTGTTTCACAAAACTGGTCCAGGCACGATGGGCTAAATGGCCTCTCATTGTGTAGAATCACTTTGTGATTCTAAAATGAGAAAGATGAGAGAAAAAAATGGAAGGGGGGAGATTGAAGGGGGAAGAATAATGGGACTTGAGGTTATTTTCATTAGAGAGAAGAAGGTTAAGAGGTGACCTGATAGAGGTTTATAAAATGTTGAGAGGAATAGATAGCGTGGACTCTCAGAGACTATTTCCCCGAGCAGAAATGGTCACTACGAGAGGACACAGATTTAAGGTGCAGGGAAGCAAATATAAAGGAGATGTCAGGGGTAGGTTTTTCACTCAGAGGGTGGTGAGTGAATGGAATCGGCTGCCATTGGAGGTTGTTGAGGCAAACTCACTGGGGTCTTTTAAGAGACTTCTGGATGAGTATATGGAAAAGAATAGGATAGGGGGTTATAGATAGGTCTGTGGGTTGGTAGATGTGATCGGCGCAACTCGTGGGCCGAAGGGCCTGTTTGTGCTGTATTGTTCTATGTTCTATGTTCTAATTGAGGCATACAAGATGATCAGAGGGTTAGATAGGGTGGACAGTGAGAGCCTTTTTCCTCGGATGGTGACGGCTAACACGAGGGGACATAGCTTTAAATTAAGGGGTGGTAGTTATATGACGGATGTCAGAGATAGGTTCTTTACTCAGAGGGTAGTAAGAGCGTAGAATGCTCTGCCTACAACAGTTGTGGACTCACCAACTTTAAGGGCATTCAAATGATCAGTGGTTAGGCATATGATAACATTGGAATAGTTTAGGTTAGAGGATCATTAGATTGGTTCCACTGGTCGGTGCAACATCGAGGGCCGAAGGGCCTGTACTATGCTGTAATGTTCTATGTTCTATGAGAGTTAATGGTTCCATTAGAATTATATTCATTGGAGTTTAGAAGAATGAGAGGGGATCTCATTGAAACTTATAAAATCCCAACAGGATTAGACAGGATGGATTCAGAAAAAATGTTCCCAATAATGGGGGGAGTCCAGAACTAAGGGTTGTAATTTGGGAATAAGGGGCAAACCTTCTAGAACTGAGGTGAGGAGAAAATTTCTTTAACCAGAGGATGTGGAATTCAGTACCACAGAAAGCAGTTGAAGCCAAAACATTATCTGATTTCAAGAAATTAGATATAGCTCTTGCGGCTAAAGCGGTCAAGGGATATGGGAGGAAGGCGGGATCAGGATATTGAATTAATGATCGGGTGTGATCATAATGAATAGCAGAGCAGGCTTGAAGGGCTGAATGGCCTACTCCTGCTTCTAGTTTCTATGACAATATTCAGAGGTAAGGTTGTCATTGTTGTCTCTGACTTCTAAAACCTTTGAAGTGCCCTGGTCACTTTGATGTCCAGGCCCCTTGGATACCTGGTTGTTCAAAATCACTGAGTGTAAAAATAGCTGTGGGGCTATTTAATATCATTTCCACTGACATTTCAGCTAGCAAGGTGACAAACTCTGCCATCCTAAAAAATCCTGCCCATATATTCATTTCTGGTCAGCTGGGAAGGCAAGTGAAACTCTCAACACCCAATGGAAGCTCAATGTATCTGTAAGGAGAGAAAAGAGTTGACATTTCGAGTCCACTAAGTATAGGCACTTAGAGCATTGCGATCTGATTAGGGATTCGCAGCATGGATTTGTTAAGGGGAGGTCGTGCCTTACAAATCTGATAGAATTTTTTGAGGAGGTGATGAAATCAGTGGACGAAGGGCGAGCCGCTGATGTTGTCTATTTGGATTTTAGTAAGGCGTTTGACAAAGTCCCTCATGGGAGGTTAGTCGAGAAGGTCAAGGCAAATGGGATAAAAGGACAGGTAGCTAAATGGATAAGTAACTGGCTTGGTAATAGGAGACAGAGAGTAATAGTGGAAGGGTGTTTCTCTAGCTGGAGGTCGGTCACTAGTGGTGTGCCGCAGGGCTCGGTACTGGACCTCTTCTATTTGTAATATATATAAATGACTTGGAAGAGGGAGTAAGTGGAGTGATAAGTAAGTTTGCAGACGATACAAAGATGGCTGGACTTGCGGATAGTGAGGAGCATTGTCAGGCGATGCAGCAGAACATAGATAGGCTGGTAGCTTGGGCAGATAGATGGCAGATGGAATTCAATCCTGATAAATGTGAGGTGATGCATTTCGGGAGAAAGAATGTAGTGGGAGGTATATGATAAAGGGTAGACCTATTAAGAGTATAGAAACGCAGAGGGACCTGGGTGTGCAGGTGAACAAGTCTCTGAAGGTGGCAGAGCAAGTGGAGAAGGTTGTGAAGAAAGCATATAGTATGTTAGCCTTGATAGGAAGGGGTATAGAGTACAAGAGCTGGCCTTTAATGTTGCAGTTGTATAAAACGCTGGTTAGACCTCATTTGGAATACTGCGTCCAGTTCTGGTCGCCTTAATACCGGAAGGACGTGGAGACTCTGGAGAGAGTGCAGAGGAGGTTTACCAGGATGCTGCCTGGTATGGAAGGTCTGAGTTACGAGGAGAGATTAGGCAAATTGGGACTGTTTTCCTTAGAAAGACGTAGACTTAGAGGAGATCTGATAGAGGTGTACAAGATTTTAAAGGGGATAGATAGAGTAAACAGGGCTAAGCTTTTTCCTAGGATGGACTCAAATAGCACGAGGGGTCACGGGCTTAGGGTGAGGGGGGTAAGGTATAACTTGGATGCTAGAGGGAGTTTTTTCACACAGAGGGTGGTGCGGGTATGGAATGCGCTGCCAAGTAAAGTGGTGGAGGCAGGCACTCTGGAGTTATTTAAGAAATACTTAGATGGGCACATGAACAGAATGGGAATGGAGGGGTATAGAAAACTGATTAAAATAGGGATCATGAGCCTTGGGAGTCCCTGGGAAGTGTGTAAATAGATGATGATATTGATGTACCTGTTTTTATCCTACAGGTGCTTTGGTCCATCTTGTTGTCTAACGAGAGGCATACACGCGATGGGTTGTGAGAGGACTGCTCTTGGATATTTTTCGAGAGTATCCTACTGCTTCACGTCGTTAGTGTAAGCTTGACCTGGACCAACTGATGGGCAACACGACAGCTCAGTGACTATCGCTGTGCTGTGCAGATACATGGATTTGGGCCTGTGTCAGTGGGAGTTTGCGCATTCTCCTCGTGCTTGCATGGGTTTTCTCTGGGCGCTCCGGTTTCCTCCCACATCCCAAAGATGTGCTCTTAGGCTAATTGGCAAAACAAATTCTCCCTAAATTATCCCAAATTTGGTTTTTAATCCATAGATCTATAAACATGGACAGGGATCGCGGGTAGAGATAGGGACATTGGGGTGGCGGCACGGGCTCGTTTCCGTGCTGTTTTGTTCTTTGTTCTTTGTTCCAGATCAAAGCTTTGACAAAGGGTCATCTGGACTCGAAACGTCAGCTCTTTTCTCTCTTTATAGATACTGCCAGACCTGCTGAGATTTTCCAGCATTTTCTCTTTTGGTAATAGGGATAAGACCAGGGTGGGATTATTGTCAGTGCAAGCTCGATGGGCCAAACGGCCTTCTCCTGCACTGTAAATTCTATGATAACTAGCCAACCCACCAAAACAAAGTAACAGACCACACATTGGGCAAAATTCTGCCCACCACGGGAATGGTAACAGGTTGGGCACTGACCATTCATCTTTACAGTGTTGAACTCGGGTGGGGTTTTCCAGTTTCAGGGTGAGCACAGTCTTTTTGCTGAAAAAAAGAAATTCTTGATTTGATTCATTGAGCAGCACGGTGACACAGCTGCCTCACAGTGCCAAGGACCCGGGTTCGACTCCATCTCTGCGAGAGTTTCCTCCATGTGCTGCAGTTTCCCCCCACATTCCAAAGATTTGCAGGTTAGGTTGATTGACCATCCTTTTTTTTTAATTCATTTATTGGATGTGGGCAATGCTGGCTGGCTGACATTTATTGCCCATCCCTTGTTGCCCTTGAGAAGGTGGTGGTGAGTTGCCTTCTTGAATTGCTGCAGTCCATGTTCTGTGAGTTGACCCACAATGCTGTTAAGGAGGGAATTCCAGGATTTTGACCCAGTGACTGTGAAGGAACCGTGATATATTTCCAAATCAGGATGTCGAGTGGCTTCGAGGAGAACTTGTAGGTGATGGTGTTCCCATATATCTGCTGCCCTTGTCCTTCTCGATGGAAGTGCTTAAGAACAAAGAATGGTTGTGGGTTTAGAAGGTGCTGTCTAAGGATCTTTGGTATATTGCTGCAGTGCATCTTGGAGATAGTACACACTACTGATACTCAGCAATGACAGTGCAGGGAATGGATATTTGTAGATGTGGTGCCAATTAAGTGGGCTGCTTTGTCCTGGATGGTGTCAAGCTTCTTGAATATTGTTGGAGCTGCACCCATCCAGGCAAGTGCGGAGTATCCCATCACATTCCTGACTTGTAGATGGTGGATAGACTTTGGGAAGTCCAAAGATGTGCGGGTTAGGTTAATTGGCAATGCTAAAATTGCCCCTTAGTGTCCTGGGATGTGTAGGTTAGAGGGATTAATGGGTAAATATGTAGGGATATGGGAATAGGGCCTGGGTGGGATTGTGGTCAGTGCAGACTCGATGGGCTGAAGGGCCTCTTTCTGCAGTGTAGTGTTCTATGAATCAGGAGATGAGTTATTCACCGCAGTACTCCTGGCTTAATTGCCCCTTAACGCCTGGGAGATTCATAGAGTAAATAGGTGGGGTAACGGGGTGGGACATTGTTGGAGCAGACACGATAGACCAAATAGTCTATACTGTTGGGAATCTATGGACAGCTCAAATACACTATGCAACTTGACAAAATAAAGGGAGAAGGAAATGATGGGAGTTTAACAACTCGAAGTAGGATTGAAGGTTTAAAACGAGTCTCTGAGAATGTGTATCTCCCACTGGTGACGTCCTTGTGTTTGACACAGGCAATGACCGAGTATCAAATGGTGCATCCAGCAGTGAAAGGATTAAAGCCGCGTCGATAGATTGTGCTTGGGACATGAGAACATTGCCGCCGGGTTAACGTCAACAAAATTGTTATTTATAATGTCCGGTTAGCTCCCATTGACCTTTCAGTCAACCTCACCAGGGCACACTGAGACACAACTCCCATTTGTTTAGCGGTAATTGCCAAGAGAAAGAAGGCATCCTCTTATATCCCAGCAGAGCTCAGCAGAGAGAAAGTGGAGTAAAACATTTTTACCAAGAGATTATTCTGATGACAGTTCGAAATGGCTTGCTGCAGCAAGAGAAGCCAAGCTCCCATCCAATAACTCTTGACTGGGTACTGTAATTCTGCTGATAATATCGGCTGTCTAGACGGCAAGGTGAGGTAATGGCATACTGTGCTCAGCTCAGTTTCCGTTTATTGTAAGTGTCAAAGGAGACAAGTAGTGAAACAATACACAAGAATAAAATACTGGGGGGCTCTGGAAATCTATAGTGAAAACAAAACTCTGGAAATTCTCAGCAGGTCATTCAGCACCCGCAGTGAGAGTAACAGTGTCAATGGCCTTTCGTCACAGCTCGATAACATTTGAGGTGGACTAGTCATCAGCTTCAGCAAGCATAGTGAAGAATATGCCCCTGTCTACATCAAAGAGGATGAAGTAGAAATGGTCAAGAGCTTTAGGTTTTTAGCTGTCCAACTACCTGTCCTGTTTCCTCTATGCCGACACTGTCATTAAGAAAGCACACCAATGCCTCTACCTTCTTAGAAGACTAGGAAAATTTGGCATGTCAGCTGTGACTCAAACCAACTTTTATAGATGCACCATATAAAGCATTCTTTTCAGTTGTATCACAGCTTGGTATGGGCTCCTGCTCTGCCCAAGACCACAAGAAACTACAAAAGGTCGTGAATGTAGCCCAGTCCATCACACAAACCAGCCTCTCGCCCACTGACTCTGTCTACACTTCCTGCTACCTGGGAAAAGCACACAGCATAATTATGGGTTGTATGTAACCCGGACATTCTCACTTCCATTTTCTCCTATTGGGAAAAAGATACAAAGGCCTGAGGTTGTGTACCAACCGACTCAGGAACAGCTTCTTCCCTGCTGCCACCAGACTTTTGAATGGATCTATCTTGCACTTTGTCTGTTCAGCGTATAAGAAACAGTACTTTTCACTGTATACTAATACATGTGGCGATAATAAATTAAATCAATTTAAATCAAATCATTTGAGATGTGCTAGACTCCCAACGAGCAGAGAAATGGGGAGGAGGGATAGGAAGAAATGGGAAGATCTATGATAAGTGGAAAGACAGAGGTGTTGAATGATAGAACAGATGATAGTGAAAAGAAAAAGCGGAGTGGGGTAAAGTGACAATAAAGGAACAAGAGATATGTCAAGTGGAGGTACTTACTTGGGGAAAGTAGAATCATCGCCAACAACTGTCGTCTGAAAAAATGGAGAAAAGTCTTTGATTTGAAGTTATTAAACTCCAGGTGGCACGGTAGCACAGTGGTTAACACTGCTGTTTCACAGCTCCAGGGATCTGTGTTTGCTTCCCAGTTCAAGTCACTGTCTGTGTGGAGTTTGCACATTCTCTTCATGTCTGCATGGGTTTCCTACGGGTGCTCTGGTTTCCTCCCACAGACCAAAGATGTGCGGCTTAGGTCAATTGGCCTTGTGAAAAAAAAATTGCCCCTTAGTGTTCTGAGATGCGTAGGTTAGAGGGATTAGCGGGTAAAGTATGTAAGGATATGGGGGTAGAGCCTGGGTAGGATTGTGGTCTGTGCAGACTCGATGGGCCAACTGGCCTCGTTCTGCATTGTAGGGTTCTATGATTTTATGATTTTTCCCCCGTGTCTGTGTGAGTTTCCTCCGGGTGCTCTGGTTTCCCCCCACAGTCTGAAAGACGCTGGAGTGTGGCAAAGAGGGAATTTTCACAGTGACTTCATTGCAATGTTAATGTAAGCCTTACTTCTGACTAATGAATAAAATAAACAGTGTTGAGACTGGAACTAATGTCATGAGACAGCTGCTACTATAAACTGCAAACCTGATGCTGGAGAATTTTTTTATTCATTCATGGCATGTTGCCAACACTGGCTGGGCCAGCATTCATTGTCCATCCCTACTCACCCCTGAACTGAATGTTATGTTACAACTGTACAAAACTCTGGTGTGGCCGCACTTGGAGTATTGCGTACAGTTCTGGTCGCCGCATTATAAGAAAGATGTGGAATCATTGGAAAGGGTGCAGAGGAGGTTTACCAGGATGTTGCCTGGTATGGTGGGAAGGCCTTATGAGGAAAGGCTGAGGGACCTGAGGTTATTTTCATTAGAGAGAAGAAGGTTACGCGGTGACCTAATTGAGGCATATAAGATGATGGAGGGATTGGATAAGGTGGATAGTGAGAGCCTTTTTCCTCGGATGGTGATGACCAACACGAGGGGTCATAACTTTAAATTAAGAGGTGGTAGTTATAGGACGGATGTCAGAGGCAGGTTCTTCACACAGAGGGTGGTGAGGGCGTGGAATGCCCTGCCTGCAGCAGTTGTGGACTCGCCTACTTTGGGGCATTCAAATGTTCGGTGGATAGGCATATGGATGATATTGGAATAGTTTAGGTTAGAGGGTCCACTGGCCGGCGCAACATCGAGGGCCGAAGGGCCTGTACTGCGCTGTAATGTTCTATGTTCTATGAATGGTTTCCAGGCCATTTAAGGGTTAACCACATTGCTGTGGATCTGGAGTCACATCAACCAAACCAGGTAAGCGTGGCAGATTTCCTTCCCTAAAGGACATTAGTCAATTGGATGGATATTTAACACATGGAATCATAGAAACCCTTTGGGTGCAGAAGGAGGCCATTCAGCCCATCGAGCCTGCATCGACAACAATCTCACCCAGGCCCTATCCCCATAATCCCATATATTTACCCTGGAAATCCCTCTAGCCTATGCACGCCAGGCACTAAGCAGCAATTTAGCATGGCTGGTGCACCTCACCTGCACATCTTTGTACTGTGGGAGAAATCTGAAGCACCCAGAGGAAACCCACGCAGTCATGGGGAAAATGTGCAGACTCCACTCAGACAGTGACCCAAGCCAGAAATCGAACACCAGTCTATTGCACTGCGGGGCAGCAGCGCTAACCATTGTGCCACCATGCTGCCCAACAACGCTTATCATTAAACTTTTAATTCCATACTTTTATTGAATTCAAATTTCAACATCTGCCGCGCTGGGATTCGAAGCAGGTCCCCAGAGTACTGGCCTGGGTTTTTTGATCACTCATCAAGTGACAATACCACGATGCCATTGCTTCTCCTGTAGTGATGTGTAGCCTGTGCAACACCATAGAGTGGGTACAGGAGTTCTAAGTGGGGCAGAGAAGAAGATGGAATTGCAATGGTCCATGTCTAGTTCCACAGTAAGAAGTCTCGCAACACCAGGTTAAAGTTTGACAAGTTTACTTGGGAGCACGAGCTTTCATCACACTCACCTGATGAAGGAGCCGCGCTTCGAAAGCTCATGTTGTCAGATAAACCTGTTGGACTTTAACCTGGTATTGTGAAGCTTCTTACTGTGCCCACCCCAGTCCTTTGCCGATATTTCCACACCATGGCTCCACAATGTTAGGACGAGGAATATTACCATTACATGAAGAACTCGACCTCAAAGAAAGAAAGACTTGCATTTATTTAATACTTTACATAATTTCAGATTGACTCAAAGTGCTTTACAGCCAGTTGCGTTTGGAGTGTATTCACTATTGTTGTATAGGAAACTAGGGAGTAAAAAAAATTCCACAAGCATATGTTCTCCCATCCATTGACTCTGTCTACACTTCCCGCTGCCTGGGAAAAGCAGCCAGCACACACCCAGGGCTTACTCTCTTCTACCTTCTTCCATCAGGAAAAAGACACAAAAATCTGACTCAAGAACAGTTTCTTCCCTGCTGCCATCAGACTTTACCTCGCACTAAGTTGATCTTTCTTTACACCCTATACACTATATTCTGCACTCTCTCCTTTCCTTCTTTATAACGTAATGCTTTGTCTGTATAGCATGCAAGATACAATATTTTCACTGTATACTAATACATGTGACAATAATAAATCAAATCAAATCAAAATTATGACCTGTACACAGATGAAGGAATTGTTTAATTTGGTGATTAGAGAATATATAAAGAGAGATTGCTTCAACAGCACTTTCAGTTAGTTACATACATTTTCATGAAGTAATTTGTTACAGTGTCCCTTAATCACTTTAATTTAGTTTGTAAATCTGTTAATTTGCCAGTGGCTAGCAGGTCCTGGATTTCAGGAAGAAATAAGAAGGTCTGTGATAGATGGAAAGGCAGAGGTGTTGAATGATAGAATGAATGATAGTGAAAAGGAAAGGCAGAGTGGGGTAAAGTAACAATGAAGGGACAAGAGATATGTCAAATGCAGGTATAGTGGGGAAGGAAGCTTCACCAACAACTATCATCCGAAAAAATGGAGAAAGGACTTTGATTTGAAGTTGTTAAGCTCCAGGTGACACAGTAAACCAGTGGTTAGCATTGCTGTTTCATAGCTCCAGGGACCCAGGTTCAATTCCTGGCTTGGATCACTGTCTGCGTGGGATTGTGGTCTCACTTCTCTATTTTGTCATTGTCTCCTCTCTGTTCTTCTTTCCATCTCCTTAACTAACTTCTCTTGTCCTTTACTCTGTTAATGTTCAAAGGCAGGAGTTTAAAATGAGCCTTCGTGCTCTGACCAGGAACGGAAGCGATGGAGTTAAGAATATAGATGAATATCTCATAAGTGGAGTTGGAAAGAATTGCAATAGGTTCAAACTGTTATCAACAAGGTCTGGTGGTGGAGGCATTAAGACTTCATTACTTGCTCAATGCCAAGTCTCATTTTTCATATTCCTGACAACTAACTTTAGCATTGCTGTAGAAATATCTGGGAATATAAAACAGCCTAGTTGGGGTAGGAGTGTAAATATTACTGTAGGAAATTTTAAATCGAGAAGATTCTGGACGGATATCCCAAATTTGGAAATGATGTTATCAGGGACTGGACTTTCCAGGTGATTTGCCCACTGAAGGAAGTTCACGAAAAGCAGGCACTTACGGGGGGAGTTCAACTCCCCAACCCTTAAGTATGGAAAATCTCATGCAAAAAAACAATCATTTGGTGATGTTGCCCAAAGTGTGTGAAGCCCTCTCTTGTAGACACAAGGCTTTGCAAAGCTCCACCTAAACAATTCCCTAAACTGATATGGGGTACACACCATAGAAAGCATAATTTCCAGATGTATCACAGCTTGTTCTAGCTCTTGCTCTGACCAAGGTTGCAAGAAACTACAAACAGTGGTGAATGCAGCCCATCACACAAACCAGTCTCCCATCCATTGACTACATCTACACTTGCCATTGCCTCAAAAAAGCAGCCAGCATAACCTAAGATCCTGCGCACTCTGGACGTACTCTGTGTTCCATCTTCTTCCATCAGGAAAGAGATTCAAAAATTTGAGGTCGGACTGAAGAACAATTTCCTCCCTGCTGCCATCAGACTTTTGAATGTACCTACCTTATATTAGGTTGATCTTTCTCTACTCCCTAGTTATGACTGTAACACTACATTCTGCACCCTCTCCTATCCTCCCTATGTACAGTTTGCTTTGTCAATATAGTGTGCAAGAAACAATACTTTTCACTGCATCCCAATACATGTGACAATAATAAATCAACTCCTCATTACTACAATGCAAAGATAAAGCTATTAAAATTGAATGCATTCCAAATCAATTTCAGGAAAAGTACTCCTGCTTTAATGAAATTACAATTTAGTTAAATTAATTTCCATTGCTTAGTCTCTAATGACAAGTGGTGAGTACCTCACAATTTGCTAGAAACCAATACCTTTGAGTGGCAAAGCGCTTGGTCGCAGATTTCACCACGATGAAAAAATAGCAGAATTGTGGGGGAATTGGTAACCGCACTTGGAGTGTGCCACTTCCCATTTTCACAGGGGGAGGGAATGGGGAATGGTTCACCTTTCGCAAACTGGTGATTTTAATCCACTCAAGTAGAGTTTTGTTAGCCTAAGAGTTTGAATCCCTAAATGTGCTACATACACCTGGCAAGAGTAGGGCTGAACTTGGTGCACTTCTTTGGCTATGATCCTGGGAGACCCCCGGGGGACGTCAAGTGCCCTTTCGGGGAGATGGTGACCTTCTGAGGAGGAAACATGTCCATTGGGAGAGATAAGCTTCCCAATTAAAATTAGACATGAATGTGCACCAAAAATTACACAAATACATTAACTGTCAATTCATTCAAATTTTCAACAGACCTGTCAAAATCAACTGTTAAAAGTTTCAAAAGCAACTGTCAAAGGGAGCTGTCAAGCTGGTAAGGCATTTAAAAATTCTGCCTTTGAATCTTTGAAAAAATATCTAAAGTAATATACAATATCATTGCTTGCTACTTCATTCTGTCTATTGACATAAGCCTGAGTACTTCCATGAGTGAACTAGTAATGACTTCATTCATGACTCATTCCACAACCATGCTTTATCACAGCAGGGTGCCTGTCTGTTCAATTAATAGCTGGTGGTTACAAGCTCTTTAAAGTGGGACTATGAATTCCAATGCTTGTTGTTATAAGGTATTACATGATCGAAGCAATGCAAATGTAATAACTGGAGCTTTATAAATAGGAGTGTATATTTAGTGAATGTAGTCAAATCTAAAATGAAACAATTGGAGCTTATTTTATTAAATTCATTCATGGGATGTGGGCACCTCTGAATGGGAATGTATTTATTGCCTATCCCTGATGGCGTTTAAAAGTCAACCGTATAGCTGTGGATCTGGAGTCACGTGTAGGCTAGACCTGGTAAGCATGGCAGCTTTCCTTCTCTCGAGGATGTTAGTGAACCAGATGGGTTTTTACGACAATCGACAATGGTTTCATGATCAACAGTTTCCACATTTTTATTGAATCCACATTTCACCATCTGCCGTGGCGGAATTTGAACCCAAGTCCCAAAGCTGGGTGACTGGATTACTGGTCTGGCAACAATAAATATTACACTATTGTCTCACTATTTATCCCTTTATTTTATCTCTTCACTGTATGAATACAAGATCTACCCATAGGGTGCACTGGGTAAGCTGGCATGGTGGGAGTAATGGCAATGGGTGGTAGATGGGGGAGCATGGGTTGGCATGAATTGGCACTAAGTTGGCACAGGGGCTATAAATGTCCATGGGGCATGTTAGGGCCACAGATTGTCTTGCAGGGTACGAGGGGCCATGGGACTGAGTACAATGCACGAGGTAGCATGTGAGGGACAGGGAGGTGGTGAGGAGGAAGGGTTGGAGGCATGGTCCATGTTTAAAATTTTGGACACAGTACGGGAGCCCTGTGCATCTGGCATCCTCCTCATTGCTTCTGGGGTCTCTCACTTCAACTGCAAATATAATCCATCTATCCCAACCAAAAATCAGCTGTCCAGGGCAGCCATTTTAAAATGTAAGGCTCAAAGAGGCAGGTGTTGTCCCAACTTTACATTGCTGACTCACAGACAAACATCAAGGCCTTTACATTTGCGGGCTTTCTGACGGAGTCCCTTAATTGCACCTTTTAAAGGATGAATTCACAGTTCAGCTGGAGGAACACAAGATAGATGTCAATTCCATCTTTATTTTTATAATGGTTGCAAAGCTCTTAGACAGTTTAAAGTCAGGGTGACACCATCAAACCTGAAAGGAAAACAGAAAGTGCTCTTGTATCACATTAAATCCTTTCTGAATCAATATGGAAAGGTTAGCCTGCAGGTACAGTCGGAAACCCAGCAAACAGAAGCATTGGAGGCTGATCCATTCGTGGTTCTTGTACCAGTGACTTTCTTGCTTCTGCTGCAGACTTCCAAATCTACATGGGTTTGTTTAGAGAAGGAATTGCTCGATGGCACAGTGGTTCGCACTGCTACCTCACAGTGCCACAGACACATGTTTGAATCCCAGTTCAGATCGCTGTCTGTGCGGAATCTGCTCGTTTTCCCCTGTGTCTGCGTGGGTTTCCTCCGCGTCCTCTGGTTTCCTCCCACAGACTGAAAGATATTCTGGTGAGGTGCATTGGCCAGGCTAAATTCTCCCTCAGTGTACATGAACAGGTGCTAGAATGTGGCAACTACAAGAATTTCACAGTAACTTCATTGCAGTGTTAATGTAAGCTATTTATTAAGTAAAATAAATAAATTGGGCAACAGGGCTGCTGGTCAGTGGAGGCATTTGCTATGTAAGTCAAACCGCCATTCTTGTAGTCACGTGATCTGTGCTTGATTAAGTGAGCCTGTTAACTGATCTTTGCTCATTGTGTTTGATTGATAAAGCCTGGGGATTCACTCTGAGCTAAAACTAACATAAAAACTAGAAGTTGGGCTCTATGCATGAGCGCAGACGTTTTGTGATAGCAGATATATGTTGAAGTGTTATATTTAAACCTGTAGCACATTGTGATATTCGTGTATTGTTAAGAGGTGTTTTTTAAATCATGATCTCTGCAGCTCTCACAGCTTCAGTGTCCCTCAGTTTACAGCCTTAGCTGATGTCATTGTGGCACTGGCTTATCTGGAGATATCCTTTTATTGCTGTCTAATTGGGAATTTGGTTTACTTTTACTGGGATATTTGCAACTCTCCATTGTTGGGAAAAAACTGTTGGCAAGTCAGTGACAGGATTTCTTTCATTTTCAGTTTGAGCTGCTGTTTAGTTTGAGTTTTAGTTTTAGAAAGGGCATAAAGCTGAAAAGAAGTCTCTTTTTCTCTGGTTTTGGAAATTCTGCTGGTTAACTGAAAGCAAGGTCTTGCCTTTCTGAAGGGGAGGGTGGGCGATCTGCGCTTGTTTAGACTCCCTGGTGTTTTGGCAAACTGTTCGGACTTCAAACTGTTCTGAGACTACCCAGAGAACTGCAGACTTCAGCCACATGACTCAATTCCAATATCATAGAGCATTAGTCTGCTATATTAAAACTGTTTGAAAGATGTTATCTATGGGATTGGTTTGATTGGGACAGCTTCCGTATTCATGAAGGATTATTCCATGTCATGAATGTTTGCTTCTTTTTTGTAATTGATAAAAAAAATTGCTAATTTCCTATTGTACATGTTAACTATATTCTTAAATCAACTTTGTTTGATAAAAGCTCCCTACTGGGTCACTTGAATTATACTTGAAATGAAACTTATCATTCTTATCCTAGCCAAATTCAAGATGCAAAACATATGTGGGTAACATAGTGGCATAGTGCTTAGCACTGCAACCTCATAGCACCAGGGACTTGGGTTCAATTCTCAGTTTGGGTGACTGTCTAAGTAGAGTTTGCACATTTTCCTTATGTCTGTGTGGCTTGTCTTTGGTTGCTCTGGTTTCTTCCTATAATGTAAGAATATGTGCATTAGGTAGATAGGCCATGCTAAATTGCTCCTTAGTTATCAAGGGGATTAGTAGGGCAAATATACAGGCTTAGGGGATAGGGCCTGGGTGGGATTGTTGTCGCTGCAGATTCTGTGGGCCGAATGGCCTCCTGCCTTTATTATAGGAATTTTATGATTCCATGATCCAGGTGGGCTCCATAAAATACCTTGGAGTTCTGACCTGAACCAAAGCAACACTTAGAAACCTGTGCCTTACCTGCAATGCTTTGTGATATTTAAAATATGTAACAAACCAGTAAAAGATTCAAGTCTATAATCTGAAGTGACATTCCAGCACTGGACTGAGGACGTGCTGCACTGTCAGAAGTGCTGTATGTTGGACGTTAAGCCAAGGTTCTCTCTGCTCTCTGAGGGAGACTCAAAAGATCCCATAGCTATGAGCTTGGTGAGTTTGTTCCTGGTATTTGGTCCCTTTAACCAATATCCCAAAAGCAATCATGTTGTAGTCATTGGATGTGCACAGTTTGCCTGCTGCACTACCGCCATGAGATCAATCTCTTCAAAAGAACTTCATTGTCTGAAAAATGCTTTGAGATGTTGAGATTGTGTACTGTCCTGTATCAATACCAGTTCTTTCCTGTTCTTGAAACAGGTTAACACAGTAAAAAGTCTCACAGGTTAAAGTCTAATAGGTTTATTTGGTAGCAAAAGCCACTAGCTTTTGGAGCACTTGCTGCCCCTTCATCAGGTAAGTGGGAGTTTTATTCACAAACAGGGTATATAAAGACTCAATTCACAAAATGATGATTGGAATGTGAGCCTTTACAGGTAATCAAGACTTAAAGGTACAGACAATGTGAGTGGCGAGAGTGTTAAGCACAGGTTAAAGAGATGTGTAATATCTCCAGACAGGACAGTTAGTGAGATTTTGCAAGCCCAGGCAAGTCATGGGGGTTACAGATAGTGTGACATGAACCCAAGATCCCTGTTGAAGCTGTCCTCATGTGTGTGGAACTTGGCTATCAGTCTCTGCTCAGTAACTCTGCGTTGTTTGTTGTGAAGGCCACCTTTGGAGAATGCTTACCCGAAGATCAGGAGCCAAATGCCCCCAATCATTGAAGTGTTCCCCAACAGGAAGAGAACACTCTTGCCTGGTGATTGTTGAGCAGTGTTCATTCACCAGTTGTCATAGCGTCTGCATGGTCTCCCCGATGTACCATGCCTCGGGACATCCTTTCCTGCAGCGTATCAGGTAGACAATGTTGGCCGAGTTGCAAAAGTATGTGCCGTGTAGCTGGTGGATGGTGCCTCATGTGAGATGATGGCATCTGAGTTGATGATCCGGCATGTCTTGCAGAGGTTGCTATGGCAGTGTTGTGTGGTGTCGTGGTCACTGTTCTCCTGAAGGCTGGGTAGTTTGCTGTGATGATGTAAAGATGCCGGCGTTGGATTGGGGTGGTAAGAACTCAGTAAGAATTTAGCAACACCAATTTTTAATCCAACCGATTTATTTGATAGTAAAATTGCGAGCTTTCAACACTCTGTCTTCCTCAGGCAAATGCAGTGTTCTGGTCTGCAATAGCACACATCAGCACAGACAGTCAGAGATTGCTGATTAGAATGCGAATCCTTACATCTAACCGCTATATCCCCACCCCCCACTTCTTGCTTTCAGACAACCGCACAACCTTAAGCAGATCATTGTTCGCAGCAAACTACCCAACCTTCAGGAGAACAGTGACCACAATACCACACAACCCTGCCACAGCAACCTCTGCAAGACATGCCAGATCATAGACATGGACGACATCATCAAACGTGAGGATACCATTCACCAGGTACACGGTACATACTCTTGCAACTCGGCCAACGTTGTCTACCTAATACGTTGCAAGAAAGGATGTCCCGAAGCATGGTACATTGGGGAGACCATGCAGACACTACGACAGCGGATGAATGAGCATCGCTCAACAATCACCAGGCAAAACAGTTCCCTTCCTGTGGGCGAACACTTCAGCAGTCATGGGCATTCGGCCTCCGACCTGCGGGTAAATGTTCTTCAAGGGGGCTTTCGTGATACACGACAGCGCAGAGTCGCTGAGCAGAGACTGATAGCCAAGCTCCGCACACATGAGGACGGTCTTAACAGGGATCTTGGCTTCATGACACACTATCTGTAACCCCCGTAACTTGCCTGGGTTAGCAAAAAACCTCACTTACTGTGCTGTCTGGAGAAAATACACAATTCTCTAACCAATGCTCAGGATTCCCTTCACACACATTGTTAGCCACTTTAACACTTGAATAGCAGGTTAGATGTAAGGATTCGCATTCTAATCAGCAATCTCTGACTATCTGTGCTGATGTGTGCTATTGCAGACCAGAACACTGCATTTGCCTAAGGAAGACACAGGAGTCGAAAGCTCGCTTTTTTACAATCAAATAAATCGTTTGGATTGAAAACTGGTGTTGCTAAATTCTTACTAGTTTGCTGTGGACAATGGTCTGCTTAAGGTTATGCAATTGTTTGGAGGCAAGAAGTGGAGGGGTGGGGATGGCCTCGACGAGATGTTCATCTTATCATTGGGCAGCATGGTAGCACAGTGGTTAGCACTGCTGCTTCACAGCTCCAGGGTCCTGGGCTCGATTCCCGGCTCAATTCACTGTCTGTGTGGGATTTGATGTAGAGATGCCGGCGTTGGATTGGGGTAAACTCAGTAAGATCTGGCAACACCAATTTTAAATCCAACCAGTTGGATTTAAAATAGATGTTGCCAGACTCTTACTGTGTGGGATTTGCACATTCTCCTTGTGTCTGCGTGGGTTTCCTCCAGGTACTCCGGTTTCCTTTCACAATCCAAAAATGTGCGGGTTAGGTTGATTGGTCATGCTAAGAAATTGCCCCTTACTATCCAGGGATATGTAGGTTAGAGGGATTAGTGGGTATAATATGTAGGGATATGGGGGTAGGGCCTGGGTGGGATTGTGTTCGGTACAGACTCAATGGGCTGAAGGGCCTCTTTCTGCGCTATAGGGTTCTATGATTCTATCTTCATCAATGAAATTTGAAACAGGTACGCAGAAGGAGAGAGAAAAGTCCTGTTTGTTGGAGTGACCTGTTTAATTCATTTGCGTGGAAGGAAAGTGAGAATTTGAGCTGGAGGATAAATAAATGGTACAGATAAACAGGGGAGTGAAAACATGCCAATGTCTGCCTTAAAGCTTCTGCAGTGATCAGCTTAGGTACCATCTGTCTCGCATTATTGTAATAAAAGGGTGGAAATAAAATGTTGTGATTTGCAAAAAAAAAAGCACAATATTACCCAAGGCAGAGCCTTTATCGCTGAGCCATGGGGGAGTTCCTTTCACATTTGTACAATTCCACAACAACATTTAGGCATGAGTACAGAGAGATTATTATAGCATGGTTATCTATTAACAGGGAATCATCAGAATAAGAAGCACGGGAAAGCTGAGCTTGTAGAGACTGAGGTTAAAAGGGAGAAGGTAAGTGGTCCAATAAAAGGTCAATGAATCCCATCAAATACTACATTGACTCAGGGCTAGCTGAGATTCTTTATTATTGGCAAGGTGCCTAAATGATGAGGGTTTCCTGCAGTGTATCAGCTCTCAGGCAACATGGTGGCATGGTGATCAGCACCACTGCTTCACAGTGCCAGGGATCCGGGTTCTGGGTCGCTGTCTGTGTGGAGTTTGTATGTTCTCCCCATGTCTGCATGGGTTTCCTTCGGGTGCTTTGGGCTCCTCCCACAATCCAAAGATGAGCAAGTTAGGTGGATGGGCCATGCTAATTTGCCCCATAGTGTCCAAAGATGTGTAGTTAGGAAGATTAGAGAAATACATGAGGATAGTGCTTGGGTGATGCTCTGTCAGAGAATTGATGCAGACCCAATGGGTCGAATGGCCTCCTCCACTGAAGGAATTCTATGATTCTACAGTTGGATAATTCTCTGATTCTATGGTAATTTAGATTAAGTTATTGAACTTATTTACAGGTCGCTAGCTCTAATGCCTGTCAACTACTTGCACTTATATAGCACCCTTGACATAATAGCTGGGACTTTCCAGCTCCCTATGGCAGGTTTTCCAGCAGCGGAGGCAGTTTGCCATTGGTCGCTGGCAGGATCTTCCAGTCCCACCGAAGTCAATGGCCACCTGCGCTGCTGGCTAGCCCCGCCCCTGGTGAACTCATTGGCCAATGGCAGCCCTCCTCCTGATAGAGCGGGGTGTTGGGGGGGTGGTGGAGAGGCGAAAGCCAGAAAACACCCAATGAAATATTTCAATGCACTGCGTACGAGCATTCTAAAACAAAGCTTGACCACACAAACAAAGAGTAGGGCAGCTCGACCAGAAAGCAAGGATTCTACAGGGCAGCTAGAGGAGAAAAGAGAGATAGAGGGGTAAAGAAGCTGAAGGGGGGGAATTTTAAATGTTGAGGCTTGGAGCTTAGACAGCTGAAGATACGGTCACCAATAATGGTATGATTAAAATCAGGGATGCATCAGAGGGCAAAATTAGAGCAGGGCAGATATATTTAAAATTTATTGTTTAATGTCACAAGTAGGCTCACACTAACACTGCAATGAAGCTACTGTGAAAATCTCCTAGCCCCCACAATCCAGAGCCTGTTCAGATGCACTGTGGGAGAATTTAGCATGGCCAATGCACCTAACCTGCACATCTTTTGGATTGTAGAAGGAAATCTGAGCACGCAGAGGAAACCCATGCGGACACAAGAAGAATGTGCAAACTCTGCTCAGACAGTGATCCAAGCCAAGAATCGAGCCGTGTGAGGAAGCAGTGCTAACCACTGTGCCACCGTGCCATCCATATTGGAGGTTGGAGGTGATTGTGCAGAAAGGAATGGGAGGAGATCATTGAAAACATTCGGAAATAAGGATGAGAATATTAAAATCAAAACTTTGATGAAGGATCATCCAGACTTGAAACGTTGGCTCTATTCTCTCTCCACGGATGCTGTCGGTACTGCTGAGATTTTCCAGCATTTTCTGTTTGATCTCACATGGTTTTGGGTGGGACAGGCTGTTGCACACATATTCCAATTCATGAGACATCACAATTCTGCTGGAAAGGTTGAATTGATGAGAAGGTCTTTAATTGTTCGCCACTATTTGTATGAAGTGCTGCAGGAACACGTCCAGCCACCATGCACCACTGAGTGGACACAAGCAGCAATAGTAAGACTCACTGTGGTCAGCTGGGTCTGTGCCATTCAAGTGTTTCCAGATGAAACAAGAATCAAATGTTTTGCCTGCTCCGTTACCTACATGTGAAACCACATCCTCACAATAGCATACAAGACCTTGGAGTCCGGGCCCATAGGATTCTTAAATCAGCCTTGCAGGTGGAGGATGTGGTCAAGAAGGCGTATGGTGTACTAGCCTTCATCAATCGAGGGATTGAGTTTAGGAGTCGGGAGATAATGCTACAGCTTTATAAGACCTTAGTCAGATCCCACATGGAGTACTGTGCACAGTTCTGGTCGCCTCATTTCAAGAAAGATGTGGAAGCTATTGAACGGGTGCAGAGGAGACTTACAAGGATGTTGCCTGGATTGGGTGGCATGCCTTATAAGGATAGGTTGAGGGAGCTTGATCTTTTCTCCCTGGAGAGATGAAGGATGAGAGGTGACCTGATAGAGGTTTATAAGGTGTTGAGAGGTATTGATCAGGTGGATTCTCAGAGGTTATTTCCCGGGGCTGAAATGGTCGCTATTGCGAGGACACAGGTTTAAGGTGCTGGGGAGCAGGTACCAAGGAGATGTTAAGGATAAGTTTTTCACTCAGAGGGTGGTGGGTGAATGGAATCAGCTGCCGTCAATGGTGGTGGAGATGAACTCATTGGGGTCTTTTAAGAGATTCTGGATGAGTACATGGAATTTAATGGGATTGAGGGTTATAGGCAACCCTAGTAGGTAGGGATATGGTAGGTGCAACTTGTGGGCCAAAGGGCCTGTTTGTGCTGTAGTTTTTTATGTTCTGTGTTCTATAAGAAGCAATACTTTTCATTGCATGTTAATACATGTGACAATAGTAAATCACATTTTTCTGTTAGAACTCCGCCGCACATATCTTCCCATGCATGAAAGCTCAGACCTATTGACGTTAAGATGTTGAGATAATAAGACAGATGTGGGTGAGAACCTGGGACCTCCATGTTCTATTTAGCACTAACCCTAAACATACTGTTCAGTACATCCATCAACCCTAGGGGAATGCAATCAAACAACCTTTAGATAAAGTCTATAATGAAATTAAATGAAAGCTTCTTTGACTGCCCTTACACTGGGACCTGAGAAGTTAATCATAGCCTGGCTCACAGGGAAGGAGAAAGACAAGGGAGTTATATATGTAAGATTCTAGAAAAGCAGTCAGATAAAAACCAATTTCACACTGTGACAGCTGCCTGAAAGACCATTAATAACACAGATATTTGAAACACGCTTGATGTGTTCATGGCTTACTTTCCATCAGTGCTTCTCACACGTATGTGTGTGAGTGTGTGAGAGTGTGTGTGCATGTGTGTCCACATGTGTGCATGTCTGCATGTATATCTCTGAGTGTGTATGTCTGTGTGTGTGTGTGTATATGTGTGTGTGTGTGTGTGAATGTGTGTGTTTGTGTGCATGTGTGCGTGTTTGTGCATGCATGTGTGTGTTTGTATGTTGTGTGTATACGTGTGTATGTGTGTGCACGTAGTTTGGTGTGTGTGTGTCTGCGTGTGCGTGTGTGCATGTTTGTATGTGTGTGCATGTGTGTGTGCGTTTCTGTGTATGCATGTGTGCATGTGTGTATGCATGTGTGTGCGTGTGTGCATGTTTGTGTGTGTGTATATATGTGTGCATGTTTGTGTGTGTGTGTGCATTGTGTGTGTACGTGTTCATGTGTTTGTGTGTGTGTGCATTCATTTATCCATCGCCAAGCTGCAGAAATTCATACAGTCCTTCTGTCAGAGTACGTACTGACATATCTCAGACAAGTTGATGGAAGGGTATTTATAGCAGTAAAAATTCAGACCGAGTTTGCAGGCTGGGAGCTGCGGCAAGAGGTGTGAGGAGATAGGCCTTCCAGAGTTTTGTGCAACATACATCTGGCCACTATTTACATATGTATCGAAAAGTTTCAGTGTGCTGAATAGGGGAGATGTAAATATGGGTAAATCATAGCACCTAGAGGAAACCCACACAGACATGGGGAGAATGTGCAGACTCTGCATAGGCAATGACCCAAGCCGGAAATCAAACCTGGGTCCCTGGCGCTCTGAAGCATCAGTGCTGGCCACTGTGCCACCGTACTCTCCCATTCATTCTAGATCAAGGCAATCTGTAACTCTGGTGCAACGTCAGGGTGACCATGTAAATTGGACCAAATCGGAAGCCAGGAAGAGAAGCTGACTTCATTCAGAAATAACAAGTTACCCAATCGCCCAGCGTGCCTGGAGATTAGGTTCTTCCCCGTGATTCAAATGAGCTGCTGGTCTTGGTTGTAACAACGCTGATAAATCATGCTCACCAAATAAAAAGGAGGGATTATTCCATCACCCCGTGCGAGAGTGGAGTTCATTAAGATGAAGTGAGTGCAGCGTGTTCTCAACCTCCTCATGAAGAATCAGCAAGCGATTACTGAGCTTTCTAATGTGACTGTGAGGCAAGACTCCTGACATTAGTTTAGTTACATTTCAATGATAGAAGAGGGTAGCGAAGCCGCGCTAGCTGCAATTTAATGCTTTCTGCATTCATTCACCAGAAGTACAGCTTGCTTGTCTGAGGAAGGGGGTCCTCAGGAGACTCTGCTGAAAGAAATTGTTTTGCAATCATCCAGAGTATTAAATCATACATATAATTGTGTAATGCATGCCTCAGCATCTCACAGGCAGCAATAGGGAAACCAACCCTACATTACTGCGCTTTACAAATGCCATCCATCTATCTTGAGAGACAGTGATGGTGTGAAGATGCCGGTGTTGGACTGGGGTAAACACAGTAAGAAGTCTCACAACACCAGGTTAAAGTCCAACAGGTTTATTTGGTAGCATTAAGCATAGGTTAAAAAGATGTGTATTGTCTCAAGACAGGACAGTAAGTGAGATGTTGCAAGTCATAGGGTTCACAAATAGTGTGACATGAACCCAAGATCCCGGTTGAGGCCGTGTGCAGAATTTGGCTATCGGTCTTGGCTCAGCGACTCTGCGCTGTCGTGTGTCATGAAGGTGTCCCAAGGCACGGTAGATTGGGGTGACCATGCAGATGCTACAACGGATGAATGAACACCACTTGACAATCACCAGGCAAGACTGTTCTCTTCCTGTTGGCAAGTACTTCAGCGGTCACGGGCATTCGGCCTCTGATCTTCAGGTAATTGTTCTCCAAGGCGGCCTTCACGACATACAACAGCGCAGAGCAGAAACTTATAGCCAAGTTCCCCAGACATGAGGACGGCCTCAAACTTGGCTTCATGTCGCACTATCTGTGACCCCCATGACTTATCTGGGCTTGTAAAATCTCACTCACTGTCCTGTCTGGAGACAATACACATCTCTTTAACCTGTGCTTAATGCTACCTCCACTCACATTGTCTGCACTTTTAAAACTTGATTAGCTGTGAAGATTCACATTCTAATCAGTATTCTGTAAACTGTGTGTGCCTTTATATGCCCTGTTTGTGATCAGAACTCATGTGATGAAGGGGCAAACTCTGAAAGCTAGTAGTTTTTGCTACCAAATAAACCTGTTGGACTTTAACCTGGTGTTGTGAGACTTCTTACTTGGGAGATGGTGCCTGGATTGTATGTTACATTGGGATTGAACAGTCAGTGGCAGTCCCTACCTAGGCACGTATGAATAACTTGATCCAAAATGCTTTCTCCTTTCTATAGGTTTTTCCTGCCATCAGGGCTGGCACAGTGGTTAGCACTCCTGTCTCACAGCACCAAGAACCCAGGGTTCAATTCTCTGGCCCTGGGTGACTATCTGTGTGAAGTTTGCACATTCTCCCTGTTTCCTCCAGGTGCTCCAGTTTCCTCCCATAATCTGAAGGTTTGCAGGTTAGGTCAATTGGCAGTACTAAATGGCCTCTTAGTCTCCAAAAATGTGCAGTTAGGTGGATTGGCCACATCAAATTGCCCCTTGGAGTTCCAAAATGTGTGGATTAGTGGGATAAATATGTGGGGTTACTGGGATAGGACAGGGAGTTGGGCCTGGGTAAGATACCCTGTCAGAGATTTGGTGTCGACCTGATGGGCCAAATGGCCTCCTTCCATACTGTAGTGATTCTTTGATTCTGAGTTCTGGTCATTTCTTTGATTCTCTACCTTCTCTCTGACTTTCCGGACTGTTCACTTCTCAGCATTCCGGCCAGCAGCCAGGACTCCCCAGTGCACCAACTCCCACCCTGGCTGTCGTGAAGTCTCGCTTTCAGACACTCCTGTAGTGCAGACACAGAGTGGTCTGTTGGACCTGTGCCAATGACACGATCCCCATCATCTTTAGGAATGAAAGCCTCGTCCACTCAGGTCACATCACATGACCAAGCATCGCTGCTGACTCCAGGCAGCAAACACAGGGGGGGTACCAGCTTCCATCGGGAAAAAGATACAAAATTCTGAGGTCACGTACCAATCAACTCAAGAACAGCTCCTTCCCTGCTGCTGTCAAACTTTTGCATGGGCCTACCTCGCATTAAATTGATCTATCTCTACACCCTCACTATGGCTGTAACACTACATTTTGCACTCTCTTGTTTCCTTCTCTATGAACAGTCTGTATAATACACAAGAAACAATACTTTCCACTGTATCCCAATACATGTGACAATAATAAATCAAATCGAAATCAAGTTGGATTTCCATATTGACTGTAACTTGATGAATGATATGACACCCTCTCAAGATGAAGAACCTTTATTGCTGTTGCTATATTTGGAATTATTCCTAAAGTTAAAAAAAAGTTTATTTATTAGTCACAAGTAAGGCTTACATTAACATTGCAATGAAGTTATTGCAAAATTCCCCTAGTTACCAAATTCTGATGCCTGTTCAGGTCAACGCACCAAATCAGCGTGTCTTTCAGACTGTGGGAGGAAACTGGAGTGCCTAGAGGAAACCCACGCAGACATGGGGAGAATGTGCAAACTCCACATAGACTGTGACCCGAGCTAGGAATCGAACTTGGGTCCCTGGTACTGGGAGGAAGCAATGCCACCCACTGTGCCACCCCAATTTATGTATTTTTTTTTGCAGGGAGCTAGGGGTAGGATTTTGTTTTCATATCGGCGGTGGGTGGGGGGTGCAGGGGTGCGGCGGAATATGGTAAAAGTCTTCACCTCCTTACAGCCAACACACCACCCCTGGATCCCACCCAACCACCACTCCTGACTGAATTGGATATTTTCAGATCAAATTTGCAAGGCTTGGCTTCGAAAAGAACCAGCCAGCCAAACAAATAAATGGTTTAAGCTTCAGTGGAACAGAACAATTGGAGTTTTCCCAGTGAGCTGCTGCATTCAGGCAACAAAGTGGGCTGGAGATAGGGTTCACAAAACTCCAGTGTTGTTTCAACAACCAACGGTCTCTTCAGACACCACTCCGGTGACCGTGTCAAACTTAAACATTTGATTTTTTTTTATATATACTAAGAAAGATATTTCCCCCACAAAGGCAGTGGGAAAATGATCCAGAACATTGCAGTTTTTAAAAATAAGTTAATAACAACCTTCAGTTGAGCAGATTGTACAGTGCCTTACAGACAACTGAATTTCAATGAAGCATTAGCAAAGAAAATTTGATAGCACGTCACAGAGGTTTACAGCATGGAAACAGGCCCTTCGGCCCAACTTGTCTATGACGCCTTTTTCTTTACCCACTAAGCTGGTCCCAATTGCCCGCATATGGTCCATATCCCTCTATACCCATCCTACCCATGTAACTATTCTTTTTAAAAGAAGAAATTGTACAACTACAACTACAACTCCACAACTATCTCTGGCATCTCATTCCAGACACTCATCACCTTCTGTGTGAAAAAATTGTCCCTTTGGACTCTTTTGTATCTCTCCCTTCTCATCTTAAACCTACGTCCTCTAATTTTAGGCTCCCCTACTTTTGGGAAAAGATGTTAACGATCTAGCTGATCCATGCCCCTTATTATTTTATAGACCTCTATAAGGTCACCCCACAGCCTCCTACACTCCAGATAAAGAGTCCCAGTCTGTTCAGCCTCTCCTTATAACTCAAATCATCAAGTCCCAGTGGCATCCTAGTAAATCTTTTCTGCACCCTTTCTAATTTAATAATATCCTTTCTATAATAGGGTGACTAGAATTACACATAGTATTCCAAGTGTGGCCTTACCAATGTCTTGTGCAACTTCAATGAGATGTCCCAACTCCTATATTCAATGTTCAATGTTCAACGTCGAATTGAGATGTTCAAAGAGAAGGGCCAATATTCTCTGTCGGTTCACACCAATAGGATTCTCTGGTCCCATTGCAATATAAGAAGTCTTACAACACCAGGTTAGAATCCAACTAGTTTATTTGATAGTAACCTCACGAGCTTTCAGAAACGGTGTTCCTTTGTCAGGTGTATGGAAGGTTCCCCATTGCAATGTAGTCTACACATTGCAATGAACAGAGAAGGGCAAAGAATTGGCTGCTTTTAGGCTTGGCTGTATATCTTCAAGGGGAGTAGCGGGAATGAGAAATTTCCCAGCTCAGCATGCCCGTCTCCTGAGAAAATGCTTGCAAAGTGGGAGCAACTCTTGGCAGGAGGCCACAAAAGAGTTCAAAGGCAAATGCAGGGGATGCTGAGTGCCAAGGCTGGTGGTTTAAGAGACCTGTCTGAGTGCTCTAGGAAATATCCCAGTTAAAATTAATTAGAAAAACAAAAAATAGCTATAAAGCAATCACTGCCCCTCCCCCCACCCACCGCGCCCCCACCCTGCCACACACACACACACACACACACACACACACACACACACATACATACACACATGCTCAACATGCTCCATCCATGTCAACTCATGACACTTCATCCTCACTATTCTTCCTTATGACGCCCCTACTCCCCATGCATTTTGTGACAACCTATGCCTCTCTAACGACCCTCCAAGAATGCATCATGAGACTTGGGTGAGAGCCCAGACATCCATTAGTCTGTTGATACAGCTTTATTCCTGGGAAAACATTTCATCATTAACAGCTCCTTCTCCGTGATCAGTTCTGTCCATTACACAAGTTTTACTGACCCAAGATAATGAAGTGCTTGCAGGTTCTGCAATTAAATTGATGCAATTCAATTTAAAGAATCAGGAAATTGTCACTTATATAGGGCTGTAGTGAAATAAGTTTCTATGAATTAAAAACTTCCCTTTAAATACTTTTCACATTATTACTACAGGATATTGTGGTTCTACTCAAGTTATATCCTGTGTGAATGGTCATATAAGTGTCATAGGTTGATAAGTGTAATATGAGGGGTCATGGGGATTCCTGGAAGAGCATAGGCTGACATGGAAGTCTCAGGGCTCATGGGGAGTGATCGGAAGGCTATGGCCGATGGTTTATGCATATCTAAGACACTATGGAGGGCAAGGGGGTGGCTAATCCTACACTGGAGCTGGCCAGATCAGGAGAGCATGGGTAAGATCCTCTTGTCTGTTTGCCTTTGAACTCATTCACAGATGTTGGGCCTAGCTCCCGTGGCTTCCCGCAGCCCAAGAGTTAATCCCACTTTGCAAATTGGTGCAGACTCAATAGGCCGAATGACTTCATTCTGCATAGTATGGATAGCGTGGAAATATTTTTCAGAAAGTCCTACCAGTTACGTAATTCGTCTCAACAAAGAATTGTGAGAGTTTAATAAATGTGAGATTGTGTCACACTCGGTCACCAGATTACTGGTTGATTAGCATTCACCCTGGGGTATCCATGTCCAGGAGGACAGAGCAGAGGAACCAGTGCACCTTCTAGATAAGTAGTGAATGTCTGGAATTCTCTGCCCATGGGAGTAGTGGAGGCTACCTCGCTGAAAATGTTTAAGTCACAGATAGATAGATTTCTGATCGATAAGGGAATTAAGGGTTTTGGGGAGCAGGCGGGTAAATGGAACTGATCCATTTCAGATCAGCCATGATCTTATTGAATGGTGGGGCAGGCTCGAGGAGCTAGATAGCTTACTCCTGCTCTGATTTCTTATGTTCTTATGTGCTTATTCTGGAACAGGCTCAGTCAAGCAGCTGAGTACAGCACAGTTGAGTGTTTTATGAGTCTAATGATATATAAACAGTAATGGATGCACAAGCTGTTCGGTGTAACATGGTGCTGTATAATGAGGTGACACCACAGCGTGCTATCGCCTTGTCAAAGAACACCATTTGCTACTGCAGTTTCTCAAAATGCATTTCTGTTCTGGGCAGCTTGGCACCTAATCCTTAGCCATTAGAGAACTGGAAAGAACGAGACGGAGAAATTGGCTCATTCTTTTTTTCAGTTTTATGCCCAAAGGCAAGACTGACACATTGCCAACAATCTCCACCCTGGGTTGGGCAAGAAGCAGGTCCCGAATCCACCCCAGCCAGAACGGGATTGGAAAGCCATGCCAATGACACCTATCTAATCCACACCAACCACTCAGCCAACTGGCCCTCCCCAAGGAATCTGACAACACATACTTTTACATGCATGTTGTAGTTGGAGATATAGACAGTGGTGCCCCAATATAGAAGAACCAATTCCTTCCCATTACGTGGCCAAACGGGAAGTCTCTCCCTCCTGCTACCTTCCCTTGATGCCTGTTGGGAGCTTCATTCCTCGCCCTGTTTGGCTCCGTTATGAACCATCGAGTCCTGGAGTGGGATTTGAACCTGGAGTTTCTGGCTGAGAGGGAGGGATTCTACCCCATTGCATCACAAGACATCCATGATCTCATTAAAGGATATCAAACTCTGACAACGTTTGACATGGTTGACGCTGAGAGGCGTTAGAACACGGGGCCATCACCTGAGTATAAAGGGGTAGCCATTTTGGATTGAGTTAGGGAGGAATCTCTTCACTCAGATGAGTTGTGAATTGTTGGAACTCCCTATTCCCAAAGGAGCGAAGACCTTAACTGAGTGATGGATCAGGCCCAATGATCTTATGACTATGGATGCTGATTGGGTGATCACCCCCACATCACTCTTCACATGATTGGAAACTACTCCTCCTCTCATTCACCCTCCCCCACCCACCAAAACTCCCACACAGTTAATGTCTCATACCTCCTCTCACACCCCCACCCACCAAAACCCCCACACAGTTACTGTCCCACGCCTCCACTCACACCCCCACCCACCAAAACCCCCACACAGTTACTGTCTCATACCTCCACTCACACCCCCACCCACCAAAACCCCCACACAGTTACTGTCTCATACCTCCACTCACACCCCCACCCACCAAAACCCCCCACACAGTTACTGTCTCATACCTCCACTCACACCCCCACCCACCAAAACCCCCACACAGTTACTGTCCCACGCCTCCACTCACACCCCCACCCACCAAAACCCCCACACAGTTACTGTCCCACTCCCCCCCCGCTCCCACTCACCTCCCCAGGCTCACCTGTTAAACACCCACACAGTTACTGTCCCAACCCCGCCTCACTCAACCCCCATCCCCATCACAAAACCCCCACACAGTTACTGTCCCACACCCCTCCTCCCCACCACACACCTCCCCAGTCTCGCCCATTAAACCCCCAGACAGTGACTGTCCCACCCCTCCAAGTCAATTGGACAACTTTCCACAATTAATGGTTGATTCAGCTTCCTTTCTGGAGAAACCCGTGTTGCCCTGTGACCTGAATACTGCTTATGTGACTGATAAACAGGAACAAACTAATAACAGAATGTACATCTGTGCTGTCACATCTTACTGCTGCACTGCAATCATGTGATGTATGACAGTGGATCACATGTGTACATGCACATCACATACATACATATTCTCACATGCACATACATGCACAAACACACACACATGCACACACAAATACACACACACAAACACATACCCAAACATCACTCACATACATGCACATGCATGTACATGCACTTACACACATAGATACACACACACATGCATACACATCACACACACACACACACACTCTCATACCCACACATCACACACACATGCATGTACATGCATTTACCTACGTAGATACACACACACATGTATAAGCACACACATACATACATGCACACACACACAAACACATACCCAAACATCACACACACATATGCACATGCATGTACATGCACTTACACACATAAATACACACACACATGCATACACATCACACACACATGCTCACATACCCACACATCACACACATACATGCATGTACATGCATGTACCCGCATAGATACACACACATGCATAAACACACACACACACATGCACACACACACAAACACATGTCCAAACCACACACACGCATGCACATGCATGTATATGCACTTACACACTTAGATTCACACACTCACATGCATACACATCACACACACACAGACACACGCACTCACACATCCACACATCACACACATGCATGTACACACACTTACACACACACACACACACATCACATGCATGCACACTCATACATACATCACATACACACACATGCATGCACACTCGCCTGCACACACAGGCATGCGCACATTCCCATACATCACACATACATGCACCCATGCACACATACATATATCTCACACACACACATGCACGCACATGTACATGCACACACACATGCACACTCACATGCATATACATACAACACACGCATGCACAAACACACATACATGCACACACACATACACACAAATGTTGGTGAGAAATGTGTCAAAGTTTCAACACCTGACGTGATTGATCTGTCAGAGATGCAAGGATTACACTCAATGAAGCTGCAACATTGAGCCTAAATTGCCATTGCTTTAACAATATGGGAAAGAGAAGATATAACAATGATGCCTCCAGCAGCTGGCTATCAGGAACTCTCTGAAGCTGGCTTGTTGAACCCTGGCAGGAACAGGGGACAGCAGCGTTCAAACAGTTTCATTTAATAACCTGGAAGAAAAGGTACTGATTGTAATAATATTTCAGGAACACAACCTTTCCCTGTCTCAGGCTCCAGCTCCCTACTTGCCCTAGCCACTTTGAACAGGAAGAGCCTCTCATTATTTTAACACTTCGCGCAGAAGTTGCTGATTTGGGCAAAGCAACGCTTAATTTCCTAGTTCCCACCATTCGAACCTGCCTCCCATGTCTGCCTCCAATATCTGCCCCAACTCCAAATCAATCCCCAATCCCTGTTTCTGATTCTGAGCCTACTCCAATCACAACATAAGCTGCAAGGCAGTCAACCTTCAGCACTGCTCCCGGCCTGGAAAAATGGGAAAGGACAAACACTGTGATGATATTTACATAAAAAATGTTTTTCCTTCATGGGTGGTCACTGGCTGGCCAGCATTTATTGCCATCACTATTTGCCCTTTATCAGTTGAGAGTCAAACACATTGCTGAGGCTCTGGGGGTCACATGTAGACCAAACTGGGCAAGGACAGCAGATTTCCTTCCCCATAGAATATTAGTAAACCAGATGGGTTTTTCCAACAATGGTTTCATGGTCATCAGTAGATTCGTAATTCCAGATTTTTTTTTGTTGAATTCAAATTCTACTATTTGCCGTGATGGGATTTGGACCCAGGAACCCAGAACCTAATTTTCCAGATTAATAGCCTAGCAATAATACCACTAAGCCACTGCCTCACTCTGTCTGTAACCAGATGAAATTCCAAGGTTTACAATGAAGTTAGCCTAGACGCTAACATTTTTTGAAGTTGGTTTCGGTTGCATGTAAGGTGTTTCAAAGAGCAAAAAAGAACAAAGAAAATTACAGCACAAGGACAGACACTTCAGCCCTCCAAGCCTGTACCGACCATGCTGTCTGAATTAACTAAAACCCCCTACCCTTCCGGAGACTGTATCCCTCTATTCCCATCCTATTCATGTATTTGTCAAAATGCCCCTTAAAAGTCACCACTGTATTCATTCTGCTATTTCCCCCAGCAATAAGTTCCAGGCATCCACACCCTCTGCGTAAGAAATTGCTCCAGTTATGATTTATGTGACCCACTAGGAAGCTTTTATTAAAACAAACTTTATTCAATAACATAGTTAGAATTAAACAAAAAGAATTAGCATAACTTTTACCGATCGAAATACTTGGTGGGACAAAGTAGAATTTGTAAGAGTAGGCTATTTATATGGTTCCAATATAAGCAATATCCCCACAGACATAAATTCTTCTTCAGAATAAGTTAACACAAAAATATATTCATGTGGGTGCTATATTTCTAGTCTTTTAACTCTCCTGGACAGATATAAAAACGCACCTGCCTTCTGACTCCCATACAGCAGCTTCCAAATAAAGATCCATCCCTAAGCAGCATGCCCTCAGAAAAAGAGACCTACTTTCTGGCAGATCCTAGTCTCAAAATCAAGAGAAAGAGACAGAGTCTGAGAAAGTTATCTCTCTCTAAAGGCCCAAACAGCTACTGAGCTTGTGTGTCTTTCTCTGTGTGAATTTAACCCTGCCTAATCACATGATTTTCATGTCATACTCTGAAAAACCCAGGGGAAAACACTAAAACAACAGAACAACGTTAGTCCGGATTAAAATAGACATTTGAACAATTAAGATCAATTATGCTGCTGCAGTAACAACAGGGGCTGCCGATTACAGACAAAGCGGCACTGGTTAATAGAACTGACTGCTCAAAGGAATCCTGCTCAGGAAACACGACACAAATACATATCTGAAAAGTACAGCATCGTCACAAGTGTGCTACCAGGTAGAGATACTGGAAGAACCTGACACTTGGGAGATGGTTACCTAGCAACAGTGGAGAACTTTGAAACAGGTAGAAAAAAACAGGTAACAAGGAACAAAAACACACAACCAAAAAACACACAAACCAAAAATTTTGTTTGGTGATGAATGTTTGCACAGAAACATTCATAAGAATCTGACACAACAAAGAGTTATTTCAGAAATTTGATTAGCCTTGCAGCAACTTTGTTTTACTGTTGTTTATAGCTTAATTAGAATAGCTTACAGTATTGAGATATTGTTAAGGACTCTTGTTAGTTTATCGCTCAGTCATTAGCTCTCTCTCCTGAACTGTGTTCAATCTTAGAAAGTGAGCACAAAAAAATCGAGATTGACACAGCAATGTGGTGTTGTGGGGGGTGCTGCACTGTCAGAGGTGCCGTGTTTTGGTTTAGATATTAAACCAGGGTTTGCCCCCTTAGGTAGATGTAAAATGCTAAATTACTGATTTGCAGAGTGGAGGAATTCTCTCCAGTGAGCTGATTAATGTTTATCCCTCAACAAACATCCTTCAAATAGACTCTCTGCCCATGATTATAGTTGGGATTCTCCAGCCGTTCACACCAGTGAGATTCTCCTGTCCTGCTGCAGTGAACGAAGAACTGGCTAAGTATCAAATTCTCCATCCTCAGTGTCATCAGTGGTGGGGCGTGAATGGTAGGGAATCCTGGTCCAAATGGCTTTTTGTGGGATTTTGCAGGTCATAATTGATGGCTCCTGTCCTACACTGGAGACATAATTTTCCAGCCACACTCTCCCCAAGACCGGAAAATCCCACCCAAAGTCAACGGACTTTTCCATGGGCCCACCCTGCCCCGCTACAATTGCCATGGTAGCAAAATTCCACTCTACAAGTTTATTGGCTACAAAACACTTTGCCACATCTTTCTCTTTCTTTTGTCCTTTCTTTTTTATTCATTCGTGGAACACGGGTGTCGCTGGCTGGCCAGCATTTATTGCCCATCCCTAATTGCCCTTGGAGGGCAGTTGAGAGTCAACCACATTGTTGTGGATCTGGAGTGTAGGCCAGCCCAGGTAAGGGCAGCAGATTTCCTTCCCTAAAGGACATTAGCGAACCAGATAGATTTTTCTGACAATCGACAATGGTTTCATGGTCATCAGTAAATTCTTAATTCTATATATTTTTTATTGAATTCTAATTTCACTATCTGCCGTGGTGGAATTCGAACCAGGGTGCTCAGACCATTAACTGAGTTTCTGGATTAATAGTCTAGCCATAATGCCACTAGACTATTGCCTCCCCACCCATTCACTTCCTTACTTTCTGAGTAAATGTGTGGACTTTTCTCACTTAGAACCAATTGGATGTTTCAAAGTCTTAACATTTATTTCCTAATTTCACAAGTAGGCATTACAGCAGCTTTTCGGGTACGCTGAGGGAGAATTTAGCATGGCCAATGCGCCCGGAGGAAACCCGCACAGACACGGGGAGAATGTGCAGACTCCACAGAGACGGTGATCCAAGCCGGGAATCGAACCTGTTTCCCTGACACTGTGAGGCAGCAGTGTTGTAACAAGAGGTGAGCAAGAAAGCTATGGACTTTAAGAATGGTTTTTAAGAAGATTTGTACAGTGCAGAGCTGACAACAGCAGCTGCCTGGATTATGTGCAGGGTGTATTCACCATCTGTAAGGAAACGTGGTCCATTTATACATCACGTCATCACATCTGCGATGTGAAACTAAGACATTTTGGCTGCTCCATCATCGGCACAGCTTGTCTTCCTCCTCCAATATCAACCCTTTTAGCTGTACTGCTGTGAAAAAAAGGAGTTAGATTACAACACACACCACATACACTCACATACACACACACCCACACACACACCCACACACGCACACACTCACACACACACACACACATACCCACACACACACACATGCACACACTCACACACCACACACACACACTCACCCACACCACACTCACATACACACACACCCCAACCTCACCCCACACACCACACACACACACACACGCACACACTCACACACACACACATACCCACATACACATCCACACACCACACACCCACACACACCACACACACACACCCACACACCGCACACACATGCACATACCCACATGCACACACCCACATGCACACACCCACACACCTCACACACACACTCTCTCTCACACACACACGCACTCTCTCTCACACACACATACAGAGTCACATACAAAACAAACCATGCACACCACACACACACATACACATTCATATACAAAACACACCATACACACACACATTCATGTACAAAACAAACCATGCACACACACCCACCATGCACACTATACAAAACAAACCATGCGCACACACCCACCATGCACACATACACAAAACAAACTATGCGCACACACACACTCATATACAAAACAAACCACATACACACACACACATACAAAACAAACCACACATACACACACACCACACACACACACATACACACACCTTCATATACAAAACACACCATGCACACATACTCACACACACACGCTCATATATAAAACAAACAATGCACACACACACTACACACACACTGTCTCTCTCTCTCACCCACACACACACACACACACACCCACACACACACACACACACACACACACACACACACACACACACACACACACACACACACACACACACACACACACACACACACACAGATGTTGATGAGAATTGTGCCAAAGTTTCAATCCCACGTGTGATTGAACCATCAGCTTTTGTATCAGCTTTATACGGGTCAGTTACTGCTTCAAACCTCTTCAATTTCACTGAGTTGAGCCTAACACTTTAGAAATGTTACATGGATGATTGATACAGGGGGGCGATTTTCAGCTCAATCAGAGGGAACGGCGGTGCGGTCTGGGAAATACAGTGAGAATTGGGTAACGCCATTCTCACTGGCGAGGTCTCACTTCCCACACGCCCCTCACTGCTGCCATCTCCAGACTCACAACCACAAAAAGCAAGAAGCTCATTGTAACGTTTTTGAATATATCTCAAAGTAATTATCCAGCCCTCTTCTGCTGCATGACCATCCCCCCCCCCCCACACTGAATATTATACCAGCTATTTAAAAATGTGATTCACTTGAGGGAATCCTGCCTCCTCCACTCTTCAGGAGGAGCACAAAGCGGGTGGGATGGTGCTGGGGGTTGGGGGGTGGGGGGGTCACTCCTTTACTGTGACCATGTAGCATTGGTGAGGGAGTATGTGGTGTCCACTGGTTTCAGGCCTTCCCCTGGAAGTATCTTTTTACTGGCGACAGGGAGGCGACAGTGGTTAGAACTGCTGCCTCACAGCCCCAAGGACCCGGGTTCGATTCCCGCCTTGGGTCACTGTCTGTGTGGAGTTTGCATGTTCTCCCTGTGTCTCTGTGGGTTTCCACCAGGTGCTCCTGTTTTCTCCCCCTGTCCGAAAGATGTAACGGTTAGGCCGTGTTAAATTCTCCCTCCGTGTACCCAAACAGGCGCCGGAGTGCGGTGACATTTTCACAGTAACTTCACTGTAGTGTTAACATAAGCCGACTTGTGACACTGATAAATGAGCAAAAAACCCATTCACTTCCTCACGTTCTTAGTAAATGTTTTGTTTTAGTGACAGTGTCCCACCAGGGAGGCCTTAACTTCTCTGGTTTATGTTTAACTTGTTGATTTTTGTTTAATTGAAGAAAAAAGAGTAGAAGTAGGCTACATCCTGCAAATAAACCTACCATTCAGAAAGGGACCTCTGTTTAGTTCGATACTTTATCTTCTGGCTTGAATCCATTGTATTTTTTCCTCAGTAATAAACAGGAAATTAGTCCTTGACCAAATCTAATCTGTCATTTTGTGCACCAACTAACAATATTCGGTCAGACAGCCTTCATTAACCTCAAAACTCGATGAAACCGTCTCAAAAACCCATTACAAGAAACAATGAAAGGTGTCTGTTGGCCTAATTTCGCATTATTCCTGCAAACTGCTTCAACTTCGCCTTGGGGCTCTGATGTCACCTGAACCTTTACAACGTTACACATTCCCTGTCACATCCAGTCACTGTTACTCATCTGAACTTCTCCATTAGATTCCAGTCTGTAACCCACCCTACCTCCACCACCTGTGCCAGGAGATGGTGCCAAGAGGGGATGGGGAGACAATGCCAGAATATAGCCCCACCATGTTCCCTCCCCCCAAACCTTCCTCGGGGATTACATTTACCTGGGCGCCCTCTCCCGATTCCCATATTTCAAAATCAGTTGTAAATCCCGATATCACATGGGTGGCAGGGGTTGGGGGTGGAGGGGGGGCTATGGGGGTAAGGAGTTCCTAATGTTGGAAGGGGAGGGGAATATGGCAGGAAGTCCCATAATTATATTAAATTTGATTGAAATAAAGAGTGGAAACCTCGTTAATGATTGAAGGGGCGAGAGCAGAATCAATAAATTAGGGGCAGGAATTTTTAGGCCTGCCCACCACAGGAATTGCAGGATAAGGAACAGAAAATTCTATGGATCTTTGGCGGGAATTTCTGGTCTCAGAATATATGCAACTAAATAATGTGACCCGAGACCCCACCGGTGAAATTCTCACTGTTGTGCTCATGTCACTATTTGTGCTAGAACAAAGAACAAAGAACAAAACAGCATGGGAAACAGGCCCTTCGGCCCAACGGGCCCGCGCCGCCAACTCAATGTTCCCACTTCTACCCGTGATCCCTGTCCATGGTTATAGATCTATGCGTTGAAACCAAATTTGAGACAATTTAGGGAGAATTTGTTCTGCCAATTAGCCTAAGAGCACATCTTTGGGATGTGGGAGGAAACCAGGGCACCCGGGGAAAACCCACGCAAGCACGGGGAGAATGCGCAAACTCTCACAGACACAGGCCCAAATCCATGTATCTGCACAGCACAGCAATAGTCACTGAGCTGTCGTGTTGCTCATCAAATGGTCCAGGTCAAGCGTACACTAACGACGTGAAGCACTAGGATACTCTCGAAAAATCCAAGAGCAGCCCTCTCACGACCCATCGCGTGTATGCCCCTCGTTAGACAACAAGGTGGACCAAAGTACCTGTAGGATAAAACAAATACATCAATATCATTGACAATTTACACACTTCCCAGGGAACTCCCAAGGCTCATGATTCCTATTTTAACTCAGATTTCTATACCCCTCCATTCCCATTCTGTTCATGTGCCCATCTAAGTATTTCTTAAATAACTCCAGAGTGCCTGCTTTCACCACTTGGCAGCACGTTCCATACCCCCACCACCCTCTATGTGAAAAAAACTCCCTCTAGCATCCAAATTATATCCTACTCCCCTCACCCTAAGCCCGTGACCCCTCATGCTATTTGAGTCCATCCTAGGAAAAAGCTTAACCCTGTTTACTCTATCTATACCCCTCATAATCTTGTACATCTCTATTAGACCTCCATGCTCAGGACAAACATGGGCAAAAATCACAACTATACTGATTGAGCATGATACATAGGCAGAAGACAAAAACTGGGAATAAATGGAACACTCTGGGTGTACAGTCTCTAAGTAAGGATCAAAGCTTGAGCCTTAGCTGTTTACAATCGACATGAATGAGGGGATTAAGTGTAAGCTATCTAAGTATGTGAATGGTACAAAGTTTAAATGGAAATGTAAGTGGTGAGGAGAATGCAAGGAGGCTACACAGGAAATACGCTGCCCACAACACGGCAAGGTGGCACAGCGGTTAGTACTGCTCCCTCACAGCTCCAGGGACCCGGGTTCAATTCCAGTTGAGGGTCACTGTCTATGTGGAGTTTGCACATTCTCCCCATGTGTATGTGGGTTCCCTCTGGACGCTCCAGTTTCCTCCCACAGTCCAAAGTTGTGCAGATTAAGTGCATTGACCATGATAAATTGTCTCTTAGTGTCCTGGGATGCATAGGTTAGGGAGATTAGTGGGATAAATATCTGGGGTTACGGGGATAGAGCCTGGGTGTGATTATTGTCGGGGCAGACTCGATGGGTCGAATGATCTCCTTCTGCACTGTGGGAGTTCTATAATTTCAAAGACATCCAGTTTACCTGGAATACATCTTGATCTGAGATACAAGAAAGTTTGTGTATTCAACCTTTAAATCCCGGAGATGTCCATGACTAACTCCCCTGAGTATCCAACAGTGACCAGTGGCCAGCAGATTAGGAACTGGCATGGGGAAGAGGAGTTAATATCTTGGCTGATCTAAGTGGGTTAAAGGTAGCTGGAGATTATTTAAGGCTCAAAAGTAGGAAAAATAAACAGTGAAAACCAGAAACCAACTGAAACTGAAACCAGAAACCAGAAACTGAACTGAACTGGCTTGTGTGTTTTAAAGGTAGGTTTCAAGGAGCCTCTTAGACATGGGTTAGGCGAATGGGCAATGGAAGATGGGACACAATGTGAGGAAGTAGAAATAAAATTATATTTTTTTAATGTTGAGGGACTGGGAAAGGTTTGCATTCGGACTTGGGAATCCCAGCAAATACATCGCAGCAACTCAACATGCAGGTACGGCAAGCAGTCAAGAAGACAGACAATATATTCGTAAAAGCAAAATACTGTGGACGCTTGAAATCTGAAATAAAAATGGGGGATGGAATTTTACCATCCTGTCCGCCACAAGAATCAGAGCAGGTGAGGGACGAGCCACGGAAAGGTGCGTTGGCCTTTGACTGTTGACAAGTTGGGCAGAAGGGTCTCTTTCCCTGCTGTAAACCTCTGTGATTCTATGACCTCAGGTGGGATTTTTGGGACGAGCAGGGCCATAAAATCCCATCTGGTCCGTTAGCCTTGGTAGAAAAGGATTGGAGAATAAAAGTTAAAAAACAGTCTTCCTAAAGTCTGCAAAGCACCAATGAGGCTACATCTGGAATACTGTGTGCTGTTCTGCCTCATTTTCTAAGAATGGGTTGCTGCAGTGGGGGGGGGGGGGTGGGTTGGGGGTGGGGGTGGGGGTTGCGGTGTGGGGAGTGGGGGGTAGGTGTTGCTGTTACTTGTCTCCGGGGTGGGGGGAAAGCTACAAAGTTCCATTGGACTAGTCCTGGGATGTGGGAATGATCCTGTGAAGAGTGATTGAGTAGACCAAGCCCTAAGGTCCCTGGAGATTAGAAAAATAAGAGGTGATCTATTTGAAATGAATAATATTTTTGAGGGGCTTGACAGGATAAGAGGCTGAGGAAATGTTTTCGCCTGGCTGAGAAATCTAGGACATAAGGTCACAGCTTCAGAATATGGGGTCCATAAGAAAAAACATCTTTGTAAAAATTAAAAACAGGAGTCGCTGCTCAGCCCCTCGAGCTGTTCTCCATTCAATAGGATGGCAGCCGATCTGACATTCAAAGAAAATTACAGCACAGGAACAGGCCCTTCAGCCCTCTAACTGAATTGACCATGCTGCCCGACTTAAATAAAATCCCCTATTCTTCCGGGGATCGTATACCTCCCTTCCCATCTCATTCATGTACTTGTCAAAACACCCTTTGAAAGTCACCACCGTATCCACATCCACTACCTCCCATGGCAATGAGTTCCAAGTGCCCACCACCTTCTGTGTAAAAAATCTGCCTCATATATCCCTTTTAAACCTTGCCCCTTACACCTTAAACCTGTGCCCCCTAGTAATTGACTCTTCCACCCTGGAAAAAAGCTTCTGACTATCCACTCTGCCCATGCACCTTGTAGACTTCAAGTCTTCTCCAATGTCCATCACACCAGTGAGAACAAACCAAGTTTCTCCAACCCCTCCTCATAGTTAATGCATTCCTCACATCCACTTTCCTGTCCTTTCCCCATAACCCTCGATTCACTTCCTGATCAAAAATCTATCTCAGCCTTAAATATAGATAAGGACTCTGCCCCTACATTTCTCTGTGGCAAGGAGTTCCAAAGACTCTCAACCCTCTGAGAGAAGAAATCCCTCCTCATCTTGGCCTTATTTTTGTGCCCCTTTATTCTGGACTATGCCTTTTGCTCCTAGACTCTTCCTGAAAGGAAAGAAACACCCTCTCAATGTTGGACACGAAGGAATGGGATGAGGAGAAATTTCTCCATCAGCGGGTGGGATTTCCCCATATTGCTGACAGCTTCCTTGCTGTTGTCTGCCAGTGGGATTTTCAGGCCCTACTGATATCTGTGGTACATGACGTGTCTTACCCACCCCGCCGCCAGGGAACTCACCGTGGGGGGGTGGCGGACACTGTTGATGGGACCAGGAAATCCCCCTGACAGGAAGGGCCCGAAAATCCTGCCCAATGCGTTGTGAGTTTTGGAATTCTTTAGCCAAAAGAGCCATGGCTGTCCAGTTATTGAGTATGCAATAGATTCTTTTGGATATCAAGGGAATTCTGAGGATAAAACAGGAAGGTGAAGCTGAGGTCCAGGATCAGTTATGATTTTATTGAATAGTAGAGCTGGCTCAGAGGGTCCTCCAGCTCCTGTATTGAATGATCCCTGTAATTTGCCTCAACAAAGGAAATGCATATTTTTTAAAATAGGATATGTTCCTGAAGCAAGGAAGGGTTCATAAAGGTTCGATATATTAAGATCAGGCCAGAGGAGGCTCTGAGATTCGGTTGAGATTTATAGCACGGTATTTTCCTGTCCTGCCCACCACGGGAATTGTAGCAGGCATGGGGCAAACCGTGCAAATCCATTGATCTCAGGTGAGAATTTCCGGCCTTGAGGGGAATGCCGTTGGAAAATCCCACCACAATATCTCCTCAAGATATTGCATAGAATCCCACAGTGTAGAAGGAGGCCATTCAGTCTGTGCCTACCACAATTCCACCCATACCCTCATCTCCATAAGACCATTTATTTACCCTAGCTTGTCCCCCCTGACACTAAGAGGCAATTTAACATGGCCAATCCACCTAACCCACACGCCTTTGGATTGTGGGAGGAAACTGGAGCATCCGGTGGAAACCCGGGAAAGCCAAGACGGGAACCTAACCCAAGTGTGGCAGGTTTCACCGAAAAGAACTAGTTATTCAGAGAAAAAAAAGGAACAAGAGCAAGTCTTTGATGTTGGTGATAACAGCTCTTGGAATGAATATCAAACAAAACTTCCCTTTGACTTATCGTGATGGATAGCTAGTGTCTCTGTTCATCAGTGTTGATCTGATAATATAAACTTCTGCTCAGACGGTTAAACTTGCTCGAGGAACGTGCAACAGTCGTGGAAAATATATCAACTGTGACTCTTATAACACATTTTTACTTATGAGAAATGCAAACTTTTATTGATTGGAAGCTTCCAAGTTTAACTAGAATGAACAACACTCGCTCTTGTCAAATGTTGCATAATTGAAGCTTCGACCACACAGTATCACAGAGTTCAGTGATTAATAAGCTTGTTCCCACTGCCCAAAGGAATGTTAAGGTTAATGTTCCAAGAAATAAATGAATAGGTAGGCGTGTATACTGAATGCTGATGTTGATGGGTGTTGGTGAAAGCTGAAATTTGTAGAACTCAATTCGAAATATAGAATCCTACAATCCCTACAGTGCAGAAGAGGCCATTCAGCCCACTGACTCTCTGACAGAACATCTTAACCAGGCCCTCTCCCCATCCTATCCCTATAATCCCACACATTTCCCAGGCTAATCTATCTAACCTACACATCTTTGTACACTAAGTGGCAATTTAACATGCCAATCACTTAACCTGCATGTCTTTGGTCTGTGAGAGGGATGATGTGGAGATGTAGGTGTTGGACTGGGGTGGGCACAGTAAGAAGTTAACAACAGGTTAAAGTCCAACAGGTTTATTTGGTAGCACAAGTTTTCGGAGTCTCATTCCTTCATCAGGTGACAAACAGGGCATATGCTGATACAAATTCAATAAACGTGATGTCTGTTTCTCTCCTTGCTCACCTGATGAAGGAGCGAGACTCCAAAAGCTACTGTTGCCAAGTAAACCTGTTGGACCTTAACCTGGTGTTGTGAAACTTCTTACTGTGGGAGGAAACCAGAGCACCTGAAGGAAACCCACTCAGACACAGGGAGAACGTGCAGGCTTCACAAAGTTGGCCACCCAAGGCTGGAATTAAACATGGGTCCTCAGTGCTGTGAAGCAGCAGTGCTAGCCTCTGTGCTAACCTGCCATTATATAACACTGTGTGATGAATGTGTCTTTTCAGTACTTCTGAAATGTTTATCACTGATGTGACTATTTTTGACCAATTACTTGCTTTTCTTGTCACCCAGATCCACCTTTTTAATCACTGGACACCCCGGAGAGACTTGTGTCAGCTTTGTTTCCAAGTTGCTTCTCTTCCTGCCTGAAACCTCTTACAGTGGGGCAATCTCTATCAACCTACTGAGTAACTCCCTTCTGTGATGATACTGTACCTTTAAGGAATGTATTTGTGTCATGTTTCTCCTGAAAGAAATGTTTAAAGTTCAACTCTGATTTAAGGTGCCAATCTGCCTGCTTCAGGCAGACCCCATGCTGAGAATGCAGAGCATATTTGATCCTAGATATTGGGGTGTTGTTTTAATCTGAGCTAATGTAGTTTTGTTTGTTTCTGGGTTGTCCACTGATGTTTCAGGGTAGGATTTAATTAGGTCGAATGACAAGACAGAGTCATGTGAATGAGTGAATCTAAGCTTACAGGGACAAGCAGGCGATTTCTGCTTGGATCAGCAAGGAGCTCTCTCTCTCTCTCTCTCTTTCTCTCGAATCTGGAGTTTGGGACCTGCTAGAAAATAGGTATATCTCTTCCAGAGGTTTGAGGACTAGCAGTTCATGTACCACTGTAAACTAGAGTTGAACTTTAAACATTTCTTTCATAAGAAATATGACACAAATACATTCCTTAAAGGCACAGTATCATCACAAAAGGGAGTTACTCAGTCATTGATAGAGATTGCCCCACTGTTGTTTGCTACCTGATTTTGAAGAGGAATTTACATCTATGAGGAATATTGCTTAAATTTGAACAAGTAGAAATAGTCTAGCAGTTACGAATTCCAGTCTCAATATCCAGTTCAATAACTTCAAGTGATTATATCTACCTCACATCATGGTTTCATTTTATTTAATTTTTAACTATTCTCTATCCTTTATTTCTTTACAGTCTTTCTTTATTTTCCTTCCCCCAACTCTTCCCCCCCTCCCTTTACCTTCCCCTTTCTTACTTTTCCTCCCCCTTTGTTCCCTCCTCCCCCCACATTTTCATCTGTCACAGCTTACCCTCTGATTTCAGCTTCTCTGCCATTTAGCCATTCACTCCTTCTATTCTCTCTATGGACTGCCACTAGCAGCCTTTCCCCTAGTTTCTGAAGCTATGGCTCATCTTTCATTCCCTCCCCCTGCAGCATAAATATCTCCCACTTTCTAAGCTCTTTAGCTTTGACAAAGGGTCATCTGGACTTGAAATATCAGCTGTTTTCTCTCCTTACAAATGCTGGCAGACCTGCTGAGATTTTCCAACGTTTTCTCTCTTTGAGTTAAGAATTGTATTTGCCATGTTGAAGTATTTCAATAGGTAAAAGTTACACCAATTCTTTTTCTTATTGTTAAACTGCACTATTAAATAAAGTTTCTTTTGAGGAACGCTTCCCAGTGGGTCAATAGAATTACGCCTGGAGTGAAACATTTTATCCTCACACTAATACCAAAAATAGCTGGGATCTATTCTAACTTTACAATATACCTTGGAGTTTGTGATTTCGTACCCTTTCCTCCCTGCTGTATTCACATAACCCTGCGCAGTTACCTTTGATAAACCATTTAACTTACACATCTTTGGAAACTAAGGGGTGAATTAGCATGGTCAATCCATCGAAGCTGCATATCTTTTGGCCTGCAGGTGGAAACCGGAGCACCCGGAGGAAACCATGCAATATGCAGATTCCGCACAGTCAGTGACCCAAGCCGGGAATTGAACCTGAGTCTCTGGCGCTGTCATCAAATCAAAGAACCACGGTCTCGAGCTCCGATTGCTTCGTTAACCTTCCTCATGGTCCCGGGTCATTGTAAAAGGCAAACATTTGCTCTCCCCCATAAACCATCTCCTTTCGAGTTCCTCTCCTTTCAATCCTCAAATCTGATGCCAAATGCAAGATTTGCTTTGAGAAATTTGGACAGATTTCTGATGAAAGCGACACATATTGTGACCTCCTCATGTAGCTGAGGGAGTGAGAAGCAGGAAGCAAAAAGCTACCAGGTAGTTCTGAAAATACATGCGTGTTTTTAGCTCTGAGGTAACAGCAGGCCCATTTACCGAATGCCCGAGTTCTTGACTGTCTGATCATGTAACACTCAAATCAATAAGCTGTGAACTGTGGCCTTTGAGTATTCTGACGACATCATTGTTTTTGACACCTAACCATAATCGAAGTCGTTCCCCTTCACCATGAGCTGGAGTTAATATAAAAATACCCACCGTCTTTGAAACAAAACAATCATTTGATGAGCCGCAGCTCAAAGGCCACCGCCCTGAATCTGGCATGTGTTTCCTTTGTGGACACCTACTCATTGTTACAGATTTTCAAGACACTTTTGCCCCTGTCTATCTCAAATCATATCACACAATACAGAAACTTCCATCATTCGACAATGGGAAAAAGCTGCTTTCGTCACATGCTCTTCCCAATTCAATGAATTTTTTCCACTTCGAAAGACATGCTGGTTAGGGTGATTCGCCATGATAAGTTTCCCCTTAGAAGGATTAGAAGGGTAAATACATGGGGTAATGGGTATAGGATGGGATTGTGGTCAGTGCATGGCCTTGAATCCCTTCATAGAATCACAGAATCTCTACGGTGCAGAAAGAGGCCAGTTGGCCATCAAGTCTGCACTGACCACAATCCACCTATCCCCCTAACCTCTGCTAACCCTCCTGATACTGAAGGGCAATTTTTAGCATGGCCAATCAACCTAACCTGCACATCTTTGGACTGTGGGAGGAAACGGCACAGACGCAAGTGTGCACACTCCACACAGACAGTTTGACCCAAAACCGGAATTGAACGCTGGTCACTGGCACTGTAAGACAGCAGTGCTAACCACCGTGCCACCGTGCCGGCCTTCTTCAGCACTGTAGCGATTCTATGATTCTATCACTCCTCAATGCTTGCAAGAACCATTAGCTCTCTTGCTCAGGTGATCTGGCCTGAACAGTGTCAACAGTGTTTTTGACTAAAAGGGAAAAAAATCTTCTCTCAGAGAGTTGTGAAAGTTTGGAATTATCTTTCTTGTAAGGTGACATCTTTGATTATTCTTAAGGTAGAGGTAAGTAGCTGCTTGATAAGGAAGGAGGTGAAATGTTAGTGAAGGTAAGTGGGAACGTGGGGTTGTGATTGTAATCAAATTGACCGTGATATTTTTGAATGGTGGAGCAGAGCACATGTGACAATAATAAAATGCTTCAATAAAAGGTACAACAATGCTACAATGAAAAATATTAGAAACATAGAAGAGACATAGAAAAATTACAGCACAAACAGACCCTTCTGTCCACAAGTTGCGCCGAACATTTTCTTCATATTGCTTCTTGCGTGCGATACGGACAAAGCATACCATTCATAGAGTGCATAGGAAAGAAGGAAAGGAAAGAATGCAGAATGTAATGTTATAACTAGGGTGTAGCAAAAAATCAACTTAGTGCAAGATGGGTCCATTCAAAAATCTAGTGGCAGCTGGCAAGAAGCTGTCCTTGAGTCGGTTGGTACATGCCTCAGATTTTTGTATTTTTTTTTCTGACGGAAAAAGGAGAACGTTTGGGGTCCTTAATTAGATTGGTGCTTCTCCAAGATGGTGTGATGTGTAGACAGAGTCAATGGATGGGAGGCTGGTTTGTGTAATGGATTGGGCCACGTTCATGACCCTTTGTAATTTCTTGCAGTTTCGGACAGAGCAGGAGTCATACCAAGCTGTGATACATCCGGGTAGGATGTTTTCTATGGTGCAACTGCTAATTCATCTGTTGGATCACTGAGAATTCACTAAACTGTTTCTCACACCTACTAGAGAAGGTGCAATCCTTTCACATCCCACCATGAAATTTTCAGGTACTGAAATTGTCATGGAATGAAATGGAAAGTGCCTGTTAACTCCAATCATCCGAATCCGTGAAAGGCATTGAAGGATTCAAATCAAATTGTTTCCTTGCTGCTGAGTCTGAATCGTAATATCTTTTAACCTTGGATAACGCAGGCTAATCCATCAGAATACTTGCAAAACTGTGCTTGGAGGGACAAAGGGAGTGAAATGAGACTCTGATTGTGTACACTCGCCCTCACTGGGATTCAAATTACAGACGCAATGTATGGCTTTTCTTTTCCCCCCCAAGGTTTCACAAGGTCTGAAAGTAATACTATTGATATTGTGGCAACTTTGTGATAGTCTTTGTCTTGCAATCCCACCTTCTGGCCTGGTGTAAACCTGATCAGCTGACAGCAGCCATCTGGGCAACGAGATTAGAACAGTGCCTGGAAATCAATCTATGGCACTGGCTATTAATTATGAGAAACGTGCCTTTATTTGTGCGATGGTGGGTGTTTCACTGCTGTCTCTTTGATCCAGTTTGTGTCGAGTATGGCTTCTGATAGGGATAGCGTTTTCCAATTTCTGTTTATTGAGATATCTAAGCCAAGGAACAAACTCAACATATTGAAGCGGGGTCTGAACAGAAGGGAAATCAAGGAGCAACGAGGGAGAAAGGTTTCCTCTATTATTTCTAGCCAAGCGGTTTCACACAACCTACAAACAGACCATAACAACATAGAAGCAGAATATGCGGCCCATTGAATCCGCTTTGTAATTATTAAAACATTTTTAAAAATTTGTGAGTAATAGAGCCTTTCACAGGCCCCTACCAAATCACCAAGGCCCAAAGACAGAGGTGAGGAGGAATTTCTTCTCTTAAGACTTTTGAATCTGTGGAACTCTTTAAGCAGACAGTTGTAGAAGCTGAATCATTAAGTATTTTCAAGGCTGAGATGGACAAATTATTAATCAGTAAGGGAACTAAGGGTTACGGGGATGAGGTAGGAAGATAGTGTTCAGGATTATTGTATTAGATCAATCATTATCTCATAAAATGGCAGAGCAGACTTGATGAGTTGAACGGCTGACATTTGATGGGCTGAATGGCTGACCTCTGCTTCCACGTTTTACAGTCTTCGACTATGGAGAGAGCAAGTTTGTTGGTTCAAGTCTTCCCAATGCCTTACCTTTTAAAATACCCTTTCACAGAATGTGGGTATCACTGTCTTCCCAACTTGCCCCCTCCCCAAATGCGAAACAGAGATCTGTGCTGAGTATAGGTCTAAATTTTCTTGTGTTAACACTTCTCTGCTACTCCCTCAGCCTTGGCCTTGTTGTAAATGTTCAGACACCTACATCATTTCCTTTTTTAGTGTCCGTAAATGATTTTATGCCGACTGTGATTTAATAAACACGCCCATCCCTAATTGCCCCTGGAGAAGGTGATGGTGAGCCACCTTCTTGAACCACTGCAGCCATGCGGTTGGATTTTATGGCTTCGTTCATCCCAAAACCATAAAATCCTGCTCAAGGTCAACGGATCTTTCTACGATCCTGTGATGAGTGGGATGGTAAAGTTTTGGCCATAGACTTATAGAGATATACAGCACTGAAACAGGCCCTTCAGCCCAACTCCTTCATGCTGACCATGTTTCCTAAACTGAACTTAGCCCCATTTGCCTGTGTCTGCCCCATATCCCTCTAAACCTTTCCCATCCAGGTTTAGATGTCCAAATGACTTCTAAATGTTGTAATTGTACCCACCTCTATCACCTCCTCTGGCAGCTCATTCCTTACATGTGCCACCCTCTGTGTGAAAAAGCTGCTCTTCAGTTCCCCTTTACATATTTCCCCTCTCACCTTAAACTAGTTTTCAACTCCCTTACCATAGGGAAAAGACCTTGGCTATTTATCTATGCCCCTCATGATTTTATAAACCTCTATAAGGTCGCCCATCATCCTTCTACACTCCAGGGAATAAAAGTCCTGGCCAACTGACCAGGACCTTCCAGTCCTGGTAACTTCCTTGTAAATCTTTTTTGCACCCGTTCCGGTTTAATAACATCCTTCCTACAGCAGGGTGGACAGAATTGTACCCAGCACTTCAAATGTGGCCTTACCAATATCTTGTATCATTGTAACATAACGTCCCAACTCCTGTGCTCAATGCACCGAAGGCCAGTGTCGAAGCCTCTGTGGTGCGCCACCACAGTATTGTTGGAATTGGGAGATTGTGAAAAGTTCAGAGAAGCTGCAAAAAGGAATAATAAAAAAGAATAGTAACGGCTGCCTCAAAACAGGAACGGCTGCATCAAGAATGAGGCAAAGTGGAAAGCAGCCCGACACAGATAGTGGCAGTCAGAAGCACACAGACATCATCAGCAGAGAGCCTGACAGTTGGTCGTGTGGGAGGTGTGGGCTTCTGTTAAAAAGAAGTATAATTATATCACTGGTTACTAGGATATTTGCCAGAACCATAAAAATGGTACAACACTGGAAAGGTCAGATTACATTTCCGTTTGGTTCTTAAATGGGCAATGCTTTCAGGAAAACGTGCTGGAGAAACAAATTCTGTTTCACACTGCAGTTCGTACGAGGTTGGTGATGTGGTAGAATACATCGAGGGCGTGATTGAGATGAAAGGATCTATTGGCGTTTTCTCAAGGAGGTGTGACTTTTAATTGTGAATGACAATAGTCTATTTTCATCCTTTATCTGTCACTTCCACCGATAATTGTTTTCCTCCGTTTCTCTCGCTTTTTCAGAGAGCGCTCACAAATAAGGGAAAGCCATCCCTTCCATTCAAATTTATCAAACTTATCTTGGGCGTCACGGTGGTACAGTGGTTGCTGTCTCACAGTGCCAGGGACCCGGATTCTATTCCGGCCTCAGGTCACTGTCTGTGTGGAGTTTGCACGTTCTCCCCATGTCTGCGTGGGTTTCCTCCGGGTGCTCCGGTTTCCTCCCACAGTCCAAAATTGTGCGGGTTAGGTTGATTGGCCAGGATAAATTGCCCCTTAATGTCAGGGGAGACTAGGAGGGTGAATATGTGGGGTTATGGGAACAGGGTCTGAGTAGGAGTGTTGTTGGTGCAGATTCAATGGGCCAAATGGCCTCCTTCTGCATTGTAGATTCTATGAAAGTTCACCATCTCTGTATGCTCCCAACCCCAACACCCAGCTCCATTTTGAACAACACTCCACTGCCTCCCACCTGCCCTGACCAAGGCATTTACCTCCAGCAATGGATTGAGTAGATTTAGAGAGTCTTACAGCACAGACAAAGGCCCTTCGGCCCATCATGTCTGCACTGGCCATCAAGCACCTATCCCCCCGCATCCCATTTTCCAGCATTCGGTCTGTAGCCTTGATGTTATAGCGTTTCCAGCACTTCTTTAAATGCTTTCTCGGGGTTGCGAGAATTTCTCACCTCTCAGGCAGTGAGTTCCAGATTCCCAGCACCCTCTGGATGAAAAAGCTTTCCCCCAAACGGTCAAAGGAAAGAATGCGTGGGAGTTTTTACAATCACCTTTCACACACCCTCAGGTTACCCAATAACAAAAGGGCAGCCGTTGGGATATCTTTGAAGTGTGGTCACTGTTGTAACATAGAGATGTGTGGCATCCAATTTGTGCACAGCAAGATCCAACGGCAGCATTGTGACAAAACGACCAGCAAATTTGTCTTATTCAGCACACTTACTTCCACAATAAAAGTTGGTGTTGGTGGTCCTGACAATAATGTTAAGGTGGCCATGATGACCAATTAAAGCAGAATTTATAGATTTAAAAATACCTTTCCTGAGCCGACATTGTTTGCTAACTCCAGCTCAGGTTTTGCTGTGTGGAAGATGTGGTCCACTGTTTGAAATAATTAAACACCTTGCACATCCCCCCTTCCCCAAAAGCCCCCACACAAGTTATACAAAATACATTACATTTAAAAATTAGAAATTAAAAATTAAAAAACATCTTATTACAAACAATCCAGCATTTCCCTTGACATCGTCAAGGCTCTGTGACGATCCTTGATTTGATTTATTATTGTCACATGTATTTACAGTGAAAAGTATTGTTTCTTGTGCGCTATACAAAGCATACCATTCATAGAGAAGGTAAGGAGAGAGTGCAGAATGTGGTGTTACAGCCATAGCTCGGGTGTAGAGAAAAATCAATTTAATGTGAGGTAGATCCATTCAAAAGTCTGACAGCAGCAGGGAAGAAGCTGTACTTGAGTCGGTTGGTAGATGACCTCAGACTTTTTTTCCAATGGAAGAAGTCTGAGGTGGAAGAGAGAATGTCTGAGGTGCGTGGGGTCCTTAATTATGTTGGCTGCTTTGCTGAGGCACATGAGTTAGCAAGCCAGCTGTATCGAATACACCATACAGGAGTTGAGGGTAATGGGGATGAATCAGAAAAGTGGAGTTAAAGTCATGATCAAATCAGCTTTAGATTTATTATTAGAGAGATTGATCATTGGTTTATTGAAGAATTCTCATGGCGGCTGGTGCCGGGATGTAACAGTGATACAAATAAAATAAATAATCATAATTCATAACTTAGACAATAGTTAAAATGAATATAAAGTCTAACACAATAAAAGGATGGCACAATTACAAAGAACAAAGAACAAAACAGCACGGGAAACAGGCCCTTCGGCCCGAGCCTGCACCGCCACCCCGATGTTCCCATCTCTACCCGCGATCCCTGTCCATGTTTATAGATCAGTGGATTTAAAAACCAAATTTGAGACAATGTAGGGAGAATTTGTTTTGCCAATTAGCCTAATTGTGCACATTTCAGTATACAAATCTTACAATAATACAATTGAATGGCTATGTTGGTTTGATGGGCTAAATGGCCTCCTTGTCCTCCAATTTCTAATGTTCTTATGCAATTAATCTTTTGGACACCTCGCATGCTCACTTTTGAAAGTGTGGCTGTGATGAGGTAGGGTTGGGTAAGGTGGGGAGGGGAGATAATAGGGAGACAGATGCCAATGATGGCACAGACATGGCCGATTAATGATTTGCTCAGACTTATCGATGTGACCAAATAAAAACTGGATATTACTTTGTCCTTATAGAGGTGAGTGGTGTTAAAACACCGAATCTTGCTGATGATAAGCATCTGGGATGGAAATCTTTGACGTTCACGCCCCACTGTTGCTGCCAGAGGGGACGGAGAATTTGGCGCTCAGCCAAGCCTTCATTAATTACAGTGAGAAGGGACAATCCCATTGGTGTGAATGGCCAGAAAATCTCATCCTGGGTTTCAACATCAAAGCAGCTATTCTGATCTGGAATGTATTACCTGAAAAGGAAGCTAATTCAATGGCACCCTTCAAAAGGGAAGTTAGATCTTTATGAACGTATGAAATAGGAGATGGAGTAAACCAAAGATGTGTAGGTTAGGTGGACTGGCCATGCTAAAATACCCCTTTGTGTCCTAAGATGTGTAGATCAGGTGGGATAAATATGTGAGTTATGGGGTTATGGCCTGGGTAAGATGTTCTGTTCAGGAGTTAGTGCAGATTTGATGGGCTGAATGGCCTCCCTTTTCACTGTCATGATTTTACGATTCAGCTCTTCAAGCCAATTCCACTTTTCAGTAAGGTCATGGCTGATTTGTTGTATTAATTCCACATTCTAATCTACCCCTGATAACTTTGATTCCCTTGCCCAATGAGAATCCATCTATCTCCTCCTTAAAAATATTGAGTGACCCACCTTCACTGCCTAGTGAAGCAGACTTCCAAAGTCACACAACCCTCAGAGAGAGAAAAAATTCTCCTCATCTCTGTTCTAAAAGGGTGACCCTCAATTTTAAAATGATGGCCTCTTAGTTCTGGACTCACCCACAAGAGAAAACATCCTTTCCCAAAGCCACTTTTTCAAAACTGTTTTTAATCTGACTTATAGAGAAAAGATATGAAGGATTATGGTGAGGGATTGGTGGGTGGAACTAATTGGCTAGCTCATGTACAAAGAGGTTCAAATGGCCTCTTGCTGCATTACATGGTTGCACACTACCAGAAAGATGTGAGGGTTTGAACAGATGTTGCCTGGTATGGAGGGCATTAGCTATGAGGAGAGGTTGGAGAAATCTGGTTTGTTCTCACTGGAACCTCAAAGATTGAGGAGCGACCCGATAGAAATCTACAAGATCATGAAAGGCATGGACAGAATGGATAGTCAGAAGCTTTTTCCCAGGGTGGAAGAGTTAATTACTCAGGGGCACAGGTTTAATGAGCAAGAGGCAAGGTTTAAAGGAGATGTACGAGGTAAATTTTTTACGCAGAGGGTGGTGGGTGCCTGGAACTCGCTGCCGGGGTAGGTAGCGGAAGCAGATGTGATAGTGGTTTTTAAGGGATGTCTTGACAAATACATGAATAGGATGAGAATAGAGGGATATGGTCCCTGAAAGGGTAGGGGGTTTTAGTCCAGGTGGGCAAAATGGTTGGTGTAGGCTTAGAGGCTTGAAGGGCATGTTCCTGTGCTGTAATTTTCTTTGTTCTTTGTTCACACAGCCCGAGATTCAAATATAATGTCAAAGGATTTCCACATAAGGCTCTTGTCAATTTGCAAAACAATAAGCATCAGTTTCGCTCCTCATCCTATACCACTGGCCTCATTTCTTTTTCCCGTCTGCTATCCTCTGGTCTTCCTGAGTGAGATATTAGTGCAAATTAGCTGGAAATAAAGGGGTGAGGGAGACTGGCAGAAGGCACATTTAGATTACCCGGATACTTCTCTGAACGGACTCATCATCTGTGGAGTTTCAGTGGTCAGAGTTCTTTGTTGGGTCATCAGCCTTTCCAAAACTCAAAGCTACATGGAAACAATTGGTCTAAGGTGCTACGTTCAGATCGTAGATCCTTCTGAAGGCGTGGGGTCAAAGCCAACTCCTGACATTGATGGGGTGCCACGGTGGCACACTATTGTCTCACAGCTCCAAGGGCCTGGGTTTGATTCCCGGCTTGAGTCACTGTCTGTGTGGAGTTTGCACTTTCTCTCCATATTTATGTTGGTTTCCTCCAATTTTCTCTCACTTTCTAAAGATATGCTGGCTAGGTGCATTGGCCATGCTAAATGCTCCCTCAGTGTACCCGAACAGGCACTGGAATGTGATGACTAGGGGAATGTCACACTAACTTCATTGCATTGTTACTGTAAGTCTACTTTATGTCGAATAAATATTTTTTTTTAAATGTACCAATAATTGCAAACTATTCACTGAATGCAAAAGCAACGCTGATGCAGCTTCTTAGACTCAAGCTAAACATATGGAAGTTGAGTGTAGGGACTTTGTCGTTTTTGGACTGTATTTTATTTAAATGATTGATTAGAGCCCATGACTGAGCTGCTGGTAGAGCAGTGGATTTCAAATGAGGAGATGTGGCTTTGAATGCAAACCATTCGAAGATTTGAGTTTAAAAAACAAAACCTTGCTTTCATATAGCATCTTTGACACTGCAGAGGCAATTAAGTGTGGCACTGTTACAGTGTGCTTCATCAGCCCTGGCTGGAACAGGTTTAACAGGGACGGGGAGATATCCCTACAACTACTGAAGTCTACGCATCCCACGGCCTCGGAAAAGCAGCCAGCATAATCATGGACTCCATGTATTCCAGACATATTCTCATCCACTTTCCTCCATTGGGAAAAAGCTTTAAAGTCTGAGTCACGTACCAACAGACTCAAGAATCGGATGAAAGCAAATTACTGCGGATGCTGGAGTCTGAAACCAAAAGTGAAAACGCTGGAAAACCTTAGCAGGTCTGGCAGCATCTGTAAGGAGAGAAAAGAGCTGACGTTTTGAGTCTAGGGTAAAATGTGACAGATGAAGATATATCCTTAGCTTACCCTGTGATTTCCCTGCTGTTTGGCCATTTGCACTATTCTCATATTGACTGCCATTAGCAACTTTTCTCCTTGTTTTAGTAACTAAGACTTATTTTTCATTCCCTGCAGTATAAATATCTCCCACTTTCTGTGCCTTTCAGCTTTGACAAAGGATCATCTAGATTCGAAATGTCAGTCCTTTTCTCTCCTTACAGATGCTGCCAGACCTACTGAGATATTCCAGCATTTTCTCTTTAGACTCAAGAACATCTTCTCTGCTGTTATCACACTTTTGAATGGACCTGCCATATATTAAGATGATCTTTCTCTACATCCCTAGCTATGACTGTAACTCTATATTTTCCATCAGTGATTGACTCTGGTCTTTTAATAGACTTTTGGATGAGTACATGGACTTAGTAAGTTAGAGGGTTAGAGGCAAGCCTAGTAGGTAGGGATATGTTCGACATAATTTGTGGGCCAAAGGGCCTGTTTGTGCTGCAGTTTTTCTATGTTCTAATCCATGGTGCAAAGAAGGGACAACATGACCATTACACAGGGTGTGTTGCACAGGTTCAGGCTAAGGCTCCAGCTGCTCCAAATGAATCTCCATCCCTATCTAACTCTCTCAGAATTACTTCCTATTCCTCCCTCTTTCATGTTGTTATCTCGTTTCCACTGAAATGGATCAATACTAGTCTCCTCCACAGCCTCATGTAGTAGAGATCCAAATTCTACCCATTCTGAGGGTCAACCTTCTTCCCCAAATTCTCTATTGGATTCATTAATGACTATTGTGTTTGTAGCCGCTAGTATTGGTCTGCCCCACAACTGGAAACATCTTTCCCATTTCAAACCCAATATTAAGAGGAAGGGTAGACTATTCTGATCCTTGAGGCTCTTCCACCATTCAGTTAGATCATGGTTGGTCTGCATCTCAATTCCATTTACCTGTCTTTGCTCCAACTGACCTTGATATTCTCACCTTACAACTACTTATTGGTCTGAGTCTTAAACACTCTTATTGGTCCAGAATCAGCATCCTTTTTAAAGTTTGAAGCTTGTTTATTAGTGTCACAAGTAGACTTACATTAACACTGCAATGAAGTTATTGTGAAAATCCCCTGGTCGCTACACTTCAGCACCTGTTTGGGTACACAGAGAGAATTTAGCACAGCCAATGCACCTAACCAGCACGTCTTTCAGACTGTGGGAGGAAATCGGAGCACCCAGAGGAAACCCATGCAACACAGGGAGAATGAACAGACAGTGACCCAAGCCAGGAATCAAACCCAGATTCCTGGCGATGTGAGGCAGCAATGCTAGCCACTGTGCTGCCCACTGTGGAACCACAGAAAGGTTACAACACACAGAAGGAGGCTACTTGGCCCATCTTGTCCATACCATCCAAGGATACCCAGGCGCCCTTTCTAATCCCACCTTTCTGCACGCAGACCCAGAGCTCTTTAAAGAATCATCTGGACTCAAAACATCAGCTCTTTTGTCTTCTTACAGATGCTGCCAGACCTACTGAGATTTTCCAATATTTTCTCTTTTAGTTTCAGATTCCAGCATCCGCAGTAATTTGTTTTCATTTTGTCCCTTCACTATCAATAAGCCAAATTCCTGGAATTCCCCTTCCTAAGAGCACTGTGGGTGTACATACACCACATGGACTGCAGCACCTCAAGAACGCAGTACACCGCCAGCTTCTCAAGGGCAATTAAGGAGGCAACAAATATGGGTCTAGCCAGCGACATCCTGTGAATAAGTAAAAAAAACAGCTGTTATATTGGCCTATCTAACAATGACCGCACTTTGAAAGTAATTATTTGTGAAGCTGTTTGGAATGTCCTGAGGATAGAAAAGGTGCTGTATAATTCCAAGCTGTTTTTTACATGGTGCTTTGTCAAGATCTCCCTTTGACGCTTTGTTGTCATATTCCCCTGAAGCAAGGAGTGACCCTAGACTCACTCATGGCCTTATATCCTGGCAAAGAAACTATATTTGGATTTCAAAACTCAATCCAATTTGTGCTGATGCTTCCTAGTTGCTGATCTGTCGTGTTCTGACAGTTTGCAGCTTTGGAGGGAGCTGTGCTTGGCATAGAATCACAGAATCCCTACAGTGCAGAAGGGGGCCATCCAGTCCATCGAGTCTATGCCGACCACATCCCACTTAGGCCCTATTCCCAAAACCATACATATTTACTGTGTTAATCCCTTGATGCTCAAACCAGTTTAGTACGGCAATCAACCTAACCTGCACATCTTTGGCATTTGGGAGGAAACTGGAGGAAACCCATGCAGTCACAGGGAGAATGTGCAAACTCCGCACAAACAGTGACCCTGAGGCCAGAATTGCACCAGGTCCCTGGCGCTGTGAGGCAATGGTGCTGACCATTATGCCACTCATCATTGCTTTGGGCATGTCAAATCTTCCCTGGCAAATGCTCTGAGCATTAACTAGTCAATCAGTGATGAGCAAGAAACAATTATTTAGAACACAATAAGTAGTCACATGGAAAAATGTGGATGAATTTGGAAGAGCCAGCATGGATTTCTAAAGAGGAAATCATGTTTATCTAACTTGCTGGAGTTTTTTTGAAGCGATAGTAGAAAGAGTAGATGAGAGTAATGCTGTTGATGTGATGTACCTAGACTTTAAAAAGGCATTTGACACAATGGAACACAACATGAGGAAAGTTATGGTTCATGGAGTAAAATAGATAGGAACAACATGAATACAAAATTGGCTGAATAATAGCAAATAGAGAGTAACATTCAATGGGTATTTTTCAGGCTGAAGGAAGATTTGTAGTGATGTTTCCCCAAGGTTCACAATTTTCCAGCATTTTGTTTTTGGTTTCAGATTCCAGTTTCCGCAGTAATCTAATTTGATGTCGATATTGAGACCCTTGTCTTTCCTGACATATATTAACAATCAAGATCTTGGTGTTCAGGGAAAATATCAGAGTTTGAGGATTATATGAAACTTGGAAGCATTATTTACCTGTGAAGAGGAGAGCGTCAAACTTCAAAAGGACATGGGCAAGTTGGTGGAGTGGGCAGATTGGCAGCAGAAGAAGTTCAACGCGGAGAAGTGTGAGATGATGCATTTTGGTAAGAAGAACTTGCCGAGACAATATAAAATAAGAGGTAAAATTCTTAAGGGGATGCGGCAGCATCCTGGGTGTATATGTGCATTGATCATTGAAAGTGACAGGACAGGTGGAGAGAGCAGTTAATAAAGCATATAGTATCCTGGGCTTTTTTAATAAGGGCCATATTGGTAAAGATCCTTGACTCGTGAACATTCTGGTATTGAATATACACCAACATTTCAGTCAACCAATGTGTGGACTCGGATGCTTATCGACTTGTTGAGAAGGTTTGGGTTATGTGACGATATAAAGATGTCAGCTGGCATTCCTGCAAGAACTGTGCTGAATATCAGAGATTCAATTTTACACACAAGCTGTCTTTGCAAATTGGCAGTTTAATATTTCAGATCTTTTATCCCTCTGAAGTAACCCCTGACTGAATCAGATTTGCAGCCAAAGAAAAAGAGGATTCTCAGTAAATTATCTTAACTCTTTGATGCTAAATTCCCCGAGGAGATAATGTACTTTCTGGTTTACGTTTGTATCTGTCTATTCTCTTTGTCTTTGAGTTGCCTGGTTATCTTCAAGTGTTGGAATTACACAGAGGAAGCTCAGAATGGTTGTTGGAATATTTTGCCTGATTACTCAACCTTTTTTAAAGTTTATTTATTAGTATCACAAGTAGACATATTAACACTGCAATGAAGTTATTGTGAAAATCACCGAGTCGCCACAAGCTGATGCCTGTTCCGATACACTAAGGGAGAATTTAGCATGGCCGATGCACCTAACTAGCATGTCTTTTAGACTGTGGGAGGAAACTGGAATACCCAGAGGAAACCCACGCAGACACGGGAAGAAAGTGCAGACTCCACACAGACAGCTACCCAAGCTGGTAATCGAACCTGGGTCCCTATGCTATGAGGCAGCAATGCTAACCACTGTGTCACCGTGCTGCCCACATTTTGTTTAATGTATCTGTGGCTGGGCTGCTATTTGGGATGATCTTGCTCCACATTTGTACAAACGCGTTTCTCATACTGCTCACCTTTTCTTTCGTGTCAGCCCTGCACCTCACGCTTTCCCTTGAACAGGACCTTCATGCAGCTCCCCTTCTTGGGCAGCTTTTCCCACAGGTTTGTGGTCAAAACCAATCCTTCTTACTCCTGATGTCCAATAATTCAACTGGTGCCCTTCCTCCCTCCCCCCGCAAGATGTGAATCCTTTGCCACTGTCAGCAACGTGTCTGGATCCTACTCAGTTCCCATCATCATCTAAGAGCTGTTAGGTAGGGTCCGTTCTGCTTCATTGAAGGGAATCCTTTGCTGCTTGAACTGAATCAATGGGTCTACTAGCTGCCAGAGGGAAGTGCATCTGTGGCCAACCTGTGCAGATGTTGGGAATGACAGTGTGTGGGAAAATGGCTGGGGAGGAAAGAAATCATAGCAAATTGACAGTTCAGGAGATTGACAGTTCAGGAGAAGGTCGTTCAGCCCATCACAACTCATGCTGGTAGACAGAGAGCTACCCAGTCTGAATTCCTCTTACACCAAATCAGTAATCCTGCAGGACATGACTCTTCAAGTAGGCATCCAAGGCACACTTTGTAAAGTGTGACGAGAGCTTCTATCTCCATCCTTTCAGGCCGTGAGTTCCAGATAGCAACCACCCTCTTGGCAAAAAGAGTGTTTCCTCATCTCCCCTTTAACCCTTTGGCCAATTGCTCCCTCTGCTAGGAGAATAGGTTGTCCCTATTTATCTGAGCCCTTTGGGATATTGTACAATTCAATGAAAAATCACCCCCTCAGCCTCCCTGTTTCTATTCCAACAACCTTGGCCTATCAATTCCTTCTTCATGGATAAACACTTCCCATCCTGGCATCAGATTGGTTACTCTGCACTGTCTCCTGCGCGATCACCTCTTTCCTGGAATGTGATGACCAACATTGTATACCGTTTTCTAGCTGTGCTCTAACTCTGGTTGGATAAACTCAATGAAAATTACCGCTCAATGAACATTACCACTAAAGGAAAACATGCCTCATGGCAGCAGGAAACCTAAAACTAGAAAGGAAATGTCAGCGCAGGAGGAAGAAATACACAGAGCAAGGGTTAACCCAACACATTCAAACTCCAAACTCCAGTGAACAGTTCTATCAACCTCTTTCCCCATCAGACACTGTCTGATCCAGTGAGAATTCACAGCAGTTTTCCACTGATGGAGTTAGCATGTTCGGTAATTTACCCTTAAACCTGGTAGAATCAGTTAGCATTTAAATTAATTTGCACATTATAGAAAAGGAAAGCTCATGGAGTAAGGAGAAACTTTCATAGAATCCTTACAGAGCAGAAGGAGATCACTGATCACCGACAGTAATCCCACTTAATCCCTATCTTCATAACCTGTTCATCCCCCTGACAGTAAAAGGCAGTTTGGCATGGCCAATCAACCTAATCTGCACATCTTTGGAATGTGGGAGGAAACCAGAGCACCTGGAGGAAACCCACATAGACATGGGGAGAATGTGCAAACTCTACACAGACAGTCACACCAGGCTGGAATTAAAGCCAGGTCTCTGGTGCTGTGAGGCAACAGTGCTAACCACTGTGCCACCTTGCTACCCTGTTATTGAAGATTAGCCAGCTAACAGGAAACAGTGTTAGTAGAAATGGGACTTCTTCTGCTAGGCAGTGGTTTGCCACAGGGATCAGTGCTGGGGCCACAACTGTTTACAATTTGTAAAAGTGACTTGATGAAGGGACTAAAGGTTTAGTTGTTAAATTTGCAGACGATAGGTAGGAAAGTAAATTGCAAAGCAGACTTGAAGCTACAAAATGAATGGGCAAAAATCTGGCAAATGGAGCATATTGTAGGCAAATGTGAAATTGTCCATTTTGGCAGGAAGAATTAAAAAAGCTTATCATCTGAATGGTAAGAGATTACAGAGCTCTGAGATGCAGAGGGATCTGGATGTCCTAGTGTGTGAATCACATAAGTCTAGTATACAGGTAGAGCAAATAATTAGGAAAGCTAATGGAATATTATTGTTTATTGTGAAGGAATCACAGAAGTAGGGGGCTATGCTTCAATTATACAGCAATTTGATGAAATCACATCGGGAGTATTATACATAGTATTGATCTCTTATTTAAGGAAGGATGTAAATGCATTAGAAACAGTTCAGAGAAGGTTTCCTCGACTAATACCAGACATGAGTGAGTTGTTTGACGAGAAGAGGTTAAGTTTGTATCCACTGGAATTCAAAGGTCAACTTGATCTAAAAGTTTAAGATCCTGAGGGGTCCTGGCAGAGTGAATGTGAAGAGGATGTTTCCTCTTGTGAGAGAATCTAGAAAATCGGGAGTTGTTCATTTAAGATGTGGATGAAGAGTTTTTTTTTAATATCTCAGAAGGTTGTGAATCTTCGGAACTCTCTTCCTCAATGGGCAATGGAAGCAAAGTCTTTGAATATTCGTAAGGCACTGCTGGATAGTCTCTTGATTAACACAGGGGATGAAAGGTTATTGGGGGTAAGCAGGGAAGTAGGATTGAGCTTAAAATCAGACCAGCAATGATATTGCTGAATGGCGGAGCAGGGTTGAGAGGCCTTCTCCTGCTCCTAGTTCATATACTGATGTGCAGTTCACGCATTCCAATGTCTCACTTCCATTTCCAAAATGGGCTGGAGATGTGCCACAGAATTCGCCTCGTTTCAGTTCAATGTAGCTGCTATCCCCAGGCCAGGAAATAGTGAGGGTGACTGAGGTTAGCTCACCGGCCTGGTCGTGCTTTTAAATAATATAATTGGAGGGGCTAGACTCAAAAGCTGAAAAGTTGTAAGCTCTCAGATGTCTATTTTCTTCATACACCTGTGGGGAATCATTGGGTTTGTTACACAGTACATCAATCTGATACAAAAGAGCCAAAACAAACACAAAGAAAAGTTTCTTTTTACACGGTAGTGGAAAGAGGTACCCGAGTGTGCAGTGGAAGTAGATACAATCGGGGCTTTCAAGGGGAATTGTATAATCTCCTGAAGTTAAGAAATTTGCAAGGCTAGAGGTTATGGTGTAGAAGAATCCCTACAGTGGAAAACGAGGCCACTCAGTCCATCAGCTCTGCACTGATTCCCCATATGAGCATCTTACCCAGGCTCTATCCCCGTAACTCCACAAACTTACCATGGCCAATCCACTTAACCTGCACATCCTGGGACATCAAGGCGCAATTTAGCATTGCCAATCACCTAACCTGCACATCTTTGGACGCTAAGTGACAATTTAGCATGACCAATCCACCCAACCTGCACATCTTTGGACACTAAGAAGCAATTTAGCACAGCCAATCCACCTAACCTGCACATCTTTGGACACTAAGGGGCAATTTAGCATTGCCAATCACCTAACCTGCACATCTTTGGACACGAAGTGACAGTTTAGCTTGACCAATCCACCCAACCTGCACATCTTCAGACACTAAGGGGCAATTAAGCATAGCCAATCCACCTAACCTGCATATCTTTGGATACTAAGGGGCAATTTAGCATGGTCAATCCCCCTAACCTACAGTTCTTTGGATACTAAGGGGTAATTTAGCATGGTCAATCCACCTAATCTGCACACCTTAGGACACTAAGGGACAATTTAGCATTGCCAATCCATCTAACTGGCACATTTTGAAGCAATAAGAGGCAATTTACCACAGCCAATCCATCTAACCTGCACATCTTGAGACACTAAGGGGAATTTACATGGCCAATCTACCTAAACTGGATATCTTTGTGAGAGGAAATCGGAGCATCCAGAGGAAACCTAAATGGACTCAGGGAGTACGTGTAAACTACACGCAGATAGTGACCCAAGATCACAATTGAACCCAGGCTCCTGGTGCTGTGAGGCAACCTTGCCACCTGTGTGATCAATTGCTCACCCTTCAATCCCACCACCCCCTCCCCTCACTAAAGGAAACTCTCTGTTTGCACCATCACACTCCTTCACCATAGACTCCTCAATTCAATCACCCCTTAACCTTCTGAGCTGGGGGGAGCTGGGACATTAACAGAGCTTGACAGGTCATGTGCAGACACGAGCAACACCGGAGGATCATCAGATTATTCAGACAGATCCCAGAATCGGATTCCTGATGCTGAGGGCAGAGGGGAGGGGAGGGGGGCACCGCACGACACAACAAAGGTCGCAAATAAATGCCTTCAAATATGATCATGTGCTTAACCTTTAATACCGACGGGAAACAAACTTCAGCAAGGCCCAGAGGTTAATTAGGCCCACAGCCTGCTACAATCTCACAGCCTATAGGAAGCTCTGGATTGGCCAAGAGAGTCATGAAGTGCATCAGAGAATTAGAAAATCCAAGAAGAAATATCAATGGTCTTCTCTTTGTTAGAGGACGGTTTCATTGCAGAGCCTGATCGTAGCCCAGGATACTAGCGATCCAACTCCCCAGCAATGTTGTCTTAATCCAGAGCAAGGCTGCGTAGAGGTTGATCTGCCAAAGATCAAAAGTTTCAGCCCAGGAGATTTTCAGCTTCCCATACCACGATTTACATTTCTCTTTCTCGTACCTGCCAAATTTAAACAGGAAATCTGTGTTAAATTCCCAAGGGAGCGAGAACCACAGGCATTCTGAGACTCTGAGGTGATGGTTCAGGAAACCTGTCGGCACCTGACTCACCTGTTCATATTGGCCGTTTTTTATCTGTGATTTTAAAAGCATGCTGTGAAAAATAAAAACTTCTCCCCCTCGCTGTTTCCCAACATGTTGACTTACGTGAAGGAACGGCTCACCAAGTGGTTCTGTAGTATTCATAGAATCCCCGAAAGAGGCTATTTGGCCCATCGAGTCTGCACCGACCACAATCCCACTTAGGCCCTTTTCCAATAACCCCATATACTAGCCAGCAAATTGCCTCTAAAGCTCAATTTAGCAAGGCCAATCCACTAAGCTGCACATTTTTTAGACTGCGGAAGGAAACTGGAGCACCCGGAGGAAACCCGGAGCACCCGGAGGAAAATGTGCAAACTCCACTCAGACAGTGTGGCCGAGGCCAGAACTGAACATGGGTCCCTGTCGCTGTGAGGCAACAGTGCCAACCACTGTGCCACCGTGCTGCCCTAACACATTGATTCAGGTAAAGAAGGGCTCAGCTAGTGGCTCCATAGTATTCAACAAAAGGTTATTCAAGCACATGGCAGTGGAACCCATCGTATCAACAACAACCTGCATTTGTACAGACCAGCATTTTCCTCCCTGGTTCACCGCTGGGATTTTCCGGTGCTGCTGGCAGTGAATGGAGTTCTGGCTGGAACGCCAAATTTTCCCAATCCGGCTTGCAATGGATTCCACCTTGGACAAGATTGGAGATTCCCACTGAAGAGTGTCCGGAATATCTCGAACCACTTACCGTCCAGTCACTGACGGGACTCGGGAATCCTGGGCTGATCTGTTCTTCCCTCAACGGACGGGTCCTGAAGCCAGAACCAGCTTGAGTTCAGCTAACCTACACTATTATAAAGGGAATTGAGGCCAAATCATTGCATGATTCCAAGAAGTAATTAGAAATAGCTCTTGGGGCTAAAGGGATATGGGCGGGAGGTGGGGGGGGGGGGGGGGGGGGGGGGGGGGGGGGTGGAATTATGATTTGATGAACCGCCTTGATTAAAAAGAGTGATAGAGCAGGCTCGAAGGGCCTACTCCTGTTTTGAGTTTCTATGTTTTCAACCTGCACAGTGGAAAATCTCAATCAGAATCTTCCTGGTTTTATATTTTAACAACTCCAATTGAGAGGTCAACTTATCCAATAAATATGAATCCACAATCTGATATGAGACATAAAATATACATTTTGTCACTACTGAGAATTTCTTTTCTTCAGGCCTTTGCAAAGCCCCTGGGCCGCAGGATAAGATCTATTGGATAATATTTTTATTTAGTTGATTTGAGGGAAGGAGGGAGTTGAAAGCCAGGGCAGCAAGATGATGGAGGGAATAGCCCACCCTCAGTGTGACCAGTTTGATTTTCATCGCACTGAGTCCAACCTGGATCTCAAATGAGAGAAAAGACAAATTACTCGAAGATGAAACAGAACATAGAAACCCTTTAGTGCTGAAAGAGTCCCTTCGGCCCATCACGTCTGCATCGAACACAATCCCACCAGGCCCCACCCCATATTCCTACATATTGTACCCACTAATCCCTGTAACCTACACATCCCTGGATGCAACTTCTTAGCATGGCCAATCAACCTGACCCACACATCTTTGGACTGTGGGAGGAAACCGGAGCACCCGGAGGAAACCCATGCAGAGATGAGGAGAATGTGCAAACTCCACAAAGACAGTGACCCGAGGCGGGAATTGAACCCAGGACCCTGGGGCTGTGAAGCAGCGGTGCTAACCACTGTGCCACCGTGCCACCCGTATAATAAAATGCCCGCAGAGTTTTGTGATCTCTGTAATAGAGAAAAGCGTCACTGGTCTGACATTTTCAGAAATAAGTTTACTTCAAGCTGCAGACACATTCTCAAAGTGTCAGCTCCAGCACAATTGGCGTCACTGCCTGGCTCGCTTCGCTTCTGTGAAATTGAACTGTAGATTGTTAAACACAGCAGCAGGATAGAGGGTATCAGTATATGGAAAGATAAAAAAAATGCCAGTCGTGTTATTTTGACAGCAGGGCCACTCTGTTGAAAGCTGTTTCATAAGCTTTGAGGCTGGCTCCTCATAATGCTGAAGGAGGCCATTCAGCCCATCGAGTCTGCACCCACCACAATCCCACCCAGACTCTATTCCCACACTACGAGGAAAGGGGAGCATTGTCAGCCAACATTCACAGTTCATAGGAACGGTGGGGGCAATTTTGGACCCATGCTTCCTGCCCGTAGAGGTGGCGGCAGGAGCTCAAGATCCATTAAAACTTGGGAATTACGCATCTTGCCACTGAGATCACGATCTCTGATGTTCACCGCCCCTCCCTCGCCAGTGATGTAATCAGGTTCACACCCATTACATTTACATAAATTTTAATATAATTAAACACTCCCCCAATGCCCCACCTGCCATATATTCTCCCTGTCGCCATTGTTTCAAACCTCGTGAACGTCGCGTTACTTTGGCACAGTTCAATGAGACGTGACTTTGTCATGGGGAATCCCCCCCGGTGGGGGAGGTGGGGGAGTGGGTGCTAAAGCGAGTATAGTTCCCAGGGGAGGGGGACATGACCACGCAGTGCCAAGGCAATGTCCCTTGGCACAGGTGCCATGCAGACACTACAACAGCAGATGAATGAACATCACTCGACAATCACCAGGCAAAACAGTTCCGTTCCTGTGGGCGAACACTTCAGCAGTCACGGGCATTCAGCCTCCGACCTTCAGGTAAACGTTCTTCAAGGGGACCTTCACAACACACGACAGCACAGAGCCGCTGAGCAGAGACTGATAGCCAAGTTCCGCACACATGAGGACGGTCTTAACAGGGATCTTGGCTTCATGACACACTATCTGTAACCTCCATGACTTGCCTGGGTTAGCAAAAAACCACACTTACTGTGCTGTCTGGAGACAATACACATTTCTCTAACCTGTGCTCAGTGCTCCTTCCACTCACATTGTTAGCCACTTTAAGACTTGAATAGCAGATTAGGTGTAAGGATTCGCATTCTAATCAGTAATCTGTAAACTGTCTGTGCTGATATGTGTGCTATTGCAGTCCAGAACACCTCATTCGCCTGACGAAGGCTACAAAGGCCGAATGCTTGCAAGTTTACTATCAAATAAATCGGTTGGATTTAAAATTGGTGTTGTCAGACCTCTTACAGGTGGACACTACCAGGTTAGGCCAAGCTTGGCAGCACTCACCTGACGAAGGAGCAGCGCTCTGAAAGCTAGTGGTGTCTGTTATTAAATAAACATGTTGGATCTTAACTTGGTGTTGTGATACTCCTTACAGTGCCAACCTATGCCAGGGATAGTTCCAACCTGTGCTGGGAATTGTGCTAGGGGTCAGACTATAGTGGGACCCTCATGAGGAGACACTCTCATTGATTTGTGGTAGTGGGGAGAGGACGTGGGAGCTGTGGGGATTCCAGCGATGGCTCTTTGTGGGTGTGGGGGAGGGGGGGTCCAATGCCAGCGATGATTGATGGAGGGGATGGGTAGAGAGGGAGATGCCAGCGTTGCTTGTGGTGAGGTGATGGGAGTGTGCTGGCTTTGATTACTATGAAGGGTGCGGGGGCCTTGGGGATCTTGAGGCCTCCGTGATGGGAAGAGGCAGGAGGTAGTTATTTTTTGGCCTGATGAGTTAGATTCTGCCCTCAACATGATGGTAAACACTGTTTTTTCTTTGACAAAGTGTCATAAGGACTGGAGTGAAAGTCAGACTGTTTCTCTGGAGATTTTTCAGTCTTATCCTCATACTTTGCACCGATAAAAATATAAAACTCCAGGAGCAGGAGAAAGCCATTCAGCCCTTCCATCCGCTCCACCACTCAGTATGACCACATGTGTTCCTTGATCTCAATACCTTATTCCTTCTTCCTGCCCACACCCCTTGATGCCACTGAAATCTAAAAAAAACTATCTCTTTTGTGAGTAAATTCAGTGACTTGGCCTCTGCAACCTTCTGTAGTCGGGTACTCCACTGGTTCGCTAGCCTTTGAGTGAAGACATTTTTCCTCATCTCAATCCTAAGTGGCCTATCCTGTACCCTGAGGGAAGGCAATGGCCTAAGGATATTATCACTGGACTAGTAATCCAGAGACCCAGGCTAATGCTCTGGGGCCCTGGGTTTGAATCCCACCACAGCAGATGATGAAATTCCAATTTTAAAAAGATCTGGAATTAAAAGTCTAATGATGCTGTATCATTTTTTGATAACAAGGGTTTCACTTGGGACCTGGGATCAAATCCTGCCATGGCAGAGGGTGAAATTTGAGTTCAATAAAATAATAATTTGGGATTAAAAGTTTAATGATGACCATAAACCATTGTCGTAAAAACGCATTTGGTTCACTGATGTCCTTTAGCAAAGATAATCTGCCTTCTTTACCTGGGTCTGGCCTACATGTGATTCCAGTTCAATAGCAACTCAAATGCCCTGTGAAATGAGGTGTAGTTAAGGATGGCCCAGTCAGTGATACTCACATCCGTGAACGAATAAAGATCTAGTCCCTTGGTCTTGATTCCCCAACCAGGGAAACATCCTCCCTGCATCTAATCTATCTAGCCCTGTTAGAATTTTCTCAACCTCCTAAACACTAGTGAATACAGGCCTCAACTGAACGAGACTCTCCTCATTGGGCACTCCTACATCAGCCTAGTGAATCTCCACTGCACTACGGAATCTTCCGGAATCTCCGGTTGCCCAGTGATGGGTGGTGATGTGGAGATCTGGCCATGCGGGCAGGAAGAGACTTTTTTTTTGCCATACAAAATGCCCCAAAGTGGTTTACAAAAAGAGTGTGAATAAAATAAGGGTGGGAAAGAGAATGGGCAATGAGTACAAGTCAGACATTCAAACAAAAAAAAACATTGAAGGAGAGGAGGAAAGAGAGAACGTGCATTTCTATAGCATCGTTCATGACCTCAGAGTGTCAAAGGCTTCAAAAAGTGCTTCTGATGTGTAGTCACTGCTTTAATGAAGGATAACATGACAGCCAATTGATAAACAGAAAGCTTCAACAAAGAGCAAGTTGGATGACCAGATAATTGCTTTTGTCTCTTTTTATTCATGGCTGGCCAGCATTTATTGCCCATCCCTAGTTGCCCTACTCCGAGGACAGTTGAGTGTCAACCACATTGCTGCAGCTCTGGAATCACATATAGGCCAGGCCAGGTAAAGACGGCAGATTTCCTTCTCTAAAGTGAACCAAATGGGTCTTTCTGACAATCGACAACGGTTTCACGGTCATCAGTAGATTCTTAATTCCAGATTTTTTTTTATCGAATTCAAATTCCACCATCTGCCGTGGAGAGATTTGAACCCTGGTCCTCAGAACATTAACTGAGTTTAATAGTCTAGCGATAATATCACTAGGCCATTGCCTCCCCTTACACCGGTCTATTCCCAAGTCAGAAGGGCAGCGTTTAAAATGTATTCCTTCATGGGATGTGGGCATTGCTCGCTGGGCAAGTATTTGTTGTCCATCTCTAATTGCTCCGGAGAAGGTGGTGCTGAGCTGTCTTCTGGAACAGCTGCAGTCCATGTGGGATAGGGAGTGCTGTTAGGGAGGGAGTTCCAGGATTTTGACACAGGCATGTGAGTTGGATGGGAGCTTGGAGGAGATGTAACAGACAGAAGGTCTGCATCTGTTACAGAGCTGTTACAGCGAAGGTGTGAATCTTTTTGATCTGAGTATTTTAACTTCTACAAGGGCAGCAGACAAATGGGAACACCATCACCTGCAAATTTCCTTCCAAGCCACTTGCCATCCTGACTTGGAAACATATCGACATTCCTTCGCAGTCGTCAGGTCAAAATCCTGGAATTTCCTCCCTAATCCACAGAACATGGACTGCAGCGATCCAAGAAGGCAGCTCACCTTCTCAAGAACAACTAGTGATGGGCAATAAATGCTGGCCAGCCAGTGACGCGCATATCCCACGGAGGAATAGAAAAGGTATGAGCACTTGAAATGCCACAGCACAGATGGCTCTGGACCAAGTGCTGGAAAAAGTGACGAGAGTAGGTCAGCTAGCACAGACATGATGGGCCAAAGGGCCTTTTTCTGTGCTGTAAAACTCTATGATGCTAAGAAAACTGCCTACTGTGAGAAAATACAAACACAAAAGGAAAAATAGGACCATTTTCATTCGAACAATGGAGGTGATGGGGTTACATTTAAAATGATGGAAGGAAGAGACAGAGTAGATAGGAACAAACTTCTCCCAGCACAGGATAAATCACAGACAAGGAATCAAAGATTAAATATCTAAGATTTCAGCTGAAAAGTAGGAGAAACTTCTTCACAGAGAGAGCTGTATGCCCTTGGAATTCCAGGGTTAGTGACTGAGGCAAAACTACATCAACATTCAAATTAGATGCAGCAAAACAGGTTGAAAGTATATGAGGGGTAAAAGTGATTAGAAATGTTTGTTTGCATGTAAAATAAATGCCAAAAGGGACCACCCTGGACTGACTAGCTTGTCTTACTGCGCTAAGTTTTATGTACTTGTATGGAGCAACCATACCAAGGCTGCTTGGTTGTAACTACAGTCATGGTTGGGCCTGTTATTGCTCTCATCCAACATTTTAGTAGCTATCACAAGATAGCTCTTGATTCAAAACATTAACTCCCTTTCTCTCCTGTTTTTCCAGTGTACTGTGTTCTTGTTATCACTAAACAGTTGCCAGGAGTAGGAACATTAGTTAATTTTATTTCCTCAATGGTATCTCTCCCAACAATGATTAGGTGATTCTGAATGGACCAGGTAATGGAATCTGGGAGTTACTCATCTGTGGCATAGCACTGAGCACTGTAATTATAAACCAAGTGTGGGGCAGCGCGTTGGCGCAGTGGTTAGCATTGTCGCCTCACAATGCCAGGGACCTGGGTCATTGTCTGTATGAAGTTTGCACATTCCCCCCATACCTGCATGGGTTTCTTCTGGGTGTTCCAGTTTCCTCCCACAGTCCAAAGATGTGCAGATTAGGTTGATTGATCACACTAACTTGCCCCTAGAGTGGTTGTCAAGGGTAAATGTGGGGTGTTGCGGGGGGATATAGTCTGAGTGGGATCGTGCTGGGTGCAGACTCCATGGACCAAATGGCCTCCTTCTGCACTGTAGGAACTCTAAGAGAGAATAGCTAAAGATAGATGTTCTGGCGGGGGCATATCGGATGACCTTGGTGTGAAATGAAAATTGCTAAAGTTCCAGAGGAGCTTAGGCTGCTCCACCCTTTGAAGGAAAGCTGACTGGTGGTGATTTAACCTGGGGATCACCACACTTGAGGCGAGGGGCAAGGCTGAGAAGGTGAGGTCTTCATGAATAACCTCTGCCAGTAGAGGAATTGAACCCACACTGCATCACAGACCAGCCGTCCATCCAACTCACTAACCGACCTGGGTGTGACACTGGGTAAGGTTTGATGTTCATCCACGCACAATAACAAATGATCAAACATCCAAGTATAACCAAAGCTCCCCTTGTCTATACGTGGGAAGCACTGACAATTGATACAGTCCCGCATTTCAAGCTCTTTAACCTACCTGGACAGAGCTCTGACACAGCAACGTGACATGTTGATGAAGGAAGTAGCGCTGGCTCGAGTCTGGAGCGATACTTCAATCCCTCGGAGTAGGTCATTAGTCTTTAGGAGCAGAAGCATTTGGCGAGGGACCTTGTTCAGTAGTTCATTGATGCGAGGTAGATACTTAACCGCATTTACTCTAATCTCCATTTCCTGTAAGACAATTGCAACACTTGATTACTCTCGACACAAATGGCACATTTGTAGATAAATGTCGGGTGAGATTGAATACAGCAGAAGATACAAGGTGATACACTGTGGGAGTATGAATAAATACAGGTCAGGCATAATCAATGGCGATACTTCGAAAGGAAGAGAGGAGAAGATAGATATAAGGTTCAGACATAAATACTTTAAAAGTTGCAGCGTAACTTGAAGGACACACACAGAAAGAACTTACGGAATTGTTAAGTATGGATATGAAATAGAACATAGAACATTACAGCGCAGAACAGGCCCTTCGGCCTTCGATGTTGCGCCGACCAATTATGAAAAAAGCAATGACCCTCCAAACTAAAGCATTCCCTTCTCTTCCATAAACTTATCAACTAACCTCTTAAACGCCACCAAACTTGGCACATCTACAACTGCCGCAGGCAGGGCATTCCACTCCCTAACGACTCTGGGTAAAGAACCTACCTCTGATATCCGTCCTATAACTATCACCCCTTAATTTAAAGCTGTGCCCCCTCGTGCTAGCTTTCTCCATCCTAGGAAAAAGGCTATCACTGCCCACCCTATCTAACCTCTAATCATCTTATATGTTTCGATAAGGTCTCCTCTTAGCTGCCTCCGTTCTAACGAAAACAACCTCAAATCCCTCAGCCTCTCCTCATAAGACCTGCCCTCCATACCAGGCAACATCCTGGTAAACCTCCTCTGTACCCTCTCCAATGCCTCCACATCTTTCTTATAATGTGGGGACCAGAACTGCACACAATACTCCAAGTGCGGCCGCACTAGAGTTTTGTACAGTTGCAACATGACGTTGCGGCTCCGAAATTCAATCCCCCTACCAATAAAAGCTAAGACTCCGTATGCCTTCTTAACAACCTTATCGACTTGACTGCCTACTTTCAGGGATCTATGCACAAATACACCAAGATGCCTCTGTTCATCAACACTATTAAGAATCCTACCATTAGCCCTATACTCTACACATTTATTATTCCTGCCAAAGTGCATTACCTCACACTTTTCCACATTAAACTCCATTTGCCACCTCTCAGCCCAGCTATGTAACTTGTCCAAGTCTCTCTGCAAACTATAGGAAGGTAAAATATAAATAAATAAATAACAAATAGGTAAACAAATAGGAAGGTAAAGTCTGAAGAAATAACTGTGAAGGACTGTGTGGAGTTTGCATGTTCTCCCCATGTCTGCATGGGTTTCCTCCCACAGTCCAAAGATTAAGATTGATTGACCATACTAAATTTCCCCTTATTGTCAGCGGGTTAGCAGGATAAATAAGTAAGGTTAAAGGGATAGGGCCTGGGAGGGATTGTGTTCGGAGTTGATAGACCTAATGGCCTCTTGCTGCACTGTTGGGATTCTGTGATTCTAAATAACTTAAACAATGTATCTAATACATTGCATGGAAGTAACACAGTGGTTAGCACTGCTGCCTCACAGCACCAGGGATCCAGGTTCGATCTCCAACTTGGGTCACTGTCTCTGCGGAGTGTGCATGTTCTCCCTGTGTCTGTGTGGGTTTCCTTTGGACGCTCCAGTTTCCTCCCACAGTCTGGTTAACTGGATTGGCCAAGCTAAATTCATCCTCAGTGTATCCAAACAGGCGCCGGAGTATGGAGACTAGGGACTTTCACAATAACTTCATTTCAGTGTTAATATAACTCTACTTGTGACACTGATAAATAAACAAACAACATTGGGCACCTTACTTTTAGAAAGGATGTCAAGATGACAGAGGAGGTACAGGAGTGATTAGAAGATAATCTGCTTTATTGCTGTTGGTCGAAATATGAATATTAGCCATGGATAGGTTGTCCACACTTTGAATTATTGCCATGGGTCTTTCAGGCCCACATATGAGTGCCTCCTAGGCCTCAGTTTGACATCTCATCCAGAAAACAGCATCTCTGACACTACCGCACTCCCTCAGTACTCCACTGGAACATCAGCTTAGATTATGTGTCGGGGTCCCAGAGCGGGGCCCACAATCTTCAGGCTCGATTTCACCATCTGCCTTGGTGGGATTGGAACCCAGCTCTCTAGTCCCTGGATCATCAGTCTAGCGACAATACCACTGCGCCACTGCCTCTCCATTCAAGTGCCAAGCCTTCTGAGCCACCACGAGCAATGACAGCAGCAAAAGCGTGGAGATGAAACACCAGCATCCACCCATTTTGCAAACTTCCTCTCTGAGGTGAATGGGAAACGTTAAAAGCTGCCCCACAAATATGTGGAGGGGAAGGAAAAAAAGACTTTGAAAGGCTAATTAATTTTTACACAACTGCAAACTTCAAATTTTGCTGTAAACACTTTACTTTGTGTCCCTGTAAGAGACGAGTAACCTGTGGAAAACTGTCCTTATTATTATAGCCTGCACGTATTTGTGCAGTCAAATCCACTTAAAGGACAGCTCTGCTCCAGTAGATAAGCTGTGTAGTCACTTACCATTATCATTTGTTTTTGTCTGGGCTGAAGTGAGCTGCAGCATCAGAAATGGCATGTAACTCTCTGAAGATTCATGGAGATTAGCCAGGAAGAGGGAGGAAAGTGTAGCCAAAAGGTTCTTGCTGCCCCTCGCCCAATTCCTGGTTTGCCACTGCCGAAAGCACCAAACCGCTGGTGACATTGCGGACGTGGCCATTCAGCCCCTCAAGCTTGCATTACCACACAATTAGATCAAGCTGTTCTGTGTCGCTACTCCATTTAACCAGCTTCATTGAATCATAGAATCGTTACAATACAGAAAGAGGCCATTCGGCCCATCGAGCCTGCACGGACCGAGCGTCAGGGACTCCTGGGTTCAACTCTGGCCTCGGGACACTGGCTGTGTGGAATCTGCACGCTCTTCCCATGTCTGTGTGGGTTTCCTCCGCATGCTCTGGTTTGCCTCTCAGTCTCTTAGGTGGATTGGCCATGCTAAATTGCCCCTTAATGTCGGGGGGATTAGTAGGTTAAATATGTGGGGTTATAGGAATAGGGCCTGGGTGGGATTGTGGTTGATGGGCTGAATGGCCTCCTTCTGCACTGCAGAATGTGGGAGGAAACCAGAGCACCCGGAAGAAATTTTATAAGTCTCAATGAGAGCCCCTCCTCATTTGTCTGATTCTATGACAACAATCCCACCCCGGCCCTATTCCCATGAGCCCATGTATTTGCCCCACCAATCCCGCTAACACTAAGGTGCAATTTAGCATGGCCAATCCACCTAACCCACACATCTTTGGATTGTGGGAGGAAACTGGAGCACCTGGAGGAAACCCACACAGACATGGGGAGAATGTGTGCAGACTCCACACTGACAGCCATCTGATGCTGGAGTTGAGTTCGGGTCCCCATTGCTGTGAAACATCAGCGTTAACCATTTTGTCATCATGCTGCCGTGATTCCACAATTCTTAATATCCCTGTCTAATAGATAACCTCGTCGTCCCGATATTAGTATTCTCAACTGACCCACAGCCTCAACAGCTTTTTTGGGAGAGACTGAACCAGATTTCCAGCAACTTGTCTGTGAGGAAATGCTTCCTGGCATCACCCCTGAATGACCAGCTTTATATGTTCTGTACTCCACAGCTAGAGCAAATAGTTTCTCTCTATCCACTCTCTACATTCCTTTCATTATCTTAAATACCTCAATTTGATCACTTTTAATTTTTCTATACTCAAGGGATCATAAGTCTAAAAACATAAGAACTAGGAGCTGGAGTAGGCCGCCTGGCCTCTCAAGCCTACTCCACCATTCGATAAAACCATAGCTGACCTTTTTGTGGACTGAGCTCCACTTACCTATCCACACACCATAACTGTTAATTCCTTTACTGTTCAAAATCTATCTATCCTTGCTTCAAAAACATTCAACGAGGTAGCCTCAACTTCTTGACTGGACAGGAAATTCCACATTCACAACCCTTTGGTGAAGAAGTTCCTCCTCAGTTCAGTCCTAAATCTGCTCCCCCTTATTTTGAGGCTATGCCCCCTAGTTTCACCTGCCATTGGAAACAACCTCCCTGCTTCTATCTTATCTATTCCCTTCACAATCTTATAAGCCTCTATAAGAGCTCCCCTCATTCCTCTGAATTCCAATGAGTATTAGTCCCAGGATGCACAAACTCTTCTCATAAGCCAACCCTCTCAACGTCGGAATCAACTTAGTGAATCTCCTCTGCATCCCCTCAGATGTCAGTACATCCTTCCCCAAGTAAGGAAACCAAAATTGTATACAGCTGTAGCCACACCAGTACCTTATAACCTCTTTGTTTTTAAACTCCATCCCTCTAGCAATGAGGGACAAAATTCCATTTGCCTTCTTAATTACCTGCTGCACCCGCAAACCTTTTTGTGATTCATGCACTGGATTCTCATAATTTAACCTTTTTAGCCTCAGTTAATTCCTATCTATCAACCTTGTTACTTCCAGATCTGTGTGACCTCTGATTCCAGAAAGTCAATCATGGAATCATACAGTGCAGAAGAAATATATTCAGCCCATCGAATCTGCACCTACCACAATCCCACCCCAGGCCTATCCACATAAACCCACATATTCACCCGAACTAGTCCCTCTGACATTAAGGGGCAAATTAACATAGCCAATCCACCTAACCTGCATGTCTTTCGGAGGAAACTGGAGCACCTGGAGGAAACCCAACTGACACAGGGAGAACATGCACAGATAGTGACCCGAGGCTGGAATCAAATCCGGTTTCCCTGATGCTGTGAGACAGCAGTGCTAACCAGTTGGTGAAGGAGAGAACTGGAACCAACTTTTGCATCATTTCTTGTTGGCCAATTCCAAATTCATATCAACTATATCCATGCTTTTATAATTATGAAAACGTATTATTAATAATCTCAGATCCCCCACAGCTTAGCTCATCACAAGTCCATTTCTAGCAGACAGTGGGTAGGTGAGGGCTGGCGAGAAAGCAACACGGTCACTAAGAGGATCTGAAAATGGATGCGAGATGTGCTGAAGGCCGGAATCTTATCACCTGTCACGTGGGCAGGATTTTCCCATCCAGCTGCAGTGAGTGGAGATTTGACTGGCCACCAAATTCTCTGGTCTCACTGCAGTATGAGCATGGTGTAAAATCACACGCAAATGGCGTGAAGAGCAGGTAAGATCACATCTCAAGTGTTTCTGAATTGGTTCGAGTTTGACAGGCATTTTTCATCATGGACACAGTTAAAGTGTGGCAGGAGATTTTGGAGAACATGGTAACTCTCGACACCAGATTGATGGCCCGTGAGAGATTCCATCGGGGAAGGACAATCAGGTGGGGTTACAGTCTGTCTGCGACGCTTAGCTACTTAACCTGGTTTCACCCAGATTTCTTTCATCTCAGCGATCAGGGCGAAGGGTTTATCTAAACTCTGTGAAATGAACCTGGACAACTCAACCCAATGCAGACCCAAGCACTAAACTTCCTCTAATGGAGCTCTAAGCGGCAAACTCAGTGAGAAGCCAGAGGATAAGCTTGTTGGAAAATGAAAGACATCACAATGGCATTGTGAGGATCACCTGTACTGAAGCTCAGGTTGAGATAGACTGTTTCCCCAGAATAAGGATATTTTTGTTCTGCCTTGAACCATGTTACTCCTGTCTCCAAGAAGTAGGTTATTACATTACTGGTTTTCTGATTTGAACAGCATTGGTAAGGCAACAGCTTTCATGCCCAATCACAGTTCCATTGCAAAGTTGGAAATGGATCCTTTCTTTAACGTACTGAGGTCAGAGATCAGAGACTCAGCCGTATAGTGGGACTAGATCTGTGGGTCAGACTGGATACCAGTAGCAGTCTGAATTCTTACAAAAAAGAAGCTGTTCTGAAGACCTGGTTCGATGTCATAGATTACCAAGTTTGGTTCCATAACGTGCCAAGTGTTAATTGTATATTAATTGAATTTACTTGTATAAAGAACAACGAACAGACCCTTTGGTTCTCGAAGCCTATGCTGATCACATTGTCCTATCTAGACCAACCGTTTAAATATCTCTTTACCCCGCCTGTTCATGTGTCTATCCAGATAAGTCTTAAATGTAGCTAACGTAACTGCCACAACCACCTCACTTGGCAGTGCATTCCAGGCTCCCATCACTTTCTGTGTAAAAAGTTTTCCTCCCGCATCTCCACTGAACCTTTCCACCTTTATCTTGAGCTTGTGCCCCCTTGTATTTGTCATTTCTGCCCTGAGAAAAAGCTTCCAACTGTTCACCTTATCTATACCGCTCATAATTTTACAAACTTTTATCAGGTCGCCCATTTTTCCAGGGAGAACAATTCCAGTTTATTCAATCTCTCTCATACTTAATAAATACCTTCTGTACCAGGCAACATCCTGGTAAACCTTTTATGTACTGTCTCAAAACCTCCATATCCTTCTGGTAGGTGATGACCAGAATTGGGCACAGTATTCTCAATGTAGGTAGTGCTCATTAATCAAGAGTTATATTGAGTGCCCATATAGAGTCACTTTGGTTGTGTTCAGGGATGTCTGCCTACAATGCGTAACTATAAAGAAGTACTGTGTAAAGATTGGCTCCAGTACTATGCTTCATCAATTAGCTTACTCCATGGGAGAACTGAAATTGACGACTTCTAAGTTGTTTATCCCTAGATTGCTGTATCTTTAAAAGAAAGAGCCCGGAATTCTTTCGTCTTGTACACCGCTGCCGGGAAGAATGGAGAATTTGGCACTCTGTTTACTGTAGCAGGACTGGAGAATCCCAGGCAGAGCTGAAGCTGGAGAATTCCGGCCAGAATGTGCGACAATGACTCTGCCTATCAATAGCTAACATTCTGGAGCAGTCTATATATTTATTCAGATAGTCAATGTTCAGTATTTTATTGTCACTGGGCTATGACAATGCCTCTGTTAACTTTGAAGGCAGAAATTAAAGGTTCCTTGCTTGAACGAGAAGGTGCTCCCTTTCTCACCAATAACATGCATTCAAGGTGGCACAGTGATAAGCACTGCTGCCTCACAGTGCTAGCAACCTGGGTTCGATTCTCAGCTTGAGTCACTATTTGTGTGTTCTCCCCATGGCTGCATGCGTTTCCTTCGGGTACTCTGGTTTCCTCCCACAGTCCAAAAAATGTGCTGGTTAGGTGAACTGGCGATGCTAAATTTTCTCTCAGTGTACTCAAACAGGCGCCAGAGTCTGGCAACTAGGGGATTTTCATTGAAACTTCATTGCAGTGTTAACGTAAGCCTACTTGTGAGACTAATAAATAAATGTAAACATTTCTTGTGATAAAAGATCCCTTGCCACAGTTTTGAAGAAGGGCAGGGAGGAGTCATCATGGTCTACCGGCCAATAGTTGTCCCTCATTATTATTACTACATTGCTGTTAGTGGCAGCTTGCTGTGCACAAACTGGTTGCCCTACAACAGCAGCTTCACTTCAAAAATACTTCATTCATTGTAAGGCACTTGAAGACATTCCAAGGTCGTGAAAGACACTATGGTAATGTAAGTTATTTGTTTTATTGATGAGCAAAGAATTCACAGAAAATGGTAAAGCTGGGGGAGGGGGGGGGGGGGGGGGTGTCTAGATTTAGTGAGTAAGATGTTATTCCCATCAATTCCTTCAATAGTTTGACTTTGGAAGAGTTAGTCAATCTCCACTGTAGAACTGAAACCACAAACTGTGTTACAGGGAATGAGAATGAACCGCAATAATTCAAGATCATGGAATAGAGGTGAGGAAGGGCATTCTGCCTATTTTAGCTCATTGATTTGGAGAAATCTACAACATCTCTGTAAAGCATTCAGCTGTCACTTAAATGATTCCAAGGGTCATGCTTCATACCCAACCTAGAGGTCCTTTCCTTAAGCTTATCATTCTTTTTATGGAAAACCTCCTAACACCAGCAGTAAATAATGGTCCATCTTTCCCTTTTCTACACTTTTTAATACAGCATACATCAGTCAGAGAATCAGAATCATACAGCGATATGAAAGAGTGCACTTAGTCTATTAGCAAAGTGCACAGTGGTTAGTACTGCTGCCTCACAGTGCCAGCGACCTGGGTTTGATTCCCGCTCTTGGGTCACTCTCTGTGTGGAGTCTGCATGTTCTCCCTGTGTCTGCCTGGGTTTTCTCTGGGTGCCCTGGTCTTCTCCCATCGTCCAAAAGACGTGCTGGTTAGGTGCACTGGCCATGCTAAATTCTCCCTCAGTGTCTCCAAATATGCGCTGGAGTATGGCAACTGAGGGATTTTCTTTGCAGTGTTAACATAAGCCTTCTTGTGACAACAATAAATAAACCATTGCATCTAGGACAATCATTGAAAAGATTATCCTGTTAGTGCACTGTCCTTTCCTTTTGCTCCTGCAATACTTCACTCTTCAAGAATTTATCCAATTCCCTTTTGAAACTGCTATTTAAACTTTTTCCACCTTAGGAGTACATTCCTGATCACTGCATTGGAAGAAATATGGGCAGCATGGTGACACAGTGGTTAGCACTGCTGCCTCACAGCTCCAAGGGCCCGGGTTCAATTCTGGCCTTAGGTCACTGTCTGTGTAGAATTTGTTCTCCCGGTGTCTGCATGAGTTTCCTCAGAGTGCTCCAGTTTCCTCCCATGTCCAAAGATATGCAGCTTAGGTTGACTGGCCATGCTAAATTGCCCAACTGTGCCAGGGATTAGCAATGGTAAATATGTGGAGTTACAAGGATAAGGCCTGGGTGGGATTATTATCTGTACAGGCTTGATGGGCAAATGGCTTTATTCTGCGCTGTAGCAATTCTACACTTCTGAATTTTCCTTATTTTTGCAGCTTCCTTTAATCTGTGCCCTCCAGTTAATGACACTTCTGTCACAGGAGAGACATTCTCCTTGTTGACTCTATCCATGTTCCTCGCAATTTTGATCATTTCCCTTATATTTCCCACTAACGACTGTCCAGGACGGCCCATTCTGACCTCTTCAGCAACCCCAGTTCCACTTGCTTCGCCACTGATGGCCACACCTTCACGTGGTCACAGTTCTCGTAGCTCTCCCTTAGACCTCCTCACCTCTCTATCTCTCTTGACAATCTGAGCTGGAATTTCCTGGGCTGGCAACAGAGTGTGGAGACTGCTCTAGAGATGCGACACTTCAGACAAACATCAGTTGACTTGCGGTGAGGCCAGACAATCCCAACGCTGAACGGAATAGGGAAAATGGCATCGATATCTCCTTCTATAGCTTAATAGAACAGTCCCGGGAAGTACCTTGGGCTGTTTTATTCTGTTAAGCACGCTTTACAAACACGAGTAGTTGCTTTATTGTTGCTAATGCTCTCTGCCCTAAAGGGGGAATAAAACATCAGGGCTCTTTCAGGGCTAATAAGCCCAGACTTCTCAGAAGTCTCCAGAAATTAGCTGCGTGGATTTTTTTTTTAAATCTAAAATGCTCCCAGGATTGGGATGTCTCAGTCAAGTCTCTGACAGCCAAAGTGGCGCAGTACTCAAGGTGGAGTCTCCCTCCAGCGCTGCACGTATCCGGCGCGACACACTCCCACCGTCTTAGGTTTCGCTTAATCTGCTGTCAATTAATCGACTATTGGTAAATCAATCCAAATCTACAACTCGGCCAACGCCTGCACGTTCCGCAATGCCGACTTCCACCTTCTCAAACTGACAAGAGGCTGGTAACCACGGCAACGCTACAGTCGCAAATCAGCGGCACCTTAGCTGTCACTGACTGAATAATTACTTACTGTGAAAGAAATGCCCACTCCAGGACTGCTGACCTGAAAAAGAAAATTACTTCGCTACCACAGTGCTGCTCAGGGTCAACCCAGAGCTGTTTCTCTGTCAGCCTACTGTTCCCTACAAGCTGCAATAACTTTGATAATTCCGCAAAGCCTGATCGATACAGCCGCCACGCTTTGGCAAAGAAAACACATTATCGGGTTTTACTGGGATTTGCAAATATTGTTGTCTCAGATTGGCTTTGTTTTAAACTTATATATCAACCAGAGGATACAGGGGAGCGAGTTACACACTGCAATCTAATTGAGGGATTCAGATGGCTTTTATACAGAATAATGGATAGCCGGGAGTGAGTCACAGACTGCAATTTACTTGAAGGGTTCGAGTTGGTTTACATATAGAATAATGGGTACCCAGGAGTGAGTCACAGACTGGAATCTAATCGAGGGGTTCGGGTTGGTTTATATATAGAATAATGGGTACCCAGGAGTGAGCTACAGACTGGAATCTAATCGAGGAGTTCGGGTTGGTTTATATATAGAATAATAGGTACCCAGGAATGAGCTACAGACTGGAATCTAATCGAAGGGTTCGAGTTGGTTTATATACAGAATAACAGATACCCAGGAGTGAGTCACAGACTGGAATATAATCGAGGGGTTCGGGTTGGTTTATATACAGAATAACAGACACCCGGGAGTGAGTCATAGACTGGAATCTAATCAAGGGGTTCGGGTTGGTTTATATATAAATAATAGATACCCAGCAGTGAGTCATAGACTGGAATATAATCAAGGGGTTTGGGTTGGTTTACATATACAATAATGAGCATCCAGGAGAGAGTTACAGGCTGGAATATAATCAAGGGATTCAGATAATTTATAGCTTTTATAGTTTGCACATTCTCCCCATGTCTGCGAGGGTTTCCTCAGTGTGCTCTGGTTTCCTCCCACAGTTCAAAGATATGCGGGTTAGGTGGACTGACCATGCTAAATTGCTCCTTAGTGAGAGAGGGACTAGCTCGGGTAAATGCATGGGGTTTCGGGGAAAGGGCTTGGGTGAAATTGTGGTTGGTACAGATCGATGGGCCAAATGACTTCCTTCTGCACTGTAAGAATCTATGATTCCATATATAGAATAGTGGAAACTAGGGAGCAAGTTACAGACTGGAATCTGGTCAATGGGTTCAGGTTGGGGTTTATTTATCAAATAATGGGTACCTGGGAATGAGTTACAGACTGGAATCTGATCAAGGAGTTTATATATAGAATAACGGATATATGGCTGCAGTTTTGTGGAGACAAAGAGGTCTCGGCCGCTAGCTGAAGAACCTGCAGGAACCATGAATCTGTGGATCAGAAACCAGCAGCTCCATCTGCGCAGACCTGATGGGTCAAATGGCCTCCTTCTGCACTGTAGGATTCTATGATTCTATGATCTACTGTCTGAGTCATCAGCCGGAATTTTCTGACCTTCCTCGGGCGAGACTTGTGAAATCCTGCCTGAGGCCAATAAAGAATTCCTTTCTGTGAGCTGCGCTTGTCCCGATTTTGGACAGGCTTGGTGGCAAAATTCCGGTCAACAGCTGGAAGACAGACCTCTATTTATATAATACCTTTCATAGTCTCAAGACATCTCAAAGCACAATGAAATGCACTTGAAATATTGTCAATATTGCAGATAGGCAGTGGCCAATTGAACACAGCAAGATACAACAAACAGCAATATGACAGAGCCCAGATAATCACAGAATCCTTACAGGACAGAAGGAGGTCATTCAATCCATTGAGTCTACACCAACAACAATCCCATGCAAGCTCTATCCCCATAAGTCTACATATGTTTTATAAAAGCTATATATGAATACATTGTTTTCGTTAGAAAGGAGGCGGCTAAGAGGGGATCTTATTGAAGCATATAAGATGATTAGAGGTTTAGATAGGGTGGACAGTGATAGCCTTTTTCCTAGGATGGAGAAAGCTAGCACGAGGGGACACAGCTTTAAATTAAGGGGTATGAGTTATAGGACGGATATCAGAGGTAGGTTCTTTACTCAAAGAGTGATTAGGGAGTGGAATGCCCTGCCTGCAGCTGTTGTAGATGCGCCAAGTTTGGTGGCGTTTAAGAGGTTAATTGATAAGTATATGGAAGAGAAGGGAATGGTTTAGTTTGGAGGGGCATTGCTTTTTATTTTGGTTGGCACAACATCGAAGGCCGAAGGGCCTGTTCTATGCTGTATTGTTCTATGTTCTATGTTCTATGTTCTATATTTATCTTGCTAGTCCCTTGACAATAAGGGACAATCCACCTAACCTGCACATCTTTGGACTGTGGAGGAAACCAGAGCACCTGGAGGAAACCCATGCAGTCACAGGCAGAACGTGCAAACTCCACACAGTCGGAATCGAACCCGGAACCCTGGAGCTGTGAGGCAGTGGTGCTAACCACTGTTCCACTGTCATCGATGTTCACTGATACTGGTTGAGAAATAAAGATTAGCCAGGAAAGGGGGAGGAATCCTCTGCTCTTCCAAATAGTGCCATGGAATATTTTAAACAAGAACAGAAGAAATAGGAACAAGAGTAGACAACATGGCCGATTGAGCTTGCTCTGCCACTTAATTCAATCATGGCAGATCTTCGGCTTCAACTTCATTTTCTCACTCACTCCACATACCTCTTCATTCCCTGAGACACCAGAAAGCAGGCTGCTGAATACATGTATTAAAAAGTATTCAATGATGGAGCATGCCTTTGGGGTAGAGAATTCTAAAGGTTAATAATCCTTTCAATGAAGTAATTTCTCTCTGTCTTAGTCCTAAATGATTGGCCTCTTACTCTGAGGCTGTGGCCCCCTGTTTTAGATTCCCCAACCAGGGGGAAATCTCGCAACGTCTAACCCGATCAAGCGCCTTCAGAACTTTGTACATTTCTTCTGCACTCCCGAGAATACAAGCCCAATTTACTCAGCCTCTCATTATAGGGTAATACCTTCATCCCTGGGACCAATTTACTGAACCTTCGCTGCACCATCTCAATGCAGGTGTATCCTGTCATAGATGTGGAGACCAAAATTGCATACGCTACTCTAGATGTGGTCTTACCAAAACTTGCTCCAATTCTGGCAAGACTTCTTCATTCTTGTGCTCCAATTCCCTTGCAATAAAGACCAATGCATCATTTGCCTTTCTAATTGCTTGCTGCACTATACGTTAGCTTTCTGTGTTTCTTGTACAAGCACTCCAATTCACTTTGATCAATACTTAAAAGTTCCACTCTTAAAAAGTATTCTGCTCTTTAATTCTTATCTCAAAGAATCTATGGCATGGAGACTGGCCTTTTGGCCCAAACTGGTCCATGCCAAACAAATGCCCATCTACGCTAACCCCTATTGCCTGCATTTGGCCCATATCCCTCTAAGTCTTTCCTATCCATGTCTAAATGTCTTTTAAATTTTTTCAATGTCCCTGCCTCAACCACTTCCTCCGGCAGCTCATTCCACACACGTACCATCGTCTGTGTAAAAACAGTTGCTCCTCAAGTTCCTGTTAATTCTTTCCCTTTTAACTTAAACTGATGTCTTCTAGTTCTCGATTTCCTAACCCAGGAAAACATTGCGTGTGTTCACCCTAGCCACGCCTCTCATGATCTTATACACTTCTACAAGATCACATCTCGGTCTTGTACGCTCCAAAGAAAATGTCCTAGCCTGTCCAATCTCTCCCTATAACTCAGCCCCTTGAGCCCTGGTAACAACTTTGTAAATCTCTTCTGCGCTGTCTCCAGGTTAGTATCTTTCCTATAGCAAGGTGACCAAAACTGAACACAATACTCCAGATGCAGCCTCACCAACGTCCCTGACAAGTGCAACCCCAAAGGGAAGTTCTTAGGACAGAAGTAAGCATCTTCAAACTTCCCTACATTATACTCCATCTGCCATCTTGCTGCCCTGTCACTGAAACGATTTGCAGGCTCTCTTTATTCTCCCCACAACTTACGTTCCACTTGACTTGATATCAGCAACATTTGATACATCCATGTCTGACTCTTCAGCTAGTCATTAATATAGATTATAGGTAGCTGAGGCCCCAGCACTAATCCTTGCGGCATTCTACTATTCACCGCCTGCCAACTACCTACTCTCAGTTTTTTTTACCTATTAACCAATTCTCTATCAATGCTAAAATACTACCCCAATTCTATCATCTTTTACCTTGCCTATTAACATGTTGTGTAGCACCTTGGGGAATTTCACAGCAACTTCACAGCAGTGTTAATGTAAGCCTTACTTGTGACTAATAAATAAACTTTTTTTATATTGAAAGCCTTTTGGAAATCCAGGTATAATGCATCTACTGACTCCCCTTTATCTATCCTCCCTCCTCCATTCCTCCACCATAGTTACAGCCACAAAGAACTCTAACAGGTTTATCAAACAGCATTTCTCATTGGTAAAACCATGTTGACTTGATCTAATCATATTGTGCTCTTCCATACGCATTGTTAAGACTTCCTTAATAGTAGATTCCAGCATTTTCCCAACAAATGATATTAGGTTAACTGGCCTGCAGTAGTGTAATAATTTCCAATTTCCAATCTAATGGAACAGTTCCTGAATCTAAGTAACTTTGGAAAACACATCTTGGAGAGCTGGTGGGACTTAATTTAACATCCTATTTAAAAACAGCACTTCTGATCTTGCACCACTCCATTGGTACTGCATAGTAGTGGCATGGTAGCACAATGGTTAGCATCGCTGCTTCACAGTGCCAGGGACCTGGGTTCGATTCCCAGCTTGGGTCACTGTCAATGTGGAGTTTGCACATTGTTTCTTTGTCTGTGTGGGTTTCTTCTGGGTGCTCCGGTTTCCTCCCACATTCTGAAAGATGTGCTGGTTAGGTGCATTGGCCCAGGCTGTGGTGACTGGGGGGATTTCACAGTAACTTCATTGTAGTATTAATGTCAGTCTTACTTGTGACTGATAAATAAACTTTACTTTTTACTTAAGAGATTTCGGACTGTGCTCAACTTTTGGGGATGAACGTAAAGGTACATTTAAAGGCAAGGGAACTGCACACAAGTCTGTGCTGTTCCACACTATCAATTTTACTTGCCTTCACATAGCATGAGCCTACATTCAAATGGTTTTTGTTTTGAGATCAGCTTTCTTGAAGGTGTTTACTAATTTTTGCTGGTTTTCTAAGTTGCATCACCATTTCCCCTTTTAACTTTCTTTATTTGTCCATATCGCTCTTAGGCTCTCTTGCCCCTACCACCTCACAGTCTATTCTGGGAGCATTGATACCACTCTGGTCAACTGCAAAAAGTAATTTATTGGTTCAGCCCTTAAGCTGGGCAATAGCTGGACTTCAAATACTCTTTCTCAATTCTCAGATCCTGAGGCGAATTCTCCTGTCTGCCCACTGCGGGAGTTGTAGTAGGCAAGGGGTGGAACATATAATCCTCTGATGTTGGGCAGGAGTTTATGGTTTCAGGGCAAGCACAGTTGGAAAATTCCTGTCTGCTTGCTGTTTTGAAATAAGAAGAAACAAAACAATTTTTCAATATTTCAATCAGGATGAGTGCAACAATATCAACTTTCAAATAATCTTAACAATTTATAGTACCGTAGAAATTTGGTGCTGATTTGTTGGCAAGTTGACTCTGATTGGCTGAGGTGTTGCCATAGGGAAAGTAAACTGTAAACTTACCAACCAATTACAATCATTTTCTCCTGAATTATAAATTGTTGCATTATTTTGAAATTTGACATTCTTGTCTTTGTCCTGATGAGTGCAAGCGGTTAACACTGCCACCTCACAGAGCCAGGGACCTGGATTTAATTCCGGCCCCGGGTGATTGTCTGTGTGGAGTCTGCACATTCCCCCCGTGTCTGCGTGGGTTTCCTCCGAGTGCTCTGGTTTCCTCCCACAGTCCAAAGATATGCGGGTTAGGTTGAATGGTCAAGCAAAATTGACCCTAGTATCAGGGGGATTAGCAGTGTAAATGTGGGTGGTTAAGGGGATGGGACCTGGGTGTGACTGATGGGCTGAATGTCCTGCTTCTGCAGAGTAAGGCTTCTATGAAAATGAAGAGCTGGGGCAACATGTCTCTCTTTTTAGCAATAGTCTCCGATTGTGCCTCCGTGTATAAGGCATTAGAAAACTCCTCCCACCGTTACTGTCATCATGCATTCGATGGAGTATGAAGTACTTGGTACATTAAATCTTGGAACTGAGATTCAGAATGTAGCAGGTTGCTGCAGTACACTGAAACCACTGATTATAGAGAAACAGCTTGAGTCTTCAATGTTTACAATTGATTCAACTGCTTTTGATGATAATTTCTTATCAATACTGATCCCCAGTGATAGTCTTATTATTACAAAGGATGGGAGGAAATTGGCCCTGTTAACCCTGGAAGGACTGACTGATGAGGATCATTAGAGCAGCGGCACAAGAAACATGAGACTGTCCATGGAGAAGGCAGCTGTGGAATGAAATGTAAAACTAGGCAGTGGAGAGAAGAGTAGGCCAGCTTCAAACTGGAGAAACAAAAAATGCTGAATATCAACAGAAGAAGTTGGAAATGCGCAGCAGGTTAAAGCAGCATTGCAGAGAGTTAAAGTTTCAAATCAGCAATGTTTCATCAGAAGTGAGAAATGTTAGAGGGAGAATAGGTTTTGAGCAAGGAGGTGGGACTCATACCAAAAAGGGTCCTGTGATAGACTGCAATAGATTGTGATAGAGACTGTGATAGAGTCTGTAACAGAGTGTAATAGGGTCTGTGATAGACTGGGATAGATTGTGATGGATTGTCATAGAGACTGTAATAGAGATTGTGATAGATTGTCATAGTGTCTGTGATAGAGTCTGTGATAAAATCTATGATAAAGACTATGATAGAGACTGTGATAGTCTGTAATAGAGACTGTGATAGGGTCTGTGATAGAATCAGTGATAAACAGGGATAGAGACTGTGATAGTCTGAAATAGACTGTGGTAGAGTTTGTAATAAAGACTGTGATAGAGACTGTGATAGTCTGTAATAGAGACTGTGATAGAGTTTGTAATAGAGACTGTAATAGACTGTGATGAACACTGTGACAGAGACTGTGATAGAGATTGTGATAGAAACTGTGATAGAGTCTGTGATAGAGACTGTAATAAAGACTATGATATAGACTGTAATAAAGACTGTGATACTGTGACAGAGACTGTGATAGACTGTGATAGAGACTGTGATAGAGTCTGTGAAAGACTGTGATAGAGACTGTGATAGAGACTGTAATAGAGACTGTGATAGATTACGATTTTGTGATAGGCTGTAATGGGGTCTGGAAAGAACAGGGGACAATGCATGATAGAGGAGTTTGTCTTCCAGGGAATAGTGATCCAGTAAGCCCTGCAGCATTAGGCAGGACCGCAATTTAATTTCTCACCCAGAAAGACACCCTCGAAAATGCGGTTGCTTCCTCAGTGCTGGAATTGATGTGTCAGTCGGGTTTTGATGAGACAGGTAGTGAAATGCTGAAATCTCTGGCATGTATCTTGAATGCACAAACTTCATTGGCGAGAGTGCATCCACTGAGCCACAACACTGACAGCAGGTTCAGTCATGATGCCTCCTCTTGCAGAAGTGAATGAATTGAGTTTGAGTTGAGTTCAGCGCCTATTCAGGTTCTGCTGCCTGCACAGAACACAGGATTGTGAAAGGTTACACAACACTGTCCCATCTCCCTGGGCTTGGCGGTATGGGAGCACAGTGGTTAGCACTGCTGCCTCACAGCGCCATGGACACAAGTTTGATTCCCGGTTTGTGTCACAGTCTGTGTGGGGTCTGTACATTTTCCTCATGTCTGTAATGGGTTGATGTGGATACTCTGGTTTTCTTCCACAGTCTGAAAGATGAACTGATTAGATGTATTGGCCATGCTAAATTCTCCTTCAATGTATCTGAATAGGCACCAGAGTGTGGTGACTGGAGGATTTTCACAGTAAATTCATTGCAACGTTAATGTAAGTCTACTCATGGCACTAATAAATAAATTTAAACTTCATAACTGAACTAAAAATATATTGAAATAAGACCAAAATTACACTGACTACACTCAAAACGGTCATCTAAGATATTAAAAACATCCATGAAAATTATTGATTTTAAACAACATTAAACCCTCTAAATTTTACTTGTCCCTTCCCCTACTTTTTGAATATTTTTTATTAAAGTTTAATTTCACTATTTTTTCATAAAATGTATCTTTTCTACATATTATTTTCCAAGCTTTATAACTCTCTACTCTTAAAGCTCCTGGCTCCCACCTTCTGTCTTTGGACATTGAAGGAACTTATGGAACAAACTCATGGGCCGGAATTTTCTAACCATTTACACTGGCAGGATTTTCCCATCCCGCTGCGGTGAATGGAGACTTGGCCTGTTGCCAAAATCTCTGTCTTCCAATGGGAGCGCGGTGTGAAAGGACAGTAAGTTTGTTCTTGAAAAGGAGCTGACAGTCGGTGTCCTAAAGTTTATTTTAACACTGCAATGAAGTTACTGTGAAATTCCCCCCGTCCACCACATTCCAGTATCTGCTCAGGTCAATGCACCCCTAACCAGCACATCTTTCAGGCTGTGGGAGGAAACCGGGGCACCCAGGGGAAACCCACACAGACACGGGGAGAACGTGCAAATCTCATACAAACAGTGACCTAAGCCAGGATTCGAACCCGGATCCCTGGCGTTGTGAGGCAGCAGTGCTGACCACTGTGCCACCCTGAGCTCAGCTAATCCAGAGCCAGAAACTGGTCACCTTGCTGACTAATCACAAAAACATACCACACAGGAGGAGCTCTTCAAATGCTGCCATGGAATTGCATCTTCTGCTCTTCTCCGAGGCACATTTGGCGATTTGCTCAAGGATGCACATGGCAAATTGATCCTGCCATCTTCTCACTTCCAACATAATGAAGTCTGGGCACTTAGACTGTTAAATGGGCAATTAAGGCATTCCTAAAGGCCTCGTCCCACCTATGATGATATTAATGTTTCTTGCAGGCTTCTAGAGGTTTTCTCATTCAAAGGCACTCCGTGTTTGATCATGGGACCCTCAGATTCGGGAAGGGCAGGAGAGAGGAGTGGAGGAGGGAGAGGGGATGGGTGTGTGGTAAGCCACCCCTCCACCCTTGATGCTGAAACTCTTCTGCATAACCCCTTTCCCATGTGACTCCTTTATGCGTGGTCTTAGATGGGTGCAGTACCATCAGTAGGCTCCACCTCCCTTATGTCGCTGCTGAGCACAGAAGATCTGGTTGCCTCTGATGAGCCAACAACTCATGTTATTGGGGGTGAGAGTGATGGTTTTGGAAGGAGGGAGGGAATTCCATCTCCATGGCCCTTCATCCCAGAGGAATGTCCAAAGCTGGTCCTCTTGCCATAGTGGCATGAGATGTGGCTGGCCTTCTTGAAGAAAGGTGAAGTGACTGAGACACCCATGATTTCCAGAAGATACTGCCCATGACATTTTTGATGCAGATGAAACCTTGGTTCATCCAATTGTCTGAAAGACGGCACTCCAACAGCGCAATTCTACTCAAGTATTAGCCAAGACCCCATGTTCAGGTTCTAGAGTGGGATTCGAACCTGCAAGTCTGTGGTCACGTACAACTAACTCAAGAGCTGCTTCTTCCCTGCTGCCATCAGACTTTCGAATGGACCCACCATATATTAAGCTGATCTTTCTCTACATCCTATTTATAACAGTAACACTATATTCTGCACCCTCTCTTTTCCTTCTTCTCGATGTATTCTGTGAAGGTGGCATGGTGGCACAGTGGTTAGCACTGCTGCCTCACAGTGCCAGGGACCTGGATTCAATTATGGCCTTCGGTCACTGTCTGTGTGGAGTTTGCACATTTTCCCCATGTCTGTGTGGATTTCCTCCAGGTTCTCCAGTTCCCTCCCACAGTTCAAAGATGTACCAGTTAGTTTGATTGGCCATGCAAAATTGATCCTAGTGTTGGAGGATTAGCAGGGTAAATATGGTGGTGTTGTGGGAATAGGGCCTGGGTGGAGTATGGTCGGTGCAGACTCAATCAGTCAAATGACCAATTCTGCACTGTAAGGATTCCATGAACATTCTATGAATGGTATGCTTTGTCTGTATAACACACAAGAAACAATACTTTTTACCGTATCCCAATACATGTGACAATAATAAATCAAACCAAATCAATTTGATTTGGGGACAGTGGCTGAAGACGCTGCCCCTCTGCTCGAAAGTGGACACAGTAAGAAGTCTCACAACACCAGGGTAAAATCCAACAGGTTTATTTGGTAGCAAACGCCACTAGCTTTCGGAGCTCTGTTCCTTCAACAGGTGAGTGGGAACTCCCCATTCACCTGATGAAGGTCAGAGCCCCGAAAGCTAGCGGTGTTTGCTACCAAATCAACCTGTTGGACTTTAACCTGGTGTTGTGAGACGTCTTACTGTGTTTATCCCAGTTCATCGCTGGCATCTCCACATCATGACTACCGTAGAAAGTGAACAGGCAAGGGTGTCAGGTGAGAAAATATATTTCTATACCAGCAGCTCGCTGACTCCAAAGTTAATAGGGGAAGGTAGTCAGCAGTGTGAAGTTAGAGGTGTATGGAGGATAAGGGGGCGGGAGGTGTAGGGAGTGGGGCTGCCAAAATCGTATCCCATAATAGTAAGGGATAAAAAAGGGGTGAGAAAAAGGCTGAGCGGGGAAGAGTTGGGGTGGGGGCGGGGGGAGGCGGGTGCACAGGAATAGAAATATTAGGAGGAGAGAACTGCAATCTGGGTGTCAAAGCGCAGCATGTGAAATGATACGCAGGAGGAAGCACAGATGGGAGGCGAGTCTGAATGATGGTTATCATCATGCTCCGTAACAGCTCTTCCTTCACAGTGAAAGTACAACAAATGCTGTGTGCGCAAGCGAGGGTGGGGGTGCCGACAGGGGCTGAGCTGGGTTTGTCAGCAGCAGGAAGGAGCTGGGAGCAGGTGCCCCTGCCAAACTTCTTCCTTCCCGACCGAGTAAAGACGCGGCGTACTTATTTACCGAGCCGAGATTCGCTTTGAATGGGAAACCTAATTCATTTCTCTCAAAGAGCAGACTATCAAAACTATTAATTCAAAGCGGTGGGCTGGCAGGTGCGGCATTATGTGGATTGTGGTAACTCTGCACTCCTGTCTCTCAGCCTGTTACAGGCCTGTGTTAAAAATAATAGAGTGCTGAAAGACTATTATCTCAAGTATGTAATTGTACAATGGGCTGCTGCTCATTCATATTCATGATGTTCCAAAAACAAGACGACTATGGCCAGTAGCTTTAGATAAATTACATTTTAAATTAATCAAAAGTAACTGGATATTCTTGGGGTTATTTTCTTTTTGTTCAAAGTTCACAGTATTTGCCACGTTGATCTCAAATTAGTGTCACAGTGATAAACTTGGAGAGTGGCCATCAGGGGTTTACCATATTCAGTTATTGTTCTATCAATTCATTGCATTTCTCTTCAGACATGCTTGTGGAGTGAACGCCTTGAAATAAATTAAAATGAAGACGATTATTGTGCACCAATGAAGACAATTCCGTTGTGCTGTTCCCACACCATCAGGAACATGACTGAGGTGAGAAGGCACAGCTACGTACTGCCAGGTGAGAAGGCGATTTCTCTCTCGGGCCTTTAGCTCAGCAGCTTTTTCACTTTTCTGGCAACCATACTTGCAACCAAACTCCAATCCACCATCTGGGGTGGCATGGTGGCACAGTGGTTAGCACTGCTGCCTCACAGCACTCAGGGACCTGGGTTCAATTCCAGCCTCTGGTCACTGTCTGTGTGGAGTTTGCACATTCTCCGCGTGTCTGCATGGATTTCCTCCGGGTGCTCTGGTTTTCTGCCACAGTTTGAAAGATGTGCTGGTTAGGTGGATTCGCCATGCTAAATTGTTCTTGATGTGAAGGTTAGGGGGATTAGCAGGGTTTTAAAATTTACTTATTAGTGTCAGAAGTAGGCTTAAATTAACATTGCAATGAAGTTACTGTGAAAATCCCCTAGTTGCCACACTCCTACGCCTGTTCGGGTATACTGAGGGAGAATTTAGCATGGCTAATGTACTTAACCAGCACATGCTTCAGTAAATACATTGCATTGAGGGGATAGGTCTGGGTGGGAAGTCTATCAGAGAGTCGATGCAGACTCGATGGGCCAAATGGCCTCCTTCTACACTGTTGGATTCACTGCACTTTAGGAAGGATGCGAGGGTCCTGGAGAATGAGCAGATGTGATTTACTGAATTGATTCCAGGGATGAGTGACCTTAGCCGCAGAGTTAGGTCGGAGACATTGGGGTTATTTTCTTTATAGAACATAGAACATTACAGCACAGAACAGGCCCTTCGGCCTTCGATGTTGTGCCGACCAAAATAAAAAGCAATGCCCCTCCAAACTAAACCATTCCCTTCTCTTCCATATACTTATCAATTAACCTCTTAAACGCCACCAAACTTGGCGCATCTACAACAGCTGCAGGCAGGGCATTCCACTCCCTAACCACCCTTTGAGTAAAGAACCTACCTCTGATATCCGTCCTATAACTCATACCCCTTAATTTAAAGCTGTGTCCCCTCGTGCTAGCTTTAAAGCAAAGATTCTTTGAAAGCAATCTTCTTTGAAGCAAAGAAGATTGAGGGAGTGATTTGATGGATGTGTACAGGATTGTGACAAGTTTAAAGGAGGCAAAGATACAAAGGCTGTTCCTGTCAGCAGATGGTATAAGGACTGGGGGGGACACAGATCCAAGTATTCAGGTACATGGGAACGCCACCTCCTGCAAATTCCCCTCCAAGCCACTCGCCATCCTGAACTGAAAATATATTGCCATTCCTTCACAGTTGCTGTGACAAAGCCCTGGAATTCCCTCCTTAACAGCATTGTGGGTCAACCCACAACACTTGGACTGCAGCAATTCAGAAGGCAGCTCACCACCACCTTCTCAAGGGCAACTAGGGATGGGCAATAAATGCTGGCCAGCTAGCAATGCCCATGTTCCACAAATAAATTTAAAAAATGGATGGATGGGAATTAATAAAGGTTCAACTGCTCTGCAGGGTTTTTTATATGCAAATTAGCTTAGCAGCAGAGTAAACAGATATTTACTTAAGTGAAGTGGAGAACAATAGAGCATAGAATCGTAGATACTTAAACTACAGAAGGTGGAAAATTAAAGTGGAGACATAAGAATGTATGTCGCACTCACACGCTAAAAGTATGACTTCTGAGATGAGTCAACTGGATAGAATAAGATCAAAAGGGATAAATGATGTATCAGTGGCAGGGTTAGTTCTGTCGGGCACAGAGAAGCACAGCTGATGAGCAACTAAGATTATAGCCATGCTCAGCTGGAACACAAGCTCTCCCAAAAGCAGGCTTCCAAATCGAGATGCTGCATTAGAAACCTCAAAAATTCTACGCTGAACCGGAAAGTTTCCTAAAGTAAAAGTACAATCATGTGTGGCAATTATTTGCTGACCTTAGTGTCAAGTATCCTTTGTGTGTGTAACCATTACTATAATTAATTGTGTTTTGTATTGCGGCCTTTCTTATTCTGTGCTTTAAAATTTAATAAACATGATTTTCCCTGAATTAATACACTAAGACTTTACATATCGTCACTAGTTTGTATACCTTACTTCATGTTATACCAAATTGCAAAATAAACCATTAAGAATCGGCGTTGTGAGTTTGCATCTATTTGGGTTTTGGGATACTCTTGCAATGAACATTAGCAGGGTCCTGAACACTTTGTTATGTAGGGAATTGGAATTGTTAAATTGTAATATTTTAAAACAATCAGTGCTTTGGCAGAATAGTGGACAGTGGTTGGCATTGCTGCGTTACAGTTCTGGGGACCCAGGTTTGCACAATCTCCTCTCTATTTCTGCATGGGTTTCCTCTGGGTGCTTCGGTTTCACCCCTTGCACAGCTCTTCCTGCTCCACCTCTCCTCTCTGCATAGCTCCCTCTGCACAACCATTCCACCTTGCAGAGCTCTTACCTGCTGACCAGTCCCTTGTCCATGACGAGGGAAGCAACCGTGACAGAGGAAGCAGCCATGCGGGACCAAGTAAGTGCTTTTGACTTCTGTTATTCTTATGTTAATAGGCTTCCTGACATTTTTGGACACAAAGCCATTCTGGTCATCAAAACAGGGCCTGAAGGACAGGGCAAAATGGTTTTGTGCCCTCCCACATGATCTTCCATGCTGATCGACCAGCACAGCGAGTCAGTAAAATCGCACCTAACAACACAATTTCTCTCCTTTGCAGAAGATCTCCTGAATGTAGTACCAGCATTTTCTGTTTTCATCTCCTTTCTAAGGCACGGTGCCCAGAACTGTATACAGTACCCCCAAATGTGGTCTAACCAGGGCATCGGCCAACCGTATCATAGAATGAGTCTGCACCAACCACAATCCACCCAGTTCCTATTCCCATAACCTAATCCCACATATTTACCCTGCTGATCCCCCATGACATTAAGGGGCAATTTAGCACGGCCAATCCACCTAGCCTGCACATCTTTGGACTGTGGGCGTACCTGGAGGAAACCAACATAGAAACGGGGAGAATGTACAAACTCCATACAGACAGTGACCCGATGCTGGAATCGAGCCCAGATCCCTCGCGCTGTGAGGCAACAGTGCTAATCACTATGCCACCGTGCCATCCCAAAATACTTTACTAAGACAGTGACTCAAGCCAGGAATCAAACCCCAGCTCCTGGCACTGTGGGAGAGCAGTGCAAACCACTGTGCCATTCTTGAATTAACTCAATTGTCTCAATAAATGTCGGGCTGACAAGAGAATAAATGCAACGTGAAATCCGATCAGTTCTCCAGTCAGTGGAAATGACTGAAGAGAATAAATAGCTTCAACCACACAAGCAGGGTTCGAACCTCCGTGGGTAAACCCCAGTAAGTTTCAAGTCCAACGTTTTAACCACTCTGCCATCGCAGCTGCACCCTCATTATATTCCAGCACTCCAGCTGAGAATTCATGATCATTTACGATTATTTTTGCATCAGGTGACTGCACATTAGTGACCTAAACATAATGTCAAAACATGCAAATGGTCACGTAGAGGCGTTCAGGAAATGGCATAAAAAGTAGGTGTTGCAATTGATGGTTTGGAACTAGATTAAGGTCCAATCAAGCAGTCGCACGAGTCCGGGGTGGCAACATGATTGAATTCTCCAGCTGTGCTTCTAGCAGCAGCACTTCACACACAACCTAAAGCTGGCAAGGTCTTAAGTGTTGCTGTTAAGAGTATATTTAATTAGCGTATGATTAGCAAATCCATGACAAATGGCATTCAATGTTGCAAAGCCTGTTGATTTGCAGAGTAAATTAAAAGGACACGTACATTTACCCTTCCCCTAACTATGTGGTAGCTTAATCCTCAAATATTTTCCTGCACATTTTCTATTTACATATTTACAATGCCTAATAGCAGTTATCACACTTACTTTTGTGGGAATGAAAGGTTTTAAAAATACTACAGAGCATCTAATTAATTATTGCAAGGTGCCTGGCTCTGATAAAGCACAATTAATGGGTACTCATTTGCTAGTTGCTTTATGCAGATTCATAGACGATCAACAACAACAACTTACATCAGTATTAGGGTAGCACAGTGGGTAGTACTGCTGCCTCATAGCACCAGGGACCCGGGTTTAACTCCAGCCTTGGATGGCTGTCTGTGTGGAGTATTTTGGGCAGCACAGTGGCACAATGGTTAGCACTGCTGCCTCACAAGGCCAGGGTCCCAGGTTTAATTCCAGTCTTGGATGACTGTCTGTGTGGAGTCTGCATGTCCTCCCCGTGTCTGCATAGGTCTCCTCTGGGTGCTCCGATTTCCTCCCACTGTCCAAAGTTGTGCAGGTTAGGTTGCTTGGCCATGGTAAATGATCCCTTAATGTCAGGGAGATTAGCAGGGTAAATACATGACCAAATTCTTACTCAAATATTACATGTTCAGGCCACCAACAATCTGTCCTGATACCTCCACACTGATGCTATAGTTAAGAAAGCCCACCAATGCCTCTGCTTTCTCAGGAGGCTAAGGAAATTTGGCATGTCCACTATGGCTCTCACCAAGTTTTACAGATGCACCATAAAAAGCATCTTTTCCAGATGTATCATAACTTGGTATGGCTCCAACTCTGACCAAGACCACAAAGACTCATGAACATAGCCCAGTCCATCATGCAAACTAGCCTCCCATCCATTGACTCTCTTTGCACTTTCCGTTGCCTCGGAAAAGCAGCCAGCGTAATCAAAGACCTCACGCAGCCCGAACATACTCTCTTCCACCTTCCTCTGCAGGAAAAAGGTACAAAAGTCTGAGAACACGAGTCGGCTGACTGAAGAACAGTTTCTCCCCTGCTGTCATCAGACCTCTGAACGGATCTATCATATATTAAGCTGATCTTTCTCTTCACCTCAACCTGTAACTGCAACACTCTATTCTTCACCCTTTCCTTTCCTTCTCCCCCATGTATTCTATGAATGGTATACTTTGTCTTATAGTGTAAGTAATAATACTTTTCACTGTATACTAATACACGTGACAATAATAAATCAAATCAAATAGGTAATGTTTAAAGAGTAAGAGAGAGAGAGAGAGCTAGTATTGAGAACCTGGGCATCAGGAGGAAAGGCTGCTAATGAAGGAGTGATGGAAATCAGAGATGGGCAAGATGCTCATAGTGTAAAATTGTCAACACTGAATGAGTTAAGCCCATATGGGACTTTCAGCTATTAACCAGATTCAACAGATGGAGGACAGAAAACCATTTTAATTCTTGATTTTCTTAATTGGCATTCATTGGTAATAAGGAGAGGCTGGATACTCTGGGACTTTGGGAAGGGACATTTTTTTCACAGAGAGGAGACAGGTACAATTTTATCTTTTAAAAAGCATTATAGTTACATGGTTAAGATGGTTATAGAGGGATATGGGCTGAATGCAGGCAATTGGTATTATCTTAAAAAAGGGCAGCATGGACAAGTTGGGCTGAAGGGCTTGTAAAACTCTACGACTCTATAACTTTTCTTGATGCTAAAGGCTTCTTTCGAACCTAAATGTCTTCAGCTGACCCTGTTGTTCCATGTGGCAAACACAATCCATACCCAGCAGATTCCTTTCCCCGAAATGACTCGCTGCTTTTCCAATATAACACACTGCTTTCCAGCTGGCACTTTTATTGAGATGATCAAAAGTGAAATCCTTCGATTTTCTGAAGATTAATGTTGGGCCTTTAGGCTCATCTGTCGCAGTGGAAGTCATTGAAAGTGTTTTGGAGAGGCAGGATTATAGGACACACATCAGCTGCGATAAATAAGTGCATTCTTAAAAACAATGACTGAAATCAGAAAGAGCAGTCAGACAGTATCAGAGGATCATATTCCACTCCCTGGTGAGCTGTGACAAAATGCTTTGAAAAGACGTAAGGCCCCGTCAAGCAGAGCAGCAGAATAAGCACTCTCCCACTGAGCTCAGACAGCGAGAGTGACCGGGCTGTTTAATAAGTAGCATCAAACCACTGCCCTATGCCTTTATCCCCACCTAGTTCACATCGCAGCACTGTCCCCACCCTAGTTCACATCGCAGCACTGTCCCCACCCCACATCGCAGCACTGCCCCACTCCACATCGCAGCACTGCCCCACCCCACATCTGTCCCCACCCCACATCGCAGCACTGTCCCCACCCCACATCGCAGCACTGCCCCACCCCACATCGCAGCACTGTCCCCACCCCACATCGCAGCACTGCCCCCACTCCACATCGCAGCACTGCCCCCACCCCACATCGCAGCACTGCCCCCCCACCCACACATCGCAGCACTGTCCCCACCCCACATCGTGCCCCATGCACCACTCGCAGCACTGTCCCCACCCCACATCGCAGCACTGCCCCCACCCCACATCGCAGCACTGCCCCACCCACATCGCAGCACTGCCCCCACTCCACATCGCAGCACTGCCCCATCCCACATCGCAGCACTGCCCCACCCCACATCGCAGCACTGTCCCCACCCCACATCGCAGCACTGCCCCACCCCATCGCAGCACTGCCCCACTCCACCGCACACGGCAGCACTCCCCACCCATCGCAGCACTGCCCACCCCAATCGCGCAGCACTGTCCCCATCCCACATCGCAGCACTGTCCCCAACATCGCAGCACTGCCAGCAGCACTGCCCCACCCCACATCGCAGCAGCTCCCATCCAACACTCGCAGCACTGCCCACCCACATCGCAGCACTGCCCCCCCCACATCGCAGCACTGCCCCCAACCCCACATCGCAGCACTGCCCCACCCCACATCGCAGCACTGCCCTACCCACATCACAGCACTGCCCCACCCCACATCGCAGCACTGTCCCCACCCCACATCGCAGCACTGTCCCCACCCCATGTGATGTAAAGATGCCAGCATTGGACTGGGGTAGTAAGAACTCAGTAAGAATTTAGCAACACCAATTTTAAATCCAACCGATTTATTTGATAGTAAAATTGCGAGCTTTCAACACTGTGTCCTACATCGCAGCACTGTCCCCACCCCACATCGCAGCACTGTCCCCACCCTAGATCACGTCGCAGCACTGTCCCCACCCCACATTGCAGCACTGTCCCCACCCCACATCGCAGCACTGTCCCCACCCCACATCGCAGCACTGCCCCCACTCCACATCGCAGCACTGCCCCCACCCTAGATCACATCGCAGCACTGCCCCACCCCACATCGCAGCACTGCCCCACCCCACATCGCAGCACTGCCCCATCCCACATCGCAGCACTATCCCCACCCCACATCACAGCACTGCCCCCACTCCACATCGCAGCACTGCCCCCACCCACATCACAGCATTGCCCCCACCCCACATCGCAGCATTGCCCCCACACCACATCGCAGCACTGCCCCCACCCCACATCGCAGCACTGCCCTATCCCACATCGCAGCACTGCCCCACCCCACATCGCAGCACTGTCCCCACCCCACATCACAGCATTGCCCCCACCCCACATCGCAGCACTGCCCCCACCCCACATCGCAGCACTGCCCTATCCCACATCGCAGCACTGCCCCACCCCACATCGCAGCACTGTCCCCACCCTCGATCACATCGCAGCACTGTCCCCACCCCACGTGATGTAAAGATGCCAGCATTGGACTGGGGTAGTAAGAACTCAGTAAGAATTTAGCAACACCAATTTTAAATCCAACCGATTTATTTGATAGTAAAATTGCGAGCTTTCAACACTCTGTGTCCTACATCGCAGCACTGTCCCCACCCCACATCGCAGCACTGTCCCCACCCCACACCGCAGCACTGCCCCCACCCCACATCGCAGCACTGTCCCACCCCACATCGCAACACTGCCCCACCCCACATCGCAGCACTGTCCACCCCACATCGCAGCACTGCCCCCCACCCTAGATCACATCGCAGCACTGCCCCCATCCTAGATCACATCGCAGCACTGCCCCACCCCACATCGCAGCATTGCCCCCACCCTAGATCACATCGCAGCACTGCCCCCACCCTACATCACATCGCAGCACTGCCCCCATCCTAGATCACATCGCAGCACTGCCCCACCCCACATCGCAGCACTGCCCCACCCTAGATCACATCATAGCACTGTCCCCCCCCACATTGCAGCACTGTCCCCACCCTAGATCACATCGCAGCACTGTCCCCAACCCACATCGCAGCACTGTCCCCACCCTAGATCACATCGCAGCACTGCCCCCACCCCACATCGCAGCACTGTCCCCACCCACATTGCAGCACTGTTTCACTCCTTATCACAGCACTGCCCCACCCCACACATCGCAGCACTGTCCCACCCCACATCGCAGCACTGTCCCCACCTCACATCGCAGCACTGTCCCACCCCACATTGCAGTACTGTCCCCACTCCACATCGCAGCACTGTCCCACCCCACATTGCAGTACTGTCCCCACTCCACATCGCAGCACTGTCCCCACCTCACATCGCAGCACTGTCCCACCCCACATTGCAGCACTGTCCCCACCCCACATTGCAGCACTGTCCCACCCCACATGTCCCGCCCCACACCGCAGCACTGTCCCCACCCCACATCGCAGCACTGCCCCCACCCCACATCGCAGCACTGCCCCCACCCCACATCGCAGCACTACCCCCACCCCACATCGTAGCACTGTTTCACTCCTTATCACAGCTCTATCCCTCAACAAAGCTGCATGAAAAGCTCACAAATAAGAAGGGGTCAAGGGGACCACATTGCTTACTGGAAAGGGATGGATGAAGATGCCAAATGTGGTGGGTAGAGATCCAAGTGGGACATGGGGACCTCACAGGTGATGGATTGGGGTTGGGGGGGAAAATGGCCGAATCCGGGAACTTTCTCCTTAGGCTGCTAGCCTTTTCCGTCTGGATTGCTGACATCCTGCTCTGCCTGGTGAAGGAAGGTAGACTGGACAGAGTGATCTGAGAGTGCCAGAATGGGATTTAAATATGGCGCCGTGACCTTCGAACTCACAATCTGAGGGCGGGTGGTTGAATCGACTGCCAGCCCACCAGGAGGGTCAGTGAGGAACTTCCCTGTGAATAATGAATGAGGTTCTTAGCACAGAATCTGACATGGGATCCTGCTATTCTGGTGAGGGGACACGTGCTGCTGGAGAGTGGGCAAGATAGGCCAAATGGCCTTTTTCCATGCTGTGAGATTCACTGACCTTACAATTTTGGCCAGCATAATTTTTGATGCATAATCCATCACTACACTTCGGGTGGGATCTTCCCATCCCGCCTGCCATGGGAATTGTAGTGGGCAGGGGCAGACTGTGCAAAGACCTCGGACTGGAATCTCCAGCACTGAAGCAAGCAGGAGGAGGCCATTCATTCCATCGGGTCTGTGACGGCTCTTTCAAAGACCCATCTAGATGATCTCTTGTCTGTCCTCTTTTCTCTGCATTTTTTTGTCTTTTATGTATACTCCTCCGATTCTATAATCTCTGTTCCAGGCTGGATGGTAATATTCCAGCCACAATGTTTTGGCCTCAGCTGCTCTCTATGGTAGTGAGTTCCACAGGCTGACCTCTCTCTGGGTCAAGAACCACGTTATGTGATTTTCATTTGTTCCTGCAATCTCAGTTACTTCTCTGCAATAAACGTAGTGCAAGCCTTCACTTCACTCTCCTTTGCCATCCCCACCCCTGCTCTTGTTAAAGCTTGATAGAAGCAATTCTGGACAGTCACAGTGACTAGAAGCAGTCTTTAAATTTTTGTGATAGCTGTTTTTCTCACGTTCTTCCTTCTGGCAAAGTTTGCTGACATCAAATCAACAAAGAAGTGGTGTAAAGGGCACAGAAACAAAGCTTTTAAGAATTCAACCATGCAGTGCCCATATTCTGGGTGATGAACATCCTCCTAAGCTGCCAATATAACAGATAGGAAGCACATGTTTACTATGCCTAGCATGATTCATGGCATACAGTGGCTACAAGATTGAACATGTGGCAAGCACAGGGAGGCTTGATATAAGTGGAACTTGGGACCTCACAGCAGGGAAAAGTAGAATTGAACTAACCAGTAGGATTTGGGATAGATCAGAAATGGCAGTCAATATTCTAGTTCTTATGAACTTTAAATAATTCCACTAGTAAATTGTAAATCTTGTTAGCCAGTTGATGGTTTCTAATGGTTTGCGATGTATTATTATGGGCCTATAATGAGCTTTGATGTGTTGTAATGCTTTCTGATACCTTGTAAAATCTTCTAATAGATTACGATGTGAAGGGCTATAATGAATATGGATGGCTTGTGATGGGTCATAATGGATTATCCCACTGTTAGCCTCAAAATGGGAAAATCCCTTTGTTAAGAGTACAGAAAACCAGGAGCAGAAATGAAACATGAGCTCTGTCCCAGCCGCAGTGCTGCAGCCAATTCTGAGCAATGCACTTTAGGAAGAGCGTGAAGGCTTTGAGACAGGGCACAGAACAGATTTACCAGAATGGATCCAGGAATGACCGATTCAGCAGAAAGATGGGAGAAGCTGAGGTCATTCTCCTTGGACCAGCACTGCCTCCTCAACATTGGACCAACTGAAGAGGCCAAGAAGAGATTTAATCAAGATACTATGAAGGGTTTAGACAGAGTCAATCAAGGTGATTAATTTCCAACGACCAAGGAGTCTTCAACCAGAGAAAGCATGAGGTAAGGTGATTGTCATTGCAAAGGCAACATGAGGAAAAACATTTTTATGCCGCAAATAGTTAGGATTTGGTGGGAAATTAATTCAACAGTAATCTTCCAAAGAAAATCGGAGGAATACATATAAAAGACAAAAAAATGTAGAGATAAGAGAAAAGAATACAGAAAGAGATCATCTGGATGGCTCTTTGAAACAGCCGATGGGCTGAAAGGTCTCCTCTTGTGTTATACTAGTCTACGATTCTGTGTAAATATAGCTATTTAATCAAAGTACAAGCTTATTTATTTTTAAAGTTTATTTATTAGTCGCAAGTCTGTTTACATTCTCTTTGTAATGAAGGTATTGTGAAAATCCCCTGGTCGCCACACTCCAGCGCCTGTTTAGGTATACTGAGGGAGAATTTAGTACGCACCTAACCGGCAAATTGGCTCTTTATGACTATGCTTCAAAAATACTTCATTTGCTGCCAAACATTTGTGGAACATTTTATGGTCATGGAAAATGTTATGTAAATGCAAGGTTTAATTTTAGAAACCAAAGAGGGAATCTTAGCAGCTGTGTAGGGGCAGCTTTGGCTGTGGGACATTTTTGAAATCTGCCACTGGGTTTTGGACAGGTGTGTTCCCATCTCTGGTTTTGCTAGAATGCAGGTCAGACTGGCACTGCTTCAGGACCCACCACCCTCTGTGTAAAATACATCCCTCTGAAAACTGAGTTAAACATCGCCCCCCTCATCTTGAACCTGTGTTTGTCACCTCCGACCTGGGAAAAAGCTTCCACTGTTCACCCTGTCCATACCCTTCTTAATTTTATACACCTCCATTAGGTCTCCCCTCATTCTCCAAATTTCCAGTGAGAACAACCCCAGTTTACCCAATCTCTCCTCATAGCTAAGACTCACCAACATCCTGGTAAACCTTCTCTGTACTCTCTCCAAAGCCTCCACGGCCTTCTGCTAGTGTGACGACCAGAACTGGATGCAGTACTCCAAATGAGGCCTAACCAACGTTCTATACAGCCGTAACATCAAACGCCAATTTTTATACTCTATATCCCATCCTATAAAGGCAAGAATGCCATATGCCTTCTTCACAACCTTCTCCACCTGTGCTGCCACCTTCAAGGATCTGTGGACTTGCACACATAGGTCCCTTTGTATGTCTATACTTTTGATGGTTTTACCATTTATTGTATAGCTTCCCCCTACATTAGTCCTACCAAAATGCATCACTTCGCATTCATCTGGATTAAATTCCATCTGCCATATCTCCGCACAATTTTCCAGCTTATCTATATCCTGCTGTATTCTCCGACAATGTTCATCACTATCCCCAAGTCCAGCCATCATTTGTCATCCGCAAACTTACCGATCACACCAATTACACATTCTTCCAGATCATTTATATATATCTCAAATATTAAAGATCCCACTACAGAGCCCTACGGAACACCACTGGTGTTGTCAGACTTCTTACTATGAACACCACTGCTCACACATCTCCAGTCAGAAAAAGACTCTTCCATTGCTACCCTCTGTCTTCTGTGACCAAGCTAGTTCTCTACCCATATACCAACCTCTCCTTTTATCCCATAACATTTAGCCTTTTGCACCAAAAGGGAGGTCATTTGGCCCATCTTGCCTATGCTAAATCATCGAAGGAACTATGCAATTATTCCAAGATGTTCAAAGTTGAGTTGGAGAGCTTGGCCCATTCTCTGGAGATCAAATTGAAACCAAAGCATTGAAACAAACAGAGTAGCACAACTAGTTTCAAATTGTTCATGAACTGTGACAGAGAGATTAATATCACCTCAGAAAGAAGGATGGCTCCTTCCTGTCAGAAGCTCTCTCCAACCCACTCAATCTGCTTTGAGAATTAACCAGTCACAGGTGAAATCTTGAAGGGATAAGGCTGAAATTTCTTGCTCACCTTCAAAGGTAATCATGCGGAACTGCAGAATATTTACAATCTGCAGCGGATCCATCTTCACATTTAACAAGCATTTTGCATCCTTGAATTCCTCTGGTCACTGTTGTAAATACTTTTGTGAGGCCACTAATGTTTGGTATCACTCGGAAGTAGGGGATTTTTGGTCATTTGTTTCAACTGCTTGGTTTGCAAGCTCTCAAGAATGTCCTCTCAAGACCTCTCCCCAACTCACCATTGAGGTGTTCCTTTAGCTTTTCCTCTTTGACCATGCTTTTTGTCAACTTCGTGAATTCTTGACTTGAATATTTCCCCATGTTTAAGTGTCGGAGACTAGTCATGGAAATTGGGTCTCTGCTGAATATGCATGGAGATTTTTTGAGCACCTATCACAACCCATCAAAATCCAACACAAGCAATTGCAATCAATTATAGTCTACTGCAAACCATTACAAGCCATCATAATCCATCACAAACATTGTAATCTGCAAATTGTTACAACCCATCATAAGTAATTGCACTCAATCATGTCTACTGCAAACCATTACAAGCCATCATAATCTAACATAAGCAGTTATAATCATAAATTACTGCAAAACATTACAAGTATCATAATACATTGCAAGAAATTATAATCAATCACAATCAATTGCAAACAATTGTAATCAATCCTAACACATCATGAGCATTTGTAATCAAACATAATCTACCGTGAATAATCTAACCAATCATAATCTATTGCAAACTATTACAAGCTATCATAATCCATCACAAGCAATTGTAATCAATCATAATCTATTGCAAAACATTATAAGCCTTCATAATATATCACAAGAAATTATATATAATTATGATCTATTATAAATCATTACAAGCCATCATAATCAATCACAAACAACTGTAATCAGTCATAAGATATCACAAGCAATTGTAATCAATCAGATATTACATCATTTGTAATCAAGTATAATCTATCACAAACAACTATAACCTAATCATAATCTATTGCAAACCATTACAAGCCATCATATTCCAATACAAGCAATTGCAATCAATCATAATCTATTGCAATCCATCATAATCCATAACAAAGAATTGTAAGCAATCATAATCTATTGTAAACCATTACAATTCATTATAGTCCATCACAAGCAATTGTAAACAATCATAATTTATTTTATACCATTATAAGCCATCATAATCGTAAATCATTAGAAACTGATCCAATTCACCATAACTCATTACAAACACACCATAATTCTTCACACGCCATCATAGATGATAATAGTCCATCACAAACCATAACAAATCATTACAAGTCATCATAATCTTTACGTTTCATCATAAGCCATTAGTATCACATCACAACTCATCACAAACTCTTCATAATCCATTATGACTCATCACAAGCCATCCATACTCATTACAGCCCATCACAAACCCACTGTAATTCATTAGAAGATTTTACAAGATATCAGAAAGCATTACAACCCTTCAAAGCTCATTATAGGCCCATAATAATATATCACAAACCATTTACCAATCACAATCCATCAGAAACCATCAACTGGCCAACAGGATTTACAATTTACCAGTGGAATTATTTAAAGTCCATAAGAAGTGAAGTATTGACTGCCATTCTGATTTATCCCAAGTTCTACTGGTTAGTTCAATTCTAGTTTTCCCTGCTGTGTGGTCCCAAGTTACTACCTTATATCGAGCCTCCCTGTGCTTGCCACATGTTCGCTCTTGTAGCCACTGGCTGCCACTGCATGCCATGAGTCATGCCTGGCATAGTAAACATGTGCTTCCTATCTATAAGAACATAAGAGCATAAGAAAAAGGGGCAGGAGTAGGCCATCTAGCCCTTCGAGCCTGCCCCGCCGTTCAATAAAATCATGGCTGATCTGAAGTGGATCAGTTCCACTTTCCCACTTTCTCCCCATTACCCTTAATTCCCTTGTCTATCAGAAATCTATTTACCCGTGACTTAAATATATTCAGCAAGGTAGCCTCCACCACTTCAACGGGCAGAGAATTCCAGAGATTCACCACCCTTTGAGTGAAGAAGTTCCTCCTCAACTCCGATCTAAACTGCCCCCTCTTATTTTGAGACACAGAGAGCAGCTGAGGCCAAAACATTGTGGCTGGAATTCTACCAGCCAGGCTGGTAGAGGAATTGTAGAATTGTACAGGGAAGGGGTGGGGGTGGGGAGACCATACAAAGGTCCATTGACCTCGAGTGGGATGCTCCCGTTTTGATGCGAGCGTGGCCGGAGAATCTCGCCGCATAGGCTTTCAAGAAGGAGTTGGATGTAGCTTTTGGGGTGAAGGGAGGAATGGCAGGTTCAAGTCATTGAGTTGGATAATCAAGGACCGAGTGGCCCATACTTGCTCCTATTTTCTATGTTGCTATGTTTGTCAGACATTAGGGAGAATCCCAGAATCTGGAGACGAAAGACCAGGGAAAATCCCAGGACTCAGTCATGAGAACAGAAAAAGAATAGGAGCGGAAATAAGTAAAATGCCTCTCAATGCCATTTAACAAATCTGTAAGACCATATGAAATAGGAACAGGAGTAGGCTCTTGAGTCCACTCTTCCACTCAAAAGGATTGTGGCTGATCCTTGATTCCTCACCCCATTTTCCTGCCCTTTCCCTATAACCCTTGATTCCTTTACTGATCAAAAATCTGTCCATTTCAGCCTTAAATATACACAAAGTCTCTGACCCACAGTTCTCTGAGAGAATGCCCTCTGGTCCTAGACTCTCCCATGAGAGGAAACATCTCAGCATTTATCCTGTTAAGCCCCTTAAGAATCCTATATGTGTCAATGAGATCACCTCTCATTCTTCTAAATTCCAATGAGTAGAGTCCCAACCTACTTAAACTTTCCTTATAAGGAAAGATGTGGAGGCATTGTAGAGGGTGAAGAGGAGGTTTACCAGGATGTTGCCTGGTATGGAGGGAAGGTCTTATGAGGAGAGGCTGAGGGATTTGAGGTTGTTTTCATTAGAAAGAAGGAGGATAAGAGGAGACCTTATTGAAACATACAAGATGATCAGAGGTTTAGATAGGGTGACAGTGATAGCCTTTTTCCTAGGATGGAGAAAGCTAGCACAAGGGGACATAGCTTTAAATTAAGGGGTGGTAGTTATGGGACGGATGTCAGAGGTAGGTTCTTCACCCAGAGGGTGGTAAGGGTATGGAATGCCCTGCCTGCTGCAGTTGTAGATGCGCCAAGTTTGGGGGTGTTTAAGAGGTCCGTGGATAGGTTTATGGATGAAAAGGGAATGGTTTAGGTTAGAGGGTCATTGCTTTTTCTTAATTGGTCGGCGCAACATCGAGGGCCGAAGGGCCTGTTCTGCGCTGTAATGTTCTATGTTATAAAACAATCCAGCCATGCCAGGGATCCATACCCTAGTGAATGTCACCTCCTCTGAACTGCCTCCAATGTTGAATCCTCAGATTCAACTCTATTTTCCACCCAATCCCGAGATCCAAAATCCATTAATCTCAAACACTGAATATCCACTGTCATCTATTTCTCTCCAGGGTGAAGAATTCCAAAGATTCATAACTTTTGGAGTGAAGAGATATGCTGCAATTTTAATGCTAGAAGGGCCAATGCCCCTTATCCGAAGGCTATGCCTCTGAATTCTAGACCCCTCTATCAGGGGAATCTGGATGTTCCCTACAGGGTCAGGGCTATTTACCGATCCCAAATCTGCCTCCGATGGGAAATTGATTAAATCAGGCTCTTCATATGGATGAGCCTTAAATGGAATGGAGACAAGTATACTATCCAATTAAGCACATTAGACGGGCTGTCGAAGGTGAAGGGCCAGTCAGAGACCTTTCAGCTTCAGAGAAGAACCTAGCTTTTGCTTTAAGAGGAGGTGAAGGCCCAATGGTATTATTGCCAGACTATTAATTCAAAACTCAGCTAATGTTCTGGGGATCCCGCCAGATGGCAGATGGCGGAACTTGAATTCAATAAATAAATTTGGAATTAAGAATCTACTAATGACCATGAAACCATTGTCGGAAAAACCCATCTGGTTCACTAATGTCCTTTAGGGAAGGAAATCTGCTGTCTTTACCTGGTCTGGTTTACATGTGGTTCCAGAGTCACAGCAATGTGGCTGACTCTCAACTCCCCTCCAAGGGCAAATAGGGATGGACAACAAATGTCCCATGAATGAATATACCGTAACAGTGCAAGGTAACTAACTGGGAGGGCTCTTCAACAAGAAGCTGCCCACTCAGTCAGTTTTTAAAAACTTTAATTAAAAGAAACACAAAAATCCGACTCTCCCAGACAGCCTCTTAAGTCCATTTAACAATGCTCTTAATGAGTCTAATTGCCTATCCGCCTTGTGCACTGGGCCTTAATGAAGATTGAAGCCAGTGATGACGCATTACAGCTTTTATATGTAGTTTCATTGCTTAATTTGCCAAGTGGTTTTTAAGAATAGGGAAGGATGATTGACTTTCATACCTCTTACTACTGTAGGACATGCCCACTGGAGCATCTCTCTCATTGGTACCTTGCGTTGTGATTATCAGTAGCATGATAAATAGCAAAATGCCAGCTAAAATGAGAAATCTCGAATGTCTCACCAGCTTGGGTGGGGATGAGGGTAGGAGGGGATATAGAAAAAACTAATCCTTCAGCCACCCTAGTCTGTTTGCCATCGCTTTATATCAGCTTTGGCTCAATGGTCTTGCTCTCATTGCTAAGTCAAAAGTTCATGAGTTCCAGTTCCGGAGACCTGAGCTTGGATCAAACCTGACAATTTGGTTCAATATTAATGAAGGTGCTGTCTCTGGGATGAAACCGTAAACCTGTCTGTCTCTGTGGATGGATGTGTAAGATCCCTTTGGAGCTATTTCAAAGAAGAAAAAAGGAATTCCCCGAGTGTCTTGGCCAACATGTATCCCTCATCTGGCATGATGGAGCTGGAAATTTGATTATGCCCGAAGATGGGTGTGCCACGGAAGAATGAGCGAGAAGATAGTTTTAAGAGCTGCAGAGAGGGGCCCAAGCATGGAGCAGTGAACGGCGGGGATAATTTCCATGGTGGGGCGCGTACAAACATAGGGAGGAGCAGAAGTAGGCCATTTAGCAGCTCTGCAACTCAATAAAATCATGGTTGATCTGATTGTAGCCTCAGTTCCACATTTTGTCCTATACCTGATAATCTCTGACTCCCTTGTTAGTCAAGAATGTATCCACCTCTGTCTTAAAAATATTCAATAACACAGCTTCCATCGTTCTCTGCGAAAGAGAACACCGTGTACTAATCACCCTCTGAGAGAAATGTTTTCTTCTCATCTTCATCTTAAGACCCCTTACTTTTAAACTGCGATTTTGATTTGATTTATTATTGCCACATGTATTAGTATACAGTGAAAAGTATTGTTTCTTGCGCGCTTTACAGACAAAGCATACCATTCATAGGGAAGGAAAGGAGACTGTGCAGAATGTAGTGTTACAGTCAGAGCTAGGGTATAGAGAAAAATCAACTTAAGACCATTCAAAAGTCTGATGACAGCAGGGAAGGAACTGTTCTTGAGTGGGTTGGTATGTGATCTCAGGCTTTTGTACCTTTTGTCCAACAGAAGAAGGTGGAAGAGAGAATGTCCAGAGTGTATAAGTCCTTAATTTGCTGGCAATGGGAAGTGTAGACAGAGTCAATGGATGGGAGACTGTACTCTAGTTCTTGTGCCTCTCCTCAGGGAAACGTCATTTCAGCATCCACAAGTCCCCTCCAGGTCTTATGTCTCAATATTATCATCTCTCAGTCTTCTAAACTCCGATGGAAGCAAGTTCAACTTGTCTAACCTTTCCCTCTCATTCCAGGTGTCAGTTCAGTGAACCTCTCTGAGCTGCTTCTAACACACTTGTATTTCAAGGCAAATAGCCTTGTCCATTTGCAGATATCGAGGGTTGCATTCTCCCACAGCTCTGAGACCCCAACATTGGGACCAAACGGGGATCCTGAGCCCACATTCACCAGAACGAGATTAGTGGAGCTATTTCAACTAAGTCAGTTTTCCAATTAGCTGCCTTGCGCAAGCCCTATGTTTGCAAAGTTACTGTAAATCATTTAAATCACAAACCTCATAGGAAAATACTATCAGAGAGGCAAAGTATGTTTTTATTTTTGAGAAGGATGAGCTCACATTATAATTCAATAATTTAAGAATTCCTTAATCGCTTACATTAATAAAAGATAAATAATGTACTGAGTTGTGCATTATTTATGTTTGAGATTAGTACCAACTCATTTGTGGGGTATTATCTGATAGAAGTTCATTTCAATCAAATTAAAAATCTGAGGATCATCTTGATGCAAGAAGGAGTAGGCAAGACACAAACTGTCAACCAGAACTTTCCCCCTGGTAAGACTGCAATTGTGTCTTTAATACCAGTCCTGGAGCTGAGCATTGGCAATCCATGTGAGGGTGGCACAGTGGCACAATGGTTAGCACTGCTGCCTCACAGCACCTGTGACCCGGGTTCGATTCCCGGATTGGGCCACTACCCATATGGAGTTTGCTCATTCTCCCCATGTCTGCATGGGTTTCCCTGAGTGCTCCGGTTACTTCCCACAGTCCAAAGATGTGCGGGTTAGATGGATTGGCCATGCTAAATTGCTCCTCAGTATCAGGGGGACTAGCTCGGGTAAATGCATGGGATTATGGGGATAGGGCCTGGGTGGGATTATAGTCAGTGCAGACTCAGTGGACCGAATTGCCTCCCTCTGCACTGTAGCATTCTATGATTGTATGAAAAGGAGCAGTTGAAGTCTCTCTAGGCCCCTGTCTCTGCTCTCCTCCAGTATGTCTAAGCCAGGGTTGATACTGGGCCTTGAAGCAAAATGGGAAATACCTCGGCTCCCACAGGGTCCATGACAATGGCCACATTCCCTCGTGCTCATTGAGCTGGCTACCTTCACCAGAGTCAACACTGTTGTGCATGAAGGCAGCATGAAAGTTGGAGCTGGATTCCTCCACGTTCTCTGACAAGCTGCATGAGATCCCTCCACCCTACCCTCCTGATGTACGTCGGAGGCCAGTCTGAGATGGAGTACGAGGGTCAAGTGAAACATCTGTCTTGCGGGGTTGCCCTCTTCATCATCTTCTGCCTCCTGAGGGTTAATTAGTTTGTCTACTCTTCCAACAAGTTAACATCTAAATTAATGCGAATGAAATCTGCGCAGTACGCAATCAGTCGCAGAAAAGGTGCTCGAGGTGGAATAGAATGTGTATATTCCCGGGGAGCACCAGTTTGTGAAATAATATAGTTTGACAAATTTGACTGAGATTAAACGTGACAACAATATGTGATAACAATGCTGGGAAACCTTTGCAACCAGCTCAAACCTAACATGCACCAGCCTTGTCACGGCCTTTCAAACACGGCATCTGGGAAATGTTGTCCTTGAGGCATCGCATCTCAAAAGCATCACATTCTGGGCCAGCGCACGTCAAGGTGTCTTACAGCGGTCTCAGAGAAATTAATGAGCTTATTAATCATATATCTGATCGACTAAATGTGAGCATTGTCAAGTGAAATTCACTGGGCAGCTGCCAATAAGGAGTGAGTAAACAGCAAAAGGCTCCGCAGTCAAATGGCTCCATTCCTTCCCCCCCCACCTCCCCTTGAGCTTCCATTCTCGAATTGGCAAGTAGCAGAAAACGCTTAAATCTATCTATTCAATTAAGTAGGTGGACTTAATTTCAATCGCCGCTTTGGAGATTCAGCTACTCAAAACCAAACACACGGAGCTAACCTTCATAACAAACACATCAAAAATAAATGAGCTGCTTATTCTTTCCTGCGGAGCTGTGTATACAGCATTTTAAACATTTTCCTGCAAAGGTCTGGTCCTGGAACCGCCGCCTGCAGTCCAGTTAAAATATTTGACCAGAACGTCAGTATCTGAGTTGGGTTTCTCCCTCTCTAGGCTATCCAAGCCTCGCTTTACTTTGAACATCTCTATTTCACCCCCTTTTAACTTTCTATGCTCTTAGGAGAACAACCCCAGCTCTCTAATATCAGTGTTTACTGTTCTCACATTGATTAGCGCAAAGTTGAAAACATGTTTTTGCTGGAAGTCGAAAAGCAAGCGTCATATATCCCGAATCCCCACGACATAAAGGATCACATTTTGCAACCAAAATAATGATGAGGCTAATGGTACTCACCATTACTGACATATAAATGGCAGAGTCACAGAAGTTTACAGCATGGAAATAAGCCTTTCAGCCCAACGTGTACACGCTGCCCAGTTTTTACCGCTAAGCTAGTCCCAATTATCACAGTTTTCGTGGGACATGGGTGTCGCAGGCTGGCCAGCATTTAGTACCCATCCCTAGTTACCCTTGGAGGGCAGTTGAGAGTCAACTACATTGCTGAGTCTCTGGAGTCACACGTGGGCCAGACCAGATAAGAACGGCAGATTTTGTCCCCTGAAGGACATTAGTGAACCAGATGGGTTTTTCTGACAATGGTTTATGGTCATCAGTTGATTCTTACTTCCAGAATTTTTTTTATTGAATTCAAATTCCACCATCAGCCGTAGCAGGATTTGAACCCAGGTCCCCAGAACATCAGTTGGATAAATATTCCAGTGATAATATCACTGTGCCATCGCTTCCCCTCAAGAAAATGCTAGGGTTTTCTCTGAAGCTGAAAGGTCTCTTTTGGCCCATATCCCTCTATACCTAACTTACCCATGTAACTGTCTAAGCGACTTCAGGTGAGGTTAAATATCAACGTCCAAAGGTTTCTATATAGAACCATAGAATCCCTACAGTGCAGAAGAAGGTCATTTGGCCCATCTAATCTGCACTGACAACAATCCCACCAAGGCCCTATTCCGGTAATTCCATGCATTTACCCTGCTAATCCCCCTGACACAAAGGGACAATCCATCTAACCTGCACATCTTTGGATTGTAGGAGGAAACCAGAGCACCCAGAGGATACCTATGCTAACACGGGGAGAGCATGCAAACTCCACACTCAAGGCCAGAATGGATCTGGGTCTGGTGAGGCAGCAGAGCTCATGACTGTGCCACCGTCCCACCCTACATGTGTCATGTACTCCACCGTTCATTTTCTTGAAAGTGGCATATCGCTGTCTGCTTCACTATTGAAATGCAGAGCACATTTTAAAATTAACATAAGGACTGGGAGCAGAGTAGGCAACTCAGCCCCTCGAGCCTGCACTGCCATTCAATATGATCATTGCTGATCTCTCAATGGCCTCAACTCCATTTTCCTGTCATTCTCCATAATAACCCTTTAACCCATTACTGATTAAAAACCTGTCCACTTCCTCCTTAAATTTACTCAATGTCCCGGCATCCACCACACTCTGGGGTAGTGAATTCCACAGATTCACAACCCCTCGAGAGAAGTAGTTTCTCCTCCTGTGTGGGTTAAACCTGCTACCCTTTATCCTAAAAATATAGTCTCTTGTTATAGATTGCCCCACAGGAGGGAGTATCCTTTTAGCAAGATGTGGAAGTGTCAACAAGTGCCAATCAACCTCTCTGGCACTGAAGACTAACCATTACAAGTATGATGTCTCATCCTTTCAGATATTAATTGCTGTTGGTGGTTTTAACCATGTTATTAAAGATAAAGTGCTCTTTTTGATTTTATTTGGCTCATCTTTGGAATCCAATCTTTCATCCACACTTATTTCTCTTTCCGTCCTTAACTTGGCATTGATCAATACAGCCTTTTAATGTTGCTTCCTTCCAGGTCCCACCACTGTTTATATCCCAATTCTTCAATGTTACCAGTTAAGGGGACGCCATGTTGTTTGCCCTGTTCACTCAGGTCCTAGATTTCCTCATTGTGCTGTTTTCAGCTCACACTTCCTACAGGCAAATCTTTGAGCAGAGGACTATAAGGAGCAATTCTCATTGACAGCAGAAGCTGCTTGATTCCTTACCGAGAGAGTTAATAATCAGATAAGCTGCTGTGAGAAAATAAAAGATCTGTATAAAAAATTTCACTGATAAACACCAAGGCTTTTAGTGTGAGAGAATTCATTCAATCAGCCATCTGGAATAAGGCAGCGATATCCACAGACCCTGGCACAAACTGACTTGTTACTGATAATTTGCAACAAATTTAGGTTTAGATTAGGTCAGCTAATATGATTAAGACTTGATGCTGATTAGACAATTAAGTAAGCATGAGGTGATTGTGATTGGTTTTATACTGGCACCTTATGAATGATGTAACCTTAATCAATAATTGTGAGTGGATAGAGATAACTCCAATACCTTGATTTGGATATGCTATTTTGTTGTAATCAAATTTGAAACTATAACTGCTTGTGTATCCCTGAATTAGAACATAGAACACTACAGTGCAGAAACAGGCCCTTTGGCCCATCAAGTCTGCACCGATCACAATCCCGCCCAAGCCCTATCCCCATATCCCTACACATTTACCCTCTAACCTATACATCCCAGGACACTAAGGGGCAATTTTAGCATGGCCAATCAATCTAACACGCACATCTTTGGACTGTGGGAGGAAATCAGAGCACCGGAGGAAACCCATGCAAACACGAGGAGAACGTGCAAACTCCAAACAGACAGTGACCCATGGCGGGAATCGAACCCAGGTCCCTGGAGTTGTGAAATAGCAGTGCTAACCACTGTGCTAACGTATTGCCCATTCTGGGCTTTGGTTAGTTGACCTGTGACTTTCCAGGGACTTTGCTATAATTAAAACAGCTGTTTAAGAGAATGCCATGATTTGGTCCGGTTACTTGAAGGGTAAAGTTGTAATCATTTAGAAGTATAACATCAAAGCCCGCAATATTCACTCTGGCGCACAACTCTTTTTCGCATCAAAACCTTGAATTATCTACTAATTTGAATAAAACACATAATAATAAAGTGGAAATTTAACACTATGGGAAGTTGCATTCTGAGAGTATTTGGATTCAGCAAATTTTAGAAGAATGTGTTGCAGTTTAGAAGAACTGGGATTGATGAATCCATACTGAACTGCATGGATTTATAAATATCTTATAAGCATAAGGTACCTGTACACTCATCACTAATGCATGTTCTTTCTTCCAACAGACTACTAGCCAATAAAGACCATTCTAAATTAGGTTTCGCATCCTTTATTTTATTTTAAAAGGAAATTGCAGTGGCTTACACATATGCCAGTTCATAACACCACACTCTGTTTCTGAATTGACAACCCTGCCACTCACACTACACAAGCTGCATTTATAAAGCTCCATTAACATAATAACATGTCCTAAGACACTTAGCAGAAACACTTGTGGACAGGGAAAGAATGGCTGCAACAATAATTTAACAACAATAACGGCAATAGTGACTTTAACATGGCATTTCTGACCAAGAATGAAGCATGCTGGGATTTTTGGTCAATTTATAGATTAAAACCAAGTAGTAAAGAGGCTCAGGTCTGGGAGCTGTGATCTGAACCTTCCTGTGTTGCCCCAGATAAGGGAAGTTGTCTACACTAACCGAGACACCGTGGCTTTGATTTATACGGCTAGTATGGATGGGACATGGCAAATTAATCTAAACATCATGGCACCGTTCAAAAATAATTTCGCCGGACGTTTGAGCCATGTGATCAGTTTCTGGAAACATATTTAGCTGGATGACAGAGAATCTTCTGGAAGTGAATGGAGAATTGTGGATAAAAAGACATGTGAGTCCTTTGTTTGACAGCAATAACTCAAAGACACCAACTATCGCAAGAAAAAGACTTGTACCCTGAAAGATGCTTCAGAGAACAAGACGATAGCTGCTGCGGGTCCTTGATAAGTATGTCCCTGTCAGGCAAGGAGGAAATGGTCGAGTAAGAGAACCTTGGTGTACGAAAAAAGTTGATTTGCTGGTTAAAAGGAAAAAGGAGGCTTATGTCAGGATGAGGATTGAAGGCTCGGTTAGTGCAATGGATAGCTATAGATTAGCCAGGAGGGAGCTAAAGAGGGAATTGAGGAGAGCAAAGAGAGGACATGAGAAGACTTTGGCTGATAGGATTAAGGAGAATCCTAAAGCTTTCTTTAGATATGTTAAGAATAGAAGATTGGTTAGGGCAAGATTAGGGCCAGTCATAGACAGCAGTGGGAAGTTGTGCGTGGAGCCTGAAGAGATTGGAGAGGTACTGAATAAATATTTCTCTTCGGTATTCACGCAGGGTGATGTAAATGTAGTTATGGAGAACACTGAGGTACAGGGTAGCAAACTGGAAAGTATCGAAGTAGATAGGGAGGATGTGCTAGATATTCTCGAGGGTTTGAAGTTGGATAAGTCCCCTGGGCCGGACGGGATTTACCCTAGGATTCTCTGGGAGGCAAGAGAGGAGATTGCAGAGCCTCTGGCTCTGATCTTCAGGTCGTCGTTGGTTACGGGTGTGGTTCCGGAGGACTGGAGGATAGCGAATGTGGTCTCGTTGTTCAAGAAGGGGAAGAGAGACCTTCCAGGGAATTATAGGCCAGTGAGTCTTACTTCTGTTGTGGGCAAAGTATTGGAGAGAATAATTAGGGATAGGATTTATAGTTATTTAGAGAGAAATGAATTGATTGGGGATAGTCAGCATGGTTTTGTGAAGGGTAGGTCGTGCCTTACTAACCTCATTGAGTTTTTTGAAAAAGTGACTAAAGAGGTGGATGGGGGTAAGGCGGTTGATGTGGTATATATGGACTTTAGTAAGGCGTTTGATAAGGTGGCCCATGGAAGACTTCTGCAGAAAATGCAGATGTATGGGATAGAGGGTGATTTAGCTAATTGGGTTAGGAATTGGCTAGCAGATAGAAGACAGAGGGTGGTGGTTGATGGGAGATATTCATCTTGGAGTTCGGTGACAAGTGGTGTACCTCAGGGGTCTGTTTTGGGGCCCCTGCTGTTTGTAATTTTTATAAATGATCTGGATGAGGGTATTGAAGGATGGATTAGTAAATTTGCAGATGACACTAAAGTCGGTGGAGTGGTAGATAGTGAAGAGGGGTGTTATAGTTTGCAGAGGGACTTGGACAAGTTGCAGAGCTGGGCCGAGAGGTGGCAAATGGAGTTTAATGTGGAAAAGTGTGAGGTAATGCACTATGGCAGAAATAATAAATGTGTAGAGTATAGGGCAAATGGTAGGATTCTTAGTAGTCTAGATGAACAGAGGGATCTTGGTGTGTATGTGCATAGATCCCTGAAAGTAGGCAGTCAGGTCGAGAAGGTTGTTAGGAAGGCATATGGAGTCTTGGCTTTTATTGGTAGAGGGATTGAATTTCGGAGCCGCAACGTCATGTTGCAACTGTACAAAACTCTAGTGCGGCCGCACTTGGAGTATTGTGTGCAGTTCTGGTCCCCACATTATAAGAAAGATGTGGAGGCATTGGAGAGGGTACAGAGGAGGTTTACCAGGATGTTGCCTGGTATGGAGGGCAGGTCTTATGAGGAGAGGCTGAGGGATTTGAGGTTGTTTTCGTTAGAAAGGAGGCGGCTAAGAGGAGACCTTATCGAAACATATAAGATGATTAGAGGTTTAGATAGGGTGGACAGTGATAGCCTTTTTCCTAGGATGGAGAAAGCTAGCACGAGGGGACACAGCTTTAAATTAAGGGGTGATAGTTATAGGACGGATATCAGAGGCAGGTTCTTTACCCAAAGGGTGGTTCGGGAGTGGAATGCCCTGCCTGCAGCAGTTGTAGATGCGCCAAGTTTGGTGGCGTTTAAGAGGTTAGTTGATAAGTATATGGAAGAGAAGGGAATGGTTTAGTTTGGAGGGGCATTGCTTTTTATATTGGTCGGCGCAACATCGAAGGCCGAAGGGCCTGTTCTGTGCTGTAATGTTCTATGTTCTATGTTCTATGTTCTATGATAGATTCTACTTCGAAGATATTTCTTGGCGACAGTTTCTCTAAATTTGGTAGTATCTACTTTCAATTAAATAGTTAAAGCTGATGCTTGGTTAAAGTTGATATTCAGTTAAAGTGCAGTTTAAGAGTTAAAGTTCAGTTGGGAGTTGATCTTCAGTTAGAGTTAAAGTTCAGTAAAGAGTTAATGAGTTGCAACTGTTTATGCTTGAGTTGGTATTAAAAGTTTAAATAAAGAAATAATTGAATTACTGTTCTTGTCGATCTCACTAAACTGGAATGCTTGGAAGGAGTTTACATTAAAGTTTTATAACACATTTGACCATAATGTTGATCAGTGGGCGCCTTACAGCTAGACAAAGAGTTGGAGCCAGAGAGGGTTATGAAGAGAAGTCCAGAACTTTTAGGGCCTCGACACTGAAAGCATGGCGACAAACTGTGCAGTGATCTGGGACTGCACATGAGGTCAGAATTGGAAGTGAGTCAAGCTCTCAAAGACTTATATGATTGTGCATTAATTTAGCTGAACTATGTTCACATTTTTAATTCATCTTAGGAGCATCAGTGGCGAGGCCAGTATTTATTTTCCATTCTGAGTTGCTCCTGAGCAGGTGGTGCTGAGCTACCTTCTTGAACTGCTGCAGTCCGCATGATGTGGGTTGACCCACAGTGCTGTTAGGAAGGGAATTCCAGGATTTTGACTCTGTTGCAGTGAAGGAATGATGATATATTTCCAAGTCAGGACAGTGAGTGACTTGGAGGGGAATTTGCAGGTGGTGTCATTCCCATGCGACTGCTGACCTTGTCCTTCTGGGTCGTAGAGGTCAAAGCCATAAGACATAGAGCAGAATTATGCCACTTGGCTCATCGAGTCTGCTTCGCCAAAGGTCAAGGATTATTTAGTGATTTCATATATTTTGGGGTAGTCAGTGGTTAGAAACCTTTCCTGTTCCTGAGCTAAAACAAAACCAAAAAATGACTACAGTAATTAGAAGATGTGCTCTTCTTCCTTTCCTTTCTAACTTGCCTGCGCTCACCAAACAACATCATTGTATCGGTGAATTACAATGTTTGAAAGCAAAAGTTTCCCATGCGATTCCAACCATGAGCCATTCTCTAAAAGGCTTGGTCAATGTTGGAATGAATACCCTGACGCTCCCTCCCCACCTTCTCCACCCATTTGCCAGTGACAGGTAACCAATAGTTTCATAAAGTCATAAGATATAGGAGCAGAATTAGGCCATTCAGCCCATTGGGTCCGCTCTGTTTCTCCAGAAGGAACTTTTCAAAATGCAGCTAATGAAAATACAACAAAACTTACTCCAACTTATAAGACAAAGAAAGGGTTTAGTGAGGAAACATCATTACTCCAAGCTCACCACAATTCTACATCTTATTTAGTGGATCACTCTGTGATTGATTCCATGGTTACTGGGTCAGCTGACCCTTACACCTTGTTCCTATTGGTCACATTATATCCAATCAAAGTTGTCACGGGTTATATTCTAACACGCTCTGTCATTCGATCACGCCTTCTCCCCGTAACCCTTCAACCAATCAAAAATCTGTCTAACTCCTCCTTAAATTTATTCACTGTCCCAGCATTCATTGCACTTTGGAGTAGCAAATTTCACAGATTGACAATGCTTTGGGTTGAAGGTAATGAAGAAGCCGATTAAGGCCCTTTCCTGATGAATGAAACACAGCCAGTGAGAGGAGGTAGTCTTCTGGGAGCAGACTGATAGTACAATGCCAGGGAACTGGGTTCAATTCTGGCTTCAGGTCACTGTCTGAATGGAGCTTGCACTTTCTATCCGTGTCTGCATGGGTTTCTTCTGGGTGCTCTGGTTTCCTCCCACAATCCAAAGATATGCAGGCTAGGCTGATTGGCCAAACTAAATTGACCCTAGTGTGAGGGGATTAGCAGGGTAAATGTATGGGGTTATGGAAATAGGGCCTTGGTGGGACTGTGGTCGGTACAGACACGATGGGCCAAATAGCCTCTTTCTGCACTATAGGGATTCTATGAAAAGCACTCTTGAGTCAGACTGGTGTGCAAGGATTTCCTTTTTTCTCTTTTCTCTCTGAGTGCCTTTCTTGTCTTCCTATTGTTCCTTGCCTGGAATGGCTTCACAACCTCTGATAACTCTTAGCGCTTTTGCCCAGTGCCATTATTTTTTTGTGATTTAGACAATGAATAGCTACGGACCGTTTAATCTCACAAGGGATCATTGACAAACCTAATTCTGATAGACTGTATCCAGAAATCAATGGATAGTCAATCAAGAGTGTGAATTCTGGCTCATTTCATTCTTCCCAGATATGTCAGAGGTGGGATCAGCTGGGTCCCTGACGCCGTGAGGCAGCAGTGCGAACCACTGTGCCTCCATGCCACCCAATGATTTTGTCAAAGCCAGACATTGTACTGGAGGAATTCAAGCCGGCAGCAATGAGAGATCAATGCAGAGTTGTGGGTACAGAGAACTCGGGAATCATGGTGAAGGAAGGGGGAGGGTGCTGTCAGCATGGAGTTAGGGATGGCTGAGGAATCGGGAGTTGAGCTTTATGAACTGGCATGCTGGGGAAGGGTTGGATTTCCACCAATAATGAAGAACGCAGAGCGACAGCAGATGAAAGCAGGACGGATGGTTTTGGCAAGAAGAGCTGAGGTGGGTTGGAGAAGCTAATGTTGCTGTCTAATTGTGACAGATGATTGGGACAGGAGCCTGGAAGGTGGGAAGAGCAGGGAATAAAGTTAGATATGAGGAGGCAGCGGAACAGGAAGCTTTAAATTCAGACACCAGGAAATCCACAGACTCCTTAGATATTGGAGTTGGAGGCATGGGGGTATCATCAAAACAGAGTCTTCACTGGGAGAGGAAGGTGGGGGGAATGAGATCTTCATTATCTCCCTCTGCATTCAGCAGCTCGAACCTGAAACTCTCTCACTTTGGAATAAACTCAATTTCAGATAATACAGTGCAGCGATAACAATTGGAAAATGATTATAAGCCCATTCCTCCCGAGGCTAGAACATTTATGAAAAAGAAATTTCTTTTCCTCCGCTTAGTTTGTGCATTTAATTCAAAAAGGACACCTCTCCAATTGTGAGACCAAACAATGAGTTCTGAAATGGGAATGGGTGCCTTCAGGGTAGCCTCATCCAAAACCAGTTTTTTATTTTTTTTAAATCAAAAAATAATATCAGCGCCGTTCCGACAGCTTGCTGCTTTGTGCGACCTTAATCTTCTTTATTTAAATTAAGTTGTTCTGGCAAATGGGTGAACCCGAGGAAGGAAACTCAGCTGGAAGTTTGATTTTCAGATGTAAGAGCCTTGATTTTCCAATCTGGGATTGGGAAAATGAGGCCTGGATAATGTCCGGGTCTCGACATGTCCATCACTCTCACAATACGGTCTTCAAATACCAGTGTCCAGTTAGCGACACCGAGCATTACCAGAAGACCGGAGCTGCCTGCTCAGCACTGTTGCAAACGGCACACATAATAGTGCTCCCAAAAAGGAAAAGCAGGACATCAAAGGCCAGCATCTTCACTATTCTAAATAGTGACCAAATGGCCAACTAAAAAGTCGCAAGTAGGCTTACTTTAACACTGCAACGAAGTTATTGTGAAAATCCCTCAATCGCCATACTCTGATTCCTGTTCAGATAAATGATGTAGAGATGCCGGCATTGGACTGGGGTAAACTCAGTAAGAATGTGGCAACACCAATTTTAAATCCAACTGATTTATTTGATAGTAAATCTGTGAGCTTTTGACGTTTTCATCTTCGTCAGGTAAATGCAGTGTTCTGGTCTGCAATAGCACACGTATCAGCACAGACAGTCACAGATTGCTGATTAGAATGCGAATCCTTACACCTAAGCTGCTATTCAAGTGTTAAAGTAGCTAACAATGTGTGAGAAGGGAACCCTGAGCATTGGTTAGAGAAATGTGTATTTTCTCCAGACAGCACAGTAAGTGAGGTTTTTTGCTAACCCAGGCAAGTCACGGGGGTTACAGATAGTGTGACATGAAGCCAAGATCCCTGTTAAGACCATCCTCATGTGTGCGGAACTTGGCTATCAGTCTCTGCTCAGCGACTCTGCGCTGTCGTGAAGGCCCCCTTGAAGAACATTTACCTGAAGGTCGGAGGCCGAATGCCCATGACTGCTGAAGTGTTCACCCACAGGAAGGGAACTATTTTGCCTGGTGATTGTTGAGCGATGTTCATTCATCCACTGTCGTAGTGTCTGCTTGGCCTCTCCAATGTACCATGCTTCGGGACATCCTTTCTTGCAATGTATTAGGTAGACTGTTCGGATACACAGAAGGAGAATCTGGTATGGCCAACGTACCTAATAAACATGTCTTTTGGGCTGTGGGAGGAAACTGGAACACTCAGAGGAAACCCGCGCAGACATGGGGAGAACATGCAGATTCCGCACAGACAGTGACCCAAGCCAGGAATTGAATGCAGAGTCCCTGCTGCTGTGAGGCAGCAGTGCTAACCATTGTGCCAGAGTATCGCTCTGGCAATAATCCAGGAATTCTATACAGCTGAGAGTCAGTGGTGGGGGACATATCATCCGAGTAGAGACCTCACTTGGAAAACATTCTTTCTTATCTCCGGCTCTAATTCCTGGTACTTCCTCCCTAACATCACTCTGGGTCTAGTAGCATCACACAGAGTACAACAATTCACCTTTTCAACTGTAATTACAGTAAGTAGTCTCACCACTCCAGGTTAAAACCCAACAGGGTTATGTGGTATCATGAGCTTTTGGAACACTGCTCCTTCATCAGGTGAGTCAAACTTGATGAAGGAGCAACACTCTGATAGCTCGTGCTACCAAATAAATCTGTTGGACTTTAACTTGGGGTTCTGAAACTACTTACTGTGCCCACCCCAGTCCAACGCCGGCAACTCCTCATCACAACTGTAATTAGAGATGGGCACTGGATACTGGCCTCACTATTAGTGCTCACATCCTCGGAACAAAGAAAGAAAAACTAAACGTGCGGTGCCTCAGAAGTGATAGTGAATAGAAATTCTTGCAGAAACGATACAGGAATGAAAACAATAAAGGGGTTTCTGCAGCCCAATGTCCATCTTAAAATGGACAACGATTGCGCTTACTAACAGTACTGGGGAAAGGTTTCTTCTCTCCCTGTGGCCTGTAGAACAGTTTGAGTTTGCCAGCCCAGGCATTTTGGACAATGAAACTCAGTTCTTTCTCATTCATTTGGCTCTTCTCAAATCTTAAGTCAGAAAACCTGACTCATTAGTATCTACATCTCGAGACATGTGCAAATTGCACAAATTATATGGACCATACAGAACAAGAACAGGCTATTCTGGTCAACAACACAGCATGTTTTAGCAATGTTCTTTTCTCACCCTTAACATCCCCTCCCTGTCTTTGGACAGAGAACAGTGTCTTATTGGGCAATAGTTGGCATTGGTATGGCAACGACATAACAGATACAGGAGGACGGAGATCAATTTTGAAAATACACCTCAGTGGTTGACAAAACTTGCATGACTGAAGCCAAGTAGACTGTGCAGGACTCAGACACAAGCGGTGGGCCAGCCTTTGTCACGCACAGGGCGTAATGAGTCATTCCTAAGCAGGGCGTTTCAAAAACACAACGTTGTGCTTTTAAACAAGCATTTACTTAAACGAAGGTGTGCACCCAAGTCTTTCACGTTCATAGCGGCACCTGCTAAGTGCCAAAACAATCTCACTGCAAAGCAGAAAATGTGTCACCTCAAATGGGAGCCCTGACACATGAGTAAAAAGGTTTAGTTGCATTAGCCACGGGATCCAGGGAAAACAAACTCCCCGTCACCATGACAGTCCTGGTTGCCTCAGTGAGGTGATAGAATTATCGGCTGCTGCAGGTTGCTGTTTAGTAATTGAGTTAGATGGGTTAAGAAAAGATCTGCCTATGAGATTGGCTTCACTGGGATAAGGGGGAAGAGTATAAATGTCTGATACTGTACTCTAGGGCGCATTTGGTCATAAAATAACAAACTGCTACCACTCAGTGCTCACTCACCAAAGCCAAAGGCTGAAGAAAATAAAGTCCCTTGCTAATTGTGGAGAATGTCTTCTTACAGATGTTACTCAATTAAGAGCCCACAGGGAGACACCTATATTACAACAGTGACTACACTTCAAAAGTACTGACATTGACTGTAAAGTGCTTTGGGATACGCTGAGGTCACAAAAGGCAAGAGAAAAACGTGCACTGTTCCTCCTTTCTCAAGTCCCAACTCCCTCTGCTTACAGGAAGCAGCAAGCAGACTCTGCTCACTTCTACGCAGAACAAAGAACTCAATTTCTTTTTATAACAGTGGTGTTGTGACAACATGGATGTTACATGCATGTTATAATCTGGGGCTACATGTGTAGCAATAGATTTGATTTGATTTGATTTATCATTATCTCAAGTATTGGGAGGCAATGGCCCATTGGGTATAACACGCAAGACTATAAATCCAGAAACTCAGCGAATGTTCTGGGGCTCCAGGTTCAAATCCCGCCACTGCTGATGATGAAATTTAAATTCAGTAAAATATATCTGGAATTGAGAATCCACTGATGACCTTGAGACCGTTGTCGATTGTCAAAAAAACCCACCTGGTTCACTCATGTGCTTTAGGGAAAGAAATCTGCCCTCCTTACCTGGTCTGGCCTACGTGTGACTCCAGAGCCACAGCAATGTGGTTGACTCTCAACTGTCCTCCAAGGCCAACTAGGGATGGACAATAAATGCTGGCCAGCCAGCTACGCCCGTGTTCCATGAATAAAAAAAAAATGAAAAGTATGGGTTCTTGCACGCTGTACAGACAAAGTGTACCGTTCATAGAGAAGGAAAGGAGAGACAGCGCAGAATGTAGTGTTACAGTCATAGGTGAGGTATCGAGAAAGATCAACTTAATGCAAGATAGGTCCAGTCATGGACCTCAGATGGCAGCAGGGAACGAGCTGTTCTTGAGTTGATTGGAGAGAACACCTGAGGTGTTCTAGTGATAGTCGAGGCTCTGACTTTCTCTCCATTGCAAGCTGACTAGTCTTCCCACCTGTCATTGGTAAGTGTTGTAAGAATTTGTAGGTTGATACCTGCGTATGAAAATGGGATGAACACACTTTCACTGACCATCAACTCCTGGGGTGGGACTTGAACTCAGGACGTTACCCGAGACCACCCTTCCTTAAAAACAGTACGACAAGACTACAGATGTTATTTTGGCAAGTAGGTGAAAATGGATGTTAAATGGGAGCTCTGCTGATGAGACGCAATGGGTGGAAATGTCTCATCCCGTCTTCCACAGGAATTGGAGCGACTGGAACATGGACCACGCAAAGGTCCATTGACTTCAAGTGGGGTCTTCCGGCTTTGAGGCGGACGCAGAGGGAAAATCCCACCCAACGAGTCTGAAGGTCCATTTATGGTAACAACTTGGGTCCTAATTGCTGATTAATGTAATTTGAACTTGTCTAGCTAAACAATCACTTCCAGGTTAGGTATCCACCTAACCCATCTAACTCGGTTACCAAAAAGCAACGTGCCGCAGCTTAGAATTGGAGTCTGCACATTCTTCCCATGTCTGAGTGGGTTTTCTCCAGGTGCTCCAGTTTCTTCCCACAATCCCAAGATGTGCAGATTAGCCATGCTAAATTGCCCTCTAAAGGTGTGTGGGTTAGGGGGATTATGAAGAAAGAAGCTGGGTAAGTTGCTTAGTTGGAAAGTCGGTGCAGACTAGATGGGCTGAACAACCTCCTTCTGCACTGCAGGGATTCTATAATTCTACTCGAGTGCTGATTAAATATAATTTTTCTGGATAGGTTTATGTGGGCTCCACACAGCTATTACAGATTATGAAAATGTTTCAGCGTGACCCAGGAACCAGAGTGGGCACAAGATTCCAGACACAGCACTGGAATCCCTGGTGAAGCAGAGCCAGAGGAGAGATATCTGGTGTCCATGATGGGACGGAGTCCACTTCATCCTCTTGTGCCTCTCTCCTTCAGCACACGGCACTGCTTTACTCGGTCTCCTGTCCTCCTTCTATTCCTCCAGCCTGAGCTCTGAGATAGACCCCTAGCAAGATCCTCATTACCCAGCCCTATTCTTCTTCTGTGACTCACAGAATTGTTACAGTGCAGAAGGAGCAGCACAGCGGCACAGTGGTTAGCACTGATGCCTCACAACCCGGGTTCAGTCCTGGCCTTGAGTCACTGTCTGTGAGGAGTTTGCACGTTTTCCCCGTGTCTGCGCGGGTTTCCTCCAGGTGCTTCGATTTCCTCCCGTGCTCCAAAGATCTGCAGGTTAGGTGGATTGGCCATGTTAAATTGCCCCTTTGTGTCAGGGGGACTAGTACGGTATACGCATAGGGTTATGGGGATAGGACCTGGATAGTTGGTGCAGAAATGATAGGCTAAATGGCCTCCTTTTGCATCACAAGGATTCTACAATTCTATGTGGCCATTCAGCCCATAGTGTTCACAACAATTCACTGAACAAACATTTCACTTAGTGCCATTTTCCTGCATGGGGGACGTGTCAGGTCTTTTCCTCCACATTAAAGATTGAGAGTCCTCTATATCCCTGAGCGCTGGGAGGTGTTTAATAAGGTAGAGTAACAGCACATATTCTTTTTAGGTGAAGTCCTCGGAGAATTTCTGAAACACATTGCTCACACATTGGTGGCAGCTTGACAAAATGTCTCCGGGTGTATTGGAAAAGTCTTCCTCAAACCACCAGAAGCAAAGGAAGAGTAAATAGTGCTCAAAATTTTCAGCTATAGTTTGCTTACTCACAAGTAGTTGACAAGTGATTGGGGGGAGGGCCAGCCACCAAAATATGGCATATCCTCCTTAACAAGTGCCAGCAGGTATTTCTACCAGCTGTTTCATGGCTGCTCCTAGCACTGACCTCAATTCTTTTACCAAGATGGCATCTTGCATTAAATATGGGCTAAACAAGCTTTTCAGCTCCAAACTCCCATCTTGGTCACCTTGACGCTTTTTTAGCAGCTAAAGTAACTGAGAACATTTTCCCCCTCATGAGTTCCTGGTGATATCTGAGCTCCAGCTCTCTAGGCAATGGCAATCGGATTGCAATCATCTCTGTTGCTTTGTCTTTATTCCAGATTGGTTGCCAGGTTTCCGATCTCTTCTATTATTTCCACCCCTCGTCGCCAGGCTGGCCGCTGGGCTTCTTTTCAGTTTATCTGCCTTACTGCCAGCTCTGTGCTCTCTTCTAGGAATTCACTGTGAGAGCCTCCATCATTTTCAAGACCCAGTGTTGGGATTTCCATCTTTGCCCTGGGATTAGTGTCGATTTTTCCATCTTATTTCCTATCCTGATGTCAACATTTTTTCCCTCTTCTCCAGGCTCAATACTGGAATGCTTATCCCTCTTTCCATTTTGGTGCTGGGTTTTCCATCTTTTGTCTGGCCTCGGCCTCACACTTTTGAGTGTGCCCTCCACACTTCAGTAGCCAGAAAACAGGGCGACCCTGGCCATTGCTTCAGGCTGCTTTGTAACCTCCGTACCCAATCCAAACTGAGCGTCTGGCCTTTCATCCTCCCCATTCCAAAGACCACCTCCTTCCACGACCGTAATACGGCTGGCCTATTTTCCCTTATACCTCAGCCCGTTATCTGGTGAAATCCTCAGCCAAGCTCATCCAGCCCCAATATTCTAATTTTAGAATCCTGACAGTGCAGAAAGAGCCATTCGGCGTATCGAGCCTGCAACTGACCATAATCCCACCCAGGTCCTATTCCCACAACCCCACATACTTACCCTGCTAATCCCCTGATACTAGGCTCAATTTAGCCAGCACATCTTTGGACTGTGGAAGGAAAGCGGAGCACCTGGAGAAAACCTGAGCAGACACAGGGAGAATGTACAAACTCCGCACAGACAGTGATCCAGGCTCAGAATTGAACTTGGGTCCCTAGCGCTGTGAGGCAGCTTCCCTTTCTCCATACACTGTAAACATTAGCTCATTCTAAACTCTTCTACATGCACCCTCTGCCATTCACTCGAATCCACATTGTCTCCAGGTATCCTGAAACCTCAAGTTTAAATGTCTACTTAAAAGGCAGTCCACAGATCTTTGAGGACAGATAATATCCAAGAAGGGTTAACGACTAAACTGCCTATGACACACGATAGAAGACAGCTGAGATGGCTTATAAAATATTATGCTTTGGCCAAGATTTTAGTCATCTTTCTTGATATCTTCTTTGGCTTGACATCTTTGATGACACCTTTGCGAACATTTTTCCATGTTAAAAAAAGAATTGAATGGGAGCAGTGATGGCCAATAGAATCATAGAGTTATAGAGGTTTACACCATGGAAACTGTCCCTTCAGTCCAATTTGTCCATGCTGTCCTTCTTTTTTACCATTAAGCTATTCCTAATTGCCCACCTTTGACCCATATCCCATCTTACCCATGCATCTGTCTAAATGTTGTTTAAAAGACAAAATTGCACCCGCCTCTACCACTACCTCTGGCAGTGTGTTCCAGACCCTCTGTGTGAAAAAATTGTGCCTCTGGACCCTTTTGTATCAATCCCCTCTCACCTTCAACATCTGACCTCTAGTTTTAGGTTCCTCTACCTCTGGAAAAAGATATTGACTATCTAGCTGATCTACACCCCTCATTATGTTACAGACCTCCATAGGTCGCCCCTCAGCTTCCTACGCTCCAGGGGAAAAAAATACCAGTCTCTCCAGCTTCTCCTTATAACTTTAACCATCATGTCCCAATAGCATCCTAGTAAATATTTTCTGCGCTCTTTCTAGTTTAATAATATCCTTTCTATAACAGGGTGACCAGAACTGTATACAGTATTCCAAGTGTGACCTCACCAATATCTTTTACAACTTCAACAAGACATTCCAACTCCTATCTACGCTGGAATCATGTTTTCTAGTTTAGTGAACATTGAGGTTATGATGCTCAATTAAAATATGCATTTTTTTTTACTGAAAGTGATTTTGTTTTCGTGGACCGAAGGGCCAGTTTCCATGCTGTAAACCTCTATGACTTTACTGCCCTCACTGCTCCATGCCGGAATCAGGTTTTCTAGTTTAGTGAACATTGAGGTTACAATACTCAATTAAAATATGCAATTTTTTACTGAAATTGATTTTTCTTTCTTGGACCACCTTCTCAGAACCATCTCCTCTTCGATTATCTAAGGGATACTAAATGCAATACAAACTAGCCAGACTCATTACTATTTTTTGATTATATCCATGTCGACATGACTGTTGCACATCATCTGTCAGTATCATTCTAATGCTTGCTGCTTTACCCCTCAACAAAATAACCTTGCCTAAGAGGTTAAAAATAAAATATTAATAAGTTCCCATTAGTGCATTTGCAGTGCATCATTGTGTCATACCCAATTCCTCACTCCAGCCACCCCACATTGCATAGCACTAAAAATTAAATCCCTCACTCCTGCTCTGGTCAAGTCAAATTCAACAGGAAATTCAGGAGAGGTTCTTTATCCAGGGAATGGTTGAAATGTGGAACTCGTTCCACAAGAGGTTACCACTGACCAGAAACTCACCACATAAACACAGTAGCTGCAAGAACAGGCCAGAGTCTAGCAATATTGCAGCAAGTAACTCACCTCCTGACTCCCCAAAGCCTATCTATCATCTATAAGGCACAAGTCAGGAGAGTGATGGAATACTCCCCATTTGCCTAGATGGATGCAACTCCAACAACAGTCAAGGAGCTTGATACTATCCAGGACAAAGCAGCCTGCCTGGTTGGTATCACATCTCCTAACATCCAATCTCTGTGCCACTGGTGCTCAGTAGCAGCAGTGTGTACTATCTGCCAGATGCACTACAGCAATTCACCAAAGATCCTTTGACAGCACTTTCCAAATCCAACACTCCTTCCATCTCGAAGGACCAGAACAGCAGATACATGGGAAAACCAGCACTTATAAGTTCCCCTTCAAGCCACTCACTGTTCTGACTTGGAAATATATCACCGTTCCTTCGCAGTCACTGGGTCAAAATCCAGGAAATCCTTCTCTAACAGCATTGTGGATCAACCCACAGAACATGGACTGCAGTGATTCACCAAGTGGAGATGCCGGCATTGGACTGGAGTAAACACAGTAAGAAGACTCACAACACCAGGTTAAAGTCCAACAGGTTTATTTGTGCTACCAAATAAACCTATTGGACTTTAACGTGGTGTTGTGAGACTTCATACTGTGATTCAAGAAGGCAGCTTACACCACCACACTCTCAAGGGCAACTAAGCATGGGCAATAAATGCTGGCCAGCCAGCGACACCCATGTCCCATGAATGAATAAAGTAAAAACAAACAGTGACTGCGGTGACTAACACAGATGTCTTTAAGGTAGAAAAGTAGATGAGGGAGAAAGGAATAGAAGATAATGCCGATAAAATGAGATGAAGAGGGGATGGGAGAGGCTGTGTGAAGAATTTTTGTGATAAGATTGAGTATTGCAGCATAGCGACAAGCCTGTGAAAAAAGATGCTGATTCAGGCTTGTATTAAAGGGAGCCTGTGTGTCCCTTTATCCTCCTCGGCTCTAAGCTGTGCTTTGTGATAACAGGCTGCCTGTACCAAAAAAAAATAATAGGAGCCATCTGTCGTTAGATGAAACCAGTTTTCACTTCAGTGCCTTCTTCAGTCGATGAGCTTCCACTGAGGGGAATCCCTGCTGATCCACTCTGTTACGCTCCAAAGTCCACTCCAACAATCACTTTCTCCTTTCTGTGCACACACAGACACCAAATAAACTGCACTCTCTCAGGGAGGTTAATATTTGGGGCAAAAGAAAGACGGGCAATCAGAAATAAAACCCCAAGGCACAGCGTGGAAATCAATGTTGAAGGAGGATTAACTCCCAGCCTCCGGATCAGAATGTTACTGCCGAGGAAGATTCCAAAACACAAATATTAATCTGTCCAAATGAAAATATTGTGTGAATCTCTTTCCACTTCGAAATCCAAATGATAAAAACTAGCTAATTGTTTCTCAGAAAGGGCAGATGGAGACCTAGATAACATAGGATAGAATGACAGAAACCCTAAAGTGCGGAAGGAGGCCACTTGGCCCATCGAGCCTGCACTGACAACAACTCCACCCAAGCCCTATCTCCACAACCCCACAAATTTACCTGGTTCCTCCTTCTGACACCAAGGGGCAATTTAGCATGGCCAATTAGCCTAACCTGCACATCTTTGGACTGTGGAAGGAAATCAGAGAACCTGGAGGAAACCCACACATACCCTGGGAAAACGTGCAAATTCCACACAGACAGCCACGCAAGGCCAGAATTGAAGACAAGTCCCTGGTGCTGTGAGGTAGCAACAGCCCTGAGGAAAGGATGGTGGTCATCCAGGGAGCGTTTTCAAAGAGAAAAATGCATGTCTGTGTAAGAAGAGTAGGAGATAGCTGGGAAATGTATCAGAGCAATCAAGTGAGACAATTAGAGTCAGAAGATATCTGAGTGAGATTACACACACAGAGATGGGAGATATCTGAGTGAGATTACACACAGAGAAACAGGGACATCTGAGTGAGATTACACAGAGAGACAGCAGATATCTGAGTGAGATTACACACACAGAGATGGGAGATATCTGAGTGAGATTACACACACAGAGACAGGGGCATCTGAGTGAGATTACACACAGAGAGACAGGGGATATCTGAGTGAGATTACACACAGAGAGACAGGGGATATCTGAGTAAGGTTACACACACAGAGACAGGAACATCTGAGTGAGATTACACAGAGAGACAGCAGATATCTGAGTGAGGTTACACACAGAGAGACAGTAAATATCTGAGTGAGGTTACACACAGAGACAGGAACATCTGAGTGAGATTACACAGAGAGACAGCAGATATCTGAGTGAGGTTACACACAGAGAGACAGGGGATATCTGAGTGAGGTTACGCACACAGAGACAGCAGATATCTGAGTGAGGTTACACACAGAAAGACAGCAGATATCTGAGTGACATTACACAGAGAGACAGGAGATATCTGAATGAGATTACATAAAGAGACAGGAGATTACTGAGAGAGATTACACACAAGACAGGAGATGTCTCTGAGTGATTACATAGGCCTGATATGAAGATGCTGGCATTGAACTTGAGTAAACACAGTAAGAAGTCTCACAACACCAGGTTAAAGTCCAGCGGGTTTATTTGGTAGCACAAGCCAGTAGCTTTTGGAGCAGCTAGTGCGATGACTGGGAGTGAGTGCACATAACATAAAAGCTAGCCTATGACCATTGTGAAGGTGCAACATCATTATGGTGTATTACCACAGCCACTGGCCAGTTTCTTTGATAATTTAACTTGTTGAGAAGTCTATTTTGTTGTCGGTGCTGTCACTTATCATATACAACAACAGGTTGCATACTGTCAGAACCAGGAACACTCAAATAAAGTACAAATTTCAGATAATCAGAAACTGCACCCAATTCGGACTAAGGCAATTCTAAAAATATTCAGTACAATATGTTTGATCAGTGAACTGCAAAACTGTGCAAATAAAAAATGTGCAAATTTATGAAACTACCAATGCTATCAATTGCACGAAATGTCAATACATTTAAATCATTTATACCTACAACACTTCTGCTACAAATTTCTGTTTGTTGCTGCTTTTTGCTGTTCATCAAAGTAAGGAAAGTACTGGGGGATAAATTATTTTCCAATTTTTCGGCACAAGGTATTTTAATGTCAGTGATAATACTTCAGTCTCCTGAAACAATGCAATCCTCAGAACATCATACCCCAACTGCGAGTGAAAGTTTCACCTAATTAGAGATTGCCATGTCCCAGGCAGGCTAATTGGGAGCATGGGTGGGGTGCTCAAAAGTATGACAGAGAGGGAGAGAGAGAATAAGAGTGAGAGAGATAGAGAGGAACACAGAGAGAAACTTTGATTTGATTTATTACTGTCATATATACTGGGATACCAGTGAAAAGTATTGTTTCTTGTGCACTATACGTGCACTATAAATCCCTATGAGGAGAGGCTGAGGGATTTGAGGTTGTTTTCGTTAGAAAGGAGGCGGCTAAGAGGAGACCTGATCAAAACATATAAGATGATTAGAGGTTTAGATAGGGTGGACAGTGATAGCCTTTTTCCTAGGATGGAGAAAGCTAGCACGAGGGGACACAGCTTTAAATTAAGGGGTGATAGTTATAGGACGGATATCAGAGGTAGGTTCTTTACCCAAAGGGTGGTTCGGGAGTGGAATGCCCTGCCTGCAGCAGTTGTAGATGCGCCAAGTTTGGTGGCGTTTAAGAGGTTAGTTGATAAGTATATGGAAGAGAAGGGAATGGTTTAGTTTGGAGGGGCATTGCTTTTTATATTGGTCGGCGCAACATCAAAGGCCGAAGGGCCTGTTCTGCGCTGTAATGTTCTATGTTCTATGTTCTATACAGACAAAACGTATCATTCAAGGAGTACATAGGGGAAAAAGAAATTATAGAATTAGAATGCATGTTAGGGACAGCTTGCAAGAAGTTCCCTCACCCAGGTGCCATCTTGAATCGAGTCATAGCGTCATAGAGGTTTATAGCAAGGAAACAGGCTCTTCGGCCCAACTCGTCCATGCTTTCCCTTTTTTAAATATGTTAGCTAGTCCCAATTGCCCAGGTTTGGCCCATATCCTCTATATCTATTTTACCCATGTAATGCTTTTTAAAAGATAAAATTGTACCCGCCTCTACTAATATCTTAGGCAGCTCGTTCCAGAAACTCACCAACCTCTGTGTGAAAAAATTGCCCCTCTTGACCCTTTTGTATCTCTACCCTGTCACCTTAAACTGTGCCCTTTAATTTTAGACTTCTCTATCTTTGGGAAAAGATATTGACCATCTAGTTGATCTATGTCCCTCATTATTTTATAGACCTCTATAAGGTCGCTCTTAAGCCTCCTATGCTCCAGAGAAAAAAGTCCCAGTCTATCCAGCCTCTCGTTATAACCATCAAGTACCAGTAACATCCGAGTAAATCTTTTCAGTAAATCTCTTTCTAGTTTAATAATACCCTTTCTATAATAGGGTGACCAGAATTGGACACAGTATTCCAAGTGTGACCTCACCAATGTTCTGTACACTTCAACAAGAAATCGCAGCTCCTGGATTTAATGTTCTGATCAATCAAACCAAATGCAGACAGACGTGGAGGCAAGATTCTCCTTCTATTGCCTGGAATGAAGTTGTGGATGTTAAAGAGAGAGACAAACCCCAGGAGATAGTAGGGATGGATGAAATAAAAACACAAATTCCTGGAAATCCACTGCAGGGCTGAGAGCATCAGAGAAGAAAAAAGATAAGGTTAGCATTTCCTCAATGGGCTTTATAAGGGAACTGGTCCATTTTAAACAGCAGTAATCTTCCAATGACGAGGCATTTTACAGTGTTTGGTTTGGCAAAGGTTCCTTCTTTCATGAATATTCCTGAAAAGTTAGCTACTCAGTGCAAGTATGCGCTTCTTGTGCAAGAATGGACGACTGAACATGGCAGGGGGAATTCTAATGGAAATTGTGGATGAACTGAAAGGCCATTCACTGTTAAGGTTTGTGCTCCTTGGTATTGGATTGTGCTTTGCCACGATGCCTGATCCTGCGTGCAGTTTGTCCTTGATAAGAGCAATGGGTTGAATGGGTCCTCAGGCTGCGTTGAGCATTTGCCCGCCAAAAAAAAATTCATCTGTTCCAATAAAATTAGTTTATGCAAAACATCCAGCTGACAGTGGAGAAAGAGAAGAGGAAAAAACACAGGGAATGAAAGAGATCTTTCTGGTGCTGCAACTCATTCCTGCTACTACCACCCTGCTCCTGCCCAGAGAAACTCTTCTGAGGAAGAAGGCGGGGGAGGGGGGGGGGTGCTCACTGTATCAGATACAGCCAGACTAATAAATCCGATGCTGAGAGATTTTTATAAAGAAGTCCCCAAGTCAACCAGGACAACTGAACCATTAACTCTGCTGGCATCCTGCTAATGATTAAAATATATCTGAGAACTTCCCAATAATAAACTGCACCTTGGAGTTGCCTGTGTCGATGTCAGAATATTACTTGCACTTTTCCCAGACCAACGGGCTGGAGATAAGATGATCATTTAATGCCCTGGGCTAGGCGGAAGGAGGATAGGGTGTACAAGGGGGAATTAAAGATCTTATTAGATCAAAGGAAGGAGTTTACAATGTTGTCAAAACAAGCCGTAAGCTCGAGAACCAGGTGGATTTTAGAATTCAGCAGAGGAGGAGCAGAGAGAATATGAGAGTACAGCAGCAAGAGACATAAAAATAGCTTGAGGACATTTCCATAGGCATGCAAATAGGAAGGAAGGGATTAATGAGAGTAAACTCACTGGAAGCAGGGACAACTGAAATTGTAACAAAGAAAAAGGAAATAGAATCTCTACAGTGCAGAAGGAGGCCATTCAGCCCATAAAGTCTGTGCCGACCACAATCCCACCTAGACCCTATTCCCGTAACCCCACATATTTACTCCCTAACAGTGGGGTTAATTTAACATGGCCAGTCAACTGTATGCCTTGCCCCTCGGGTGAATATAAACAGTTTGGTGGGACTGTTTAGAGGGAGAGTCAGTCAGGTCAGCCTGATATCTGTCCCAATATCTATTCCCGACCAGATACAAAGAACAGGAATAGGCCCATCAGTCCTTCAAGCCTGTGCTGATCACGTTGTCCTATCTTGACCAACTACTTGTAACCCTCTATTCCCCACCTGTCTATCCAGATAAGCCTTAAATCATAGAATTCCTACAGTGCAGAAGGAGGCCATTTGGTCTATTAAGTCTGCATCAACCACAATCCTACCCAGGCCCGATTTCCTAAACCTCTCATGTTTACCCTGCTAATCCTCTCAATTTAGCACGGCCAATCCACCAAACCCGCACATCTTTGGACTGTGGGAGGAAACTGGAGCACCTGGAGGAAACCCATGCCGACACAGGGAAAATGGGCAGATCCCACACAGAGAATTGCTCCAGGTCGGAATTGAACCAGAATTGAAATGCTAGAGAATTTAAACGAGAACTCTGGGGGGGCTTTTCAGACCTTCCTGCCAGCAGGACCTGCCAGTCCCCAACAGCAGAGAGGTTGGGCTGCAGAAACACGACTGACGTTGGCACTACCGTGGGGCTGGATGATCCTGCCGCTGGCCAGTGGCGAGCTGCTCTGCGTATTACTCTGCGAGAAGAGGGATAAGATCCTGGCCTCAGGCCTTTCTGCTCCTTCACTGTTCTCAGAAATGGGTTTAGTATTCCCTGAATAGAGAGTAGAGACGTTTTCACAAGGTATTGGAATACGGGCAGACATGACAGGATGATTTGTGGCTTTTGTGAAATTGCTTCAAAAATGAAATAAGATTTTAATTACACAAAAAAAATGAACCTCCCTCTTCCAATTTAATGATAACGATGAGCTCATCTTTCACGTCTTAATGAATAATGAAATAATCGAGAGTATCATGGTGTCAAAAGATCTCCACTCTAAAAAAACGTACGAAGTCTTAGAGGTTTACAGCAAGGAAAAAACCCCTTCAGCCCAACTTGTCCACACTGCCTTTTTTTAACCACTAAGTTAGTCCCAATTGCCTGCGTTTGGCCCATATCCCTCTATACCCATCTTACCCAAGCAACTGTCTAAATGCTTTGTAAAAGACAAAATTGTACCCACCTCTACTACTGCCTCTGGCAGTTTGTTCCAGACACTCACCACCGTCTGTGCGAAAAAATTGCCCCTCTAGACCCTTTTATATCTCTCCCCTCTCATCTTAAACCCTCGCCCTCTAGTTTTCGACTCATCTACCTTTGGGAAAACATCCTGACTATCTGAGTCAACCATATAATTGCCCAAGGTACCAAGCATGACACATACGCAAGAATTCTGCCGCCCCACGGAATCAGGGCGAGCAAGGGGTGGGCAATGGAAACGTCCGCTGACCTCAGGTGGGATTTTCTGGTCTTGGGTCAAGCGAGGCCATAAAATCCTGCCCATAAAGTGGCAGTGGATTCAGCTCCCTGAGCTGATAGGAAATCTCTATGCATGGCCAGGACTTTCCAGAAATGAAGTGCACTTCCTGGGAACATGGTTGTGCACAGACTTGCTCCAAGTCCTTACTGAGGAGAAAGAATATAGGGGCCTGAGTGAGGGATCAATATGATATTTATTCAAAGATCTAGACAAGGAAAAGCCATTAATCTCAAATGGAATAATAAAAGGCACCTCGACGAGGAAGGACAAAGATGAGTTGGAGAAGTTATGTAGAAGTGTGCTGAAATTACAACACAGAAACAAGAGTTTTGGGATCTTTTCACAACTGCCCAAGATCACAGACAAACCTCAGTTTAATGTCTCATTTGAAAGACAGCACCACCAACAGTTCAGCACTCCTTCAGTCTGAAACCCGGGCAAGAAGTCTCACAAAACCAGGTTAAAATCCAATAGGCTTATTTGGAATCACGGGCTTTTGGAGCGCTGCTCCTTCTTCAGGTGAGCGTGGACTCAACTGATGAAGCACTTTGAAAGTTTGTAATTCCAAATAAACCTGTTGGACTTGAACATGGTGTTATGAGACTTCTTACTGTACCCACGCCAGTCCAAAGACATCTCCACATCATGACATCAGAGCATCATACTTGAATTTTGTCTTCAAGGCTTGGGACTTGAACCCTGAAGTTTGGAAACTCACACAGAAGTGGGTGACCATTTGAGCCCCAACTGGCACTGAAAGCAACGTGGCTTCATCAATCACATTCCCTTTGTAACCCTTTCCCTCAACTTTTATCAAGCAGCATCAAAGTCAATATGGTCTGTTTCAATCACTAACTTTGGATTCCCAAGGTTTGGCACAAAAGATTTTCCTGCTCTGTATCCAAAACCTTATATTTAATCTCATGTCACAGTATACTTATAGCTCAGAAGGAGGCAATTTTCTTTTACTTATTCGTGCAACATGGGTGTCACTGGCTGGTCAGCATTTGTTGTCCATCCCTGAGGGCATTTAAGAGTCAACCGCATTTTTGTGGCTCTGGAATCACATTTAATTCAGATCAGGTAAGATGGCAGATTTCCTTCCCTAAAGGACATTAGTGAACAAGATGGGCTTTTCTGACAATCGACAATGGTTTCATGGTTATCGGTAAGTTCTTAATTCCAGGTTTTTTTATTGAATTCAAATGTCACCAACTGCCGTGGCAGGATTCGAACCAAGGACCCCAGTAACATTATCCTGGGTGTCTGAATTTATTATCTGAATTATCCTGAATTTATTTTTCTCTCACGATTTGCTTCTTTTGTCAATTACTTTAAATCTTTGCCCTCTCAGTCTTGATCCTTTTGCACACGTAATGAATGACCAGAGTATGACTTTTTTTCAATTGCATTTCTTCAACATATCTGAATATAGGGGCAGTTTTTTATTTTATTATTAATTAGTATCATAAGTAGGCTTACATTAACACTGCAATTGCTGTGAAAATTCCCTAGTTGCCACACTCTGGCACCTGTTCAGATACACCTTAGGGAGAACTTAGCATGGCCAAAGCATCTAACCAGCACGTTTTTCGGACTGTGGGAGGAAACTGGAGGACTCGGAGGAAACCCATACACACACGGAGAGAATGTGCAGACTCCGCACAGACAGTTACTATGCCAGGAATCGAACCCGGGTTCCCGGCGCTGTGAGGCAGCAATGCTAACCCACAGTGCCACCCTTCTCCACTTAGGGTGACATGCTTAGCTCATTGTAGATGGTTTAAGTCTAACAAACAACAAAAATCAAGTACAGTGATCTATGTAACACAACACTAAATGTCATAAGTTTCCCTATGTGCACACTGCACCGTGACAATAGGCAAACAAACTCAGAGAACCAGCATTTGAAGGAATTATGATCAAAACCCATCATTACCACAAATGTGTATTTGGGAAGACATTTCCCCAAGAACAGCCTGTACTAACCACCATCTTCCCTCCTCAACAATACTCCTACTCAAAAACTCCCAGTGCAGCTTGCCAGATTATCCTCAGCACAGTTTCAGAGCATTCTTTTTCACGTCAAGTATTTTCACTGTTGTTTATATTCAAATTAAGACAGATATAAAAGATAAGTGGGACCGGAAAATAAAACCAGCTAATCTCCCAGTTGTTAAACAGAGACCCTTGCCGCTCTGGAACAAACTGCCTTTCCTGCTTTAAACCCCATCTCTTTCATAATGCTTTTAATCACCCGTTCCGAGTGTTTTCTTTGGCTTGTGTCCACTTTCCTTGCCTGGGTGAAATGCCTGTAGTTGAGTTTCCACACCTATAAGTGGATGTGGTTGGCCATCCTGACCCCAGCGCAGCTCTGCTGATTAACCCAGTCGCACAGTCTGCAGTCAAGCCCACACAGGCTGACTCTGGAAGACCACGAAGCCAAAGGATTGACTTACTGATTGTGTGGAGGCTCCCATCACAGGAGGTGGAGTCAAGAAACACACCTTAACGCTATGGGGAAAACCAACACTTCTGGAAACAAAGCCATAAAAAGGGAGAATTCATTCATGGGTATGGGTGTCGGTAGCTGGCCAGCATTTATTGTCCATCCTTAGTTGCTCTTTAAGAGGTGGCGGTGAGCTGCCTTCTTGAATCACTGCAATCCATGTGCTATGGGTTGACCCACAATGCCATTAGGGTGGGAATTCCAGGATTTCGATCCAACCACTGTGAAGGAAAAGCGATATATTTCCAAGTGAGGACGGTGAGTGGCTTGAAGGGGAACTTACAGGAGGTGGTGTTCCCATGTACTGGCTGCCCTTATCCTTCTAGGTGGAAGTGATCATGGATTTTGAAGGTACTCTCTAAGGGTCTTTGGTGAATTGCTGCATCTTGTAGATAGTATACACTATCTACTGAGCATCAGTGGTGAAGGGATAAGAGCGGAGATATAATGACAGCATCACATTCCCAGTTTCCTTGTTGCTATTGTTACTGGACTAGTGATCCAGAGACCCAGGAAATACTTTGGGACTCAGGTTCGAATCCCACCACAGTAGATGGTGGAATTTGAATTCAGTAAAAATCTGGAACTGAAAGCCTACTGATGACCATGAAATCATTGTTGAATGTTGTAAAAACCCATCTGCTTCACCAATGCCCTTGAGGGAAGGAAATCTGCCATCCTTACCCAGCCTGGCCTTCATGTGACTCCAGAGCCACAGCAATGCGGTTGACTCTTAAGTGTCCTCTCAAACAGCCTATCAAGACGCTCAGTTTAAGAAAATTAGGGATGGGTGACCAATCTTGGTCCTGCCAGTGATATCTACATCTCATCCGATGCCTCCACGTGTGAGAAGGTGGGGTGTTGCTTGGATGGGGAGGGTTTTGGTGCAGGGGGCAGGTATTCCATTTTACTTTCTTATGTTATGGCAGCCTTTAAAAATGGCACCCCAACCTTTAAAAAATGATGTTGCAGGTTAGCAGTCTCAATCAGAGCCCGCACTGCCAGCGCAACACTGTCAGACCCACTCCTTGTACTTCCTTTCCAAAGTTCCTCACAAAAAGACCTTTGGACAAGTAGATGGATGGGAAAGGGTTAGTGGTATTGGGGCCAAAAGCAGGCAAATGGGGTGAGTTCAGTTTAGGAAACCCAGTCGGCATGGATGAGTTGGGCCGAAGGGCCTGTTTCTGTGCTGCATGACTGTAGGATAAGAGAGGAGGAAGTTGTGATTGGGGTCTACGCTGCTTTCCCCTCTTGCAACCACACCCTGCAAAATAATGGAAAAACTCCGCCTCAAAGACAAAATACTGAAGGAATGTTAATCTTCCCAGGGGGAAGGCATGCAAATATTGTTTGACAGCCTCATATATTTAGCACTTGTGTAAAATTTCCTATCAGTTCTACCTCAGAGCAATAGCTGAGCTTGAAAAGAAATGGGTTAAAGAAACACAATAAGAATTGAAGGAGAATGTATCATTCAATCTGCTTACAAAATAATGTGCAGAAAAAATTAAACCTCTTAGTACAATCCAGCTACTGGATTGCAGCTATTTCAAGATTATTTTTTTTAATTCATTGCTAACCCTCTTATTTCGGAGAACACGTGTGCATTTTCTTCCTCTCCAACTAGGCCATGCAACATTCTTCACGAGCAATGTTGGCAAACAGCCTGTTCCTCGAATTCTGCCAAGGCACGTGAGGAGGTTCTGACTGCAATTCTGTTTTTTTACCAACATTGGAACTGCTATGTACAAAAGGAAAAAAGACCGAGGTTTTTCTAATTGGTACCCCAACATGATGTGACATCCACCATACCCCAAGATATCTCGGATTTCCCTCAGTAGTCCCAGTACATAGGTATATATGCATGCATGTGTACGTATGTGGAAAGAAGGTCATTGATAGAGATTCTCCCTTCCCACGCAACACGTTATCAGATAGCCAATTTCATGACCTCACTGAAGCCCATCGAGGTGGGCCTCTTGGGGTATGAGCTCCCTGATTGAGGTAACGAATACCTGCCTAATCAGAGAGTCTCACCTCTATATATAATGAGGAGTGTCAGGTCTACTGATTTAATGGCTGAAATACCACTCAGGGTCAATGGGGCGGGATGGTGGCACAGCAGTTAGCACTGCTGCCTCACAGCGCCAGGGACCTGGGTTCGATTCCCCACTTGGGTCACTGTCTGTGTGGAGTCTGCACGTTCTCCCAGTATCTGCATGGGTTTCCTCTGGGTGCTTCAGTTTCCTTCCACAATCCAAAGATGTGCAGGTTAAGTTGGTTGGCCAGACTAAAACTGACCCTAATGTCAGGGGATTAGCAGGGTTACGGGCACAGGGGCTGGGTGGGATTGTGGTCGGTGCAGATCCCCATGGGCCAAATGGTCTCCTCTGTACTGTAGAGATTTTATGATCTTGCTTTTGGCTGGAATCATTCCCCCACCATTCCCAGTGCCATGTTGGAATAATGTTGAGTATGTGGTTGTTTAATTTCTTTCTTTGAAGTGGTTTGACGCAACATAGAAACACGATTACCTAAGCAGCTGGCATTATGAATCCTTCACCTGCGGAAGCTCTCTGACACTGTCCTGGGGCAGACTGTACAATAAAATAAGACCATCACTGCAGTTCAGATGATGTGGTAACAATCATCATCATCTTCTCTGGGAAAGGAAAACACAGAGGAAGCGTACAAAATAGATAACAGGATATCAGCTCTCTTGAAGCACGCAAGCTGTATAACTTGGACCGCATTTAGCAGCTTAAAGCAAGGTCAGGTGTTAAATAAATCGCTGCCCCTCACAGGGGCTCAAAGACGTGAAAGCGAATCCCGGATAAAGTCGTTGATTGGGGATAAATTGACCTTTTGAAAGAACCCAGAGAAAGTGGTAATGGTCACCAAAAGAGTTCAAGCTGCAATGATAATCAAATTTCATTTCACAACACACTGCGGGGTAGTTCCTGCAATAGTGCACATTAACGGCTTCATCATGTCAGGTGTTGAGTAATCACATTGCTTCAATCTGTGGAGATGAGGGGGTTACCTAGAATTACATAAGATATGCAGCACAGTAAAAGGCCAATCAACCCATCCAGTTAATACTGGTCTCTATGCTCCATGCAAACATCCTCCCTTCCTTTTGTTATGGTCCTACCGGCTGTTCATACTGAATAAGTCAGATCCCAAAGAGGAAATCCAGCTCCAAAACTTCTTTTTAGAAATCGTAGGGAGTAAAGTTACTGCTGATGACCTTTTAACACAAAAAATTATTAAACATAAAAATGATCTTTATTACACCAATCCAAAAAAACAATACACTCAAACTCTATCATCATTACCTTCCCCGAGAATTACCTCCAGGGTTTCAATTTCACTTTCTGAGATTCATCCCCCCGCTGGATCTCCAAGTATACTCAAACTTCACCTTCCAGATGGATCCAGGGTCGGGCTCCTCAGTTACCTGAAGATTCACACCAAGCCTGATGGATGCCACAAAACCACAGAAAAGATACAATACAGAACGTGGCCATTTGGCCCATCTTATCCATGCCAGCTCAAGGAAAGCCCTTTCTATCCCACCTTCCTTCACCCAGCCCATAACTCTGTAGCTTGCAGCACTTAAGATGCAGATCCAGGTACTTTTCAAACAAGTTTAATGCCTCTGCCTCCAACACCAACTCGAGCAATGAGACACCCACCACGTTCTGCGTAATAAACTTCTTCCTCATGTTCTCTCAATACTACTGCCACTTATTTAGAATCTAAGTTCCCTGGTTCTAGAATTCTTCACCAAGGGAACCTTTCTCCTGTCCGTCCATCTCTTCCCCTCATAACTTTGTACAACCTTCTCCAGTTGCCTTCTTTGTTTTGAGGGAAATCATAGAATTCCTACAGCATAGAAGGAGGCCATTCAGCCTATCAAGTCTACATCGAACACAATTCCACCCTGGCCCTATTCCCGTAATCCCCTGCTAATCGCCCTGATATTAGGAACAAATTAGCATGGCTAATCCACTTAATCCACACATTTTTGGACTGTGGGAGGAAACCGGAACACCTGTAGGAAACCCACGCAGACATGGAGAGAATCTGCAAACTCCATGCAGCCAGTGAGCTCAACCGGGAATCAAACCGCAGTCCCTGGCGTTGTGAAGCAGCAATGTTAATCATTGTGCCATCGGGCTACCTTAATCCCAACGTACCCAGTCTCTCCCTGTAGCTACGTGTTTCTCTCCCTGGTTAATAGACTTGATTTCAAGCAACCGCCAACAGTATGAAACATGAACTCCACCATACACGTCTTCATAAAAAAGGATCGACAAAAAGAAAAATTCCAAAAGTATGTCCAGTTGCATAAAGTCATGACTTGCAACGTAAATGCTGCTCTCGTGTGAGAGTCTTCGCCAGGGGAAGATGTCACACTATTCCAGCTGCTCAGCACACAGCGGGCACAGCAGAGAGATCAGGAATAAGAGGCTGGCAGTAATTAAAACTGTCAGCCACTCTCATCCATATTCATCAGAAACAGGAATTGCACATCGATCCACACAAGTGACAGCCTTTTTATCTGATGGAACTCATAGCCAATCTCTCCATCTCTAACTTCTCAGAGATATAGAACACAGAACAGAAAAAAACTACAGCACAAACAGGCCCTTTGACCCACAAGTTGCGCCGACGATATCCATATCTACTAGGCTTACCTATAACCCTCAATCCTATTAAGTCCCATGTACTCATCCAGAAGTCTCTTGAAAGACCCTATCGAATTTACCTCCACCACCACTGACGGCGGCCGATTCTACTCACCCACCACTCTCTGAGTGAAAAACTTATCTCGACATCTCCTCTGTACCTACTCCCCAGCACCTTAAACCTGTGTCCTCTTGTGCAACCATTTCAGCCCTGGGAGATAGCCTCTGAGAATCCACCTGATCAATACCTCTCAGCATCTTATACACCTCTATCTTTCTCTATACCCTAGCTGTGACTGTAACATTATATCCTGCACTCTCTCACTTCCTTCTCTTTGCCTGTATAGCAAGCAAGAAACAATACTTTTCAGTGTATGTTAATAAATGTAGCAATAATAAAACAAATTAAATCATAGAGAAAGGGATCCAAGCTGTACTGTAGCAATGAACACGCTCTCTCCAAGTGTTCTGGGTGATTAATGTGTTGTAGTAACTTGGATCACAGTGTGACAACTCCCTCTAAACACCTTCCTCCAATCCTGTTTCTTCTTTCATTTCTCAGCACGAAGTAACTGAGTTATGCCTGTGGAGGAGAATCATCCGATTCACTTTTTTTTATTGAAGATCCCACTCCAGACATTAACTGCTCGCAGTTTCCTCCAGAAAATACTGCAGCCAAGAGATGGACTTGCATTTAGATAGTGTTGACATGTCCCAAATTGCTTTAAAACCAATGAGGTGGTAATGAAATTTAGTCGCTAATACAATGCAGGAAATTCAGCAGGCAATTCATTGAATCCCTACAGTGCAGAAGGAGGCCAATCGGCCCATTGAGTCTGCACTGACCACAACCTCACTGTATTTCCGTAACCCCATATATTTACTCTGCCAATCCCAAGGGGCAATTTAGTGTGGCCAATCAACCTGACCCATACGTTTTTGAACTGTGGGAGGAAACCGGAGCACCCAGAGGAAACCCACGCAGACATGGGGAGAATGTGCAAACTCCATGCAGACAGTGACCCGAGACCGGAATTAAACCCGGGCACCTGGCGCTGTGAGGCAGCAGTGCTAATCACTGGGTCACCATGTCACCCTATTCAACATGCTCCCATAAACAGTGATGTGATAATGGCCACATGACCTTTTCAAGTGATGCTGGTTGAGGGCTAATGATTAGCGAGTTGTGAAGCAAAATAATGCCATGGGATCTTCCAACTAGAAGACGGTGCCTTGGTTTCGCCTCCAATCCACGAGCAAGTGCCTCCGACAGCGCACCCTTGGTACTACACTGGAAGTGCCGGCCTGAATTTTTGTGCTAGGGTCTCTGCAGTGGGACTTGAACCTGGAACACTCTGACTCGGAAGGGAGAGTGTTATTTGCTGAGCCACAGTTGACAAGCAGCCACCAACAATTAAAGAATAATGGACTGTGAGTCAGGGCCATCAACCAATCATTGGTGAACTCTGTCCTTTTGCAACAATCAATCTCTTTATAAGCCTTGACCCCACTAAACCTGGGATTCTTTAATAAAACAGAGTGATGGCTTTAAGTTTCAGGCAAAAGCAGAAGTCCCATCAATCTCTCTTCTACAGGTATCACAGGAGGGGTGCAGTGGATGGGCTGCAAACCACAATCAAATCACAGTCACTGACTGGATCAGATTATACATTTAGAGGCAGGCATGCTATGAGGTTGGTGTCCCACTTTATCTCTTATACACTGGAGTACATGAAGTACACAATGACAACAAGAGGACTTTCATTCATACACCCCTTCCAGCCCTTTTAACCTGCTGAGGCACACTGCAGGACAGAAAGGCAAGCAAAAAGACACCTCAGGGCAAGCTGTCTAAAATCTTGGGCAAAGAGGTAGGTTTGAAAGGAGTGTCTTAATTGAACAGGGAGAAAAGCAGAAGTTCAGGATGGTATCTGGAGTTTGGACCTAGACCCACCGGTGGTGAAATGCAGGAGATGAAGAATGGCCAGCAGGCCAGAGTTGAAGGAATGTAGAGTTCTTGGACAGTTGTAGAGTTGGAGGAGGTGACAGCGACACAAAGCAGTGAAGGGCATTTGAAACCACAGCAAGAAACAACCAGACTCTTGCTGAGGTGCAACTGGCAACACAACATTATCTGCCTTTACTGGGATACTCTTTCTACTCATAACCACATTTGATGCATCATTTCTCTTTAGGACCCAGTTATATTGCTCTTCTTCCCTCCCATTTCCTCCCTCCAGCTCACCCTGTATTCAGTTATCATAAAGAGAAAGGGAACCAGGGTGATGAGCAACTATTCTAGTCCTTTTGTTGTCCAGTGTTGCTAGAAATGGAGGGTATTAGCCATGAGGAGAGATTGAATAAACTGGGATTATTCTCCCTGGAAAGACAGGCTGAGGGGCAACTGGATAGAAGGTTATCAAATTATGAGAGATATAGATAGAGTGTGCAGTTGGAAGCTTTTTCCCAGGGGCACAAGTTCAATATAAGGGGGGAAAGGTTCAGTGGTGATGTGTGGGGCAAGTTTTTTTACACAGTAAGTGGGAAGGGAGGGGGGAGGAAGGAGGGGTGCTGGATTGCACTGCCAAACATTGCAGTTGAAGTAGATACGTTAGCCACATTTAAGACTAATCTGGATAGACACAATAACAGGCAGGAAATAGAGGGATACAAACGCTTGGTTGAGATAGGACAACAAGATTGGCGCAGGTTTGGAGCGCCAGAGGGCCCGTTCATGTGCTGTACTGTTCTTTGTTCTTCTGTTCTGAAACAGGATTTTGTTTTTAACTTATTCATGGGATGTGACCATCACTGACAAGGCCAACATTTGTTGTCCATCCTGAACTGTCCCTGAGAAGGTGCGTGGCCCTGAACCACTGCAGGCTCTGTGCTGAAAATACACCCACAGTAATCTATGGTACGGGCAGACTGCATTTACCCTGTACCTCCCAACACCATTGCCCTGACCTGCCTTTCTTGTATGTGTCAGCTTGAGGTAGAAGAGCACAAGAAATCACAAAGAGTTGTGAATGTAACCCAGTCCATCACGCAAACCAACCTCCCATTCAGTAACTCTGTCTACACTTCCCACTGCCTTGGCAAAACATCCAGCATAATCAAGGACCCCATGCGCTCTTCTCTCTTCCATCTTCTTCCGTTGGGAAAAAGATACAAAAATCTGAGGTCACGTACAAACCGATTCAAGAACAGCTTCTTCTCTGCTGCCATCAGACTTTTGAATGAACCTATCATATATAAAACTGATCTTTCTCTATACCCTAGCTGTAACTGTAACACTACATTCTGCACCCATCCCTTTCCTCCTTCTTTATGTACTCTATGAATGGTATGCTTTATCTGTAATCCTTTTCACTGCATCCTAATACCTCTGACAATAATACATCAAATCAAATCAGAATCAAAAGAGCTATTCTTTAACTGCAACGAAAATATAGCAGGCCATGGTTTAGATACAAACCGGTTTCCGTTTCCCTACAGATGCTGCTGGAGCTGCTGAGTAATCCCAGCATTTTCTCTTTTTATATAAATGCACACAAATTGGCGAAGAATTCTTCACACACTCAGTGCCTAATTTCAATAAAGTAACTCAGAGTGAGCGCCAAGAATTGAAGCCCTTTCGAGCATCACACAGCCGATACTAAAGTTTAATGTTTAATTAAGGTTCCTCCTTGTGCTCTCTGGACATTATTCTAAGGGTGGCATAGTGCTTATCACTGCTGCCTCACAGTGCCAGAGACCCAGGTCCAATTCGAGCCTTGGATCACTGTCTGTGAGGAGTTTGCATGTGTCTGTGTGGGTTTCCTCTGGGTGCTCTGATTTCCTCCCACACTACAAAGATGTGTGGGTTGGGTTGATTGACGAAATTGACCCTAGTGTCAGGAGGACTAGCAGGGTAAATATGTAGGGTTACGGGAATAGGGCCTGGATGGGATTGGGGTCAGTGCAGACACAATGGGCTGAATGGCCTCCTTCTGCACTGTTGAGATTCTATGATAAACCAGCCTTCAGGCACATTGTCTCCTCTGGATAAAGACTCAACGGATACAAGTTATTGGGAATTTAAAGGATAGAAGTACCTTGTACATCCTCAGGACTTACCAAAGCACTTTACAAACAACAAGGAACTTCTGAAGTGGAGTCATTGTTATAATGTTGGAAATGCAGCAGGTAATTTGTGAAAAACAAGGGCCCTTATACAGCAATGTCAGAACAATCAGGTAATTTAGTGACATTGGCTAACAGGAAACCAAAATTATGCAGTCCACTGAGGAGAACTCCACTCTCCGATTCGAACTACGAGATGTTTGATATGAGACAGCTATGTGATAAAAGGCCAGGAGACACTCATCAAACACAGAATGGTCACATTGCAGAATAAATGAACAGCAGAATCATCGAAGCAGGCAGGATAAGAGCCATCGGGGCTCTGGGGAAAGGGAGCAAAGTGAAGGGTTAAGAGTGAGAAAAGGTTAAAGGAAAAGCTTGCATTTATGTAGCACCTTTCACAACATCATGATGTCCTAAAGTGTTTTAGAGCCAATTAAGTACTTTTGAAGAAGTCAGTGTAGCCAGGTCAAAAATGCAGCTCAATTTGCACACAGCAAGGCCCCATGAAACAAACATGAGGTAAATGATTACAATGCCTGTTTTTAATGTGCTGGTTGAGGGGAAATGATAGTTTGAATATTGGGCAGATTTTGCCACTCTTCTTCCCCATTGGTGACATGGAATCAACTTATCATAGAAACCCTATATTGCAGAAGAGGCTATTTGACCCACTGAGTCTACACTGGTGCTCTAATTGAGTATCTTACTCACACCACCCAACTCCCTGCCCGCCCCAACATCCCTGTACCACCGCCCCTCCCACGCATCTACCATTGCTAATCCACCTAACTCATACATCTTTGGGAGAAACCAGAGGAAACCCACGTAGACACGAGGAGAACATACAACCTCCATACAGTCAATGACCCAAGGCCAGAACCTGGGTTTCTGGAGCTGTGAGGCAGCAGTGCTAACCACCATGCCACTGTGCCACCCATAAAAATCACAGGCATCTCCATCCATCACAGAGACAAAGACGAATAGTTAAATAGCTTGAGAGGTATCACTCTGCTTCAAGCAAGGCAAGAAGGCATCCCTATTATAGCCAGTGCAAGGATTGGACTCATGCTGTTAGCATTATTTGCAACACATCCTAGCCATCTCGTCAACTGAGCTAACCAACCCCGGCTTCATCCAAACAAGGGCACCTTTGACATGCAGCAATCCCTCAATACTGCACTGCAATGTCAGCCTAAATTCGGTTTCAGGATTTAAACTTGAATCCACAATGTCTTGAGCCAGAGGCAGAAATGCTACCTTTGGGCCAGCACAGTGGTTAGCACTGCTTCCTCACAGCACCAGCAGTCTAGGTTCAACTCTCAGTTTGGGTCACTATCTGTGTGGAGTTTGCACGTGCTCCTGGGTTTCCACCGAGGTGCTCCAGTTTCCTCTCACAGTCCAAAGATGTGTGGGTTAGGTAGACTGGTGGTGCCAAATAGCACCTTTGTGTTGGCGGATTAGCGGGGTAAATACATGATGTTATAGGGATGGAGCCTAGGGTGGAATTGTTATCAGTGCAGACTCGATGGGCTGAATAATCTCCTTCTGCTATGAAGAGATTCTAGAATTCTAATGCGCCTTTGCTGATACTAAGGAAGTTCATCTTCTTAAATATACATCTGCGAGTTTCTAGTGTCACCAGCTGTGCCTCATGCATATGTGGGCATTGCCACTGAACGCAGAATGGAGCACAGAGCTCCTTAAGAGAAAAATATTCTTCTCCTAACACTCGGACTTGTTGATGTTAGAGCAGTTTAGCACATTTTAAATTGAAACATCAATCTTTGTGAGAAGGGATATTTTTGCAGAGCTGCTGGCACATGAATTATTGAATTTGAATTAATATTAAAATGAAGAAGCAATTATCCAAATTCACACAAAGGATAATGTATTTTTAATTCTCCAAATCTTTCAATGTACTTGTGGAGCAGATTGGATGGGACTGGTGAAGATAACCATTTACTAAAAGAATAAAGATACACCCTTCATAGACAACTAGACAGCAAGGGCTGGTGGCTACTCCTCCGGGGCTGAGATTCAAATTCGAATTAGGCCAGATGGGTAAGACATTTCCAACGACAAGAGCGTACATTTATATAGCTTATCTAATATAGTAAAAAGATCTGGGTGGCACAGTGATTAGCACTGCTGCCTTGCAGCACCAGGGACTGGGTTTCAATCTGGTCATTCTCTGTGAAGTGTTTGCATGTTCTCCCCATGTCTGCATGGGTTTCCTTCGGGTGCTCCAGTTTCCTCCTACACTCCAAAGACATGCAGGTTAGGTTGATTGGCCTAGTGTCGGGGGATTAGCAGGGTAAATATGTGGGGTTACAGGGATAGGCCTGGTTGGGATTGTGCTCGGTGCAAGTTCGATGGGCCAAATGGCCTCCTTCTGCACTGTAGGGGTTCTATTCTATTCAAGACTTTATATAAGAGTGATATCAATAAAAATACTGAGCCACAGGAAGAGATTTCAGGACAATTTGTTTTGTTTCTAATTGTGGACATCAAGGGCTTGGTCAGCATTTATTGCCCATCCTCCGTTGTCCTTCAGAAAGCGGTGGTGAGCTGTCTTCTTGAACTGCTGCAGTCCATGTGATGTAGGCACATCCCCAGTGCTGTTAGGGAGGGAGTTCATGACTTTGGTCCACTGACAGTGAAGGAATGGTGATATATTTCCAAGTCAGGATGATGAGTGATTTGGAAGGGAACCTCCAGGTGGAAATGTTCCCCATCTTTCTGATGCCCTTATCCTTCTAGATGGTCCATGAGTTTAGAAGATGCTGCTTGAGCAGCGTCAGTGAGATCCTGCAGTGCATCTTATAGTTGGTATACACGGCAGCCACTGTTCATTGGTGGGGGAGGGTTTAGATGTTCGTGGATGAAAGCAGACAAAGTTGGCTGCTTTGTCCTGGATGGTGTTGAGCTTCTTAAGTGTTGTTGGAGTTGCACCCATCCAGGCAGGTGAGGAGTATTCCATCACACTCCTGACTTGTGCCTTGTAAATGGTGGATAGGCTTTGGTGAGTCAGGAGGTGAGTTATTTGCCGCAGCCTCTGACCTATTTTTTAAGCCACAATATTTACGTAGCTAGGCCAGTTGAGTTTCTGGTCAATGGTAACCCCCAGGATGTTGATAGCGGAGGATTCAGCAATGTAATGCCACTCAGTGTCAAGGAGTGATGGTTTGATTCTCTCTTACTGAAGATGGTCATTGCTTGGAACTTGTGTGGCATGAACATTTCTTACCACTTGTCACCCCAAACCTGGATATTGTCCACATCTTTCTGCATTTGAACATAGACTGCTTCAGTATCTAAAGATTCGCAAAATGATTGTACAATCTTCAGAAAGCCTCCCCATTTCTGACCTTATGATGGAAGGAAGGTCATTAATGAGAGATGCAGTGGCTGAAGGTGTTTGGGCCTTGGGCACTAACCTGAGGGATGCCTACTGTGATTTCCAGGAGATGGCTGACCTTCAAGCACCACAACCATCTTCCTCTGTGCCAGGGATGTCTCCAACCAGCAGAGAATTTTCGACCTGATTCCCATTGATTCCAGTTTTGCTGGGCTTGATGCCACACTCTTGGTCAAATGCTGCCTTGATGTCAAAGGCAGTCACTCTCATCTCACCTCTGGCATTCAGCTCCTTTGTTCATAAGCGAAGCTTGTATTGAGATGAAGAAGTGAGTGGCCATGGTGGAACACAAACTGAGCATTCGTAAGCAGGTACTTGCTGAATAAGATAGCATTGTTGCTGACCCCTTGACACGAATTCAGGGTTAGGGCAGTGACAGGCATATGGAAAAGTCTATCTGATAGGCTGGGGAAAGGGAGGCAAGCGGAGAGGCAGTGATCTGAATAGCATCGAGCCATCTCATGGATAAGAAGTCCCTGAGATCCCCAGACACACTGTCGGAGTGAAGGTGGAGGGCGTCAGAGAGAGTTGCTTAGTGAGGGAGGTTGTGGTGAAGAAGAGAAGCTCTCTTCCTACCCCCTCACCACGCAAAGTTGCCCACTGTGTTGTCTTCTCATCCTGAGAAGTAGTGGGCTGGGCTTGAGTGAGTCTCCTCTGAGTTTGGAAATGACACATAAACTTGTTACATTGGCCATTTCTCACCCTGCTTGGCAATATCTGATCCTAAAATGGAAAGAGTTTCCCTTCTACCAACCAACTTTAGCAACCAAAAAAAAGATGAAGCGCAGTTAAAGACAAGACAGGTTATCTACAGAATCCCTACTGTGCAAAAGGAGGCTATTCGGCCCATCGAATCTGCACCGGCCACAATCCCAACCAGGCCTTATCCCCGTAACCCCATATATTTACCCTGCTAATCTCCCTGACACAAAGTGGCAATTTAACATGGCCAATCAACCTAACTTGCACATCTTTGGACTGTGGGAGGAAACTGGAGCACTCAAAGGAAACCCGCACAGATAAGGGGAGAAAGTGGAGACTCCGCACAGACAGTGACCCAAACCGGGAATCGAACCCGGGTCCCTGGCGTTGTGAGGCAGCAGTGCTAACCACTGTGCCACCGTGCAGCCCATCGTGTATCATGTGCGTTTTCCCATAGTTTGAATACAAATTGCACGCCGAGGACCCGTTCAGTTCCTACATCAGTATTAACCTTTCATCTATATTATATCACCTTTGTTGCACTTAACAACTAAGATGCACCATAGCAGCACCAGCTGTGCATTGTATGGCCAAACCTCAAACATGATATGGGATTACAGACAAGGTAGTAATTCAATGCTGGGGCTCAGTCTTGGTCATAGACGTATAAAAACAATGTCTGAGTGCTGGTGATACATTATTTAAGAGCATGATTAGATTACTGTGATAAATTTACTGAGCGGTGTCATGTATTCCTCAGCAAAGTTTCACACTCACTCTACATAATGTTAGGACAGCAAATTTTATTTCCAAACACACCGGCCAGAAATTTCCCATCCCGCACATTGCGGGAATCGCAGCGGGCAAGACAGAAAATTTAGCGGACCATTTCAACGTCCATTGGACTCAGGTGGGAAGATTGAAATCGGGCTTGTTCACCAAACATGAGCTCGTGAATAAGAGTAAATATATTTAACACATGCCAAATATTTCATAATGAGGATGCTTAATCATTCATTTCTTAAAGAACTGTCACCAATTTCAAATAGTTTAAAAACAAAAGGAAGATTTTCACTGGCCTCACTTGAAGTACAAAAAGCACAACCTCCTATGTCCACCACTGCTGTGAACAAGATTATCCTGGGGCCGGGTCATTTTGCTGGCTTGCATAGCCGGAACTTGCAAGGGATGTGCCGACTGAACTGTACCAATCTCTGAATGCACACAGAAGGAGTGTACGGTTCTCACAGTCAACATTGTAAGCAATCAGCAAACACCTCAATTCATATGTCCTTGCTTTAAATGTGCATCACTTTACAAATACCAGTAATACCTACTCGATGGAAACCAACAGAATCAGGAAATCCAGCGCATGGGGAACAGTCAACAAAACATCTTGCAAACTGCACTCAGAGTCCCAAAGGGCCGCAAATTGTCCACCACTGCTTTAAAACATGATGGGGATCATCTTAATCTGACTTGCCACGTGCATATCCACACACCTGGTCCAGTATTACTATCCCGCTGACTTCATAGCATCATAGAATCCCTATAGTGCAGAAGGAAGCCTTTCAGCCCATGGAGTCTGCAGTGACCACAATCCCACCCAGGCCCTATTCCTGTAATCCACATAGTCACCCTGCTAATTTCCCGATACTCCGGTCAATTTAGCATGGTCAATCAACCTAATCCACGCATCTTTGGCTTGTAGAAGGAAAGCAGAGCACCTGGAGGAAACCCACGCAGACACAGGGAGAATGTGCAAACTCCACATAGACAGTGACCCGAGCTGGGTATTAAACCCGGAATCCTGGATCTGTGAGGCAGCAGTGCTAACTACTGTGTCACTGTGCTGCCCCAATGGCCACTGAAATCAGGCAGGGTTTAAAACTAGAGTTTCCTTCAATCCTGTTAGTTTCCTGACGGGAGGGTTCAGTTAAAACTGTCCTCAGTGTATTACTCTGCTGCCAGAGTGTGTAATTGATGAGCCCCTTTAAGGATGCAAATCTTAACTGCTGCATTGACAGCTCATTCCCTTGAGAGTTCAATGTTCAGAACATTTTGAGAAAATCATGAGATGTGATTTTCAAGTTTGGAAGTTTAAAGTTTTAAAGTTTATTTATTATTGTCACAAGTAATGCTTACATTAACTCTGCAATGAAGTTAGTGTGTAATTCCCCACTCCGGCATCTATTTGGATACACTGAGGGAAAACTTAGCTCGGCCAATGACCTAACCAGCACATCTTTCGGACTGTGGGAGGAAACCGGAGCACCTGGAGGAAACCCATGCAGACATAGGGAGAATGTGCAGACTCTGCACAAATAGTGACCCAAGCCAGGAATTGAAACCCAAGTCCCTGGCGCTGTGAGGCAGCAGTGCTAACCACTGTACTGCCGTGCTGATATAATGCAAGATGTACAATGCCCAAAGTGAGGCAGGAAGGACAAGAAACAAAACACAAAGATATGGATGATCTTCAATAATCTCCCGTAGCTTTGCACATGGCAGTGAGAGGCAATTATTGATGAAGAAGTGGAAATAATGCGGCATTTGAAACCGAGAGGAGAAAAGGGCAAGAGAGAAGTAAAGAGATTGAAAAGGAAGGCCAAGGAAGGCAAGGTAAAAAGCAGAGTTATATGTTTCTGCAAAATTATGGGGCAAGAGCAAAGGAGTGGTGCTAATTGGACCACTCTTTTGACGAAGCAGCACAAACAGGGTGAGCCAAAAGACCTCGTTCATCAGAACGTAAGAACTAAGAGCAGGAGGAGACCATCTGACCCCTCGAGCCTGCTGCTCCATTCAATAAGATCATAGCTGATCTTTTTGTGGACTCAGCTCCACTCACCCGCCCGCTCACCATAACCCTTAATTCCTTTACTGTTCAAAAATTTATCTATCCTTGCCTTAAAAACATTCAATGAGGTGGCCTCGACTGCTTCAATACGCAGAGATTCCAGAGATTTATTTGAAGAAGTTCTTTCTCAACTCAGTCCTAAATCTGCTTCCTCTTATTTTGAGGCCATGCCCCCTAGTTCTACTTCTGCATTGCATCACTCCATGGAGTGGCCATCTCAGGCGGTACGGTGGCATTGGTGCTTCACAGCACCAGGGTTCCGTGTTTGATTCCCTGCTTGGGTCGCTGTCCGTGTGGAGTTTGCACGTTCTCCCCGTGTCTGCGTGGGTTTCTTCTGGTTGCTCCGGTTTCCTCACACATCTTGAAAGATGTGCTGGTTAAATGCATTGAACGCATAGGCGCCAGAGGGAGTCGACTGGGGGAATTTCTCGGTAACTTCATTGCACTGTTAATGTAAGCCTTACTTGTGACTAAGAAATAAACTTTAGTCTCGCTACAGGGGCAACACGGCACTGCTCAGAAAGAGTGATAAATGCCCTTATGACGCTGACTTTTAGTTGACCTTGGACTGAAGTGGAATCAAGGAGAGGTGGAGGGTGAAGGTTAGGTTGTCTGAGAGGTGTGACCATCACAGAGAGAGGCACTGGGAATTCTGGAATCAGTTTCCCTCCTCTGCAAATGTTGAGGCATAAAAAAGAGTGACAGGAAAGAGAAATTCATTTGCACAAGGAGTGCCCATCGGATATAAAATGTTTAATATACTGCCTGTATATTCTGCTTGAATGTACGCTGCAGCACAATTTGCATTTGGTAGAATGGTAGAGGCTGCAGGTCATACAGCAGAGTGTGTGATACCCCAAACCCTCCCCGCCACTCTCAGCAGTACAAGTGTACGCTGGTATCAGTGGGTGAGGCAGGGGGGAGGGTGCCGGATGGCGCGAAGGCTTAATCCCACTGGTTGTCATGGTTTTTGTAGCATCGTAAACACAGTGGGAAGATTACTACTGAAATCTTAAATACAGTGTGCTGTCACAAAATGGTAGGACGCCATCACCCTACCGTTTCGTGACAGCGTGTGAGAAAGCGGATTAACAAACAACCAGAGGAGAAAGCTTCTTGTTCCGTTCCCCAACCCACCACCACCCCCGCATCACCCCCAGCCCACCACCTCCCCACAAGCCGCAGGTGCGCGGCGAGGCGAGGGAACTCTACCAGTCACAAATAAAGTCACAGTCACGCCGGCACTTCAATCAATCTGTAACCTTTAGCGTGGCGTACACAACGGGGCTGGGGGCAGTGTGGCAACAATTGTTTTTTTTGGGTTAATCTCTGCACTTTGTGTTTACGAGACTTCCCTCTCAGGTTCGATCAGGGTGTGGGGACCTGGTAACTGATCTGTGCCGACAGCATCTGGGTAGATAAAGATGCGGCAGGGTCCAAACAGAAGCCTGGTTATTTCTTCGCTGTATTTTTTTTTTGATGATGAAGCAACAGGCAGGCAGCCAGCAATTTTCTAGCCCAATGAAGTGGCTCCGAATGGCCTCCGGTGCGATGCGCAGCGAGCTCCGATTTCCCCTGCCCCTAAAGAGGAGAGCTGTCTCTCTCGCCTGGAGCAAGGTAGCAATTAAACTTGCAAGATGCAGCCACGGGCTTTCTGCGACTGTTTTCGAGGATTGCACATCTGGCAGCTGGAAGTGTCACTCAAAGAGATTGGGAGCTGAATGCAGGGTTTGGGAAGCCAGGGGGAGGGGGGGGGGCGAGTGCTGTGATCTGTGGAAGGAGGGTTTGAGCTGACGAGCTGATTTTGACTTGTGTACAATCAATGCAAATCTGGAGGTTTAGCTTTAATCATAGAAACTAGAAACAGGAGTAGGCCATTCGGCCCTTTGAGACTGCTCCACTATTCATTTCAATTAACAAATTCAATATCCTGATTTCCCCCCACCCCCCACTCCACCATAATCCCTTGATCTCTTTAGCCTCGAGAGCTACATCGAATTTCCCCTTGAAATCAGGCAACGTTTTGGCCTCAGCTACAATCTGTGATTGTATACTCACTTTGGGAGAATTCACAAATAGAGCTTTTGTGTGGGGCAAAACAATTTTAATTTTTGTGGACATGAATCCACATACTTTTGAGTGGGATCAGTCTGTGCAGAATTAATACCCAAATCAACATCTAACTAGCACCAAGTTCTGTTCAGTCACCAGTCTTGAGTTCGTGCTCCAAGTCCTTGAACTATCTCTGTAATTTGTAACATCTCCACAACCACATCTCCCCAACCCCCTGCACCAATGTCTGAGTTTCTCAAACTCTAGCTTACAGCGAGTTCTCCATTTACTTTGTCACAGTACTGACAACCATGTCTTCTGCTTTGTGGATTAAGTATTGAAGTCACGGACTTTACTGTTTTGTAGTGTTTTATCTTGTTCGAATTATCCGCTGGTCTTCAGAATGGTCCACTCTTGTCCCTCCTTAGCCTTAACAGAATCATTCAGTCCACTCCACTGCCATGTACCTTCACCAGGGAAATTCTGGCCACCCACAGAAAGAAATCCTCCCTCTCCCCATCTTTCCATAAAATTGGAAGAGACATTCGGGATACATGGAATGTCATAGATCACAAACAGTCCACTTGGTTTCCACGTGTATTCAGAGCTTCAACCAGATTTCAGTACAGGTCACTATTCCCCACCTGCTCATGTACCTATCCAGATAAGTCTTAAATCATAGAATCATAGAATCCCTACAGTGCCGAAGGAGGCCATTTGGCCCATTGAGTGTGCACCAACTGCAATCCTACTCAGGCCCTTTTCCCCTAACTCCCACATTTATCCTGCTAATCCCCAGACAGTGGGGTCAATTTAGCACAGCCAATCAACCTAATCCACCAATCTTTGGACTGTTGGAGGCAACCGGAGCACCCGGAAGAAACGCACACAGACATGGGGAAAATGTGCAAACTCCATAAGACAGTGACCCAAGCCGGAAATCGAACCCGGATCCCTGGCACTGTGAGGCAGCAGTGCTAAGCACTGTGCCACCCAATGCCTGCCTCAACCATCTCACTTGGCAGGCCACCACCACCTTCTATGTAAAAAAAACTTCCTTCACATTTCCACTGAACCATCTCCCTTTTACTTGGATATCTGGACATTTATCACATTGCTAGCTAGCGAAAGCTTGTTATGTTCAGTGTTGGCCACCTAACCAAACAGTCTGCCATAATCTGCAGAATAGAAGAAAACTTTTAGGCAGTAAACAAGATAAAGGTTTTCAACCTGGGAGCGAAGGTGAGCGACAAGCCTGAGTCACTGTTTCTTGTGTTCATTTACTCTTCATTCATTAGGGAAAAGGTTAATTATAGAGGGGACTTCAATCACATTATTCTAACTCTTTGGTGCAGTTTAAAGTGGATTGTAACTTGACAGCAGTGTCAATATTTGCACAGCTCCATAAACTTCAAAACGGATGACGAGATAACATTTACATAATCTGCCCGGGGAAATAAGTTTCAAAAATGATGTTGCGTTTCTTCCGCACGTCTTTTTTCTCCTCGCACTACAGCGTTAGGGGTGAGCTACGAACAATGACAGTTCGGCGTTTGTCTGGCACAAGCAAAAGCAAACATCGTGCAAAAAGAAAAGCTGCCCTGGTCTTATTTAATTCAGAAAGAGACAAGTGAACAGTCTGAGTGATTCCAACACTGAAAGAATGTCAGCTCATCCTCGTGTACAGCAGGGCCTCCCAATGCCAGAGGAACATCTGACCAGCAGCTGTTCACAAAGCGTGCACTGTGAAGCAGAGAGACACATCCAAGCTCTTCCGCTGAATGCTAATATCCTTTATTCCAGGGCAGGTGCTGAACAGCCGAACCCATCAAGAAAAACATTCTCCTTCCACTGGTACTTTTTTAAATATAAGTAATGTGGTAAAATTAGGAAAGGTAAGCCGAAGGAAGGGCAGAATTGGCATTTAGATGGGACCCTTTGCGCCTTCAACAATATCTCAAAGTACTTGACAGCCAATGAAGCACAGCCACTGTTGCAATGTAGGAATGTAGCCAATTTATACACAGTAATTCCCATGTAGCAATGAGACAAATTGCCATCTATTTTAGTTGCTTATTGAAGGATAAATATTGGCCAGGACATGGAAAGAAATCCCTTGTCCTTTTCCTCAAAGGTGCACTGAGGATTTTTATCATCCAACTTGATCAAGAGAGGCCAGAATTCTCCTGCATTGGAATTTTAGCAAATGGGTTGCAGAGAATGTAAAAGGTCATTGACAGTCGGGCGGGAATTTTTGGCTTTTAGGCCAGCACAGCCAGTAAATTCCACTCATTGTCCTTCAGATAGAACAAAACAAAGAACAAAGAACAGTATAGCATAGGAAAAGGCCCTTTGGTCCACCAAGCCTGTGCCGATCACATTGTTGTATGTAGATAAACCGCTGTTTATGTACCTATCCAGATAAATCTTAAATGTGGCTAATGTATTTGCCTCAATCATCTCACCTGGTAGTGCATTCCAGGACCCCATCACTCTCTATGTAAAAAACCTTCCCCGTAGATCTCCAATGAACATTTCCCCCCTTATCTTGAACTTATGCCCCTGAACATAACAAGCTTTCACTAGCTAACGATGTGATAAATGTCCTGGGAAAAAGCTTCCAATTGTTCACCTTATTTATGCCCCTCAGAATTTTATAAAGTTCCACCATGTCACCTCCTCAGCCTCCATCTTTCCAGGGAAAACAATCCCAGTTTATTCAATCTCTCTTCATAGTTAATACCCTCCATACCAGGCAACATCCTGGTAAACCATTTCTGTACTCCTATTCTATAGATCTGGCATAATCCTTGAAATCATTTCTTGCATTTTCTCTATCTATTCTGAAATGTGGGGGCCAGGACACTGTACACTCCTAAGTGTGCTCTAACTGAGGTTCTATACAAGTTTAACCATTTATTTTAAATGGGGACACCTGAAGGAGCACTGAGAATAACAGCAATCTGTATATCATATCTAACATACTAATCGATGCAAAAAAGACATCTCAGCACTGGGATTTATTTCTCCGGGTGGAAAGTAAAATAAAATTTGTTGTGCTCAACTGTTGCAAATCTTCAGTCCTGGTTGTAACTTGGGATATTGTTATGATCCGGTTATGGACCATTAACATTTAAAGCAAAATCCCAAACCTTGTAGCACCCAATTGAACTGCATTGCGAGATTTCATTTTCTTAACAAAACACAACCCTCATTGTATGTTGAACAAATTAAACGAAGCAAATACAATCAAGTTAACCCAATAGATTATACCCACATGTGCTTGCTTCTTACCTGCCCCAAGAGTTCTCTCATTGTTTATAATATTGTACATATTATGGCATTTAAAAGAGATTTGTTTCTGTAGGGAATGACTATAGATATGTCACAGTACACTGGGAACTATCTTTAATTTTCATCAGCTATATTTAGAGCTAACATTTTCATGTACTATTACTTCCTGGTTGCAGTTTTGATTACTTTCGATATTTCTAAGCTAAATGCTGTCTGCTTTCTTTGCCACAAGATTACATGTAGACCACTGTAGAGTCTTCCATACATTTCAAACTAGGAAATCTTCAGCTTCTGTTCCCACACAAAATTCAAACTGATATTAAAGGGGATATTTTCCTGTTTCCCCCTCCTCCTACCAAGGGAATCGTAGCAGGCAGGGGTCAGATATAAGAAGATCTGTTGGTCTCGGGTGGGATTTTCTGGTTTTGGGGCGAATGCGCCTGGAAATCCCACACTAAGCCTCATCGATATTCCAAACAGTAAATTATAAAGGTGTATTTTTTTTACTCTTCAAGTATATCTAAGTATCATTTACTTTGACTATCTTCTCTTTATCTTCCAGTTAAACTGCAACTATCACTGAGCCTGGATGCCACTTGCCTTCCTATATACATTTCAACCAGTTTCAGTCTGCCCAGAGGTTTTGGTTTCCAAACCTCGGGTTTCTGTTTGATTACAAACAGAGAGTGGGGAAAGGGGGGAGTCAGTTTCCTTTCTAAGCTTCCCTTGTGTGTTTCCATTTCCAGTTTCTGTTTTTAGCTCAAACGTGCATTAAGTTTCTCCACTTGCAATTTGACAGATTTATCGCTTCTGTTCTGGCCTTTGAAACACAATAACCTCGCAGCTTGTTCATCTTGCATTTACCCATTTTTCAACAGTTAAAACATTAATAGCTTAAAAATTGAAGCTATGTTCGAAAACTAAAACTAAAAGGTATATTTTAAAACACGCAAACATGATACTTGCAAAAGCATGGATTAGGTGTCTGGGAGACGAAGGTGGAGATGGAATTAAAGTTGGTCAACACATACTGGAGCGAAATCAGTACCATCTTAATATCTGAGCTTTGCTTCCATCTGTGAACAGAGTCTCCAAGTTAGCACTGATGCCTCACAGCACCAGAGACCCGGGTTTGATTCTCGGCTTGAATAACTATTTGTGCGAAGTTTGCACGGTCCGTGTGGGTTTTCTTCATGTGCTCCGGTTTCCTCCCACAGTCCAAAAGACATGCTGATTTGGGTGCATTAGCCACACTAAATTTTCCTTTATTCTATCTGAATAGGTGCTGGAGTGTGGCGACTAGAGGATTTTCACATTAACTTCATTGAAGTGTGAATGTAAGCCTACTTGTGACACTAATAAGTAAAATAATAAACAAAACTAAAGGGGGTGGGAATTTGAGGCATAATAATGATATATGGTTAGTGATGGGGTCCATCACAGTTAGGAGAGGAGACAGTGGCAGTGAGAGGGGTGGTCCTAGGTTTCCTCAGGCCAGCGGCAGACTGGAAACCTTTATAAACAAATCAGAAAAATTGTCTGTCCAAAGTCCGTACCATCTTGGTTTCCCCGAATCTATATAGAATGAAGAAATGGGCAACCCTCATTTAAATCCACTCCGAAAGTCTGAAGGATTATCAGACTGTAATAAGTCCTCGAAGGCAGAAGCCCCTTCACCAAAATCCCTTTATTATAAGTCTGACAACAGCATATAGAGTGCTTTCAGTTAGCAGTCTACACTAGGAGTCGCAGAGGAACTGACACTCCAGGTTAAGAACAAAAGAACAAAGAAGCACAGGAACAGGCTTTTCAGCCTCCAAGCCTGCACTGACCATGCTGCCCGATTTAATTAAAACCCCCTACCCCTCCGGGGACTCCATCCCTATAGTCCCATTCTATTCATGTATTGGTCAAGATGCCTCTTAAAAGTCACTACCGTATCCACTTCCACTCCCTTCCTCAGCAATAAGTTACAGGCACCCAGCACTCTCTGTGTAAAATATCTGCCTCATGCATCTCCTTTAAACATTGCCCCTCAGGCCTTAAATCTATGCCCTCTAGTAATTGACTCTTCCACACTGGGAAAAAGCAAGAGGGTCCTTGAACGGGCCATCAATTTGGCCCCTAATCACCCCAATGATTCGTTGTTTCACAGACAGTGACACTTATGAAGGGGAGGGATATTCCCCTTCTGCCCGCCACGGGAATCATAGCAGATGAGAGGCGGACTACGGAAAAGTCCGCTGACGTTTCGGGTGGGATTCTTTGGTTTTGGGGTGAATCCTGCCCATGGTGTCCAAAGCCCTCTTCTAAAAATGGGCACGGATCAAAGGGAAGAATGTTACCTCTATTTAAGTCCCCTTTACAAGCTCTTTTCTCATCAGGCTCTGCTGGGCCTGGAAGAGGAGGGCCTTTCAACTTCACGCTCAGCGATTTAAAGATCAGGGGGATTGTTTCAGTATCAAGTGGCTGGCTTCAGCAACGGAAGAGGTTTGGGGATTGTGGAGGGTGAGGTTAAGGTGGTTAAACTACAGAGAAAATCAGACAGTGCAGCTGGCAAGCTTCCAATACAGCTCTTATTCATGACCTCAGCTAACTGAATCCATTGATCTGAAATATGGAGTAATAAATTGCGGACAAATCCTCAGAACTTTACACTTACTTTCACCTCATGACAGCACGGCTAAAGTAGTGAGGCATGAGTTTTTTTCTTTCTTGCTTCAGCTGGTTCTTTTCATACTAACAATTGCCCTAAAATAGCTGAGACCATCAGTCAGCCGCAGTATCAAGAGACTGCCCGCGTCACCAGCTTGTTAATGATGGCTTAATGTGATGGAAAAAACATTTTGCCCTTTCGACTTCAAAGTCAGTCAAGTACATGGACTCAAATGGCAAAACAAACAAAGCATCAGGGTAGATCTCTCCGCTTTTAAGGACTTGGGTCCTAGCTCCCTCGTATCTTATTTTCCCTAGGCCTGTTTGAAATGGTATTTTTTTTAGTGAAAACGTATGCCGTTGTTTTCCCCCCTTTTTTCCAGATTTTGTAATGTCCTGCTCACTGATGTTTTGAACTCAGCCCTAGTTCACCTGGAAGCACTGGGGTAGTGTGTTCAACTCCCGCTCCAGGAGAACAGGGTCACTGGTCGAAGTGCTTTACTGAGGGAGTGCCGCACTATCAGTGAAGTTCTCTCTTGATTGAGGCATCAGACACAGCGCTTTTATCAAGACCCAGTATTCAACTTTTACAGATGCGCCACAGAAAGCATTCTCTCTGGTTGTATCACAGCTCGGAATGGCTCCTGCTCAGCCCAAAACTGCAAGGAACTACAAAAGGTCGTGAATGTTGCCCAATCCATCATGCAAACCAGCCTTCCATCCATTGACTCTGTCTACACTTCTCGCTGCCTCGGTAAAGCAGCCAGCATCATTAAGAATCCCACGCAAACCTAACATTCTCTCTTCCACCTTCTTCCTTCAGGAAAAACATACAAAAGTCTGTGGTCACGTACCAAGTGACTTATGAACAGCTTCTTGCCTGCTGCTGTCAGACTTCTGAATGGACTTACTTTGCATTAAGTTGATCTTTCTCTACACCCTAGCTGTGACTGTGACACTACATTCTGCACCCTCTCCTTTCCTTCTCTACGAAGGGTATGCTCTGTCTGTATAGTGTGCAAGAAACAATACTTTCACTATATGTTAATACATGTGACAATAATAAATCAAGTCAAAATCAAATCAAAGAGCTTGCAGTCTAATTAGTTTTTCTTCAAGTACCACTCCTGCTCTTCAGCCTTTGCTCCAATTTAAAATGCCTCCAATTTGAAATTCTCATCCTTAATGATTGTTCCCCATTCAATCTGTTACTTTCTCCCTCCTGTCACTCTTTTCAAATCATCCACTCCTCCTGATTCTGCCATCCTGTACATTCTTGTAGAATCCCTACAGCGAAGAAGGAGGCCTTTTGGCCCATCGAGCCTGCACTGACAACAATCCCGCCTAGACCCTATTCCTTTACTAGTCCCGAGGACACGAAGGATCAATTTTGCATAGTCAATCCATATAGTCTGCGCACCCTTGGAGAAAACAGCAAAATAGTGCTGGAATTTGAATCAGTGCACCAAACCAGATTTCCCCTGGGAGGAAACTCTCGCAGATAGGGGTAGAATGTGCAAACTCCACTCAGGTAATCACCCGAAGCTGGAATTGAACCCGGGTGCCTGACACTGTGGGGCAGCAATGCTAACCACTGTGCCACCATGCTGCCCTTCCATTATCTCCATCCGAGGTTCTCCTCAATTCAGATGTCTGAGCCCCAGATTCTGGAATGGAAGCATAGAAAATAAGAGCCAGAGTAGGCCATTCAGCCCTTTGAACCTGCTCTGCTATTCATTATGATCATGGCTGATGGATCCAACTCAGTAGTCTGCTGCTGTCTTCCTCCCATATCCTTTGACCCCTTTCACCTCAAGTATTATGTCTAATTGCTTCTTGAAAGCATACAATGTATTAGCCTCAACTATTTCCTGTGGTAGGGAATTCTACAGACTGACCTCTGTCTGAGTGGAGAAATTTCTCCTCATCTCTATCTGAAACCGTCTATCCTGGAGTCTCAGAACGTTCTCATTACTCCTCTCCAACTCCCTAATTCTCTCTGTTAAGACTCCCCTTAAAAGGCAAGCTTTTTTAAAATTAATTTGTGGGACATGGGCATTGCTGGCAGGGTCAACATTTATTGCCCCCATCCCTGGTTGCCCTCAAACTGAGTGGCTTGCTCAGCCATTCCAGATGGCAGTTGACAGACAACCACATTGCTGTGGCTCTGGAGTCAACATGTAGGCCAGACCAGGTAAGGATAGTAAATTTACTTGTCTAAAGGACATTAGTGAACCAGGTGCATTTTTCCAACAATCCACAATAGTTTTGTGGTCATCAGTAGATTCTTAATCCCTGATAATTTCCGTTGAATTCAAATTCCACCAGCTGCCATGATGGGATTCGAACCCAAATCCCCAGAATATTAGTTGAGTGCCTGGAATAATAATCTAGCGATAATACCACAAGGCCAACCTCGCTCCTTTTATTGCCCTCCTTTGGCGTCCCTGATCATTCTGGATGTCTCTGTGAAGCACTTAGGGATTTTTTCTCTATGTGTTAAACATGCTGTATCAATACATTAGCTGGAACTCTGACAGTTCAGGAAAAGAATTAAGCTGGGTGGATTTGGGATCAGTCTGCTGATAGCCCCTTGCTGAAAGGCCTTCCAGGACCCTAAGATGCTCCAGTGTTTTCCTCAGAGCAGTACTGACTCAGAACCAATAAGAAAATCAACATCCATGAATGTATAATTTCAAGCATTTGATAGTAAATACCCTCCTCTTACATCTGTGAGGAGCCAGGCCAGTTATATCGGCAGCCAGGAATTTGCTTTCCCAAGCTGTTTAAATCAGCTTGTTTCTTGATGTTCTTCAGTTGATGGGTCGATGGTTGTGCCAACCGGAACTCCCTAGCTTGCTCATGTGCCAGCTATCTGACAGCTTGTTTTCCCCCATTCGGGAATGGTCGTAGTGGTAATGGTACTGACTAGTGATCCAGAGGCACAGACCAATGCTCTGGAGACGTAAATTCAAATCCCCCCACAGCAGCTAAGGGAATTTAAGTTCAATGAACAGAGGTGGATTTTAAAAAAGCTCATCTCAGTAATGATGACCATGAGACAATCTTAGAATCCCAACAGTGCAGAAGGAAGCCATTTGGCCCATTGAGTCTGCACCAACAACTATTCCATCCAGGTGTTAGCTACCCTCATAACCCCATGTATTTACCTTGCTAATCTTCCTGACACTCAGGGGCAATTTAGCAAAGCCAATCCATCTACCACGCACATCTAGATTCCTATTTATTGATTACAGCTTGATCATATTTATTGATTTCTCAGAAGACTAAGAAAATTTGGCATGTCAGCTACAACACTGATCAGCTTTTATAGATGCACCATAGAAAGCATTCTTTCTGGTTGTATCACAGCTTGGTGTGGCTCCCACTCAGCCCAAGAATGCAAGGAACTACAAAAGATCATGAATGTAACCCAATCCATCACACAAACCAGCCTCCCATCTATTGACTCTGTCTACATTTCCTGCTGCCTCAGAAAAGCATCCAGCATAATCAAGGCCCCACACACGCTGGGCTTTCTCTCTTCTGCTCTCTTTCCTCAGGAAAAAAATACAAAAGTCTGAGGTCACATGTCAACCGACTCAAGAACAGCTTCTTCCCTGCTGCTATCAGACTTTTGAATGGACCAACTCGCACTAAGTTGATCTTTCTCTACACCCTAGTTATAACTGTAACTCTACATTCTGCACTCTCTCCTTTCCTTCTCTATGAATGGTATGCTTTGTCTGTATAACACAAAGAAACAATATTTTTCACTGTATACTAATACATGTGGCAATCATAAATCAAAATAAATCAAATCAAATCAAACCATCCATTCAAAGATACTTCATTGGTTGTTAAATGCTCTTGGACATCCAAAAGTGCTATATAAATGAAAGACCTTCCATCCCTCTACAAAAGAGAGTGACAACGTATGGCGATTCTCCCTTTAAGGGTTACGCAGCAGAGTAAGGGTCACCTGGATTTGGGTGACCAATCAAATGGGGAATTACCAAAGAGGGGGGAGGAGTTTCTCCCAGGCAGAGGCATTCTGGAATTAGCTGCAAACAGGTTGTTGCTCTGCATGACTTGTTAATAAATCCCCTGTTCGCGAAGAAGTCTTTGAATGTGCAGCATTGCACTGTGCACATTACAAGACAATTAACTGCCAGTGAATGTATTCAACAGATTTTGCACTGTCATGCTTGGAAACTGGCCCTAGACATGAGTCATTCATTCCTTTGGATATAAATTGTCCTTCTCTGCATTAACTCTTTCATAAAACACACCACAAACCACTGAACATAACACCAGAGGAACCCACCACACCAGAAACTAACGATGCAATAAAGTGCAAAGGGAGTGGTCTATACCACTGATTTCAAAGATATTTACTGATTTACTCTCTTACCATTATCAGAGTTATTAATATTCCACATGTACAATTCATTTAAATGAGCACCAGTCATCAAAGTCACACACTTACCCAGTCTGAGAGCGATGGATTGTAATCAGGCAAGGGTGTTAAGGAAATGGAGTGGAGGTGGGTGCAGGGAATTAAGATTCAGATCAGGCATGACTTAACTGAATGGTGGAAGAGGGAAATCATAGATTTACAGGATCCCTACAGTGCAGGAGGAGGCCATTCAGCCCATCGACTCTGCACCGATAACAATCCCACCCAGGCCCTATCTCCATAACCACGTGGATTTACCCTGTTAGTCCCCCTGACACTAAGGGGCAATTTAGCTTGGCCAATCTAACTAACCTGCATATCTTTGGATGTGAGAGGAAACCTGAGTACCCGGAGGAAACCCACGCAAATATGGGGAGAATGTGCAGACCCCACACAGGCAGTGACCCAAACCAGGAATCGAACCTGGGTCCCTGGCGCTGTGAGGCAGCAGTGCTATCCACTGTGCCACTAGGCCGGCCCGAGGGAGTTGAAGGAAGATACGAAGGGGAGTAGCCCCGAGTCAATTACAACTCTCTTGAAGAGAGTTAGTTACAGTAGCTATGGGAATTTTGTCACTTCCTCTAGCAGTGAGTCGTGTGCGCCTGCCAGGATCAACATCACCTTGGAACGGACTGATGATGGCTAAAATGGCTGACCGAGAAGTGATAGCGGGCATAACTGCATAGACTGCAAACCCCGAAAGCTAGTGGGTTTATTACCAAATAAACTTGTTGGACTTTAACCTGGTGTTGTGAGACTTTTTACATTAGATTCAGGAGACATCCTTGTGACTGGGCAAAAGTTACATACCTGTGGTGATCTTGCAGTTCGAAACCACAGTGAGCCATTCCTAACCGGTGGTCCACAAGCGATGATGTTCACCACAACCCTGGCAGATGTTGGTGACGTCGAAATATGGCTGTCAAACCAACTCAAAACCCGTGTTTTCAAAATAAAAACGAAGTGCAAAAGAATGTTTGGTGTACCACGTTTGTTCCGGGGACAGTTGGTGAAATACATTTGACCAACACAAGGATGTTTATCACGCCTATCAGGCTGCAGGAGCCAGGACCTCCAACCCTCACACTTGGTCAAACAAGGAAGTCAACGGTCATAAAACCAGTGCTTGGTGTGAAGAAGTGGATTATTA